>CM077634.1:49805657-52205657 GCA_039660915.1 Euphorbia tirucalli
GTTGGGCCTTGGCCTTCTTGGCTTTGGCCTTCTTGGCCTTGGCCTTGGCCTTTTCCTTGGCCTTACCCTTAGCAAGAGGAGCGTTCCCCTTGTTAACCAACAGCACCGGCGGAGTCTTCTTGATCGACTGCTCAGTAAGCTTAAGCATCCCATGCAGCTCACTGACAGTACGGTTCATCCCTTGCATATTATAGTTTAGGATGAACTGATCATAAGAATCCGGTAAGGACGCCAGGATCGTGTCCACCGCCAACTCTTGAGAGATAGGCGATCCGAGACGGGCCAAAGTATCCAAATAGCCCTTCATCTTGAGCACGTGAGCACTCACAAATGTCCCGGCCCCCATCTTACAAGAGTGGAATGCCTTATTGGTCAGGTACCTTTCCTGATGAGCTTGCTCCTGAAACATCTCATTGAGAGTTGTTATCATAGCATAGGCTTGATGGTCCATAAATTGCTTTTACAGTTCGGGGACCATGCACGCCAACATAAGGCACGTCACATCCCGGTTGTCCTTGACGTGTGCCTCGTATTCCGCTAGCTGTGCAGCCGTTGGATTACGTCCCTGAGGCGCAGCCGGCACAGGCCTTTCCAGTACATACTCTTTTGACTCTTGTCTTAGAACTATCCTCAAGTTCCTAGATCAGTCTAAAAAGTTAGGACCGGAAAGCTTGTCCTTCTCAAGAATCGATCGCAGTGATAAGGTATTAGTGTTTGCCATTTGGGTGTTTCTACACAGAAAAACATTTAGAGTGTTAATAAAGGGCTTTGCTTTGTTGTTCCCATAAAATTAATAATGAATCAAGTTATTAATTTAACCGAGTTGTTGGGCTCATGGGCCGAGATCCATATTTCATTAAGATATAGCCAAACGAGGGTTTGGTACAACTACACCTTAACTATTTAGGTAGGAACGCCGTCCAATCCCAACCTAGGGACTCTCGGTTTGATGGGCTTGTTGGCACTTACCCATCTGTGCTTAGGGCCAGGAGAATCCTACTACCCATGCTAAGTCAAAACCTCCATCCAAGTGTTAAAGTATCCCATACTCTAACCCAATACAAAGTGACAATACTCCAGTGCATCCTGCGAGGGCATGGTCTGCAACTGGCCTATTCCCACCTCGATTCGGTTTTGGATGAGGGAAGCACTTTTAAGCGACTTAGTAATTTCCATTTGGTTATTAGATTCAATTATAACGGCTTACATACATAAAGCGGGTGAATGAGCTAAATGTAACATACATTCATACATGCAAAAGAATATATAAATGATTAAATAAAATAAAATGGACTGCTATGGGCCTATATTACATCCTAATATAATTCTAGTAAACCTATACTAGAAATACATATTAGGTGGGCCTCCTCCTTCTCCTTCTGGGCTTGCACCTCCATTTGGGCTTGCACCTCCATTTGGGCTTGTACCTCCAATTGGGCTCACCACTCCATGGGCTTCTTCTTTTACAAATTTTACAATATTTAACTTAAATAAAATAAAATTACATTAAAAGAAAACGACACGCAGGCCGTATTTACCCAAAAGAAAAATACAACCCATCTCGTAAAAGGCCCAATAGCATCCAATCATACATTCATTCAACCATACATATGCATCCAATACATACAATTCAAAAGCATGTCAAAATGCATGATTTAAGCCCATTTAAATTATGTCAAAGCCATTATTAGGAAATCGCCAATTTTGGCCCACCATGGTTCTAACCCTTAACGGGCTTTGGGCCTCCAGCCCAGGCAGTCCAACTGCTCCCACTGGAATTGGGAAACCATGGGTCCAATTTAGCCGTCCGAGTAATTGTGCCAAAATTACCCGAACCAATTTCCATTGACCATATTAATTTCCAAAACTAATATCGCATGAACGAAATTAAAATTCATTCAAGAAGCCACACGCATTTAAATTACATAAATTTAAACACACGAATTTTAAAACCAATTAAAATTTCAAAACTGGGCCCCGAACCCAAATACCCGCAAAATCCAAAAACAGGGCCCGGCCCGCTGCAGCTAGGGCAACAAAGTTGCCCTAGCAGCAGCAGCGGTGCAGCCGCCTAGCGGCTGCCCGCTGCTGCCGCACGGCAGCCACTGCCCAGCAGTGGCTGCCGCCTGCAGCGGCACTGCCACTGCCCAGCAGCAGCCCGCTGCTGCGGCAGCGGCTGCCGCCCAGCGGCTGCTGCTGGCGCAGCAGCAGGCAGCGGCTGCTGCAGCGTCTCCCGCCGCGCGCGGCGGCTGCCGGCGGTGATCCCGCCACCGGCAGCCCCGCCGCCGGGAGGCCGATTTTTTTTTTTTTTTTTAAACGGAATAAAATCAATAATAAAAAAAAAAAATATACCCAATCATCATCCATAGCAATTCACCAAGAATTACAACAATACAATAAAATTAAAACAACATAAACCATTATGCAATATTAATTTTAATTGTACAAAAACACATGGGAAAAATCATAAAAACCCATACCATGAATCCCAATCAAAAACATCCAATTTCAAAATAGGGATTCAACCAAATTAATCAATTTCCACGGATCAAAAGCCCGCTCTGATACCACTGTTGGGATTTTTCACCGGAAATCACCCGATAAAAGCGGAAGAACGCTGTGATTTCCTCAAATCCAGTCCCAGGAGCAATTGAGGTGGAAATTGAAAAACTTAAAATCAAAAAGAAAGGGATTAAATTTCTTACCAGAAAAATCTCTTTCTAAGATGGATGACGACTACAGAATTCAAGATAGAATTCCTCCTCGTTCCCGTACACGAGCGCCTAACGAACACCGCACGTGCTAGCGTCAAAATTCACAAAATTAGAGAGTGAGGGAGAGAAGGAGAATTCGGCCAAGTGGGGGGCTAGAAGCTCTAGTGCCTTGGCCGAATTCCCCTTAGGGTTTTTAACCCTAGGGCTTCCAAATTCCCTTGCTGGAATTTGGGCCCAGTCTGGCTTCTGTGTCTGTGTGGGCTTCCTCCTTTTAATTCAGGCCCAAACTTATTTTAATTAGTCTGGTCTAAATCAATATCAAACCCAATTTTAATTAACCCATGTATTTAATATATTACTCCAAGTAATATATTATTTACATTTAAATTAAAATTAGTTTGACTAATTAATTTAATCCATCAAATTAAAATTTAGTCTTTACAGAACAAATTCATATGTAAACCTATACATATGAATATTTCCACCTAGGAAATAATCTTATAATTAATCCAATTAATTATGTGAAGCCAACTATTAATTTTATTATAATGATCAATCCAATTGATCCTTATAATATAATTAATATATATAGTTCTCTCTCTCTACAGTGTACACTCCAAGTGTACTTGTGATTCTTTAAATCGGTGTCCAGTCGCTCAATGTGTACGATCCCGTGGGCCCATCTTTATGTTGGCAGCGGGCCTTTGGCCCGCAGACTGCAGTTGGGCTCTAGCAAGCCACTGCAGCCCCCAATTAAGATGGAGATGGCAGTCTAACTGATATCATAACCCTGTAGTTTAAACTTGTACATCCCATGTCATTGATATCGGTGTCCAACACAGAGGCACGGATTGATCACCCTCTTTTGTGTTCGGACATTAACTTGATCCCGAATGTACTGATGCTCACAAACAAGTACCAACTTGTTTGGGTGTGGCCACACTCTTATCAGTCACATTCATCAAGAGGCCGGTGATATCTTCTCAGTTGGTTACTGAGTGACAAATCCCTTCTGCATATCCATAGTATTACCATGTTCAGTGACATACCCGAAAGCACCCATACTTGGCACCCTATTACAGGCCCTTTAGGCGTACCCCTAAGTATGCGACATCACATGTAACACCATCATATGGTCAGGTCAAAGGATCCATACAAGTACTACACGAGAATCCATTGTGATACCATACCATGTGGATTATTCGGTCAGTGGATCTATCCAGTACCATGCGCCCAGGCATGTACCCATTAACTTGGTTGACATTCCATGTCCAATGACCGGTAAGACACCGCCATATAACCAGGTTAATGATAGTCTGTTGTTCCATTCATTCCCATGACTGGAACAGACTACGGATCTATTCATGGTCATATCGTTAACCCTATCCATGGTCTTACTGCTAAGTGCATGACACTAGTCGTCATGGATATGGATATGTCCATTGGATACTTCATTTACTATACTGCACAAGATAAATATAATAAATGAATTGATGCCTTTATTAATGACACAAATAAGTACAACACATAAATCCAATAAATGCATAGTACATATACAAGGACCAATGCCTCGGGACTAGGGCATTTCCAACATATACATGTATGCATTCGAAACATACACATATACATGCATACATGCATCAAGACCAACCGAAGTATAAGTGATCCCTATCATCGTCAGGTTGTCCCGAATCGTGAGCGCTTTGGAATTGGAAATAGCCTGACACTAGGGCATCCCGTAGGCTATATCATGCAAATCAAAGCTATACGGCTCTAAATCTCAGGTAAGAAAAATTTTCATAATTTCCATTTATGCCAATATAATCCCGAGAAAGGTACTTTTTGCTTTTTGCAGGTATCTAGGGGCAAAACAATCAAGCCGTATTTATTCTTGGTCGAAAGGGAAAAAATTTTTGTTTCCAAAATTATCGATCAAGGAATAAATATACATTCTTAGCCCAACTTCAAAATTACTACTCCTAGAGCCAACTTTGAATCAAATCAAGCTAGATTGCTGTTTCACGTCGAAACTAGTCCTTGAATCAAATCAAGCTAGATTGCCGTTTCACGTCAGAACCAGTCCTTGAATCAAATCAAGCTAGATTGTTGTTTCACATCAGAACCAATCCTTGAATCAAATCAAGCTAGATTGCTGCTTCACATCGTGACCAGTCCTTGAATCAAATCAAGCTAGATTGCTGTTTCACGTCAGAACCAGTCCTTGAACCAAATCAAGCTAGATTGTCATTTCACATCGGGACCAGTCCTTGAATCAAATTAAGCTAGATTGCTGTTTCACGTCAGAACCAATCCTTGAATCAAATCAAGCTAGATTGTCATTTCACATCAGGACCAGTCCTTATATCAAATCAAGCTAGATTGTTGTTTCACATCTGAACCAGTCCTCGAAACAAATTAAGCTGGATTTCTATTTCACATCAGAACCAGTCCTTGAATCAACTCAAGCTAGATGTTATTCTGCATAGCCATTAGAGCAACTCCTTGAATCAATTCAACTTAAGCTAGATCTTGTTTCGCACCGACATCAGAGCAAGTCCTTGAATCAAATCAACTCAAATCAAGTTAGATTGCTATTTCACATCGGAACCAATCCTTGAATCAACTCAAGCTAGATGTTGTTTTGCACAGCCATTGGAGCAACTCCTTGAATCAATTCAACTCAAGCTAGATGTTGTTTTACACATTCATTGCAGCAAATCCTTGAATCAACTCGAATCAAGCTAGATTTTGTTTTGCACAGCCCTTGAAACAAGTCCTTAAATTAAATCAACTAAAGCTAGATGTTGTTTCGCATAATCATTGGAGAAACTCCTTGAATCAACTCAAATCAAGCTAGATTTTGTTCCGCACAGCCCTTGAAACAAGTCCTTAAATTAATTCAACTCAAGCTAGATCTTGTTTTGCATAGACATCGGAGTAAGTCCTTGAATCAACTCAACTCAGGCCAGGCTGCTGTTTCCCATAGGCATTGACACTAGTTCCTGAATCAACTCGACTCAAACACCACCAACCCGAGACACATTCCCCAGCTGGATGGCATGTATGTTCTCCTTTTCTTTTTCTCACCGCGCTTTCTATCGCGAGATGAAACTCGATCTTGGCATAATAGCCTGATTATGTCGACTTTGATCCCGCGAGGGGCAGCTTGTGAACACGGGTTTTTTGCCAACCTCTATGATAAGAGTCCTATGTTACTTGTTAAGCAGACAAATATGATTTAGACTTGAGAATAAGTGGGATGTTGCCTGAAATGTCTCAAATGCTCCGAAAACCGAACAGTCCTCGATTCAAAACCCTGAGATAGGTCATTCGAGTGATTAGAGGGCTTAGAGGTGAATGTGGGATTTGAGGGAATCTGTCACGGCACTGATTATAGCTGTACCACTATATTTTCATAACTACAGCCGCACAGCTATAATTCTAGAGCTGCACGGCTGTAATACTACAGCCGCGCGGCTTTAGCGAGCGGTCAGATTATCTCCCAAATAACCAAAATCAATCTTTAACAGGGAATCAAACTCCTTAATTAGGAGGATTCTTGGCCGAAATTGAGGAGAGGGTTTTAATAGGAGAAAAAGAAAGACAGATTTAAGGGAGATAGACATAAATTAGAGTGGAGGAGGATTCTAGTAGGAGAGAAAACTAAAGAAAAAGAGAGAAAACCCAAAAAAGCAAAAGAACAAAAATCAGAAGCACATAACAACAGACTTAGAAAACATAAATTGAGGTTTCCAGTTAGACTTTCATTCATTCGGGACCATTGATCAGATCGATTCGGGATAATACTTGAGGATTCCGTGGTGTTCACGAGATTCTAAGCGCATTCCGACGTTTCAATCCACTTTTAAATGTTAAACGCTCTGGAACATCAACATGGTAAACTCTGAAAAGCCTTAAACTCGTACTTATTTTGTTTCTATTATGATTTTTCTGATTCTACAAAATTTCCAGAAACTGGCTGTTTGATTACAGCTGTGCGGCTGTAATTAGATCCGCGTGGCTATAATCTCTTAGAATAGAGCCACGCAGCTGTAAGACTAGAGCCGCACGGCTATGTTCTTCTGGGCAGAAACCCGTAAAGCCTTAAAATCCACCGAAAGCAACCAAAATCCATTTTTGTTCATTTTGTTATGATTTATTTCAGTCCAATCACATTCGTTATACTTAGAATCATGGTTTTCGGTTTCCCTAGAATGTTGATGTGAGATTTTTGGAATCTTTGGTTTTGGTTTTTGAGTTTCAGGGTTGTTCGATCCAAACCGAATCCTCTATCCCGCTATAGCGGACCCCTAAGTTCCTCAAAGTCCTTAAAAACCATTGAAAACGATCAAAACGGTGATTTTCAAAGCAAAGAAAACCAATATCAGGTTCTGGATGCTATAGCCGTACGGCTGTAGTGCTACAGTTAGAAGGCTATAGTTCTATAGCTGCGCGGCTCTAACAGATCCGCATAGTTGTAGCTTCCAAAAGGTGCCAGAATCATGGGACCACCCACACAGACATCGTCGCGTGATGCTGTCTTCAGAATTAAACTGTTTTGGGGTGTTTACTACTTTCGAACCTTAGATGGATGTTTGGAATTAGGAACCCCCATGAACGGAACCTCGAGTTCCGAGATATCCTACTCACTTAAACGGAGAAATTTGTGTGTAACCGAGCCAAACTATTTTCAAAACTTTTTTCAAGCACAAAACCTACCGGGTGTTTCTAAAACTATTTTCGAGGTTTAACCCCGCAAGTCGCCCAGACTTCTCGGTTACCCCCTAAACGCATTCCCCCACTTCCTGAAATACCCATTGTTTCTTGTATGAGTCCCATTCATGTTTTTGTAATATAATTGTGCTAACCAATCTGTTTTGCAGCTTTTATTTTATTTTATTTTATTTTGGACGTATTTTATAAATTAATCGTGTTTTCTACGTGATTGTAACCTTTAGATATTCGTGTAGGCAATTGTAATGGTGAGGATGGGAGCTTTTTCTCTTTTTGGGTTGTAATAAGTGGCCTTTATTTCTTTTTGGTTTGGTTTTGATGTATGGTTTATATTTCTACACTTTAATTTTATGCAATTTATTTTTGTCATCTGAATGAGCATGGGCTAAACAATAAGAGATAAAATGGGTATAGATTAAGTAAGTAAAATATTGTCATATGCACTTATATATGAATACAAGCTCGAGGTTGAATAGGTAAGTTGCCCTAACCCTAAATCTCTGGATTAGGTACAGTAGTCTAAGCTTGGTAGGAAGCTGTACCGGAATTTCCTGGATGAGCTAATTGTTGGTGTGCCCTAGTTCTGAGGGCATTGGATTCTTGTATTTTGTATTATACATTAAGAGTCATGTATGAATACATTATTTGTGTCACATTAATAAAGGCAATTAATCTATTTCATTTATATCTTGTGCTATAATATGAGTAGAGTATCCATTGATTGATAATCATAAAACCTATCCCAAGTCTGTTCTAATCGTGGGAACGAATAGAACCACAGACTTGTATATTCGATGACTGTATGGTAGTTCTTAACTAGCCATAGTACTTGTATAGTCAGTCATGAATATAGGTACATGTCATTGATATGGGACTGGATCGATCCGCACAAGAAAGCCACATAGTTGTCATGTCATAGGTCTTTCTTGAGTAGGTCTCTTTTGTCCTCAGACTAGATTTCATTATAATATCGATATGGAATCCGGTTCACTTTGACATACGCCTAACAGGTCTGTAAATGGATGCTAAATACGGGTATGATTGGGTGGACCGGTGAACATGTTGATATTGATGATGAAGTGATGAAATTGCCACTCGGGTAACACTGAGATGATATCATTGGCCACTTGATGAGTGGGACTGATAAGTGTATGGCCATACCCAAATAAGTTGGTTGCTTATTTGATTAATCAGTCAACTCAAGATCAAGAAATATAATAAACAACAGAAGAGGATGACAGACACCGTGCCTCTTGTTTATTCATATCGATATCGTTAGGTAAAGGACACTATGAGATTACTACCGGGTGAGTGTCTTCTAAAGACTGCTGCATCTCTGTCTTAATTGGGGGCTGTAATGGTTTGCTAGAACCCACTTACAGTCTGTGGGCCTTGGGCCTACTGCCAACATAAAGACAGACCCATAGGATCGTGCACATAGATCAACTGAGCTGGAACTTATAGAAATTGTACATGTAATGTACATTGGAAGGAATGCGTTAATTAATTAGTTGACATTCGGTGTCAAGGTAATTAATTGACATTGGGTTGAATTTAATTTAATTAATAAGTTTACGTAATGTAATTAATTAATTTATCAATTAATTGAATTACATAAAGTAAACAATTAATTAAATAATTTTCCTAAGTAGGAAAATTAAATACATGTGTTGTATTAACTTAAGTGTGATTTAATTTTATTTAGGGGTAATTAAATTTAGCCAAATGGAATTAAATTACATAGTATATACTTTTTAATTAAAGTTTATTTATGTAATTATAATCCTAGTGGGCTTGGGTTTAATTAACCTAATTAAAACCCAACTAGACAAGGTGTCTATATAAGGGCACACTTAAGGAAGAAAGACCTAATTCAACTCTAATCAATTGCTGGAAATTTCAGCCACCAATAGCAGCCCCAAAACAGCCGAAAATCCCAGCATTAAACCTCCATTCCTTCGCGTCTTCGGCTAGCACCGGTTCCCGCTCAACAGTTGGTCGTGCACCGGACTTTGGAGATCGCAGTTTCAAGTAACGTTTCTGCAGCAGTCTCTAGAAGAGACGAATCCGGTGAGTTAATCTCTCTTGATTCTTATTTGATTTTATTCTAATCAATGGTAACTGGACACGATAGGTGGATTCTAGGAAATTTTAAATGGTGTGTTTTCCGCTGCGCCACGTTATTTTTCCAATGACGAATCCCAACACTGATCAGGTAGGCTAGTCTGTCACTTATCTTGAAATTTAGGTTTCGAGGTCATTAAGTTAATAAAACAGGATTTTCTAAAATGTAAAATCAGTTTTCTTAAAACTCACATCCAAAGAAAAGGTTTTCTACAAAAAGGACTTCCAAACAAATCAATGGCTTTCCTAAGCAAGATGCAAAACCTGTTTTCATAAACAAATATCAAAACACTCTCTTTTCTTTTTCGCCGGTTCGCTTCGCTACGTTCCGCTCCTAAAAGGTTGTCTGCTCACAACTGGATCATTTAATTTGATCACCTCCTTAGCATAGTTTGTACTTTCACTTTTTAAATTTATAATATTTTTTCTTTCTATAAATTCTCTATTGAGATTGCTAATGAAGTTTTTGTAGTCTCAATTTGCAAGCTCAGGTTAGTTTGTCAAAAACGAGTAAGTCTTTTTCTCTTTTATTTTTTATAAGCATATTATATTAAATTGGCTATTAAATGAGTAAGTTTAATTCTTGTAAGTTGATTCCCTGAAATCAAGTAACTTTAATAAAATTGAGAGAAAATTTAGAGTTATGAAAAAACTAATTTAACACATATACAACCTGAGACCTAGAGGAGATAGTTAATAAGTTAAGGCTTTTTATCTAAATAGTAAACGCTTCTTGTAACTTAAACCTTGAAATCTGATTTATGAGGCGAGAGTTAAGTAAATGAATATCAAAAAACCCATGTGACGAGAGATGTGAAGCATGGTGATTAAAGAAAGAAGTGACCTTAAACATATGAACTTTAAATTGCCTATGCTAAATAATGGAGAAAGGGCTGAAACTGTTAGACATTGCTTGACTTGAATTTGTGACCCTTTTATATATTGTTTTCATTACTGTTATAATTTGGATTCTTATTCTTCATTTATATTGCTCCTTATTATTTCTATTGATTATTATCATTATTTCCTCTCATTTTTATCGAAGAGAGAAAGATTCATAAATCTGTTGTTTTAGAAGTTTGACGTTGCTTACTGCCAACCCTATGGAAATGACACATGCTCTTATCACTATATTACTTATATAATCTAGTATATTTGCCAGTAGTCACATTTGCACGAAACAACAAGTCAATGATAGTATAGGTACCAAAAAAGACATCGTTCCCCCATAAAAATAGTACTTATGCACGTATACTACACCCATTAATTTAATAAGGGTAAAACAGTAATATTGACAAAAAAAATTTTATTTATTCATAATCTTTTTATTTGTTAAATCACCTAAAGCAAATTACTTCCTTCCCTTGTACCAAACAACCAAAAGAAATATATCCACCTATTATTTCTATATTCTATTCCTTCTACCTAACTCTATTTTCCTTCATATTTCATCTTTCATACCAAACACATCATTTATCTCAATTTTCATACTTCATGCAAACAAGAATTTCTCCAACTAGATCTGTAAGTTTCAACTGATTCTTTTTTGTAAGTCCAGTTAAATGAAATGTAATTCTTTCTCTTTTTTTAAAAGGATAATCTCAATTGAATTCTGAAAAATTTGGGGTTATGGTTTCACAATTTGTCTTGTAAAAGATTGAGAGTTAAACGTTAATTAATTTTTCTTGTGAAAAATTGAGATGGAGTGAGTAAAAGAATTCACTTTTCTTAAGCAACTTTAAAATTGTTAAACTGCAGATTGAATTCTCACCGGTAAAAAAAACAAGATAGAATGAAATGGCGATCTTGAGGGAGGACCTACGATAGGGAATTATCGAACTCTATAAATCTCATGAGTTTAATCTTTCTAAACTCTATCTACTTGCTTACATTCATTGATTGAAAACTGATGATACCCTAAACTCTATAATAAGACAGAAAGATGGAGATTATTAAAACTTGATAATTTAGGAAAAAATTTTACTAATACAAACCATTGTAAAGATAATTTAATTAAAAAAAAAAAAAACCCGTCAAGTTTTATTTGCCTCTTCTTATATATATATCATTAGATCTTTCTTTTCATACTTTTATTAAATCACCCAAAAGTGTTACAAACTAGTATAAAATCCGTTGTTTATTGACACGAGTCAATTTTTAATTTAGAAATGTGTCATTTTATATCACTTCCATAAAAATATATGAACCTAGAAAATTAAATTGATATTTAATTAAAATCTATTTTGAACAAAATGGACCTTCAGTAAAAAAAATGGACCTTGTGATCGAAGTTTAACCATTTATACTGTAAAAAGACACTTGGAATTCAGACGAAACTTATCATCATATTCTATAATTTCTTAGAAAAGAATTGACATTTGAAGACAAATATTAATTATATACGCATGGAACTGAAAATAGAGTGATGCAAATCATATATAATAATAGAATCATAAAAAATATAGACTAGCATATATTATAATAAAAATCATATCATTCTCTATATATTCAGAGTATCTATCGGAGGGGTACATAGTTTCTTGATTCTTTATTAACATCATAATTAACATTATATTAAGGCTTATATTATAATAATACTGTGATGGGTTGATGGCCCGCTGAATTTGACATATGTGCGATGAATATTTCTCCACCTAGCTAAGTTAAACATTTAAAATTAATCATAGATAATAATAATTTAGAAACCATAATGATTGATATATCTGCTCCCACCATCCCTTCATTTTTATATGCAAAGGATGAGTCCAAATTTCTTAATAATTCATGGGCAAAGGAAACAATTTTGAGAAGACGTTTTCCCAATCATCAATTGTTTGAAGAAAAATATTACGACTTTTAATAAACAGTCATATGCCATCTCATTTGTAATTTATTGCATCAATCTTTGTAAGAGTTATTTGGAACTTAAACACTGTGGTATCATAATTATACCCAAAATGTATATATTGGATGTATTGCTCAGTTGGTAACATAGGTTGAGTTTGTAGAATGAGATTCAAATTTGGTTTTGTCAAGATACCTGTCATTCTTAACTATAATTAGTTAGCTTATTAGAGAATTGAGTTAGTTAATGGTGTGCCCTAAATACACATTGTCTAGCAATTATGCTAAACTGCAAGTAATAAATGAGTTAAAAAGAGTATCGTATCTCCAGAGATTGTGACAATTTTGGACAGCTTTATAAAAACTTTGTAGTTCTAAATAACAGAGATGAAAGTAACAACGATTATAAAAGTTTGTTTGGTGAATTAAACTAAAATCTAATAGCATAAAGAAAATAAAATAAAGAATAAAATAAATATTTTGTAACTTGGCTAAGACAGAGCAAAGAGTGGGGGTGCTTGCAATATTAACTCTAGCATTCAGAGATAAATCTGTTGTTTCAGTGAGACTAAGGTATCTCTTACGAAATTCATAATAACCGATTGGTCCTCGCGTTACTGATCCTAAGCATATGCACTAAATATCGCATGGTGATCCTCAATTTAGCACATAGACCAACATAAAGAATCAAAAAGTATCCTATAGAGACATTATGCAACTATTGAAACCCTTAGATATAAATACAAATCACATGGTCAGTCTCGTTACTAATTTACATGTTTGAAAGATCATTCTATTCATGGATTTATACTCCATGGTTAGGCAGTCCACAAATTATTCATAAGTGATCAGTTTATGAGGATTAAACACACATTCTACAACAGAAATAAAGAAAAAAAAAACTAGAATAACATTACTTACAAACTCAGCCCTAAGGCTGGTCCATTCAAAAAAGTCTTTTGTTAGTGTATGCTATAGTCCTAAGATGTTGTATCAGGCCATTTATCATATTATATTAATAAAAAGGCATTAATCTATTTCTTGTGCAAATAATATTAATAGAGTATCCTTATATTGATGTTTGCTCATGTATGTCAGAAGCTTGTTCCGGGCAGTAAAACCTTGAGTGATAAGAAACATAAATCTAAATAAATATCTCTGGTTTGTTAGAATCGTAAGAATGATAATAATCAAAGACTAGTATGTGCCTTGTGAGATGGATGGTGTTTTACCGACCATTGGACATGGAATGTAAGGTAAGGACATGGGTACATGTCAGAGAACAGTGTATTGGATCGATCCGTTAATGAGAACGCTACATGGTTCAATTTCATAAGTGGTTCTCATGTAATGCTTATATTTGGGTCCTTTGACTTAATATCATTATGCTCCTAAATGAGATCTCACATGCTTTGACGTACACCTAACAGGCCAGCTACTAGGTGCCAAGTATGGGTACGATTGGGTATTCCATGAATCATGAGGACCACGAGTGATTTGAAGGGATTACTGTGAGCGGGCGATCCTCGGAACGAGCCGCAACTTTTACATGTGTATCAGCTTTTGATTTTATGAAACCAATTCCTCGCGCATTAAAGGTTGATAGGAGTCGCCACCGGTTCAGCTCTTACTAGGAAATTATGGTATAACCAAGCCCGACAAGGATTCCTATACCTTTAAGACAGAGATCTAGATGCAAACAAACTACCTATTTATGCTTTATTTTGAAATAACTTTTAACCATACCAAATATGCGCCTTTTGTTATTTAATTCCTATTCCATATTCAACCCTAGTTATATTTTTTATATGTTAATACAGAAAGCCATGAGAAAATATAGAAAGTGATAAATTAAATTTGGAAAATAAATTATTACAACCAGATTGAATAAACTAACCTAGGGGATACAATTGATAAAAAGAGATTGGGATACAAGCGTCTAAATTTACATGAATTCTAATATTTACAATCATCAAAATACACGGAATAAGCTAAAAATAGAAAGCTAATATGCATCTAACGTAATATATATCTACCTTCAAAATAGAGGTTAGTAATATAAATAAAATATATACACGTTAGACTCAAATAAGATAGACTTGGATATCCAGATACCTCAAGGTTAGGCATTTAGGAGATAATCAGGAATACACAGTAGGTTTACCCAATTAGACTCGGAAAATAGTTTTATAAACGCCCCATATGTCGGTTTGGGGAAAACAATTTTGGCAAATGATTTTTTACCAATTTAATTATTGTTAAGCATACTAAATGCAGGTCGGATATCTAGGAATCTATTGAAAATTCCCTTCATTCGAGTCCTAAAAATTCTATGCAAATAAATAAGTCATAAAGCATTAAACACCCAAAAACAATTTTTCATAACTAAATAAATAAATAAAGAAACAAACTGAAACAAATGCTGGAACAGTAAGATGAGCCGTATGGCTTAACACATCAAAGATAGGCCACTTGAACGAATATGGGAAGAAATAGTGCCAACACTGATCCTGGGAAAGATTGAATCATACGGCTCAAATTCACAAGAACAAAGCCGTATGGCTTTATTTTTTCTGAAAATAAGGCCGTGTTGCCTATCTTTGACAGAAAGATAGATTTTTCATTTTGGATTTTAACACGTAGAAATTCATTTTTGGTGTATCTCCTTTTGATTTTGAGATCATTTGGGGGTCTACCTATTGGTTTGACTCGGAAATCATTGATTCTTATCCTGGATTCCACAAAACCAAAGATCCTTGAAACAAAGAAATTTTAAACTAAAAAACCTACAGGCCATTAATGAGCTGTGCGGTTTAAAACACTCTCAAGGTAGGCCGTACAGCCTAAAATATAGGTCGTACGGCTTAATTTCAAAACTTACAGAAATCAAAGTTTGAGTTGTAATATAGAAAAACACAACATAAGGACATCGGTCAATATAGAAATGAAAAGAGGCAATTTATAGGCTCTCAGAAGTTACATTTAATGCTGTGAGCACCGGGTTTTTCCAACCTCAATGATGATAGAATACCGAATGTCATATATTCCTTTGGTTCATTATAAGAGTCAATTCGAGAAGCAAAGATTCGGATTTGATTGAACTTGAAACTTGAAACCAAAAAGAATTTGAAGAGTTAAGGTTGATTGAAGATAACTACCACACGACTATTGGAAGAGCCACATGGCTATTGTGTCAACAACCTTATGGTTGTTACATGACAACCGCTCGACCGTTGATGAATCACCAACACTTTACATGGAAACGGACAGCTATTGAAAATAGAGGAGAATTAATATCAACAAGAGAAACAACATAGAAAAGGACACCAACAGAAATTAAGCAAGAAAAGAGAAAGAAAAAGTTCTCAAATTCTTAAAGTTTCAAAACCTAAAAACAAGAATCAAAACCATAATTCATCCAAAATCAATCACTAAACTTAATCTCTAAATCTAAATCAAGCCTTCAGAGATTATTTGGGTTGCTAGAGTTGAAGAATTGGAGCTGAATTGGAGATTTCACATTCTTGGTTTCAAAGTTCAATTTTAATTTCAAATCCAAATTAAAGCTTCAAGAACTAGATTTTCATCAAATTGAACACTTGAGAGGCATCTAAAAGGTAATTCTGAGAGGCCTTAAAACCTTTTATAGCTTTTCGGGTTAATTTTTGGTGCATTTAATCATTGTTAATTTTTACTCTGTTTTCTGGTTTCTAGTGAACCAAAGTCGTACGGCTATTGCGAATAGCCGTACGGTTGTTACACTATATCTGTACGACTGTTGTTCATTTCAGATTTAGCACTTTTAAAATTTTGGCGATTTCTCCATTGCATTTAAAACTAGAGCCATATGGAAGTTTTTATAGCCGCATGGTTGTTCCAACTACATCCCCATGGTTGTAGTTTTATTTCTAGAATTAATTTTTGTAAATTTTTACTATTTTTGCATCTCATTTTGACTTAGATTTACATTTTGTATTTATTTAATTTCAGTATTAAATTTCTGTAAACCAGTACAACGATAGAAACACAAGTTTCTTGAAATCCGGCCACTTTTGCATATGGAAATAATAAACCAAACAAATTGATTTTTCAAATGAATTTCCAGCCCCATTAAAATCCCGTTTAAAAATGTTTTCCAGGTCAAATCGAGTAATTTATCGAATTTTCCTATTTTCCTCATTTCATGTCCCGAGCTACCTGAAATTCCCATTCTGAGTCTGTATGAGTCTTATGTGCATATATTTATTTGTAAACTTTATTTTGTAGGTAGACGTATGTTAAGATAGATGAATGTTTAACTTTCTGTTTTTAGGAATTTGTATATAGATAAAATTGTACCCCGAATCCCTTTTTACACAATTATATCCCCTAGGGTAGTTATTTGATCAGTCTGTACTATTTTAAATTTCCTGAATTTAATTACTGCTTTCAGAATTTATTTATCACTTTCTGCACTGTATCTCGTGTATGAGCATTGGCTAAACAACAAAGATAAAATCAACTGTAGAAAATATAAAAGGCATTGATATAAAGTGTTAAATATATTTTGAATCGAGAAGAAATGGGTGAGTTGTCTGAACCCGAATCTCCGACTAAAGGTATAGCGATTCGTAATTCGTCTCGACTGTACCACAATTTTCTAGATTGAACTAAGCCGGGTGGTGACTCCTGTCACTTTAGTGAGAGCATCCGAGTTTGTTTGTTTTCTCACTATAAAACCCCGTTTTTCATTGATGGCTCCTAGGTGAAGTAGTGAAACTAAACCTAGAATCACACAACTAAGGCAGTGTACCTATCGTTGACGAGTAATAATTTTGGTTGGTCCAGGTATCGATCCCACAGAGAAAATATTCTGCAAACACTAAACTACTCGGGTTCCTTGCGTGTCCTAGGTGGAACTTAATTTTGGGGTGTGATTATACCAACAACTAAATTATCCTACTCTTAGTTGATCTATCCCAGCTTACTTTGCACTTGAATTCAGGTTATCAATTGGCGGTTTAACCGACCTATGAATGCTAATGGTGATGGCTTTATCAATTAATTAAAATAGATGAATTTAACTTAACAATTAAACCTTAATTATGTTCTTTCAATAATTCAACCTAGCATGTCTAGATCTTTTAGGTCCTTAGCCGGTTTCCCTTGTTTATAGGTGGTCTAATTCTAAAGCTCATAAAATAGGGGCACGTAAATTCCACAATGTTGTCAATACTAATGGTTTCCTAGGCGTCAATCTAGGTAATGCCACAAATATGAACTTAATAAGTTAAGATCTTATGAGACTAGATTATCATTAAAGGTATTGCATAAAGAAAAGGTGTAAATATTGAAATTAAATTGCAGTCAATTGTATTAATCAAGAAAGATGATAAGAATTCAATGTTTACAACCAAACATAATCAACTAAGGAATTAAAAACTAACTAATCGAATTACAAAAGAGAAGAAGAGGAACTTATGCCCTTTTGGTCCGATTAACCGAATTCCAGTGGTGTGAAGATGCTTGGGGTGTAGCTCTATAAACGGACTCAATCCGGAACCAAGAACGTCACAAAAGGGGAAGATTCAATGCAAAACTTCTACCAATTCAGGGTTCAAACTCAAAGAAACAAAGAGTTCAAGCAATAAACCTAGCTACAAGTTTGTGCTTTCTACTTTAAAAGTCTGGAAAAGATCCATACAACTTAGAAAATAACCTATTTATAGGGCTAGGCCAAAACCACTAAACAGGAAGGGGGAAAGTAGGACAACAGCAGAATTCCGGAGCTCGGCACGCCGTGGTGGGTAGATTTGGGGGTTGGCATGCCGTGCTCGTGGTGGCAAGCATTCGTGCCAATCCACTGGACTCTGTATTTTGGCACGCTGGAATGGCACGCCGTGCCCTCATTGCGGCACGCCGTGCCACCTTTCTTTCCAGCACTTCAATCTCTTCTTCGCCGCCGTCGCTCCAACTTTCGGTCCGGGTCATAATGCCTGTCCAAAATAAACATAAAGAAACATAACCGCACCACAGCCACGGACCACAAAAATGTCGCATTGTCCAAAATTACAAAAACACCCCTAAAAATAAGAAAAAATACTAAAAGTTATGAAAATCTAACCAAAACATAAAAATCACAAAATACGCAAAACCAAACAAGCATTCACACAAAGGACTCTAAAAAATTACCGTTTAAACCACGAAATTGCCTAAAAGATAAGGTCAAAAACCGGCCTTATCATTCATAAAACCTAATTGAAAATCTTCTTATCCCGGTCATGAGGCTAGTCTCTTTAGGATCGTCTGCTCACAGTGGCGAATCCGCTAGGTATTTAATTTGATTTTCAAAATCAAAATTAACAAACATTGAAAATTTTTGATTCAAAATATTTTAACACTTTATATCAATGCCTTTTATTTTCATATCACTTAGAAACATTTTGCACACACACTTTTAAGGTGCCCTTTTTAACCTCGATGTGTTGTTGAAAGTGCGGCCTAAGTTTTTGCTAGGTCTTAAGGACACTGAAATACTATATCATTCATAGCCTCGTACGAACCCCTTCATTTGTACTCTTGACGGGGGAGAAGTGAGGAGCATATTCTGCTATGGAAGCCTTGATGTGAACTTGAGACTTTCGACATGGCCCATATTAGATAACCATAGTAACTTTCTTTAGGAAACCAAAACACAAATTGTATTAATCTGTTAAGAGACGACCTCTATTATCCCATATTGATGATATAAAGAACCAACTTCTAGGAAAGATTTTTGTCGACCAAACGTGGAGAAATAAGGTCGGAAGGGAGTGCATATTTATGCATGGTCTAATGTTTGTTGTGGGTGCAGATATTTGCATATTATGCATTTTTATAACCCATTTAGATTTGCATAAATTTGTGCATTTACATATTGCATCTTTTCATCCATAAATCCCTAAATCCTAAAACCACCAAACCCCTAAATCCTTACACATTCCCTAAATAGTCAAATTTCTAAAATTGCTAAATCTCAAATCCCTAAATTTCCAAAATCGCAAAATTTCCAAAACGCAAAATTTCCAAATCCCCAAATTTCCAAAATCACTAAATTTCCAAATCATCAAATTTCCAAAACCGCAAATTTTTCAAATCACTAAATTTCCAAAACTGCCAAATTTCTAAATCCCCAAGTTTCCAAAACTGCTAAATCTCAAATCTCCAAAACCCCAAATTCCAAAATCGCCAAATCCAAATCCCTAAATCATAAATCGCCAAATTTCTCAAATCGTAAAATTTTCCCAAATCACCAAATTTTCCTAAATTACCAAAATGTCTTCTCAAATCCCTAAAATATGCCGAAATGCTGCCTGTTTTTATTCAAGCAAATAAAGCCAAATTTCACTTATCAAAACCTTGTATAAGACTAGCTCTATACACCTAATCCAAAGGCCCTGTATAAGACCAGCTCTATACACTCAAATCTAAAAGCCTGTGTAAGACCAGCTCTATACACTAATTCGAACCTTATATAAGACCCGCTCTATACACTAATCCAAAGCCTATATAAGACCAGCTCTATACACTAACCCAAACCCTGTATAAGACCAGCTCTATACAGTAATCCAAACCTTGTATAAGACTAACTCTATACACCTAATCCAAAGACCCTGTATAAGACCAATTCTAGACATTCCAAATCCAAACCTTATATAAGACTAGCTCTATATACTCATTTCCAAAAACACCGTATAAGACTAGCTATATACGTTCATTTATAAAAAAAAAAATGTATAAGACCAGCTCTATACATTCAGAAATCCAAATCCCGTATAAGACCAGCTCTATACATTCATAAATCCAAATCCGAAAAGACTAGCTGTGTACATCTATACCCAAAACCTTGTATAAGACCAGCTCTATACATCTTTTGTAAAACCCCATACATGGTACACATCATCATGTACATTCAAAAAAATCTCATTTATCCAAATCCCCATACATGATATACACATATATCATGTACTTTCAACCAAGTTTCATAACATTTCATTCCAATTCATGCATATGTGCATTCATTCATTCATTCGTTCATTCATTCATTCATTCGTTCGTTCATTTATTCAATCATTTTTATTTGATTCTTCGCATGACATCATTTTATTCATTGTAAGCATCAGAATTTTCTGTTCTTAAAAAAAAAGAAGATAGAATAGTCGTACGACTGTAACTACAGTCATGTGACTATAATCAAACTACAGTCGTACGACTGTAGGGTCGTAGCAGGTGAACTAGCCTATACCCTGAAAGCAGAAAAGTGGGAAAAGAAAAGGTGAGCATTAATGGCTCCAGTTCTGGCAGCAAGTAAGGGGGATAAAAAGAGGGAAAAGAGGAAAAAAAGGGGACTTAGACATTGGATTTCTAGTGGCAAAGAGAGAGAATTTAGAGAGAGAAAAGAGAGAAAAAGGCAGGGAAAAGAAAACACAAAACCTCAAGCTCTTTTCCTCTTCTTTTTCTTTTGATTCCCAAGTGTTAGGATTAAAATCTATTAGAAAACAATAGGTTAATAATCTGACACTTTAAATTCAATTAAATTTCGGACTAAAATCATCAGTATCCATGACATTTGGGGATTTTTGGACCAAACTTCTTAACCTTGACTCAAGAGGTGAAAAGAGCAAACTCAAGTGGATTGGTGCGACGCCAGGGGTCATTCCTACGGTGGATTAGCGCCCAAGAGGTAAACACTCTTTATTCCCTCTATTTTTCATGCTTTCTGGGTGAATTGGTGTGTTTTTATACATTTTATTCAACTTTTTGCATTTTCTGTTTCTAAAAATTAAGAACAGTCGTGCGACTGTTCTTGAGTTGATGAACAGCCATACGACTGTAAATAAAGTGGTATGAGTGTTCTTGATTTTCCGCAATTTCTCAGTTTTATTTTCCATAATTTTGGCGAAATCCTGAAATTAGAGAATTTACAGTCACACTACTGTAATTACAGTTGTATGACCGTGGTTACAGTCGCATGACTGTAATGCTCGTCCAAGAGCAGAATTTCCAGAATAATCCCTTAAAATTTCTAAAAATCCATAAAAATTCAGAAAACCCAAAATCACCAAAAATGAATTTTGTTGTGTGCATTCACGACCTTAGATTTAATTTTCAGTGTATTTGCATTTAGAACAGTACCACGACGGAGGCCCGATTCTCCTGAAAACCAACCCACCTTACATGTAAAAAATGCATGTAAACTGGCAAAAATCGTTTTCAAAATGATTTCCTAACAAAACCCAAAATACAGGGACATTTCAAAATGTTTTCCAGGTCTAATCGGACCGACTAGCCAAGCCGACCCGGTTATTCCCCTAAATGTATGTTCCCGAATCCTTAAAATCCCATTCTGTCCTATTTGAGTCCTATTTGAGGTGTACCGTAAATTGTGCTAACCTTCTGTTTTGCAGCTTTTTATTTTTGATGTATTTAATAGAATTACTCGTGTATTTTAGGCGATTGTAATTTTTAGTTAAATTGTGTATCTTAGGTGATTGTAAAAGTGAGGAAGCGAGTTTATATTTTTTATTCAATCGGGTTGTAATAATTTAGTTAAATTGTGTATCTGTATGCGCGTTGTATGTTTAACTTAATGTAATAAAATTGACTTTAGAATTTGAAATATTGTCTATGAACATTGGCCATTTTTATTTTAATTAGACACAAAATAAGGGACTTGTCTGTACCTAGATCTCTAGATAGTGTAGTGGCCGTTCGTCCGGTTCAGCTACATTATAAATTTCCCAGTTGAGCTGAGCCGGGTGGCGACTCCTACAATATTCATCGAGACTCAGGTCTCAGATCTTCTAAGAACTAATTCTATTTTTTTTCCAAACCGATTTTTCCATAATAAAAACCCCACGCGAGGGAGGGGCCGACCCGAAATCGAGGTGCCCCTTCCGAAAGGGAGTCCGCGTTCTGTCGAAAACAGTGGCGACTCCGCTGGGGAATTCTTACAAAAAGTTTTCTTAAAAAATTAAAAGAATTTGACAAGCCCTGAAAAGTGTCTAATTAAAATAAGGTTGATGATTCTTGATTGGTATTTTATTTTGCATTCTTAGTTAGACATGCTTGCATTAGGATAAGTATCCCGCTTTAGCCCGGTGAATTGTTGAAGTGTCGCATTTGTTCCTCATGGTCTTAGGGGCATGGCTATGAAACACCACCCATAGTCTCGTACGAACCCCTTCATTCAGACCCTTGAGTGGGGAGAAGTGAGGAGTATATTTTGCTGTGGGAGCCTTGATTTTAACCCGACTTGGACCGAACTCATATAGGCAACCTTAGTTGGATTTCCCTAGGATACCAAAATAAATCTTGTGAATAAAATAAAATCACGCCTTCATCATCCCTGGTTGATGATCGAAGAGAACCCCACCTAGGACTATGTTAGAATTTTTGAGACCGACCACGCTTGGAGGAATAAGGTTGGAAGAATTCACTTCGTGTGCTACGTGTTACACGCTACGCGACATTTCACGACATACCATAATTAACATTTTTCATACACATAACATACCATTCACAAGGAATCTGTGTGATACTAACTCACATTTTTATGCAGCCATTTTGTATTTTATTCTTGTGTGAAAACATTAAATCATCTGCTTGCCATTCATACTAACTATTTCTTTTTTCATCCATGATATTATATTTGTGTGATTAGCATTCTTTCCACATAGCATACACAACATCATTATGTATGTCATGCATCCTAACCCACGTTTTTGTGTAGCCATTTGCATTTCGTGTGTCATAAGCATTCATGACATGTCACCTAAATTAAATTAAGGACATTCCAAAGGACACCCACCACAATCATATCATTCCATCACATATTGGGTATCCCAAATTACCCGTGTTCTGCCAATGCACCGGATTGCATTCGACTATTCCACTAAATTATCTTATTTAATAGAGACCATAATGGTCCTAGGTCTATTTTCGTGTAACGATTTATACGGTGTATTTCATGACATCATACCCATTCATCATAAATATCATATAGCACTGTGATCCACATCGGGTTACTTCATGGCATTACTACATCATTCAAGGTGCTCCTCGAGTGCCGAATTAGTATGCATGTAAGGGCATTTCATAACATCCTAAATCATGAAAGGTGTTCCCCGAATGCTGAGCCTGTGTCCGTGTCCTTGCCACGCATGATTCTTTCATAAAATCATTTCATATCATACGCTCAAAAGCATCAGAACTCTGCCCAAGGGGTGGTCCCATGTGACCATTTCATATCACCTCATAGACCTACAAAGCGTCGAAACTCTATTCGTGTGTCGGCACACACGCGACCATTCCATGAATTCACTTGGTGCCCCAAAGGCGCTGAACCTCTGTCCGTGTGGTGGTCCACACGTGGCATTTTTGCATAGCATTAGGTGTTCTTGGAATGTCCCGAAAAGAAAAAAGAAGGAATAAAATAAGACCATTCATACCATCATTTCACTCAGAACCTCACTCTATTCATTCATTACAAGCACTTTCAATGTCTCACTCTTCATGACATCATTCCATACATCGTCCCTAAAACATTCTCAACTGGTGTCAAGCAGAATAAGCTGGAGCGACCTTGGACGAGATCTCAGGCTTCAAGGGCAGTTGGGGAACAAAGAGCAGTTGAGAGAGAAAGTGATTCAGATTCTGGGGGAGAAGTGGAGATGGCTAATCCTACACCAAACCTCACTGACGATTTAAAGGATTTCTTAAAATCACAGGATTTCCGTGACATGCTCAAGGAGGAAATATGGGCAGTAGTGAGAAAAGCCCGGGAAACTAGCGGAAGTAGGACCGGAAAGGAAAAAGAGACTGAATCATCCCAACAAGGTTGTGACATCTCGGTTAGTCTAGAAAAGCTGCGGGAGATGGAAGCAGCCATGGAAGAGAAAATGAAGGCCAAGTACTCTGAACTTGACGAAGCAGTGGCTGAACTGAAGAAAGGGGCCAACATCAGCCTGGGCTCTAAAAGAGGGGTGGATGTAGATGCGATGATCAACAAGGGCATTGAGACCTTTCCCATTGGATTTCAAGTGCTTAAAGTCCCTTCCTACAAAGGGGTTGGCTCACCGGAGGCCCATGTGAACCTTTATGTTAGAATCATGCTAACTGCGGGTGCCAGCAAACAACAGCTAGTTAACTTTTTCCCAACCACGCTGGAAGGGGGAGCCCTAAATTGGTACAACTCCTTGTCTGAAGATGTGCAGTCAGACTAGGAGGCCTTTTCAGTGTCATTCATCAAATACTACAGCTTCAACACTAAGATCCAGGTGAAGCTATATGATCTGGAAAGGGTTAAGCAACAACATAATGAATCCTTTGATACTTATTACCAGAGATGGATGAACAAAATGATTCTGCTAAAGAATCACCCCGATGAAGATGAACTGATTTAGAAGTTGATCGATGGGAGTAGGGACATCTTCCGAAACAACATGAAATTCTATTCCTTTAGTGAGATCAGCGAAGTGTATAACATGGCCATGAAAATCGAGAGGGATGAAGAAGAAAAGGCAGCGAACCAAAAGCATGGCAGGAGCTCAGGGTATGGTCTTGGGTATCGACCAGTGACTGCTACTGGATCAGGCAGCGGATCTAGTTTTGGATCTATGGACAAAGGTGGGCAATCCTCAGAAGACAAGCTAACTGAAGTTCCTGTTGTGTCCTAGCAGTAAGGTAGCCAAGAAGGAAATGTAAAAATTCGAGGCCTATCCCCTTGGACTCTTTCTTTGGCCAATTTTTTTGCAAAATGCAGGAACGGTGGCCTCTTGAATTCTCTAAAGCCGTTTGAAAATCCGGCCAAAACGGACAAGTGCAAGTTCTGTTCCTATCACGTGACAGTGGGGCACCATACGAACGACTGCATGCAGCTACTGAGGGCTGTCCGACAATTGATTGCCGAAGGAAAAATTGTAGAACCACCTTTGAAGCCTAGTGTTCATAACAATCCATTGCCCAGCTTTGACTAACCCAGGCATTCAAGCTGTTAAGGAGATGATGCAGCAACAAAAGAAGACCCTCCGTATGTGGAGGATAATAACTATCTTAATGTATCTGCTTTTGGTTTCTTCTCTGTTTTGTGAATAATTCAGCCCACGAGGCATTTAATGTTATGCAATTTGATTCCAATCACTTGTGCAATATTTTTCTAGATAGAGAATACTGTGCATGTATATAAACATTCATTTAATTTAGCATACATGACGTATCATTACATGAAATGAGTTTAAAGACAGATGAGGACCACAAATGGTATCTGTCTTGAAAGATTCACGTCTGAAAAGAAACAAAATAAAGAGAAAACACCCAAAAGCGCATAACAAGCTTCGCCCGATCCTACCATAACATGACTGGGGATCGACAGAGAAGTTACCAAATGCCAAACTCCAAAGGATTTAAGGGCGAAATTAGCTGAGCAGAAACTCCATGGACCCAGATCAAACAAAGAGGGGAAACCATGATAGGAGGAACTAACACCACCAGAAAGACAAGACTATCCACGGCAAAGAGACATCAGTTCACAGACCTAACTATCAACCACCTAATATGGATGAAAATGGAGTCGACCATGATGTCAAAGCCCCTAAAAAAAAGAAAAAAAAAACGTGCGCCCAAATTTATAAGAACACACCTACGCGATGCAAAGTTTTGTGTTCCGGCATGACCAAGAAGAGATTATAGTTTCAAGGGGCAACGACACATGTGTTCCAAAATAAAGGGCTGGGGCATCGATTGTCAACTCCATATCATCCACGAGCCGGTGGGGTAACAGGAACAGCCAACAGATCTGTCAAAAGGAACCCCATCTATCAAAATATATTGGCATGTCATTATTTGCCTTGCAATGATGCCAGTCTAGTATCAAAGCACTCACTAGGGAGACACCATAGTCATCGACCTTCAAAGTGGAGATGGTTCCACCAGGTAGAAGAAAGACCAAGCTGTTGACCCTATCAACCTGGACGGGCTATAAAAAAAAAAAGGTCCGGTGGACCGAAAACCAAAAAGGTGGTCCACGCAAAAGTTAGGATGGTGAGGTGAGCACCACCAGGTGGAAAATCTACAAAGACCAGCTGGTGGCAGTCGCGAGTTCGGTCAAGACAGATACCATTGCTGATTCTGTTCTTAATTTCATTTCATCTATGATGTGCATTATGCTAAAACATTATCAATGAATGAATGAATGAATGCCGTGCTCTGTTCATTTAAATGTACCTATTCTGCTTGGAATTGAATCCGCATCATGCATTATACGTGTTTGTGCACATTTTTCGCTTACATGCGTTACACTAAAAAAAGAAAAGCTCGCTGAGGTAAAAACCGAAAAGGCGCCTCAGGCAAAAATTAGAGCAGCTCGCTAAGCTGAAAACCCACATTGGGCAGTTGGGGCAAAAGTTAGAGCACCTTCAAAAAAGGCTCGCTGAGGTGAAAACAAAAAACGTGCCTCAGGCAAAAGTTAGAGCAGCTCGCTGAACTGAAAACCCACATCGGGCAGTTTAGGCAAAATTTAGAGCACATTTAGATTCATCATTCCTAGACACAGAAAGACAAGACACTCTTGTCATTCTCCAGTGAAGACACTTTCATTCCCCAGCGAAGATCCCTTCTACCATTTCCCAGTGGGAACTCGTCCACTATTTTCTAGCAGGATCCTCTGCACTACTCTCCAGCTGAACCATCACAAAGAACGCCACCACTTTCTCTTCAACTGTCATCGGACTTTCCTAACAGCCATTGCATATTCCCGTATATCTCCGAAGGAAGTGCGAGAATCACATCACATAAAGGATATGCTCTCCAACTAGATCAGCCATAAGCATGAGGTACTTTCCTTAGCTGGAGGTGCGACTCAATCTCCCCAGCAAGAGCATAACATTTCAAGGCTGGATGAATGATGAGAAATGCATTTCCTAGCATCATTCGCACGTGCACGTATTACCACATGCATATGCAAGCATTCAAAACATACATAAAATTCACATGCATACATATATCTCAACCAATCCAAGTACAAGTACTCGCCACCATCATCGGGCCGTCTCGGATCAAGACCACTCTCAAAGCAGAAATAGTCCAACACTTGGGCATTCACCAGGTCTCAAGAGATAAGTCAAAGCTGCGTAGGCCCAAGCCTCAACACCTTGAGTTCCTAAGGGCAAAGTAATCCAGCCGTATTTATTCTTGATCGAAGGGGCAAAAATTTTTGCTTCCAAAATTATCAATCAAGGAATAAATACTTATTCTCAACCTAATTCCAAAATTATCACTCCTAAACTCCCACCACTCAAGCTAGATTTTGAATCCTTGAACTCCTTCAAGCCAGATTCTTAATCCTTGATAAAAACCTTCTCAAGCCAGATTTCGAATCCTTAAACTCCTTCAAGCTAGATTCTTAATCCTTGATAAAAACCTTCTTAAGCTAGATTTCAAATCCTTGAACTCCTTCAAGGCAGATACTTAATCATTGATAAACAGCTCTCCAAGCCAGATTTCGAATCCTTGAACAACCCTAAGCATGATTCCCAATCCTTGCAAACCTCTCAAGTTTGATTTTGAATCCTTAAAATTACCTCAAGCCTGGTTCATAATCCTTGACAAAACCTCTCAAGTTTGATTTTGAATCCTTGAAATTAGCTCAAGCTTGGTTCATAATCCTTGACAAATCCTCTCAAGCTTGGTTTTGAATCCTTGAACTCCTTCAAGCCTGATTCATAATCCTTGACAAACCTCTTCAAGCGTGATTTTGAATCCTTGAAACTCCTTCAAGCAAGATTCTTGATCCTTGACAAAAGCTCTCCAAGCCAGATTTCGAATCCTTGAACTTCTTCAAGCATGATTCCTAATACTTGTAGACCTCTTAAGCTTGATTTTGAATCCTTGAACACTTTCAAGCTAGATTCATAATCCTAGACAAACCTCTTCAAGCCTGATTCTTAATCCTTGAAAGCCATCCAAGTCAGATTTTGGATTCTTGAAAATTAATCCAAGCAAGATCCTAGATCTTTGATGCTAATTCAAATCTCCAACATTGCCTCGGGTAATATAGATCCTGTATCGGCTTATTCCATCCAATCAATTCAACACATCACCACTACTGTGAGGCTTCGGCAACCCAGTTGCATTTTTTATTTCTTGCTTCTGCAGCACTGATAAGGTCAGTTTTTGACCTTATCTTTTAGGCAATTTCGTGGTTTGAACGGCAATTTTTTAGAGTCCTTTGTGTGAATGCTTGTTTGGTTTTGCCTATTTTGTGATTTTTATGTTTTGGTTAGATTTTCATAACTTTTAGTATTTTTTCGTATTTTTAGGGGTGTTTTTGTAATTTTGGATAATGCGTTTTTTTTGTGGTCCGTGGCTGTGGTGCGGTTATGTTTCTTTATGTTTGTTTTGGACTGGCATTATAACCTGGACCGAAAGTTGGAGCGCGGGCGAAAAAGAGTTTGAAGTGCTGAAAAGCAAGGTGGCACGGCGTGCCGGAATGAGGGCACGGCGTGCCATTCCAGCGTGCCAAGGGACGGAATCCAGTGATCGACACGAAGTCGTGCCACCAACACCATCACGGCGTGCCAACCCCAAATCTGCACAACACGGCGTGCCGCCACCATTAGCACGGCGTGTCGAGCTCCGGAATTCTGCTGTTGCCCTACTTTCATCTTTTCTGTTTAATGGTTTTAACCTAGCCCTATAAATAGGTTATTTTCTAAGTTGTATGCATCTTTTTCCAGACTTTTAAAGTGTAAAGCACAAACTTGTAGCTAGGTTTATTTGCTTGAACTATTTGTTTCTTTGAGTTTTGAACCATCAATTGGTAGAAGTTTTGCATTGAATCTTCCCCTTTTGTGATGTTCTTGGTTCCGGCTTGAGTTCGTCTATAGTGGTACACCCCAAGCATCTTTGCACCGTTGGGATCCGGTTAATCGGACCAAAAGGGCATAAGTTCTTCTTTTTCTTCTCTTTTGTAATTCGATTAGTTAGTTTTTGATTCCTTATTTGATTATGTTTGGTTGTAAACATCGAATTCTTATCATCTTTCTGGATTAATACAATTGATTGCAATTTAATTTCAATTTTTACACCTTTTCTTTATGCAATTCCTTTAATGATAATCTAGTCTCATAAGATTTTAACTTATTAAGTTCATATTTATGGCATTACCTAGATTGACACCTAGGAAACCATTAGTATTGATGACACTGTGGAATTTACGTGCCCCTATTTTCTGAGCTTTAGAATTAGACCGCCTCTAAACAAGGGAAACTAGCTAAGGCCCTAAAAGATCTAGACACGCTAGATTGAATCATTAGAAGAACATAATTAAGGTTTAATTGTTGAGTTAAGTTCATCTATTTTAATTAATTGATAAAGCCATCACCATTAGCATTCATAGGTCGGTAAACTGCCAATTAATAACCTAAATTCAAGTGCAAAGTAAGCTGGGATAGATCAACTAGGAGTAGGATAATTTAGTTGTTAGTATAATCACAACCCAAAATTAAGTTCTGCCTAGGACACGTAAGGAACCCGAGTAGTTTACTGTTTGCAGAATATTTTTCTCTGTGGGATCGATACCTGGACCAACCAGAATTATTACTTGTCAACGATAGGTACACTGCCTTAGTTGTGCGACTCTAGGTTTAGTTTCACTACTTCACCTAGGATCCACCAAGTTTTTGGTGCCGTTGCCGGGGAAATTTATTTTCCTGCATCATTGAACCAAAGGTCTATTTGCTGATCTAGGTACTGTTTATGTGCATATAGTTATATAATTTTTCTTTTCTGTGGATATTTGTTGCAAAATTTTTTATTTTTATTTTTATTTTTATTTTCTATGTGTGTGTGTGCTTTCTAGCTTATGCGAACTCGTTCTCAGCACCCTGAGCCTTTACCCTATAACCCTGAAATTGAACATTTTTGTAGCAGGAACCGTAGAGCACAACAAGAGCGAATTGTCCAAATGGATCTTCAGCAACGTAAGGAAGAGGAGAGACAGCTACGGGAAAGAGCTAAACAAGAGCGACTCCGGCGAGAGCTGGAGCAGTTTGAAAGAAAAAGGGGTGGTGATAGAGACAACATGATCATGAGTGACCTAATGGCTCCACATTGACCCCGGAATAGATTCGGAGTGGTTCTCCCAGCCATCACTGCTAATCACTTTGAGTTGAAGTCCAGTATGATCAATTTGATCCAAGGGAACGGGCTATTCAGTGGCGGAATAAGTGACAACCCTAATGATCATTTAGACCGGTTTCTCATGGTGGCTGATACAGTCCGAATCGGTGGGGTGCCCCAGGATGCTGTACGGTTGAAGTTGTTTCCCCTCTCATTATGCGGGGGAGCGATGGAATGGTACAAGTCCTTGAGACCTGGGTCAATGACTTCATGGGATCAATTGGAAGAACAATTCTTAGCATATTACTTCCCACCATCAAAGACGGTTTAGTTAAGGAACGAGATTACGGGATTCCGGCAATTTGGGACTGAGACTCTTAACGAAGCATGGCAAAGGTTTCAACGGTTGTTGCGGAACTATCCCCACCATGACATGCCGCGATTTACTCAGGTAAGCACGTTTTATCATGGTTTGACACCAGCTAACCATGCCATTATTGATTCTTTTGTAGGTGGAGACATTTTTAAGAAGACTGCTACGCAAGCCGAGGAGTTGATCACGGAGCTGGCTAGGAAGAGTACCTTGTGGCAGTCAGACACGCCAACAAGGAGTGAGGTTCGAGCGGCGGATTTGGGACGCCAAGATGCAGCCATGGACCACGTGAACAAGAAGCTGGACCTGTTGATGTCCCGCTTGAATTTAAATGCACCACAATACCAACCGGTGTTGTGTATATCATGTGGAGCGGAGCATCCCGGTCAAGAATGTGCATTGGGCGATCCATTCGCCCAACCGTCCAAGAATGTAAGTTTTGTGGGAGGAAACCAAAGGTACAATAACTCTAACTCTTACCCACAAAATTTCAATAATAATAACAATTACGGAACAAGGTATCAACACCCGAACATGTCTTATGGTAATAACCAAAATGTGTTGAGACCTCCTTCCGGATTCCATTATGAGCACCGTGAGCAGGGGTTAGGTAAGGCCCCATTTATTCCTAATGACCAAACCCCACAGCATCCTCAACAATCTAAGCAAGATGAGACAGTTTTGTCCTTGTTAAAAGACATCTCGTCTCGGCTTGCTGATAATGAGGCATACTGTAGGGATTTGGGCAAGCAGGTGGCTCAAATGAGTAGGGAATGGCAGGAAAGACCTCAAGGAGCACTCCTGAGTAAAACTGAACAAAACCCTAAAGGACATCAATGGGAGACAGCTCAAGCTATAGCCCTGCGAAGTGGTAGGCAAGTGGAGGACCGAGTGCAAAATGCTGATATTCCATCCCAATCTCTTGAGGTAAGTGAAGAGTCGGGAGAGGTAAGCAACCCCGACTTGATTTCTGAACCCAAACCTAGCACAAATGAAAAGGGGAAAATTCATGACCCAGTGAGAGCCTATGTGCCTAAACTCCCTTATCCTCAAAGGGGGAAGAAAAATAAACTGGAGCAGAAATATTCCAAATTCTGGAAATTTTTAAGAAGTTAGAATTTAATATGCCATTGATTGAGGCTCTCCAAGAGATTCCTTCTTATGCTAAATTCTTTAAAGAACTTCTTGCAGGAAAAGGAACGTTAGGTAAGGACGAAGTGGTGGTTTTAACAGAGGAATGTTCGGCAATTATCACTAACAAACTTCCACCCAAGCTCAAAGATAAGGGAAGTTTTACTATCCCATGCCGTATAGGAAACTTGGAGATTGCCAATGCCCTATGTGACTTGGCTGCAACTATCAATTTGATGCCTCTGTCGTTTTTCAGGAGACTCGGACTGGGAAACCCAAAGCTGACCAATATGACCCTCCAATTGGCGGATAGATCTCTCACGAGGCCAAAAGGGGTGGTCGAGGACGTGTTAGTAAAGGTGGACAAGTTTATCTTCCCCGCGGACTTTGTGGTAATGGATATGGAGGAAGATAGCTCGGTGCCCCTTTTGCTTGGAAGGCCATTTCTTGCAACCGGTAGGACTTTGATAGATGTCCAGGAAGGTAAGTTTATTCTTAGGATGCACAACGAGGAGGTATGTTTCAATGTCTATAACTCAATGAAATATCCATTAGATGTTGAAAGCTGTAATTTTGTACACTCCTTTTGTCCTATCGATGCTTATGTGATAGAGAAAGGTTTCAATCAAGGGGAGTTGGTGCTCTTGTATAACTCCCAGTTGAAACTATTTCCGGGCAAATTGAGAAGTCGGTGGACGGGACCGTTTACTATGCATAAGGTCTATCCCTTCGGGATGGTGGAAATTGAAACCTCAGAGGGAATTCAACAAGTAAACGGGCATCGATTAAAACCCTACGTCAGCAGAGGATTGAAGGAGGAGAAGCAAGTCTTACTCCTTCGTGATGTGTAATGCGTAATCATGGACGTAGAAGTCGAGCTATTCCGACTATAAACATAGTAATGAGGTACTTGTACTTCCCTTGTACATTAATTTTTGTGTTAATATGTTTTTGTGTGTTTATGTGTGTAGGAATAGGTCACTAAGCAAGTTAATCACAAGTCTTGATCAATGTGTGAAAAAGCAAAGTTTGGTAGAATTCCGGGATAGCACGCTGTGCCATCATGGGCACGTCGTGCTAAGATTAGAATGAGGTTAGCACGTGACGTGCTAGTGTGGCATGCAATCGTGCCAGGCCGCTGGAGCAAATCATGTGCAAGAGCCAAGCAACACGCCGTGCCTTAATTTAGCACGCCATGCCAAAGGAAGAATTTTCAAAAGAGCACGACGTGCCAACACAGCACGCCGTCGTGCCGTCGCGCTATTTCTAAAGAAGATTGTGCAAGAGCAAGCAACACGCCGTGCCAAAATTTAGCATGCTGTGCCAATTATAGGGTTTTCAAGATAGCACGACATGCCAAGCCAGCACGCCATCGTGCCGTCGTGCTGTTTCAAAAGTGAAGTGTTGCATGAACAAGCCGCACATAGTGCTATTATGTAGCATGCCGTGCCAATTAAAGGATTTTCAAAAGAGCATGGCGTGCCAACCTAGCACACCTTCGTGCCCTTGTGCTGTTCCTAGGTAAGTTTCTATGCTCTGCTCAGCACGCCGTGCTGTTTATTTGGCACGGCGTGCCGAGCATTTAAATTTCAAAATTTTAGGTCAAAATCGCCCGCCAATATAAACCATTCTCCTATTTCTTTCCTTGTAACCACCCCACTTCTTCTTATTCTTCTTCTTCTTCTTCTTCTTCTTCTACTCCTTTCTCACCTTCTCTCTCTCTCCACTTTCTCTCTCTAGAACCAACCCTCACCTTCTCCCTCTCTACCTTTATTCTTCCTTCCCTTCTCATTTTCTTCCTCTCAACTTCTCTTCAACTATTATTTTGACCTAGGATTTTGTTTTGCATCATTCTCCTTGAAACCAGGTATGAATTCATGCTTTGATTTTCCTTTATTCGTTTTATTGCTTTTTCTTTTTCTCACTTTGATTTTGGTTGATTTACTGCTTAGTAGGGTGATTGTATTGCGTTATTTTTCTTTATATGTTCATATTTAGTGGTTTGTATTTATGAAAGTAGGGTTTCATTGGATTTGACTTCTTTTGTTTTTAATGTTTGTTGTGTTTTTATAGTTGTGCAATGGTAAGATGAAGAAGAAGACTGTAGCTTATCAGAGACACGGTTCTTCACTACGGCCCATAGACCCGTCACCGGAACCGGTGCCAAACGAAGAATTACCTCCCGAGCAGCAGATGGCCCCTTTAACTAGCCTCTTCAGGAAGTATAAATGCCCTTTCCCTGTTCTCTCTGATGATGAAGGTAAACGCTACAAAACTTTGTTTCCATTAGAGAGTACCTCCTTTCGAACCTTCGATTGGGAATTTTTGTTTGTGCAAGATAGGTCAGAGGCTATACGTGCTAAATTAACCAGTCTAGGATGGTATGAGTTTGTGAAGTCTAATCCGCCTATCTTTAGGGAGTTGAACTTAGAATTCTACTCCACTTTAAGCTTCAAAACTAACCCCGATACCGGCCTTAGGACCATGACCTTCCACTTATTTGGTGATGAACACTCTTTAGATATTGAGGGCCTTAAGGCTTGCATAGGAATTGAGGGGAATAGTTACAAATGGCCGGAGGATATGGATGCCAAGAAATTTTGGTGTATGGTAGGTCAAGGGGCATACCAACCTAGGTTTGCTAAAACTTCCCAACTACATGACCCAATCCTATAATTAATTCACAAATTTGTGTGTTTTAATTTCTCGGGCAAAACTGAAAGCAACCGGGTCAATGCATTTGAACTTTTAATACTGTGGCATGTGCATAATGATGTTAAGGTGCACATGGGCTTCTTCATCATGGAAGCCCTATACATCCACCATAACAGATCTAAGTCAGAACTAGGGTTAGGGCATATTGTAACTTGTATTACGTGTTTCTTTCGTAGTAATACTTGTTATAAGAACCTCGATAGCATCCTTCCAAAGAAGCTTTCGAGGGGAATTTTGTCTTGTTCCCATGTTATGGTAGCTGTAGGTACTTCAAGTGCGGGAGGTTCGAGCAGGGGTAAGGCCCCTATGGACGTAGATACTGAGGAAGAGAGTGAGGAAGCTGAGGATAACGAGGAGGATGAGGAGAATGTTTCAGTGGGCCTGGATTTTATGGGGCTGATCGAAGGACGGTTGGATGGTATAATCGAACAGCTAGAAGGTTTGACCGTCCATCAGTTGGTACTCGAGGAGCGGATGAACGCGCGCCTTGACCGGCAGGCGCCTTAGCTAGCCAATGTCGAGGGGTTCGCCTCTTGATTTTGTGCAGCCCAAGGGTATCCGTACCCACCTCCGCCACCACCAGCCCCCGATATGTGAGGTCACCCTTTTCCTTTCCCACTTTATTTTGTTCCTTCTTCCATTGCACTTTTGGAGGTAAGTGCAATCTAAGTGTGGGGTGGGTAAAGGGATTTCTCCCTTTCTTTTGCTTCTTTCTACATTGCACTTTTTAGTTGTTTTATTTCATATGTTTATTTGTTTTTGCATATTTGGATGTTTTGTGTTGGTTTTTGGTTAGATTTAGGCTTTAGTGTTTGATGCATGTGGAGTTGGTTTGGTTTATTTTTGGTATGATAATGTGTTAGGTTGTTTTTGTGTCAATTGCCGTTTGAGTAACATTGCTTAATCTACCCTCGAAACTAAGTCTTTGTGCTTGGATTGGTAGCAATTGGCTAGGGACATTGGGAGTTAATTGCAAGTCATTAGCTTGTTTGTGCGTGATTTGTGATTCTTGATGGTAACCATTGGTTAGATTTGTCATTAAGGTTGCATTAGGGAATTAACCCTCTGCCTCTACTTGCATGATCGAGCTAGGATTACGCCTTGGAACATTGGTTGAGTCATATGACCTAGCATACAACCCCTAGTACACTTGTGAGAATTTGAGCCTTTGGAACCATTTCACATCGGTTCTATTTCTTTGTGAGGGTAAAAACAATCGTGGCACACTAGATCGTAGAACCTGGCTTCGTTTTGCACTTGGCATCGAGAGCTTAGTATGTGGAGACCCTTAGGATTAACCCCTTGACTTAAATGAGCCTAACCCTAACTACTAATTTATCCCTTAGATCACCCAAAGCCATTAAATTAACCTTTTTGACTCAAAAAACCTTCACCAAGCCAAATCTATCATCCTAACTTTTTACCATTAACTTTGATTTTCCTTTCTTACCCTCATCTTCTAAATCAAGTAATTGGCTAAGTTGTTCATTCATTTTGGGGTCAATCACCATTTGCACTTCAACTCTTTCACATCTAGTCCTACGAAAAAAAATTGTGCTGCAATTTAAAAAAAAAATATCCAAATAAAGTCAATGTATATGTTCGGCTTCTTTTCTTAAAAATCGGAGTTTGTAGAAGCATGTCTTGTTTGTCCAGCTCTCATCATTAAGCCGGTGTGTGTGTTCCATTTTCAGCTCATTTTTTTGAATAAAGGATTAGGGCGATCATCTAATTGCCTTGACCCATGTCTTGTCATTTTTTTTTCCATCGGGTCGTGCTTTGGCTGTTGGTTGTGGATAAGGCCTTCTCATTGTTAGTAGAATTTGTTGTTTAAACAAAAAAAGAAAAAAAAAGAAAAAAATATATAGCAAATCAAGCACTCTTAGGACTAGTTTTGAGTTGAAAATTGCATGACCCATCTTTAGTACTTAGTCAATTTGCATATATCACTTGATTTGTAGGAGTTGTATACCTAAAATTTCCCTTTTATCAAACCTACCCTAAGCCGTAACATTACAAGCCCCAGGTTCTCTGATTTTGCTCCTTGACCAATGACTTCACCGGGATTACCATTAGTTCGCTATGTGATGTGTGCCATTGTTTGTTTTTGTGTGCTCGTCCGCCTCGCCTTGAACTTGAGCGTTAGAGTGACATCTTATGAGGTGCTTTGTGGTCGTATAAACTCTGTTTGTTCCTCGCCCTTTGACCAGCTAAATTTTGTTGGGTTCAGGTATTGAGTGGTTTTGAACCTGGTGCGCCTAGTGTCATTTTGAAATTGATGTTTTATCTTCTTGAGTTTATGAATTTCGTACGGTTAAACCCTTAGTTGGATTTGCAAGTACAAGCGAGCAAGGTTACTCCTTTGTCTTTAGTTTATCTGCTTGAGGATAAGCAAGACTTTAAGTGTGGGGTGGTTGATAAGGTCGGTTTTTGACCTTATCTTTTAGGCAATTTCGTGGTTTGAACGGCAATTGTTTAGAGTCCTTTGTGTGAATGCTTGTTTGGTTTTACGTATTTTGTGATTTTTATGTTTTGGTTAGATTTTCATAACTTTTAGTATTTTTTCGTATTTTTAGGGGTGTTTTTGTAATTTTGGATAATGCGTTTTTTTTTGTGGTCCGTGGCTGTGGTGCGGTTATGTTTCTTTATGTTTGTTTTGGACAAGCATTATAACCCGGACCGAAAGTTGGAGCGACAGCGGTGAAGAAGAGTTTGAAGTGCTGAAAAGCAAGGTGGCACGAGAGTTTGAAGTGCTGAAAAGCAAGGTGGCACGGCGTGCCATTCCAGCATGCCAAGGGACGGAATCCAGTGGATCGGCACGAAGTCGTGCCACCAACACCAGCACGGCGTGCCAAACCCAAATCTGCACAGCACGGCGTGCCGCCACCATTAGCACGGCGTGCCGAGCTCCGGAATTCTGCTGTTGCCCTACTTTCATCTTTTCTGTTTAATGGTTTTAACCTAGCCGTATAAATAGGTTATTTTTTAAGTTGTATGCATCTTTTTCCAGACTTTTAAAGTGTAAAGCACAAACTTGTAGCTAGGTTTATTTGCTTGAACTATTTGTTTCTTTGAGTTTTGAACCATCAATTGGTAGAAGTTTTGCATTGAATCTTCCCCTTTTGCAACGTTCTTGGTTCCGGCTTGAGTTCGTCTATAGAGGTACACCCCAAGGCTCTTTGCACCGTCGGAATCCAGTTAATCGGACCAAAAGGGCATAAGTTCTTCTTCTTCTCTTTTGTAATTCGATTAGTTAGTTTTTGATTCCTCATTTGATTATGTTTAACATCGAATTCTTATCATCTTTCTTGATTAATACAATTGATTGCAATTTAATTTCAATTTTAACACCTTTTCTTTATGCAATTCCTTTAATGATAATCTAGTCTCATAAGATCTTAACTTATTAATTTCATATTTGTGGCATTACCTAGATTGACACCTAGGAAACCATTAGTATTGACGACACTGTGGAATTTACGTGCCCCTATTTTCTGAGCTTTAGAATTAGACCGCCTCTAAACAAGGGAAACCGGCTAAGGACCTAAAAGATCTACACACTAGGTTGAATCATCGGAAGAACATAATTAAGGTTTAATTGTTGAGTTAAGTTTAGCTATTTTAATTAATTGATAAAGCCATCACCATTAGCATTCATAGGTCGGTAAACTGCCAATTGATAACCCAAATTCAAGTGCAAAGTAAGCTGGGATAGATCAACTAGGAGTAGGATAATTTAGTTGTTAGTATAATCACGACCCAAAATTAAGTTCTGCCTAGGACACGCAAGGAACCCGAGTAGTTTAGTGTTTGCAGAATATTTTTCTCTGTGGGATCGATACCTGGACCAACCCGAATTATTACTTGTCAAGGTACACTGCTTTAGTTGTGCGACTCTAGGTTTAGTTTCACTACTTCACCTAGAATCCACGAGGCGCTTTGATTCATGCTCTCAAATTCACCACCTCAGGTATTCTAGACCTGGAGTCGAGTGTTGAATTTGATCAAGCGAGGGGCTGCTGTAAGCACCGGAATTTTTCGTTCTAAAAAAAAAGAAGATAGAATAGTCGTATGACTGTAACTACAGTCGTGCGACTGTAATCAAACTACAGTCGTACGACTATAGGGTCATAGCAGGTGAACTAGCCCATACCCTAAAAGCAGAAAAGTGGGAAAAGAAAAAGGGAACATTAATGGCTCCAGTTCTGGCAGCAAGTAAGGGGGATAAAAAGAGGGAAAAGAGGAAAAGAAAAGGGACTTAGACATTGGATTTCTGGTGGCAAAGAGAGTGAATTTAGAGAGAGAAAAGAGAGAAAAAGGCTAAGAAAAGAAAACACAAAACCTCAAGCTCTTTTCCTCTTCTTTTTCTTTTGATTCTCAAGTGTTAGGATTAAAATCTATTAGAAAACAACAGATTAATAATCTGACACTTTAAATTCAATTAAATTTTGGACTAAAATCATCAAAATCCGTGACATTTAGGGATTTTCGAACCAAACTTCTTAACCTTGACTCAAGAGGAGAAAACAGCAAATTCAAGTGGATTGGTGCGACGCCAGGGGTCATTCCAACAGTGGATTAGCACCCAGGAGGTAAACACTCTTTATTCCCTCTATTTTTGATGCTTTCTGGGTGAATTGGTGTGTTTTTGTGCATTTTATTCAACTTTTTGTGTTTTCTGTTTCTGGAAAATAAGAACAGTCGTGCGACTGTTCTTGAGTTGATGAACAGCCGAGTGTTCTTAATTTCCAACAATTTCTCAGTTTTATTTTGAATAATTTTGGCGAAATCCTGAAATTGGAGGATTTATAGTCGCACAACTGTAATTACAGTCGTACCATCGCAGTTATAGTCGCACGATTGTAATGCTCGTCCAAGAGCAGAATTTCCAGAATAATCCCTAAAAATTTCTAAAAATCCATAAAAATTCAGAAAACCCAAAATCACCAAAAATGAATTTTGTTGTGTGCATTCACGATCTTAGATTTAATTTTCAGTGTATTTGCGTTTAGAACAATACCACGACGGAGACCCGATTCTCCCGAAAACCGACCTAGCTCACATGTAAAAAATATATGTAAACCAATAAAAATCGTTTTCAAAATGATTTCCTCACAAAACCCAAAATACTGGGATGTTTCAAAATGTTTTCCAGGTTTAATCGGACCGGCTAGCCGAGCCGACCCCATTATCCCCCTAAATGTATGTTCTCGAATCCTTAAAATCCCATTCTGTTCTATTTGAGTCCTATTTGTGGTGTGCCATAAATTGTGCTAACCCTCTGTTTTGTAGCTTTTTATTTTTATTTTTATTTTTGATGTATTTAATAGAATTACTCATGTATTTTAGGCCTTTGTAATTTTTAGTTAAATCGTGTATATTAGGCGATTGTAAAAGTGAGGATGAGAGTTTTTATTTTTTATTCAATTGAATTCTAATAATTTAATCATTTACTATTTTACTTTATTTGTATGCGCGCTATATGTTTAACTTAATGCAATAAAATTGACTTTAGAATTTGAAATACTATCTATGAACATTGGCCCTTTTTATTTTAATTAGACACGAAATAAGGGACTTTTCCAGACCTAGATCTCTGGATAATGTAGCGGCCGTTCTTTCGGTTCAGCTACATTATAAATCTCCCAGCTGAGCTGAGCCGGGTGGCGACTCCTACATTATTCATCGAGACTTAGGTCTTGGTTCTTTTAAGAACTAATTCTATTTTTTTTTTCTAACCGGTTTTTCCATAATAAAAACCCCACGCGAGAGAGGGGCCCGCCCGAAATTGAGGTGCCCCTTCCGAAAGGGAGTCTGTGTTCCGTCGAAAACATCGTCCGCTCACATTCATCATGAATCATTCCTAACATTTCATGTTTGATTTGAAACAGAATGTACGTGGAAAAGGAAATCGGGAACGAGGTTAGAGAGAATGAAACTTTAGTTGGGGAGTCCATTGTGAAAGAAGCTGGATCGAAGTAGGAAGAATGCTGAGACTGCAAGGGTTAAGGAAGAAGTGACAGTTGAGACAGAGAGTGAGTCAGACTCAGTTGAGGAATTTGAGATGTTAAGTCAGACACCAAACATTACTGATATTCTGAAAGATTTCTTGAAGTCTCAGGATTTCTGTGATATTATAAAAGAAGAGATGCAGGCAGTTGTAAAAGAGATAAAAGGTGAAGGCAGTGGTACTAGGCCTGGCAAGGAAAAGATGGCTGAATCATCCCAATCTAAGGGTGATATTTCTACTAGTGTAGAAAAATTGCAAGAGATTGAAGCTGCAATGGAAAAGAAGTTAATGGTGAAATGCACAGAGCTCGATGAAGTAGTTTATGAATTGAAGAAAGGGGCTAGTCTCAGTACAAAGTCCAACAGGGGTGTGAATATGGATGCCATCATAAACAAAGGCATTGAAATTTCCCCTATTGGGTTTCAAGTGCCAAAGATTGCTTCTTACAAAGGTATCGGTTCATCGGTAGCTCATGTGAATCTCTATGCCCCAGTTATATTGACAACGGGTGCTACACAATAGTAATTGATCAATTTCTTTCCGACCACACTTGAAGAAGGGGCATTGTCTTGGTATAGTTTGTTATCAAAAGATGTACAGTCTAATTGGGAAGCTTTGTCAGTTTCAACATAAAGATCTAGGTGAAGCTATATGACTTGGAAAGAATAAAGCAAAAACTGAATGAATCCTTTGATGAGCATTATCAAAGGTGGATGAACAAGATGATCTTGCTGAAGACCAATCTAGATGAAGATGAGTTGATTCAGATTTTGATATATGGCAGTAAAGATGTTTACAAAAACTGTTAGAACCTATCCCGACTTGAAAACAAAAGAAAATGCAGAACTAATTGCTTCAAGCTAAGGTTCATGCCTAAAATCACAAAGCTAGGTTATGGATCTAAAAGAAATAAAGGAGAACTTGGGCTTCTCACTTAAGCCGTCCTCGCACAAGATTGATTGACTAAGGGCTTCACTTGTCACCCCTGTATGTTCCCACATGTAGAGTCTCATCAACGGGAATCAAGTGCTAGGTCTAGGACCAATGTTTCTCCACTTGTGCCAAAACCTTTTTGCCCAAAGGAGAAAATGAGATGGTGGCTAGGTTTAGACCATTGTGTCTTAGGGTTTTAGACTCCTTAGGGTTTTAGACTTTTCCCTTTATTTATGAAACATAAAGTAAAATACCCAAAGTACACTCTAATGTAAAATATCCATTATACTCTGCATATATATGATTTAACCAAAGTCACCACATGGTCACTCTGAAAAACCATAAAACCAATTTCTCATCATAGGTTATTTTATTTTATTTTGCCTTAACATTTAATCCCATAAAATAAAATAATCCAACAATTAATATGTATCCAATATATATCAATTGGTCCATCATAAAGCTCGTCTAAACTCCTAAGCATGTAATCCTATAGGCCTATTTATATGTTGGCCATAGGCCCAAAATGACATTCTACCCATAAGTTGTAAGTGGGCTCTAGCAAGCCGTTATAACCCCTAATTCAGATGTTGATGTCAAAATCCAAATGACATACACTTGTAGTATCCTTATATGATCCTTTACTAGGACATTTACTTGACTTCCAAGTGGACTGATAGGATTAAATAAATGATTATCCAATAATCATTTTATTTGGGTATGACCGTACACTACTCAGTCTCACTTGTCAAGAGGCTAGTGATATCATCTCTTCGGTGAAGAGATAGGCAATTCCTTCATATTACTCCCAGTCCTAGCAAGGTTCCCAATACTTGGCACTTAATTACGGGCCCGTTAGGTGCACATCAAAGTATACAAGGTCACATCTAGGAGTGTAGTAATATCGGATCTAAAGATCCAATATAAGCAATAGGTGTGAAACACTTGTGGCACTAGACCATGTAGTTTTCCCATAAGCGGATCGATTTAGTACACTATTGTGAGCGGACGACGTTAAATTTGGAACGCGGTGAAGTGAACCAAGGAGGTTTTGATATGTGTCAAGTTTGTTTTGATGAAAAACGGGTTTGATGATTTTGCTTAAAAAGACCAGTTGATATGATTGAAAATCCCTTTTGTAGGAAACATCATTTAGAATGTAAGTTTTGGGAAAACTGGTTTTACATTTTAGAGAATCTTGTTTTATTAACTCGAAGACCTCAAAACCTAAATTTCGAGATCAGTGATAGAGTCGCCACTCAGATCAGCTCATCCGAGAAATTCTGGTACAGCTCCCTTCGAAGTGTAGACTACTATACCTGATCCAGAGATTCAGGATTCGGGCAACTTACTTATTCAACCTCAAGCTTATTTTCATTCAATAGTTCATACCACCATACTATACTCACTTATTTTCTACCAATTTTATCTTTTAATATTAGCCGATGCTCATTCGGATGACATGAATAAATAGCATAAAATTAAAGTGCTAAAAAAGTAAACCATACATCCAAACCAAACAAAAGAATAGAGGCAATTTATTACAACCCAAAAAGATAAAAATTCTCATCCTCACCTTACAACCGCCTAGATAAACGAAGATCTATAAAAAGTACAATTGCCTGAAATACACGATTTGATCGATTAAATATATCCAAAATAAGATAGAAAGAAATAAAAGCTGCAAAACAGATGGTTAGAATGATTATATCACAAACACATATATGACTCATAACAGGAAAGAATAGGGAATTTTAGGAAATGGAGCATACATTTAGGGGGTAACCGAGAAGTCCGAGTGACTTACTTGGTTAGACCTGGAAAATCGTTTTAGAAACACCCTATAGGTTTTTGTGCTCGAAAACAATTTTGGAAAACAGATTGGCTCAATTACTTGCAAATTACTTCCTTTTAATTAGTCAGTTATCCCGGAACTCGGGGTTCCATTCGTGAGGGTCCCTAATTCCAACATTCTTCTAAGGCGTAAAGCTGTAAACACATCAAAAAAATTTTTGAATTTGAATATGGAGATAGCATCACACGATGACATCCATGGGAATCGTCTCGAGATTCTACCTCAACAACTATGGCCGTGCCGCTCTAGTTAGAGCCGTGCAGCTATAGCCACAACAGCCGTGCTGCTATAGTGTCTAGAACATAAATTGGTTTTCTTTGCTTTCGTAAATCTCTGTTTCAAATTGTTTCAATGATTTCTAAGGATTTTTGGGAATCTGGGGGTCCGCTAAAGCTGAACCAAGGATTTGATTTGGATCGGACAACCCCAGATTCCAAAAATCAAAATCAACAAAACCTAAATCTCACATCAACGTTATTGGAAATCCAAAAACCATAACTTTGAACATAACGGACGTGATTTGACTGAAATCATTCATAATAGAATAAATAAAATGGGAAACTGACTATATTCGGTCATTTTAGGGCATTTTAAGTTTCTGCCCAAAAGAACATAGTTGTGCAGCTATAGAGGTACAGCCGCACGGTTCTATTCTATGGGATTATAGCCCCTCGGCTCTAGTGAGAGCTGTACAGCTATAATCATATTGATAGTTTCTGGATTTTCGTAAAACCCCAAAAACGCAAAGCACAAAGCAATCAATTATGAGTTTAAAGCCTCACAAAGTTTACCCTTTTTGTGTTCTTATGTAATTAATGACTGGAAGTGGATTTGAACATCGGAATGCACCTGGAATCTCATAAACGTCCTGAAATTTCGAACACGAACCTCGAACGGATCTGAACAAACCGAAATTCAATATGAACGAATGAGAAATGCCCAGAAACTCTCACCTTATGTGTTTCCCGAGTATTTTCTCTCTATTCCTTATACTTTTCTTTTATTTTCCTCTTATTTTTCTCAGTTTTTCTTCACTTTCTCTCTTTTTCTCCCTTTTTCTCTCTATGATTCTTCTTCTTTATTGATTTATGCCTCTTCTCTTATGTTTTTGATGCTTAACCCTAGAATATCCTAGTCTAACTCTTTTAATTCTAGAATTAAACACATTTGTCAAAGATAAGGTTGTTTTATTTAAGAAGTAACTTAGTCAACTATTAGAGTCGTGCGGCTGCAATGTTATAGTCATGCGACTCTGATGTTATAGCCGTGTGGCTTTAACCAGAGGTGCCAATACTTTTCCTAAATCCTACACTCACATCTAAGCTCTCTAATCACTCGAAGGACCTTTCTCAGGGTTTCGTATCCAGGATTGTTAGGTTTTTAAGAGCATTTGAGAACATTTTAGGCATCATTCTGCTCATTTTCAAATCCAACACATGTTTGTCTGTCTAATAGGTAACATAGGATTTTCATCACAGACATCGGGAAAACCCGTGCTCACAGGCTGCCCCTCACCGGATCAAAGTCGACTCATGGTCGGGTTATTATGCCCGATTCGAGTTTGGTCTCGTGATAAGGAGTACAGTGAGAAAAGAAAGATGAAAAGTACCTGGCGTCTTTCTCATGTTGGTTCTCCGTGGTGCTTGTGTCATGTATGGAATTGTGTTATCTTCGGGACTTGCTTCAATGTATGTGTGAAATAGCGGTCTTATCCGAGTTGAGTGGGGACTTGCCTCGGTTTCTGTGTGAGGTAGCGGTCTTGCCTGTGTTGAGTGGGGACTTGCCTTAATTTCTATGCGACGTAGCGGTCTTGCTTGTGTTAGTTCTCCGTGGTATTTGTGTCACGGATGGAATTATGTTGACTTTAAAGACTTGTTTCGATGAAACAGTGGTCTTGCTCGCATTGAGTAGGGACTTACCTCGGTTTCTGTGTGAGGTAGCGGTCTTGCCCATGTTGAGTAGGGACTTGCCTCCGTTTCTGTGTGAGGTAGCGGTCTTGCCCATGTTGTTTGGGGATTTACCTCGGTTTCTATGCGAAGTAGCAGTCTTGCCCATGTTTAGTGGGGACTTGTCTCAGTTTCTATGAGAGGTAGCAGTCTTGCCTGTGTTGAGTGGGGAATTACCTCGGTTTTTATGTGAGGTGGTGGTCTTGCCTGTGTTGAGTGGGGAATTACCTGAGTTTCTATATGAGGTAGTGGCCTTACCCGTGTTGGTTCTCCATGGTATTGATGTCACGGATGGAATTGTGTTGACTTCAAGGACTTGTTTCTATGTTTGTGGGGAACAGCGGTCTTGCCCGTGTTGAGTGGGGACTTACCTCGGTTTCTATGTGAGGTAGTAGTCTTATCCGTGTTGAGTAGGAGCTTGCTTTGATTTCTGTGTGAGGTAGTGGTCTTGCCCTATTTGAGTCTTTTCGTGAGATTAGTATTACGAAGAAAGGGTATTTTGGTAATTTGGTACCTTGTGGTGTTTATGTCTGTTGGGATTCGTCATTGGAAAAATAACATGGCGCAGCGGAAAATACACCGTTTAAAATTTCCTAGAATCCACCTATCGTGTCCAATTACCATTGATTAGAATAAAATCAAATAAGAATCAAGAGAGATTAACTCACCGGATTCGTCTCCTCTAGAGACTGCTGCAGAATCGTTTCTTGAAACTGCGATCTCCAAAGTCCGGTGCACGACCAACTATTGAGCGGGAACCGGTGCTAGCCGAAGACGCAAAGGAATGGAGGGTTAATACTGGGATTTTCGGCCGTTTTGTGGCTGCTATTGGTGGCTGAAATTTCCAGCAATTAATTAGAGTTGAATTAGGTTTTTATTCCTTAAGTGTGCCCTTTTATAGACACCTTGTCTAATTGGGTTCTAATTAGGTTAATTAAACCCAAGCCCACTAGGATTATAATTACATAAATAAACTTTAATTAAAAGTATATACTATGTAATTTAATTCCATTTGGCTAAATTTAATTACCCCTAAATAAAATTAAATCACACTTAAGTTAATACAATACATGTATTTAATTTTCCTACTTAGGAAAATTATTTAATTAATTGTTTACTTTATGTAATTCAATTAATTGATAAATTAATTAATTACATTATGTAAACTTATTAATTAAATTAAATTCAACCCAATGTCAATTAATTACCTTGACACCGAATGTCAACTAATTAATTAACGCATTCCTTCCAATGTACATTACATGTACAATTTCTACAAGTTCCAGCTCAGTTGATCTATGTGCACGATCCTATGGGTCTGTCTTTATGTTGGCAGTAGGCCCAAGGCCCACAGACTGTAAGTGGGTTCTAGCAAACCATTACAGCCCCCAATTAAGACAGAGATGCAGCAGTCTTTAGAAGACACTCACCCGATAGTAATCTCATAGTGTCCTTTGCCTAACGATATCGATATGAATAAACAAGAGGCATGGTGTCTGTCATCCTCTTTTGTTGTTTATTATATTTCTTGATCTTGAGTTGACTGATTAATCAAATAAGCAACCAACTTATTTGGGTATGGCCATACACTTATCAGTCCCACTCATCAAGTGGCCAATGATATCATCTCAATGTTACCCGAGTGGCAATTCCATCACTTCATCATCAATATCAACATGTTCACCGGTCCACCCAATCATACCCGTATTTAGCATCCTTTTACAGACCTGTTAGGCGTATGTCAAAGTGAACCGGATTCCATATCGATATTATAATGAAATCTGGTCTGAGGACAAAAGAGACCTACTCAAGAAAGACCTATGACATGACAACCATGTGGCTTTCTTGTGCGGCAGTCCCATGTCAATGACATGTACCTATATTCATGACTGACTATACAAGTACTATGGCTAGTTAAGAACTACCATACAATCATCGAATATACAAGTCTGTGGTTCTATTCATTCCCACGATTAGAACAGACCTGGGATAGGTTTTATGATTATCAATCAATGGATACTCTACTCATATTATAGCACAAGATATAAATGAAATAGATTAATAGCCTTTATTAATGTGACACAAATAATGTATTCATACATGACTCTTAATGTATAATACAAAATACAAGAATCCAATGCCCTAAGAACTAGGGCACACCAACAATCTCCCACTTGCACTAGTTCCAAGTGGGCATTGCCCTAATTCCTATAGATCTGGTATGACCGTCGTGCTGTGTCTGCAACAGCGCTTAGGTCAATGGATCAGTGACATTATTCTTGGTGTCAACCCTCTGCAATGATATGTCACCTATGTTCACGATCTCCCGAATGAGGTGAAACTTTCTAAGTACATGTTTGGATCTCTTGTGTGACCGGGGCACCTTAGCTTGTGCGATGGTCCCGTTGTTGTCACAAAAATATCAACTGGGTCTAGGATAATGGGCACTACTCCCAACTCAGTTATGACTTTCTTGATCCAAACGGCTTTCTTTGAGCTTCGCACGCAGCTATGTACTCAGCTTCCATTGTAGAGTCAGCAATGGTGGCCTGCTTTGAGGACCTCCAACTAATGGCACCGCCATTCAGGAGAGAAACATAACCAGACTGTGACTGGTTCTCATCCTCATCGGTCTCAAAGCTTGCATCAGTGTAACCTGACACTACCATCTCATCTTGACCTCTTTCCACTAAGAAAGCATCCTTAGTACGGTTAAGGTACTTCAAGATTGCCTTGACTGCCTTCCAGTGTTCCTCACCGCGGTCCGACTGGTACCGGCTAGCCTTACTTAGTGCAAACACGACATCAGGCCTCGTACATAACATGGAGTACATGATAGATCCAATAGCAGATGCATAAGGGATCTTTTCCATGTTCTCCCGGTCCTTCTTTGTTTTAGGACCATCTTTCTTACTCAGCTTCAACCCATGGCGCATAGGCAAGAATCCTTTCTTTGCCTTGTCCATGCTGAATCTTTTCAGAACCTTGTCAATGTACGTGGCCTGACTTAGGCCTAGAAGCCGATTAGATCTATCTCTGTAGATCCTGATCCCTAAGATCGTCTCAGCTTCGCCTAAGTCCTTCATTGCAAAGCACCTACTCAACCACTGCTTAACTCCTTGTAGTGTTGGTATGTCGCCTCCAATGATAAGGATGTCGTCAACATACAGCACTAGGAAGGTGGAAATGCTCCCACTAACCATCTTATACACACAGGGCTCATCAGAATTCTGTGTGAAGCCATATTCTGTAATGGCCTCATTGAATCTCTGATTCCATGACCTCGATGCTTGCTTCAATCCATAAATAGATCTTTGAAGCTTGCATACCCGGTTTGGATACTTTGGATCGATAAAACCCTCAGGTTGTGCCATGTACACATCCTCGAGTAGCTTTCCATTAAGGAAAGCGGTCTTAACATCCATCTGCCATATCTCATAATTGTACCATGCAGCTATGGCTAGTAGTATCCTAATGGATTTGAGCATAGCAACTGGTGAAAAGGTTTCATCATAGTCAATTCCTTGAACTTGCTTGAATCCTTTTGCCACCAATCGCCCCTTGAAGGTGTTGTCAGCCTTTAACTTGAAACACCACTTGCAACCTATCACCTTAGCACCCGGAGGTGGATCCACCAAGTTCCATACTTGGTTATCATGCATAGATTGCATCTCAGCCTCCACGGCTTTGCGCCATTGATCTGAGTGTGGGCTTTCAACAGCCTCCTGATAGGTCTTGGGCTCCTCTTGGTCAAAGACCATAAGGTCCCCATCATCAGTCACGAGAAAGCCGTACCTCTCTGGCTGATGACATGTCCTACCAGACCTTCTAAGGTTCTGTGCAACCGTTTCTGGTTTCTCAATTTCTTGAGTAGTCAGATTGGTTCCCAAAGCATCCTCAGCAGTAGCTGCAGGAGTTTGTGAGTCTTGAACTTCTGAAAGTTCAACATTACTCCCACTTTCTCTCTTGGAAAGGAATTCCTTCTCCAAGAAGACTGCATTTCTGGCTATGAAAACTTTGTTTTCGATCGGATCGTAGAAGTAATAACCCTTAGTTTCCTTAGGGTAACCCACAAACTGGCACTTGACAGATTTGGACTCGAGTTTGCCACTTGTCAATTTCTTAACATGTGCATCACAGCCCCAAATCTTCAAGAAGGAAACATTGGGCTTTCGGCCTTTCCATAGTTCATATGGTGTTCCCTCAACTGCCTTGCTTGGTGTATTATTAAGAATGTAAGCAGCTGTCTCTAAAGCATATCCCCAAAAGGAGACAGGGAGTGTAGCATGACTCATCATCGAGCGGACCATGTCAAGTAAGGTCCTATTCCTCCTTTCTGACACTCCATTCCACTGGGGTGTACTAGGAGGAGTGAGTTGGGATATGATCCCACACTCTCTCAAAAACGAGTCAAAATCTTGGCTCAAATATTCACCCCCTCAGTCAGACCGAAGTGCTTTTATTTTCTTGCCAAGTTGGTTTTCTACTTCATTCTTAAAGCCCTTGAACCTTTGGAGAGTCTCAGACTTATGCTTCATCAGATACACGTAACCGTATCTGCTGAAGTCATCCGTGAAGATGACGAAGTACAGAAAACCAGATCTAGCACTAGTGCTCATTAGGCCACATACATCGGAATGTATTAGCTCCAATAGCTCTGAGGCCCTTTCAGCAGTCTTGCTAAAAGGCGCCTTTGTCATCTTGCCTCTCAAACAAGATTCGCATGTGTCATAAGGCTGGATGTCAAATGACCCTAGCACTCCACTAGAGTGAAGCCTAGCTATGCGCTTCTCATTTATATGGCCAAGTCGACAATGCCAGATGTAAGTAGGATTAATTTCATTTTATTTAATCCTTTTAGTATTTATGTTATAGATTGAACTTTCACGTTTTAGATCAAGGATATATAAGCCATTTTCAAGAAATGCTGTTCCATAAATAATATTGCCACATTGCATAGAAATTCTACCATGTCCAATATTAAATACAAAACCAGAAATATCCAACAAAGAAACGGAAATAATATTCCTGCGCATCGCAGGTACAAAATAACAGTTTCTTAGTTCCAAAACAAGTCCACTAGGCATCTCCAAGAAATAATCTCCGATCTCCATGGCCTGAACCCGAGCACCATTTCTGATTCGAAGATCTACTTCTCCAGATCCTAATAATCTCCTATTTCTTAGACCCTGCACATTTGAACAAATGTGAGATCCACATCCAGTGTCCAAGACCCAAGATGTAGAAATAGCCAGATTAATCTCAACAACATAAATACCTGAAGCAGCAGTTTTGCCCTTCAGTTGCTCCCTTAGCTTTGGACATGAGCTCTTCTAGTGCCCCTTCTTATGACACTCATGGCAAACATCGTCAGGAGAGGCAACCCTTGCTTTAGGTTGGGCCACCACCTTTTTGCCCTTAGCCTTGGCCTTTTGGGCCTTAGCCTTGGCCTTAGATTTGGCCTTTCCCTTAGCAATGGGCGTATTGCCCTTGTTCACCAGCAATACTTCAGGAGTCTTCTTAAGAGACTGCTCAGCAAGCTTGAGCATGCCATGCAGCTCAACAACCGATTTATCCAATCCTTGCATATGGTAATTCATGATAAACTGGTTGTAAGACTCAGGAAGTGACCCGAGAATAATGTCTGTTGCCAAGTCCTGCGGAACTGGCGAGCCGAGGCGGGCAAGTGTATCAATGTACCCCTTCAACTTTAGCACATGAGTGCTAACAGAAGTCCCAGCTGCCATCACAGTCGTGCAAAGTGCCTTAGTTGTCAGGTAACGTTCCTGACGAGCCTGATCTTGGAACATCTTTTTAAGCTGATCCATCATCTCATAAGCATGCTCGTCCATGAATTGCTTCTGAAGATCAGAAGCCATGGTACCCAGCATGAGGCACGAGACATCTCGGTCCTCCCTCACATGCCGATCGTACTGCTCCACCATCGTCGTGGTGATGCCTCGACCTGCAGGAGGGCCAGCTGGTAAAGGAGCATTCAGTACATACTCCTTAGACTCTTGTCTAAGAACTATTTGGAAGTTCCTAGCCCAGTCCAGGAAGTTAGTCCCCGAAAGCTTCTCCTTCTCCAAGAGTGACCTAAGTGAGAGTGAGTTGTTGTTTGTTGCAGCCATTTAAATTGCTTAACTGAAATGGGATTATCTACATGGAAGAAATCATTGCTTGAGTTAGAAATAAAGGACTTTTAAGCCAATTCAAATTAATAATCTGATTTTAATTTGTTTGTTGGTGTTGTTAATTGGCTGACTTGACCAAGATCCACAACTTATCAATGACTGGCCGAACTAGGGCTCGCTAACCAACCATTGAGTCGTTTGGTAGGACAACCTATCCAATCCTTCCACGAAGGACTCTTGGTTTGATGGGCTTATTGACACTTTACCCATCTGTGCTTAGGGCCCGCTCTGAGCTAATGCTACCCATGTTGAGTCAAACCACCATTCACATGTTAACCATACCAAGTATCTTAACCCTCGACGGCCCACCGAATACTACAATATACCCAGCTAGGGCATGGCGCACATTGCAGCATCAATGGGAGGAAGAGGTGTAAATGTGGGAAGCACTTTTAAGTGACTCAATATTTTAATTTCCGGATTATAATTAAGTGATACGGCTTAGCATGCATAAACGCGGGTAATAATTTGGTGATCCATACATCCATATTATATGACAAATGCAATAGCATACTTAATTTAAAATAAATGAGATCCTATGGGCCTTTAATTACAACCTAATGAAAAACTAGATATCCTATCTAATTCTTCATGGGCCGGACTGCAATCCTTCTTGGGCTTGCTCCATTTGGGCCTTCCTCCATACTTGATGTAATTACAATAATTTTGTAAAATAAAATCTATTCTAAAATTACATCAAAATAAAAAAATGGCACGCAGGCCATATTTCCCAAAATTAAATTACAACCGATAATAATTTAGGGCCCATAGAACTCAACATAACATTTCAAACAAAGTACCTGTCGTGCACATACATACAAATATGATGCATGATCATGGCATTCCAAATTATAAATATAAATGTTAAGCCGAGTTACTTAGGGTGAAATCGCCAATTTTAACAAATGTGCCTAAGGCCCATAAAGGCCCAATGGATAACATCCATAAATGCAAAATTAACAATTTTGCTCCCACTTGAATTTGGGTTGTCACAAATTTAAAATTTAGCTCTCCCAATTTTAACCGGTGTCACGGTTTATTGGGCCAATTTCACAAAGTCCATATTCAATTTAATATGCAAACAATTAAATTAAATATGCATGCCAACAAAATAAATAATTTAAACACAAATTAATTTTAAAAAATTTAATTTAATTTGCATTAGGGTCCGGGGATAAAAATTACCCGCAAAATCCAAAATCGGACCCGAAACCCGCGCGCGGCGCTGCTGTCCCGACGGGGCAGCAGTGCCGCTGCGAGGCAGCCTGCCGCATGGCATGCTGCTGCATGCCATGCAGCAGCAGCTGCTGGCGATGGCCAGCAGCTGCTGCTCACGCAGCAGCCTGCTGCCGCAGTGGGGGAATCGCAAAATTGCGATTCCCTCACCCAATTTTAGCCTTTTTTTTTTAATTATTAAATCACCAAAAAAATTCCAGCCATCAACATCAAACTATCAATAAAGAAAATACAATTCTAGATAGAAACCAATTGGGGAAAAAAAATAAAACCCCAAACAAAATTCTAGGGTTTATCAAAACCAAAACCAATTGAATAAAAACCCTAAAATCACAAACTTGAAACCCATTCTTTCTTCAAGAATGCTTTGAAGAACCAATTCCAATTAATCTAATGGACAAAACCTAGGCTCTGATACCACTGTTGGGATTCGTCATTGGAAAAATAACGTGGCGCAGCGGAAAATACACCGTTTAAAATTTCCTAGAATCCACCTATCGTGTCCAATTACCATTGATTAGAATAAAATCAAATAAGAATCAAGATAGATTAACTCACCGGATTCGTCTCCTCTGGAGACTGCTGCAGAATCGTTTCTTGAAACTGCGATCTCCAAAGTCCGGTGCACGACCAACTATTGAGCGGGAACCGGTGCTAGCCGAAGACGCGAAGGAATGGAGGGTTAATACTGGGATTTTCGGCCGTTTTGTGGCTGCTATTGGTGGCTGAAATTTCCAGCAATTAATTAGAGTTGAATTAGGTTTTTATTCCTTAAGTGTGCCCTTTTATAGACACCTTGTCTAATTGGGTTCTAATTAGGTTAATTAAACCCAAGCTCACTAGGATTATAATTACATAAATAAACTTTAATTAAAAGTATATACTATGTAATTTAATTCCATTTGGCTAAATTTAATTACCCCTAAATAAAATTAAATCACACTTAAGTTAATACAATACATGTATTTAATTTTCCTACTTAGGAAAATTATTTAATTAATTGTTTACTTTATGTAATTCAATTAATTGATAAATTAATTAATTACATTATGTAAACTTATTAATTAAATTAAATTCAACCCAATGTCAATTAATTACCTTGACACCGAATGTCAACTAATTAATTAACGCATTCCTTCCAATGTACATTACATGTACAATTTCTACAAGTTCCAGCTCAGTTGATCTATGTGCACGATCCTATGGGTTTGTCTTTATATTGGCAGTAGGCCCAAGGCCCACAGACTGTAAGTGGGTTCTAGCAAACCATTACAGCCCCCAATCAAGACAGAGATGCAGCAGTCTTTAGAAGACACTCACCCGGTAGTAATCTCATAGTGTCCTTTGCCTAACGATATCGATATGAATAAACAAGAGGCATGGTGTCTGTCATCCTCTTCTGTTGTTTATTATATTTCTTGATCTTGAGTTGACTGATTAATCAAATAAGCAACCAACTTATTTGGGTATGGCCATACACTTATCAGTCCCACTCATCAAGTGGCCAATGATATCATCTCAATGTTACCCGAGTGGCAATTCCATCACTTCATCATCAATATCAACATGTTCACCGGTCCACCCAATCATACCCGTATTTAGCATCCTTTTACAGACCTGTTAGGCATATGTCAAAGTGAACCGGATTCCATATCGATATTATAATGAAATCTGGTCTGAGGACAAAAGAGACCTACTCAAGAAAGACCTATGACATGACAACCATGTGGCTTTCTTGTGCGGATCGATCCAGTCCCATGTCAATAACATGTACCTATATTCATGACTGACTATACAAGTACTATGGCTAGTTAAGAACTACCATACAATCATCGAATATATAAGTCTGTGGTTCTATTCGTTCCCACGATTAGAACAGACCTGGGATAGGTTTTATGATTATCAATCAATGGATACTCTACTCATATTATAGCACAAGATATAAATGAAATAGATTAATAGCCTTTATTAATGTGACACAAATAATGTATTCATACGTGACTCTTAATGTATAATACAAAATACAAGAATCCAATGCCCTAAGAACTAGGGCACACCAACAATGTCACAAAGAAAAGGGTACTTTGGTAATTTTGTTAAAAAGTGTTTCTGAGGTTGAGTGATCTTGACTCTTTTCTTCATAAAGCTGTGCTTCTGAAGTTATGTCACGCGTGTATTTATTTCTTGATCAATAATTTTGGAAACAAAAATTGTTGCCCCTTCGATCAAGAATAAATACAGATCTATTGTTTTGCCTATGTATACCTGTAAAAGCAAGAAATACCCTTCTAGGGATTACATTGGCATAAATGGAAATTCTAAAAATTGAGAAAATTTTTCATACCTAAGATTTATAGCCACGCGGCTCTAATTTGCACGCTATAGGCCAGGGGATGCCCCAATGTCAGGCCATTTCCGCTTTCAGAGCACTCACGATTCGGGACAACCTGATGTTGATAGTAAGTACCTGTACTTGAGTTAGCATTGATGCATGTATGCATGTGTGTGTCTGTATGTTTCGAGTGTAAGCATGTATATGTCATGATGTTTCTGCTATTGGTCTTGGTGTAGTCCGTATTTGGCATTTAGCGTCACGAGTCCACTCATCTGAGGTTGGAGGTGGACCAGCTACAGAGGCATGTCACAGATCTAGAGCTCATGAATCAGATTTCCCGGACACACGTGGACCCATTGGAGGAGTAGCTTACTTATTATGACAACATTGGGGATGAGAACCAGGGGAATGATTAAGATGATGGGGCACAGCCCTAGATCCTTTCTTTTTCCTTCTTTGACAATCTAGCCCGTATGTGGGCTCATTCTGCTACTCCACTTGTATAGCCCGTATGTGGGCCCATTTCTACATATTTATTTGTCTTGGTACATTGGCCGTGAGCCCGAGGCGTTAACCCTGAGATACCTCGGGTTGTAGGGTGTTCGGATTGTCTAAACCTACTGATGTTTGACTTTTGTTTTATTTTATGTCCTTACTTTTGCATAGACCGCCCTTTCAGGTTTTCGGCTTATCGGACTGTCTTAATTTTTGCCTGAACCACCCTTTTGGGGTTTTTGACTCAGCAGACTTTTATTTATGTCCTATCTTTTGCATAGATCGCCTTTTCAGGTTTTCAATCTATCAGATATTTATATTTTTTTCATTTTTTTTCAAAGTGAGAAGCATGCGAACAAAAAATGTATACAGCCATAAATGTATAACAGAGCAAAGCATTCATTCATTCATTCATTCATTAATAATGTTTTAGTACAATGCACATAAAAGATGAAACGAAGTTAAGGACAAAATAAGTAAAGGTATCCATCTCATCCGAATCCATGACTGCCACCAACCGGTCTTTACAGATTTTCCTACTAATAGTGCTCACCTCACTATCCTAACTTTTGCATAGATCGCCTTTTTGGTTTTCAATCCATCTGACTGTCCTAACTTTTGAATGGATCGCCTTTTTTGGTTTTTGATCCATCGGACTTTTTTTATATATAGTATCGCTTGAGCTTGTCTTGATTGATGTGGTTGATGAATTCATTTTCAGCCATAGCCATGATCCTCACAGCGCCCTTTGAAAGCACTTTCTTGACTACATACGGACCTTCCCAATTCGGCTTGAACTTTCCCCATACTTCCATATTGGCCTGCTTCCTCTGCTTAAGTAACAAATCTCAGGCCTTAAGCTGGTGTTTTTGATGATGAACTATGCTGTTGTAAGCCCTAGCAATTTGCTGCTGATACATTTGTAGGTGATCTAATGCCCGAAGACACTTCTCATCGATTAATGCTAACTGTTCATATCTTAACAACACCCATTCTGATTCTGGCCACTGTACTTCCATGAAAACCCTCAATGACTTAATCACTATTTCCACTAGTAGAACGGCTTCCATCCTGTAGACCAACGAGTACGATGTTTCTCCAGTAGGTGTTCTGATGCTTGTCCTGTATCCCCACAAGGCAAATGGTAACATGTCGGCCCAATCTCTGTAAGTAACTACCATTTTTGATAGAATTCTCTTGATAGACTTACTGGCCACTTCTACCACCCTATTGGCTTGTGGGCGATCTAGAGATGATCTATGATGCTCCACCCCTTTATCCTGGAACAACTGTGTTGTTACCCCCTGAAACTGTACTCCGTTATCAATCATGACATGATGCGGGATTCCATACCATGCAAATATGTTCTTTTCTATGAACTTGGCCATCTTCTTAGCTATAACATTGGTGAATGATTCTGCTTCTACCCATTTCGAAAAGTAGTCCACGGCCACAACTATGAAATGGTGCCTATTCAACGTAGGCGGCCTTATCTCTCTAATGATGTCTATTGCCCAAGCTGTAAATGGCCATGGAATTGATGATATTTGAAGTTCTAGTGGGGGAAGATGGTTAAGATCTCCGTATGCTTGACTTTTATGGCCCTTCTTTACTTCTTTGATACAATTAGTTTGCAAGGTAAGCCAAAAGTAGCCTTGTCTCAACACTTTCTTGGCTAGGGCTAAACCATTCATGTGTGGCCCGCAAGTTCCCACATGGATTGTTTCATGACCTTCTTCGCCTCTTCTTCTGTTAAACACTTCAGTAGTAGGCCATTGGCGGTTCTTTTGAAGACCTGATTTTCGAATATCTTGAATTGTGCAGTTAACCTTCAAAGAGAGATCTTATCTGCTTTATTGGCATCTTCAGGGTACTAACCGTTCTGAATGAACTATAGGATGTCATGATACCACGGTTGCTCTTCAACAACTGCCATAAAGCTGACTGACTGATAACAAGGATTCTATGCAGTTTCTAAAATGACGGGTTGTATCGGTTGTTTTTAAGGTCCTTCCCACATTGATGAAAGTGTAGCTAAGGAATCGGCCATTTGATTCTCTTCCCTCAGTACATGCCTAAATTCACACTGACTAAACACCTTCGCTTTTTCCTAAACCAATTCGAGATAAGGCCAGAGTGATTCTTCTCTTAGTTCCCAATCCCCAGTAATCTATCCAATCACCAAAGCTGAGTCCCCGATAACTAACACTTCGTGCGCCCCTAGTGTGATTAGGGTGTCAATTCCAAAGAGGCAAGCTTAATATTCTACCCGCTATTAGTTATTTGAAATTCAAGTTGTTTTGCCAGGGGGATGATTTCTCCATCGGGGGTGCCAATGATGACTCCCAGACCTGCACCATGTTTATTCATAGCACCATCAAAATACATCACCCATCTGCTTGGTTCTTTTTCCACCACCGCTAACTGTTCATCTAGAAATTCCAAATTCTCGACATAATCTGATTCTAAAGGCTAATTGGCCAGGAATTCTACTACAGCTCTACCCATTTTGAGAAGTAGTCAATAGCCACGACTATGAAGCGGTGCCCATTTGATGCAGGTGGCCTTATTTCTCTAATGATGTCTATCCCCAAGCAGCAAATGGCCAAAGAGTTGATGATATATGAAGTTCGAGTGAAGGGAGATGATTAAGATCTCCGTACACTTGGCATTCATGGCATCTTTTTACTTCTTCGATACGGTCATCTTGCAGGGTAAGCCAAAAGTAGCCTTGCCTCAATACTTTCTTAGCCATGGCTAACTTATTCAAGTGCGGCTCGTAGGTCCCTGCATGGATCTATCTCATGACCTTCTTCACTTCTTCTTCTGTCAAACATTTTAGGAGTAGGCCGTTGGCGGTTCTCTTAAAGAGCTAATTCTCAAATATTCTGAACTGTGCTGCTAATTTCCGAAGAGAGATCTTATCTGCTCCGCTGACATCTTCAAGGTATTGTCCAATATGAATGAACTACACAATATCATGGTACCAAGGATGTTCTTCCACTGCTACTACAACATTGTCAGACAGGTAACAAGGGGTTTGTGCAGTTTCTAGGATCACTAGCTGTATCGAATACTTTCGGAGTCCTTTCCATATTGATGAAAGTGTAGCTAAGCAATCGGAGATCTGATTTTCTTCCCTCAGGACATTTATAAATTTAACAACAACAGTAACCATCTTGATAGTTTTCCGGCCAATGCAGGGGGTTTGGCATAAGTACTTCATCGAGTTAACCTTAGCCATTGCCTGAACCTTATATGACTGAAAGTAATGCCTTAACTTCTTAGTTAGCTATACCATAGCAGTACCAGTCTTTTCTACCATGGTATATCTGGTCTCATAATCAAGCAGTTTCTTACTTAAGTAGAAGATTGCATGTTCACGCCTGTCCTCTTGTTCTTGTACTAACATTGCCCCTACTGAAGCATCTTCGATTGCCAAGTATAGGACCAAAGGCTTATTCGGCATTTGGGGCTTTAGGACTGGTGGATTCATCAAATAAGCCTTGATCCTATCAAAGGCTAGTTGGCATTGATCATTCCACTCCACCGGCTGATTCGTCTTTAGGAGTTTGAAGATGGGCTCACAGACTGTTGTTAATCTCGCGATGAACCGATTGACATACTGCAATGACCCCAAAAATGACCTCACTTCCTTTTCTGTCTTTGGTGCAGGCATATCTCTTATGGCCTTGATTTTATCTAGACCCATTTCGATTCCTCTCTAACTTACTACGTGGCTGAGAAGCTTTCCTGAAGTTACTCCAAACACACATTTCTTGGGGTTTAGGAGATTATACTTTTCGATCCTAGTTAGGAATCTATCCAGGATAGCAGGATGCTCTTCTCGGGTCATCGATTTAACTAACATGTCGTCTACATAAAATTCAACCTCCTTATGGATCATATCATGCAGAAGTACGATGACTGCTTGTTGATAAGTTGCCTCGGCGTTCTTCAACATAAATGGTGTGACCTTGTAGCAATAGACTCCCCATTCTGTGATGAAGATCGTCTTCACATTGTCGATGATGTTCATCAAAATCTTGTTATACCCTGAGAATCCATCCATGAACGAATACATTGCTGCCCTAGCGGCACTATCAATCAAAACATCAATATGCGGTAGCGGGAAGTCATCCTTGGGCGATGCCTTGTTCAGATCCCTGACTCGACCGTCTTTCTTTGCAACCGGAATGATATTGGCTAACCATTCTGGGTATTCCACTACTTCGAGGAATTTAGCCTTTACCTGTTTGGCTACGTCTTCCTTGACTTTCTCTGCCCATTCTGGTCTGAGTCTACTGAGCTTCTGCTTGACAGGTTTCATTTTCAGATCCGTCAGAATTTTATGCTCTGCAATCTCTCTGTCAACCCCAGGCATGTCATCATAGGACTAGGCAAAGGCTTTCACGTTGCTTTTGCAGTACTTTTATGATTTCTTTCCTCTCATCAGGCGTGAGGTCTTTCGAGTCAGATACCATTTTTGGATCATCATCTGTCCTTAGATTCATTTCATGCAATGATGCATCATGTATGCTAAAGACACTAAATGAATGTTTTTATGTATGCACAGTTCCATCCGGAAAAACATCACACAAGTAAGCGAAATTAGACTTCATTGCATTGAGTGCCTTAGAGGCTGAATTATTTACATCATAAATAGAAGAGACAGATACATTAGAATAATTGTCATCCACCACATGCGGAGGGTCTTCTCTTACTGCAGCATCATCGATTTCTTCGAACAGGTCTCCCAGATCATCCTCAAAGGCTTCTTTCTGGTCAATGGATAGCTCTTCTTCGATTGCCTTTGCCTTTCCTGCCATCATCATCTTGGCCAATTCTTTCACAGCTTCATTCATCAGTTCCTCATGAGTCTTCACCAAGGGTGCCTGCTTCTTCCCAGGACCTATATTTTCCTTCAACAGAACAGTCAGTGCCTTATTGAGGGCTTCAACGGCTGCCTCAACTTCTCCATTTTCTGGGTTGGCTTTCTTAGCTGATTCACCTTTGTTTCCGAATTCTACCTTGACTTGGCCGACTGTATCTTTTTTATCTCTCAAATTCTTCTTCCTTTTATCCTCAGTCTTGGTGCGTGTCCATGATAGGCTCAACTTCATACTTATTGAAGTCAACAACATCAGAGAAGATCTCAAATCTCGGGAGCTATCCTCTTTCAACTATCACTGGCTCAGGAGCTCCACTGTACACTTCTTCGGTTGTACGGATGAAAGTGTCAACCAGATTCACATACTTCTTAATTAAGTTTTTTCTTTCCTCATGGTAACCAAGCCCATGTTGATGGTACTTACCAGCTTCAATATTGAACTTAGGGATACCTTGCTGCTTTGCCCCTAATCCCTTACCAGGTTCAAATTTCTGCTTCGCAAAATACTTGTGGATCCATTCCAGCTCAAACCACTACTACTTGAAACCCGGTCATTGGCTGCTCCACGACATTCAGAGTGGCTACCACAAATGGCTCATCGGCTTCAACTTTTACGACCTTTCCTTCAATTAGAAACTTCACTTTCTGGTGTAAAGTTGATGGCACCCCTCCTAAGGCATGGAACCACGGCCTCCTGAGAAGTAGGGAAAATATGACCACTTTGGACTTGATCTCCCTGACACTCACTTTAGCTTCGAATGTGCCGATTACATACCTCTTACTATCATCATAAGCTCTAATCACTGTACTTGACCGATAGAGTGCTTTTGTGCTAATACCCAGGTATGGCAGAATTTTAGAAGGGCAGATGTTCAGGGCCAAGCCATCATCAACCATCACACAAGGCATCACCCTGCCCATGATTTCAACCTTTAAGTACAGAGCCCGATTGTGGTTCACGCCCTCCGGTGGTAAGTCAGACACTCCAAAGCTAATTTCTGGGGCCCAGTTAGCTTTCAGGTCAATCCCCCTTATCATGGCACATACTTCATCAGGGGACATAGTAGGAGTAGCATCCATTTCCATCAGCTATTTTACTACCACCTCGCGGTGCTTCTTCGACTCCATAAGGAGGTGCCAAATACTAGCACGAGCCGATGTCCTCTTCAATTGCTCAACAACGACATCATCTTTTCTGTTTCTCAGCATATGGTCAGCAGTACCATTGCCCACAGATGGGTTACTTCTTCTCGGTGGTGTTTGAGGAGCCATGTTAGTAGGTTGATAAACCCTACTACTTCTAATGATGTGCATAACGGGACCATCCTTTATGATCATCGTTCCTCTCCTTGTCTTAATCGGGTAAACTGGCTTTGGTTCTTCAAACTTAAAATCCTCCTCATCTTCATCCAATTCAATATTAGCCAAATCAATTGGACCCTGTTCATTCCTCACTACAGATGTCTGCACTTTGGCCTCTTCCAACTTCTTATCTTCTTTGGCTATAACCACTTGGACACTCAAATTAGCCTTGATAATCTGAGCGAACCCACAATTGGATGGCGTTTCTGATTGTACCATGTTGACTTGACCTCAAAAAGTAGGCAAAGGATTCTTCTGAACACTAGGCTTCAAAGGAGGCTCTATAATTTTTCCATCAGTATTAGCCGTTGAATGGCTCTTATCAAACTGGTGCAATTATTAGTGTGATGACCTGCCGTTACATGGTAAGCATAGAAGTTGTCTTTTTCTGACTTAAGCGGAGGGACATATGGCTTCAAACTCTAAACTAAACCAGTTTTCCTACACTTGGCAAATATGCGAGGCAAAGGCTCTGCCCACGAGTTAGTGAGCCTTTGAGGAGTTATTGATTGTCTACCTTGGGCCACCGCAGCCACATCTGCTTCATGTACTTGTGCCGTTCTCAAACTAGACCCTGCTGGTGTGGTTGTCCACCTCCTATAGTAAGCCGAGAAAGATTCATTGGGTTTTTAACGAATCCTTTCTAGATCTTCTAGAGTGGTCTCCACCTAAGTGTTATAGGCATACGACTTCACAAATGCCTTGGTGTGAGTGGACGACCTTTTTAGCAAAAAGCAGAATGTGGAGAAGCGAATCGGGGAAAAAGAGGAACTTTGGATGTTTGTTGATTTTGAAAACGGGTTTGCATCTTACTTAGGAAAACCATTGATTTTTTTGGAAATCGTTTTATAGAAAACCTTTTCTTTGAATGTGAGTTTTGGAAAACTGGTTTTCACATTTTAGAAAATCCCGTTTTATTACTTAAAGATATCGAAACCTAAATTTCAAGATCAGTGATAGAGTTGCCACCCGGGTCAGCTCATCCGGGAAATTCTGGTACAGCTCCCTATCGAGCTTAGACTGCCATACCTAATCCAGAGATTGAGGGTCAGGGCAACTTACCTATTCAACCTCAAGCTTGCATTCATTTATAAGTTCATATGATGATATTTTACTCACTTATTCTCTACCCATTTTATCTTTTATTATTTAGCCTATGCTCATTCTAATGACAGGAATAAATTACATAAAATTAAAGTGTAGGAATATAAACTATACATCCAAACCAAACGAAAAAAGAAATAAAGGCCACTTATTACAACCCAAAAAGACAAAAACTCTCATCCTCACCAATAGAACCGCCTAGATACATGAACATCTAAAAAAATACAATCGCCTAGGATACACAGATAATCTATCAAATACATCCAAAATAATAAAAAGAAAAATAAAAGCTGCAAAATAGATGGGTTAGCACAATTATATTGTAAGCACATGTAGGACTCATGACAAGACAGAATGGGGAACATCAGGATGTGGGAGCATGCATTTAGGGGGTAACCGAGAAGTCTGAGCGACTTACTCGATTAGACCTAGAAAACCATTTTTGAAACGCCCTATAGGTTTTTGTGCTTGAAAACATTTTTGAAAACAGTTTGGCTGATTTACATGCAAATTACTTCATTTTAGTGAGTCGGGTATCCCGGAACTCGGGGTTCCATTCATGTGGGTTCCTAATTCCAAACATCCATCTAAGTCCCAAAAAAGTAAACACATCAAAAACAAGTTTGATTTTGAACACAGCATCACGCGACGACGTTCGTGGGAGTCGTCCCGTGATTGTGCCCCCTTCCTATAACTACAGTTGTGTGGCTGTATTCTAATGGACTACAGTCGTACGACTGTAATATACAGTCGCATGACTATATTCTAAGAACTACAGTCGTACAACTATAGTTAGAGTCATATGACTATAGTAATATACTCGTACAATTGTAGTGAACAATGCCCAACAATGGTTTTCTTTGTTTTCTAAAATTGCTTGTTTCAATCGATGTTAATGATTTCTAGAGATTTTGGAAACCCGAGGGTCTGCTAACACTGGACCGAGAATCCGATTATGGATCTAACAACCGTGAATTCTGAGAATAGAAACCAAAAAACCTAAATCTGACATCCGCATCATTGGAAATCTGAAAACCACTATTTTAGAGTGTCAGGATGTGATTTGACTGAATTGAATAATGAAAAATAATTTAAAATGGGAAAATTGGTTGTATTCTGTAGTTTTGGGGTTTTTCGGGCTTCTACCCAGAAGAATACAGTCGTGCGACTATAGTATATAGTCGCACAACTCTATTCTAGACAACTATAGTCGTGCGACTGTAACTAGAGTCGTGCGACTATAGTTACAGTCATCCAACTGTAGTTGCACAGATAGTTTTCTGGATAATCATTTAAACACAAAAATGTAATCACAAATCAACATGAATCAAGTTTTAAGGCCTCTAAGAGTGTACCTTTTTATGTTCCAGTGTGTTTGATGACTAGAATTAGATTTAGATGCCAGAATCCACTTAGAACCTTATGAACGTCCTGAAATCCTCGAATACACATCCCAAATCGATCCGAAGAACCCGAAAATGACCCAAACTAGTGATAAAGTGACCAAAAACTTACTTTCAATGTATTTCCCAAGTGTTTTGATCCCCTTTTCCCTCTCTTTTGTATTGGTTTTTGTTTATTTTTCTTACTTTTCTCTCACTTTCTCTCTCTAAACCTTGTTTTCTCTCACTAGAATGCTCTCCAGCCTCCACAATTGATCTCCCTTTTTTTTGTTTATGAATGTTTTTCTATGTTTTTCCACGCTCCACTTAGGTAATTTGAGGTACAATCGAAATCAAATATAGAGTTGTGATCTATTTAGGAATATGCTTGGTCAAAAACTAGTGCTGCATAACTCTAACTATAGTCGCACGACTGTAGTAACTACAGTCGCGCGACTATAGTTGTGAAACTATAGACACGCAGCTTAAATAGAGCCTGCATGCTTTAACTGTAGCCTACACTTACACCTAAGCTTCTTAATCACTCGATGGACCTTTCTCGGGGTTTCGGATCTTCTGAATTTCGGGCCCTTTAAGAACATTCCGGGCACTATTCCGCTCATTCTCATATCCAATTCATGTTCATCTGCCTAACAGGTAACAAAGGGTTTTCATCATAGAGGTCGAGAAAAACCCGTGCTCACAGGCTGCCCCTTGCGGGAACAAAGTCAATATAGTCGGGTTATTGTGCCCGGTTCTAGTTTGGTCTTGTCATTGAGAGCATGGTGAGAAAAGGAAAAGGAAACATACCTGATGTCTTTCTTGTGCTAGTCCTCCTTGGTGCTTGTGTCATAGATGGAATTGTGTTAAATCGGTTTAGGGACTTATCTAGATGCCTGTGCAAAATAGCTGTCTAGCCCGAGTTGAGTTGATTTAGGGACTTGTTTTGATATTTGTGTGAAACAGTGGTCTAGCCTTAGTTGAGTTGATTTAGAGACTTACTTCGGTTCCTTTGTAAAGTAGCGGTCTAGCCCGATTTGAGTTGATCTAGGGACATGTTTCAATGTCTATGTGAAACAGTGGTCTAGCCAGAGTTGAGTTGATTTAGGGACTTACTTTGATTCCTTTGCGAAGCAGTGGTTTAGCCCGATTTGAGTTGATTCAGGGACTTGCCTCCGTGTCTGTGTGAAGCAGTGGTCTAGCCCAATTTGAGTTGATTCAGGGACATGTTTCGATGTCTGTATGAAACAGCGGTCTAGCCCAGGTTGAGTTGATTCAGGGACTTACTTCGGTTCCTTTGCGAAGCAGCGTCTAGCCCGAGTTGATTTGATTCAGGGACATGCTTGGATGTCTATGCGAAAGAGCGGTCTAGCCCGAGTTGAGTTGATTCAGGGACTTACTTCAGTTCCTTTGTGAAGCAGTGGTCTAGCCCAATTTGAGTTGACCCAGGGACTTATTTTGATGTCTGTGCAAAATAATGGTCTAGCCTGAGTTGAGTGGATTCAGGGACTTACTTCGGTTCATTTGCGAAGTAGCGGTCTAGCTCGATTTGAGTTGATCTAGGGACTTATTTTAGCCCGAGTCGAGTTGATTCAGGGACTTACTTTTGTTCCTTTGTGAAGTAGCGGTCTAGCCCGATTTGAGTTGATCCATGGACTTGTTTCGATGTCTATGTGAAACAGCGGTCTAGCTCGAGTTGAGTTGGTTCAAATTCGACTCTAGGAGCTTTGGTTTTAAGTTGGCTCTCGGCGGAGCAATAATTTTGAAGTTGGGTCGAGAACGTGTATTTATTCCTTGATCGATAAATTTGGAAATCAAAATGTTTGCCCCTTCGATCAAGAAGAAATACGGCTTGATTATTTTGCCCCTGGATACCAGTAAAAAGCAAAGAGTACCTTTCTTGGGATTATATCAGCATAAATAGAAATTCTTAAAATTGAGAAAATCTTCATACCTGAGAGTTAGAGCTTTGCGGCTCTAATTTGCAAGCTATAACCCAGGGGGTGCCCTAGTGTTGGGCTATTTATGCTTTCAGAGTGCTCACGATTCAAGGCAACCCGATGATGACAGTAAGTACCTGTACTTGAGTTAGCATTGATGCATGTATGCATGTGTGTGTGTGTGTATGTCCTGAGTGTATGCATGTATGTGACATGATGTTTCTACTGTTGGTCTTGGTGTAGTCTGCATCTGGCATTCAGCATCGCGAGTCGGCCTAGCTGCGTGTCTAGAGCTCATGAACCAGGCCTTCTAGACGTGCATGGACCCATTGAAGGAGCGGCTTGCTTATTGTGAGAACACTAGGGATGAGAACTAGGTGGATGATCAAGGTGACAGGGCACAGTCCTAAATCCTTTCTTTTCCTTCTTTGCCAATCTAGCCCCGTATGTGGGCTGATTCTGCTACTTTGCTTATATTGCCCATAACATTTTTTTTCGGTATATTGACCATGAGCGCGAGGCACTAACCTTGAAATGCCTTGGGTTGTAGGGAGTTAGGATTGCCTGAACCTGCTGTTGTGTGACTTGCATTTTGTTTTATGTCCTAACTTTTGCATAGACCGCCCTTTAGGGTTTTCGGCCTATCAGACTGTCTTAACTTTTGCCTGAACCACCCTTTTGGGTTTTCGATGTAGCAGACTTTTATTTGTATCCTAACTTTTGCATAGATCGTCTTTCGGTTTTTAGTTTATCGGATTTTTTTTTCTTTTCTTTATTTTTTTCTTCTTTTTTTTTCTTTTTTTTGTTGAAGTCAGATGCATGCAAACAGGAAATGTGAACAGCCATATATGTATAATACGAACTCAATTTCAAGCAGACTTAGGACATTTAAACAAACAGAACAAAGCATTCATTCATTCATTCATTCATAATGTTTTAGCACAATGCACATCAAAGATGAAATGCAGCTAAGAGCAGAATCAGTAATGGCATCCGTCTCGACCAAATCCATGACTGCCACCAACCGGTCTTTGCAGATTTTCCCGTTGATGGTGCTATTTTAACTTTTGCATGGACCGCCTTTTTGGTTTTCGATCCATTGCCTGAGCTTGTCTTGATTGATGGGGTTGATGAATTCATTTTCGTCCATATCCATGATCCTTGTAGTGCCCTTTGAAAGCACTTTCTTGACTACATACGAGCCTTCCCAATTTGGCTTGAATTTTCCTCGTATGTCTGCATTGGTTTTTTTCATCTGCTTAAGCACCAAATCCCTGGCTTTGAGTGGGTGTTTCTGATGAAAAAATTTGCTGTTATAAGCCCTGGCCATTCGCTGCTGATACGTCTGTAAGTGATATAATGCCTGAAGACACTTCTCATTAATAAAGGCTAACTGTTCATATCTTGACAAAACCCTTTTTGATTCTGGTGACTGTGTACTCCATTATCGGCCACACCATGATGTGGGATTCTATACCGCATATATATGTTCTTTTTTGTGAACTTGGCCACCTTTTTTTTGTTTTTGTTTTTTTGTTTTTTTGAAGTCAGATGCATGCAAACAGGAAATGTGTGCAGCCATATCTGTAAAATACGTACTCAATTTCAAGCAGACTTGGGACATTTAAACGAACAGATCAAAGCATTCATTCATTCATTCATTAATAATGTTTTAGCACAATGCACATCAAGGATGAAATGAAGCTAAGGACAGAATTAGTAATGTCATTCGTCTTGACCAAATCCACGACTGCCACCAACCGGTCTTTGCAGATTTTCCCACTGATGGTGCTCACCTCACTGTCCTAACTTTTGCATAGACCACCTTTTCGGTTTTAGATCCATCGGACTTCCTTTTTTTTACACGTAGTATCGCCTGAGCTTGTCTTGATTGATGGGGTTGACGAATTCATTTCTGTCCATATCCATGATCTTTTTAGCACCCTTTGAAAGAACTTTCTTGACCATATATGGACCTTCCCAGTTAGGTTTGAACTTCCCCTGCACATCTGTATTGGTCTGCTTCATCTGCTTAAGTACCAAATTCCCGGCTTTGAATGGGTGTTTCTAATGACGGACTTTACTGTTATAAGCCCTAGCCATTCGTTGCTGATACATCTGCAAATGATCTAAATTTCGAAGACACTTCTCGTCGATCAATGCCAACTGCTCATATCTCGACTGAACCCATTCAGATTCTTGCAACTTCAATTCCATGACTACCCTCAATGACTTAATCTCGGTTTCCACTGGTAAGACAACTTCCGCCCTATAGACCAATAAGTATGGTGTCTCTCCAATAGGAGTTCTGACACTTGTTTTGTATCCCCATAAGGCAAATGGCAACATGTCGGCCCAATCTCTATAGGTGACTACCATTTTTGACAAGATCCTCTTGATAAACTTGTTGGCCACTTCTACCGCTCCATTGACTTACGGGCGATATGGAGAGGATCTATGATGTTCAACTCTTTTTTCTTGGGACAATTGTTCTGTTGCCCCTTGAAATTGTACTCTATTATCAGTCACAACATGATGCGGGATTCCATACTGTGCTAAGGTGAACTTGGTCACTTTTTTTTTTTGGGTTTTGAAGAGATTTGGTATTGAACCCACAATCTTCCATCTCTACATTGAGAGATGCACTGATCGAGCTGCACCTAATTGGTCCCCTTCCTCAAACTTCTCTCCTCACTCTGATCCAAGTCTTCTGAGCTTTTGTTTGATAAGTCTCATCTTCAGATCTGTCAGAATTCTGTGATCAGCAGTCTCTCTGTCAACCACAGGCATATCATCGTAGGAGCAGGCGAAGGCTTTCATGTGCTTTTGCAGTACTTTTACAATGTCTTTTCATTAGGCATAAGGCCTTTCGAGACTGATACCATTTTTGGATCATCATCTGTCCCTAGATTCATTTCATGTAATGATGCATCATGTATGCTAAACACACTAAATGAATGTTTGTATGTATGCACAGTTCCATCCGGAAAAACATCTCACAAGTAATCGAAATCAAATTGCATTAAATGCTCTATGGACTGAATTGTTCACATAATGAAAAAGAAAAAACAGATACATTAAAATGGTTACCATCCTCCACCTACGGAGGGTCTTCTCTAACTGCAGCATCATCCACTACGACACCAGATTTGGACTCCCAAAGTTGGGCAAGGGATTACTTTAAACACTTGGCTTCAAGGGTGGCTCGACAATTTTCTTGTCAGTAATCAACTGTCAAATGGCTTTTATCAGCTGAGTGCAATCGTTAGTGCGGTGACCTACAGTCATATGGTAGGAACATAAATTGTCCATATCTACCTCAGCTGGAGGAGAGTATGGCTTTAAACCCGGCAACAGTCCTGCCTTACTACATTTGGCAAAGATTCGGCCCATGGGTTAGTAATCCTCTAAGGAATCACCACCTGCCTACCCTGATTTACTGCAGCCACATCCTCTTCGGATACCTAATTTAACGCTGTAGTTTGAGTCGGTTTTGAACTAGACCCAGCCGGCATAGTCATAGGACTCCCACTCTTACAACCCTGAGAATACCCTCGACTGCCTTGCTAAGTGCTGAGGCTTTATTTGTTCCTCTGGTCTTCCTCTTCGTACCTCTCAATACGTTTGGCAAACTCTACAACATCATTAAAGGAGCGGAACTTTTTCAACTTCATTTCTCCTTATAAAGAGGCAAGCTACGTCTATCCATCTTTTATAGTGAGACAAAAAGGATTCATTCAGCTTTTGGTGAATCCTTTCCAAATCCTTTAGAGTGGTCTCCACCGGAGTGTTATAAGCATACTGCTTTACAAATGCTTTAGACAAATCTTCCCATGTGGAACTAGTGTGGATCGGCATTTTCAAGTACCACTTACTAGCAGCATCCCTCAGAGTAGTCAGGAATAGGTTCAGTAGGTGGATTTTCCCAATTCCCAGGCTAGACATAATCATCACATAACTGTCCAAGTGAGCCTTTGGTGGACCTTCTCCAGTGTATGAGGGTAAGTATGGCATCTGAAAGCCTACTAGCAACGGTTCTCCCCCTTATGCCATTAGAGTAGCTGGATCTGCACACTTGATGGGATTATAATGCACCATCCCTTTAATTTAGGTAGTAGAGCTTTAAGATCAGAGAACTTCTCTTTGAGAAATTTTTTCGCAGTCGTCTCAATTGAGGCCTCCCTCACCCTCACAAAAGCTTCATCTTCTTCAGACTGGTGATCAATTTCCCCATAAGGAATGACCACCCTTCTACTATAAAGAATGCTTCTTCCTGAGCCAGGGACCCCCTGAACAACATTCCCTCATTCTCGACTGGAGCCTGGACTGGTTCACTAGTTTGACCTGCATTGGTGGTAATTCCAGCTTGTCTGTTCTCCCAAAGTAGCCTTGAATCTGTTCGAGTTCAATAAGGCATCTACAAATGCATTCATGTCAAAAGGCATCCCCCCACCAGATCCATCTTGGGCCTTATCTGTTCTATTCACTTCTTCTAGCATAAACTGACTGTCAACTGGCAAAGAAGGTAACTGATCCCTAAATTCTTGTCCTAATTTTGACCCTGAATCGTCCCTGATCTCTTCCATAGTGACTGATTTTGGTTAAACTGACTTAATTAGTTGACTGGAATCTGATTCAATCCGTACTAGCCATTTTAAAGTTTAACTCCAAACTGCGCATTCAACATAGGGTTAGCACCGTGGATGGATGTGATGATTATAGACACGACGCACTGAGTGATGTGTATAGCATGGTCGTGAAATGATCATGGTTGAATGATGTCTCATGAATGAGAATAATAATGAGGATGGTCTTAATGTTTTCACTTGCTTTTTACTTTAGACATTCTAAGAATACCCAATGCCATGCAAAAGACCATGCAAGAAGGTCGCGTGTGAGCCGTCACATGGATAGAGTTTCGGCACTTTTGGGGAACCTAGTTGATGTAATGAAATGGTCATATGTGTACCAACACACAAACAGAGTTTTGACGCTTTGTAGGTTAATGAAGTGATAAGAAATGATCACATGGGGGCCATCCCATGGACAAAGTGTTGATCCTTTTAGGGCATCTTAGATGAAATGATGTTACAACAAGTCGCGTGTGGATTGAGGCACAGACAGAGATTAGGCGTTTGTGGAACACCTTGTATGATTTGGTAATGTTATGAAAAGCCCCTATATGTGTAATAATTCGGTACTGGTGGAGTACCTCAAATGATTCGACAATGTCATGAAATGATCTGATGTGGATCGCGACACATAATCAAGGCTTCGGTATCACTGTGACACTAATGATGAATAGGCATGATGTCATGTAATGTTGCCATTTGATCTGCCACATGAACATGGACCTAAGACTGTTGTGGTCCTTTAGTGAATGAAATGGTCAAGTAGAATGGCCAAGTGCAATTCGATGCACGGGCAGAATACGGGTAGTTTTGGGACATCCGACATGATATGAAATGAAATGACCGTGATGGGCATCCTCAGAACGTCTTTCATTTAAATGGAATGAGGTGAGATGATATGAATGTTCAAGTCATACGAGATGCAAATGGCTGCATGAAGATGTGGTTAGGATGCATGACATACATGGATGATGTTGTGTATGCTTCATGGAAATGTCAACACACGAGATGTAAATGGCACACAATTAAAATGTCGTGGCTGCACGAAGATGTGGTTAGCATCAATGTCACACACATGCTCATGTCTTGAAAATGGCTACACTAAAATGTGGTTAGAATGCACACGAATGATTATGCATGCTTGATGTTTCATTGCAAAAGGTCAAACAAACCACCATAGAACAAACATTAGCACATGCAACAATAAGCTTAACCTTCCAACCTTAGTCCTCCTTTCGATTGGCACACATTCTTCCTAGATGTTTCGTCTCTTTGGTACCAACATGGGAAACCAAAGGCGTACTCTCAATGTCAAATTTCATATTTTATGTTTTGGTAATCCTAAGGGGAAATTACTAGGTCATTACTTATGGGCCAAAGTCAAACCAAGGGGTATACAGGTCCCCATAGTGAATATACACTCGTCTACATAGAACATGAGAGGTTCATGCGATGCTATGAGTGGTTCACCCCTTCGGGTGCCTCCAATCCTGGCGGAAGAGGTAGGTCACCTTCCAGAATAAACTGGACTAATTAGTGAGTTTGAGGGGTTGAGAAGAAGAAAATGTCATACTTTGCAAGTGTGAGTAAAATATGGTACTATGAACTAGTGAATGACTGCAAGCGAGGTTATATTTCAGTAGTTGCCTAAGTTCCTTAAGTTAAAAAAAGTTGTTTTAAGAAACATTTATCCCCAGCAGAGTTGCCACTGTGAGCGGACGACCTTTTTGGTGAAAATCGAAACATGTCGAAGCGAACCGGGGGAAAAGAGGAACTTTCATATTTGTTTGTTTTGAAAATGGGTTTGCATCTTGCTTAGGAAAACCATTGATTTGTTTGGAAATCCTTTTGTAGAAAACCTTTTCTTTGAATGTGAGTTTTGGAAAACTGGTTTTTACATTTTAGAAAATCCCATTTTATAACTTAAAGATCTCGAAACCTAAATTTCAAGATTAATAACAGAGTCGCCACCTAGATCAGCTCATCCAGGAAATTCCGATATAGCTCTCTACCGAGCATAGACTGCCATATCTAATCTAGAGATTCAGGTTCGAGCAACTTACCTATTCAACCTTAAGCTTGCATTCATTTATAAGTTCATATGAAGATATTTTACTCACTTATTCTCTACCCATTTTATCTTTTATTATTTAGCCCATGCTCATTCAGATGACAGGAATAAAATGCATAAAATTAAAGTGTAGGATTACAAACCATACATCCAAACCAAACTAAAAAAAGAAATAGAGGCCGCTTATTACAACCAAAAAAGACAAAAACTCTCACCTCACCAATACAACCGCCTAAATACATGAATATCTAAAAAAATACAATCACCGAGGATACACGGATATTCTATCAAATACATCCAAAATAATAAAAATAAAAATGAAAGCTGCAAAATAGATGGGTTAGCACAATTATATCGTAAGCACATATAGGACTCTTGACTGGACAAAATGGGGAACATCAGGACGTGGGAGCATGCATTTAGGGGGTAACCGAGAAGTCCGGGCGACTTACTCGATTAGACCTGGAAAACCATCTTCGAAATGCCCTATAGGATTTTGTGCTTGAAAGCATTTTTTAAAACAGTTTGACTCAATTACATGCAAATTACTTCATTTTAGTGAGTCAGGTATCCCGGAACTCGGGGTTCCATTCGTGTGGGTTCCTAATTCCTAACATCCATCTAAGGCCCAAAATAGTAAACACATCAAAAACAGGTTTGATTCTGAAGACAGCATCACGCGACGACATTCGTGGGAGTGGTCCCGTGATTCTGGCCCCTTTTTGTACCTACAGTGATGCGACTGTATTTTGATGGACTACAGTCGTGCGACTGTATTCTGAGAACTATAGTCGTGCGACTATAGTTAGTCACACGACTATATTAATATACTCGCACGATTGTAGTGAATAGTACCCGACAGTGGTTCTCTTTGTTTTCTAAAATCGCTTGTTTCAATCGATTTTGATGATTTCTAGAGATTTTGGAAACCCGAGGGTCCGCTAACACTGGACCAAGGATCCGATTATAGATCTAACAACCACGAATTCCAAGAATAGAAACCAACTAAATCCTAAATCTCACATATGCATTATGGGAAATCCGAAAACCATGATTTTAGAGTGTACGGATGTGATTTGACCTGATTGAATCATGAAAAATCATTTAAAATAGGAAAATTGGCCGTATTCGATCATTTTGGGGTTTTTCGAGCTTTTGCCCAGAAGAATACAGTCGTGCTACTATAAGCATGGGTTTTTCCAGGTCTCGGTGATGAGAGTCCCTTGATTACCTGTGGACCGAACTAGCTTGAACAGGACCCAAAAGCGACAGGTTTGTTGCCTGGAGTGTCTCAAATGTCCCGAAAGCCAAGTTATCCGCGATCTGAAACCTCCGAAAGGGTCTCCCGAGAGGTCTCTAGGGTTTAGGGTGCATGTCTGATGTTTCGCCCTTCACTCTAGCCTTCGCTAGAACCGGCCGGCTCTAGACTAGAGCCGTACGGCTCTAGTGGGCAGGACAGGTTGCCTTGCAAAGTCAGGCAACCTGTCTTGCAGAGAGAAGGTATGGGCAGAAGCAGATTTTCAGACGGCGAATTAATGGAGAAATGAAAGGTGAGAGAGCGATAAAAAAATGGAGAGAGAGACAGGCAAAGGGGGAGGACTTTTTGGGAGGATTTTTGGTTCTCAAGCAAAAAAAAAAAAGACAAAAAAAAAAGCGAAAAACAAAAAACAAAAAAAGAAAAGAGAAAAAAAGAAAAAGAGAGAAAGAAAGAAGAAGAAGAGGGGCCGAGAGAGATAGCCAGAACAACTCTCACAACCCCCTCATTTAACCCCAAATTAATCATGAGACGTTGACAACACAACCAGCAACCTCTACTCATTGATTCGGGATCATTCCAGCTTAGTTTTGGGTCATTGAAGGATTCATCCGGTTGAAGTCCAGGGGCATTCCAAGGCTTTCAATCCGTTTCTTGACGCTCCAAGTGTCCAAACAACAAACCAGGTAAACTCTGGAAAACCTTGAAACTTGTCTGCATTTGATTTTCTGTGTGTTTTTGTCATTTTTGTTGAAATCCGGAAACTGGTCTGCCCACCATAGACATACGGCTGTGTTCTGGCCGGCTATGTTTCTGATGAACAGAGCCGGCCGGCTGTAACCCAGAGCCGGCCGATCCTGTTTCTCAGGGACAGATCCCCAATCTGTCCCGAGTGGCCGAAACAGCCCGTTTTCCATTTTGATTTTTCTGTTGGGATCACTTTCGGCCCAGAATCATCTGTATGTGTTTGTATTTTGATTTTCTAATTATTTTACGTATGGATAATCGGGGTTTTCAGTATTTGCTGGGGTTTATTTCCTGAGTTTCGAGGTCGTTTCATCCGAACCGGATCCATGGTCTAGCATTTGCGGACCCCCGAATCATACAAAATTCCCGAAAAATTTTGGAAATAACTAAAGCAATATTTTTTAAAATGTTTTTGGTGTGTTTATTGCCTTTTAGACCATAGATGGTTTGTATATTTAGGAACCCACACGAACGGGACCCCGAGTTTCAGGATAACCGACCCACGAAAATGGAAATTTGCATGGAGAGAACCTTTCTTGTCGACGTGCCTTTCGAGATGTTCCGATTGTGATAGAGGGAATTGTTTTGACTGCAACTTTGAAGGAACTTCCCTTAGAAGAGTTTGATGTTATCTTGGGCATGGATTGGCTGAAAAAGCACCGTGCTATCTTTTACTGTAGAGATGAGAAGGTGGTATTGAGGGATTCCAAAGGGAAGAGAGTCTCTTACTCGAATGTAAAGTTGAAACCCTCTGTTAAGGTTGTTGCTGCTTTGAGAATGAAGAAGCTTTTTAAGAAGGGGAATGAAGTATTCTTGTGTAGTATCACAGACACCGCTGAAGGGAAAAAGCTTGAGGATATCCCTGTTGTTTGTGATTATCCTGATGTGTTCCCTGATGAGTTACCGGGTATTCCACCTGAAAGGGATGTGGAATTTTCTATTGACCTTGTTCCGGGCACTGCACCAATTTCTAAAGCCCCGTACCGCATGGCTCCGTCCGAAATGTTGGAGCTGAAATCTCAACTCCAAGAATTGATTGATAAGGGCTTTATAAGGCCTAGTGCTTCACCGTGGGGTGCTCCTGTGTTATTTGTGAAGAAGAAGGATGGTAGTATGAGACTGTGCATCGACTACCGAGAGTTGAATAAGGCTACGATCAAGAATAAATATCCTTTGCCTCGGATTGAAGATTTGTTTGATCAGCTGAAGGGTGCTGGAGTGTTCTCTAAGATCGACCTTCGATCCGGTTACCATCAAATACCGGTGAAAAAGGAAGATATTCCGAAGACTGCTTTCCGGACTCGATATGGGCACTATGAGTTCGAGGTCATGCCTTTTGGCTTGACTAATGCCCCCGCTGTGTTCATGGATCAGATGAACAGAACCTTTCATGAGTTGCTAGATGTCTGCGTGGTTGTCTTCATTGACGACATCCTAGTTTACTCGAGGGACGAAGAGGAGCATGTTGTGCACCTTAAAAGGGTGTTGGATATTCTGAGGAAGCAAAAGTGGTACGCTAAGTTGTCAAAGTGTGATTTCTGGTTGAAAGAAGTCGTCTTTTTGGGGCATGTAATCAGTAAGGATGGTGTGAAGGTGGACCCCTCGAAGATTAAGGCAATTGTGGAATGGTCTAGCCCGACCAATGTGACGGAGGTTCGAAGTTTTCTGGGTTTGGCCGGCTACTACCGTCGATTTGTGCATAATTTCTCCCTTATTGCTCAGCCGTTGACTAAGCTATTAAAGAAGAATAGTAAGTTCCGTTGGATCGAGGAATGTGAGAAGGCGTTCCAGTTGTTGAGAGAGAAGTTGACTACTGCTCCGGTCCTTACCTTGCCGTCAGAAGGTAAAGATAGAGCATCAGAGACCTGGTGGTTTGCTACAGCCATTGCCTATCCCTGCTTGGAAGTTCGACTCTATATCCATGGATTTCGTGATGGGACTTCCGAGGACTGTTGGAGGTTTAGATTCGGTTTGGGTGATTGTGGATCGGTTGACTAAGGTTGCTAGATTTGTTCCCATGAAGAAGACCTGGTCTATGGAACAGCTAGCCGAAGCCTACACTAACGAGATCATTCGACTTCATGGCATACCGAGGGAGATCATTTCTGACCGTGATCCACGTTTTCTATCGCAATTTTGGACTGCTCTTCAAGAAGCTTTTGGTACGAAGCTTAAGTTGAGCACTGCTTTTCATGCTGCTACCGATGGTCAGACTGAGAGGACCATTCAGACACTTGAGGACATGCTCCGCGCTTGTGCATTGGAGTTTCAGAAATCATGGGTTAAGTCATTGAGCTTAGTTGAGTTCTCCTACAACAATAGCTACCATGCGAGCATTCAGATGGCACCATACGAGGCACTTTATGGTCGGAAGTGTCGTAGCCCGATGTGTTGGAGCGACACCAGCGATGCTTTGGTTTTGGGTCCTCAGTTGATTCATGATACAGTTGAGAAGGTCCGAGTGATTCAAGCTAAGATGAAGGCGGCCCAGGATCGTCAGAAATCCTATGCCGACTTGAAGAGGAGACCGATTGAGTTCGCTGTGGGCGACAAGGTTCTTTTGAAGGTCTCGCCTATGAAGGGAGTGTACCGGTTTGGGAAGAAGGGTAAGTTGACACCGAAGTATATTGGACCTTACGAGGTATTGGAGAGGATCGGCGAAGTGGCTTACCGTTTGGCCCTACCGCCCGGAATGGATAAAGTGCACGACGTGTTCCATGTTTCTCAGCTTCGACGATTCATCAGTGACCCGACTCAAGTTATACCCATCGATGCCGTAGAGGTTGAGCCCAATTTGACTTTCGAGGAGAAGCCCGTTCGCATTTTGGACCGTCAAGTTCGAGTTCTCCGAAGAAAGGAAGTGCCTTTAGTGAAAGTTCTGTGGCGCAGTCAGAAGTACGAAGAAGCGACTTGGGAGACGGAAGAAGCGATGCGCGCTAGATACCCCGAGTTATTTAGGGATTAGCTTCCGATGCTGTGATTGTGTTTTGTTTTGTTTCATTGTTCGCTGTGTGACTGTGATGCTTTCTGGTTTTCTGTGGTCCTTGAAGTTTCGAGGACGAAACCTTTCTAAGGGGGAATGATTGTAATACCCCGAATATTTTAATAATATTTTTCATCATTATTTTTATTAAATAAATTATTCTCATTATTTTAATTTTATGGCATTTAATATTTTTAGGCTTAATTAATTAATTTAATTTAATACCTTAAGCTTATTATATTTAAATGCATCTTTAAACATGATTAAATTTTGTGAATATTTTGGGGTTAGGAAAATTATATATTTTAGGACTAATATATTTAGACATTTTGGCCAACTTGTATTTATCATAATCCCTCTCTATTTAATCCCTCCTTAACCTAATTCACACTCATTCTACAACATAAAGTCCTAACTACACTAAAGCTCATCTCCCCCTCTCCCTTGTGTGTGCAATTCGGCCATGCATCCCACCTTCCCCTCTCTCAAATTTTCGACCTCCTACCTCTACCACACCCCTTCATTGATTGTTCTCATTGCATACTTGAGGTTTAGAAGCTCAATTCAAGGTATTCCCCTCCCTTTTCCTTGTTAAAAGTTTCGACCATGACAAAGAATTTAGGGTTTAAACTTTTTGTTCAACAATTGTTAGGAAGTTGGTTTTGGGTTTGATTTGCTCCTTGGATTTGGCCATCAACACCTTTAATTCTTCCCTTGGATCATCAATTTGAGCAATAGGACTTAGCAATCAAAGGTAACTACTCTATCCATACTCCTACACTTAGGGTTGAATGGTAGAAATTAGGGCTTTTATGTTTTTTTTTTTATGTTGGAATTGATTAAATTAATTGTAATAACTTGATTGGTATTGCTAGAATTTGAATTGGCATGATTTGTTTACTGATTTTGGTCAATTGGGTTGATAGAATTCGAATTATAGGACTGGTATGATGATTTAAAAACTTGCACATAAGGTGTTTGATAGAATACCCTTGCTGGACAGCCTGCACAACATTTTTCTAAATTCGTTTTAAATAGGTTCTGGTTCTCCGAAACTTCTGAAAGTTTTATATGTTTTAGATAACATGTTAAACTGAAAATTCGTGGAGAAACTATGTCAAAATTCATTGGTTTTCATGTCCTAAAAATTCACCCAAAGCTGTTGCTTGAAACTGCCCCTGATTGTTTTCAGCACTGACCTATAATGTTTGAAAATTCATATCTTTTTGTGTACTTCGAATTTTTACATGAAACCACTTGTAAAATTTTTCTAAGATTATGAACTACAAAAGTTCTTTATATTTTCTCTTCTAATTATGATGGTAAACTGGGGTTATACTGATTTTAAGATAGTGTAAAATTTGGTGCTCTGTTTCCAGGAATCTGTGATCAGTAATCTTTGGACGCTTTTAACTTTTGCTCTGGTTAATGAATTCATGAAATTCCAGTTGGTATTTGAAGATTATAATGCTATGTTTCTCCCTGAATTATTTCATGATTTTTGGACAAGTGCAACTATTTTATTCTGAATTTTGTTTTCCTGACCTGCTGCCTGCCCTGTTTTCGGGACAGCCTCACTGTTTGGCCTATATTTTTTTGTACACTTATCCGAATGACACGAAACGAATTGCATTTTGTGTGTATTAAATTGAACTTGGTTCCTTAAAATTTTGAGAATTTTTGGAAGAGTTTTCATATGGTTTATACTGTTTTGAAATTCAGGCAGTGGATCTGCCATATTTGGTGTTTTGGATTAAGGATGTTTTTATACCACACTTGGTGGATTTTTGATGAACTGAATTGGTTTATGTGGACACTTGGTCTTTTGGTTTTATATTGAGGAAGAATAGCCTATAATGGCATGTTTTGGACAATTGGTCCTTGGATTTGATGTTGATTTTGGGTTAAGCCTAAAGTGGCACCCTAATGTTGATTTGATGAGATTGGTTTGAAAATTGGTTTTTGATACACGATTGCATATGGGAGTTGCCGGACTGCGGTTTTTCTGGCATATGGACAGTGTTTCCCTTGTGATATTTTTGACCTCTTCATGGTGCACTTGGCCCATGATGGACTCACTTGACTGCGGTTTTTCTTGTGAGTGGTCCGACCTCTTCATTGGTATTTGTCCAATGATGGACTCTTTCGACTGCGGTTTTTCGATTGAGTGGTCATAGACCTCTTCATTGGTATTTGTCCAATGATGGACCTGCTTGACTGCGGTTTTTCGAGTAGGCGGTCTAGTCATTCTCATTAGGCGAGTGGACTGCGGTTTTTCCCTCGTAAATGGGAGAGTTGGCCAGCTTAGACTTTTTGATTGATTGTGGGATTAGGGGACTGCGTTTTTTTTTTTTTTTTCCCGAGCGTCCGACCTATTTGCTATTCGTTGGCGATTTTGGATTGAGAAATTGACTGATGAGTTTTATATCCGAGACTGATTTTTTTTATCATGAGATTTTTATACCAATGTTGGTTTGATTTCGTATCATGTTTCTTAATTTAATTAGTTTAAACTCTTTTTCTTCGCTTTACTTTATTCTTGTTTTATTATTTAAACTGTTTTACTCGCTCAGCTTTATTTCAATTTGTTTTTGCCTTATTTTCAAGCTATTCGGTTTTAGGTGTTCGAATATGGACACTGTAGTTACTCGTCACTAAGTGGCGACCATTTTTTTTTTCAGATTTTGTAGGTACCGATGCCGATGCTTGACGTGTGATTGTTGTGTCGTGATGGGACTTGGGCGAGTGGACGGATTCTTTTTAGGCATTAGCTACTATAGTTGGGCATATTACTAGACTTTATTTCATTTATTCATTTATTGCTTAACAATGGTTTGTAAGGATATTTATTTATTTATTTATTCATTACTTAGCATTTTTAAGGCTCAATTTATATAGTTAGATAGTTGGTTTGCTCGATGATTACCGATCTCGTGCATTGAATTCCGCCTTTGCACGCTTACCGAGGTCGGGGTTGTCACACTCTGTCACTGATCTCGAAATTGAGGTTTCGAGGTCTTTAAGTTATAAAACGGGAAAATATCTTCTACAAAAGCAATTTTCAAATTAAATCAACTTAATAGTTTTCCCAACTCAACATAAACAAAACCCGTTTTTCCCAAAACATCACTAAATAAATCAAAATCTTTTTCCCCGGTTCGCTTCGCCGCATCCCGTTTTCTTTTCATCGAGAAGGTCGTCCGCTCATAGTGGCAACTCTGCTGGGGATATTATTTCTTAAAATGTTTTTCTTAAAAACTTAAGGAACTTAGGAAACTATTGAAATATAACCTCGCTTGTATTCATTTATCGATTTATAAACATCTTATTTATTCATACCTTTGCATATCATGACATTTTCTTCTTCTCAACCCCTCGAATACACTCTTTCACACCGGTTTACCCAAGAAGGTGGCCTACCTCTACCACTAGGATTGGAGACACCCGACTGGGTAAACCACTCATAGCCCCACATGACCTTACATCGTGTTCTATGGTGGGAAAGTGTTTATTCGCTATGGGAGCCTGTACTACCCTTGGTTTTGACTTTGGCCCACATGTAATAGCTTAGCAATTTCCTCTAGGATTACCAAAACTTAAATTCAAAATGAACATTGAGTGTGCACCTTTGGTATCCCCCGTTGATGCCAAAGAGACCCAATACCTAGGAAGAGTTGCGAGACTAATCGAATGGAGAAATAAGATTGGAAGGGAGCGCATATTTTTTGCGTGTGCTAACGTTTGTTTTGTGTTGTTTTTCCTTTCCTTTTTACCTTTCATAAAGCATCCAAAATGCATAATCATCTAATGTGTCATTTTTTTATCATGTTTTCATGCAGTCATCTTTAAACACATATGCATATGTGTGACATTTATGCTGACCACGCCTTCGTACAGCCACGATATTTTACTCGTATAACATACATATACATCCTGTGTGCCAACATTTCCATGAAGCATACATGACATCATTCCGCGTGTCACGCATTCTAACCACGTTTTCTGTAGCCACTTATATGTTTGTGTGACATACGCATCCATTCCATTTCATTCCATTTTACCTATTTGGGGACGTTCTAAGAATGCCCGTCATGATCATTTCATTTCATCCCATGTCGGGTACCCCAAAACTACCCGATTTCCACCCATGCACCGGATTGCACTCGGCCATTTCATAAAATATCATATCGTTCAATGGTAGACCACAATGGTCCTAGATTTACTTCCTTGTGACAGTTCACATGATGCCATCACATGACATCACATTCATTCATCATAGGTGTCCGGGTGACGCCAAGTCCTGTTAGTGCATTATGGTTCATATCGAACCATTTCATAACATTGTGAAATCATTTGAGGTGCTCCCCGGGTGCCAGATTAGTACACATATAAAGGCATCTTATGACATTATCAATTCATGCAAGGTGTTTTATGAACGTCGAACACCTATCCGTGTCTCGAATTACGCGCAACTTTCCTTTAACATCACTTCATATCACATTGCTTCAAAAGCATTAGAACTCTGTTCATGGGGCAGTTCATATGCAACCATTTCACTTCATGCTATCGACCTACAAAAATGTCAAAACTCTACCTGTGTGCCGGCTCACACGTGGCCATTTCACGACAATTCATTAGGTGCCCCAAAAGCGCTGACTTTTTAACCGTGTGACGGTTCACACACGGTTTTCTTTGCATTATTCTTGCACAACTTCGAGCATTCTTAGAGCGTTCATAATAAATAATTCACATCCGTTATTGTCTTCATTCACAAAGCATCAAATGCACACAATCATCTCATGTCTTGTATAATCATTCCCAAGGCATCGACATTTGTGTAGCATTGATACTAACCACATCCTTCTACAGCCATGATATTTTATTCACATGTGCCATATACATATTGTGTTAAAATATCCATGAAACATGCAAGGCATTACTTTGTGTGTGTGTTATGTGTATTAATCACGTATTTGTGTCTCTATGATGCTTTATTTGTGTGACATATGCATTCATCCCTTGCATGCATAACATCATCTTGTATGCCATACATCCTAACCACATCTTTTGCAGCCACTTGCATTATGTGTGACATGTGTATTCACACCATTTCATTCCATTACACCTAATAAAGGATGTTCCAGGGATGCCCCATCATGGTCATTTCACTTCGTGATGGGTGTCCCAAAGCCACCCTTGTTTTGCCTATGCTCAGGTTTGCACTCGGCCATTCCTCTATATCATTACATTCATTAGGAGACCACAACGGTCCTAAATCTATGATCATGTGGAGAGTCACATGATAAGCATTACACTACATCTCATTTATCTGTCTGTTCCCGGTGTCATTGGGATACCGAGATCTTGCTTGTATGTCGTGATCCGTATCGGATTGCTCATAACATTATCAAATCATCCAGGGTACTCCATGATTGCCTAGTTAGTACACATATAGGGGCATTCCATGACACTACTAAATCATGCAAGGCGTTTCACGAGTGCCGAATCTTTGTCCATATCTCAAGTTACATGTGACTTGTCTATAACATCATTTCATGTCAGATGCATCAAAAGCATCAGAACTTTATCTGTGTGTTGGCGCACACACGGCCATTCCATAACATCCATTAGATGCCTCAAAAGCATCAAAACTCTGTCCGCATGCCGGCCATGCATGACCATTTCATGACATCCACTAGGTGCTCCAAAGGCATCGAACCTATGCCCATGCGCGGGATCACACGTGGTCTGTTTGCATTGCCTTTTTGCATAGCATAGGGGCATTCGCGGAACATCCAAAATATATAATAAGGTGAATCATCTTCATTCCTACCTTCACCCGTCTGACATCATTCAATTGCATCAACCCATGATCGTACATCTCATTCATACATAAACATAAGGTGCTCCCCGAGCGTCGAAACTCAGCCTGTGTGCCAAGCACATTATCTCATATCATTTGGTCACATAAAGGCCCAAGGTACTCCTCGAGTGCCGGAAAAAAAAATTTGCATGCCAAGCACTCTGTTTTGTCTCACCTCATATCATGTTTCATCATCCAAGGTGCTCCCTGAGTGTTGAAGATTACATTAGATCATCATGCGCGTACACACCACCACAGCATTTAACTTCCCTCGCAAGCAATGTCTTGCTTCGATACGTGGACACCCCAGTTGTGTTGTTCTTCCAGGGGCATAACTATGCACCCTATTGCAAGTACTACTTGCTTCGACCTGTGGACACCCCAGTGTTTCATTCTTCCCGGGGGCATAACTATGCACCCCATCTCAACTCTCCTCTGCAAGCAATGTCTTGCTTCGACCTGTGGACACCCCAGCGTGTCATTCTTCCCAGGGGCATAACTATGGACCCTTGCAAGCAATGTCTTTCTGCGATCCGTGGACACCCCAGTGTGTCATTCTTCCCGGGTGCTTAACTATGCACCCCATCTCAACTCTCCTCCGCAAGTGATGTCTTGCTTCGACCTGTGGACAACCCAACGTGTCATTCTCCCCAGGGGCATAACTATGCACCCTATTGCAAATACCACTTGCTTTGATCCGTGGACAACCCAGTGTGTCATTCTTCCCAGGGGCATAACTATGCACCCCATCTCAACTCTCCTCCGCAAGCAATGTCTTGCTTCAACCCGTGGACACCCCAGCATGTCATTCTTCCCAGGGGCATAACTATGCACCCTTGCAAGCAATGTCTTGCTATGATCCGTGGACAGCCCAGTGTGTCATTCTTCCCGGGGGTATAACTATGCACCCTATCTCAATTCTCCTCCGCAAGCAATGTCTTGCTTCGACCGGTGGGCACCCCAATGTGTCATTCTTCGTTGGGGCATAACTATGCACCCTATTGCAAGTAATACTTACTTCGATCCGTGGACACTCTAGAGTGTCATTTTATCCCTGTGGTGTATATTTACACACCATGTTTTATTTTAGCATGCATCATCCCCACCAGCATCCATTGCATCTGAATCGTTGGTCCCGAATAGTATGGCATGACATGCCATTACATGACATCAAATGTGCAATTCATCAACCACACACTCGCACGTCACATCATGCATTCATGCATATATTGTTCCTTATTTGGTATTTGCCATGCGTACACCTGTCGACACTAATAAGTGCTCTCATGAGGAGAAAGGATCTTGAGGATGGCCAACCCAAGGAACTTCAACGCTATAACAGATGTGGTGGAAGACTATGTCGCTTCACCCCAATTTCAGAAGGCAGTTAGGGAGGAAGCGGCAGCAATACTGAGAGAATTGCTGGGGAATGATCTTGACAGAATAGGTTGACGATGAGATGCGCTGAGTTGGAAACCTGAGTGGGAGAACTCAAAGGGAAAATAAGAGACATGACGAGCACGGACTCCAATATTGGTACTGATAAAGAGCAGAACCCCAAAATTGCCGACACTCCTCCTCAACACCTTGAAAAGCCTTCTCACCAAAATTTGGGCTTATCGGGGTTGTCCAATGAAGGAGAACTGATAAGACCTCTTGACACCAGTGCCAACATTGACTCTGCTTCGCGACAAATCCATAGTTCACCTCCCGAAGACAAATGGGCAGTTGCATCCTCTGGGCCTCATTCAGTGACCAAACTATTCACCATCTGTAGAAAGATGGGCCTGTTGCAGAGTGTCCGGCCATACATTACGCCAACACCAGAACAAAAGGATAACTACTGCAGCTATCATGGATAGCAGGCCACCGGACTAATGAATGCGTCGGTCTGCGAGGGAAGATCCAGAAGCTGGTCGACGAAGGTAAATTGAGGGTACCGTCTGCCTCTAATGGGCGATCAGTGACAAGCAAGGGTACCACCATAGGAATTCCTCAATCCTCCCGGGGAGAGGAATGTGATGAAGAGCTATAAGGTCTGATTTGACGAGAATGGGGCAATGGTACTGAAGTCAAGGTAGTGACTAGTCTGCGGCAAAAAAAAAACCCTCAGAGCTGTCCTTTTTATAGGGAACTCATTTTTATTGCTACAGTGTATTAATATCATTTTGAATGCAATGCATTTTGTCATTTTCCTACTTATATGGTGATTGCATGTATACGACATTACGCATGCATTTGAGCATCTAAAATGACATATTAAACACGCATAATATCAAATTGCATGACATTAATTTGAAAGCTATAGGAAACTTAAAAGTGAATTTGGACCTGTACGAACTCTCTCTTGAAAGGTGAGCTAGTGAGATAAATAAAATGATACGATGGCACCACTTCCGCCGAGGCATCTGCTAATCCAACTCAACAATCCTTGCAAGACACAAATAATCCTGCCCCAAAATTTCAACTGGAATGGCACACACGATGCATCCCAAACCATTCTAAATTGAAAGCCATCTTTGAAACTCCAAATCCTACCCAAAAAACCAAAAAGCCTCCTTGAGGCACCCAAACCTAGAAAGCCCTCCTTGAGGCAAAATCAAACCAAAAAGCCCTCCTTGAGGCACCCAAACTAAAGAAAGCCCTCTTTAAGGCAAAATTAAATTTAAAAAGCCCTCCTTGAGGCACCCAAACCGAAGAAAGCTCTCCTTAAGGCAAAATCAAATCTAAAAAGCCCTCCTTGAGGCAACTACACCCAAAAGTCCTCCCAAAGGCAAAACTTAACCCTATATCCAAAGGGGCATCCCAAGCCAAAACCCTAAAACAAAAACTCCCCATTCGCCAAAAATCTCCAACCCACGGAGTGTTTAAATGGCTTTCATCACCTTCATCACCCATAATGTGGTAAAATGCTTAAGCAGTCTTAGTTGTAATACATATATTATCATGTTCATGTGACATTCATATGTACATGACATTACCTATGCATTGTTCATCCAAAAAGCATATCAAACACACATGACATGCATGAGTTTGAATGCAGCAGGAAAACTAACAGATAGCAACAGTTTGGCTAAAAAAAAGAGAGGGGATCTCATAGCATCAAAGGGTAATCTTCAGCTCTCGGCATTGTCAAATCCTTCCCTCCTATTGGACTTTCCTATTTTCAAAACCAAAGCTCTTCCCTTTCCCTTTTCCAATTTCTTCCACACCTTCAACACCTTTTGTTTTCCGTTTACCACCCAAACCACCAACACCTATTCGACAAAACCTCTTTTCACGCTATTCCCTGAACTGACCCTCTGAAACCTCATTTTCCACCATCAATGGCTTCTAACAAGCAATTAAACCCCAATTTTGTTCCATATTCATATCATCTTATCAAAAAGGTGATGGGGGCCTATGACAAAGTACTGACTCAATCAGTCTTTGTTTATCATCAACCTGTACCAGATTAGGGATTCTCTTTCTATCCCATGCCACTTCTCCTCAACCTGAACCCCCAGACCAAATATTCTGTAACCTTAGACTGATAGGAAAACCTTAATTTCATGACAGAGAGAGGATTTGAATATAAGCCTGCTTCAATTGAGCTGGAGTTTGCCGTTGCTCAAGCAGCCGTTGATGGAACTCCTAAGTGACCACTGTTCTCATCCAACAAAATCCACACTATATAACCTATGCTGGACTCAACCCAGTAAGAGATGGTTCTGTTCAGCAAAAATGTGCTAGGAAGAAGAGGAGACTAAGATCTACCCCTATGAACTTCACAGCAACTAGGTTTTGCAATGCTTTCAACAATCATGAATGGGATGTTCCCATCAACAGAAAGACTTGCAAAGCCTGCTGTGCTAATATTCAGGGGAAAGTTGTATTTACCAACCATTTCAAGAACTCACTCTTCAGCTGCAACAAAAGTGACTACTTACTAGTGGTTCTTTCATCTCCTAGCCATGGTGTGCCTTGCTTTAGGGTTATTGTGGTTCATAGACAAAGGAAAACCATAATTAACTCAAGTCATTCTAAATCAAGCCATACCTTGAAGGACTAAAAGTTGTGTCCATCTTTGGCAACCGTGTGTGAATTGGAATCTGGGGTGAATTGAAGACATGAACACAACCTCCTACCTTAGGAGAATCCAGTGGTTAATTGATCCCATCTCAGATTATCCGCTTTGTAGCCATGGTTGGAATTTCCTAATGCATTTACATTCATCATGTCATAAATGTTTTATATTCTATTTTGATGTTCAATTTGCATGTGTTATGCCATTGCATTTAAATGTCCATGTTCAGGCTACAGCATGTAGCAAACCAGACTTAATGAAGCATTTCACATCCAAACCCAAACCTCCAACACTTGGGGCAGGCAAAAGAAAAATCACAAAACATCATCAAGGAAAATCCTATCATGATCCCGACGGAATCATCAAGGCACACTCTCCAATCCTAAGACAAGCCAGTGCTATGAGATCCACTTGGCTGGTGCACTCTTATAGACTTGGCCAACGTTCATAAAAAAAAAAAAGAAAAAGACAATGGTCTTCAGTGAGAGAATCTCCAACATAGAAAATAGAAAGGACATGTTGGTAACAAGAAGAGAGTGACATACAGAGGTAGTGTCACTTTTGATTTCCTATCATATTCATTCTGATGTCATCATAACGATACTAAGCATGCTTGATTTTCTACTTAGATGTTCATATTGCATGCATCGTGCCATTGCATATAAACACCCATCAGTAGGTCATTGCATCCAAACCCATGGTGGCATCAACGAAATTGTCACCACAAATGGCAACTACCAGCTCAGTTGTACCATCCCTATTATGATCATCCCTGGCAGAGTGGTCCCCAGTAGGATCATCCCCACGGAGTCTCCATCAAAATCCCCATCGGGTTCCCAGCTAAGATTCTTCCCATTGAATCAGAAGCTCCAACAGATCCCCTAGCAAGATCAAATGGGTCAGAATACTCCCCAACGGAATTCACGGCCAAAACGATCCCCATAGAGTTGAAATCTTCAGTAGAGTCATCCGACGGACACAGGCCCCGCTGGAGATCATCAGGAGTACAAGTTCACTCCCCAGCATAGTGTAGATACCAAACGTATTATCAAAAGCATCATGATGCATGCATGTGCATATGAATCATGCACGCATTCACGCATACATGCATCAAACCACCTCAACCATGTTTGTCTTCGATTGAAGGGGTCATCTCGAGAAGAGATCCTTCCTAATTCAGAAAGGCCTAACCCAGAGTCACAACACGTAAATCGAAGCCCAACGACTCCAAAACCTCAAGTATGAAAGATTTCTATAATTGTCAGAATTTTTTGTTCACGCCAATATAATCCCGAGAAGGGTATTTCTTGCCTTTAACAGATTTTGGGGGCAAAACAATCTTACATCAACATCAGGGGAACTCCACCACATGGAGAATCAGCTTATTATTCGGTGCTCCACCACACGGAGAAGAACAACCATTTTAATCCTATCATCACATGGGCAGGAAAGAAATGCCTATTGAGGGGTTTCTTACCCTTAACAGGGATCTAGGGGTAAGACAACAACCAACCTCGTGCTGCTTCTTCTCCACATAGAAGGGACAACACATCTCTTACTTTGACCTTGTCGCCACATAGACAGGGAAGAAATGTCTATTGAAGAATTTCTCGCCTTTAACAGGTATCTGGGGGTAGAACAATAGACCAACTCGTTCGACCTTGTCATCACCTGACAGAGGAAGAACACTCATTTCAACCTTGTCGTCACATGGGCAAGGAAGAAATTCCTATTGAAGACGTTTCTTACCTTTAACAGGGATCTGAGGGAAAGACAACAACCATCCTCGTGCTGCCTCTTCGCCACATAGAAGGAACAGCAAGTCTCTTACTTCGATCTTGTCACCACATAGACAGGGAATAAATGTCTATTGAAGAACTTCTCCCCTTTAACAGGTATCTGGGGGCAGAACAACAGACCAACTCATTCGACCTTTTCATCACATGACAGAGGAAGAACATTCATTTCAATCCTGTCATCACATGGGCAGGAAAGAAATGCCTATTGAAGAATCTCTTGCCTTTAACAGGGATCTAGGGGCAAGTTAATTTAACTAACCTCGTGCTGCTTCTTCGACACATAGAAGGGACAATACATCATCTTATTTTGACCTTGTCGCCACATGGACAGGGAAGAAATTTTTATTGAAGAACTTCTCGCCCTTAACAGGTATCTGGGGGCAGAACAATAGAACAACCCGTTCCACCTTTTCGCCATATAGGAGAGGGAGAACATTTATTTCAATCCTGTCGTCATATGGGCAGGAAAGAAATGCCTATTGAAGAAGTTTCTTGCCTTTAACAGGAATCTGGGGGCAAGTCACTACATCCAACCTCGTGCTACTTCTTCGCCACATAGAAGGGACAGTAAATCATCTCTTATTTCAACCTTATCATCACATGGGCAGGGAAGAAGTGTCTGTTGAAGAATTTGCTTGCCTTTAACAGGTATCCGGGGGCCAACCAATTCAACTGTATTTATTCTTGATCGAGGGGGGAAAAATTTTTGTTTCCAAAATTGTCGATCAAGAAATCAATACGCGACCTGATATCAATCTCACGGGAACTCCACCACATGAAGAGGAATTCCAAGTTCGTACTGCCTCTTTGTCACATAGGAGGAACAATATGTTTTACTCAGCCTTTTCACCATATAGGAAGGGAAGAACAGTCATTTTAACCTCTTCACCACAAAGAAGAGGGAAAAAATGTCTATTGAAAAAGAAAGGAAGAGATGTCTATTTAGTACTCCACCATACAGAAAAGAATTGAATCTCTTTACGGGCACGCTCCGCCACAGAGAGCCAGCATCATCGGCACGCTCTGCCATAGAGAGCCAACATCATCGGCATGCTCCGCCACAAAGAGCCACCATCATCGGCACGCTCCACCACAGAGAGCCAACATCATCGGCATGCCCTGCCACAGAGAGCCAACATCATCGGCACACCCCGCCACAGAGAGCCAACATCATCGGCATGCTCCGCCATAGAGAGCCAACATCATCGAAACGCTCCACCACAAAGAGCCAACATCAAGGGCACGCTCCGCCACAGAAAGCCAACATCAACGGCACGCTCCACCATAGAGAGCTAACATCACCGGCATTCTCTGCTACAGAGAGCCAACATCATCGGCACGCTCCGCTATAGAGAGCCAACATCACCGGCATTCTCCGCCATAGAGAGCCAACATCATTGGCACGCTCTGCCACAGAGAGCCAACATCACCGGCATTCTCCGCCATAGAGAGCCAACATTATAGGCACGCTCTGCCATAGTGAGCCAACATCACGGGCACGCTCCACCACAGTGAGCCAACATTACGGGCACGCTCCACCACAGTGAGCCAACATTACGGACATGCTCCACCATGACAAGTTGACTTTGAACCACAACCGGCACCTCCAGCGAGGAACGCTAGGTACGTTTCCTTTTTCTTCCTCACCGCGCTCCTAGTCATGAGACCGAATTCGATCTAGGCTTTACAGCCTATGATGAACCAACTTTGGTCCCACGAGGGGCAACCTGTGAGCACAGGTTTTTCCCGGTCTAGGTGATGAGAGTCCCTTGATTACCTGTGGACCGGACGAGCTTGAACGGGACCCAAAAGCGACCGGTTTATTATTTGGAGTGTCTCAAATGTCCCAAAAGCCAAACTATCCATGATCTGAAACCCCCAGAAGGGGCTCCCGAGAGCTCTCTAGGGTTTAGGGTGCATGTCTGATGTTTCACCCTTCACTCTAGCCTTCACTAGAACTGGGCAGCTCTGGTTTGTTGAACCAAAGCCGGCCGGCTCTAGACTACAGCCGTCCGACTCTAGTGCATACTTACGCCAACCGACTCTAGTGGGCAGGACTGGTTGCCTTGCAAAGTTAGGCAACCTGTCTTGCAGAAAGAAGGTATTGACGGGAGCGATTTTTAGACGGCGAATTAATGGAGAAATGAAAGGTGAGAGAGAGATATAAAAAGGGAGAGAGAGAGAGAGAGGCAAAGGGGGGGACTTTTTGCGAGGACTTTTGGTTCTCAAGCAAAAAAAAAAAAAAAAAAAAAAAAAAAAAAAAAAAAAGAGAAAAAAAGAAAAAAAGAAAAAGAGAGAAAGAAAGAAGAAGAAGAGAGACCGAGAGAGATAGCCAGAACAACTCTCACAATCCTCTCATTTAACCCCAAATTAATCATCAGACATTGACAACACAACCAGCAACCTCTACTCATTGATTTAGGATCGTTCCGGCTTAGTTTCGGGTCATTGAAGGATTCGTCCGGTTAAAATCCAGGGGGCATTCCAAGGCTTTCAATTCGTTTCTTGATGCTCCAAGCATCCAAACAACAAACCAGGTAAACTCTGGAAAACCTTGAAACTTGTTTGCATTTGATTTTATGTGTGTTTTTGTCATTATTGCTGAAATCCGGAAACTGGTCTGCCCACTATAGCCATACGGCTATGTTCCTCAGGAACACAGTAGGCCGGCTATGTTTATGATGAACAGAGTTGGTCGGCTCTAACCCAAAGTTGGCCGACCCTGTTCCTCAGGGACAGATCCCCGATCTGTCCCGAGCAGCCGAAACAGCCCGTTTTCCATTTTTTTTTTTGTTTTTGGGATCACTTTCGGCCCAGAATCATCCTTATGTGTTTTTATTTTGATTTTCTAATTATTTTATGTATGGATAATCAGGGTTTTCAGTATTTCCTGGGTTTATTTCCTGAGTTTTGGGGTCGTTTTATCCGAACCGGATCCATGGTCTAGCATTTGCGGACCCCCAAATCCTACAAAATTCCCAGAAAATATTGGAAATAACTAAAGCAATATTTTTATAAATGTTTTTGGTGTGTTTATTGCCTTTTAGACCGTAGATGATTTGTATATTTCGGAACCCACACGAACGGGACCCCAAGTTCCGGGATAACCGACCCACGAAAATGAAAATTTGCATGAAATCGAGCCAAGGGGTTTTCCAAAATTGATTTTCAAACACAAAAATCCATAGGGCGTTTCAAAACCGATTTCCAGGTCCAACCGGTCTGACTGGTCGGGTCGAACCGGCTACCCCCTAAATGTATGCTCCCTTATCCTAAAATCCCTATTCTGTCCTGATTTGAGTCATGTTTGTGTTTATAATATAAATTGTGCTAACTAATCTGTTTGGCAGCATTTATTGCTGTATTTAATAGATTAATTCGTGTACTTAGGCGGTTGTATTTTTAGATTCTTGTGTACTCTAGGCAGTTGTAAAAGTGAGGACAAGATTTTTATATTTTATTCAATTTGGTTGTATAATTGGCCTCTATTATTCTTTTGTATATTTGTGTGAATGGTTTAATTTCCCACAATTTATTTTATGCATTCTTGCCTTAGCATCGGTTTAATAAAAATAAACAAATTGGGGTTAGAAAAGATAATAAATTGAATAAATATGATTTTATAAATAATAAACGAATACAAGCTTGAGGTTAAGTAGGTAAGTTTCCCAAACCCTGAATCTCTGGATTAGTTACAGTAGTCTGCGCTTGGTAGGGAGCTGTACCAGAATTTCCCGGATGAGTTGATCCGGGTGGCGATTCTGTCACTGATCTCAAAATTTAGGTTTGGAGGTCTTGAAGTCATAAAACGGGAAAATATCTTTTACAAAAGGAATTTCCAAATTAAATCAACTTAATAGTTTTCCCAACTCAACATAAATAAAACCCGTTTTTCCCAAAACATCACTAAATAAATCAAAATCTTTTTCCCCGGTTCGATTTGCCGCGTCCCGTTTTCTTTTCGTCGAGAAGGTCGTCCGCTCACAGCTACTATAATATATAGTCGTGTGACTCTATTCCAGACAACTATAGTCGTGCGACTGTAGTTGCACAGAAAGTTTTCTGGATAATCAATTAAGCACAAAAAAGCAATCACAAATCAACACGAATCGAGTTTTAAGACCTCTCAGAGTTTACCTTTTTGATGTTCTAGTGTGTTGACGGCCAAAATTGGATTTGGATGCCGGAATCCGCTTAGAACCTCATGAACGTCCTGAAATCCTCGAATACACATCCAAAATCTATCCGAACAACCCGAAATGGACCTGAACCACTGATAAAGTGACCAAAAACTTACTTTCAATGTATTTTCCCAAGTGTTTTGATCCCTTTTTTCCTCTCGTTTATATTGGTTTTTATTGATACTTTTTACTTTTCTCTCACTTTCTCTCTCTAAACCTTGTTTTCTCTCACTAGAATGCTCTCCAGCTTCCACAATTGATCTCCCCTATTTTTTTTTGTTTCTGAATGTTTTACTAGGTTTTTTCCCCGCTCCACTTACCTAATTCGATGAGGTAAAATCGGAGTCAAAGATAGAGTTGTGATCTATTTAGGAATCTGTTGGGTTAAAGACTAGAGCTGCATGACTCTAACTATAGTCGCACGACGATAGTGACTAGTGTCGTGTGACTGTAGACTATAGTTGTGCGACTGTAGTTGTGAAACTACAGACGTGCGGCTTTAAATAGAGCCTGTATGCTTTAACTATAGCCTACACTCACACCTAAGCTTTTTAATCACTCGATAGACCTTTCTCGGGGTTTTAGATCGAGGGCTCTTCTGAATTTCTGGCTGTTTGAGAACATTTCAGGCACTATTTCACTCATTCTCAAATCTAATTAATGTTCTTCTGTCTAACAGGTAACAAAGGGTTTTCATCATAGTGGTCGGGAAAAACTTGTACTTGCACTCGGAAAAATCTTCCCACGTGGAGTGGGTATGAATTGGTATCTTCAAATACCACTTAGTGGTAGCATCTCTTAAGGTAGTCGGGAACAGATTTAGCAGGTGATTCTTTCCAATTCCTAGACTGGACATGATTCTCACATAACTGTCTAAGTGAGCCTTTAGTGGGCCCTCCCTAGTGTACGGGGGTAAATATGGCATCTAAAAACCCATAGGAAATGGATCTCCCCCTTCTACCAATAGAGTAGCTGGGTCTGCACACTTGATGGGATTATAATGCATCATCTCCTTCAACCTTGGCAACAGGGCTTCAAGATTAGAGAATTTCTGGTTGAGATGCTTTTCAGCAGCCGTCTCAATTGAGGCCTGATGGGTCCTAGGCGTAGTAGTAAAACTAAACCTAGAAACGAACAACTAAGGCAGTGTACCTATCGTTGACAAGTAATAATTCTGGTTGGTCCAGGTATCGATCCCACAGAGAAAAGAATAATCTGCAAACACTAAACTACTCGGGTTCCTTGCGTGTCCTAGGCGGAACGTAGTTGGATTGATTATGTTAACAACTAAACTATCCTACTCCTAGTTGATCTATTCCAGCTTACTTTGCACTTGAGTTTTGTGTTATCAATTGGCGGTTTACCGACCTATGAATGCTAATGGGGATGGCTTTATCAATTAACTACAAAAGATGAATTCAACTCAACAATTAACCCTTAATTATGCTTTTTCGATAATACAACCTAGCGTATCTAGATCTTTTAGGTCCTTAGCCGGTTTCCCTTGTTTAGAGGCGGTCTAATTCTAAAGCTCAGAAAATAGGGGCACGTAAGTTCCACAGTGTCGTCAATACTAATGGTTTCCTAGGTGTCAATCTAGGTAATGCCACAAATATGAACTCTAATAAATTAAGATCTTATGAGACTAGACATTCATTAAAGGAATTGCATAAAGAAGAAGGAATAAAAATTGAAATTAACTTGCAATCAATTGTATTAATTAAGAAAGATGAATGAATTCAGTGTTTACAACCAAACATAATCGATTTGCGGAATCAAAACTAACTTAATCAAATTACAAAAGAGAAGAAGAAAAACTTATGCCCTTTTGGTCCGATTAACCGGATTCCGACGGTGTGAAGATGCTTGGGGTGTACCTCTATAGACGAACTCGAGTCGGAACTAGGAACGTCGCAAAAGGGGAAGATTCTAAGTAAAACTACAACCAAACGATGGTTCAAACTCAAAGAAAACAAATAGTTCAAGCTCAAAACCTCACTACAAGTTTTTGCTCTCCCTCAAAAAGACTAGAAAAAGATCCTTTGAAACATAGAAAATAACCTATTTATACGGCTAGGTTAAAACCAAGAAAAAGAAGAGATGAAAGTAGGGCAACAGCAGGTTTCGGGGCTCGGCATGCCGTGCTGGTGGAGTTGGCACGCCGTGCTGCGCAGAACTGAAGGCGGCACGCCGTGCTGCTGGAGTTGGCACGCCGTGCCATGTGATTTTAGGGTTGGCACGCCACGCTGATCTGAGTGGCACGTTTTCGTGCCACTCCACTGGACTGCTTAACCAGGCACGCCGGGTTGGCACGCCGTGCCCTAATTGTGGCACGCTGTGCCGCCCTGATTTTCAGCACTTTGAACTCTTCCTCGCCGCTGATGCACCAACTTCCGGTCCGGGTCGTAATACCTGTCCAAAACAAGCACAAAGAAACATAACGGCACCAACGCCACGGACCATAAAAACAACAAATAAACAAAAATTACAAAAACAACCCTAGAAAACACGAAAAATACGAAAAGTTATAAAAAACTATCCAAAACATAAAAAAACACAAAATATTCAAAAACCACACAAACATTCACACAAAAGACTCTAAAAATTGCCGTTCAAACCACAAAATTGCCTAAAAGATAAGGTCAAAAACCGACCTTATCAAGGCCTCCCTCGCCCTCACGAAGGCTTCGTCTTCTTCAGATTGGCGATTAATTTCCCGATGAGGAATGACCACTTTGCTACTACCAGGAATGCCTCCACTAGCCCCGTTCGCCGCTTGGACAATGTTTCTTCCATTTTTGACTGAAGCCGAGATTTGCTGAACAGTCTGACCTATATTGGTGGTCATCACAGCTTGCATTCATGTCGAAAGTGTTGGTGTGCCCTAGTTCTTAGGGCATTGGATTCTTGTATTTTGTATTATACATTAAGACTCATTGTATAATACATTATTTTTGTCACATTAATAAAGGCAATTAACCTATTTTATTTATATCTTGTGCTATAATATGAGTAGAGTATCCATTGATTTATAATCATAAAACCTATCTCAGGCCTGTTCTAATCGTGGGAACGAATAGAACCACAAACTTGTATATTTGATGACTGTATGGCAGTTCTTAACTAGCCATAGTACTTGTATAGTCAATCATGAATCTAGGTACATGTCATTGACATGGGAATGGATCGATCCGTATAAGAAAGCCATATGGTTGTCGCGTCACAGGCCTTTCTTGAGTAGGTCTCTTTTGTCTTTAGACCAGATTTCACGATAGTATCAATATGGAACCCAGTTCACTTTGACATATGCCTAACAGGTCTGTAAAAGGATGCTAAATACGGGTATGATTGGGTGGACCGGTAAACATGTTGATATTGATGATGAAGTGATGGAATTGCCACTGGGGTAACACTGAGATGATATCATTGGCCACTTGATGAGTGGGACTGATAAGTGTATGGCCATACCCAAGTAAGTCGGTGCTTATTTGATCAATCAGTCAACTCAAGATTAAGAAATATAATAAACAACAGAAGAGGATGATGGACACCATGCCTCTTGTTTATTCATATTGATATCGTTAGGCAAAGGACACTATGAGATTACTACCGGGTGAGTGTCTTCTAAAGACTGCTGCATTTCTGTCTTAATTGGGGGAAGTAATGGTTTGGAGAACCCACTTACAGTCTGTGGACCTTGGGCCTACTGCCAACATAAAGACTCGTGCACATCGATCAACTGAGCCGGAACTTATAGAATTATACATGTAATGTACATTGGAAGGAATGCATTAATTAATTAGTTGACATTCGGTGTCAATATAATTAATCAACATTGGATTGAATTTAATTTAATTAATAAGTTTACATAGTGTAATTAATTAATTTATCAATTACTTGAATTACATAAATTAAACAATTAAATAAATAATTTTCCTAAGTAGGAAAATTAAATACATGTATTGTATTTACTTAAGTGTGATTTAATTTTATTTAGGGGTAATTAAATTTAGCCAAATGGAATTAAATTACGTAGTATATACCTTTCAATTAAAGTTTATTTATGTAATTATAATTCTAGTGGGTTTGGTATGAGCGGACGACCTAAAAAGGCGGGACGCGGAGAAGGAAACCGAGGATTTTTGAAAAACGTGTTTCGATGATGTTTTGTGAAAGGTAGTGGGTTTATCTTCTTTTAGGAAAAATCGTTTATTTGTTTTGAAATTCGTTTTGTAGAAAACGTTTTCCTATTTTATTATTTAAAGACCTCAAAACCTAAATTTCAAGATCAGTGAAAGAGTTCGCCACCCGGATCAGCTCATCCGGGAAGTTCCGGTATAGCTCCCTACCGAGCACAGACTACTATACCAAATCCATAGATTTAGGGTTCAGGCAACTTACCTATTCAACCTTGAGCTTGTATTCAATTTATAATTTATATTACCATATTTATTCAAATTATTATCTTTTCCCTACCCGATTTCGTTTATTTTATTAGCCCGTGCTCAAGCAAATGACCAAATTAAATTGCAGAAAAATAAATCATACAAACAAATTATACAAAAGAATAACAGAGGCCGCTTATACAACCAAATTGAATAAAAATAAAAACTCTCGTCATCACATTTATAAGCGCCTAGAATACACGAGGATCTAAATATTACAAACGCCTAAATACACGAATTAATCTATTAATTACAATAAAAATAATAAAAAGAAAAATAAATGCTGCAAAACAAATGGTTAGTACAGTTTACGGCATAACACAGATAGGACTCAAACCAGGACAGAATTGGGATTTTTAGGATCAGGGGAATGCATTTAGGGGTTAACTAGGTCGACCCGACCGGTCGGACCAGTTAGACCTAGAAAATGGTTTTGAAATGCCCTCTAGATTTTTGTGCTGAAAAACGATTTTAGGAAATTATTTGGCTAGATTTCAAGCAAATTTTCAGATTTCAGTGGGTCTGTTATCCCGGAACTCGGGGTTCCATTCGTGCGAGTTTCCTAATCTTTTTTTACAAATATCTAGGGTCTGAAAAGCAATAAACACGCCAAAAACAGTCTGAATCCGAAAACAGATCGCGTAACGACGTCCGTACGAGTCGTTCCTTAATTATGTCTTTTCCGAGAACTAGAGCCGGGCGGATGTAACTAAAGCCGGGCGGCTATAATACCCGGACCTAAAATCAGTTTCCTCGTTTTTCGAAAAATCATTATTTTGCTCGTTTTCGATTTTTCACGAAGATTTTATAGAGTTCGGAGGTCCACTGATGCTAGACTACGGATCCGAATCGGACCGAATGACCTTGAAACCAGAAAATAAAATTCGAGAAAAACCAAAAATCTAATATCCGTACGTACAGAAATCCAAAAACCGAAGATTAATAATCGTACAAATATTTTTCGGCAAAAAAATATCACAACAGAATGCATAAAAATGGAAAACGGTCTATTTTCGGCCGATCGGGCATTTTCGGGTTTTTGCCTGGGAGGAACAGAGCCGCGCGGCTCTAGGGTTAGAGCCGCGTGGCTCTGTTCTAGAGAGACAGAGTTGTGTGGCTCTTTTCTTGGAGAACAGAGCCGTACGGCTATATCCGGGTAGCCGGTTTTCCGAAAATTGAGAAAACAGAGAAAAATCACACAGAAAATGCAATGAACACAAGTTTAAGGCCTCTCAGAGTTTACCTTGATGCTGTTCCAGTGTATTGGATATGCAGGAACGAATTGAAAATCAAGAATGTGACTTGAATCCTCGAATATTTTGAAATCCCGAAAATGAATCAGAACGAATCCGAAACGAAACCGAAAATGTATACGAACCAATAAGTAATGATTAGGGCAAGTTATAGAACGAATAAGCAACGAGTTCCAGGTTTGAAAATCAAATTTCCCTTTCTCTCTTTCTTTCTTCTTCTTCTTCCTCACTCTTAGTTTCACTCTCTGTAACTTTTCTTTTTTTTTTTTTTTGCTTTTTTTTTGCCGAATCAATTTTCCTCTCTTCTTCAATTGATTTTTTAATTTCCTATTTATATCTCACAACAAAGAAATCATTTCACGAGTTAAATTTGCTGTCTTTATTTTCTTCAATTTCAGCTGAAATCGCTCTATTCAGGGCAAGTTGATCAACTTGCCCAACCCACTAGAGCCGGATGGCTCTAGACCTACAGCCGCCTTGCTCTAGGTAGAGCCAGGGGCAAAAATTGCAAAATCCTGATGTGCACCCTAAAAACCCTAAAAATACCCAGGGGACCTTTCTCAGGGTTTCGGATCGAGGATTGTCCGATTTTCGGAAAGTTCGAGGCGTTCCAGGCGACATTCTGCTCTTTTCCGGGTTCGACTACTTAACAGAGGTAACAAAGAGTTCTCATCACAAAGGTCGGGAAAACTTGTGCTCACAGGCTGCCCCTCATGGGACCAAAATTGACTTATGGTCGGTTATGAAGCCTAGATCGAGTTTGGCCTCGTGATTGGGAGCACGGTAAGAAAGGATAAGAAGACGCACCTGATGCCCCTCGTTAGGGGTGTTGGTTCTGCTCTCGAGCCAACTTGCTATGATGGAGTGTGCCCGTGCTATTGACTCACTGTGGTGGAGTATTGCCCCTGGTGTCGACTCACTGTGGTGAAGTGTTGCCCCTGGAATTTGGTTCTTCGAGTAGTGAGTACACGAACAAAATTTTTCTTTTTCCTCCGTGTGGTGGAGTACCTAATAAAAATGATTCTCTATGTGGTGGAGTACCTGAAAGGCTGATGCTCAGTGTGGTGGAGTGGACCAATGAGGTTAAACATAGCTGTTGGAATTTGCTCTTTGTGGTGGAGCATACCTGTTGAAGTTGATTCTCCGTGTGGTGGAGTGGACCGTTGAAGTTGAGTCGAAAGCACATATTTATTCCTTAATTGACAATTTTGGAAACAAAAATTTTTACCCCTTCGATCAAGAATAAATACGGCTTGGTTATTTTTGCCCCTGGATACCTGCAAAAGCAAGAAATACCCTTCTCGGAATTAAATTGGAATAAACAGAAATTATGAAAAATCGAGAAAAATGCATACCTAGAGAATCAAAGCCGCCTGGCTCTAGCTTGCCACGCAAGCTAGAGCCGTGCGGCTCTAGCGGGTAAGGGTGGAGAGAAATAAAAGGGGGCCGGCGCCCCTTGTTTATCTCACCCACATATTTTTTTCTTCTCACTTCTTTTCTCTGAAAATTTCTCTCCAGAACCCTTCTGCTAAGATGAGGAAAATGCGAAAGGCTCTTCACCCAAACACTCTCACACAACCCTCTCCTTATGTGAGATATGCTATACCTGAAGGGGAATTTTTTCTACCCACTGAGTCTATAGTGGATGTGTACGGATTATCGGGGATGGTTGCTTACTGCGGGGTTAGGAGGGATGATCCCGTGCCCGTAACTCTGAAACTGTTAACACATATCATTCAGAATCTGGTTAGTTTTTTCCAACTTCCTCTTTTTTTGTCCATTTTTAAATTTCTGCAAAATAGACAAAATTAGGTGAAATCACATGAAATTGATGCATGTTTAGGGTAGATTATGCCCCCTGGGTAACTTAATTGGTAATTTAAAGTTGATTAGAATCGATTTTAGGGTAAAAAATTGCAAAACCTAGGTTTAGGAACCAAAACAGTCAGTTTCCCGAACAGAGCCGTGCGGCTCAACGTTTGAGCCGGGCGGCTCTGTTCTTCGCCCAGCAGCTCTGGTGAAGAACAGAGCCAAGCAGCTATGGTTAGGGCCAGGCGACTCTGACCACAGCCGAGCAGTTCTGGTTCGACATAATAGGGATTTTTTATGTTTTAATTTTATTCTAAATGCTTCCAGTCAATTTATTCAAGCAATGCACAATACAAATGACTCATGAAACTCCCTGTTTATTGTCTTGCAGAAGCAGGCCCATAACCAGGGGGCCAGGTCTGTGTCCGACGTGCTGGTTTGGTATTGGAGGCTCCTTGACAAGGTACGGGAGATTGTCGACTCAACTGGTCTGGACCAGTTTGTCTGCTCTATGTGCGAGGTCCCACCCCAGATGAGCAGGGGATTATTGATGGCACTTTTGGAGCAGTGGATGGATTCCACCCACACTTTCCACTTCCCGATCAGGGAGTTTACTATCATGCCCGAGGACTTCGTGGCCATCACGAGGCTATCTTTTGGCGGGTGCACCATAGAGTTTAATCAGACCCTAGAGCGAGTAGGCTTTGGTCCAGATCTCGTCGCCATGTAGATCGGCCTGACTCCTCTGGATAAGCAGGTCTAGGGAAGCACATTACAGCATTACTGGTTGACTAGGCAGAATAACCTTCTCGAGGGTTCCGCGTTCTCTCCCAGGGATGCGAGGTGTTATGCCCGGGCATTTCTGTTGTACGCCCTGAGTACTCTACTATTCCCTACGGGTCAGAGTGACCTGAACCTGACAGTGCTCCCTTCACGATACAGCTAGAGGACATAAGGAGCTTAAACTGGGGATGAGCGAAGTTGGCGCAGCTGTACTACGGCCTCGACATCTGTGCCCGCGGGATGCATCGTGAGGTGAAGGGAGCATGGATAGTCCTTCATGTGAGTTTTTTTTTTTAACCAATCTTCTCATTGTGCAGATTTAAGCATATGAGTATGCCTTTGTTCCTCAGCTTAAGTTGGCCATACCGGCTAATACTGAGCTTCTAAATTTCCCCCGGCTGCGGCAGTGGCTGGGCTTCCATTGGAGTGAGATGGACACCGACCCCTGGATCTACCCACCAACTCTTGGCAGGTATGAGCTTCCAGCAAGTACACCTTCTTTTTTTTTAATAACATTTTGGTACCAGGTCATAAAGGAGCCATGGGGGAATGCTGTGTGGTCCCCGGAGCTGATAGAAGCTTGAAGGCTGATGCCCTGACGATTTGTGATGGAAAGTCCCTTCAGCTTCGAGTGGTATCTTGGAGAGAGGGTCACCGACTGGCTTGTCAGTCGTAGGGAGTATAGGATCTTGCCTGCACCTCTCGTTGGACTATTCTTACTGCACCAGCTGTCAGAGGAGGACCACTCGAATCTATTCGGGTCTGGATATGTGGTTATAGGGGATGATGGTGACTATCCTCAGTTTATTATCTCACAGCTTCTTCCTCCCAACGAGACTGCACCGACAGAGGATGCGCCAGCTAGGGTACGTCTTCGTTCTGCTTTTATCTTTTGCTAGTTTGGACCATCCTGCTACTTGCTGATCCGTTTTTTTTATTTTTTTTACAACCGTCTGAGAGGGGTAAGCATCCTTGTACATCATCGGGTAGGCGTTCCAGTGGCTACGGGTCTGGGACCGCCGGTGGCCGGGGGGATGGAGGTTTTTCAGCTCATATGGGTGTGCCTGGCACCGACACCGAGGCAGGGTACACTGAGCCTGTTCCCTCGGTAGTGCCTCCGGTGGTCCCTCCTCCTGGCTTCATTCCTGGCCATCTGGAGTATCTAGTGGAGCCATGGGTCATGTTGCATAATGAGGTTGGGCAACTTTATCGGGTTGATCTGTACATCGAGGCACACCCCCCTCATGCTACTATTCCTCCTTATGCGACACATGTGAGTATCCTTGCCCCTGCTTATTTTTTACCGTTACTGTTGCCACTGGTCTGACCTGTGCGTCATTCTTTGTATAGATTTCAGTGACACAGGGGATGGCTCTGTGCCAAGTGACTTCTGCTCTCAGGTCTCTCTCGCTTTGGGATAACAGGGTGATGGCGGTAAGTACCTACGTCAATATGTATATATGCGTGTATGTATTTTTCAGATGCACGTATATGTATGACATGATGTCTATGTTTATTTGATTCTTGTCATAGGATATAGTCGGCACACATCGGCGTGAGGAGGCCCTCATGAGGGCGGAGATATAGGAGCTGTAGAGGACCGTTGCGAACCTAAGGTTCATGAATGGGACTCTCCGCACTCAGTTGGATGACTGGGAGACCGAGCGGCGCGTCTTCGGCTATGATTGTGGGGCCGAGGGTGCAGAGGAGGATGATGACTCAAATAATGAGGGACAACCGTAGCCCTTCTTTTGTAGCTTTTTGTAGTTTGTGTTGATGCAGCCTGTTTATGGGCTTAGACATGATGTTGTTGGACATGTTGCCCGCTCGTGGGCTTTTTCTTGTTATGCGACTGTTGACTATTGGAACTGGTGTGCTGTTTATGTTGACATTTTATGGAACTCTTTACCCATTTTGTTGTTCTGTTACTTTCCCTTGCTAGACTTGCTTTTCTGAGTGCATTTTATCTGTTTTCACTAGTTTTTATCACCGTCTGACATGACTTATGCTTCCCCGAAGCTTTATTCCACGATTCTAGGGTTGATTTCGGTCGGATAACGATTTCGGGTAACAGAACCGCGTGGCTCTAGATTCAAAATTCTGTATAAAAGTATATAGTGCGTGCTGTTGCCAAACCAGAGCCGCTCGACTCAGATAGAGCTGCCCAGCTCAAACCAGAGCCACCCGACCCAAACCAAAGCTGCCCAGTTCAAACCAGAGCCATCCAACCTAAACTAGAGCCGCCTGACCTAAACCAGAGCTGCTCGACCCAAACCAGAGCCGCCCGGTTCATCATGCATTTCAGCCATTTCTTCTCCATTCTGTGCCCTTTTCCAATGGATCAACTCCGTGACCCCCTCATAGATTATTAGGGAACATCCCGCTCTTCCAACTGGACCTTATTGGTGCCCTACAGTCTATATTCCATGCGTAACTACATGAATCTGACTCTGAACCAGACCTTTCTCGCGATTGCAGCTAGGTTCTGGGATCCGATGGATCATGTCTTTCGATTTTCCGGGCAAGAGCTGTACCCCATGGTTGAGGAATTCAGGGCCATCCTCTACGTTCCTTGCCCAAGTGGAGTCAGGCTAGCTATCCCTAAACACAGTTCAGACAACGTACAGACACTTTAGAGGCTAACTGCATTGGACATGGTACAATTAAACCGCTTGCTTCCTAACGGGGCTACCATTAGGAGTCTCAACCTGTCTGCTGTTATAGACCTGTGTTCTGCCCTGGACACCTCTGCCCCTGGTTGGGCTTTTTTAATGAGTCTGCTGCTGATGTCTCTCTACTTGTGCGAGTCAAGAGATGGGACCTGTGACTTCTAGTTAGTCCCAGTGGTGGCCCAAATGGCCGACGGTGCTTCACCTATGGAGGTCATATTGGCTGAAACCCTAATTTATCTGGATTCTATCTATAATGGTCACTCAGTCGAGACCAACGGGTCTCCCCTTCTACTTCAGGTTTGTCCCTAACCCATGTTTGACATTCTGATTAATTCTGCACCCCACTGATTGGCTGTCTTTCTTATAGATTTGGCTATTGGAGAAATTGAACCTCCTGAGTGTTCCTCTACCTCAACCAAGATACGTCCAGAAACAATTTTGGGCCCGGCATGTCGAAACTACAGACTTTGCTACCCGGACTACAGAGGAATGGCTCAGTTGGCTGAGAGAGAGGACGGATGCATCTATCCGTTGGATTTACCCCTGGTGGGACATTTCGCATATAACTACAGAGACTTGGGCAGGAGGTGTGCAGCTCCTCGAACTGTCCAAAGTGACATTTCACTCTCTTACGCGGTTATACAGACAATACGGGCAAGTGCAGGGGGTGCCTCGTTCCTTGTGAATGACAGAGTGCAGGGAATTCACATAATGGTGGCCCCAACATGTGCAGCAGTAGTGGATGAACCCCATCCGTTTTGAGGTTTTGAGATATGGCAATGTAGCTTCGGTGGAGACGGATGGTTGTTATAGGGCTTGGCTAGCTGACTTAGTGACCTGTCCTACAAGACGCGAGCGTGAGATCCTGAACTTGAGATATCTCAGCTTGTAGGTTTCTTTCATATTATATAGAGTTATTCCTGGATGATTTTTATTTTGCTACTTTATTTTATGTCCTTACTTTTGCATAGGCTGCCCATATGGGTTTTCAATTTATCAGACTGTCTTAACTTTTGCCTGGACCGCCCTTTCAGGTTTTTGACCAGAAGACTCTTTTTTTCTTTTTGGTGAGAATGCGATGCATGCGAAACATGGAATGTGCACAATCATATATATATGTATAACAAAAATCAAATTTCAGGCAAACTCAAGACTTTTAAGCGAATAGAAAAAGCATTCATTCATTTATTCATTGATAATGTTTTAGTACAATGCGTATCAATAATGAAATAAAGCTAAGAACAGAGTTAACAATGGTATCCATCTCGACCAAACCCGTGACTGCCACCAGGTGGTCTTTGTAGATTTTCCGGCCGATGGTGCTCACCTCTCTGTCCTAACTTTTGCATGGATTGCCTTTTCGGTTTTCGATCCATCGAACTATCCTAATTTTTGCATGGACCGCCTTTTCGGTTTTCGATCCACCAGACTTTTCTCCTCTTTTTTTTTTTACACGTAGTATCGTCTGAGCTTGTCTTGATTGACAGGGTTGACGAACTCGTTCCCATCTATATCCATAATCTTTACGGCGCCTTTTGAAAGTACCCTCTTCACCATATATGGACCTTCCCAGTTGGGTCTGAATTTTCTCCTCACGTCAGTGTTGACCTATTTCATCTGCTTTAGTACCAAATCCCTGGCCTTGAGTAGGTGTTTCTGATGGCAGACTTTGCTGTGTAAGCCCTAGTCATTCTCTGCTGATACATCTGTAAGTGATCTAGTGCTCAGAGATGCTTCTCGTCAATCAGTGCCAACTGTTCATATCTTGATTGAACCCATTCTGACTCTTCTAACTGTGCCTCCATAACCACTCTTAGTGACTTGATCTCGGTTGCCACTGGCAATACAGTTTCCATTCTATAGACTAGGGAGTATGGTGTTTCTCCGGTCGAGGTTTTGACACAATCTTCTTAATGGATTTGTTGGCTGCTTCTACCACACCATTAGCTTGTGAGCGGCACGGAGATGACTTGTGGTGCTCAATCCCCTTATCCTGAAATAACTGTGCTGTGGCCCCTTGAAACTGTACCCTATTATCTATGAAAACATGATGCAGAATCCCGTACCGTGTGAAAATACTTTTTTCAATGAACTTGGCCATTTTCTTGGATGTAACATGAGCAAATGATTCCGCTTCCACCCACTTCGAGAAATAATCAACAGCCACAACCATAAACCAGTGTCCATTTAACGCGGGTGGCCTTATTTCTCCAATGACATCTATCCCCCAAGCAGCAAATGGCCATGCAGTAGATGATATCTGAAGTTCAAGCGATGGGAGATGATTGAGGTCTCCGTATACTTGACATTCGTGACATCTTTTCACCTCTTTGATACAATCTGCTTGTAGTGTAAGCCAGAAGTAGCCCTACCTTAACACTTTCTTAGCCATGGCTAACCCATTCATATGTGGCCCGCAAGTCCCTGCATGGATCTGCCTCATGACTTCCTTGGCTTCCTTTTCTGTTAAGCACTTCACGAGCAGGCCATTGGCGGTTCTCTTGAAGATCTGACCCTCAAATAATCTAAACTGCACCGCTAACCTCCTGAGAGAGATCTTATCTGACTCACTGGCATCTTTAGGGTACTGACCATTCTGAATAAACTGTAAAATGTCATGATACCAAGGGTGTTCTTCCACCGTTGCTATAACACTGACCGATAAGTAGCAAGGATTTTGCACAATTTCCACTACTATTGGCTGTATAGGGTGTTTCCAGGGTTCCTCCCACATTGACGAGAGTGTGGCTAAAGAGTCTGCCATCTGATTCTCATCCCTCGTCACTTATATGAACTCACACAGTCCAAATGCTTCCACCTTGTCCCAAACCAACTGGAGGTATGGCCGAAGTGACCCTTCTTTTACCTCCCATTCACCAGTGATCTGATGGATTACTAGTGCTGAATCTCCAATTATCGATACTTCATGTGCCCCTAGTGTGATCAGAGCATCAATGCCGAATAGGCAAGCTTTATACTCCGCCCTATTGTTAGTCACCAGGAATTCAAGGGATTTAGCTAGGGGGATGATTTCTCCATCAGGTGTGCCAATGATTACTCCTAGTCCTATCCCATGCTTGTTTACAGCCCCATCAAAGTACATTATCCATATGCTCAGTTCTGTCTCTATTACAGCCAACTGTTCATCAGGAAATTCTAAATTCTCGATATAATCTGACTTTAGAGGTTGGTTGGCCAGATATTCCACCACAACCCTTCCTTTGATTGTCTTCTTGGTCACATATTCGATGTTGAATTCAGATAATAGGAGTAGCCACCTTGATAACTTCCCAGCCAATGCGGGGGTTTGGCATAAGTACTTCATCGGATCAACCTTTGCCATTGCCTGAACCTTGTACGACTGGAAGTAATGCCTCAACTTCTTAGTCAGCCATACCATAGTAGCACAGGTCTTTTCTACTATAGTATATCTGACCTCGTAGTTAAGCAGCTTCTTACTCAGGTAGTAGATTGCGTGTTCTCGCCCGTCTTCCGGTTCCTGAACCAACATTGCCTGTACTGAAGCATCTTCAATAGCCAAGTACAGGACTAAAGGCTTGTTCGGCATTGGAGGCTTCAGGACTGGTGGATTGATTAAATAAGCCTTATCCTATCGAAGGCCAACTGACACTGATCATTCCACTTTACCGGATGATTCTTGCTTAGGAGCTTGAAGATGGGTTCACAGACCATAGTCAACCTTGCAATGAACCGGCTGACATATTGCAGCGATCCCATAAATGATCTTACCTCTTTCTCTATCTTTGGTGCGGGCATGTCACTAATAGCTTTGATCTTATCTGGGTCCATTTCAATTTCCTCTCTGACTTACCATATGGCCGAGGAGCTTTCCTGAGGTTACCCCGAACACACACTTCTTGGGATTGAGGTAGAGGTTGTATTTTCGACCCAAGTCAGGAATCTATCCAAGATAGCAGGGTGCTCTTCTCAGGTCATTGATTTGACTAGCATGTCATCCATATAAACCTAAACTTCTTTGTGAATCATGTCGTGCAACAGTGTCGTGACAGCCCTCTAGTAAGTGGCTCCGGCATTCTTCAATTCGAATGGCATAACCCTGTAGCAGTAGACCCCCCACTCTGTGATGAAGGCTATCTTCACTTGGTCAACTACGTTCATAAGGATCTGATTATACCCTGAGAACCCGTCCATGAATGAATACATTGTGGCCCTGGCGGCGCTATCGATCAAAACATCAATATGTGGCAACAGGAAGTCATCCTTGGGTGAAGCCTTGTTCAGATCTCTATAATCCACATAAACCCTGACCCTTGCATCCTTTTTTGGCGACCGGCACTATATTGGCCAACTATTCCGGATATTCAACGACTTCTAGAAACTTTGCTTTTATCTGCTTGGCCACTTCCTCTTTAACCTTTTCTGCCCATTCTGGTCTGAGTCTTCTGAGTTTCTATTTGATGGGTTTCATTTTCAGATCTGTCGGGATTCTGTGTTCTGCGATTTCCCTGTCAACCCTGGGCATGTCGTCGTAGGACCATGCGAAGGCTTTTATGTGTTTTAGGAGCACATTTTTTTACGTGTTTTAGGAGCACATTCTTTTACGTGTTTTAGGAGCACATTCATAATTTCTTTTCTCTCTTCAAGCGTGAGGTCTTTTGAGACAGATACCATTTTTGGATCATCATCTGTTCCTAGATTCATTTCATGTAATGATGCATCATGTATGCTAAAAACATTAAATAAATGTTTGTATGTATGCACAGTTCCATCTGGAAAAACATCACACAAGTAAACAAAATTAGATTTCATTGCATTAAAAGCCTTGTAGGCTGAGTTGTTTACATCAAAAACAAAAAAAGCAGATACATTAAAATGATTATCATCCTCCACATGCGGAGGGTCTTCTCCTGTTGCAGCCTCTTCAACTTCCTCAAAAAGTTCTCCTAGGTCACCCTTAAGGGCTTCTTCCTAGTCAGCAGATAGTTCTTCCTCGATCATCTTGGCCTTTCCGGCCATCATCACCTTATGCAACTGCTTCGCAGCTTGATCCATCAGTTCTTCCTGAGTCTTTGCCACAGGTGCTTGCTTCTGATCGGAACCTGTGTTAACTTTCATTAGTGCGGTCAGTGCCTTGGTGATAGCTTCCATGGCCACCTCAACTTCCTCACATCCTTGGTTTACCTTCTCAACAGATTCCCCTTTGTTTCGAAACTCAACACTGACTCGGCTGATTGCTGTTCCTTGCTTTTTCAGAACTTTTCCCTTATCATCCTTAGCTTCAATACGAAGCATGTTGACAACTGGCTCAACCCCGTACTTCTCGAAATCCACAACATCAGAAAAGATTTCAAATCCTGGGAGTTGACCCCCCTCAACTTCTACCGGCTCCAGAGCCCCATTGCACACTTTCTCAGTTGGACGCATAAACGTGTCAACCAAATTCACAGATCTCTTACTCGGCCCATCTCCCTTCTCGAGGTAGCCAAGTCCATGCTGATGATACTTCCCTGGTTCAATGTCGAATTTAAGGATGCCTTACTACCTTGCCCCTAATCCCTTGTCGGGTTCAAACTTCTGCTTGGCAAAGTATTTATATATCTACTCTAGAAACTTTGGTTCATCACCATTTTCCTCTGTCACAATTGCTGCCTGAAAACCTGTTATTGGCTGCTCCACAGCGTTTAAAGCAACTACTACTGATGGCTCCTCTTGTTGGTGTGCCCTAGTTCTTAGGGCATTGGATTCTTGTATTTTGTATTATACATTAAGACTCATTGTATAAATACATTATTTGTGTCACATTAATAAAGGCAATTAATCTATTTCATTTATATCTTGTGCTATAATATGAGTAGAGTATCCATTGATTGATGATCATAAAACCTATCCCAGGTCTGTTCTAATCGTGGGAACGAATAGAACCACAGACTTGTATATTCGATGACTGTATGGTAGTTCTTAACTGGCCATAGTACTTGTATAGTCAGTCATGAATATAGGTACATGTCGTTGACATGGGACTGGATCGATCCGTACAAGAAAGCCACATGGTTGTCACGTCATAGGTCTTTCTTGAGTAGGTCTCTTTTGTCCTCAGACCAGATTTCATTATAATATCGATATGGAATCCGATTCACTTTGACATACGCCTAACAGGTCTGTAAAAGGATGCTAAATATGGGTATGATTGGGTGGATCGGTGAACTGTTGGAGATTGTGCCCTAAGGCCAATATTGGATTATGTAATTTGACTTCTAAGATTAATCTAGTGTAGATTAATATTATCATTTATGTTTGTATGTTAGCATTTATGATAAGTATCCATGAATAAATCGTGTTATTCTAAATATCCCTAGTCGATTGTTATTATGGGAATAATAACAAACTAAGACTAGTGTGAGTGATAATGGATATTCATAAGATGAATATAGTGTATACAGATACAGATTATACTCACGGGTAATATGTTAGAGAACATGTTACTGGAGACCCACTATGAGATCAAGTTCATGGTCATGTGTCACAACTGATCTTGATTATAGTAGTGTCACTAGCTGATTCCTTTGACCTGAGGTCACCATTGATTCCGGGATGAACTCATATTGTGCTTTGACGCAGTCAAACGCTGCTCGTAACAGAGTAGTTATAAAGGCTGTGATTGGGTACGAGATGACTCATGCTTTGGGATGTGAGTGACAGATATGGGATTTTGTCCCTCTCTAACAAGAGAGTGATATCACTGGGCCCCTCGATAAGTAAGACTGTTAAATGCATGGCCGTGCTCAAATAATTGATAGAGTATCAATTGATTTGTCTGGACAGTTTACTTTGAGATCGAGAAAGCATATGATTAATTATATAAGATTGACAAGTGTACCATGTCTTATGATTAATCATGATATCGAAGAGACAAAAGGGAATATGACATTCTATAAATAGGTATTGGATCATTCCAATCATATTAATTGGGTAGTCGTAATGGCTTGCTAGAGTCCGCTTGTGACCTATAAGGACATTATGGTAATTTCCTTATTGCCAATTAATATGAACCTATGGGGTCACACACAAAGAGCAAAATGAAGTTCATCTTTTCGGGTATAAATTATTATTGGATAATAATTTATGAATGAGAAAGAGAATAAATATATATATAATGATATATATATTTATATATATATATGTATATATAAATATTAATATGATTAATATTGCATAAAGTATGCTACATATTATAATTTAATTATATAGAGATATAATTAATTATAATATCAATATACATATGTGTATGATGGAGAATGGAATTGATTTAATATTAATTGAGAATTAATATTAAGTTGTGTGGGTTAATTTATAATTATAACTAATAAGGGTATTAAGTTATAATTATAATTAAGTTTAATGGATATAAAAGGAAGTTTTATAACCTAAAATCTCTAACCCTAGCCTACACATAAGATGCAGATTTTCTGCAGCCTCCAAGGGGCCAGCCGACTTCACCCTTCTCCATCACCCAAGGTTTTCGAAACTTTGGCTTTTTCCATTCGAAGAAATCGTTCTTCAATCCCGGCGCTAGCACGCGGTGAATGAATTGCTCCGTGTGGATCAACCGTAGAGGGAAGCTACTTTGGTTCCTAATTGATTCAAAACCTACAAAGAATTAAGGTAATTCTTTAACCCTCCTTCCAATTCAATGCAATGTACATGGGTCCTTGGTGGGGATTAATCCTTTTATTTCCTCTGCGTATTGTTTTTGTGCGATTAAATCCCCAACATGAACATGTTGATATTGATGATGAAGTGATGGAATTGCCACTCGGGTAACACCGAGATGATATCATTGGCCACTTGATGAGTGGGACTGATAAGTGTATGGCCATACCCAAATAAGTTGGTTGCTTATTTGATTAATCAGTCAACTCAAGATTAAGAAATATAATAAACAACAGAAGAGGATGACGGACACCATGCCTCTTGTTTATTCATATCGATATCGTTAGGCAAAGGACAATATGAGATTACTACCGGGTGAGTGTCTTCTAAAGACTGCTGCATCTCTGTCTTAATTGGGGGCTGTAATGGTTTGCTAGAACCCACTTACAGTCTGTGGGCCTTGGGCCTACTGCCAACATAAAGACAGACCCATAGGATCGTGCACATAGATCAACTGAGCTGGAACTTATAGAAATTGTACATGTAATGTACATTGGAAGGAATGCGTTAATTAATTAGTTGACATTCGGTGTCAAGGTAATTAATTGACATTGGGTTGAATTTAATTTAATTAATAAGTTTACATAATGTAATTAATTAATTTATTAATTAATTGAATTACATAAAGTAAACAATTAATTAAATAATTTTCCTAAGTAGGAAAATTAAATACATGTATTGTATTAACTTAAGTGTGATTTAATTTTATTTATGGGTAATTAAATTTAGCCAAATGGAATTAAATTACATAGTATATACTTTTTTAATTAAAGTTTATTTATGTAATTATAATCCTAGTGGGCTTGGGTTTAATTAACCTAATTAGAACCCAATTAGACAAGGTGTCTATAAAAGGGCACACTTAAGGAATAAAAACCTAATTCAACTCTAATTAATTGCTGGAAATTTCAGCCACCAATAGCAGCCCCAAAACAGCCGAAAATCCCAGCATTAAACCTCCATTCCTTCGCGTCTTCGGCTAGCACCGGTTCTCGCTCAATAGTTGGTCGTGCACTGGACTTTGGAGATCATAGTTTCAAGAAACGATTCTGTAGCAGTCTCTAGAGGAGACGAATCCGATGAGTTAATCTCTCTTGATTCTTATTTGATTTTATTCTAATCAATGGTAATTGGACACGATAGGTGGATTCTAGGAAATTTTAAACGGTGTGTTTTCCGCTGCGCCACGTTATTTTTCCAATGACGAATCCCAACACCTCTGCCTCCACAGTCACCACCTTTCCACCTATCAGGAACTTCAACTTCTGATGCAAAGTGGAAGGCACTCCTCCCAGGGCATGAAACCATGGCCTTCCTAAGAGCAGGGAAAACGTAACCAGGATGTCGATGACCGTAAGCAACACATTGGATCTGACTTCCCCCACACTAACTTTGGCTTGAAATGTGCCTATCACTGATCTCTTACTATCATCATAGGCCCCGATTATAGTACCAGACTTACAAAGTGCTTCTGTGCTAATACCCAAGTATGGCAAGACTTTGGAGGGGCAGATGTTTAGGGCCGAACCATCATCGACCATCACACAGGGCATTACCCTATCCATGATTTCTACTTTCAGATACAAAGCCCGTTTATGATTCACACCCTCTAGCGGCAAGTCAGATACTCCAAAACTGATCTCCAGGGCTCGGTTGGCCTTTAGATCAACCCCTTTAATCACAGCACCCATTTCATCCAGGGACATAGTAAGGTTTGCTTCCATTTCCATCAGTTGCTTTACTACCGCCTCACGATGTCTTTTGGACTCTATGAGAAGGTGCCATATGCTTGCCCGGGCAGGTGTCATTTTTAATTGCTCAACTATGGCATCCTCTTACTTACTCTTCGACCCCCGAGCAGCGGTGTCTATTTCTGCAACTGGGTTGTTCCTTCTGGGTGGCGCTTGAGGAGCCACATTAACAGGTTGGTAAACCCTGCCACTTCGGGTGATGTGCATGACCGGGCCATCTTTTGAGACCACTGTCACTTACCTTTTCTCCACAGGGTATATCAGCTTTGGTGCCTCGAACCCAAAGTCTTCATCGTCATCCCCTAAATCAATGTCATCCAAGTCAATCAGACCTTGATTGTTCTGCACCACATATGTCTGTGCTTCAGTTTCCTCTGACTCTTCCTCCCCTTCTTCAGCTATAACTGCTTGGACACTCGGATGGGGCTTAATTATCTGAGCAAACACACTGTTGGCTAGTATCCCAGACTGAACCATGCTAACCTGACCCCTGAAATTTGGCAAAGGGTTTTTCTGAACATTCTGTTTCAATGCGGGCTCCATAATTTTCCCCTCAGTGACCAGCCTTTGAATAGCCCTTATCAGACCAGTACATTCATTGGTGCGATGACTTGTTGTCACATGGTAGGTGCAGTCATTGTCGTTATCTGCCTTAGAAGGAGGAACATACGGCTTCACACTCTGTAACGAACCAGCCTTTCTGTATTTGGCAAAAATACGGCCTAAGGTGTCGACCCACGGGTTTGGGAGTCTTGGAGGGACCCTTGGCTGTCCGCCCTGGGCTACTACTGCTACATCTACCTCTAGCATGCGATCAGTCACTGCAGTCTGGGCTGGTTTTGAACTAGACCTTGACGGGGTGGTTGTGGAACTACTAGCCTTGTACCCCTGAGTATATCCCTGGCTACCCCAGTAAGTACCAGAACCCTGTCTATTCATCTGATCTTCTTCCGCATATCTCTCAAAGCGTTTAACAAAATCCACAACATCATTGAAGGAGTGGAACCTCTTCAGCTTCATTTTCTCCTTGTAAGGTGGCAAGCTACCATCAACAAGCTTCATAATGAGAGATTCCAATTTAGGAGCCCCATCCACCAATACTTGCACATCCATCCATCTCTTGTAATATGCTGAGAAGGACTCATTATGCCTCTAACGGATTCTTTCCAAGTCTTCCAGTGTAGTTTCAACCTGAGTATTGTAGGCATATTGTTTCACAAATGCCTCAGACAGATCCTCCTAGGTGGAACGGGTATGGCTCGGTGTCTTCAGATACCACTTGGCTGCTGCACCTCGCAAGGTGGTTGGAAACAGATTTAGCAAATGGACATTTCCGATCCCCAAGCTAGACATAATTCTCACATAGCTATCTAGGTGAGCTTTCGGCGGACCTTCCCCAGTGTACGGGAGCAAATACGGCATCTGAAACCTAACTGGGAGCGACTCTCACCCCTCTGCCAATAAAGTAGATGGATCCACACACTTAACAGGCTGATAATGTACCATCTCCTTTAGCTTTGGCAACAGTGCTTCAAAGTCAGAGAATTTCTCCTTAAGGCACCTTTTTACGGCTGTCTCAATTGAGGCCTCTCTAGCCCTTTTTAAGGCCTCGTCCTCCTCAGAATGGTGATCAGTCTCCCGAGGTGGGATGACCACCCTGCTACTACCAAGGATGTTCCTTCCTGAATTAGGACCTCCCTGAATGACATTCCCTTCATTCTCGACTGGGGCTTAGGCCAGCTGACTAGTCTAGCCCACAGCGGCAGTTACCGCAGTCTGCACTTACTCCCTGATGGTAGCCTTGAACTGATCCGAATTCAGAAAAGCAGTTATGAATGCATTCATGTCAAAGGGCAGATATCCACCATTCCCACCTTGAGCCATTTCTGTTCTGCTTGTTTCTTCCAACACAAACTGACTGTCAACTTGTAAGGAAGGCAACTGTCCCCTAAACTCTTGCTCTGAATCTGAATCTAAATCTGAACTGACCCTAATCTCCTCCATGGTGTCTGAATCTTTCTGAATTGACTGAACTGATTGACCAGACCCTGAATCAGTCTGTACTAGATGCTTTGAAGTTTGACTCCAAATTGCACATTCAGCATAGGGTTAGCGTCACGGATGAATGTTATACCATAGACACAACATACTAAATGGCATGTATGGTATGATCATGGGATGATCATGGTTGGATGATGTTTTGTGAATGAAAATGATAATGAATGTGGTTTCCTTTGTTCCTATTTCGGATGTTCCGAGAATGCCCAAAACTATGCAAAAGACAACGTAAGAATCGCCACGTGCGGACCATCACACGGACAGAGGTTCGGCGCCTTTAGGGCACCTAATGGATATTATGAAATGGTCATGCATGTACCGACACATGGATAGAGGTTTGACGCTTTGTAAGTCAAAATGAAATGGCGTGAAATGGTCACGTGGAAGCCATTCCGCGGACAGAGTTCCAATGCTTTTGAGTCATCAAATAGGGAATGATGTTGCAAATAAGTCGGGTGTAAGCAGGGACACAGATGGAGGTTCGACGTTCATGGAACGTCTTGCATGAATTATTAATGTTATGAAATGTTCTTATGTGAGTAAAAATTTGGCACTCGTGGAGTACCTCGAATGAGTTATTAATGTCATGGAATAAATCCGATGTGGATTGTGACACACAAGCAAGATTTTGGCATCACTGAGACACCAATGACAAGTGGACATGAAATGGGGATGATGTAATGTTATATTGTCACGTGACTTGCCACACAACCGGACCTAAAATCTTTGTGATTTTCTAGTGAATGATATGATATAATGGAATGGCCGAGTGCAAACCGGCGTACAGGCGGACTACAGGTATTTTTGGGGTACCCGATATGGTATGAAATGAAATGGTCGTGATAGGTATTCTCAGAACGTCCCCTATTAGATGAAATGGAATGAAATGGCATGAATGTTTATGTCACGCAAAATGCAAGTGGCTATAGAAAACGTGGTTAGGAATGTCACACGGAATGATGTCATGTATGTTGTATGAAAATGTTGGCACATGAGATGTATATGGCATGCGAACAAAATGTCGTGGCTGCACGAAGACGTGGTTAGCACAAATGCCATACATATGTACATGTAAAAAGATGGCTGCACGAAAAAATGTGATTAGAAATGGCACATGAATGATTATGCGCGTTGATGCTTCATGAAAAGGTAAAAAGAAAATCACCACGGAACAAATGTTAGCACATGCAAAAATATGCTCTCCCTTCCAACCTTATTTCTCCTTTCAATTGGTCTCGCATTCTTCCTAGGTATTGGGTCTCTTTGGCATCAACGGGGGACACCTAAGGTGCACACTCAATTGTTCAATTTTAATTTTATCTTTTGGTATCCCAGGGGAAGTTGCTAAGCCATTATATGTGGGTCAAAGTCAAAACCAAGGGTCCTATAGCCAATAGACACTCCTTACCGTAGAACACGATGTAAGGTTATGCGGTGCTATGAGTGGTTTACCCCATCGGGTGTCTCCAATCCTGGCGGTAGAGGTTGTTCACCTTCTTAGGTAAACTGGAGCTGATCAGTATATTTAAGGGGTTGAGAAGAAGAAAATGCATGATATGGAATGCACGAATAGATATGGCATTTATAAATCGACAAATGAATACAAGCGAGGTTATATTTTAGTAGTCGCCTAAGTTCCTTAAGTTTTTATGAAAACTTTCAAGAAAACTTTTAGAAATTCCCTAGCAGATTCGCCACTATGAGTAGACGACCTAAATGGCAGGATGCGGCGAAGCGAACTGGGGTTTTCGAAAACGTGTTTTGGTGATGTTTTGAGAAAAAGGTAGTGGGTTTATCTTCTTTTGGGAAAAATCATTTGTTTGTTTTGAAATTTGTTTCGTAGAAAACGTTTTCCTATTTTATTATTTAAAGACCTCGAAACCTAAATTTTAAGATCAGTGACAGATTCGCCACCCGGATCAGCTCATCCTAGAAATTCCGGTACAGCTCCCTACCGAGCACAGACTACTGTGCCTAATCCAGAGATTCAAGATTTGGACAACTTACCTATTTAACCTAGAGCTTGTATTCAATTTATAATTTATATTACCATATGTATTCAAGTTATTATCTTTTCCCTACCCAATTTCGTTTGTTTTATTAGCCCGTGCTCAAGCAAATGACATAATTAAATTGCGGAAAAATAAATCATACACACAAATTATACAAAAGAATAACAGAGGCTGCAATACAACCAATTTGAATAAAAATAAAATCTCTCGTCCTCACATTTACAAGTGCCTAGAATATACGAGGATCTAAAAATTACAAACGCCTAAATACACGAATTAATCTATTAAATACAATAAAAATTATAAAAAGGAAAATAAATGCTGTAAAACAAACGGTTAGCACAGTTTATGGCACAACACAGATAGGACTCAAATCAGGACAGAATTGGAATTTTTAGGATCGGGGGCATGTATTTAGGGGGTAACCGGGTCTACCTGACTTGTCGGACTGATTAGACCAGGAAAATGGTTTTGAAACGCCCTATAGATTTTTGTGTTAAAAAACGATTTTAGAAAATTATTTGGCTCGATTTCATGCAAATTTTCAGATTTCAGTGGGTCTGTTACCCCGGAACTCGGGGTTCCGTTCGTGTGGGTTTCCTAATTTTTTTTACAAACATCTAGGGTCCGAAAAGCAATAAACACGCCAAAAATAGTCTGAATCCGAAAACAGCATCGCGCAACGACATCCGTACGGGTCGTTCGTGATTCTGTCTTTTTCGGGAACTACAGCTACGCAGCTGTAATTAGAGCCTGGTTGCTCTAAACCCAGCTGGGCGGCTGTAATACCCAAACCCGAAACTGGTTTTCTCGCTTTTCGAAAAATTTTTCCGTGTCATTTTTCTCTGATTTTATAGGGTTCGGGGGTCCGCTGATGCTAGACTACGGATTCGAATTAGATCGAACGACCCCGAAACCAGAAAATAAAACCTGAGAAAAACTGAAAATCTAATATCCGTACATACAGAAATCCGAAAACCGAAGCTTACTAATCGTACAAATATTTTTGGGCCTAAAAATATCACAACAGAATGCATAAAAATGGAAAACGGGCTATTTTCGGCCGATCGGGCACCGCGCGGCTCTGTTCTATAGAGACAGAGCCGTGTAGTTTTGTTCTTGGAGAACAGAGCCGTACGGCTATATCCGAGTAGCCGGTTTTCCGAAATTTGAGAAAACAGAGAAAAATGACACGGAAAATGCAATGAACACAAGTTTAAGGCCTCTCAGAGTTTACCTTGATGTTGTTCCAGTGTATTGGATATGCAGGAACGGATTGAAAATCAAGAATGTGACTTGAATCCTTGAATATTCCAAAATCCCAAAAATGAATCCGATCGAATCCAAAACAAAACCGAAAATGTATACGAACCTATGAGTAATGATTGCGGCAATTTATAGAACGAATAAGCAACGAGTTCCGGGTTTGAAAATCAAATTTCCCTTTCTCTCTTTCTCTCTTCTTCTTCTTCCTCACTCTTAGTTTCACTCTCTGCCCAGCCCACTAGAGCCGCCCGGCTCTAGACCTATAGCCGACTACAGCCGAGCGGCTGTAGTTTGAAAACTACAGCCTCCCAGCTCTAGGTAGAGCCAGGGGCAAAAATTGCAAAATCCTGACGTGCTCCCTAAAAACCCTAAAACTACCCGGGGGACCTTTCTCAGGGTTTCGGATGGAGGATTGTCTGGTTTTCAAAAAGTTCGAGGCATTACAGGCGACTTTTTGCTCTTTTTCAAATCCGACTGCTTAATAGAGGTAACGAAGAGTTCTCATCACAGAGGTCAGGAAAACCTGTGCTCACTCTTGGGTTTAATTAACCTAATTAAAACCTAATTAGACAAGGTGTCTATATAAGGGCACACTTAAGGAATAAAACCCTAATTCAAACCCTAATTAATTTCTGGAAATTTCAGCTACCAATAGTAGCCCCAAAACAGCAAAAAATCCCAGCATTAATCATCCATTCCTTCTTATCTTCGGCTAGCACCAGTTCCCACTCAATAGTTGGTCGTGCACCAGACTTTGGAGATCGCAGTTTCAAGAAACGATTCTGCAGCAGTCTCTAGAAGAGACGAATCCGGTGAGTTAATCTCTCTTGATTCAAATTGGTTTTATTCGAATCAATGGTAATTGGACACTTTAGGTTGATTCTAGGAAATTTTAAACGGTGAATTTTTCGCTGTGCCATATTATTTTTCCAATGACGAATCCCAATAGAAAGTAGGCACTTCCATAGGTCTGTCTTGAGCCATTTCTATTCTATTCACTTCTTCAAACAACAACTGACTGTCGACTATTAAAGAAGGTAACTGACCCCTAAATTCCTGCTCTAATTCCGACTCTTAATTGACCCTAACCCCTTCCACGGTTACTGGTTCTGATTAGACTGGTTGAACTAATTGATCAGACTCTCATTCAACCCGCACTAACCATTTTGAAGTTTTACTCCAAACTACACATTCAGCATAGAGTTAGCATCATGGATGGATGTCATGATTCTAGACACGAGACACTAAGTGACTGTCTTAAACCGGTCCGAGTTCAACAAGGCATCCACAAAAGCATTCATGTCGAAAGTAGGCACTTCCATAGGTCTATCTTCAGCCATTTCTGTTCTATTCAATTCTTCAAACAAAAACTAATTGTTGACTGGTAAAGAAGGTAACTGACCCCCAAATTCCTGCCCTGATTCTGAATCTGAACTGACCCTAACCCCTTCCACGGTTACTGGTTCTGATTGGACTGGTTGAACTGACTGATCGGATTCTAATTCAACCCCACTAACCATTTTGAAGTTTGACTCCAAACTGCACATTCAGCATGGAGTTAGCATCGTGGATGGATGTCATAATTCTAGACATAATGCACTAAGTGACGTTTATGGCATGGTCGTGAAATGATCATGGTTAGATGATGTCTCATGAATGAGAATGATAATGAGGATGATCTTTATGTTTTCATTCTCTTTTTCACTTTAGACATTCTAAGAATACTGAATGCCATGTAGAAGACAATGCAAGAAGGTCACATGTGAGCTGTCACACGGATAGAGTTTCGGTGCTTTTGGGGCACGTAGTGAATGTCATAGAATGGTCACATGTGAATCAACAAACGGATAGAGTTTCGATGCTTTGTATGTCAATGAAGTGATATGAGATGGTCACAATGGGGGCCATCCTATGGACAGAGTTTTGATGCTTTTAGGGCATCCAACATGAAATGATGTTGCAAACAAATCATATATGAATAGAGACACTAATAGTGGTTCGGTGTTTATGGAAAACCTTGTATGATTTAGTAATGTTATGAAAAGCCCCTATATGTGTTGTAATTCGGTACTGGTGGAGTACCTTAAATGAGTCATCAATGTCATAGAACAATACGGTGTGGATCACGACACACAAACAAGACTACGGCATCACCGTGACACCAATGATGAATGATCGTGATGTCATGTAATGTTATCATGTGACCCGCCACATGAATATAGACTAAAGACCATTGTGGTCCTCTAATGAATGACATGGTATAGTGGAATGGCCAAGTGTAGTCTGGTGCATGGGCAGGATACGGGTCGTTTTGGGACACCCAATGTGAAATGAAATTACTGTGATGGGCATTCTCAGAACGTCTTTCATTAAATGAGATGCTATCAATGTTCATGTCACACGAGATGCAAATGGCTGCACAAAGATGTGGTTAGTATGCATGACATACAGGATAATGTCGTGTAAGATTCATAGAAATGTCAACACATAAGATGTATATGGCACACAATTAAAATGCCGTGGCTGCACGAAGATGTGGTTAGCATGAATGTCACACATATGCTCATGTCTTGAAAATGGCTACACGAAAACGTGGTTAGAATGGCACACGAATGATTATGCGTATTTGATGTTTCATATAAAGGTCAAATAAAAAACCATCATAAAACAAACGTTAGCACACATAACAATATGTTCACCCTTCCAACCTTATTCCTCCTTTCGATTGACATGCATTTCCTAGGTGTTAGGTCTCTTTGGTATCAATTAGGGATACCAAAGGCATACTCTCAATGTCCAATTTCATGTTTTATGTTTTGGTAACCCTAAGGGGAAATTACTAGGTCATCACATATGGGCCAAAGTCAAACCAAGGGTCGTACAGGTCCCCATAGCAAATATACACTCCTCCACATAGAACATAAGAAGTTCATGCAATGCTATGAGTGGTTTACCCCTTCGGGTGCCTCTAATCCTAGCGGAAGAGGTAGCTCACCTTTTAGAATAAACCGGGCTGATCAGTGAGTTTGAGGGTTTGAGAAGAAGAAAATTTCATGCTATGCAATTGTGAATAGAATGTTCTACTATGACTAGTGAATGACTGCAAGCGAGGTTATATTTCAGTAGTTACCTAAATTCCTTAAGTTTTTATAAGAAAAACGGTTTTTAAGAAACATTTCATCCCCAGCAGAGTCGCCACTGTGAGCAGACGATCTTTTTGCAAAATCAAAACACGGCAAAGCGAACCAGGGAAAAAGAGGAACTTTAATGTTTGTCTGTTTTGAAAATGGGTTTGCATCTTGCTTAGGAAAACCATTGATTTGTTTAGAAATCCCTTTTGTAGAAAACCTTTTCTTTGAATGTGAGTTTTGGGAAAACTAGTTTTGCATTTTAAAAAATCCTGTTTTATTACTTAAAGATCTCGAAACCTAAATTTCAAGATCAATGATAGAGTCGCCACCCGGATAAGCTCATCTGGGAAATTCCGGTACAGCTCCCTAACGAGCGTAGACTGCCGTACCTAATCCAGAGATTTAGGGTTCGGGCAACTTACCTATTCAACCTCAAGCTTGCATTCATTTATAAGTTCATATGACAATATTTTACTCACTTATTCTCTACCCCTTTTATCTTTTGTTATTAGCCCATGCCCATTCAGATGACAGAAAACAATAAAGTGCGGGAAAATAAACCATACATCCAAACCAAACTAAAAAATAATAGAGGCCGCTTATTATAACCCAAAAAGATAAAAACTCTCATCCTCACCCACACAACCGCCTAGATACATTAATATCTAAAAAATTACAATCGCTTAGGATACACGAGCTGATCTATTAAATACATCCAAAATAAAAATAAGAAGAAATAAAAAGCTACAAAACAGATGGGTTAGCACAAGTATATAAAAAACACAAGCGGGACTCATAACAGGATAGAATGGAGAATCTCAGGAAATGGGAGCATGCATTTAGGGGGTAACCGAGAAGTCTGGGCGACTTACTCGATTAGACCTGAAAAACCATTTTAGAAATGTCTTATAGGTTTTTGTGCTTGAAAACAATTTTGGAAAACCATTTGACTCGATTTCATGCAAATTGCTTCTTTTTAGTGAGTCGGGTATCTTGGAACTCGGGGTTCCATTCTTGTGGGTTCCTAATTCCAAACATCCATCTAAGGTCTTAAACAATAAAAAAAAAAAAACAGTTTGATTCTGAAGACAACATCAGGCAATATATTCATGGGAGTCGTCCCGAAATTTTGCCTTCATCTTTGAACTACAGAAATACGGTTCCGGTTAGAGCTGCGCAGTTATAGCCACTACAGCCGTGCAGATGTAGTATCTAGAACTCGAAATTGGTTTTTGTTGCTTTTGTACATACTGTTTCAACTTGTTCTGATGATTTTTGAGGATTTTAGGGAACCTGGGGGTCAGTTAAAGCTGGACAGTGGATCCGATTTGGATCGAACAGCCCCGAATTCAAAAAAAAAAAAAAAAAAAACCAAAATCAATGAAACCTAAATCTCACATCAACATTATTGAAAAACCAAAAACCATGATTCTGAATGTAACAGATGTGATTGGACCGAAATAGTTTATAATAGAACGACCAAAATGGAAAACTAATTATATTTGGTCGATTTAGGGCATTTCAGGTTTCTGCCTAGAAGAACACAATAGTTATGCATTCGATCGGCTCTGTTCTAATGGATTACAGCCGCACGTCTGTAATCAAACATATAGCCTCTGGAATTTTCACAAAAACACAGAAAATACAAAGCATAAAATAACTAATTACAAGTTTAAGGCCTTTCAGAGTTTATCTGGTTGATGTTCCAGTGTGTTTGACAACAAGAATGGGATCTGGAAGCTGGAATTCACTTAGACCCTCACGAAAGTCCCGAAATCCTCAAATATGTGTCCTGAATCGATCTGAAATAAACTCGAGAACAATGAACAAAACCCGAGAACAATCCCGAATGAATGATAGTGTGACTAGAGACTCTCACCTTATATGTTTCTAGTCTGTTTCTCTTTATTTCTTATGTTTTTCATGTGGTTTTCCTTAGTCTTTCTCTCCTTTGGTTTTTCTTTTTCTTAGAATGATTTTCCCTGAATTCTATTGTATATTCCTCTCTTGTTCTATGTTACTTGTTATCTTTTGTTTTTTGTGGTCTTAAGACCTCAAAAATCTCAGCCAATTTCCCCTGATTAAGGAATGTCACTCCCTGTCAAAGACTGATGTTGGCTATTTAGGAAGTAATCTGGCCACTCATCAAAGCCGCATGGCTGTAAAGTTACAACCGTGCAGCTCTGAAATTACAGCCGCCCGATCGTATACAGCCATGCGGCTCTAAAATTACAGCCGCTCGATCGTAGTTGTGAAACTATAGCCGTGCGTCTCTAATTAGAGCCATGACGGATTCTCCTAAATCCCACACTCACCTCTAAGCTCTCTAATCACTCGAATGAACTTTCTCGAGGTTTTGGATCAAGGACTGTTCGGTTTTCAGAGCATTTGCCAGGCAACATCTCACTCATTCTCAAGTCCGACTCATGTTCGTCTGTCTTAACAGGTAACATAGGATGTTCATCACAGAGGTCGGGAAAACCCATGCTCACACCGTCATCGACCATCACACAGGGCATCACTCTGTCCATGATTTTAACCTTCAAGTATAGTTCCTGATTATGGTTCACACCTTCTGGTGGCAAATTATAAACTCCAAAACTTATCTTTGGGGCTCGGTTAACTTTCAGATTAATTCCCCTAATCATCGCACAAACTTCATCAGGAAACATTGTGGGAGCGGCTTCCATCTCCATAAGTTGTTTCACTACCGCCTTTCGGTGCTTCTTAGACTCCATAAGGAGGTGCTAAATACAAGCTTGAGCTGGTGTTCTCTTCAACTATTTAACCACAACATCCTTTTCTCTGTTTCTCGGGAGGTGAATAGTAGTATCTGCTCTCACGACTAGATTATTTCTTCTAGAGGTGGCACTTGGGGAACCACATTAACGGGTTGATAAACCATATCACTTTGGGTAATATGCATGACAGGACCATCCTTTGCAATTACCGTTCCCCTTTTTGTCTCAATCGAGTAAACTGGCTTGGGTTCTTCCACTTCAAAATCCTCTACATCTTCATCCAAATCAATATCGGCCAAGTCAATTGGGTCTTGTTCCTTTCCCATTATGGACGTTTGCCCTCCAGCTTGCTCTGCCTTTTCCTCTTCCTTTACTATGATAGCTTGCATGCTCCGATTAGCCTTGATAATCTGAGCAAATAAACAATTGGTTGGCATTCCAGACTGAACCATATTGCCTTGGATCCCAAAATTAGGTAAGGGGTTCATCTGAACACTTGGTTTCAAAGGTGGCTTGATGATTTTCTTGTTAGCAATTAGTTGTCGGATAGCCCTTATTAATTGAGTTCAATCATTTGTACGATGACCTACTGTCACATGATAGGCATAGAAGTTATCCTTGTTTGCCTTAGCTGGAGGAGAATACGACTTCAAACTCTGCAACAATCCCGCCTTCCTACATTCAGCAAAGATATGACCCAAAGATTCTGCCCACGGGTTTGTGATCCTCTAAGGAGTCCTCGCTTTTCTACCTTGAGCTATAGCAGCCACACCTACTTCCTGCACTTATCCGAGGGTTGTAGTTTGAGTGGTTTTCGAGCTAGACCCAACGGGTGTAGTTATGGAACTACTAGCCTTATAAACCTGTGAATACCCCTAACTACCTCAAAAAGTACTAAAATTATGTTTATCCTTTTGGTCTTCCTCCTTGTACCTTTCGATACGCTTAGCAAACTCGACAACATCTGTAAAAACATGGAATCTTTTTAGCTTCATTTTATCCTTATACTGAGGCAAACTGCCGTTAACTAGCTTCATAATAAGAGCCTCTATCTTCAGAGTTCCATCCACCAACACCTGAACGTCCATCCATCTCTTTTAATAAACCGAGAAAGACTCGTTAAGTTTCTGGCGAATCCTTTCCCAATCCTCCAGCGGCCCTTAGAGTTTGTGGAAATAGATTCAAGAGATGGACTTTGCCGATCCCTATACTAGACATGAGCCGCACATAACTATCTAGATGAGCCTTCGGTGGACCTTCCCCATTGTATGGGGTGCTATATGACATATGAAAACCAACAGGGAGTGGCTCCCCTCCTTCCGCTATCAAACTAGCTGGGTCTGCATATTTAATGGGATTGTAATGCACTATCTCCTTCAATTTTGCAGTAGAGCCTCCAAGTTAGAGAATCCCTCCTTGAGACGCTTTTCTATAGCCGTCTCCATCGAAGCTTCCTTAGCCCTCTCAAAAGCCTTATCTTGCTTAGAATGACGATCGACTTCCCTATGAGGAATAACTCTTCTACTACTTCCTGGAATGCTTCCTCATGAGCTAGGATTCACAAGAACAACAATTCCCCCATTCTTGATCGAAGCCTGGGTCAGATGAATAGTCTGACCCACATTGGTGGCCATTACATCTTGCATCTATTCTCTTAAAGTAGCCTTAAACCGATTCGAGTTCAACAGGGCATCCATGAAGGCATTCATATTAAAAGCCAGCACTTCTCAAGGTCTGTCTTAAGCCATGTCTATTTCGTTCACTTCCTCCAACATAAACTGACTGTCAATAGGAAAAGAAGGTAACTGATCCCCAAATTCCTGCTCTGATTCCAACCTTGAACTATCCCTGATCTCTTCCACGGTCGCTGGTTCTGCCTGAACTGGTTGAACTGACTGATTGGACTTTAATTCAATGTGCACTAACCATTTCAAAGGTCGATTCCAAACTGCACATTCAGCATAGGGTTAGCACTGTGGATGAATACCATAATCTAGACACGACGCACTAATTGACATGTATGGTATAGTCATGAAATGATCTTGGTTGAATGATGTTAAGTGGATGAAAGTGACAATGAGGATGATCTTCTCTTATGTTTTCATTTTACTTATTCTGGATGCTATAAGAATAGCATATGCCATGTGAGAGATAATGCAAGATGGTCGTATATGAGCCGTCACACGGACAAAGTTTCGGTGCTTTTGGGGCATCTAGTGAATGTCATGGAATGGTCATGTGTGTACTGACACACGGACAGAGTTTCGATGGTTTTAGGGCAATAAGGTGATATGAAATGATCACATGGGGGCCATCCCATGGATAGAGTTTCGACAATTTTAGGGCATCCAACATGAAATGATGTCACAAATAAGTCACGCGTGAATCAATACATGGATAGAGATTCAATGTTTCATGGAACACCTGGTATGATTTAATAATGTCGAGAAATGTCCCTATGTGTGTAGTAATCCGGTACTCATAGAGTACCTTAAATAATTCAAGAATGTCATGTCACAATCTGATGTGGATCGTGACACACGAATAAGACCCCGGCATCACCGTGACACCAACGATGAATGGGCATGATGTCATGTAATGTTACTGTATGACCTGCCACACGAATATAGACCTAAGACCATCATGGTCCTCTAATGAATGACATGGTATAATGGAATGGCCAAGCACAACCGGATGCATGGGCAGAGTACGGGTATTTTTGGGACACCCAATATGAAATGAAATGATTGTGATAGGAATTTTTGGCATTCTCAAGACGTTTTATATTATATGCAATGAAATGGTATGAATGTCCATGTCACACAAAATGCAAATGGCTGCATGAAAATGTGGTTAGTGTGCATGACATATGGGATGATGTTGTGCATGCTTCGTGGAAATGTCAACACACGGATGTAAATGTATATGGCACATAAATAAAACGCCTTGGCTGCACGAAGATGTGGTTAGCATCAATGTCATACATATGTTCATGTCTTGAAAATGCTACACGAAAATGTGGTTAGAATGGCACATGAATGATTATGCTGTTGGGATTTTTCACCGGAAATCACCCAATTAAAGCGGAAGAACGCAATGATTTCCTCAAATCCGTGCCCAGGAGCAATTGAGATGGAAATTGGAAAAACAAAAATTTAATAGAAAGAGATAAAACTTTTACCCAGAATATCTCTTTAAGAGATGGTTGCAGACTGCAGGAATCCAACTAGAAACCCTCCTCGTTCACCTACACGAATGCCTAACGAACACCACCCGTGCTAGCGTCGGAAAGCACAAATCTTTGGAGAGGAAGAAGGAGGGATTTCGGCCACCAAGAGTGATTCACAATTGGCCGAAAATCCTAGGGGCATTAAACCCTAGGTGGCCGAAATTCACCAGAGAATTTCGCCCAAGCTAGCTCCTCCATTTGTGTGGGCTTCCTACTTTTAATTCAGGCCCAAACCTGTTTTAATTAATCTGGTTTAGATTAATTTCAAGCCCAACTTTAATTTACCCATGTATTTAATATATTACACCAAGTAATATATTATTTACATTTAAATTAAAATTGGTTTGACCAATTAATTTAATCCATCAAATTAAAATTAGATCTTCACAAAATAAATTCATATGTAAACCTATACATATGAATATTTCCACCCAGAAAATAATTTCATAATTAATCTAATTAATTATGAGGAGCCAATCAAATATTAATTTTATTATTATGATCAATCCGATTGATCTTTATAATATAATTAATATATACGTCTCTCTCCAGAGTGTATACTCCAAGTATACATGTGATTCCTTAAGTCAGTGTTCAGTCGCTCAATGTTCACGATCTCGTAGGCCTATCTTTATGTTGGGCTCTAGCAAGCCACTGCAGCCCCCAATTAAGATGGAGATGGTAGTCAAACTGTTATTATAACCCTGTAGTTTGAACTTGTATATCCCATGTCATCGATATCAGTGTCCAACACAGAGGCATGGATTGATCACCCTCTTTTGTGTCCGGACATTAACTTGATCCCGAATGAACTGATGCTCATAATCAAGAGGCCGGTGATATCTTCTCAGTGGACTACTAAGTGACAAATCTCTTCTGCATATCCATAGCATTGCCATGCTAAGTGACATACCCAAAAGCACCCATACTTGGCACCCTATTTTACAGGCCCTTTAGGCGTACCCCTAAGTATGCGACCTCACATGCAACACCATCATATGGTCAGGTCAAAGGATCCATACAAGTACTACATGAGAATCACTTGTGATACTATACCATGTGGATTTCTCGTTTGGTGGATCTATCTAGTACCATGCCCTTTATGCATATACCCATTAACTTGGTTGACATCCCATGTCCAATGACCGATAAGACACTGCCATACAACTAGGTTAATGATAGTCTCTTGTTCCAATCACTCCCATGACTGGAACAGACTACGGATCTATTTATGGTCATATCGTTTACCCTATCCATGGTCTTACTGCCAAGTGCATGACACTTGTCATTATGGATATGGATATGTCCATTGGACACTTCATTTAATATATTAAACAAGGTAAATATAATAAATGAATTAATGCCTTTATTAATAACACAAATAAGTATAATACATAAATCCAATCAATGTATGATACAAATACAAGGACCAATGCCTCGGGACTAGGGCATATCCAACATATGCGTGCTAGATGTTTTGCGTAAAAGGGAAAAGGTCAAAGAAAGCCATCACAGAACAAACATTACCTCACGCAACAATATGCTTACCCTTCTAACCTTATTCCTCCTTTCGATTGGCACACATTCTTCCTAGGTATTGAGTCTCTTTGGTACTAACTGGGGATGCCAAAGGCATACTCTCAATGTCCAATTTCATATTTATGTTTTGGTTATCTTGAGAGGAAATTACTAAGCCACTACATGTGGGCCAAAGTCATAACAAGGGTCGTACAGGTTCACATAGCAAATATACACTCCTCAACATAGAACATGTGAGATTCATACTGTGTTATGAGTGGTTTACCTCTTCGGGTGCCTCCAATCTTGGCGGAAGATGTAGGCCACCTTCTACAGTAAACTGGGCTGATCAGTGAGTTCGAGGGGTTAAGAAGAAGAAAATGTCATGCTATGTGGTTATAAGTAAAATATGGTACTGTGAACTAATGAATGACTGCAAGCAAGGTTATATTTCAGTAGTTGCCTAAGTTCCTTAAGTTTTTATTAAAAAAATGTTTTAAAAGCATTTCATCCCCATCATAGTCACCACTGTGAGCAGACAATGTTAAAGTTGGAACGTGGAAAAGCAAACCGAGGAGGTTTTGATATGTGTTAAGTTTGTTTTGGTGAAAAATGGGTTTGATGATTTTGCTTCAGAAGACCAGTTGATATGATTGAAAATCCATTTTGTAGGAAACATCATTTAGAACGTAAGTTTTGGGAAAACTGGTTTTACATTTTAGAGAATCTTGTTTTATGAACTTAAATACCTTAAAACCCAAATTTCGAGTGATGGAGCCGCCACCAAGATCAGCTCACTCGAGAAATTCTGGTACAGCTCCCTACCAAGTGTAGACTGCCATACCTGATCTAGAGATTCAGGATTCAAGCAACTTACCTATTCAACCTCAAGCTTGTTTTTATTCAATATTTCATACCACCATACTATACTCACTTATTCTGTACCCATTTTATCTTTTAATATTAGCCGATGCTCATTTGGATGACATGAATAAATAGCACAAAATTAAAGTGTGGAAAAAGTAAACTATACATCCAAACCAAAAAAAAAGAATAAAGGCCACTTATTACAACCCAAAAAGATAAAAATTCTCATCCTCACCTTACAACCGCCCAGATACACGAAGATCTATAAAAAGTACAATCGCTTGGAATACACGATCTAATCTATTAAATACGTCCAACATAAGATAAAAAGAAATAAAAGCTGCAAAACAGATGGTTAGCATGATTATATGACATACACATATATGACTCATAACAGGACAGAATAGGGAATTTTAGGAAACGGGAGCATACATTTAGGGGGGTAACCGAGAAGTCTGGGTGACTTACTCGGTTAGACCTGGAAAACCGTTTTAGAAATGCCCTATAGGTTTTTGTGCTCGAAAACAATTTTGGAAAACAATTTGGCTCAATTACATGCAAATTACTTCCTTTTAATGAGTTAGTTATCCTGGAACTCGTTGTTCTGTTCGTGAGGGTCCCTAATTCCAACATTCATCTAAGGCACAAAGTTGTAAACACGTCAAAAATAGTTTTGAATTTGAATATGGAGATAGCATCATGCAACGATATTCGTGGGAATCGTCCCGAGATTCTACCTCAACAACTATAGCCGTGCGGTTCTAGTTAGAGTTGCGGGGCTATAGCCACTACAGCCATACGACTGTAGTGTCCAGAACCCAAATTGGTTTTCTTTGCTTTCGTAAATCTCTGTTTTGAATCATTTCGATGATTTCTAAGGATTTTAGGGAGTCTAGGGGTCCGCTAAAGCTGAACCGAGGATCTGATTTAGATCGAGCAACCCCGAATTCTAAAAAAAAAAAAAAATCAGCGAAACCTAAATTTCACATCAACGTTATCGAAACCAAAAACCATAACTTTGAACATAACTGAAGTGATTTGACCGAAATCATTCATAACAGAACAAATAAAATGGGAAACTAATTGTATTTGGTCGTTTTAGGTCATTTCAGGTTTCTGCCCAAAAGAACACAGCTGTGCAGCTATAGAGGTACAGCCGCGTGGTTCTGTTCTATGGGATTATAGCTGCTTAGCTATAATCAAGCAGACAGTTTTCGGATTTTTCCAAAACTAAAAAAATGCAAAGCACAAAGCAGTCAATTATGAGTTTAAGGCCTCTCAAAGTTTACCCTTTTTGTGTTTCAGCGTAGTTGATGACCGGAAGTGGATTTGAACGTAGAAATGCACCTGGAATCTCACAAACATCCCAAAATCTTGATCAGGAACCTCGAACCAATCTGAACAAACCCAAATTCAATCCAAACGAATGAGAAATGCCTAGAAACTCTCACCCTATGTGTTTCCCGTGTATTTTCTCTCTATTCCTTATACTTTTCTTTTATTTTCCTTTTATTTTCTCACTTTTTCTTCACTTTCTCTCTTTTTCTCCCTTTTTCTCTCTAGGATTCTTCTTTTTTTTCTTTCTCCATTGATTTATGCCTCTTCTCTTGTGTTTTTACTGCTTAACCCTAGAATATCCCGGTCTAAATATTGGTGTGCCCTAGTTCTTAGGGCAATGAATTCTTGTGTTTTGTATTATACATTAAGACTCATTGTATGAATACATTATTTGTGTAACATTAATAAAGGCAATTAATCTATTTCATTTATATCTTGTGCTATAATATGAGTAGAGTATCCATTGATTGATAATCATAAAACCTATCCCAGGTCTGTTCTAATCGTGGGAACGAATAGAACCACAGGCTTGTATATTCGATGACTGTATGGCAGTTCTTAACTAGCCATAGTACATGTATAGTCAGTCATGAATATAGGTACATGTCGTTGACATGGGACTCGATCGATCCGCACAAGAAAGCCACATGGTTGTCACGTCATAGGTCTTTCTTAAGTAGGTCTCTTTTGTCCTCAGACCAGATTTCATTATAATATCAATATGGAATCCGGGTCACTTTGACATACGCCTAACAGGTCTGTAAAGGGATGCTAAATAGGGGTATGATTGGGTGGACTGGTGAACATGTTGATATTAATGATGAAGTGATGGAATTGCCACTCTTGTAACACCGAGATGATATCATTGGCCACTTGATGAGTGAGACTGATAAGTGTATGGCCATACCCAAGTAAGTCGGTACTTATTTGATTAATCAGTCAACTCAACATCAAGAAATACAATAAACAACAAAAGAGGATGACAGACACCATGCCTCTTGTTTATTTATATCGATATCGTTAGGCAAAAGACACTATGAGATTCCTACCGGGTGAGTGTCTTCGAAAGACTGCTGCATCTCTATCTGGGGGCTGTAATGGTTTGCTAGAACCCACTTATAGTCTGTGGGCCTTGGGCCTACTACCAACATAAAGACAGACCCATAGAATCATGCACATGGATCAACTAAGCCAGAACTTATTGAAATTGTACATGTAATGTACATGGGAAGGAATATGTTCATTAATTAATTAACATTCGGTGTCAAGGTAATTAATTAACATTGGGTTGAATTTAATTTAATTAATAAGTTTACATAATATAATTAATTGACTTATCAATTAATTAAATTACATAAAGTAAACAATTAATTAAATAACTTTCCTAAGTAGGAAAATTAAATACATGTGTTGTATTTACTTAAGTGTGATTTAATTTTATTTAGGGGTAATTAAATTTAGCCAAATGGAATTAAATTACATAGTATATACTTTTTAATTAAAGTTTATTTATGTAATTATAATCCTAGTGGGCTTGGACTTAATTAACCTAATTAAAACCTAATTAGACAAGATGTCTATATAAGGGCACACTTAAGGAATAAAACCCTAATTCAACCCTAATTAATTGTTGGAAATTTCAGCCACCAAGAGTAGCCCCAAAACAGCCAAAAATCCCAGCATTAATCATCCATTCCTTCGCGTCTTCGGCTAGCACCGGTTCCCGCTCAATAGTTGGTCATGCACCGGACTTTGGAGATCGCAGTTTCAAGAAACGATTCTGCAGCTGTCTCTAGAGGAGACGAATCCGGTGAGTTAATCTCTCTTGATTCAAATTGTTTTTATTCTAATCAATGATAATTGGACACGATAGATGAATTCTAGGAAATTTTAAACGCTGTATTTTCCGCTGCGTTACGTTATTTTTCCAATGACAAACCCCAATAGTGGTATCAGAGCCTCGATTTTATCTATTAGATTGATTGGAATTGGTTCTTGAAGAAAGAATGGGTTTCAAGTTTGTGATTTTAGGGTTTTTTATTCAATTTGTTTTGGTTTTTTATAAACCCTAAAATTTTGAATTGGGGTTTTTGATTATTTTTCCCCAATTGTTTTCCATCTAAAATTGTTTTTGTATATTGATTACATATATTTTTTGCTGGAAATATTTTTTTTTATGATTTAATAATTAAAAAAAAGAAAAAAAATATTATGTTTAGGGAAGGGAATCGCAAATTGCGATTCCCTTCCCCTCGTGCAGCAGGCTGCTGCTGCCGCGGTAGGCTACCATGCGCGGGTTTCGGGTCTGGTTTTGGATTTTGCGGGTATTTTTTTTTATTCCGGACCCTAATGCAAATTAATTTTTTAAATTAATTTTTATTTAAATTGTTTATTTTGTTGGCATGCATATTTAATTTAATTGTTTGCATATTAAATTGAATATGGACTTTGTGAAATTGGCCCAATAAACCGTGACACCGGTTAAAATTGGGAGAGCTAAATTTCAAATTTGTGACAACACAAATTCAAATGGGAGCAAAATTATTAATTTTGCATTCATGGATGTCATTCATTGGGCCTTTATGGGCCTCAGTCACATCTGTTAAAATTGGTGATTTCACCCTAAGTAACTCGGCTTAATATTTATATTTATAATTTGGAATGCCATGATCATGCATCATATTGGTATGTATATGCACGACAAGTACTTTGTTTGAAATGTAATGTTGAGTTCTACGGGCCCTAAATTATTATTGGTTGTAATTGGATTTTGGGAAATATGGTCTACGTGCCATTTTTTTATTTTGATGTAATTTTATAATAGATTTATTTTACAAAATTGTTGTAATTGCATCAAGTATGGAGGAAGCCCCAGATGGTGCAAGTCCATGGTGGGAGCCCAAGAAGGATTGCAGTCCGGCCCATGAAGAATTAGATAGGATATCTAGTTTTTCATTAGGTTGTAATTAAAGGCCCATAGGATCTCATTTATTTTAAATTAAGTATGCTATTGCATTTGTCATATAATATGGATGTATGAATCACCAAATTATTACCCGCGTTTATGCATGCTAAGCCGTATTACTTAATTATAATCCAGAAATTAAAATATTGAGTCATTTAAAAGTGCTTCCCACATTCACACCTCTTCCTCCCATTGATGCTGCAATGTGCGCCATGCCCTAGCTGGGTACATTGTAGTATTCGATGGGCCATCGAGGGTTAGGATACTTGGTATGGTTAACATGTGAATGGTGGTTTGACTCAACATGGGTAGCATTAGCTCAGGGCGGGCCCTAAGCACATATGGGTAAAGTGTCAATAAGCCCATCAAACTAAGAGTCCTTCGTGGAAGGATTGGATAGGTTGTCCTACCAAACGAATTAATGGTTGGTTAGCAAGCCCTAGTTTAGCCAGTCATTGATAAGTTGTGGATCTTGGTCAAGTCAGCCAATTAACATCACCAACAAACAAATTAAAATAAGATTATCAATTTGAATTGGCTTAAAAGTCCTTTATTTCTAACTCAAGCAATGATTTCTTCCATGTAGATAATCCCATTTCACTTAAGCAATTTAAATGGTTGCAATAAACAACAACTCACTCTCACTTAGGTCACTCTTGGAGAAGGAGAAGCTTTCGGGGACTAACTTCCTAGATTAGGCTAGGAACTTACAAATAGTTCTTAGATAAGAGTCCAAGGAGTATGTATTGAATGCTCCTTTACTAGCTAGCCCTCCTGCAGGTCGAGGCGTCACCACGGTGATGGTGGAGCAGTACGACCAGCATGTGAGGGATGACCGAGATGTCTCATGCCTCATGCGGGGTACCATGTGTTGGAGATTGTGCCCTAAGGCCAATATTGGATTATGTAATTTGACTTCTAAGATTAATCTAGTGTAGATTAATATTATCATTTATGTTTGTATGTTAGCATTTATGATAAATATCCATGAATAAATCGTGTTATTCTAAATATCCCTAGTCGATTGTTATTATGGGAATAATAACAAACTAAGACTAGTGTGAGTGATAATGGATATTCATAAGATGAATATAGTGTATACAGATACAGATTATACTCACGGGTAATATGTTAGAGAACATGTTACTGGAGACCCACTATGAGATCAAGTTCATGGTCATGTGTCACAACTGATCTTGATTATAGTAGTGTCATTAGCTGATTCCTTTGACCTGAGGTCACCATTGATTCCAGGATGAATTCATGTTGTGCTTTGACGCAGTCAAACGCTGCTTGTAACAGAGTAGTTATAAAGGCTGTGGTTGGGTACAATATGACTCATGCTTAGGGATGTGAGTGACAGATATGGGATTTTGTCCCTCTCTAACAAGAGAGCGATATCACTGGGCCCCTCGATAAGTAAGACTGTTAAATGCATGGCCGTGCTCAAATAATTGATAAGAGTATCAATTGATTTGTCTGAACAGTTTACTTTGAGATCGAGAAAGCATATGATTAATTATATAAGATTGACAAGTGTACCATGTCTTATAATTAATCTTGATATCAAAGAGACAAAAGGGAATATGACATTCTATAAATAGGTATTGGATCATTCCAATCATATTAATTGGGTAGTCGTAATGGCTTGCTAGAGTCCGCTTGTGACCTATAAGGACATTATGGTAATTTCCTTATTGCCAATTAAATATGATCCTATGGGGTCACACACAAGAGCAAAATGAAGTTCATCTTATCGGGTATAAATTATTATTGGATAATAATTTATGAATGAGAAAGAGAATAAATATATATAGTGATATATATTTATATATATGTATATGTGAATATTAATATGATTAATATTGTATAAAGTATGCTACATATTATAATTAAATTATATAGAGATATAATTAATTATAATATTGCATATACATATGTGTATTATGGAGAATTGATTTGATTTAATATTAATTGAGAATTAATGTTAAGTTGTGTGGGTTAATTTATAATTATGACTAATAAGTGTATTAGGTCATAATTATAATTAATTTTTAGGTTTTATATATAAGGATATAAAAACCTAAAAGAAGTAGTTTTTTTACACAACACAAAACTGGTTTTCGGCAGCCACCAAAGGAAGCATAGTGCCAGCCGAAATTCTCCATCTAAACACAAGGAAAAATCTGATTTTTCGGTGCCTCTCTCTCATTCGAAGAATCGTTCTTCAATCCCGGCGCTAGCACGCGGTGAATCAATTGCTCCGTGTGGATCAACTGTAGAGGGAAGCTATTTTGGTTCCTAATTGATTCAATACCTACAAAGAATTAAGGTAATTCTTTAACCCTCTTTCCGATTCAATGCAATGTACATGGACCCGTGGCGGGGATTAATCCGTTTTATTTCCGCTGCGTATTTTGTTTTGTGCGATTAATCCCCAACACCATGGCTTCTGATCTTCAGAAGCAGTTCATGGACGAGCATGCTTATGAGATGATGGATCAGCTTAAAAAGATGTTCCAAGATCAGGCTCATTAGGAACATTACCTGACAACTAAGGCACTTTGAACGACTGTGATGGCAGCTGGGACTTCTGTTAGCACTCATGTGCTAAAGTTGAAGGGGTGTATTGATACACTTGCCCACCTCGGCTAGCCAGTTCTGCAGGACTTGGCAGCAGACATTATTCTCGGGTCACTTCCTAAGTCTTACAACTAGTTTATCATGAACTATCATATGCAATGGTTGGAAAAATCAGTTGTTGAGCTGCATGGCATGCTCAAGCTTGCTAAGTAGTCTCTTAAGAAGACTCCTGAATTATTGCTGGTGAACAAGGGCAATATGCCCATTGCTAAGGGAAAGGCCAAATCTAAGGCCAAGGCTAAGGCCCAAAAGGCCAAGGCTATGGGCAAAAAGGTGGTGGCCTAACCTAAAGCAAGGGTTGCTTCTCTTGACGATGTCTGCCATGAGTGTCATGAGAAGAGGCACTGGAAGAGCTCATGTCCAAAGCTAAGGAAGCAACTGAAGGAAAAAACTGCTGCTTTAGGTATTTATGTTGTTAAGATTAATCTGGCTATTTCTACATCTCGGGTCTTAGACACTGGACGTGGATCTCACATTTGTTCAAATGTGCAGGGTCTAAGAAATAAGGGATTACTAGGATCTGGAGAAGTAGATCTTCGAGTCAGAAATGGTGCTCGAGTTCAGGCCATGGAGATCGGAGATTATTTCTTAAAGATGCCTAGTGGACTTGTTTCGGAACTAAGAAACTGTTATTTTGTACCTACAATGCGTAGGAATATTATTTCTATTTCTTTGTTGGATATTTCTGGTTTCGTATTTAATATTGGACATGGTAGAATTTCTATGCAATGTGGCAATATTATTTATGGAACAACTTTCTTGAAAATGGTTTCTATATCCTTGATCTAAAACGTGAAAGTTCAATCTATAACATAAATACTAAAAGGATTAAACAGAATGAAATTATTCCTACATACATCTGGCACTGTCGACTTGGCCATATAAACGAGAAGCGCATAGCAAGGCTTCACTCTAGTGGAGTGCTAGGGTCATTTGACATTCAGTCTTATGACACATGTGAATCTTGTCTGAAAGGCAAGATGACAAAGGTGCATTTTAGCAACACTACTGAAAGGGCCTCAGAGCTATTGGAGCTAATACATTCCGATGTTTGCGGCCCAATGAGCACTAGTGCTAGATCTGGTTTTCTATACTTTGTCACCTTCACAAATGACTTCAGTAGATACGGTTACGTGTATCTGATGAAGCATAAGTCTGAGACTCTCCAAAGGTTCAAGGACTTTAAGAATGAAGTAGACAACCAACTTGACAAGAAAATAAAAGCACTTCGGTCTAACCGAGGGGGTGAATATTTTAGCTAAGCGTTTGACTCGTTTTTGAGAGAGTGTGGGATTGTATCCCAACTCACTCCTCCTGGAACACCCCAGTGGAATGGAGAGTCAGAAAGGAGGAATAAGACCTTGCTAGACATGGTCCGCTCGATGATGAGTCATGCTACACTCCCTGTCTTTTTTTTGGGATATGCTTTAGAGAAAGCTGCTTACATTCTTAATAATACACAAAGCAAGGCAGTTGAGTGAACACTGTATGAACTATGGAAGGGCCAAAAGCCTAATGTTTCCTTCTTGAAGATTTGGGGCTGTGATGCACATATTAAGAAATTGACAATTGGTGAACTTGAGTCCAAATCTGTCAAGTGCCAGTTTGTGGGTTACCCTAAGGAAACAAAGGGTTATTACTTCTACGATGCGGCGAAAAGGAAAGTTTTCATAGCCAGAAATGCAGTCTTCTTGGAGAAGGAGTTCCTTTCCAAGAGAGACAGTGGGAGTGATGTTGAACTTTTAGAGGTTCAAGACTCACAAACTCCTGTAGCTACTACTGAGGAAGCCTCGGGAACTGATCTGACTACTCAAGAAATTGAGGAACCAGAACCGGTTGCACAGGACCTTAAAAGGTCTGGTAGACACATCATCAGCCAGAGAGGTACGGCTTTCTCATGATTTATGATGGGGACCTTATAGTCATTGACCAAGAGGAGCTCAAGACCTATTAGGAGGCTGTTGAAAGCCCACACTCAAATCAATGGCGTAAAGCCATAGAGGCTGAGATGCAATCTATGCACGATAACCAAGTATGGAACTTGACGGATCCACCTCTGGGTGCCAAGGTGATAGGTTGCAAGTGGTGTTTCAAGTTAAAGGCCGACAACACCTTTAAGGGGTGATTGGTGACAAAACGATTCAGGCAAGTTCAAGGATTGACTATGATGAAACCTTTTCACCAGTTGCTATGCTCAAATCCATTAGGATAGTACTAGCCATAGCTGCATGGTATGATTATGAGATATGGCAGATGGATGTTAAGACTGATTTCCTTAATGGAAAGCTACTCGAGGATGTGTACATGGCACAACCTAAGGGTTTTATCGATCCAAAGTATCCAAACTAGGTATGCAAGCTTCAAAGATCCATTTATGGATTGAAGCAAGCATCAAGGTCATGGAATCAGAGATTCAATGAGGCCATTACAGAATATGGCTTCACACAGAATTCTGATGAGCCTTGTGTGTATAAGATGGTTAGTGGGAGCATTTCCACCTTCCTAGTGCTGTATGTTGATGACATCCTTATCATTGGAGGTGACATACCAACACTGCAAGGGGTTAAGCAGTGGTTGAGTAGGTGCTTCGCAATGAAGGACTTAGGTGAAGCTGAGATGATCTTAGGGATCAAGATCTATAGAGATAGATCCAATCGGCTTCTAGGCCTAAGTCAGGCCATGCACATTGACAAGGTTCTAAAAAGATTCAGCATAGACAAGGCAAAGAAAGGATTCTTACCTATGCGCCATGGGTTGAAGGTGAGTAAGAAAGATGGTCCTAAAACAAAGAAGGACCGGGAGAACATGGAAAAGATCCCTTATGCATCTGCTATTGGATCTATCATGTACTCCATGTTATGTACGAGGCCTGATGTTGTGTTTGCACTAAGTATGACTACCCGGTACCAATCGGACCCTATGGAGGAACACTGGAAGGCTGTCAAGGCAATCCTGAAGTACCTTAATCGGACTAAGGATGCTTTCTTAGTGTATGGAGGTCAAGATGAGCTGGTAGTGTCAGGTTACACTGATGCAAGCTTTGAGACCGATGAGGATGAGAACCGGTCACAGTCTGGTTATGTTTTCCTCTTGAATGGCGGTGCCATTAGTTGGAGGTCCTCAAAGCAGGCCACCATTGCTGACTCTACAACGGAAGATGAGTACATAGCTGCCCTGCGAAGCTGCAAAGGAAGCCGTTTGGATCAAGAAATTCATAACCGAGTTGGGAGTAGTACCTACTATCCTAGACCCAGTTGATGTTTTTTGTGACAACAACGGGGCCGTCACACAAGCTAAGGAGCCTCGGTCACACAAGAGATCCAAACATGTGCTTAGAAAGTTTCACCTCATTCGGGAGATCGTGAACAGAGGTGACATATCATTGTAGAGGGTTGACACCAAGAATAATGTCGATGATCCATTGACCAAAGCGCTGCCACAAACATAGCACGATGGTCATATCAGATCTATAGGAATTAGGGCAATGCCCACTTGGAACTAGTGCAAGTGAGAGATTGTTGGTGTGCCTTAGTTCTTAAGGCATTGGATTCTTGTATTTTGTATTATACATTAAGACTCATTGTATGAATACATTATTTGTGTCACACTAATAAAGGCAATTAATCTATTTCATTTATATCTTGTGCTATAATATGAGTAGAGTATCCAATGATTGATAATCATAAAAACTATCCCAGGTCTATTCTAATCGTGGGAACGAATAGAACCACAGACTTGTATATTCGATGACTGTATTGTTAGGATTCGTCATAGGAAAAAAAACATGGTGCAGTGGAAAATACAGCATTTAAAATTTCCTAGAATCCACCTATCGTGTCCAATTACCATTGATTGAAATAAAAACAATTTGAATCAAAAGATTCAACTCACCAGATTATGTCTCTTCTAGAGACTGCTGCAGAATCGTTTCTTAAAATTGATCTCCACAGTCCGGTGCACGATCAACTATCGAACAGGAACCGATGCTAGTTGAAGAACGAAAGAAATTGCACCAAAGAATTCGGCTATTGGGGCTGATATTGTTGCTGGCCGAATCTCCTTTGTTCCTAGGGTTAAGAGAGTGATTTTTCCCATAAATGTGCCTTTTATAGTCCTTATGAAATATGGACTCCAATTAGATTAAGTAAACCCAAGCCCATTAGGATTTAATTACATATTTAAATCCTTATTCTATAAGATTTATAATATATAATTTAATTCCATATGGCTTGATTTAATTACCCCTAATTAAAATAAAATCACACTTAAGAAAATAATTTAATTAATTGTTTACTTTATGTAATTCAATTAATTGATAAATTAATTAATTAATTACATTATGTAAACTTATTAATTAAATTAAACCAACCCATTGTTAATTAATTACCTCAACACTGAATGTCAGCTAATTAATTAACTCATTCCTTCCAATATACATCACATGCACAATATCTATACGTTCCAGCTCAGTTGATTTATGTTCACGATCCTATGGGTCTGTCTTTATATTGGCAGTAAACCCAAGGCCCATAGACTGTAAGTGGGTTCTAGCAAACCATTAAAGCTCCCAATTAAGATAGAGATGCAGTAGTCTTTAGAAGACACTCACCCGGTAGTAATCTCATAGTGTCCTTTACCTAACGATATCGATATGAATAAATAAGAGGCATGGTGTCCGTCATCCTCTTCTGTTGTTTATTATATTTCTTGATCTTGAGTTGACTGATTAATCAAATAAGCAACCAACTTATTTGGGTATGGCCATACACTTATCAGTCCCACTCATCAAGTGGCCAGTGATATCATCTCGGTGTTACCCGAGGGGCAATTCCATCACTTCATCATCAATATCAATATGTTCACCTGTCCACCCAATCATACTCATATTTAGCATCCCTTTACAGACTTGTTAGGCGTATGTCAAAGTGAACTGGATTCCATATTGATACTATAATGAAATCTGGTCTGAGGACAAAAGAGACCTACTCAAGAAAGACCTATGACGTGACTACCATGTGGCTTTCTTGTGTGGATCGATGTAGTCCCATGTCAACGACATGTACCTATATTCATGACTGACTATACAAGTACTATGGCTAGTTAAGAACTACCATATAGTCATTGAATATACAAGTCTGCGGTTTTATTCATTCCTACGATTAGAACAGACCTGGGATGGGTTTTATGATTTTCAATCAATGGATACTCTACTCATATTATAGCACAAGATATAAATGAAATAGATTAATTACCTTTATTAATGTGACACAAATAATGTATTCATACAATGAGTCTTAATGTTTAATACAATATACAAGAATCCAATGCCCTAAGAACTAGGGCACACCAACATGTATGGTAGTTTTTAACTAGCCATAGTACTTGTATAGTTAGTCATGAATATAAGTACATGTCGTTGACATGGGACTGGATCGATCCGCACCAGAAAGCCACATGGTTGTCGCGTCATAGGTCTTTCTTAAGTAGATCTCTTTTGTCCTCAGACCAGATTTCATTATAATATTAATATGGAATCCGGGTCACTTTGACATACGCCTAACAGGTCTGTAAAAGGATGCTAAATACGGGTATGATTGGGTGGACCGGTGAACATGTTGATATTGATAATGAAGTGATGGAATTGCCACTCGGGTAACACCGAGATGATATCATTGGCCACTTGATGAGTGGGACTGATAAGTATGTGGCCATACCCAAGTAAGTCGGTGCTTATTTGATTAATCAGTCAACTCAACATCAAGAAATATAATAAACAACAGAAGAGGATGATGGACACCATGCCTCTTATTTATTCATATCGACATCGTTAGGCAAAGGACACTACGAGATTCCTACCGGGTGAGTGTCTTCGAAAGACTGCTGCATCTCTGTCTTAATTGGGGACTGTAATAGTTTACTAGAACCCACTTACAGTTTGTGAGCCTTGGGCCTACTGCCAACATAAAGACAGACCCATAGGATCGTGCACATAGATCAACTGAGCCAGAACTTATAGAAATTGTACATGTAATGTGCATTGGAACGAATGTGTTCATTAATTAATTGACATTCGGTGTCAAGGTAATTAATTAACATTGGGTTGAATTTAATTTAATTAATAAGTTTACATAATATAATTAATTAACTTATCAATTAATTGAATTACATAAAGTAAACAATTAATTAAATAATTTTCCCAAGTAGGAAAATTAAATACATATATTGTATTTACTTAAGTGTCAATTAATTTTATTCAGGGATAATTAAATTTAGCCAAATGGAATTAAATTACATAGTATATTCTTTTTAATTGAAGTTTATTTATGTAATTATAATCCTAGTGGACTTGGGCTTAATTAACCTAATTAGAACCCAATTAGACAAGGTGTCTATATAAGGGCACACTTAAGGAATAAAACCCTAATTCAACCCTAATTAATTGCTTGAAATTTCAACCACCAAGAGCAGCCCCAAAACCGCCTAAAATCCCAGCATTAATCATCCATTCCTTCGCATCTTCGGCTAGCACCGGTTCCCGCTTAATAGTTGGTCGTGCATTGGACTTTGGAGATCGCAGTTTCAAGAAACGATTCTGCAGATGTCTCTAGAGGAGACGAATCCGGTGAGTCAATCTCTCTTGATTCAAATTGTTTTTATTCTAATCAATGGTAATTGGACATGATAGGTGGATTCTAGGAAATTTTAAACGGTGTATTTTTCGCTGCACCATGTTATTTTTCCAATGACGAATCCCAACACTAACTCCTTTAATTCTAGTATTAAACACGTTGGTCAAAGATATGGTTGTTTTATTTAGGAATTACCCCAGTCAATTGTTAGAGTCTCACGGCTATACTGTTACAGCCATACGACTCTGATGTTATAGCCAAGCCTTTGTAGTTGTAAAACTATAGCCGTACGGCTTTAACTAGAGCTGCCAAGGCTTTTCCTAAATCCTACACTCACATCCAAGCTCTCTAATCACTCGAAGGACTTTTCTCGGGGTTTCCATTATGTTTTTTAGAGCATGTGAGAACATTCCAGGCTTCATTCCGGTCATTTTCAAATCCAACTCATGTTCGTCTGTTTAACAAGTAACATAGGATTTTCATCATCGAGGTCAGGAAAACCTATGCTCACAACTATTCACTAACATGTACCTATGTCCTTGATAAAATTTCCAAGTCCTCTAGTTGTTAAGACACTACCCATCCTACAAGGAACATACTAGTCTTTAGTTATATTCATTCCCATGATTATAACAAACTAGGGATAAATTTAAAACTATGTTCTTTAAACTCATGGTTTTACTCGTTCAGCACACACTACTAATAAACATGAGCGAACACCAGTTTTTGGATCCTCAATATTTATTAATTGCACAAGTAATTCAATAAATTTGATTATGTCTTTTATTAATATAGAGAAAATGTGTCCTCATACACAAATAAACAAAGTACACCATACAGGGACTAGGGCATAACCCAACAATCTCCCACTTGCACTAGTCACTGCTATGCAGGGGTCTAATCCCCATAGATCTAACATGACCATCATGCTTAGACTACACTAATACCTTGGTCAAAGGATCAACGTTGTTATCCTCTAAAGCAACCCTACAAATCTTCACATCCCCTCGGTCGACTATCTCCCGAATGAGATGGAATCTCCTGAGTATGTACTTGGATCTTTGATGTGACCATGGCTCCTTGGTTGTGCTATGGCTCTGTTGTTGTCACAAAAGAGGTTGACTGGGGCCTAGGATGGAGGGAACAACTCCTTAATTAGTGACGAAATTTCCAATCCAAAAAGCTTCCTTTGTAGCATCCGACGCAACAATATACTCAGCTTATATAGTAGAATTAGCAATCGTGTCTTGCTTTGAGCTTTTCCAACTTACAGCACTCCCATTCAACATAAACACATAACTAAAAGTCATTAGCATCTTTCTGGAAGCTAGCATCAGTGTAACCACTTACAGTGAGCTCTTCCTGACCACTAAACACCAAGAAGCTATCCTTAGTCCTTTGAAGGTACCTTAGGATGGATTTGATGGTGGTACAATGGGCCTCACCCGGGTCCTAAATGGTACCAACTGGTTAAACTCAATGGATGTGCAACATCAGGTCGGCTACATACAAGCATACATAATGGATCCAATTGCTAAAGCATATGGAATCGCATTCATGTATTCCCTCTAGTCCCTTGTGGAGGGATAGTCCTTCTTACTTAAAGTAAGACCATGACAAAATGGCAAGAAACCTTTCTTCGTATTTGTCATGTTGAACCTTTCAAGGACTTTGTCTATGTACCTCTCCTGACTCAAGCCTATAAGTCGAAGAGATCTATCCCTATAGATCTTTATACCCTATATAGTCTTTGCTTCGCCTAAGTCCTTCATTATGAAAAATTTCCCCAACCACTCCTTAACACTTAAGAGTGTTGGAACATCAAATTCCAATGAGTAAGATGTCATCCCCATATAAAACTAGGAATACAATTATGCTCCCATTAGCCTGAAGGGAATTAATCGCCAAAATAAATACGCAGCGGAAAGAAAAGGATTAATCCCCGCCAAGGATCCATGTATATTGCATTGAATTGGAAGGAAGGGTTAAAGAATTACCTCTTAGTTCTTATAGAATTGGATCAAAAGGAACCAAAATTGCTTCCCTCTACGGTTGATCCACACGGAGCAATACGTCCACCGCGTGCTAGCGCCGGGATACAAGAAACGGTTTCCTTGAATTGAGAGAGAGAGGCAGAAAATCAAATTTTCTATATGTTCAAGAGGAGGATTTCGGCTGCCCCTTTTGTTTTTTTAGTGTGGTGGCCGAATCCTTAGTGTATTATGAGTGTAGAGTCTTATTAGGTTTAGGTTAATTGTTTCCTTAAATAATTAACCTAAATAGTTAATTATAATTATAACCTAATACACCTATTAGTTATAATTATATATTAACCCACACAATTTAATATTAATTCTCAATTAAAATTAAATCAAATCAATTCTCCATAATACATATATGTATATATAATATTATAATTAATTATATCTCCATATAATTTAATTATAATATGTAGCATACTTTATGCAATATTAATCACATTAATATTTATATATACATACATAAATATATATCACTATATATATTTATTCTCTTTCTCATTCATAAATTATTATCCAATAATAATTTATACCCGATAAGATGAACTTCATTTTGCTCTTGTGTGTGACCCCATAGGATCATATTAATTGGCAATAAGGAAATTACCATAATGTCCTTATAGGTCACAAGCGGACTCTAGCAAGCCATTACGACTACCCAATTAATATGATTGGAATGATCCAATACCTATTTATAGAATGTCATATTCCCTTTTGTCTCTTTGATATCAAGATTAATTATAAGACATGGTACACTTGTCAATCTTTTATAATTAATCATATGCTTTCTCGATCTCAAAGTAAACTGTTCAGACAAATCAATTGATACTCTTATCAATTATTTGAGCACGGCCATGCATTTAACAGTCTTACTTATCGAGGGGCCCAGTGATATCGCTCTCTTGTTAGAGAGGGACAAAATCCCATATCTGTCACTCACATCCCTAAGCATGAGTCATATTGCACCCAACCACAGCCTTTATAACTACTCTGTTACAAGCAGCGTTTGACTGCGTCAAAGCACAACATGAATTCATCCCGGAATCCATGGTGACCTCAGGTCAAAGGAATCAGCTGATGACACTACTATAATCAAGATCAGTTGTGACACGTGACCATGAACTTGATCTTATAGTGGGTCTCCAGCAACATGTTCTCTAACACATTGCCCGTGAGTATAATCTGTATCTGTATACACTATATTCATCTTATGAATATCCATTATCACTCACACTAGTCTTAGTTTGTTATTATTCCCATAATAACAATCGACTAGGGAAATTTAGAATTACACAATTAATTCATGGATACATTATCATAAATACTAACATACAAATATATATGATAAAATAAGTCTTTATTAATGACTTAAGAAGATTGTTTACATAATCCAACATTGGCTTAGGGCACAATCTCTAACAATCTCCCACTTGCCCTAAGTCCAATCTTCAAATGTATCTAATACCCATGGACCTAGCATGACCATCATGTACAGCTTGTGAAAGAGCTTTTGTTAGTGGATCGGCAACATTGTCTTCAGACGCAACTTTGCATATCTTCACATCTCCTCGTGAGATGACTTCTCTTATGTAGTGAAAACGCCGAAGTATATGTTTGGATTTCTGTGACACACTAGGTTCCTTAGCAAGTGATATTGCCCCATTGTTGTCACACAAGAGGCTCACAGGATTGATTATGCTAGGAACGACACCAAGTTCTTCGATGAACTTCTTGATCCAAACAGCCTCTTGGGCTGCATCTGATGCAGCAATATACTCGGCTTCTGTTGTAGATGCAGCTATCGTGCTTTGCTTAGAACTCTTCCAACTTATCGCACCTCCATTCAGAATGAACACATACCCAGACTGTGACTGCATCTGATCTTGATCAGTTTGGAAACTTGCATCCGTGTAACCATTTACAATAAGATCTTCGTCCGAGCCTCCATATATCAAGAATGTATCTTTAGTTCTTCTCAAGTACTTAAGAATACTCTTGACAGCAGTCCAGTGACTATCACCTGGATCAGACTGATATCTACTTGTCATGCTCAAAGCAAAAGAGACATCTGGCCGAGTACATACCATGGCATACATGATAGATCCTATAGCTGACGCATAAGGAATCTTGTCCATGCGTTGACGTTCTTCAACTGTCACAGGACATTGCTTACGACTAAGCTTTATCCCTTGCCCAATAGGAACATTTCCTTTCTTTGATTGATCCATACTGAACCTTTTCAGTATTTTGTCAATGTATGTACTCTGGCTCAAACCTATCAATCTCTTAGATCTATCTCTATAGATCTTTATTCCAAGAATGTAGGCTGCCTCACCCAAGTCTTTCATAGAAAAACACTTTCCTAGCCAAGATTTTACTTCTTGCAAGGTAGGAATGTGATTTCCTATTAACAATATGTCATCGACATATAGAACTAGGAAAACTATATTACTCCCACTGAACTTCTTGTACACACAAGGCTCATCTTCATTTTTGATGAAGCCAAACTTTTTGACTGATTCATCAAAACAATGATTCCAACTTCTTGATGCTTGCTTCAAACCATAAATGGCCTTTTGAAGCTTGCATACTTTATCAGGATTCTTTGGATCGACAAAACCTTCAGGCTGTGTCATGTACACATCCTCAACAAGGTTTCCATTTAGGAAAGCTGTTTTGACATCCATTTGCCATATTTCATAGTCATAATATGCTGCTATGGCAACAAGAATTCTGATGGACTTGATCATAGCTACTGGCGAAAAGGTTTCGTCATAGTCTATACCATGAACTTGTCGGTAACCCTTTGCCACTAACCTTGCTTTATAAGTCTGAATATTCCCATCCATGTCCGTTTTCAACTTGAAAACCCATTTGTGCCCTATTGCTTTAGCACCCTTTGGGAGATCAACCAAAGTCCATACTTTGTTGTCGTCCATGGATTGAATTTCTGACTTCATAGCATCAAGCCATTTTTCAGATTCTGAATTAGAGACAGCTTCCATGTACGTGGAAGGTTCATTCTCTTCTAACAGAATCAGATCATTTTCGTTCGTGACGAGAAATCCATATCTCTCGGGCTCATGACGAACTCTACTTGATCTACGTTGGACTTGTGTTATCGGTTCTGACTCAACAACTTCTTGTGAATCAGATCGTTCCATTTGAAACTCACTTTCAACTTGGTTATCCATATTTTCTTGTAGGTGTACTTTACTCCCACTTATTCCTTTGGAAATAAACTCTTTTTCCAGGAATGTACCATTCCTAGCAACAAACACTTTGTTTTCACTAGGATTGTAAAAGAAATAACCTTTAGTTTCTTTTGGATAACCAACAAAATTGCGCTTCACAGATTTTGGTGCTAACTTATCTGAAATCAAGTATTTCACATAAGCTTCGCAACCCCAAATCTTGAGAAAAGACAAATTTGGTCTCTTACCAACCCATATCTCATATGGTGTCTTTTCAACTACTTTTGATGGAACTCGGTTCAGTGTGAATGCCACTGTTTCAAGTGCATATCCCCAAAAGGATAGAGGAAGATTTGTTTGACTCATCATCGACCGAACCATATCCAATAAAGTACGGTTCCTCCTCTCAGACACACCATTCCACTGTGGTGTACCAGGAGGAGTTAGTTGTGAAACAATCCCACACTTTCTAAGATGATCGTCAAAGTCTTGGCTCAAATATTCACCACCTCGATCAGATCTAAGTGCTTTAATTGTCTTGCCAAGTTGGTTTTGTACTTCATTTTGGAAGGCTTTGAACATTTCAAAGGATTCCGACTTATGCTTCATTAGATATAGATAACCATATCTACTGAAATCATCAGTGAACGTAATGAAGTATTGAAAACCACCTCTAGCAGTTGTGCTCATAGGCCCACATACATCTGTATGTATGAGTTCTAATAAGTCACTAGCCCTTTCACTGTGACCAGTAAAGGGACTCTTGGTCATCTTACCCATTAAACAAGACTCGCAAGTGTCATATGTTTCAAAAACATCTAAACCCAAAATTCCATCTTTATGGAGTTTTGAAATGCGTTTCTCATTAATGTGTCCTAGACGACAGTGCCAGAGATAAGTAGGATTCACAACATTTGTTTTTATCCTTTTGGTATTTATGTTATATACATGCTCATTATAACCTTCACTAAGGTTCAACAAATAAAGACCATCATGTAAATCCGCATTTGCATAAAACAAGTCTTTATTGAAAAGCAATAAGTGATTATTCTCAATAACACATTTAAATCCTTCCTTGTCCAAACATGAAATAGAAATGATGTTCCTAGACAAATTAGGAACAAAATAACAATTATTCAAAGAAAGAACAAGTCCACTTGGCAACTTGAGCTCGTAGCGACCGACTTCATAAGCAGCAACTCTAGCTCCATTCGCCACATGGAATTCTACCTCGCCCTTCTTGAGCTTTCTACTTCCTTTAAGCCCCTGCACATTCATACAAATGTGAGAACCACAACCGGTATCTAATACCCATGAAGTAGAAACAGAAGTAGAATGAAATATTTCAATAACATAAATACCTTGATTAGCGGTCTCACCGCCTCTCTTCTTCCTCAAGTCCTCCAAATAAAGCTTGCAATTTCTGCGCCAATGACCAGGCTGATTGCAGAAATGGCATGTGCCTTCCTTTGGAGGCTTTGCCTTGGTAACAGCTTTGGGCTTCTTTGCATCCTTCCCAAACTCTTTGGGTTTGTTTGCTTTACCCTTCTTCTTCTGGATCCTACCCTTTTGCACCATATGGATCCCTTTGGAGCTTGGCTTCTCTTTTATCGTTACTTCAGCGTTTTTCAGCATCCCATGCAGTTCGCTGACCGTTTTGTCCATATCATTCATGTGATAATTCATGACAAATGGGAGTAACTCTCAGGAAGAGAATTAAGGATCAAATCCGTTGCCAACTCAGGTCTGAGTGGCGAACCAAGCCTCTCCAACTGATCAATGTACCCTTTCATCTTCAGAACATGGGCACTAACCGAACTCCCTTCGGTCATCTTGCACCCAACCAAAGATCTCAAGGTCTCATACCTTTCCCTTCTCGCTTGCTTTTGGAACATTTCCTTAAGCTCTTGAGACATCTCATATGCCTCAAATGTTTCCAGATCCTTCTGAAGTTCCGGAATCATTGATGCGAGCATCAGGCATTGTACATCAATCTGATCGTTTTGATGCTTGTGAAAAGCATCCTTTTCAGCTCTTGAAGCTGTGGTGGGTGGAGGGTTAGCGGGCAAAGGCCCATCCAGAACATACAGCTTTCGCTCTTGCTTGAGAACAATTCTCAAGTTGCGATACCAATCTAGGTAATTGGTTCCGTTCAGTTTTTCCTTCTCAAGGATAGATCGAATAGAACCGGGATTGCTTGTGTTGGCCATTTATCTACAACAGAAAATATATGCAAAGTTAATTACATAAGAGAATTAAACACCCACTAAAATTATAAAACCCTTTAAAATATTTAAGTGGGTAAAAGACCCAAAATCCATACTTAACCATAGCACTGCTTTGGCATGTCCCTATGATTAAATATAATTTCGGTAGACATCACCATGTCAATTACATCATTATGTAACTCTTTTAATTTATGAGATGCATGATATCATATATCATATTTAATTTGCATGTTACTCATCTCATCTTTGCCTCGGGTTCAAAGCACCATTTTGATTAACCCTTGTTAAACTAATTACAACACAATGAGAATCACCATTTCTCATATTATCGCTTCGCTAAGGTCACAACATGCGTACCCGCTTTGGCGTGGCTACCATGATGCGAACATAGTACTTGACTAGTGTTATACGTAATTGGGTGGCAAAAATATAAACTTCATAAGTTTATTTAGGGTTTATTAATTCCTGTGAGTTAATTGTATCATATACAATTTCATGGCATTAATATTAATCATACTTTTTGTTAATATTAATTAGCATGGCATCTTATGGCATACAATTGTCTAGCATGCATATAGAATATCTAGCATGGCATCACATGGCATCTAAATAAAATAAAGCATGCATATGACTCGAACCGTGTTATGGTATGGTTTAAAACTACATTGATTTTCATAGGCCAATATGAAAATCAACAAGGTCATATCCTAGGTGGTAGCATCCATCACATGGTCATTGCACCGCCTCTTGGATCCGCCTCCACGTCTTTGCTTCTAAGCACCATCTAATGGATTTATATTTTACAAAAAAAAATTGCAACCTATACAATTTTTCTAGTAAAATAAATTTTACATATCATAAATTGCATCCTATACAATTTATCTAGTAAAATTAAAATTAAAATTTACATAAATACAAACGACTCGCAGGTCGTATTTATATAAAACCATAATAAATAAAATAAAACATCCACGGGGTCCAAAACCATACCATAACACCATGCATAAAATTATCAACAATAATTTTATATCTAAAATATTTAGGGTTCAAAGTGGTAAAATACAATCACATTGTATTTAGAATTAATTAATTTGGAAAAATTCGTAAATATGCAGAAAACAATTTTCCACACTTAAAACGAAAAAGGGGTTAAAACTGTCGGACAGCAGGCTCGACGGGCCGCGCACTACAGTATCCAATACTGTGCGCGGCCCATGCTGCGTAAGCAGCATGCTGCTTACGCAGCATGTGCAATTGCAAATTGCAATTGCAAACTGCAATTGCAAATTGCAATTGCAATTTGCTGGCCAAAAAGTATTCTGGGCATTATGCCCAGAATACGAACAGTAACAGTTTTATTTTTTTTTTTTTTTATTTTTTTTTTTTTTAATTAAATTGAATTGAAACAATTTCAATAAAAACCCATGAATCAAATTCATGATTCCAAAAACCCCTTAAACATTCCAAATCATTAACATAAAATCATTCACAATGATTAATCAACAAAATCAAAATTTTATTTTGTTATTCACAATAACATAGAACCCTAAATAAAACATACAAACTCCTAACAACAATTTTGATCCAATCAATATCATACAAACCCTAACATGCAATTTTGATCCAATCAAAACATAAATCCAATTCAATCAAAATACAAGTGGCTCTGATACCACTGAAGGGAATTAATCGCCAAAATAAATACGCAGCGGAAAGAAAAGGATTAATCCCCGCCAAGGATCCATGTATATTGCATTGAATTGGAAGGAAGGGTTAAAGAATTACCTCTTAGTTCTTATAGAATTGGATCAAAAGGAACCAAAATTGCTTCCCTCTACGGTTGATCCACACGGAGCAATACGTCCACCGCGTGCTAGCGCCGGGATACAAGAAACGGTTTCCTTGAATTGAGAGAGAGAGGCAGAAAATCAAATTTTCTATATGTTCAAGAGGAGGATTTCGGCTGCCCCTTTTGTTTTTTTAGTGTGGTGGCCGAATCCTTAGTGTATTATGAGTGTAGAGTCTTATTAGGTTTAGGTTAATTGTTTCCTTAAATAATTAACCTAAATAGTTAATTATAATTATAACCTAATACACCTATTAGTTATAATTATATATTAACCCACACAATTTAATATTAATTCTCAATTAACATTAAATCAAATCAATTCTCCATAATACATATATGTATATATAATATTATAATTAATTATATCTCCATATAATTTAATTATAATATGTAGCATACTTTATGCAATATTAATCACATTAATATTTATATATACATACATAAATATATATCACTCTATATATTTATTCTCTTTCTCATTCATAAATTATTATCCAATAATAATTTATACCCGATAAGATGAACTTCATTTTGCTCTTGTGTGTGACCCCATAGGATCATATTAATTGGCAATAAGGAAATTACCATAATGTCCTTATAGGTCACAAGCGGACTCTAGCAAGCCATTACGACTACCCAATTAATATGATTGGAATGATCCAATACCTATTTATAGAATGTCATATTCCCTTTTGTCTCTTTGATATCAAGATTAATTATAAGACATGGTACACTTGTCAATCTTTTATAATTAATCATATGCTTTCTCGATCTCAAAGTAAACTGTTCAGACAAATCAATTGATACTCTTATCAATTATTTGAGCACGGCCATGCATTTAACAGTCTTACTTATCGAGGGGCCCAGTGATATCGCTCTCTTGTTAGAGAGGGACAAAATCCCATATCTGTCACTCACATCCCTAAGCATGAGTCATATTGCACCCAACCACAGCCTTTATAACTACTCTGTTACAAGCAGCGTTTGACTGCGTCAAAGCACAACATGAATTCATCCCGGAATCCATGGTGACCTCAGGTCAAAGGAATCAGCTGATGACACTACTATAATCAAGATCAGTTGTGACACGTGACCATGAACTTGATCTTATAGTGGGTCTCCAGCAACATGTTCTCTAACACATTGCCCGTGAGTATAATCTGTATCTGTATACACTATATTCATCTTATGAATATCCATTATCACTCACACTAGTCTTAGTTTGTTATTATTCCCATAATAACAATCGACTAGGGAAATTTAGAATTACACAATTAATTCATGGATACATTATCATAAATACTAACATACAAATATATATGATAAAATAAGTCTTTATTAATGACTTAAGAAGATTGTTTACATAATCCAACATTGGCTTAGGGCACAATCTCTAACATAGCCTTCTTGTACACACAAGGCTCATACTTATTCTTGGTGAAGCTAAACTCCATTGTTGCTTAATCAAAATAAAGATTCCAACTCTGGGATGCTTGGTTAAGACCATAAATGGATCTTTGCAGTTTGCACACCTAATCAGGATACTTAGGATCGACAAATCCCTCTGGTTGAGCTATGTAAACATCCTCAAGGAGGTTTCCATTTAGGAAAGTAGTCTTGACATCCATCTGCCACATCTCATAGTCATACCATGCAGCTATGGTGAGTAGTATCCTAATGGACTTGAGCATTGCAACTAGAGATAAGGTTTCATCATAGTCTATTCCATGGACTTATCTGTAACCCTTCACTACCAATCGCCCCTTGAAGGTCTTCTTCGCCTTCAACTTGAAGCACCACTTACAACCAATGACTTTAGCACTCAGAGGTGGAGCAATCAAATTCCAAACATGGTTATCACACATTGATCACATCTCAGCTTCCATGGCTCCAAGCCATTTAACTGAGTTGGGGCTTGCCATGGCCTCCTGGTAGGTGGTCCGCTCTTGCTGATCATATATCAAGATAATGATATCATCAGCCACAAGAAATCCATATCTCTTTGTTGGGATTCATCATCAGAAAAATAATGTGGTGTAGTAGAAACTACACCGTCAAAATTTTCCTAGAATCCACCTATCATGCCCGATTACCATTTATTGGAATAAAAACCAATTTGAATCCAGAGAGATGAACTTACTGGATTCATCTCTTTTAAAGACTGCTACATAATCAAATCTATAAATTACTATGAGCGGACAACCTTTTCGAGAGAGAAAGAAAGAAGGAACGCGGCGAATCGAACTGGGGAAAAGGAAACTTTCAGAAAATGCGTTTTGAATGATGTTTTGGTTTTTGGAAAACGGGATTTTAATTATCTTTAGGAAATTTGTTAATTTATTCAAAAATCCCTTTATAGAAAACCTTTTCCCATTTTTTTAACTTAAAGAGCTCGAAACTTAAATTCTAAGATCAGTGATAGAGTCGCCACCCGGATCAGCTCATCTGGGAAATTCCAGTACAGCTCCCTACAGAGGGTAGACTACTGTACCTAATCCAGAGATTTAGGGTTCGGGCAAGTGACATGCTTTCACTTTATAGTTCATATTACCATATTTTTTTTGCTTTATTATCTTCCTCTACCTAATTCGTGTTTATTTAGCCCATGCTCAAGCGAATGACAAAAATAAATTATAGAATAAGTAAACCATACATTCTTGCAGTTAAAAGAATAAAAATAGAGGCTGCTTATACAACCAGATCGAATGAAAATAAAAAGCTCTCTTCCTCACATTACAAGTGCCTAAATACACGAATATCTAGAAATTACAACAGCCTAAAATACACGAGTTAAACTATTAATTACATCAGAAATGAAAATAAAAAGAAATTAAAGGCTGCAAAATAGATGGTTAGCACAATTTATATCACAACACAAATAGGACTCAAATAGGATAGAATTGGGATTTTAGGAACGGAGGCATGCATTAAACGGTGGCCGGGCCGACTCGACCAGTTGGCCCTACTAGACCTGGAAAACGATTTTGAAATGCCCTGTGATTTTTGTGCTGGAAAAACTATTTTTTGGAAAACAATTGGCTCGGTTACATGTAAATTTTCCCTTTTTAGCGGTCTATTATCCAGGAACTTGGGGTTCCATTCATGCGGGTTTCCTAATTTCAGCATCCATCTAAGGTCCAAAAGCAGTAAACATGCCAAAACCAGTTTGAATCCGAAGGCAGCATCATGCGACGACGTCCGTATGGGTTATTCCGTGATTTTGTCTCCTTCTGGAGACTACAGTAGTATGATTGTAGTTAGAGTCGTGTGGCTCTTCACAACAGTCGTGCAACTGTAGTTAGAGCCGTGCGGCTCTAATTACAGTCGTGCGACTATAACAAATAGTCATGCGACTGTAGCATCCCGAACTCAAAAAATAGTTTTGTCATTTTGAAAATGCTGATTCGCTTGATTTCAATGGTTCCTGGAGATTCCTATAGAGTGCAGGGGTCTACTATTCCTGGACAATGGATCCGGTTCAAATCGGACAACCCTAGGTTCCAAAAAATCAGAATTGCGGAAATAAAAAATCTCACACCCGCACAAATATAAATCCGAAAACCAAAGTTTAATAGTGTACGGGTGTGTTTGGGCCGAAATATATCACAATGGAATGGAACAAATGGAAAACGGGCTATTTTCAGCCAATCTAAGGCAATTTCGGGTTTCTCCATGGAAGGACCGAGCCGTGCGGCTCTGTTCTTCAGAACTATAGCCATGCGGCTGTGTTCTTGTCAAAACATAGCAGTGCGGCTCTAGTTGGGCAACTGGTTTTCCGAAAAGTTGAGAAATAAAGAAAAATGCAAAGAAAAAGCAATGTACACATGTTTAAGACCTTTCAGAGTTTACCTTGATATTGTTTTGATGTGTTTAATGTCCAAAATTGGATTGAAAAGTTGAAATACTTCCTGAATCCTTAACTGGCTTGAATTCCCAAAAATGAATCCGTATCGATCCGAAACCAACCCGAAATGATGCCAATTGAAAGTGTAAAGGTCAAGAACACTTCCCCTAATGCTTAGAAATAGTTTTTGGTCTTGGTTTTAAGTTCTCTCTTCCTCTTCTTATTTCTCTGTATCTCGGCTCTTTCTCTCTTCTTTTTCCTTTTTTTGTGTTTTCTACCTTAAGATTCCATTGTCCTCCCCCTTTTTTGATTTGATTTTAAATTTTTATATCTCATATAATCTTTAATCATTTCAAGAATTAATGAGTCATTTACTTTTCTGTGGATTTCAGCCGCTTTTCTTCCGTTTCAGTCAAGTTGCTATATTTTGCAGAGCAATTGGACCACTAGAGCCTCACGGCTCTAAAATTTAGAGTCGTGCGACTTTAACATTAGAGTCATACAACTCTAATCTACAGCTGTACAGCTGTAGACAGAGCTGGGGCCGATTCTGCAAAAAACCAATGCTCACCCTAAACCCCAAAATCACCCGGGGGACCTTTCTCGTGGTTTCGGATCAAGGATAGCTCAGTTTTCGAAGTGTTTGAGATATCCAAGGTCACATTTTGGTCGTCCTCAAGTCCGATTTGTGTCCCTCTACTCAATAGGTAGTATAGGTTTCTCATCATGGATGTCGGGAAACCCCGGCGCTTACAGCTGCCCCTCACGTGATCAAATTCAATAACTGATACCAGGTTTAGATTACCTAAGGTGAATTTGAGAATGCCTATTGAAGCACTGTAAATGAAAGGAAAGAAAGATGTACCTAACTTGCTAAAGTGTCATTGTTGCAGTGATGGTTTGATTTGAGCCATTACCGGGCCTATGTTACCCGAGATGATGGTTGAAACTGAGCCTGTACTGGATTTATCTGTATCAGAGGTGGTGATGGAATGAGCCTGAACCGGATTTATCTGTATCCAAGGCAATGGTGAACTGAGCCTGAGCTGGATTTATTTGTATCTGGATTTATCTGTATCCGAGGCGATAGTGGAATGAACCTGTACTGGGCTTATCTGTACCCGAGGCTGTGGTGGAATGAACCTGTGTCGGGTTTATCTGTACCCAAGGCTGTGGTGGAATGAACTTGTACCGGGTTTATCTATACCCGAGGCTGTGGAATGAACCTGTACCGAGTTTATCTATACCCGAGGCTGTGGAATGAACCTGTACCTGGTTTATCTGTACCTGAGGCTGTGGAATGAACCTGTACCAGGTTTATGTACTTGAGGCTATGGAATGAACCTGTACCAGGTTTATCTATACTTGAGGCTGTGGTGGAATGAACCTATACCGGGTTAATCTGTACCCGAGGCAGTGGAATGAACTTGTACCGGGTTTACCTGTACCCGAGGCTGTGGTGAACTGAGTTGAGTTTTGGTTTAGGGACCTGATTCAATGTCTGTACGAAACAGCAGTCTTGCCTGAATTGAGTTGGATTCAAGGATTTGAAATATTGCTTGAATTGAATGAGGTTCAAGGATTTGAAATCTTGCTTGAATTGAATGGGTTCAAGGATTTGAAATCTTGCTTAAATTGAATAGGTTCAAGGATTTGAAATCTTACTTGAATTGAATGGGTTCAAGGATTTGAAATCTTGCTTAAATTGAATGAGGTTCAAGGATTTGAAATCTTGCTTGAATTGAATGGGTTTAAGGATTTGGAATCTTGCTTGAATTGAATGAGGTTCAAGGATTTGAAATCTTGCTTGAATTAAATGGGTTCAAGGATTTGAAATCTTGCTTGAATTGAATGAGGTTCAAGGATTTGAAATCTTGCTTGAATTGAATGGGTTCAAGGATTTGGAATCTTGTTTGAATTGAATAGGTTGGCTTTAGGAGTGATAATTTTGAAATTGGGTCGAGAATGAGTATTTATTCCTTGATCGATAATTTTGGAAACAAAAATTTTTGCCCCTTCTATCAGGAATAAATACGGCTTGATTGTTTTCCCCTGGAAACCTTATATGTTGAGGTTTGGGCCCACGTGGCTCTAATTTGTATCTTAAGGCCCAGTGGATGCCTTAGTGTCGGACTATTTCTGCTTTGAGAGCGATCTTGATTCGGGATGGCCGATGATAATGGTGGGTACCTATACTCTGATTGGTTGTGATGCATGTATGTACATGTGTGTATGTTTTGAGTGTATCTATATGTTTCAATGTATGCATGTGCAAATGGACTCTAGAAGATGCACTTCTCGCTATTTGTCCAATCTTGATATTCCATGTTCTTACTGGGGAAACTGTGTCATGCTGTTGATTGACCATGGCTAGGGCAACACATTCTTTGTGTAATGTAATCCTTACATTTTTGCTAGGGATATATGATGACTGTTGAGGAAGTACGATGACTACTAGGGAGAAAGTGGTGACATTCTCTGTGATGGTCCCACTAGGGGATAGCATAGAGGGTCCTGTTGGAGAAAAGTGGAATAACTCCTGCTGGGGGATAGTGGAAGGGTTCCACCTTTCTGCCCCTAGGAATAGTGAATCTGGAGGTGCTCTAAATCTTGCCTTAACTGCCCGATTTGGGTTTTCAGCTCAGCGAGCCGCTTTAATTTTTTTCCTGAGGTGCCTTTTTGGTTTTCACCTCAGCAAGCTTTTTTTTGAAAGTGCTCTAACTTTTGCCTAAACTGCCCAATGCAGGTTTTCAGCTTAACGAGCTGCTCTAATTTTTGACTGAGGCACCTTTTCAGTTTTCACCTCAGCGAGCTCTCCTATTTTTTTTTGTTTTTTGTTTTTTGTTTTTTTTAGTGAGACACATGTAAGCGGAAAATGTGCATAGCCATATATGATGCATGATGCTAATTCAATTTCAAACAGACTAGGGACATTTAAATTAACAGAACAAGGCATTCATTCATTTAGTCATTAATAATGTTTCAGCATAATGCACATCACAGATGAAATGAGGCTAAGGACTGAATCAACAATGGTATCTGTCTTGACCGAATTCATGACTACCACCAACCGGTCCTTGCATATTTTCCCACTGGTGGTGCTCACCTCACCGTCCTAACTTTTGCATGGACCACCTTTTCGGTTTTCAAACTATCGAACTGTCCTAATTTTTGCATGGACCGCCTTTTCAGTGTTTGATCAATCGGACCCCCCTTTTTTTTACTGTGTTAGCACCTAAGTTCATCTCGATTGATAGGGTCGACGACTTAGTCTCTGTTTCGTCTGCTAGAACTGCTTCCATCTTATAGACCAACGAGTATAGTGTTTCTCCTGTATGTGCTCTACTGCTAGTTCTTTGTTTTTGCAAGACAAGTGGTAACGTGTTAGCCCAGTCTTTGCAGGTAAATGTCTTATTTGACATCACCCTCTTGATGGACTTATTGGCTGCTTATACCACTCTGTCGGCTTATAGGTGACACGGAGACGGCGTATGATGCCTCACCTCTTTATCCTAGAACGATTGTGTTGTTGCCCCTGAACCCGCGTTCCGCTACCGGGCATGATATGGTGCGGAATGCCATATAGTACGAATACATTCTTCTTTCTGAACTTGGACCCACACACCTTTTTTTTTTTTGCTGTGATATTTATACAGAACCCTGATTCTACCCACTTTGAGGAATAGTTCATGGTTATGACCACGAATTAATGTCTGTTCGGCATAAGTGGCCCTGTTTCTCCAACGCTATCAATCCCTCATCCTGTGATAACCTGTTTTCTGGTCTGAGTCTAGGAGCTTCTACTTGGCTGGGCTTGTCTTTTGGATTCTTTGGAATTCTGCATCCTGCAATCCTTCGTCAACCTCCAGGCGTACCATCATAGGACTAGGCGAAGGCCTTCACGTGCTTTTAGGGTACTTTGCAATTTCTTTTCCTCTTATCAGGCGTGAGATCTTTCAAGACGGATACCATTTTTTGGGTCATCATCTATCTTTTCATTTCATGCAATGATGTGTCATGTATGCTAAAGACATTAGATGAATGTTTGTATGTATGCATAATGTTCCATCCAGAAAAATATCGCACAAGTAATTAAAATCAACTTGCATTACATTAAATGCCTTGTGGGCTAAATTGTTCACAAAAAAGGATAGAAAACAAAAGCAGATACATCAAAATAATTATCATCCTCAACATACGGAGGGTCTTCTCTTACTACTGTGTCATCTCTTTAATAGCTTGAACACGTGGATTAGTCAAAGCTAGAAGAGACATAATCTGGTGAGTTCAATCTCTTGATTCAAATTGTTTTTATTTCAATCAATGGTAATTGGACACGATAGGTGCATTCTAGGAAATTTTAAACGGTTTATTTTCTGCTGCGCCACGTTATTTTTCCGATGACAAATCCCAATAGTGTATATGACATAACCTGAGGGTTTTATCGATCCTAAGTATCCTAACCGGGTATGCAAGCTTCAAAGATCCATTTATGGATTGAAGCAAGCATTCAAGTCTTGGAATTGGAGATTCAATGTGGCCATTACAGAATATGGCTTCACACAAAATTTTGATGAGCCCTATGTGTATAAGATGGCTAGTGGGAGCATTTCCACCTTCCTAGTGCTATATGTTAATGACATCCTTATCATTGGAAGCGACATACCAATGCTGCAAGGGTTAAGCAGTGGTTGAGTAAGTGATTCACAATGAAGGACTTAGGCAAAGTTGAGATGACCTTAGGGATCAGGATCTACAGAGATAGATCCAATCGGCTTCCAGGCCTAAGTTAGGCTATATACATTGACAAGGTTCTAAAAAGATTCAACATGGATAAGGCAAAGAGACGATTCTTGCCTATGCGCCATGGGTTGAAGCTGAGTAAGAAAGATGGTCTTAAAACAAAGGACTGGGAGAACATGGAAAAGGTCCCTTATGCATCTGCTATAGGATCTATCATGTACTCCATGTTATGTACAAGGCCTGATGTGGCGTTTGCACTAAGTATGACTAGTCAGTACCAGTCAGATCCTAGGGAGTGTTGGGATTTTTAATCACAAAATGCCCGATTAAAGTGGAACTATGGAGCATTTTTTCAAATCCGTACCCAGGAGCAATTGAAATGGAAATAAAAAACAATAAAATTCAAATGAGAAGAATTAGATTCTCACTAGTCATATCTCCTCTAGAGATGGCTGCAGAAATTGAAATCGATTCCCTCCACTCTCACGTACACGAACGCCTATCGAGTAGAACCCGTGCTAGCAGCGGATCAATGAATTTTGGAGAGAAAAGTGAGATGAAATTTCTACCTTAGAATTGAAAACATGCCAATAGTAAAATCCCCTTAATGGCCGAATTCCATAATAAGAAATTCATTGATTTTTGCTTAAATCATGGCCTTTTTTATTAGGGTAATAAGTTTGTTTCTATAAATGGAATTAATGCCCATAATTCCATAAATCCTAATTAATTAGTATGGTTTAATTCCTACTCAATTCTAATTTAATTTCTATGCATGTATTTATATAATATCATATTATATAAGATATATGTCATTTAAATTAAATAGATTTGTCAATTGGAATTATCCCTACAAATTAATTAATGATTTCACAATAAACATATACATATAAACCTATATATGTATTAAATTTCCACCAGAAAATTTATTCACAAGTTTATTTATTTAAATCAACTTTGTGCAACCAAATAAAATATAAATAAATGTCAATTAAATTATATTGACCAATCCAATTGATCTTTAATTTAATTGATTAATATTTATCTCTCCAATTAGTATACTCCAAGTATACAGGTGATCCGACTAGACATTCTATGTGTACGATCCTTATAGGCCCGTCTTTATGTTGGCAGTGGACCTATGGTCCACAGACTGCAGGTGGGCTCTAGCAAGCCACTGTAGCCCCCAGTTAAGATGGAGAAAGCACTCCAACTGTAATTGTAACCCTATAGTTTAAACTTGTACATCCCATGTCATTGATATCGGTGTCCAACATAAAGGCATGGATTAATCACCCTCTTTTGTGTCTGAACATTTACTTGATTCTGAATGAACTGATGCTCACAAACAAGTTCCAACTTGTTTGGGTGTGGCCACACTCTTATCAGTTGCATTCATCAAGTGGCTGGTAATATCTTCTCAGTGGACTACTGAGTGACATTCCCTTCTACATATCCATAGTCCTGCCATGCTTACTGACATACCCGAATATACCCATACTTGGCACCCTGTTACAGGCCCTTTAGGCATACACCAAAGTATGCCACTTGGTATGCAGCACCATCATATGGTCAGGTCAAAGGATCCATACAAGTACTGCATGAGAATCACTTGTGATATTATACCATGTGTTTTCTCGTTTAGTGGATCTATCCAGTACCATGCCCATTTTGCATGTACCCATTAACTTGGTTGACATCCCATGTCCAATGGCTGGTAAGACACCGCCATACAACCAAGCTAATGATAGTCTTTAGTTCCATTCATTCCCATGACTAGAATAGACTATGGATGACTTTATGGTCATATTGTTTTCCCTATCCATGGTCTTACTGCTCAGTGCATGACACCTGTCATCATGGATATGGATACGTCCATCGGAGACTCTATTTAATACATAGCACACGATATATAATAAATAGATTAATGACTTTATTTAATGACACAAATTATATAATACATAAATCTTACATCAAAGTACAAATGTATGATACAAGTACTTGGATCAATGCCTTGGGACTAGGGCATATCCAATAGGGAGGAACACTAGAAGGCAGTCAAGGCAATATTGATGTACCTTAACTGGACAAAGGATTCTTTCATAGTGTATGGAGGTCAAGATGAGCTGGTACTTTCAGGTTACACTGATGCAAGCTTTGAGACCGATGAGGATGAAAACCAGTCACAGTCTGGTTATGTTTTTCTCCTGAATGGCAGGGCCATTAGTCACATGTCCTCAAAGCAGGCCACCATTGTTGACTCTACAACAGAAGATGAGTACATAGCTGGATGAAAAGCTGCAAAGGAAGTCGTTTGGATCAAGAAGTTCATAACTGAGTTGGGAGCAATACCCACTATCCTAGAGCCAGTTGATGTTTTTTGTGACAGCAATGGGGCTATCGCACATGAGAAAGAGCCCCAGTCACACAAGAGATCCAAACACGTGCTAAAAAAGTTTTACCTTATTCGGGAGATCATGAATAGAGGTGACATATCATTGCAGAGGGTTGACACCAAGAATAATGTCATTGATTTATTGACTAAGGTGCTATCGCAGATAGCACCATGGTCATACCAGATCTATAGGAATTAGGGCAATGCCCACTTAGAAATAGTGCAAGTCAGAGATTGTTGGTGTGCCCTAGTTCTTAGGGAATTGGATTCTTGTATTTTGTATTATACATTAAGACTTCTTGTATTCATACATCATTTATGTCACATTAATAAAGGCAATTAATCTATTTCATTTATATCTTGTGCTATAATATGAGTAGAATGTCCATTGATTGAGAATCATAAAACCTATCTCAGGTATGTTCTAATCGTGGAACGAATAGAACCATAGACTTGTATATTCGATGTCTGTTTGGTAGTTATTAACTAGCCATAGTACTTGTAAAGTCAGTCATGAATATAGGTACATGTCGCTTACATGGGACTAAATTGATCCGTACAAGAAAGCCACATGGTTGTCATATCATAGGTCTTTCTTAAGTAGGTCTCTTTTGTCCTCAGACAAGATTTCATTATAGTATCAATATGGAATCCGGTTCACTTTGAAATATGCCTAGCAGGTCTGTAAAAGGACACTAAATATGGGTATGATTGGGTGGACAAGTGAACATATTGATATTGATGATGAATTGATGGAATTGCCACTCGGGTAACACCGAGATGATATCACTGGCCACTTGATGAGTGGGACTGATAAGTGTATGGCCATACCCAAATAAGTTGGTTGCTTATTTGATTAATCAGTCAACTCAAGATCAAGAAATATAATAAACAGTAGAAGAGGATGACGGACACCATGCCTCTTGTTTATTCGTATCGATATCTTTTGGCAAAGGACACTATGAGATTACTACCGGATGAGTGTCTTCTAAAGACTACTGTATCACTATCTTAATTGGGGGCTGTAACGGTTTGCTAGAACCCACTTACATTCTGTGGGCCTTGGGCCTATTGCCAACATAAAGACAGACCCATAGGATCATGCACATAGATCAACTGAGCCGGAACTTATAGAAATTATGCATGTAATGTACATTGGAAGGAATGCATTAATTAATTAGTTGACATTTGTTGTCAAGGTAATTAATTAATATTAGATTGATTTTATTTAATTAATAAGTTTACATAATGTAATTAATTAATATCAATTAATTGAATTACATAACTAAACAATTAACTAAATTATTTTCTTAAGTGTGGTTTAATTTTAATTTAGGGGTAATTAAATTCAGCCTAATGGAATTAAATTATATAGTATTAACTTTTAATATAAAGTTTATTTATGTAATTGTAATCCTAGTGGGCTTAGATTTAATTAACCTAGTAAAACCCAATTAGACAAGGAGTCTATATAAGGGCACACTTAAGAATAAAAATTAGCCCTAACCCTAATTTTAATTGTTGGATATTTCATCCCTATTGCAACCCCAAAATAGTAGAAATTTCAGCACTTACTCTTCCATTCCTTCGCTCTTTGACTAGCACTGGTTCCCGCTCAACAGTTGATCATGCACAGGACTTTGGAGATCGCTTAAAGAATTAATTCTATATCAGTCTCTAGAAGAGACAGATTTGGTGAGTTTAATCTCTCTTTATCCAAATTGTTTTTGTTCCAATCAATGGTAATTGGACACGATAGGTGGATTCTAGGGAATTTTAACGGTGTAAATTCCACTACGCTACGTTATTTTTCCGAGGATGAATCCCAACAGATGATAGATCTACCATAAATATTTATCCTCGAAAGATATTTCCATGCCTTAACATGCATGAAGAAGCCCTCTCGAAGTCTACCACTATGATTCGAGCATATGACGACTATAAATAGATAGTGATAGGGATTTTTGAAGCTGAAGTAGTGTTTGGACCTATGAGATCCACAATGCCATTCACCATCATTGACATCCCAATCATATTCTCTTTGCTCCTAGGATGACCCTAGTTTCATTCTTTGGGTGGTGTGCCCTCCACCTTGCATCAGTCATTTATGATAGGGAAGCTGTGAGCACGGGTTTTTTTCGGACCTCAGTGATGAAAGCTATTATTACCTTTTCGCGGATAAACATGAGGTGTGTTTGGAGTGAATAGAATGGTGCCGAAGATATCCCAGATGACTCGAATGTGTTTGACAAGTCTTGGTACATAACCTCGAAGAAGGTCGAGTGAGCGTTTGAAAGAACCGAAGAGAAAAAGGGAAAAAATAAAAAAATAGGCTAATCTAGTCACTACAGCCGCGTGGCTATAATCACCAGATTTCCTTTTTTGACACCAATCAGCCTTTAATTCGAATTTCTTAACATAAATGGGAGATACAAAACCATAATAACGAGATTAGGGTTCACAACAGAGACAGAACATACAGAATAGATAGAATTGAAAGAAAACACCGCCACACTTAGAGTTCTTGAAAGAAAAAGATTGAAATTTAATGTTTTAATCCAAAAATAATAAAAAAACCTTAAAAAAATTTGTAGAAACAATCATAATTTTGAGAGAACTAGTTTTCTATGGGTGTTTCTAGACTGTAATCATTCATTCAATTTCATTCGGGATTCCGCTCGGGCTTCGGAGAACGCACACGCTTTTGGGTTGTGCATAATTGCAAGGCATTTCCCGGCATCCGAATCCATCCCTGATGCTCCAAAACACTGGAACACAGACAAGGTATATTCTGAGAGGCCTTAAAAATCCTTTTTAACTCATTCAGGGTGCTATTTGTTGGTATTTTTGAGTTTTTTGCGATTTTGGAAGCGATTTTGGTTACAGCCGCCCCACCTGATGATTACAGCCGTACGACTGTAACCTACAGCCATGCGGCTGTAATGCCCTATAGTGGCATGGTTGTAATGCCCTACAGGGGAGCGGCTGTAATTTACAGGGGTGCGGTTGTAACCTATAGCCGCGCAGCTGTAATCTTTTAATTACAGCTGCATGGCTGTAATCTTCAGGGGTAGAAACTCCAAATGCCCCAAACCGACAGATAATGCTTCATTTTTCAAATCAAATGTGTTTTTCATGAATATTATCGGTCCAATTACATCCATATGTGTTTGATTTTCAGTTTTCGAATTTATAATTGGTGGATGTAATGATAAAGTTTGGTGATTTTGGGTTTTTAGGGATTTCCGGACTCATTTGATTCGATCCGGATCTGTTTTTGTGGAACTTCATTAATTTCCAGAAATCCCCGATCTCTCAAAATCATCAAAATTCCAAAACGATTTTCAAAACGAGAAAAAAACCGAAAATCTGATTTTGGAGTGCTACAGCCGTGTGGCTATAGTCTGAGAAACAGAATTACGGTTTTGCCTTTTTGGGCTTCTAAATTGTAATTTTGCCTCTCCTTCCCATTCAAAACGGATTTTTGGCATGTCTACATTTTCAGACCCTAGATGGATGTTTAATTTAGGCCCACTCACGAACGGGACTCCCTGGTCCCGGGATATCCGTCCCACTAAAAGTTGGAAAATGCATGTAAAATGAGCCAAATGGTTTTCAAAATTGGTTTTTCATCGATAAAACCTACAGGGCGTTTCAAAAAACCATTTTTCATGTCTAACCGGACCTACCGGTTGGGTCAACTCGGTTACCCCCCTTAAATGTATGACCTCGTTTCCTAAAATAACCATATTCTATCCTATATGAGTCCTTGGTGTGTTTTATTTACTTGTGCTAACTGTATTTGGATGTAGGTTTTATTTTTCTTTATTTTTATTTTTGGATCTATTTTATAGATTAAATCGTGTATCTAGGCAATTGTACTTTTTTAGATTTTCATGTATTATAAGCAGTTGTAATGGTGAGGATGAGAGCTTTTTCTTTTTATGGGTTGTATAATTTGACCTCTACTTTACTTTTCCTGCACTTTTACTTTTCTACACTTTATTTTGGTTTTTATATTTATGTCATTTGTATAAGCATTGATTAATAATAATAAAAAGATAAAATGAGTAGAATTAAGTGAATGCAACATTAAATTATGAAATAACAATTGAAAATAAGTGAGGATTAGAAGGTATGTTGCCCGAACCTCAAATCTCTGGATTAGGTACTGCGTCTACACTTGGAAGGGAGCTGTACCGGAATTTCCCAGATGAGCTGATCCAGGTGGCGACTCTGTATCTAATCTTGAAATTCCTGTTTTGAGATTTTTAAGTTAAATTGGGATTTTCTAAGAAAAATTTATTTTCCAAAATTCACACTTTCAATTAAGTTTTCTACAAAACGAGTTTCCCAATAAAATGAAAGGTTTTCTTGAAGAAGATTAAAAACCCATTTTCAAACCACATCATCACACTTCGAAAAGAAAATCCCTGGTTCCCGCTTCACTGCTCGTTTCGTAAAAATGTCGTCCGCTCATAATGGAGACTCTGCTGGGGATCAATTGTTTCTTTTAAAAAGTTTTCACAAAAGCTTAAGGAACTTAGGCAACAATTGAAGTATATCCTCACTTATAGTCAATTATTAAATCATAATTTGATGTTTCATTCACATTTGCATAAGCATGACATTTTCTCTTCTTGAATCCCTCCAACACTTGTTTAAGCCCGGTTTATCTGCAAAGGTGACCTACCTCTTCCGCTAGGATTGGAGGCACCCGAGGCGGTAAACCACTCATAGCCTCATACTTACCCTTTGGTTTGGACCCTTGAGTGGGGAGAAGTGAGGAGTGTATTTTCGCTATAGGAACCTGGTTTGACTTTTACCTTCATGTAATGGTCTAGGAACATCCCCTTAGGGTTACCAAAACATATATCTGAAAATGGACATTGAGAGTGTGCCTTTGGTATCCTCGATTGATTCCAAAGAGACCCAACACCTAGGAAGAATGCGAGACCAATCGAATGGAGGAATAAGGTGGGAAGGGTGAGCATTTTGTTGCGTGCGCTAACGTTTGTTCTATGGTGGTTTCATTTTTGACCATTACATGCAACATCAAACATGCATCATCCGTGTGCCATTTTCTAACCACATCTTTATGTAGCCATTCACAAGCATCATCATACGTGTGGTATTATACTAACCACATTTTCTTGCAGCCATAACATATTACTTGTGTGTCATATCCATCTTGTGTGCTTGCATTTCATAAAGCATACATGACATCATCTCGTGTGTCATGCATCCTAACCACGTTTTTATACAGCTATTTGCATTCTGTATGACATGGGCATTTATATCATCTCATCCCATCTAAAATGAAGGATGTTCTAAGTATGCCCCTTACAACATTTCATCTCATGACATATCGGGAGTCCCCAAGATTACCCGTGTTCGCCTGTGCACTGGATTGCACTTGGCCATTTCATTACACCATCACACTGTTAAAGGACCACAATGGTCTTAGGCTTGTGTTCATGTGGCAGATCACACAATACCATCACATGATATCATGTCCATTCATCATGGTGTCATGGCGACACTAAAGTCTTGTTTGTGTGTCACGATCCACATCGGGTTCTTTCATAACATTGATGATCCATCTGAGGTACTCCATGAGTGCCGAACTAGAATTCATATTAGGACGTTTCATAACATGTTTAATCATGCAAGGTGTTCCATGAATGTCGAAATGCTGTACGTGTCTCGAATTACACACGACTTGTTTGTGACATCACTTCATCTAAGATGCCATAAAAGCATCAAACCTCTGTCTATGGAACGGCTCCCATATGACCATCGCATACCATTTCATCAACCAACAAAGCATCGAACCACTGTCCATGTGTCGATACACACGTGACCATTTCACGACATCCGCTAGGTGCCCCGAAGGTGCCAAACTTCTGTCCGTGTGCCGGTCCACACGTGACATTTTTGCATTGTCTTTTGCATGGCATAGGGTATGCTTGGAACATCCAAACAAAAAGAAAAAAAATACAAAAGTCATTTTCATCATCATCCGCATCCATAAAGCATCATCTGACCATGAACACGAACACACCATACACGCCATTTAGTGTGTCGAGTCTAGGTCTATGACATCCATCCACGATTCTAACCTTCTGTTGAATGTGCAGTTTGGAGTCACACCTCGAAACGATTAGTTCGTGTTGAATTAGAGCCGAACCCACCAATTCAGTTAGTTCAATCAGAGCCTATCATTATGGAGGTAATCAGATCAGGGTCAAACTCAAATCGGGAGGTCGAAACTCAGTTGCCCACTCTACCAATTGACAGTCAAGTTTTATTAGAAGAGGTGGACAGAGCAGAGATGGCCGACGAAAATAATGGAAACTTGCCTTTCGATATAGCGGCTTTTATAAGGAGCTTCTTAACCTCAGATGAGTTAAAGGCTACTCTTAGAGAACAAGTGCAGGCCATGATAAGCTCCATCCCTGTTCAGATTGTTCCACCGGCTCAAACTTTGGTTGGAAATGGAGGATAACAGTTCGTCCCAGCTATGAATGGAACTGGTGGGAGTACCCCCAGTGGAAGTGGTGGAGTTGTCCATCACAGGGAGCCCGACCATTAGTCTGAAGAAGATGAGGCCTTTGAGAAGGCAAGAGAAGCCTCAATTGAGATGATGCTGGAGAAGCGTCTCAATTGGAAATTTTCTGATATTGAAGCCATGCTACCTAAGCTGAAGGAGATGGTCCGCTATAACCCTGTTAAGTATGTTGACCCGACTACTTTGATGGCTGATGGAGGAGAGCCACTCCCAGCTGGTTTTCAGATGCCTTACCTGCCTTCGTACATAGGAGAAGGCCCACTAGAAGCTCATTTGGACAGTTATGTGAGGCTGATGACTAGCATATGGATTGGGAAAGGTCATCTCTTAAACCTGTTTCCGACTACCCTAAGGGGTGCCACGGCAAAGTGGTATATGAACATGCCTCTCTACACCTGTTCTACTTGGGAGGACCTATCTGAAGCTTTTATAAAGCAGTACGCTTACAATACCCAAGTAGAGACTACCCTTGAAGACCTGGAGAGAATCCGCCAGAAGCTAAATAAGTCCTTCCCAGCTTACTACAAGCGGTGGATTGATGTGTAAGTTTTGGTGGATGGAGCACCAAAGTTGGAGTCGCTCATTGTGAAGCTGGTGGATGGTGTCTGCCCTAATACAAGTACAAGATGAAACTGAAGAGATTTCACTCCTTCAATGAGGTGGTAGAGTTTGCCAAACATATCAAGTGATACGAGGAAGAGGAGCAGAGGGGCAGACAGTGTTCGGGCCTTTACAGAAGCAATCAGGGGTACTCTCAAGGGTACAAAGGCAACAGCTATAATGCTACTCCAGTGGGGTGCAGTGCTAAGTCAACTCAGAGTGTAGCCCTGATCGAAGTACAATGGGAGGATGTGGCCGCTATGAACCTAGGAAGACAGACTCTTCAAAGGGTCACTAGTCTATGGGCTGAGTCAGTAAGCCGTATTTTTACTAAGTGTAGAAAGGATGGGTTATTACAGAGCTTGAAGCCATTTTCACCTCCAGCTGAGGCAGATAAAGATAACTTCTGCATTATCACATGATGACAGGTCACAGTACAAATGAGTGTACCCATTTGATTAAGGCTATCAAGCAGTTGGTCGTTAATGGAAGGATCATCGAGCCAGCTCTAAAACCTAGCATTCAGAATAATCCCTTGCCCAACCTTGGGTGATTCAAATGCACAAGCTATTAAGGACCATAAGGCTATAATAAAAGAAGACCCTCTACATGTGGAGGATGATAGTCATTTTGATGTTTTAGTTTGTTTTACTTTTGTTATCTTTATCATTTATTCTGTGAACAATTCAACCTCTCAGTGTTTAATTCAATAGAATTTGGTTTCAATTACTTGTGTGATATTCTTTCGAATGGAACTCTGCATGCATACAAACATTCATTTAATTTCTTTAGCATACATGATGCATCAATGCATGAAATGAATCTAAGGACAGATAAAGACTTGAAAAGGATATCCGTCTCGAAAGATCTCATGCCTGATGAAAAAAAAATTGCAAAAGTACCATAAAAGCACATGGGAATCTTTGTCTGACCGTACGATGTCGTGCCAAGGTGACAAAGAAATTACTAAACACCAAGCTCCAAAGGATTCGAAGATGGAATCAGCCAAGCAGGAGCTCCACAGACTCGAACGGACATCGCTCCATGGTCACAACCGTCAACTGCTTCTCAAAGTGGGTAGAAGCAGAACTATATATGAATGTCACTTCTAAAAAAAAAAGAAAGAAAAAAAAAGTGCTATTATGTCATGACTGATGATGGAGCACAATTCCTAGGGGTAGTAACACAGTGCTCCAAAATAAAGGGTTGAACATCATAGACCATCTCCGTGTCCCTCAAAGCCGACGAGGCGACAGTGCCGGCCAATAAATCCATCAAAAGGATTCCATCAAAAGTAGTGGCACCTATAGAATATGGGTCGACAAATTATCATTTGCTTTGCAAGGACACAGAACAAGCATCAGAGTACGCACTGAAGAATCGTCATACTCCTTAGTCTACAGGATGGAAGTGGTTCCACCAAGGGAGACAAAGACCAAGTTGTCAACCCCATCAACCCAGACAAGCCCAGACGCTATTATGTGTTTGGAAAAAAAAAGGGTCCGATGGGTCACAAATCGAAAAGGCGATCCATGAAAAAATCAGGACAGTCTGATGGATCAAAAACTGAAAAGGCTGTCCATGCAAAAGTTTGGACAGAGAGGCGAGCACCATCAGTGGGAAAATCTACAAAGACCAGTTGGTGGCAGGTGTGGGTTCGGTCGAGACGGATACCATTACTGATTCTGTCCTTAGCTTCATTTCATCTTTGATGTGCATTGTGCTAAAACATTATAAATAAGTGAATGAATGAATACCATTTTCTATTTGGTTAAATGTCCCAAGTCTGCTTGAAATTGAATTCGTATGGATGTGCACATTTTCTGTTTACATGCATCTCACATCAAAAAAGAAAAAAAGAGTCCGATGGATAGAAAACCGAAGAGGCGGTCCATGCAAAAATTAGGATAGTTTGATAGATTAAAAACCCAAAAGGGTAGTCTATGCAAATATTAGGACACAAAATAAATCTGCTGAGTTGAAAACCCGAAGGGGCAATTCAGGAAAAAGTAAAGACAGTCTGATAGGCCGAAAACCCAAAAAGGTGGCCTATGCAAAAGTTAGGACATAAAATAAAAAAAAAAAGAATAAAAGTCATACAATAGAAACAACCTCAGGTAACCCTAATCCTCTAAAGACTGGGGCACCTCAAAGTCAGCACCTTACGTCCACGTCTCATGAGGCAAGCAATCAGGATGCATCCACTGATGATGCACATGTCAAGGCCGCTGTGGTGTAAACACTCTACACTCGGTGGTGCACAAAGATCGAAGGACCCTCAACAGATGACCATACTATCCACATAGCCAAGCGGGAGAGTAGAAAAGTCACGTGGGTCAATCCAAGCAACTGGATACCTCAGGCCCAAGTCTTAGTTGTCACATCAGAAATATCCCATCAGGGGCAGACCCACCTGGGCCTCTAAATCATCCACCCGATCTATGAAGGTCTGACTCATGATCTTTAACTCGGTGACCCGTGGACACAATTGGTCAACCATCACCCTCAAGCGAGTGGACTCTCAGCACTCAATCCCAACCACCGTCTACACCAAGCAAAACATAAAAAAGCACCATAATTATATGCATATGCATCCAAGACATACACGCATACATACATTCAAAACATACATACACACATGCATACACACATCGAAGATCAACCCAAGTACAGGTATTCGTTATTATAATCAGGCTGTCTCGAATCGCGAGCACTTTGAAAGCAGAATAAACCCGACACTAGAGCATCCTCTGAATCTCAAGTAAGAGACTCTTCTTAATTTTCAGAATTCACATTTACACCGATATAATCCCGAGAAGGGTATTCCTTGCCTTTTGTAGGTATCCAGGGGCAAAACAATAAAGCCGTAATTATTCTTTATCGAAGGGGCAAAAATTTTTGTTCCCAAAATTATCGATCAAGGAATAAATATGCACTCCTGATCCAATTTCAATGGTATTGCTCCACCACAGAGAGCTAACTTCAATGGTATTGCTCTACCACAGAGAGCCGATTTTAATGGTATTTGATGGAGTGGAAGAGGTGGCGCTGACTTATTTGGAGAAAAAGTTCGACGATCGGCAAAAATGGGCAAAACGGCGATGAAGGCAAATATCATCTGATTTGGTCCCAAAAATAGTCAAATTTTATTGGAATTGGCCTGGTGAACAGGACCCACACTTTGTGATGGGCACCACCATAATTTTGCGAAAAAATGCTGTTTGGACCTTTAATTTTACGTTTTTATATTTTTAGGGACTTAATTGCAAATTTTGAAAAGTTTCTGTATTATTCGGTTTGTTCCGAAATTTTTACCCTAGCTCTACAAACCTATAAATAGGGCTGTTATGTAGAAGGAAGTCAGTTTTAAAGCCGAATTCTTTTTGAGTTAATTTGTTTTTTTTTTCCTATTCCTAGTTTTGTGAAAAATTAGGTTTTAGAAGCCTAAATTCCGGTATCGTGCGCGATCAATGGAGTTTGGTAGAATTGTTTCCGGTATCTTGTGAGATCAACGGATTCAGTTGGTTTGAATTGTTCCGCTGCATCAGTTTGGTATCAGAGCCTAAACCCTAAGCCGAAACTATGCCGCCGCGAAGAGAACGGAGGGTAGAAGAAATTGTGGCTGAAGAGGACGGTTTAGAGAATCGACTTGAGCAACGACTGCATCGAGTGATTGACCAGCGCCTACAAGAGGCTGTCGATCAACTCACGGAGAGGGTGGCAGGATTGCTTGCGAATCAAAATAGGGCAAACGAAGGGCGCAACCGCGCGAGACAATAGTTTCGTGGAGAGGAAGAAAATCCTTTTGTCGCTGATGAGGATGAGGATTACGAGTTTGATATGGGGAGAAATCGAAGGCGGAGACCGGAACCAGAGGATAGACGTTGGGAGAGTGGAATTCGAACGGAAATCCCAGAGTTCCAAGGAATCCTTCAACCTGAGGAGTTCATTGATTGGTTGACGACTGTTGAGGAAGTAATGGAATTCAAAGGGGTTCCTGAGGACAGAAAAGTGCAGTTGGTGGTGACTAGGTTGAGAGGACGCGCCATGGCCTGGTGGCAGCAGCTCAAACAGATTCGGCTGAGGCTGGGAAAACCGAAGATTGCCGCCTGGGAGAAGATGAAGAAACACATGCGGACTGCGTTTTTGCCCTACAATTACCAGCGGTTAATGTATCAACGCTTGCAGAATCTAAGACAGGGTAATCGGACAGTGGATGAATATACCACTGATTTTTACCAATTGATTGCCCGGAACGATATTCAGGAGACCAAAGATCAGTTGGTTTCAAGGTATATCGGAGGATTGAGGGAACAAATCCGAGATTTAGTTAATGATTTTGATCCATTAACGGTATCTGAAGCACATCAGCGAGCAGTCAGGATGGAGAGGAGACCCCGTACTGTTGGCTTTACCAATACGGTCGGTGGTGGTGCAAATCGACCCTCCAATACAGCAGCAGCCCCTGCCAATAGAGTTACCGCTTCACAACCAGCCAATAACCCTGTCAAACGAGTCAGTGGTAATAATGTTAAGTGCTTTTCCTGTGGAGAGGTTGGACATGTCAGGTCTGAATGTAAGAAAGCAGGGAAGCGGGCGATGTTTATGGAAGCAGAAGAGGAGGATGAAGAGACCCAGTTACCGGAGGATGAAGAAGAAGCTAACAGTGAGGAAGAGGAGATAGTCGCCGGAGACACTGGAACTGCCCTGGTGGTTCGGAGGTTCTGTTTTACTCCTCGGTTAGTGGAAGATAACTGGCTGCGAAACAATATTTTCCAGTCCACATGCACGATCAAAGACAAGGTCTGTAAGTTTATTATAGATTCTGGATGTTGTGAAAATATTATCTCTGCTGAGGCTGTTAAGAAATTAGAATTAGTGACAGAAAAACACCCAAAACCGTATAAATTGTCTTGGTTGAAACAAGGGGGTGAAGTAATTGTGTCAAGGAGGGTATTGGTTCCTTTTTCTGTTGGTAGTAAATACAAAGATGAAGTATGGTGTGATGTAGTTGAGATGGATGCATGTCATCTGTTATTAGGGCGACCATGGCAGTATGATAGGGAAACATCGCATGACGGGAAGAAAAATAGCTATAGCTTCTTGTTTGAAGGGGTGAGAATAGTTCTGGTCCCGAAGAAGGAGGAGAGCAAGGGTACGGTGATTATGTTGTCCCTAGCTCAGTTTGAAGAAGAATTTCAAGAAGCGGATTTGGCCTTTGCATTAGTAAGTAAAGAAGTTGGGGAAAATAAACCGATTGCTGAGGCAGTCCAGCCCTTATTGAAAGAGTTTGCTGACCTGTTTCCAGAGGAGCTACCGGCTGGTTTACCCCCCCTACGTGATATCCAGCACCGAATTGATCTTGAGCCCGGTGCAGCCCTACCTAATCGGCCCCATTACGGAATGAGTCCAGCGGAACATGAAGAGCTGAGGAGACAAGTGGAGGAGCTGTTAGAGAAAGGATACATAAGGGAGAGCATTAGCCCTTGTGCGGTTCCAGCCTTACTGATACCAAAGAAGGATGGATCGTGGAGGATGTGCGTTGACAGTCGAGCAGTCAATAAGATAACAGTCAGGTATCGCTTTCCTATCCCTCGACTTGATGATTTACTTGATCAAATCAGTGGGGCTACTATCTTCAGTAAACTGGACTTGAAAAGCGGATATTACCACATCAGAATCCGACCCGGAGATGAGTGGAAAACGGCTTTTAAAACCAGAGAGGGTCTGTATGAGTGGTTAGTAATGCCGTTTGGGCTTTCTAATGCGCCGAGTACCTTTATGAGAGTGATGAACCAGGTGTTGAGGCCTTTCATAGGCAAATTTGTGGTAGTTTATTTTGATGACATTCTGATATTTAGTGCCACCGAAGCTGAACATTTACAGCACTTGAGAGCTGTCTTAGAGGTTCTGAGGAGGGAGAGATTATTTGCTGCCTTGAAGAAGTGTGAATTTATGGCAAGGAGCGTGCTGTTTCTGGGTTATGTGGTGTCGGCAGAGGGATTGCAGGTGGATGAATCGAAGATTCAAGCTGTCCAGCAGTGGCCCAGACCCCGGACTGTGACTGAGGTGCGGAGTTTTCATGGACTGGCATCATTTTATAGGCGATTTATCCCCCACTTCAGTACTATCATGGCACCAATAACAGAGTGCATGAAGCAGAAGGACAGATTTGAATGGTCAGAGGCAGCAGAGGAGGCCTTCAAGGCAATCAAGTATAAACTGACTAATGCACCTATCCTAGTTCTACCCGATTTCCATCAACCATTTGAGTTACACTCAGATGCGTCAAAACTGGGTATAGGAGCAGTCCTCAGTCAGAATAGCAGACCAGTGGCGTATTATAGTGAGAAGTTGTCAGGGGCAAAGCTTCGGTACAGCACGTACGATGTAGAGTTCTATGCAGTGGTGCAAGCCGTCAAGCATTGGAGGCACTACCTATTTCAGAAGGAGTTTGTGCTCTATACAGATCATGATGCCCTTAGACATCTGCATAGTCAAGACAAAATTTCAGCTAGGCATGCAAGCTGGGTGGCATATTTGCAGCAATTTACCTTCGTTGTGAAACACAAATCCGGAGTGACAAATAAAGTGGCAGATGCCCTCAGCCGGCGAAAGGCGTTCTTAACCGCCATGACTGTTAAGGTTCCAGGATTCGACTCTTTTGCTGAGCTATTACGGACTGATCCTTATTTTTCTACTGTAATAGAAAAGGTTGAGATGGGGGAGCAATCTGATTATCATATACAGCAGGGATTTCTATTTAAGGGTAACCAGTTGTGTGTTCCGGAAAGCAGTTTGAGGCTACAAATTATCACTGAACTCCACAATGAAGGGCATGTGGGCCGAGATCGCACTTTGCAGCTTGTACAGTCCAGTTACTACTGGCCTTCCATGCGAAGAGAGGTGGAAAAATTTGTGAAACGGTGTGCTGTTTGCCAAGTCTCTAAAGGGTCAGCCACTAATGCCGGTTTATACATGCCGTTGCCTGTCCTTACACACCCATGGTCTGACATCAGTATGGATTTTGTTTTGGGGTTGCCAAGGACTCAGAGGGGCAATGATTCTGTTTTTGTAGTGGTAGATCGATTTTCGAAGATGGCACACTTCATACCGTGTAAGAAAACTACCGATGCTGTCAAGGTGGTGCAATTGTTCTTCCGAGAGGTCTACAAGCTGCATGGACTGCCCGAATCAATTGTTTCAGATAGGGACACTCGGTTCTTGAGCCATTTCTGGAGGAGTTTGTGGAAAATGGTGAACACACAATTGAACTTCAGTAGTGCTTACCATCCGCAAACTGACGGACAAACTGAGGTAGTCAATCGGTCGTTGGGAAATCTGTTGCGGAGTCTGGTGGGAGAGCATGTGAAGAGCTGGGATGTGAAGATCTGTTTGGCTGAGTTTGCGCACAACCATGCAGTAAATCGAAGCACGGGTTTCAGCCCGTTTGCGGTTGTCTACTCAGTAGTTCCCAAAGGTCCACTGGATCTGTTACCCATCTCGTCCAAGAGCAAGCACCATGGAAAGGCTGAAGATTTTGTGGATAGCCTGCAGGAGGTACATGCTGCAGTAAGGCACAATTTGCAGGTTTCCAATGCCAAGTACAAGCAGTTTGCCGATAAGAAGCGTAGACATGTCGAATACGACGTGGGAGACTTTGTGTGGGCGATTATGACCAAAGATAGGTTTTCTGTGGGTAACTACAACAAACTTTCAGCCAGGAAAATTGGGCCAGTGGAGATCATTGAGAAGATAAATGCTAATGCTTACCGGTTGAAGTTGCCTAGTTCGGTTCGCACCCACGACGTCTTCAATGTAAAGCATCTTCTACCTTATGTCAGTGATTCTTCCGAGGACGAAAATTCGAGGGTGAATTCTTTCCAACCCGGGGAGAATGATGGAGTGGAAGAGGTGGCGCTAACTTATTTGGAGAAAAAGTTCGACGATCGGCAAAAATGGGCAAAACGGCGATGAAGGCAAATATCATCTGATTTGGTCCCAAAAATAGTCAAATTTTATTGGAATTGGCCTGGTGAACAGGACCCACCACTTATGGTGGGCACCACCATAATTTTGCGAAAAAATGCTGTTTGGACCTTTAATTTTACGTTTTTATATTTTTAGGGACTTAATTGCAAATTTTGAAAAGTTTCTGTATTATTCGGTTTGTTCCGAAATTTTTACCCTAGCTCTACAAACCTATAAATAGGGCTGTTATGTAGAAGGAAGTCAGTTTTGAAGCCGAATTCTTTTTGAGTTAATTTGTTTTTTTTTTCCTATTCCTAGTTTTGTGAAAAATTAGGTTTTAGAAGCCTAAATTCCGGTATCGTGCGCGATCAACGGAGTTTGGTAGAATTGTTTCCGGTATCTTGTGAGATCAACGGATTCAGTTGGTTTGAATTGTTCCGCTGCATCAGTATTACTCTTCCACAGAGAGCTTATTTCAACAGTATCAAGGGGTAAGATATTCAGTCCATATTCATTCTTGATCGAAGGGCAAAAATTTTTGTTTCTAAAATTATCGATCAAGGAACGAATACATACCCGAAACAACTTCAAAACATCAAAGGAGATAATCAAGCTTCCACCAAAGCATCTTTCCCCAGCCACAAAAGCTTCACGAGAAACACTATTATCCTTTCCTTCAGTTACACAGGCCCCACTAGAAGTGAAATGACCAAAATGCCCGTCTATTAGTAACCAAACTACCAAATGGCTAAAACATCTTCCCTTTAGTGATGCAAGCTTCACGGGAAACCAAATCATCAAAATATTTCTTCCCCTAGTGACATAGGCTCCACTAGAGGTGAAATTACCAAAATACCCTTTCTCCAAAGGACACGAACTTTCCAAGCTATAAAATTACCAAAATACCCTTTACTTCATGAACATCAATTCACAAGGAGAATCTGATTCGGGCAAAGTCTTCTGCTTTGCAATGAAGTCGAAGCATGTCCCTGGCAAACCAATCCGATCCGGGCAAAGTCCTCTACTTCGCAATGGAGTCGAAGCACGTTGTGAGCAGACGACGCGTTTTCGACGGGACGCGGGACTCCCTTTCGGAATGGGCGCCACGATCTCAGGCAGATCCCTCCCTCGCGTGGGGTTTTTATAAATAGAAAACGGGTTTTGGAAAATAAATAGAATTAATGCATAAAAGAACCGAGACCTAAGTCTCGATGGATATCGTAGAGTCGCCACCCGGCTCAGCTCAACCGGGAAATTCTTATGTAGCTGAACCGGACGAACGGTCACTACACTATCCAGAGATTCGGGTCCGGACAAGTCCCTTATTTCATGTCTAATTAAAATAAATATTGCCAATGTTCTCGAATGGTATTTCAAAATCTAAAGCCAATTTTATTGAATATAAAAGGCATACAGCGCGCATACAAAATATTTAATACAAAAATAAGGAAAAGAAATAAATATTAATTGGCTTACAACCAAATCGAATGGAAAAATAAAAACTCTCGCCCCACTTATACAGTCGCCTATGTACACAAGAATCTAGAAAAATACAACCGCCGATTCTATTAAAATACAAATAAAAATAAATATAGATAAAAGCTGCAAAACAAAGGTTACAACAATTTGTACGGCACGCCACAATTAGGACTCAAATAGACAGAATTGGGAAATCAAGAATCGGTGGCATGTATTTAGGGGGTAACCGGGTTGGCTCGGCTAGCCGGCCCGATTAGACCTGGAAAACATTTTAAAACGTCCCTGTATTTTTGGTTTTATGGGAAAATCATTTTTGAAAACAATCTTACCTGTTTACATGCATTTATTTTTTTATATTTAAAGTGGGTCGGTTTTCGGGAGAACCGAGTCTCTGTCGTTGAATTGTTCTAAATGCAATTTTACTGAAAATTGAACCTATGGTCATGATGCACACAAAAAAATTCATTTTGATGATTTTTGGGGTTTTCTAATTTTTTGGGATTTTTTTGGGAATTTTTGGGGATTTTTTATGATTTTTTATGGATTTTTTAAGAAATTTTTAGGTTTTAAAGGTGAAATTCTGATTCTGGAAACTACAGTGGTACGACTGTAATTTACAGTCGTGCAAACTCAACTACAGTCGTACGACTGTAATTACAGTCGTACAACTGTAAATGCTGAAAATTCAGGATTTCACCAAAATCTTATTTAAAACAAGCCGGAAATAAAATCACCTGGAAATCAAGAATAGTTGTACGACTGTAACTACAGTCATATGACTGTTCATCAATTTCATGAACAGTCGTGCGACTGTTCTTGATTTCCAGAAGCAGAAACACAGAAAATGAGATAAAAATGCAGAAAAATCACAATCAACACCCAGAAAGCAAGCAAAATTAAAGAGAAATGAGGCGCCTACCCTTTAGAAGTCCCTCCAAGTCGAAATTGACCCCTGGCGTCGCTCCAATCCACAAGAATTTGCACTTTTCCTCTTGAATTGGAGTTAAGAGCCTTGAGTCCAAAAATCCAAAATGTTTGGGATTCTGATTGTTTTAGTCCGAAATTTCAATTTGTTTGTGAAGTTAACTCATTAAACTATGGATTTCTATCAAATTTTAATCCTAATTTCGAGAATTAAAGACAATAGAAGAGGAAAAGATGAGTTTTTTGTGGTTTTTTTTTTACTTCTTCCTTTTTCTTCTCTCTTTTCTCCTTCTCTCTCTAAATTTCACCAGAAATCCAATCTCTTTTCTCTCTCCCTTTTCTTTCTTTTTTCTACTCTCTAATTTCTCCCATTTTCTCTCCAAAATCCGGGCATTAATTGCCCAAAAATCCTCTCCTCCTCTTTCTTATGTCATGGGTATGGTGTTCTGCACCTGCCCCGATAATACAGTCGTACGACTGTAATTACAGTCGTACCACATAAATTTTTTTTTTGTAAGAAAATCCCGGCACTTACAGCTGCCCCTCGCGTGATCAAATTTGACACCTAGATTCAAGTTTATAATATCTGAGATGATGAATTTGAGAGCGTGAATCAAAGCGCCGCGAACACTGGAATGAACCCTCTGATGAGATAAGCTGATACCGGGTCTATGTTACCCGAGGCGAGACTGGGGAAAGAAATAAAAGATACTGGGTCTAGGTTACCCGAGGCAAAGTTGATGCGGATAGGCCGATACCGGGTCTAGGTTACCCGAGGCAAATGACGGGTGAAATTAGCCGATACCGGGTCTATGTTACCCGAGGTGATGCTGGAGACCAGGTCTATGTTACCCGAGGCGAAATTGATGAAGAAATTGGCCGATACCGGGTCTAGGTTACCCGAGGCGAACTTTCCTGGGGAAATAGATGAAGCTGATTTGGGCCGATGCCGAGTTTACATTACTCGAGGCAAATCTACTGGGGGACTTGGATGATGGAGTGGATCTGGGCCGATACCGAGCTTACATTACTCGAGGCGGACTCGCTGGAGAAAGTTAAGATAATGGAGCGGATCTGGGCCAATACCGAGTTTACATTACTCGAGGCGGACCTGCTGACTTGCTGAGGATATTAAGCTGGGGAAGAATTCCTGCACCTAAAATGGCAAGTCTTCATTCTTTGATCGAGAGATTTTTAAACAAAAATTTTTGCCCCTTCGATGAAGAATGAAGACTAGCCGGGGATAAGTAATTGATATATGCAATGTATGGATGCATGATGATGTATATGTACATGTATGTATTTTCTGTTATTGGACGTTTCTGTCTTCCACTGGGGAGATATGTTGTGCCCCTGGTTGATTTTGCTTTTCTTGGGGCATTGTTTGGTGATTATCGAAGAAGTGAGGTGACCGCTGGGGAAATGATCGTAGTATTCCTTGTAGAGATTCTGCTGCGGAAGAGTGTGACAGCTTGATTGAGGAAACAATTGTGGTGTTCTTTGCGTAGCCTACGCTGGGGAGTAATGTGGAGACTTTACGGGGAAATAATTGATGGTGTTCTTTATGTAGATTCCGCTGGGGAATAGTGGGGGAAACTCTGCTGGAGAGTAATGTGACGAATTCTGTGGGGAATCCTGAGGATGTTCTGCTTTTCCTGCTCCGTGGGAAGTTATGAGTTTTTTTTTTTTTTAAGTGCTCTAATTTTTGCCTGGGTTGCCCAAATCAGGTTTTCAGCACAGCGAGCCGCTCTAACTTTTGCCTAAGGTGCCTTTTCGGTTTTCGCCTTAGCGAGCTTTTCATATGCCCTAACTTTTGCCTAAACTGCCCGATATGGGTTTTCAACTTAGCAGGCTGCTCTGATTTTTGCCTGAGGTGCCTTTTCGGTTTTCACCTCAGCGAGCTTTTTTTTTTTTTTTTTTTAGATTTGACTAAAATGGTGTTGTGACCCTTTATTGCTCATTTGGAAAGATGAACTGGACTTTAGAGGACGATAAAAGATTCTAAATTGCACGTATTTAATACATTTTCATTTGTCAAATAATGCGATGATATTGATCAGTTGAATGTAAAGTGCTTTCTTTGAATGTGTGTCTATGCAAAACAACTTTGTTTGTGCATTTGTCATAACCATGCAAATATATTTAAACAAACACTTCACTTTATTGATGAAGTCAAAATGAGTACATTTGAAACAAGTTGGTTCCTAAATGATACACATTTCACATTGTGCCAGAATCCGTCACCAGTAGTCCTTTTCAGGTTTTCCGACTGATTATTTTCTCTCATGTCTTAACTTTTACCTAGACCGCTCTTTTCGAGTTTTCAGCCTAGCAAACCTCTCCTTTTTTTTATACATGATAAAGCTTTAGCTTGTCTTGGTTGATCGGGTTGGTGAACTCATTCCCTTCCATGTCCATAATGCTGGCAGCGCCTTTTGATAGCACCTTCTTCACCACATATGGTCCTTCCCAATTGGGTCTGAACTTGCCTCTAACATCAACATTTGAAGGCCTTAGTTGCTTTAGAACCAAGTCTCCTGCTTTTAATTACAGCTTGGAGTATTTCACATTTCGATTATAGGCTATAGCCATTCTGCGCTGATACATCTGCAGGTGATCTAGTGCCTTTAGTCGCCTTTCATCTATTGCTGCTAACTGTTCATACCTGGCTTGAACCCATTCAGTCTCTGGTAATTGAGCTTCCAGGGCAACTCTGAGTGACTTAAGTTCTATCTCCACTGGCAACACTGCTTCCATTCCATATACCAAGGCATAAGGAGTTTCCCTTGTCGGCGTTCTGACACTGGTCCTGTAACCCCAAATAGCATAAGGCAGTTTATCAGCCCAATCTCTGTAAGTGGTTACCATCTTTGATAAGATCTTCTTTATCGCCTTGTTAGCTGCTTCCACTGCACCATTAGCTTGTGGTCTATATGGAGAGGACTTATGATGTTCAATGCCATGTTCAGCAAGTAGCTCAGCCGTTGCCCTTTGAAACTGTACTCCATTGTCAGTTACTATGTGATGCGGAATCCCATACCGAGTGAAGATATTCTTCTGGATGAACTTGACCATGTACTTGGCTATAACATTAGTGAAGGATTCCGCTTCGACCCATTTGGAGAAATAATCAACTGCCACAACTATGAATCTATGCCCATTAGATGCAGCTGGATGAATTTCACCAATCATGTCTATCCCCCATGCTGAAAACGGCCAAGGAGACGCTAGATTCTGAAGTTCAAGTGGAGGAAGATGACTAATGTCTGCATAGATCTGACATTCATGACATCTCTTCACTTTTCTTATACAATCTGCTTGCATCGTCATCCAGAAGTAGCCTTGTCTCATGATCTTCCTAGCCATGGCAAGTCCATTCATATATGGCCCACAGGACCCTGCATGTACTTGCTGTATCACTTCTTCTGCTTCTTGCTCAGTTAGACACGTCAAAAGGACTCCATATGCTGTTCTTTTATACAACTTGTCCTCGAAGATTCTGAATTGACTAGCCAGTTTTCTCAGTGTCAACTTATCAGCAGCACTGCCCTTTTCTGGGTACTTTCCCTCCTTAACATACCGGTAAATGTCAAAGAACCATGGCTTTTCTCCGGCTGATAATTCCATTACTTCGTGCACTTCGAAGCAAGGATGCCTGGAAGTGGCTATAACCAGTGGTTGAGCTTGTGTCTCTTCTGAATTTTCCCACATGGAGGACAAAGTAGCTAATGCATCAGCCATCTTATTCTCATCCCTGGGGACATGTCTAAATTCACACTGGCCGAATAAACCCTTTCTGAACTGTAGCAGCTCCAAATAAGGCCGTAAGGCTTCTTCTTTTAGTTCCCACTCACCCTGAGCTTGCCTGATCACTAGAAGTGAATCACCGATAATTAAGACATCATTTGCTCTTAAGGTTAATAGAGTCTCCATTCCAAACAAGCATGCTTCATATTCCGCCCCATTGTTGGTTACAAGAAAGATCAGCCTTTTGGATAAAGGAATGACCTCACTATCCGGTGTTGCTATAAGTACCTCGATCCCAGCACCTTTTCTATTCACTGCCCCATCGAAACACATGACCCACCTTTTCACTTCCACCATGGCTAGTTGCTCATCAGGGAATTCCAGATTCTCTGTGTAACCTGATTCTAAGGGTTGGTTTGCCAGAAACTCTGCCACGGCTCGCCCTTTAATGGTTTTCTTTGTGATGTACTCGATGTCTAATTCAGACAAAAGTAACAACCACCTGGACAGCTTCCCTACCAATGCCGGTGCTTCATAGAGATACTTCATTGGATCCACTTTAGCCACAACTTGTATCTTGTAGGATTGGAAATAGTGGCGCAGCTTCTTGGTCAACCAAATCATCGCCACACATGTCTTTTCCACCAGTGTATACTTGGTTTCATACTCCAGCAATTTCTTGCTAAGGTAATAGATAGGATATTCCTTCTTGCCATCTTGTTCTTGTGTAAGCGTTGCCCCTATAGAGGATTCTTCAACTGCCAAATACAAAATCAGAGGCTTCCCTGGAATTGGAGGGCTCAACACTGGTGGCTTTACTAGGTAAGCCTTGATCTTCTCGAATGCCAGCTGACACTTGTCATCCCACACAATTGGCTGATCTTGCTTTAATAGCTTGAAGATTGGCTCGCAAGTGGAAGTTAGCTTGGCTATGAAGCGGCTGACATACTACAAGGAACCCAGGAATGATCTGACCTCCTTTTCACTCTTTGGAGCTGGCATATCTTGGATGGCTTTGATTTTATCTGGGTCCATTTCTATCCCCCTCTGGCTAACTACATGGCCCAACAACTTCCCTGATGTGACCCCGAATATGCACTTCTTGGGGTTAAGCCGTAAGTTGTACTATCCAATGCGTGTTAGAAATCTATCCAGGATAACAGGGTGTTCCTCCCTGGTTGTTGATTTAACAAGCATATCATCGACATACACTTCAACTTCTTTATGGATCATATCGTGCAACAGAGTTGTGACAGCCCTCTAATAAGTGGCACCAGCGTTCTTTAATCCAAAAGGCATCACTCTGTAGCAGAAAGTACCCCATTCTGTGATGAACGACGTTTTCACCTTGTCGATCACATCCATCAGAATCTGGTTGTATCTCGAGAAGCCATCCATGAAGGAGTACATTGCCGCTTTTGCTGCACTATCAACCAATACGTCAATGTGAGGTAGTGGGAAATTGTCCTGAGGGTAGGCCTTGTTCAAGTCCCTGTAGTCGACGCATACTCTGATCCTTCCATCCTTTTTAGGCACAGGGACAATATTAGCTAGCCATTCTGTATACTCCACCACTTCGAGAAACTTGGCATCTATCTGTTTGGCCACTTCTTCTTTCACCAGCGTAGCCCATTACGGTCTTAGTCTTCTCAACTTCTGCTTTACCGGTCTGAACTTGGGGTCTGTCGGGATTTTATGCACTGCTATTTCTGTATCCACACCTGGCATGTCTTCATACGACCAGGCAAAAGCTTTAACATGTTTTTGGAGTATTCTTATTAATTCTCTTTCTTCCTCGGATTTAAGCTCGTGTGAAATGAGTACCATCTTAGGGTTTTCATCTATACTTATATTGATTTCATGCAATGCAGTGTCATGTATGCTAAATATGCTTGATGGTGATTCGAATGCATGCACAGAATTATCAGGATAAACATCACACAAGTAAGCAAACTGGGATTTCATTGCATTGAACTTATCATAGAGTACATCAGTTACATTGAAAATGGAAGAAATAGATATAACAAAATCATTTTCATCCTCCACAGGTGGAGGGCCTTGTTCTTCATCAGCTTCCACCTTCCCTTCCAGAGCATCATCTGGGGTTGCAACTTTCTCTACTTCTTTCCCGGTCGCCTGTGCCTTAGCTTTTTCCACAATCTAGCTTTTTCCATAATCTTGGTGATTTCAGCGACCACAGAGTCAAAATTCACTTTGGCCATCAGTTCTTCATCAAATCCTTGCTTGGTCTTTCCAAAAGCTTTGTTCAATGCAGCAGTCAAAGCATCTGAGATGATTTCTGTAGTTTCAGTGCAGGCTTTCTTTTCATCTTCTTCTTCGGCCACCTTTATGGTTTCTGCTATCACCTCAGATGGTTCTCCTTTCAAAATTTCAAATTCAGCAATTGCTTCCTCCACCATTACAGGGGCTACTGGCTCTTCCTGGCTTTTCTCAAAATCAACAACATCTGCAAAGGTCTCAAAGCCAGGGTACTCGACATTTCCAACCAACACCGGTTTAGCTTGGCCCTTGTAAAGGCTTTCTCCTGCCTTCAGAAATGGCTTCATCATGACCTTGCCATTCTTGCCCTTTTTCAGATTCTTTTGCTCGGATGACCCCTCTACATAACCAAGGCCGTACTGCTTTGACTTTCCCGAGTCGATCTTGAATTCTGGCACACCTTGCAAATTAATCCCGAGTCCCATTCTCGGGACAAAGTTCAGCTTGTACAGATATCGGGATAGCCACTCCGGCATGTAGTTCTCATAAAGGACCATAGGGGCATCTGTGGTTTCTTCCTCCTTAATGACAGCAATTTGGAATCCACCAAAAGGAACCACTCCTTCATCCACTGCAGCTACCATTAACTGGGCGTCTGCCTCAACAGTCACAATCCTGTCATTCATAGAGAATTTAATCTTCTGATGCAATGTGGAAGGAACACCTCCCAAAGGATGGAACCAGGGCCTTCCAAGCAATAAGGAGAATGTGACCGGGATATCGATCACTGTGAAGACAACCATGGACTTGTTGGGCCCAACCTCCACTTCTGTTTCGAAGTTCCCTATCACTGTTGTTTTAGAATCATCATACGCCCGAATGACTGTCAAGGACCTCTTCAACACTTCTTCATTCATGCCTAGAAACGGTAACATTTTCAGCGGGCATATATTCAGAGCTGAGCCGTCATCCACCATAACGCACGGCATCACCTTATCCATGACATAGGCTCTAATGTAAAGAGCCTTGTTGTGGGCCTTTCCTTCTGCAGGTAGGTCTTTCTCAGAGAAAACAATATTAGGAGCTCCAGCATGGACTTTGTCTAGCAAGCAGCACATAGCCTCTGGTGAAACTATAGGGGAGACTTCAATTTCTGATAGCTTCTTCACTAAAGCCTCCCTATGCTCTTTGGAGGTCATAAGCAGATGCCACAAACTGGCTTGTGCAGGGGTCTTCTTCAATTGGGAAATGACCAAGTCTTCTTTCTCGACTCTTTCCGGTGCTGAAGTACTGCCCGACCCATTCATCGGTGCTTTATCTTTTGTCTGATCTACCGGCTAATATACCCTTCCACTTCGGGTCACGTACTGCACTTCTTGAATTTTTAGCTTTTCAACAGCTGGGAGTTTGACCGCTTCTCTTTTGTCAAATTCCTCGTACTCATCTTCGGAGTCAAGGTCATCTAGACTTATGGGTTTAATCTCCTTACACCCCTCCTTCTTCTCACACTCGGGTTCAACTTCGGGTTCCCCTACTGCCACTGCCTGAATCTTAGGGTTCGCTTGCAGAACTTGGGCAAATATAAAGTTAGCCGGCAACCCCGACTGAACCATGTTAACCCGCTTTTCAAATGCTGGCAGTGGGTTGGTTTTAGTGCTAGGTTTAGCTGGCTCTTGCAGCTTTCCCTCGTCAATGAGCTTTTGGATAGCATCTCTTAGCTTGTAGCAGTTGTTGGTTCGGTGGCATGTCACCACATGATAAGAGCAGAAGTTATCTTTGTCAGCTTCTGATGGCTTCTCAAATGGCCTTAAGGATTGCAACAGGCCGCCATTCCTACACTTGGTGAATATCTTTGCCAAAGTAAGGGTCCATGGCGATATGCCTTGTCCTCCAGGACCCCTATTCTGGTTGCCCTGCTGCTGATTCACAGTAGCCACTTCAATCTGCTTCACCTCTGATGACTGCCCCTGCTTGCTACTGGAACCAGAACCAGAACCACTACCAGACCCAGCTGTCGCAGTTGATCTATACCCCGAGGTGTACCCTGTGCTTCTTCCCCCTTTCTGACCAGCTGGCTTCTCCTCTTCATCCCTTTCTATTTTCATGGCCATGCTATAGACCTCACTAAGCTCCTTGAAGGGATGGAATTTCATGTTGTTCTTGAAAATATCCTTGCTGCCATCAATGAGCTTCTGTATAAGCTCATCTTCATCAGGGCGGTTCTTTAGGAGGATCATCTTGTTCATCCACCTCTGTTAGTATTCGTCAAAGGGCTCATTGAATTTCTGCTTCACCCTCTCCAGATCATACAGCTTCACCTGGATTTTGGTGTTGAAGCTGTAGTATTTGATGAAGGCCGCAGACAAAATTTCCCAATCAGATTTCTCCTCCTCTGACAGTGAGTTATACCATCCCAATGCACCTCCCTCTAGTGTGGTGGGGAATAAATTGATCAGCTGCTGCTTTGTGGCGTTCGTCATTAGCATAACTCGAGCATACAGATTCACATGGGCCTCCGGCGAGCCCATCCCTTTGTAAGCAGGGATCTTCGGTACTTGGAAGCCAATGGGGAATGTCTTGATGCCCTTACTGATCATGGCATCCACATTCACCCCTTTCTTGGATTCAGTGCTGATACTGACCCCCTTCTTCAACTGGGCCATAACTTCATCTAGTTCAGAGCACTTGGCTTTCATCCTCTGTTCCATAGCTGCCTCAATCTCCTGTAGCTTTTCAAGGCTAGCTAAAGCGTCACCACCATGTTATGATGACTCAGCTTCTTTTTCTTTTCCGGCTCCACTACCACCGGTCTCACCGGCTTCTCTAACCACTGCCCTCATTTCCTCCTTTAACATGTCGCGGAAATCCTGCAACCTGAAGAAATCTCTCAAAAGATCAGCCATGCTCGGTGTCTGTTCTGCCATATTCACTCCTTCCCCAGACTCAGAATCACTATCACTCTCGGCTACCCTCTGTCTCCTAGCTGCCCTTGAAGCTGGGGATCTTGTCCAAGGTCGCTCCAGTGTATTCTGCTTGGGAGTAGATAGGAGATATTAGGGTCGTGAATGAATGACGTGATATGACATGAAAATTAAGACATTGAACATGCTTGAGATGCATGGAGTGGAATTATGTATGGAATGATGATATGAATGGTTTTTTTTTATTTTTTTTTTCTTTCGAGGCATTCCAAGAACACCCAATGTTTATGCAAAAACGTCACGTGTGGGCCGTCACACGGATAGAACTTCGGCGCCTTTGGGGCATCTAATGAATTTGTGAAATGGTCACGTGTATACCGGCACACGGATAGAGTTTTGATGCTTTGTAGGTCTATGAGATGATATGAAATGGTCGCATGAGCCGGGCCCGCGGACAAGGTTTTGATGCTTTTGAGCACATGATATGGTGTTATGAGAAAGTCACGTGTAACAAAGACACGGACAAGGATTCAGCATTCAAGGAACGCCTTTCATGATTTGGTGATGTTATGGGCCTATATGTATACTAATCGGGCACTCGGGGAGTACCTTGAATGGTGAATTAATGTCATGAAGTGGTCGGATGTGGACCACAGTGTTATATGATGTTTATGATAGATGGGTGTGATGTCATGAAATGCATCGTGTAAATTATTACACGAAAATGGGCCTTAGGCCATTGTGGCTTTTATTAAATGAAATGATATTGGTGGAATGGCCGAATGCAATCCGGTGCATTGGCAAAACACGAGTAATTTTGGGTACCCGATATGTTATGAAATGGAATGGGATGGTCATGATAGGCGTTCTTTGAAATGCCCCTTAGTTTAATTTAAGTGAAAGGTGGTGAATGAACATGTCACACAATATACAAATGGCTGCACAAAAACGTGGGTTAGGATGTATGACATACATAATGATGTTATGTATGCTATGTCAAAAATAAAATGCTAATCACACAAATTTAATGTTATGGCTGAAAAAGAAATCGTTAGTATGGATGACAAGCGAATGAATTAATGTTTTACACACAAAATAAAATGCAAATGGCTGCATAAAAATATGGGTTAGTATCACACAAAAATGTTTATGTATGATATGTCACATGCATGGAAAATGGTGATTATGATATGTTATGCACGTGTAGGTAGCAATGGCGATGTGTCACGAGATGGTGAAGAACATATAGCAAGCAAAACGAATTCTTCCAACCTTATTCCTCCAACGTGGTCGGTCTCAAAAATTTCTAACCGAGTCCTAGGCGGGGTTCACTTCAATCACCAACCGGGGGTGATGAAGGCGCGATTTTATTATCATTATTCACACAATTATTTTGGTATCCTAAGGGAATCCAACTAGAGCTGCCTATATGGGTTTGGTCAAGGTCGGGATAACATCAAGGTTCTCATAGCAAGATATACTCCTCACTTCTCCCCACTCAAGGGTCCTAGCGAAGGGGTTCGTACGAGGCTATGAGTGGTGTTTCATATTCGTGCCCCTAAGACCAAGAGGAACTTAGGCGACACTTCAACAATCTACCGGGCTATAAAAGGATATCTATTCTAATGCAAGAAATGGCTAACTAAAAATGCAAATAAAATACCAAAAGAGAATCATCCGCCTTATTTTAATTAGACACTTTTCAGGGCTTGTCAAAATTCTTTTAAGTTTTTAAGAAAACTTTTTTAAGAAATCCCCAGCAGAGTCGCCACTATGAGCGGACGACGCGTTTTCGACGGGACGCAGGACTCCCTTTCGGAATGGGCGCCACGATCTCGGGTGGATCCCTCCCTCGCGTGGGGCTTTTATAAATAGAAAACCGGTTTTGGAAAATAAATAGAATTAATGTATAAAAGAACAGAGACCTAAGTCTTGATGGATATCGTAGAGTCGCCACCCGGCTCAACTCAACCGGGAAATTCTTATGTAGCTGAACCGGACGAATGGTCACTACACTATCCAGAGATTCGGGTCCGGACAAGTCCCTTATTTTGTGTCTAATTAAAATAAATATTGCCATTGTTCTTGAATGGTATTTCAAAATCTAAAGCCAATTTTATTGAATATAAAAGGCATACAACGCGTATACAAAATATTTAATACAAAAATAAGGAAAAGAAATAAATATTAATTGGCTTACAACCAAATCGAATGGAAAAATAAAAACTCTCGACTCACTTATACAATCGCCTATGTACACAAGAATCTAGAAAAATACAACCGCCTAGGATACATGATTAATTCTATTAAAATACAAATAAAAATATAAATAAATATAAATATAAATAAAAGCTGCAAAACAAAGGTTAGCACAATTTGTACGGCACGCCACAATTAGGACTCAAATAGACAGAATTGGGAAATCAAGAAACGGGGGCATGCATTTAGGAGGTAACCGGGTTGGCTTGGCTAGCCGGCCCAATTAGACCTGGAAAACATTTTGAAACGTCCTTCTATTTTTGGTTTTGTGGGAAAATCATTTTTGAAAACAATCTTACCTGTTTACATATATTTATTTTTTTTATATTTAAAGTGGGTCGGTTTTCGGGAGAACCAGGTCTCCGTCGTTGAATTATTTTAAATACAATTTTACTGAAAATTGAACCTATGGTCGTGATGCACACAACAAAATTCATTTTGATGATTTTTGGGGTTTTCTAATTTTTTGGGATTTTTTTGGGAATTTTTGGGGATTTTTTTATGATTTTTTATGGATTTTTTAAGAAATTTTTAAATTCTGATTCTGGAAACTACAGTGGTACGACTGTAATTTACAGTCGTGCAAACTCAACTACAGTCGTACGACTGTAAATGCTGAAAATTCAGGATTTCACCAAAATCTTATTTAAAAAAAGCCGGAAATAAAATCACCTGGAAATCAAGAATAGTCGTACGACTGTAACTATAATCGTACGACTGTTCATCAATTTCAAGAACAGTCATGCGACTGTTCTTGATTTCCAGAAGCAGAAACACATAAAATGAGATAAAAATGCAGAAAAATCACAATCAACACCCATAAAGCAAGCAAAATTAAAGAGAAATGAGGCGCCTACCCTTTAGAAGTCCCTCCAAGTCGAAATTGACCCCTGGCGTTGCTCCAATCCACAAGAATTTGTACTTTTCCTCTTGAATTGGAGTTGAGAGCCTTGAGTCCGAAAATCCAAAATGTTTGGGATTCTGATTGTTTTAGTCCGAAATTTCAATTTGTTTGTGAAGTTAACTCATTAACCTATGGATTTCTATCAAGTTTTAATCCTAATTTCGAGAATTAAAGAAAATAGAAGAGGAAAAGATGAGTTTTTTGTGGTTTTTTTTTTTTACTTCTTCCTTTTCCTTCTCTCTTTTCTCCTTCTCTCTCTAAATTTCACCAGAAATCCAATCTCTTTTCTCTCTCCCTTTTCTTTCCTTTTTCTACTCTCTAATTTCTCCCATTTTCTCTCCAAAATCCGGGCATTAATTGCCCAAAAATCCTCTTCTCCTCTTTCTTATGTCATGGGTATGGTGTTCTGTACCTGCCCCGATAATACAGTCGTACGACTGTAATTTTTAAGTTACATTCGTACGACTGTAATTACAGTCGTACCACTGTAAAATTTTTATTTATTTTATTTTATTTTATTTTATTTTATTTTATTTTATTTTGTAAGAAAATCCCGGCGCTTACACACGTCCTGGAGCATCAACCCAATTTGGGCAAAATCCTCTGCTTCGCAATGGAGTAGAAGCACGTCCCTAGAGAATCAAGCTAATCTCGGCAAAGTTCTCTGCTTCACGATGGAGTCGAAGCACGTCCCTGGCAAATCAATCTAATATAGGGAAAGTCCTCTGGTTCGCGACGGAGTTGAAGCACGTCCTTGGACAAACATCAAATCAATTCGGGCAAAGTGTTATGCTTCGCAACAGAGTCGAAGTAAGTCCCTAAAAAATCAAACTCGCTTGGGTAAGACCGCTGTTTCCTAAATCAACCGAGACAAGTCCCTACAAACATCAAAGCAGGTCAACACGAGAGGAACCACCAGGTACGTCCTCTTTTCCTTCTCACCGTGCTCCCTACAGCATGACCAAACTCGAATCGGGCACAAGCACCCATTCAAGTCGACTCTGGTCACGCGAGGGGTAGCCTGTTAGCACGGGTTTTTTTTCCGACCTCATTGATGAAAACTATTATTACCTTTTTCACGGATAAACGTGAGGCGAGTTTGGAGTCACCGGAATGGTGCCGAAGATATCGCGGATGACCTGAATATGCATGACAAGTCTTGGTACAGAACCTCGAAGAAGGTCGAGTGAGTGTTTGAAAGAACCGAAGAGAAAATGGGAAAAAAAAGGCTAATCTGGTCAATACAGCCGCACGGCTGTAATCACCAGATTTCCTTTTTTGACACCAATCAGCTTTTAATTGGGATTTCTCAACCTAAATGGAGATATAAAACCATAAGAACAGGATTAGGGTTCACAACAGAGATAGAACATACAAAATAGAGAGAATTGAAAGAAAACACATCCACACTTAGAGTTCTTGAAAGAAAAAGATTGAAAATAAGTGTTTTAATCCAAAAATAATCAAAAAACCTTAATAAAATCTATAGAAACAATCATAATTTTGAGAGAACTAGTTTTCTAGGGGTGTTTCTGGACTGTAATCATTCATTCAATTTCATTCGGGGTTCCGCTCGGGCTTCAGAGAATGCACATGCTTTTGGGTTGTTCATGATTGCAAGGTGTTTCCCGGCATTCGAATCCATCCCTGGGGCTCCAAAACACTGGAACACAGACAAGGTATATTATAAGAGGCCTTAAAAATCCTTTTTAATTCATTATGGGTGCTATTTGTTGGTGTCTGAGTTTTTTGCAATTTTAGAAGCGATTCTGGTTACAGCTGCCCCACCTGATGATCACAGCCGCACGGCTGTAACCTATAGGGGCGCGGCTCTAATAACCTATAGTGGCATGGCTGTAATGCCCTACAGGGGCACGACTATAATCTACAGCCGTGCGGCTATAATCTACAGGGGTGCGGCTATAACCTACAGCTGTGCGGCTGTAATCTTCAGGGGCAGAAGCTCCAAATGCCCCAAACCGACCGATAACGCTTCCGTTTGCAAATCAAATGTGTTTTTCATGAATATTATCGGTCCAATTACATCCATATGTGTTTGTTTTTCAGTTTTCGGATTTATAATTGGAGGATGTAAAGATAAAGTTTGGTGATTTTGGGTTTTTAGGGATTTTCGGACTCATTTGATCCGATCCAGATTTATTTTTGTGGAATTTCATGAGTTTCCAGAAATCCCCGATCACTCAAAATCATCAAAATTCCAAAATGATTTTCAAAATGAGAAAGAAAACCGAAAATCTGACTCTGGAGCGCTACAGCTGCGCGGCTGTAGTTCAAGAACCAAAATTACAATTTTGCCTTTTTGGGCTTCTAACTTGTAATTTTGCGTCTCCTTCCTATTCAAAATAGATTTTTGGCGTGTTTACATTTTCAGACCCTAGATGGATGTTTAATTTAGGCCCACTCACGAATGGGACCCCCGGGTCCCGGGATATCCGGCCCGCTAAAAGTTGGAAAATACATGTAAAATGAGCCAAATGGTTTTCAAAATTAGTTTTTCATCCATAAAACCTACAGGGCGTTTCAAAAAACCGTTTCCTGGTCTAACCGGACCGACTGGTCGAGTCGACCCGGTTACCCCCTTAAATGTATCACTCCGTTTCCTAAAATACCCCTATTCTGTCTTGTATGAGTCCTTGGTGTGTTTTATTTACTTGTGCTAACCATATTTGGATGCGGCTTTTATTTTTCTTTATTTTTATTTTTGGATGTATTTTATAGATTAATAGTGTATCTAGGCGATTATACTTTTTTAGATTTTTGTGTATTATAGGCGGTTGTAATGGTGAGGATGAGAGCTTTTTTTTTATGGGTTGTATAATTTGGCATCTACTTTACTTTTCCTGCACTTTTACTTTTCTGCTCTTTATTTTGGTTTTTATATTTATGTCATTTGTATGAGCATTGATTAATAATAAAAAGAAGATAAAATGAGTAAAATTAAGTGAATGCAACATTACATCATGAAATAACAATTGAAAATAAGTGAGGATTAGTAGGTATGTTGCCTGAACCACGAATCTCTGGATTAGGTAGTGCGTTTGGTAGGGAGCTGTACCGGAATTTTCCGGATGAGCTGATCCGGGTGGCGACTCTATATCTAATCTTAAAATTCATGTTTCGAGATCTTTAAGTTAAATTGGGATTTTCTAAGAAAAATTTATTTTCCAAAATTCGCACTTTCAGTTAAGTTTTCTACAAAATGAGTTTCCTAATAAAATGAAAGTTTTTCTTGTAGAAGATTAAAAACCCGTCTTCAAACCACATCATCACACTTCAAAAAGAAAATCCCCAGTTCCCGCTTCACCGCACGTTCCGTAAAAACGTCGTCCGCTTATAGAAGCAGAAGGTTCTCTAGTTGCAAACTAGGTCCACAAGTACTTTGCCAGTTAGAACTTCATCCCAAGAAAAGGATTGGGTGTAAATCAACAAGGAGTGCCCAAGTTTGAAATTGATACAGGCTAGACTCACCGAGGGGTATTAGCTATAAGGGTGAAGAGAGGAAGGGCAAACAAGCTAAGGTAATTAATCTGGTCAATCATTTTGTTAGAGCAATGGAGAAAGCATATGATGTAGAACCAGATGTGAGCACGGGTTTTCCCGAACTCTATGATGAAAATCCTATGTTACCGGTTAGACAGACAAACTTGTGTCGGATTTGAAAATGAACAGAACGTTGCCTTGAATGTCTCAAACGCTTCAAAAACTGAACATTCCTCGATCCGAAGCCCCGAGAAAGGTCCTTTGAGTGATTAGAGAGCTTAGATGTGAGTATGGGATTTCGGAAAAGCCTTGTTATCTCTGGTTAGAATTGCATGGCTGTGACATTACAACCACGAGGCTCTAACTAGCAATCAGGTTACATCCTAAATAACCAACATTAGTTTTTGAAAGCAAGGTGGATTCCTAAATTAGAGGAATTCAACCGGGATTCTCTAGGTTTTAAAAGGTAGAAACAAAAACAAAAGGGAGGAGGGATAACAATAGACAGCAAAAAGGAACACAGAATATGAGAGGGAGGAAAAAACCAAAAAGAGAGAAAAGGGAGAAAGAAAGAAAAAGTGATAACAAACCAAAGCTAAACACAAAAATATAGAAGGGACCAAAACACTTAGGAAACACATTGAGGGTAAGTTTCTGGTTACTTTATTATTCATTCGGGTTCATTTTTGGGTCTGTTAGGATTGATTCGGGACATGTATTCGAGGATTTCAGGACGTTCATGAGGTTCTAAGCAAATTTTGGCATCGAAATCCAATTTTGATTGTCAAACACATTGGAACATCAAAAAGGTAAACTCTAAGAGGCATTAAATTCATAATCATTTGTTTTGTGCTGTGTTTTTTCTGTTCTTTGTAAAAATTCTAGAAACTGTCTGTTTGATTACATTCATATGGCTCTAACTAGAGCCGAGCGGCTATAATTCCTTAGAATATAGCTGAGCGGTTGTACCACTATAGCCTCACGGTTGTGTTCTTCTGGGCAGAAACCTGAAGTGCCCTAAATCGACCGAATATAGTTGGTTTCCCATTTTAATCGTTCTGTTATGAACTATTTCAGTCCAATCACATCCGTTACATTCAAAATTGTGGTTTTCAAATTTCCTAGAATGTTGATGTGAGATTTAGGTTTTGTTGATTTCGGTTTTTTGAATCCGAGGTTGTTCGATCCAAATCGAATCCACTGTCCAGCTTTAGCGGACCCCCAGATTCCATAAAATTCTTAGAAATCATTGAAACGAGTTGAAACAGTGTTTACAAAAGCAAAGAAAACCAATTTAGGGTTCTGGACACTACAGCCACACGGCTGTAGTGGTTATAGCCACGTGGCTCTAACTAGAGCTACACGGCTATAGTTCCTAGATGGAGGCAGAAACACGGGGACGACTCCCACGGACATCATCGCGTGATGCTATCTTCAGAATCAAACTATTTTTGATGTTTTACTGCCTTGGACCTTAGATGGACGTTTGGAATTAGAAACCCCTACGAACGGAACCCCAAGTTCTGGGATATCTGACCCACTAAAAGGAATAATTTGAATGTAATTGAGCCAAATGGTTTTACAAAATTGTTTTCAAGCACAAAAATCTACAGGGCATTTCTAAATCAGTTTTCTGGGTCTGATCGAGCAAGTCACCCAGACTTCTCGGTTATCCCCTAAATGCATGCCCTCGTTTCCTAAGATTCCCCGCTCTATCCTGTTATGATTCCTACTTGTATATGAGATATAATTGTGCTAACCATTTGTTTTGCAGCTTTTATTTTTATTTTTATTATTTTGGATGTATTTGATAGATTATCCATGTATCCTAGGTGATTGTACCTTTTTAGATATTCGTGTGTAGAAGGCAATTGAATTGGTGAGGATAAGAGTTTTTACCTCTTTGGGTTGTAATAAACGGCCTCTATCTTTTTGGTTTGGTTTGGATGTATGGTTTACTATACTTTATTTATTTCTGTCACCTGAATAAGCATGGGCTAACAATAAAAGATAAAATGGGTAGAGAATAAGTGAGTATAATAGTGTAATATGAACTTACAAATGAAAGCAAGCTTGAGGTTGAATAGGTAAGTTGCCCGAACCGTAAATCTCTGGATTAGGTATGGCAGTCTATGCTTGGTAAGGAGCTGTACTGGAATTTCCTGGATGAGCTGATCCGGGTGGTGACTCTGTCACTGATCCCAAAATTTAGGTTTCAAGATCTTTAAGTAATAAAATGGAATTTTCCAAAATGTAAAAACTAGTTTTCCCAAAACTTACATTCAAATGGAAGGTTTTCTACAAAAAGATTTCCAAACAAATCAATGGTTTTCCTAAGCAAGATACAAACCCATTTTCAATCCAAATATCAAACATTCAGTTCTCTTTTTCCTTGGTTTGCTTTGCCATGTTTCGCTCTAAAAGGTCATTCGCTCATAGTGGCGACTCTGCTAGGGATACGATGTTTCTTAAAACGTTTTTCAATAAAAACTTAAGGAACTTAAGCAACCACTGAAATATAAGCTCGCTTGTAGTCATCCACCAGTTCATAAATACCATATTTTACTCACAACTACATAGCATGACATTTTCTTCTTCTCAACCCCTCAAACTCACCGATTAGCACAGTTTATTGTGGAAGGTGACCTACATCTTTCGCTAGGATTGGAGGCACCCGAAAGGGTAAACCACTCATAGCATTGCATGAACCTCTCACGTTCTATGTGGAGGAGTGTATATTCACTATGGGGAGCTGTACGACCCTTGGTTTGACTTTGGCCCACATGTAACGACCTAGTAATTTCCCCTTAGGATTACCAAAATGTAAACTTGAAATTGGACATTGAGAGTACACCTTTGGTATCCTGGTAGATAGCAAAGAGACCCAACACCTAGGAAGAATGCGTGCCAATCGAAAGGAGGAATAAGGTTGGAAGGGTGACCATATTGTTGCGTGTGCTAATGTTTGTTCTGTGATGGTTTTATTTGACCTTTTCATGAAACATCAAACACACATAATCATTCATGTACCATTCTAACCATATTCTTGTGTAGCCATTTTCAAGACATCAACATATGTATGACATTGATGCTAACCACATCTTTGTGCAGCCACAACATTTTTTTTTGTGTGCCATATACATTTACATTCATGTGTTGACATTTCCATGAAGCATACATGACATCATCCCGTGTGTCATGCATAATAACCACATCTTCATGCAACCATTTGCATTTTTTGTGACATGAACATTCATATCATCTCATTCCATTCAATGTAAGACATTCTAAGAATGCCCATCATGATCATTTCTTATCATATCATATCGGGTGTCCCAAAACTACCCATGTTCTGCCCGTGCATCAGATTGCACTTGGCCATTTCTCTAGACCATTTCATTCACTAGAGGACCATGATGGTCTTAAGTCTATATTCATGCGGCGGGTCACATGATAACATTACATGCATCATACCCATTCATCATTGGTGTCACAGTGATGCCGGAATCATGCTTGTGTGTTGCGATCCATATTGAATTGTTCCATGACATTATTAGATCATTTGACGTACTCCACGAGTGCCGGATTACTAGTCGCATAGGGACATTTCAAGACATTACTAAATCCTACAAGGAATTCCATGAATGCCGAATCTCTATCCATGTATCGACTCACGCGTGACTTGTTTGCGACGTCATTTCATGTTGGATGCCCTAAAAGCGTCGAAACCATGTCCATGAGATGGCTCCTGTGTGGCCATTTCATATCACCTCATTGACCTAAAAAATGTCAAAACTCTATTCATGTTTCAGTGTGCAAGTGACCATTTCATGACATTTACTATGTGCCCCAAAAATGCCGAAACTTTGCCTTCTTACATTATCTTTCACATGGCATTGGGTATTCTTAAATCCAAAGTAAAAAGCAAGTGAAAACATAAAGATCATCCTCATTATTATTCTCATTCATGGGACATCATTCAACTAGGATCATTTCACGACCATACCATACACGTCACTTAGTGCATCATGTCTAGAATCATGACATCCATCCACGATACTAACTCTATGCCGAATGTGCAGTTTTGAGTCGACCTTCAAAATGATTAGTGCATGTTGAAATTGAGTCCAATCAGTCAGGTCAGCCAGTTCAGATGGTTCAACCAGAATCAGTCAGCGTGGAAATGATCTAGGATAGTTCAGGGTCAGAATCAGAGTAAGAATCTAGGGGACAATTACCTTTTTTACTAATTGACAGTTAGTTTATGTTGGAAGAAGTGAACAAAAGAGATATGGCTCAAGACAGATTTCGTGGGGGGATGCCTTTCAATATGAATGCATTTGTGGATGCCCCATTAAACTCGGACCGGTTCAAGGCTACTTTGAGAGAGTAGATGAGAGCTGTGATGCCTACTAAAGGGGGTCAGACCACTTAGCCAATCTCGGCTTTGGTCGGAAATGGAGGAAATATGGTCCAAGTGGCGAACAGAGCCAAAGGAGGCATTCCTGGCAGTATGGTCATTCCTTATCAGGAAATTGATCGCCAATCCAAAGAAGACGAAGCTTTTGTGAGGGCGAGGGAGGCCTCAATTGAGACGGCTCTGAAAAAGTGTCTCAAAGAATAGTTCTCTGATCTTGAAGCTCTGTTGCTGAGGTTGAAGGAGATGGTGCATTATAATCCCATCAAGTGTGCAGAAACAGCTACTCTGATGGCCGAAGGGGGAGAACCGTTGCCAGTAGGCTTTCAGATGACATACTTACCCCTATACACTGGAGAAGGTCCACTAGAGTCTCACATAGATAGTTATGTGAGGATTATGTCCAGTCTGGGAATTGGGAAAATCCACCTGCTAAACCTATTCCCAACTACTCTAAGGGATGATGCTGCGAAGTGGTACTTGAAAATGCCAATCCACACCCACTCCACATGGGAAGAGTTATCCGAATCATTTGTGAAGTAGTATGCTTGTAACACTCAGGAGAACCCTAGAGGATTTGGAAAGGATTCACCAGAAGCCAAATGAATCCTTCTCGTCCTACAATAAGAGATGGATGGACGTTCAAGTGCTGGTAGACGGGGCTCCAAAGTTGGAATCCCTTATTATGAAGCTGGTTGGTGGTAGCTTGCCTCTTTATAAGAAGAAAATGAAGCTAAAAAGGTTCCACTCCTTTAATGATGTTGTTGAGTTTGCCAACTTTTGGGATTATTCACTGGAAATCAACCGATAAGGCGGAATCACACGCTGGTTTCCTCCAATCCGTGCCCAGGAGCAATTGATGTGGGAATTGAAAACAACAAAACAAAATCAAATAAATTGAGATTCTCACAAGAAAATCTCTACAAGAGATGGTTGAAGAAATCGAAACCGATTCCCTCCACTCTCACGTACACGAACACCTATCGGGTCGAACCCATGCTAGCGGCGGATCAAAAGAGAAGAGGAAGAATCCCTGGCCATGGCCGAAAATTTTAGCTCCATAAAACCCATATGGCCGAAATTCCACTCAAGGAAAATCTACCTTTTAGCTTTAAATCATGGCCTTTTCTTATTGGGGTGATTTAACTTTTGTTTCTATAAATGGAATTAATGCCATAATTCCATAAATCCTAATTAATTAATAAGGTTTAATTCCTAATCAAATCTAATTTAATTTTTATGCATCTATTTACATAATACCATATTATATAAGATACATGTCATTTAAATTAAATAGATTTGCCGATTGGAATTAACCCAACAAATTAATTTATGATTTGATTAGAAACAAATACATATAAACCTATATATGTATAAAATTTTCACCAGGAAATTTATTCACAAGTTAATTTATTTAAATCAACTTTGTTCAACACAATAAAATATGAATATATGTCAATTCAGTTATATTGACCAATCCAATTGACCTTTTAATTTAATTGATTAATATTTATCTCTTCAATTAGTATACTCCAAGTATACAGGTGATCCGACTAGTTCGAACTCAGACATTCTATGTGTACGATCCTATGGGCTCGTCTTTATGTGAGCAGTGGGCCTATGGCCCACAGACTGCAGGCGGGCTCTAGCAAGCCATTGGAGCCCCCAATTAAGACGGAGATAGCAGTCAGACTGTAATCGTAACCTGTAGTTTAAACTTGTATATCCCATATCATTGATATCAGTGTCCAACATAGAGGCATGGATTGATCACCCTCTTTTGTGTCTGGACATTTACTTGATCCCGAATGAACTGATGCTCATAATCAAGTTCCAACTTGTTTGGGTGTGGCCACACTGTTATCAGTTGCATTCATCAAGAGGACGGTGATATCTTCTTAGTGGACTACTGAGTGACATTCTCTTCTGCATATCCATAGCACTGCCATGTTCATTGACATGCCCGAATGTACCCATACTTGGCACCATGTTACAGGCCCTTTAGGCATACACCAAAGTATGCCACCTCACATGTAGCACCATCATATGGTCAGGTCAAAGGATCCATACAAGTACTACACCAGAATCACTTGTGATACTTTACCATGTGGATTTCTCATTTAGTGGATCTATCCAGTACCAGGCCCCTTTTGCATGTACCCATTAACTTGGTTGACATCCTATATCCAATGACCGATAACACACCACCATACAACCAGGCTAATGATAGTCACTAGTTCCATTCATTCGCATGACTGGAACAGACTACGGATCTCTTTATGTTCATATCATTTTCCCTATCCATGGTCTTACTGCCAAGTGCATGACACTTGTCAACATGGATATGGATATGTCCATTGGATACTCTATTTAATACATAGCACAAAATATATGATAAATAGATTGATGCCTTTATTTAATGAGACAAAATGTATAATACATAAATCTAATAAATGTACAATACATATACAAGGACCAATGCCTCGGGACTAGGGCAAATCCAACAATCTCCCACTTGCACTAGTTCCAACTAGGCATGGGCCTAATCCCGATAGATCTAGTATGACCCTCGTGCTTGGGCTGAGTTAGCACTTTGGTCAAAGGATCTTGGACATTGTCCTCGGTGTCCACTTTATGTAATGAAGTGTCACCCCTTTCGGTGATTTCTCGTATGAGGTGAAACTTCCTGAGTACATGCTTTGTGTTCTTATGTGACTGGGGCTCCTTAGCTTGTGCAACAGCCCCATTGTTGTCACAGAAGATATCAACTAGATCCAAGATAATTGGCACTACTCCCAATTTAGTGATAAACTTCTTTATCCATACAGCTTCCTTAGCTGCATCACACGCTGCAATGTACTCAACTTCTATAGTAGAGTCCATGATGGTCCATTACTTGGAGCTTTTCCACCTTACAGCACCACCATTTAGCATAAACACATACCCAAACTATGACTGGTACTCATCCTGGTTGGTCTGGAAGCTTGCATCAGTGTATTCAGTAACTGACAGCTCTTCTTGACCTCCATACACTAAGAAGCTATCCTTAGTCCGGTTAAGGTACTTCAGGATTGCTTTGACAGCCTTCCATGATCCTCGCTGGGGTCTTACTGGTATTGGCTCATCATACTTAGTGCAAAAGCGACATCAGGTCTTGTACATAGCATGAAGTACATTATTGATCCTATAGCCAATGCATATGGGACCAACTTCATGTTCTCCCTGTCCTCCCTTGTCTTAGGATAGTTTTTCTTACTAAGTTTTAACCCATGGCTCATTGGCAAGAAATCTTTCTTGGCCTGATCCAAGCTAAATCTTTTTAAAACCTTGTCTATGTACATAGCCTGACTTAGGCCCAGAAGCCGATTGGATCCATCCTTATAGATCCTGATCCTTAGGATCATCTCAACGTCACCTAAGTCCTTCATTGTGAAGCACTTACACAACCACTACTTTACACCTTGCAGTGTTGGTATGTCGTTGCCAATAAGAAGGATATCATCCATAAATAATACCAGGAAGGTGACAATGCTCTCACTAATCCTTTTATACACACAAGGCTCATCTTGATTCTATATGAAGCCGTATTCCTATATGGCTTCATTGAATCTAAGATTCCAACTTCGGGATGCTTGTTTCAATCCATAAATGGACCTTTGAAGCTTGTATAGCCTCCCAGTATACTCTAGATCGACAAAACCCTTAGGTTGTGTCATGTACACATCCTCAAGTAGCTTTCCATTAAGGAAAGTGGTTTTGACATCCATCTACCAGACCTCATAGTCGTACCAAGCGGCTATGGCCAGCAGGATCCTTATGGTTTTTAGCATAGCAATTGGAGAAAAAGTTTCATGATAGTCTATTCAATGGACTTGTCTGAAACCTTTCACAACTAGATGCCCCTTGAAGGTGTTGTAGGCTTTTAGCTTGTAGCACCACTTGCAACCTATTACCTTAGCACCTAGAGGTGGATCAACCAGGTTCCAAACCTGATTATTGTATATAGATTACATCTCCGCCTCCATGGCGCTACGCTAGTTGGCAGCCTGTGGGCTAGCTATATCCTCCTAGTAGGTTTTGGGCTCTTCCTCATCAAAGATGAGAAGAGTGTGATCATCGGTGACGAGAAACCCATATCTCTCTTGTACCCGACGATCCCTACCAGACCTTTCAGGTCCTTATGTGACCTAGGTCGGTGCTTCCTCCCGTGGAAGCTCCACCCTGGTCCGCAAGTTATCCTCTTCAGGAGTTTGTGAGCTTTAAACTTCCTTGAGTTCAACATTGCTCCCACTGTCTTTCTTAGAAATGAAATCCTTTTCTAGAAAGATCCCCTTCCTACCATGAACACCTTGTTCTTAGAAGGGTTGTAGAAGTAATACCTTTTGGTTTCCTTAGGGTATTCCAAAAATAGGCATTTGTTGGTTTTAGGTTCTAGTTTGCCCCTAGTCAATTTCTTGACATGTGCATCACATCCCCAAATCTGCAGGAAAAACACATTGGGTGCCTTGCCCGTCTATATACTCGCCTCCTCGGTTTGACCAAAGGGTTTTGATATTTCTACCTAGCTAGTTTTGTACTTCATTCCTAAATTCCTTAAACCTATTAAGGGTCTCAGACTTATGTTTCATCAGATAAACATAGCCATATCTGTTGAAATCGTCCGTGAACATGACGCAGTACAGATGTCCACCTCTGGTAGTTGTACTCATAGGCCTACATATGTCTGAATGTATTAGGTCTAATAAGCTAGTAGCACTTTCAGCTTTCTTGCTAAAAGGCGATTTAGTCATTTTACCTCATAAACAAGAATCACATATATCAAGTGACTCCAAGTCAAATGAACCTAGGATTCTAGCTTTGTGAAGCCTATCTATGCGCTTCTCGTTTATGTGGCCTAAACGACAATGCCAAAGGTAGACAGGATTAAGTTTGTTAGGCTTAACCCTTTTCGTATTTATACTATAGACATGATTGGTTTCATTCAAATCCAGGATATATAGGCCATTATTTAATAGAGCTTCTCCATAAAATAACCCCTCTTTAGATAAACCAATTCTACCATTAGAAATAATAAAATGAAATCCAAAAATATCCAATACTGAAATAGAAATAATATTCCTGCACATTGCAGGTACAAAATAACAATGTTCCAACATTAAAACCAATCCACTAGGCATCATGAGGTGGTATTAGCCAATCTCTATGGTAGCAACCCTTACTCCATTATCGACCCGCAAGTCCACCTCCCCAGATCCCAGTGACCTCCTATTCTTAAGTCCCTGTACATTACAACAAATGTGAGAACCATATCCATTATCCAATACCCAGGATGTTGAAACAGTGAGGTTTTTGTCTACGACATATAAACCTGACGAAGACGCACCCTGGGTCTTCCTCTGCTCTCCCAAAAGTTTGGGACACGATTTCTTCTAATGCCTACATGCTTGCACCCGAAACAGACATCCTCGGGGCTGGCCTTGAGCTGGGCCTTAGGCTTCTGAGCCTTGGCTTTCTTAGCCTTGGCCTTGCCCTTAGTAAGAGGACGGTTCCCCTTATTGAACAGCAGTACTAGTGGAGTCTTCTTGATCAACTGCTTAGTGAGCTTGAGCATCCCATACAGCTCACTAACAATAAGGTTCATCCCTTACATATTATAGTTTAGGATGAACTGATCTTAAGAGTATGGTAAGGAAGCCAGGATCGTGTCCACCATCAGCTCCTGTGAGAAGGTGATCCGAGACGGGATAAAGTATCCAGATAGCCCTTCATCTTGAGCACGTTTGCGCTCACAGATGTCCCAGTCGCTATCTTACAGGAGTGGAATGTCTTATTAGTCAGGTACCTTTCCTGACGAGCTTGCTCTTGAAACATCTCATTTAGAGTTGTTATCATAGTATAGGCTTGATGGCCCATGAACTGCTTTTGCAGCTCAGGGACCATACACGCCAACATAAGGCATGTCATGTCCCGGTTATCCTTCACATGCACCTCGTATTCCTCCAGCTGGGCAGCCGGTGGATTACATCCCGTAGGTGTAGCCGGTACAGGCCTTTCTAATACATACTCCTTTGACTCTTGTCTTAGAACTATCCTTAAATTCCTAGACCAGTCTAAGAAGTTAGGGCCAGAAAGCTTGTCCCTTTCCTAGATAGATTGCAGTGAAAGTGAGTTGTTTGTTGCCATTAGATTACTACACAGAAAAATTGCAAGATTGTTAATAAAGAAATTAACTTGTTTCCCATATTTAATTAATAATGAATCAGGTTATTAATTAACTCAAGTTGTTGGGCTCATGGGATGAGATCCATATTTCATTAAGATATAGCCAGCCGAGGGCCTGGAAAAACTATACTCTAATTATTTAGGTAGGAACGCCATCCAATCCCAACCTTGGGACTCTCGGTTTGATGGGCTTATTGGCACTTACCCATATATGCTTAGGGCCAGGAGAATCCTACTACCCATGCTAAGTCAAAACCTCCATCCAAGGGTCAGAGTAACCAATACTCCAACCCAATACAAAATCACAATACTCTAGTGCATCCAGTAAGGGCATGGTCTATAACTGGCCTATCCCCACTTCGAGTCGGTTTTGAATGAGGGAAGCACTTTTAAGCGACTTAGTAATTTCCTTTTGGTTATTAGATTCATTTTAATAACGGCTTAGATGCATAGGCGGGTGAAATTGGGTTTGGATCATACATACATACTTGTAAATAAATAAAGCATAATTAAATAAATAAAATGGACTGCTATGGGCCTATATTACAACCTAATATAAATCTAGCAAACCTATATTAGAAAATACATTAGGTGGGCCTCCTTCTTCTTTCTTCTAGGCTCGCCTCACCACTAGGCTTCTTCTTTACAAATTTTATAATAAACAAATAAAATAAAATTACATAAAAAAAGAAAACAGCACACAAGCCGTATTTACACAAAAAGAAAAAATACTACCCAACTCGAATAAGGCCCAATAGCATCCATACATACATTTAATCATACATCCATGCATCCAATGCATCAATTTATAAACATGTTATAATGCATGAATTTAAGCCCATTTCAATTAGGTCCTTAGCCATTATTTTTGAAATCGCCAATTTTGGCCCATCATGGTTCTAGCCCTTAATGGGCTTTGGGCCTCCAGCCCAGGCAGATAACTGCTCCCACTGGAATTGGGAAACCATGAGTCCATATCAGCCGCCCGAGTAATCGTGCCAAGAAAATCCGAAACAATTTCAATTAAACCATATTAATTTCCAAAATTAATATCTCATTAATAAAATTAAAATTTCATTTAAGAAACCATGCGCATTTCAATTACAGAAATTAAACACATAAAATTTTAAAACCCATTAAAATTTAAAAATTGGGCCTCGGGTCAAAACCCGCCAAATCCAAAACTGGGCCCGGCCGGTTGCAGCTAGGGCAACTGGGCAACGGAGTTGCCCTAGCGGTAGCAGCCGCCGTTGCTAAGGGCAGCAGCGGTGCTGCTGGTCTCGACAGCAGCTGCAGCTGTTCTTGCCGCTACGGTGGCTGTCGGAGGTGATTCTGCTTCCGACAGCCCTATATCTGTAGGAATAGCCCGTGATTTTCAACCAAATAAAAAATTGCAGCCAATAACATAAACACATCCAAACAATTTAAAATCAAACCATGAATATAACCTAATATTCCAATTGATTTTCAATTGAAGAAAACAATGGGGAAAATCACAAAACCCAAACCAAGAATCCCAAATTAAAACACCAATTTTAAAATAAGGTATTCAATCCTATTAATCAATTTCCACGGATCAAAAGCCCGCTCTGATACTCTTATTGGGATTTTTCATCGGAAATCTACCGATAAAGCGGAATCACACATTGATTTCCTCAAATCCGTGCCCAGGAGCAATTGATGTGGGAATTGAAAACAATAAAACAAAATTAAATAAATTGAGATTCTCACCAGAAAATCTCTACAAAAGATGGCTGCAGAAATCGAAACCGATTCCCTCCACTCTCACGTACACGAATGTCTATCGAGTCGAACCCATGCTAGCGGCGGATCAAAAAAGAAGAGGAAGAATCCCTTACCATGGCCGAAAATTTCAGCTCCATAAAACCCATATGGCCGAAATGCCACTTAAGGAAAATATACCTTTTAGCTTTAAATCATGGCCTTTTCTTATTTGGGTGATTTAACTTTTGTTTCTATAAATGGAATTAATGCCATAATTCCATAAATCCTAATTAATTAATAAGATTTAATTCATAATCAATTCTAATTTAATTTTTATGCATGTATTTATATAATACCATATTATATAAGATACATATCATTTAAATTAAATAGATTTGCCAATTGGAATTAACCCAACAAATTAATTTGTGATTTGACTAGAAACAAATACATATAAACCTAAATATGTATAAAATTTCCACCAGGAAATTTATTCACAAGTTAATTTATTTAAATAAACTTTGTGCAACCCACTAAAATATAAATATATGTCAATTAAATTATATTGACCAATCTAATTGATCTTTAATTTAATTGATTAATATTTATCTCTTCAATTAGTATACCCCAAGTATACAGGTGATCCAACTAGTTCGAACTCAGACATTCTATGTGTACGATCCTATAGCCCCGTCTTTATGTTGGCAGTGGGCCTATGTCCCACACACTAGAGGCTGGCTCTAGCAAGCCACTGTAGCCCCCAATTAAGACTAAGATAGCAGTCAGAATGTAATCATAACCCTGTAGTTTAAACTTGTATATCCCATGTCATTGATATCGGTGTCCAACACAGAGGCATGGATTGATCACCCTCTTTTGTGTCCGGACATTTACTCGATCCCGAATGAACTGATTCTCATAAACAAGTTCCAACTTGTTTGGGTATGGCCACACTCTTATCAGTTGCATTCATCAAGAGGCCGGTGATATCTTCTCAGTAGACTACTGAGTGACATTCCCTTATGCATATCCATAGCACTGCCATGTTCACTGACATACCCGAGCGTACCCATACTTGGCACCATGTTACAGGCCCTTTAGGCATACACCAAAGTATGCCACTTCATATGTAGCACCATCATATGGTCAGGTCAAAGGATCCATACAAGTTCTACACGAAAATCACTTATGATAAGTGGATCTATCCTATACCATGCCCCTTTTGCATGTACCCATTAACTTGGTTGACATCCCATGTCCAGTGACCGGTAAGATACGGATCTCTTTATGGTCATATCGTTTTCCCTATCCATGGTCTTACTACCAAGTGCACGACACTTGTCAACATGGATATGGATATGTCCATTGGATACTATATTTAAAACATAGCACAAGATATATATTAAATAGATTGATGCCTTTATTTAATGACACAAAATGTATAATACATAAATCCAATAAATGTAGAATACATATACAAGGACCGATGCCTCGGGACTAGGGCATATCCAACACCAAATGTATCGAGAGGTACGAGGAGGAAGATCAAAGGAACAAATAGAGCTCAGGTACTTGTCGAAGTGGTTGGGGGTATTCGCAAGGTTATAAGAGCAGTAGTTCCAGAACTACAGCGGTCCAGTCTAATTCAAGAACTGTACAAGTACAAGAAGTAGATGTGGCTGCGGTGGCCCAAGGTGGACAATCAATAACTCATCAAAAGCTCACTAACCCGTGGACAGAGCCTTTGCCTTCTATCTTTGCCAAGTGTAGGAAAGCTGGTTTACTTCAGAGTTTGAAGCCATATGTTCCTCTGTATGAGTTAAAAAAAGACAACTTCTGTGCTTACCATGTGACGGCATGTCATTGCACTAATAATTGCACCAGTTTGATAAGAGCCATTCAATGGCTAATTACTGATGGGAAAATTGTAGAACCTCCTTTGAAGCCAAGTGTTCAGAAGAATCGTTTGCCTAATTTTGGGGGATCAGGTCAATATAGTACAGTCAGAAATGCCATCCAATTGTGTGTTTGCTCAGATTATCAAGGCTAATCCAAGTGTGCAAGTGGTTATGGCCGAGGAAAATGAGAAATTGGAAGAAGCTGAAGGGCAGGCATCCGTAGTGAAGAATGGGCAAGGTCCAATTAATCTGGCTGATATTAAATTGGAGGAAGATGAGGAGGATTTTGAGTTTGAAGAACCAAAGCCATTTTACCTAGTTGAGACAAGAAGGGGAACGGTAATTGCAAAAGCCGGTCCTGTTATGCACATCACCAGAAGTGGTAGGGTTTATCAACTCGCTAACATGGCATCTCAAGCACCACCGAGAAGAAGCAACCCACCTACAGGCGCTGACACTGCTGTTCATACGCTAGGAAATAGAGAAGATGATGTCATAGTTAAACAGTTGAAGAGGACGCCGGCTCATGCCAGTATTCAGCACCTCCTTATGGAGTCTAAAAGGCACCGTGAGGTAGTAGTGAAACAGCTAATGGAGATGGATGCTACTCTTATAATGTCTCCTGATCAAGTATGTGCCATGATAAGGGGGATTGACTTGAAAGCTAACCGGGCCCCAGAAATCATCTTTATAGTGTCTGACTTGCCGCTGGAGGGCATAAACCACAATCGGGCTCTATACTTAAAGGTTGAAATCATGGATAGGGTGATGCCTTGTGTGATGGTTCATGATGGCTCGGCCTTGGACATCTGCCCTTCTAAAATTCTGCCATATCTAGGGATTAGCATAAAAGCACTTTGTTGGTTTAGCACAGTGATTAGAGCATATGACGACAGTAAGAGGACTGTGATTGGAACATTTGAAGTTGAAGTGAGTGATGGGGAGATCAAGTCTAAAGTGCTATTCACAGTTATTAACATTCCTGTCACATTTTCTCTACTTCTTAAGAGGTCGTGGTTTCATACCCTAGGAGGGATGCCATCAACTCTGCATCAGAAGGTGAAGTTCCTGATAAGAGGGAAAGTCATGACCATTAAAGCTGATGACCCATTTGTTGTAGCCGCTTTGAATGCCGTCGAGCAGCCAATGACCGGATTTTAGGTAGTAATGGTTTTAGATGAGAGCAAGAATGAGCCAAGGTTCACAGAATGTATCCACAAGTATTTTGCTAAGCAAAAATTTGAACCAGGTAAGGGATTAGGGATAAAACAATAAGGCATCCCTAAGTTCAATATTAAGGCTGGTACGTACCGTCAGCATGGGCTCTGTTATCATGAAGAAAGGAACAAACCGAGTAAGAAGTATATGAATCTGGTTGACACTTTTGTCCGTGCAACTGAAGAAGTATACAGTGGGACTCCTGAGCCAGTGATAGTTGAGGGAGGTCAGCTCCCAGGATTTGAGATCTTCTCTGATGTTGTTGACTTTGGTAAGTATGGAGTTGAACCTATCATGAACATGCTATGTACCAGAACTGAAGCTAAAGAGGAGATGGTTCTGAGTAATCAGAAGAAGGTAGTTGATCAGGTTAGAATTGAATTCAGGAATAAAGGAGAACCAGCTGAGAAGGCGGATCCAGAAAAAGCAGAAGTCAAAGCAGCTATCGAAGCCATCACCAAGGCGTTGTCAGTGCTAATGAAGTCGAACATGGGTTCTAGAAAGAAGCAAGCACCTATGGTGAAGACTCAAGAGGAATTAATGAATAAAGCTATAAAAGAATTGGCCAAGCTGATGATGGCAGGAAAGGCAAAGGTAATCGAAGAAGAGCTCTCGAATGACCAAAAAGGAGCCCTTAAGTGTGATCTAGGAGACCTATTCGAAGAGGTTGATGATGCTGCATCAGGAAAAGGCCCTTCGCATGTAGAGGATGATAATTATTTTAATGTATCTGTCTCTTCTATTTATGATGTAAATAATTCATCCTATAAGGCATTCAATGTAATGAAGTCTAATCTCGCTTACTTCTGTGATGTTTTTCTGGATGGAACTGTGCACACATACAAACATTCATTTAGTGTCTTTAGCATACATGATGCATCATTGCATAAAATGAATCTAGGGATAGATGATGATCCAAAAATGGTATCCATCTCAAAATACCTCACGCCTGATGAGAGGAAAGAAATCGTAAAAGTACTGCAAAAGCACGTAAAAGCCTTTGCCTGGTCTTATGACGACATACCTGGGGTTAACAGAGAGATTACAAAGAATAGAATTCTGATGGATCTGAAAATGAAACCTGTCAAGCAAAAGCTCAGAAGACTCAGACCAGGATGGATAGAGGAAGTCAAAAAGGAGGTGTCCAGACAAATAAAGGCTAAGTTCCTAGAAGTAGTGGAATACCCAAAGTGGTTAGCCAACATCATATTGGTTGCAAAGAAAGACGGTCGAGTCTAGGTTTATGTGGAATACAGGGATCTAAACAAGGCATCACCCAAGGATAACTTTCCACTACTGCATATTGATGTTTTCATTGACAGTGCCACTAGGGCAGCAATGTATTCGTTCATGGATGGATTCTTAGGGTATAATCAGATTTTGATGAACATCGTTGACAAAGTGAAGACATCCTTCACCACAGAATGGGGAGTCAATTGCTACAGGGTTATGCCATTTGGGTTGAAGAACGCTGGGGCAACTTATCATGATATGATCCATAAAGAGGTCGAAGTTTATGTAGATGACATGCTAGTTAAATCGATGACCCGGGAAGAGCATCCCGTTATCTTGGATAGATTCCTAACTAGAATCGAAAAATATAATCTCTGCCTGAATCCTAATAAGTGTGTGTTTGGAGTAACTTCAGGGAAGCTTCTCGGCCATATAGTTAGTCAGAGAGGAATCGAAATGGATCCAGAAAAAATCAAGGTCATCAGAGATATGCCTGCACCGAAGATAGAAAAGGAAGTGAGGTCATTTTTATGGTCATTATAGTATGTCAGTCGGTTCATCGAGAGATTAACAACAATCTGTGAGCCCATCTTCACTCCTGAAGAAGAATCAGCCAATGAAATGGAACGATTAATGCCAACTAGCCTTTGGCAGAATCAAGGCTTATTTAATGAATCCACTAGTTCTAAAAACTCCAATTCTGAATAAGCCTTTGATCTTATACTTGGCTATCAAAGATGCTTCAGTAGGGGCAACGTTAGTACAAGAACAAGAGGACAGACGTGAACACACAATCTATTACTTGAGTAAGAAATTGCTTGATTACGAGGCCAAATATACCGTGGTGGAAAAGACTTGCACTACTATGGTGTGGCTGACTAAGAAGTTAAGGCACTACTTTCAGTCGTATAAGGTTCAAGCAATGGCCAAGGTCGATATGATGAAGTATTTATGCGAAACCCCCGTATTGGCTGGAAAACTATCAAGATGGTTACTCTTGTTATCAGAATTTGATATTGAGTATGTAACCAGGAACACGGTCAAAGGAAGAGCTGTAGCAGAATTCCTGGCCAACCAACCTCTAGAATTAGACTATGTCAAGAATTTGGAATTTCTAGATGAACAACTGGCAGCAGTGGAGATAGAACCAAGCAAATGGGTAATATATTTTAATGGTGCTATGAACAAACATGGTGCAGGCCTGGGAGTAATCATCGTTACACTTGATGGAGAAATCATTCCACTGGAAAAATGCCTCGAGTTTTCAGTAACTAATAACGGAGCAGAATATGAAGCTTGCCTCTTCAGAATTGATGCCCTAATCACACTAGGGGTACACGAAGTGTTAGTTATCAGAGACTCAGCTTTGGTAATCTGACAAATGATCAGGGATTGGGAGATAAAAGAAGAATCACTGCGGTCGTATCTTGAGCTGGTTTGGGAAAATGTGAAAGTATTTGGTCAGTATGAATTCAGGCATGTACTGAGGGAAGAGAATCAGATGGCCGATTCCTTAGCTATGCTCTCATCAATATGTGAAGGACCCTGAAAGCATCCGATACAGCCAATGATCCTAGAAACTGCACAGAGCCCTTGTCACCTATCAGTCAATGTTGTGACAATAATGGAAGAACATCCTTAGTATCATGATATCTTGCAGTTCATTTAGAATGACCAATACCCTGAATATGCTAGTAAAGCAGATAAGATCTCTCTTTGAAAATTAGCAGCACAGTTTAGGATATTCAAGAATAAGCTCTTTAAGAGAACCACTAACGGCCTACTCTTGAAATTTTTAACAAAAGAAGAAGCGAAGAAGGTCATGAGACAGATCCTTATGGGAATCTATAGGCCGCACATGAATGGGTTAGCCCTGGCAAGAAAGTATTGAGGCAAGGTTGCTTTTGGCTTACCCTGCAAGTTAACTGTATCGAAGAAGTAAAAAGATGCCACGAATACCAAGTGTACGGAGATCTCAATCATCTCCCTCCATTCGAACTTCAGCTATCATCGACTCCATGGCTATTTGCTGCTTGGGGGATAGACATCATTAAAGAAATAAGGCCGTCTACATTAAATGGGCACCGCTTCATAGTTGTGGTTGTTGACTACTTCTCAAAATGGGTAGAAGCGGAATCATTTACGAATGTTACACCTAAGAAAATGACTAAGTTCATCAAAAAGAACATCGTTGCATGGTATGGAATCCCGCATCATATTATGACCCATAATGGAGTGCAGTTTCAAGGGGCAACAAGAAGTTGTTCCAGAAAAAAGGGGTTGAACATAAAAAATCATCCCCGTATCACCAGTAAGCCAATGGAGCTGTAGAAGTGGCCAATAAGTCTATCAAGAGGATCTTGTCAAAAATGGTAGTCACCAACAGAGATTGGGCTGACATGTTGTCATTTGCCTTATGGGGATACAGAACAAGTGTCAAAAATCCTAACGGTGAGACATCGTACTCATTGTTCTATAGGATGGAAGTTGTCTTACTAGTGGAAACTGAGATTAGATCATTAAAGATAGTCATGGAAGTGCAGTTGCCAGAGTCTGAATGGATCCAATCCAGATACGAACAGTTGGCATTGATCGATGAGAAGCATCTTTAGGCTTTAGATTATCTGCAGATGTATCAGCAACGAATGGCCAGGGCTTATAATAGTAAAGTTCATCATTGAAAACACCCACTCAAAGTCGGGGATTTGGTACTTAAACAGATGAAACAGACCAATACTAATGTGCGGGGAAAGTTTAAGCCTAACTAGGAAGGCCCATTTGTGGTCAAGAAGGTACTTTCAAATGGTGCTGTAAAGATCATGGACATGGACAGAAACAAATTCTTAAACCCCATCAATCAAGACAAGCTCAGGTGATACTATGTGTAAAAAAGAAAAGAAAAAAAAAGAAGTCCGATGGATTGAAAACTAAAAAGGTGATCCATGCAAAAATTAGGACAGTCTGATGGATCAAAAATCAAAAAGGCGATTCATCCAAATGTTAGGACAGTGAGGTGAGCACCATCAGCGGGAAAATCTACAAAGATCGGTTGGTGGCAGTCGTGGATTTAGTTGAGAGGGATGCCATTGTTGATTCCGTCCTTATCTTCATTTCATCCTTTATGTGCATTGTAAGCGCCAGAATTTTCTATACTTAAAAAAAAGAGTATAGTCGTAAGGCTATCACTACAGTCATACGACTGCAACCAAACTACAGTCGTACGACTATAGATCGCAGCAGGTAAGCCAACCCATACCTCAAAAGCTGAAAAAATAGAAAGAGAAAGGGGGAAAAACAGACAGACGGAGACAGACAGAGAAAGGGAGGAGAAAGAGAGAAAAAAAGAAAGGGAAGAACTCCTCAATCAGAATCCCTCAGCATTTGGAAATCTCTGGACCCAAATCTCAAACCCTAACTCAAGGGGAAAAGTCCGGATTTTAGTGGATTGGAGCAACGCCAGGGGTCAATCCTACGGTGGACGCACGCCAAAGAGGTAAACACTCCTTTTCCCCTCTCTTTTACAAGCTTTCTAGGTGATTGGTGTGGTTTTTCTGCATTTTACCCATTTTTCTGCATTTCTGCTTCTGGAAATCAAGAACAGTCGCACGACTGTTCTTGAGTTTGATGAACAGTCGTACGACTGTAGGTACAGTGACTGTAGTTACAGTCGCACGAGTGTTCTTGATTTCCAACGTTTTCTTCCTAGTTTTCTTCAAATAAAGTTTTGGCGAAATTTTGACTCCGGGCCACTTACAGTCACACGACTGTAACGTGGTTTCCAGAACCATAATTCCCGTTTTTGATCCTAAAAATTTCCAAAAATCCCAAGAAATTCAGAAAAACCCAAAAATCATCAAAATGAATTTTGTTGTGTGCATTCACGACCATAGATTCAATTTTCAGTAAAATTGTATTTAAAACAATTCAACGACGGAGACTCGGTTCTCCCGAAAACCGACCCACTTAATATGTAAAAATGCATGTAAACCGGAAAAATTGTTTTCAAAATGATTTTCCCACAAAAACCAAAATACAGGGACGTTTCAAAATGTTTTCCAGGTCTAACCGGGCCGGCTAGCCGAGCCAACCCGGTTATCCCCTCAATACATGCCCCCAATTCTTGATTTTCCCATTCTGTCATATTTGAGTCCTATTTGTGGCGTGTTGTAAATTGTGCTAACCCTCTGTTTTACAGGTTTTAATTTCTTTTATTTTTATTTTGGATGTAATTTAATAGAATTAATCGTGTATCCTAGGCGGTTGTATTTTTCTATATTCTCGTGTATATAGGCACTTGTAAAGTGAGGCGAGAGTTTTTATTTTCTATTCGATTGGGTTGTAAACCACTCAAATATTCATTACTTTACTTTTATTTTTGTAATACATGTATGCACGCTGCATGTCTATTTATTTCAATAAAATTGACTTTTAGAATTTGAAATACCATCTTTGAACATTGACCAATTTTATTTTAATTAGACACGAAAATAAGGGACTTGTCTGGACCCGAATCTCTGGATAGTGTAGCTGCCATTCGTCCGGTTCAGCTGCATTATAAATTTTCCGGTTGAGCTGAGCCGGGTGGCGACTCTACAGTATTCATCGAGACTTAGGTCTCGGTTCTTTTATGCCTTAATTCCATTCATTTTCCAAAACACGGATTTCCATTCATGAAAACCCCACGCGAGGGAGGGGCCCGCCCGAGATCGTGGTGCCCCATTCCGAAAGGGAGTCCCGCGTCCCCTCGAAAACGCGTCGTCTGCTCACAGTGGCGACTCTGCTGGGGACTTCTTAAAAAGTTTTCTTAAAAACTTAAAAGAATTTGACAAGCCCTGAAAAGTGTCTAATTAAAATAAGGTGGAAGATTCTCGACTGGTATTTCATTTTGCATCTTTAGCTAGACATGCTTGCATTAGATTTAGTATCCATTTTTAGCCCGGTGGATTGTTGAAGTGTCGCCTTAGTTCCTCTTGGTCTTAGGGGCACGAATACAAAACACCACTCATAGCCTCGTACGAACCCCTTCATTCGGACCCTTGAGTGGGGAGAAGTGAGGAGTATATTTTGCTATGGGAACCTTGATTTTTAACCCGACTTGGACCGAACTAATATAGGCAGCCCTAGTTGGATTCCCTTAGGATACCAAAATAATTGTGTGAATAATAATAAAATCACGCCTTCATCACCCCCTGTTGGTGATCGAAGTGAACCCTGCCTAGGACTCGGTTAGAATTTTTTGAGACCGACCACGCTTGGAGAAATAAGGTTGGAAGAATTCGCTTCATGTGCTATGTGTTACACGCCTTTCAACATTTCACTCCATACCATAATTCATATTTATCATACATATGACATTTTCCATACATAAAACATTCTTGTGTGATACTAACCCACATTTTTATATAGCCACGTGCATTAACCTTAAATCATCCGTTTGCCATTCATACTAACCCTTTCTGTTTCAGCCATAACATTATATTTGTGTGATTAGCATTTTTCACATAGCATACATAACATCATTATGTGTGTCATGCATCCTAACCACGTTTTTGTACAGCCATTTGCATTTTGTGTGTCATAAGCATTCACGACATATCACCTAAATTAAATTAGGGGCATTCCAAGGACCCCCACCATGATCATCTCATTCCATCATATATCGGGTATCCTAAAATATCCGTGTTTTGCCAATGCACCGGATTACCTTCCGCCATTCCACCAAATCATTTCATTCAATAGAGACCACAATGGTACTAGGTATATTTCCGTGTGACAATCCACACGAGACGTTTCATGACATCATGCTCATTTATCATAAATATCATACCATACCGTGATCCACATCGGATTACTTCATGACATTACTACATTATTCAAGGCGCTCCCCGAGTGCCAGGTTAGTATACATGTAGGAGCATTTCATAGCATTACCAAATCATAAAAGGTGTTCCCCGAATGCCAAATTTCTGTCTATGTCTCCTATGGCACATGACTTTCTTACAACATCATTTCATTTCATATGCTCAAAAGCATCAGAACTCTGTCCATGGGCCGGTCCCATGTGACCATTTCATATTATCTAATAGACCTACAAAGCATCGAACCTCGTCCGTGTGTCAGTACACACGCGACCATTTCACGAAATTCATTAGGTGTCCCAAAAGCACCGAACCTTCATTCGTGCGGTGGTCCACACGTGGCATTTTTGCATAGCATTGGGTGCACTTGGAATGTCCAAAGTCAAAAAAATAATAATAATAATAATAAAAACAAAGGATCATCCTCATTAACTCATGTTGTACATCTCATCCGTCCATCAAACATTCAAGCACTCCATAATGTTCGAGCACTCCACGAGCACCGAGTACTTTACCGCATGCACTAAGTCACTTAAGTGTTCCAAAAACACTAGAAGCTTCATCAAGCCCCTTATGTCTTCCATAATCCTTAGAAACCCTATCCTTGTGTCCCGCGCATCCAAATACCAAATATCTTTCTGTGTAAGACAAGCTCTGTACATTTCCTCCCCGTGTAAGACTAAGCTCTACACGTATCGTTCCATATATCTTTCTGTGCAAGACAAGCTCTGCACATTTCCTCCCCGTGTAAGACTAAGCTCTACACGTATTGTTCCAAAATATCTTTCTGTGCAAGACAAGCTCTGCACACTTCCTCCCCGTGTAAGACACGCTCTACACGTATCGCTCTAAACACTAAACCTTCCCCTGTGTAAGACCAAGCTCTACACGTACCGCTCCAAATCTCCCCGTGCAAGACCAGCTCTGCACGTACCGCATCAAACTCTACCCTTCCTGCCCGTGTAAGACTAAGCTCTACATGTATCGTTCAAGCTCTGCACATTTCCTCCCCGTATAAGACTAAGCTCTACACATATCGTTCCAAAATATCTTTCCGTGCAAGACAAGCTCTGCACGTACTGCATGAAACTATACACTTCCTCCCCGTGTAAGACACGCTCTACACGTATGGCTCTAAACACTAAACCTTCCCCTGTGTAAGACACGCTCTACACGTATCCCTCTAAACACTAAACCTTCCCCCGTGTAAGACCAAGCTCTACACGTACCGCTCCAAATCTCCCCGTGCAAGACCAGCTCTGTACGTACCGCATCAAACTATACACTTCCTCCCCGTGTAAGATACGCTCTACACATATCGTTCTAAACACTAAACCTTCCCCCGTGTAAGACACGCTCTACACGTATCCCTCTAAACACTAAACCTTCCCCCGTGTAAGACACGCTCTACATGTATCGCTCTAAACTCTAAACCTTTCCCCGTGTAAGACACGCTCTACATGTATTGCTCTAAACATTAAACCTCTTCCCTTGTAAGACATGCTCTACACATACTGCTTTAAACACTACATCTCTTCCCCGTGTAAGATCCGCTCTACACGTACCGTTTCAAATGTCAACTCTCCTCCTATGTAAGATACGCTCTACACTTATACCCTTCGTAAGTATCACCTTGCTTCGATCCGTGGACACCTTGTGTGTAATCTTATCCATGTGGTGTATATTTATACGCCATGCTATACTTCAGCATATAGCTTCATCAACATTCATTGCATTTTGCACATCTCCATTCTTGTCTTTGTGTGCACTTAACTAGCATAGGATTGCATAACATGACATGGCATCACATGACATCATCATTCACGCATGCATGCATCACATCTCGCATTCATACCTGCATCATCCCTTGACTTGATATTCTTCGTGCACATGCCCCAGTCGATGCTGACAAGTGTTTTTATCAGGACAAAAAAAGGGAAGGAGTCTCGAGAATGCCTGGCCCAGTGAACTTCAACACTGTAACAGATGTCCTAGATGATTATGTTGCCTCATCGGGATTCCGAAAGACGGTAAGGGAGGAGGCAACAGCAATGTTGAAGGAAATGCTAGGAGGTGATCTGAAGGAAATGCTAGGAGGTGATCTGGATAAGGTGGAAAAGCTAATGACACGGTGCTCTGGATTAGAGGCACGTGTGGTTGAGCTTGAGGCAACAATAAGAGGGCTGACTGGTGAAGCAAAATCGATGGCCCCCCTCAAAGCCAACACTGACCTTGTTCCGCGGCCAACCAAGAGTCCACTCCTTAAGGGTGACGGAAAGGGCATATCCCCGTGGCCTTTCTCGCTGAACCAATTATTTGCCAAATGTAGAAAAGAGGGGCTACTGCAGAGTGTCAAGCCATATGTGGAGCCAGCACCGGATCAAAAGAACAACTTCTGCACCTATCATGTGGTGACGGGTCACCGAACCATTGCTTGCTATATTTTAAGGAAGGAGATCCGAAAGTTAGTTTATGAGGGAAGATTAAAGGTGCCATCCACTACTAATGAGCAACTAGGGGCTAGTAGGGAGACTAACAAGGAAATTCCTCAAACCTCCCGGGGAGAGGAATATGATGAAGAACTCCTAAGCCTAATTTGATGAAAGTGGGGCAGTGACCGGATAAGGATTAGTCGGGCGCTGTGAGATCAATACCTTTATAGGCTCCTTCTCGTAGGGGACTCATTTTGTTTGTAAAGTGTATTGAACTCATTTTTGAATGCAATACATCTTCTTATTTTTCTTACTTGCGTGGTGATTACATGTATATGGTATTAAGCATGCATTTGATCATCTGAGACGAAATGTCCATCACACATAATATTAAGATGCATGACATCAATCTGAGTCTTACAGGGAATTTACAAGTGAACCTGACTTTGGTTAAGCCCTTTTCTTAAAAAAGAGAGAGAGAGAGAGAGAAAGAGAAGAAGTCTGCCAAGCAAATAATGGGATGGCACCATTTCATTCTAATCAATTGCCAACCTAGATCAGTGATCCCTACAAACCATGATCCTAAACGCTGCTGGTCTTGCCCTAAAAGTTTCAACTTGAACAGCCCACAATACACCCAAATCATTACAAACCAGGGACCATTGCCAAGTTTCAGAGCCGATCCCCAAGACGAGGCTTTGAGCCTAATTCATGCTCGAAAAAAGCATCTCACATCAAAAACCAAACCCATTAAAAAGCACCAAGCCCTAAGAAATCCAAATGACCTCCGCCACCCACCATGCTGTAAAACTCTGAAGCACATATTAGTTTTAGTGCATGTATAGTTTTGTTTGTGTGGCATTCATGTGCATATGACATTGCATATGCATTGTTCATCCAAAAAGACATATCAAACACGCATGACATACATGAATCTGAATGCAGCAGGAAAATCAATAGGTAGCTGTGGTTTGGATTTAACTTCTTCAGAAAAGAAAAAAAAAAGCACCGATGGAGGACTTTGGCTCTCTCTTACAGTCTAATTTTTGCTCCTGGTCTAAAGTTGCATTCTCTTCAATCATAAAGTTAAACTCTGTTGAGTTCCTGGTGAATCTGGGGGCGGCCCACCTATTGCATGAAATGCCGGGGTCAATGGGTTGAGACAATGGAGATAATTACATTTTCACCTGTTTTGAAAAGTTAACTTCACGCGGTGACAGAGAAGATCGGTGTCCTTACCCAAAGTAGTTCCCTTTTCATCCTTCTCTCTGTCTTCTCCATTTGCCTTCAACACCTTTGTCTTCCTTCTATTGTCTTTCCTTCACTTTCATTTTCTATCTTTCATCTTCTCTCTGGGACTTGAACCGATTCTGTGATTCCATATTTCCTACCTTTAATTGCTCCTAACAAGAAGTTGAACTCCAATGCTACTCCATATTGTATTTTTCCGTATCATCTCATCAGCAGAAGGGCGACGAAGCAGGTGGTTATGGTGCCATTTCAATCCGTCTTCATTTATCATCAACCTGTACCAAATTGGGGACACCTTTTAATCCCACGCCATTTCTCTTCAATCTAAACTCCTAGACTAATTATTTTGTACCCTCAGATAGTGGGAAGGGTTTTGATTTGATGATAGATAGAGGATTTGGATATGAGTCTGCTTCAAATGAGTTCAACAATGCTGAAAAAAGGGGAAAAATGAAATATATAGCTCCGAGATTCCAGAAGAAGAAGAAAATAGTTTTTGTAGGTGAAAAGGAATGACAGTGGTGGCCCAAGAAATTGACTATTGAAGAGACCAAGATGAATAAAAAGAGATTGAAGCTAATCTTGGTGGAAAAACAAGCCTGATGATCAGAAATCTACCAAATCAGTTTCAAAGACATAATTTGCTACAAACTCTGGGCAAGCATTGCCTGGAGGAAAACAAGAATAAGTCCAAAGGGAAGCCTGCTTATGATTTCCTCTATTTGCCTATGGATTTCAAGACTGGAGGAAATTTTGGTTATGCATTTGTGAACTTCACCAACTGTGTTGGGGCAACTTGATTTTACAAAGCTTTCAACAATCATGAAGGGGACGATACCATCAATAGGAGAGCTTACAAAGTCTGTTGTACTCATATTCAAAGGGAAAGTTGCATTTGCCAACCATTTCAAGAATTCAGTCTTCGGGAGCCGTGCTTGAACTAAAATCTGGGGTGAATTGGAAACATGAATACAGCATCAGACCGCAGGAGAATCCAGTGGTTAATTGAATTCATCTCAGGTTGTCCATCCACAATAGCAACTCTATCCAGTGATCGAGCCTAAAAAAAAAAACTCCATTGTGTAAAACCGAAAGGGCATATTGGTAATTTGAAGGGGCATCAATTAAAACCAGAGCCACATTTTAGATTTTCCTAATGCATCCGCATTCATTATGTCATGAATGCTTTGTATTCAACTTTGGTGTTCAATATACATTTGTTGTGTCATTGCATGTCAATGTTCACTTACGGGCTACATCGCGCAGCGAACCTTATCTGTAGAAGTGCTTTACTTCCCAAACACAAACCTATAATACTCCTCAAACATAAACCTATAATATCAGGGGCAAGTAAAAGAAAAAAAAAAGAGACCGAACCACTGGGTATCATCGACAGCAGTATCTTCGCGGGTCGCAATGGACATATCAAGATACATCTTTCCCATCCTAAGACAAATCGTCGCGAAAGGGATCAACGCAGACAAAATGCCTATCACAGAATCTTTCTAAAAAAAAAGGGGGTTTGTTGACACGGAAAACCGAAAGGCCGTGTCAGCAACAGGAGAGGGATGATATACAAAGTCAGAGCCACTGTCATACTCCATGTTATACTCATTCTGATGTCACCATTGCAATATTGTGAATGTTTAGATTTCCGATCAGATGTTCATCTTGCATGCACCATGCCATTACATATAAACATCCATTAGTAGGACATTGCATCCAAGCCCATGATAATATCACAGAAGCTCCTATCATGCGGTACGGAAATGTGAAGTCTCACTCTCATCTTCTTGCTCAACCAAACGGACCATCCGTCAGTGCAGCCTATTACTCTGATCTACTAAGCACCGACAACGCTTCAGAATATGCAGAGGGGAAAGTGGAAAGTCACTCAAGACGGCCAACTCCCCTAATACCTAGATTGGCATAATAGTTAGTCGGTCAGGAGACACGTTGGGACAATCGGGCTAAGTCACCTGGGCTACCATCGGGGCCAGCCACAAGCTGTGAATTTTGTCTCCGGGCTAGCACGGATACCAAGAACAAAGCATAAGCCATATGTTGCATGCATACATTTAGAACTATACATGCATCCGTACATACATGTATATGTTTAAAGTAAACACGCACAATTCATATGCATATGCATCATAACCAATCCAAGTGCAGGTACCCACTGCTATCACTAGGGCTCTCCGAACCAGGTTCGCTCTCAAAGCAGAGACAGCACAATGTCGAGGCAGAACAGTCAAGTTTCCAAGGGGCAGAGTAATCAAGCCGTATTTATCCTTGATCAAAGGGGCAAAAATTTTTGTTTACAAAATCATCGATCAAGGGATAAATACTCATTCCCCAGCCAACATCAAAATTATCCTTCCTAAACCTATTTCCTCATCTCATTCAAGCAAGATTTTTAAACCTTTGAACTCCATTACGTTCAAGCATGGTTGCAAATCCTTGAATTCCCTTCTCTTTATTCAAGCAAGATTTTTAAACCCTTGAACTCCATTACGTTCAAGCATGGTTGCAAATCCTTGAATTCCCTTCCTTTATTCAAGCAAGATTTTTAAACCCTTGAACTCCATTACATTCAAGCTTGGTTACAAATCCTTGAATTCCCTTCTCTTTATTCAAGCAAGACTTTTAAACCCTTGAACTCCATTACATTCAAGCATGGTTGCAAATCCTTGAATTCCCTTCTCTTTATTCAAGCAAGATTTTCAAACCCTTGAACTCCATTACGTTCAAGCATGGTTGCAAATCCTTGAATTCCCTTCCTTTATTCAAGCCAGATTTCGAACCCTTGAACTCCATTACGTTCAAGCATGGTTGCAAATCCTTGAATTCCCTTCCTTTATTCAAGCTAGATTTCGAACCCTTGAACTCCATTACGTTCAAGCATGGTTTCAAATCCTTGAACCCCTTTCTCCATTCAAGCCAGATTTCAAACCCTTGAACTCCATTACGTTCAAGCATGGTTACAAATCCTTGAACCACCCTCTTCATTCAAGCTAGATTTCGAACCCTTGAACTCTATTACGTTCAAGCATGGTTATAAATCCTTGAACCCTTTCTCCATTCAAGCCAGATTTCAAACCCTTGAACTCCATTACGTTCAAGCATGATCGCAAATCCTTGAACCCCTTTTTTCAATCAAGCTAGATCTTAAATCCTTGAACTCCATTATGTTCAAGCATGGTTTCAGATCCTTGAATCTCTTATTATTTCAAGTTCATCCAATTCCAGTAAGATTTCAAATCATCAAAATTCCATCTTTCTTTGCCTCGGGTAACATAGACCCGATATCGGCTAATCCACAATCCACCTTCCTTTGCCTCAGGTAACATAAACCCGATATCAGCTTAACCGTAAGTTCATCTCCCTCTGCCTCGGGTAATATAAACCCGATATCGGCTTAACCGTAATTTCATTTCCCTTTTCCTCGGGTAACATAAACCCGATATCGGCCAATCAATATTTCATCTTCTTTTGCCTCGGGTAACATAAACCCGATATCAGCTTAACCGTAAGTTCATCTCCCTTTTCCTCGTGTAACATAAACCCGATATCGGCCAATCCATATTTCATCTTCCTCTGCCTCGGGTAACATAAACCCGATATCGGCCTATCTCATCAGAAGGTTCATTCCAGTGTTCGCGGCGCTTTGATTCGCGCTCTAAAATTCATCATCTCAAGTGTTGTAAACCTGGAATTAGGAGTCGAATTTGATCATATGAGGGGCAGCTATAAGCGCTGGAATTTTCTATACTTAAAAAAAAAAAGAGTATAGTCGTACGACTATCACTACAGTCGTACGACTGTAACCAAACTACAGTCATACGACTGTAGATCGTGGCAGGTAAGCCAACCCATACCTTAAAAGCTGAAAAAACAGAAAGAGAAAGGGAGGGAAAACAGACAGACAGAGATAGACAGAGAAAGGAAGGAGAAAGAGAGAAAAAAAGAAAAGGGAAGAACTCCTTAATCAGAATCCCTCAGCATTTGGAAATCTCTGGACCTAAATCTCAAACCCTAACTCAAGGAGAAAAGTTCAGATTTTAGTGGATTGGAGCGACGCCAGGGGTCAATCCTACGATGGACGCACGCCAAAGAGGTAAACACTCCTTTTCCCCTCTCTTTTACAAGCTTTCTGGGTGATTGGTGTGGTTTTTCTGCATTTTACCCATTTTTCTGCATTTCTGCTTCTGGAAATCAAGAATAGTCGCATGACTGTTCTTGAGTTTGATGAACAGTCGTACGACTGTAGTTACACTCGTACGAGTGTTCTTGATTTCCAGCTTTTTCTTCCCAGTTTTCTTCAAATAAAGTTTTGGCGAAATTTTCACTCCGGGCCACTTACAGTCGCACGACTGTAACGTGGTTTCCAGAACCGGAATTCTCGTTTTTAATCCTAAAAATTTCCAAAAATCCCAAGAAATTCAGAAAACCCCAAAAATCATCAAAATGAATTTTGTTGTGTGCATTAACGACCATAGATTCAATTTTCAGTAAAATTGCATTTAAAACAATTCAACGACGGACACCCGGTTCTCCTGAAAACCAACCCACTTAATATGTAGAAATGCATGTAAACCGGAAAAATTGTTTTCAAAATGATTTTCCCATAAAAACCAAAATACAGGGACATTTCAAGATGTTTTACAAGTCTAACCGGGCCGGCTAGCCGAGCCAACCCGGTTATCCCCTAAATACATGCCCCCAATTCTTGATTTTTCCCATTCTTTCATATTTGAGTCCTATTTGTGGCGTGTTGTAAATTGTGCTAACCCTCTGTTTTGCAGGTTTTAATTTCTTTTATTTTTATTTTAGATGTAATTTAATAGAATTAATCGTGTATCCTAGGTGGTTGTATTTTTCTAGATTCTCGTGTATATATGCGCTTGTAAAGTGAGGCGAGAGTTTTTATTTTCTATTCGAATGGGTTGTGAAATTGACTTTTAGAATTTGAAATACCATCTTTGAACATTGACCAATTTTATTTTAATTAGACACGAAATAAGGGACTTGTTCGGACCCGAATCTCTGGATAGTGTAGCTGTCGTTCATCCGGTTCAGCTGCGTTATAAATTTCCCAGTTGAGCTGAGCCGGGTGGTGACTCTACAATATTCATCGAGACTTAGGTCTCGATTCTTTTATGCTTTAATTCCATTCATTTTCCAAAATGCGGATTTCCATTCATGAAAACCCCACGCGAGGGAGGGGCCAACCCAAGATCGTGGTGCCCTATTCCAAAAGGGAGTCCCGCGTCCTGCCGAAAACGCGTCGTCCGCTCACATGCATTGTGCTAAAACATTATTAATGAATGAATGAATGAATGCTTTGCTCTGTTCATTTAAATGTCTTAAGTCTGCTTGAAATTGAGTTCGTATTATACATATATTGTTTGCATGCATCTCATTTCAAAAAAAAAAAGCATAAAAAAAAAAGCCGATAGACTGAAATCTGAAAGGTGATCTATGCAAATGTTAGGATACAAATAAAAGTTTGTTGAGTTAAAAACCCAAAAGGGCAGTTCAAGCAAAAGTTAAGACAGTCCGATAGGCTGAAAACCCTAAAGGGCGGTCTATGCAAAAGTTAGGACACAAAACAAAACATAAGTCACACAACAGCAGGTTTAGGAAATCCTAACTCCTTGCAACCTGAGGCATTTCACGGTCAGCGCCTCGCGCTCATGGCCAATGTACAGAGATGATCCCATATACGGGCTAGATTGTCAAAGAAGGAAAAGAGAAGGTCTTGGATTGTGCCCCGTCACCCTAACCATCCACTTAGTTCTCATCCTCGGTGTTTTCATAATAAGCAAGCCGCTCCTCTAGTGGGTCCATGTGGATCTAGAAAGCCTGGTTCATGACCTCGATCCATACCTTGACCCTGAACACCAAATGCAGACTACACCAAGACCAACAACAGAAACATCATGTCACATACATGCATACACTTGAAATATATACACACACATGTATACATGCATCAACACTAATCCAAGTATAGGCACTTACTGTCATCATCGGGTTATTCCAAATCATGAACTCTCTAAAAGCAGAAGTAGCCCGACACTAGGGCATCCTCTAAATCTCAGGTAAGAGAAATTTCTCAATTTTCAGAATTTCCGTTTACACTGATATGATTCCGGGAAGGGTGTTTCTTACTTTTTGCAAGTATCTAGGGGCAACAGGATCGAGCCGTATTTATTCTTGATCGAAGAGGCAAAAAATTTTTGTTCCCAAAATTATCAATCAAGGAATAAATATGCACTCTCGACACAACCCCAAAACCAACGCCCCTTGGGACAACTTCAAACCAAAGCTCCTAGAGCCAACTTCAAAATTATTACTCCGCCGAGAGCCAACTTCAAAATTATTGCTCAACCAAGAGAGCCAACTTCAAACCAAAACTCCTAGAGCCAACTTCAAAATTATTGCGCCACCAAGAGAGCCAACTTCAAACCAAAGCTCCTTGAGCTAACTTTAAAATTATTGCTCCACCGAGAGCCAACTTCAAACCAAAGCTCCTAGAGCCAACTCCAAAATTATTACTCCGTCGAGAGCCAACATCGAAATTATTGCTCCACCAAGAGAGCCAACTTCAAATGAAAGCTCCTAGAGCCAACTTCAAAATTATTGCTCCACCAAGAGAGCCAACTTCAAACCAAATCTTCTAGAGCCAACTTTAATATTATTACTCCACCAAGAGAGCCAATTACAAACCAAAGCTCCTAGAACCAACGTCCCCAGCTAAATGTTGTGCCTATTCCTCGACAAACCAAAACGTCACGTACATTTTCCCGACCTTAATGAAGAAAATCCTATATTACCTATTAGACAGATGAACATGAGTAGGATTTGAAAATGAGCAGAACGTTGCCTAGAATGTCTCAAATGCTCCGAAAACCAAACAGTCCTCGATCTGAAACCCCAAGAAAGGTCCTTTGAGTGATTAGAGAGCTTAGATGTGAGTACAGGATTTAGGAAAAGCCTTGTTAGCTCTGGTGAGACCTGTGTAGCTATAACATTAGAGTCACATGGCTGTAACATTACAACCACGAGGCTCTAATGAGTGATAAGGTTACTTCCCAAATAACTAGCATTAGTCTTTGAAAACAAGGTAGATTCCTAAATTAGAGGAATTCAACCGGGATTTTCTAGGTTTTAAAGGGCAGAAACAAAAACAAAAGGGAGGAGGGATAACATAGATAGCAAAAAGGAACACAAAATAGGAGAGGAGGAAAAGCCCAAAAAGAGAGAAAAGGGAGAAAGAGAGAAAAAGTGATAACAAACCCAAGCTAAACATAAAAACACATAAGGGACCAAAACTTGGAAAACACATTGAGGGTAAGTTTTTGGTCACTTTATTATTCATTCAGGATCATTTTCGAGTCTGTTAGGATTGATTCAGGATGTGTATTCGAGGATTTCAGGACATTCGTGAGGTTCTTAACCGATTCCGGCATTCAAATCCAATTCCGATAGTCAAACACATTGGAACATCAAAAAGGTAAACTCTAAGAGGCCTTAAACTCGTACTTTATTTGTTTTGTTCTGTGTTTTTGCTATGTTTTGTAAAATTCTAGAAACTGTCAGTTTGATTACAGCTGTGCGGCTCTAACTAAAGTCGAGTGGCTGCAATCCCTTAGAACAGAGCTGAGCAGCTATACCACTATAGCCACACGGCTGTGTTCTTCTAGGTAGAAACCCGAAGTGCCCTAAATCGACCCAATACAATTGGTTTCCCATTTTAATCATTTTGTTATGAACTAGTTTAGTCCAATCACATCTGTTACATTCAAAATTATGGTTTTTGAACTCCCTAAAATGTTGATGTGAGATTTGGGTTTCGTTGATTTCGGTTTTTGGAATTCAAGGATGTTCGATCCAAATTGGATCCACTATCTAGCTTTAGTGGACCCCTAGACTCCACAAAATTCTAAGAAATCATTGAAACGAGTTGAAACAGTGTTTACAAAAGAAAAAAAAAACCAATTTTGGGTTCTGGACATTACAGCCGCACTGCAGTAGTGGCTATAACCGCGGGGCTCTAACTAGAGCCGCATGGCTATAGTTCCCAGATGGAGGTAGAATCATGGGACGACTCCCACGGACGTCATCGCATGATGCTATCTTCAGAATCAAATTGTTTTTTATGTGTTTACTGCTGTTGATGTGAGATTTAGGTTTCGTTGATTTTGGTTTTTGGAATTCGGGGTTGTTCGATCCAAATCAGGTCCATTGTCTAGCTTTAGCAGACCAGATTCCATAAAATTCTTAGAAATCATTGAAATGAGTTGAAACAGTGTTTATAAAAGCAAAGAAAACCAATTTTAGGTTTTAGACACTACAACCGCACTGCTGTAGTGGCCATAGCCGCGCAGCTCTAACTAGAGCTGCATGGCTATAGTTCCTAGATGGAGGCAGAATCACAAGACGACTCCCACAGATGTCATCATATGACGCTATCTTTAGAATCAAACTGTTTTTGATGTTTTTACTGCTGTTGATGTGAGATTTGGGTTTCGTTGATTTCGGTTTTTCGAATTTGGGGTTGTTCGAGCCAAATCGGATCCACTGTTTAGCTTTAGCGTACCCCCAGATTCCACAAAATTCTTAGAAATCATTGAAACAAGTTGAAACAGTGTTTACAAAAGATTAGAAAACCAATTTTGGGTTCTAGACACTACAGCCGCACTGCTGTAGTGGCTATAGCCGCGCGGCTCTAACTGGAGCCACATGGCTATAGTTCCTAGATGGAGGCAGAATCACGAGATGACTCCTATGGATGTCATCACATGATGATATCTTCAGAATCAAAATGTTTTTAATGTGTTTACTACTACAGATGTGAGATTTGGGTTTTGTTGATTTCGATTTTTGGAATTCGAGGTTGTTCGATCCAAATCAGATCCACTGTCTAGCTTTAGTGGACCCCTAGATTCCACAAAATTCTTAGAAATCATTGAAATAAGTTCAAACAGTGTTTACAAACGCAAAGAAAACCAATTTTGGGTCCTGGACACTACAGCTGCACTGCTGTAGTGGCTATAGCCGCGCAGCTCTAACTAGAGCTGTATAGCTGTAGTTCCTAGATGGAGGCAGACTCACGGGATGACTCCCATAGATGTCATTGTATGATGCTATCTTCAGAATCAAACTGTTTTTTATGTGTTTACTGCTGTTGATGTGAGATTTGGGTTTCGTTGATTTCGGTTTTTGGAATTCGGGGTTGTTCGATCCAAATCGGATCCACTGTCTAGCTTTAGCAGACCCCTAAATTCCATAAAATTCTTAGAAATCATTGAAACAAGTTGCAACAGTGTTTACAAAAGCAAAGAAACCAATTTTGGGTTCTGGACACTACAGCCGCACTGCTGCAGTGGCTATAGCTGCGCGGCTCTAACTGGCCCATATGGTTATAGTTCCCAGATGGAGGCAGAATCATAGGACGACACCCACGGATGTCATCACATGATGCTATCTTCAAAATCAAAATGTTTTTAATGTGTTTACTGCTGTTGATGTGAGATTTGGGTTTCGTTGATTTTGGTTTTTAGAATTCGAGGTTGTTTGACCCAAATCAGATCCACTGTGTAGCTTTAGTGGACCCCTAGATTCCCTAAAATTCATAGAAATCTTTGAATCGAGTTGAAACAGTGTTTAAAAAAGTAAAGAAAACCAATTTTAGGTTCTGGACAATACAGCCGCACTGCTGTAGTGGCTATAGCCGTGCGGTTCTAACTAGAGCCGCGTGGCTATAGTTCCTAGATGGAGTCAGAATCATGGGATGAATCCTATGGACATCATCACATAATGCTATCTTCAGAATCAAACTGTTTTTTATGTGTTTACTACTGTTGATGTGAGATTTGGGTTTCGTTGATTTTAGTTTTTGGAATTCGAGGTCGTTCGATAAAAATCGGATCCACTGTCTAGCTTTAGTGAACACCCAGATTCCACAAAATTCTTAGAAATCATTGAAACGAGTTAAAACAGTGTTTACAAAAGCAAAGAAAACCAATTTTGGGTTCTGGTCACTACAGCCGCACTGCTGCAGTGGCTATAACCGCGCGGCTCTAACTAGAGCCGCATGGCTATAGTTCCTAGATAAAGGCAGAATCATAGGATGACTCCCACAGACGTCGTCACATGATGCTATCTTCATAATCAAACTGTTTTTGATGTGTTTACTGTTGTTGATGTGAGATTTAGGTTTCGTTGATTTTGGTTTTTCGAATTCGGGGTTGTTCGATCCAAATCGGATCCACTGTCTAGCTTTAACGGACCCCTAGATTCCATAAAATTCTTAGAAATCATTGAAACGAGTTGAAACAGTGTTTACAAAAGCAAAGAAAACCAATTTTGGGTTCTGGACACTACAGCCGCACTGCTGTAGTGGCTATAGCCGTGCGGCTCTAACTTGAGCCGCATGGCTATAGTTCCCAGATGGAGGCAAAATCATGGGACAAATCCTATGGACATCATTGCATGATGCTATCTTCAGAATCAAATTGTTTTTGATGTTTTACTGCTTTGCATCTTAGATGGATGTTTGGAATTAGGAAACCCCATGAACGGAACCTCAAGTTCTGGGATAGCTGACCCACTAAAAGGACAAATTTTTATGTAACTGAGCCAAATGGTTTTTCAAAACTGTTTTCAAGCATAAGAATCTACAGGGCATTTCTAAAATAGCTTTCCAAGTCTAATGGAGCGAGTCACTCAGACTTCTCGGTTATCCCCTAAATGCATGCCCCCGTTTCCTAAGATTCCTCGTTCTGTCTAGTTATGAGTCCTACTTGTATATGTGATATAATTGTGCTAACCATTTGTTTTGTAGCTTTTATTTTTCTTTTTAATATTTTGGATGTATTTGATAGATTATCCGTGTATCCTAGGCGATTGTACTTTTTTAGATATTCGTGTATAGTAGGTGTGAGCACCGGTTTTCCCTGACCTCTATGATGAAAATCCTATGTTACCTGTTCGACAGACGAACGTGAGTTAGACTTGAGAATGAGGGGGATGTCACCTTGAATGTCTCAAACGCTTCGAAAACCAAACAGCCCTCAATCCGAAATCCCGAGAAAGGTCCTTTAAAGGACTAAAGGGCTTAGTGGTGAGTGTGGGATTTAGGAGAATCTGTCACAGCTCTGATTAGAGATGCAAGGCTGTAGTTTCATAACTACAATGGTGTGGCTATAATTCCAGAGCCGTACGACTGTACCTTATAGCCGCACAGCTCTATCGAGTGGTCAGATTACTTCCTATACAACCAGTATTAGTGTTTGACTGCGTTTTGGATTCCTTAATTAGAGGAAATTTGGGCGAGATTTGCTAGGTTTTGATATATCAGAAACCAGACATAGAAAAGATAACAAGAATGGGGATAGAACATAGACTTACAGAGAGAAATCAAAAAGAAAAACAAAAAGAGAGGAAAAGCTAGGAAAACTAAGAAAACGCAATGGAAAAGACCAGAAATAGTGAGCATATACACGTGAGACACTTAAGGTGAGAGTTCCCAGTCACACTATCATTGGTTCGAGTCATTCTCGATTTTGTTTGAATCGATTCGGGCCATGTAGGTGCATTCCGACTTTCCAACCCACTTCTAGTCATCAAACACACTAGAACATCAATCAGGTAAACTTTGAAAGGCTTTAAACTCGTAATTAGTTATTTTGTGCTGTGTTTTTCTGTGTTTTATTGATTTTTCAAAAACTATCTGTTTGATTACAGTCGTGTAGCTCTGACTAGAGCTGAGAGGTTATAATCCCTTAGAACACAGATAAGCGACTGTACCACTATAGCCACACGGCTGTGTTCGTTTGGGCAGAAACCCAAAAAGCCCTAAATCGACCGAAAGCAGTTAGTTTTTCATTTTGATCATTCTGTTATAAACTATTTCGGTCTCAATCACATCTGTTACACTCAGAATTGTGGTTTTCAGTTTTCCAATAACGTTGATGTGAGATTTTCGATTTCTTTGATTTTGATTTTTGAAATTCGTGGTTGTTCGATCCAAATCGGATCCACTGTCCAGCTTTAACAGACCCCCAAGTTCCTTAAAGTCCTTAGGAATCATTAAAAATGATTAAAATAGTGTTTACAAAAGCAAAGAAAACCAATTTTTGGTTCTAGAGCCGCACGGCTGCAGTGGCTATAGCTGCGCGGCTCTCACTAGAGTCATACGATTATAGTTCCCAGAAAGAGGTAGAATCACGGGACAACTCCCACGGACGTCGTCGCATGATGCTGTCTTCAGAATCAAAATGTTTTTGGCATGTTTACTGCTTTTATACCTTAGATGGATGTTGAAATTAGGAAACCCTCACGAACGGAACCCCGAGTTCCGGGATATCCCACCCACTAAAATGAAGCAATTTGCATGTAATCGAGCCAAATGGTTTTCAAAATTATTTTCAAGCATAAAAACCTATAGGGTATTTCTAAAATGGTTTTCCAGGTCTAATCGAGCAAGTCGCCCAGACTTCTTAGTTACCCCCTAGATGCATGCTCCCATTTCCTGAAATCCCCTATTTTGTCTTGTATGAGTCCTATGTGTGTTTGGGATATAATTGTGCTAACCATCTGTTTTGTAGCTTTTTATTTTTCTTTTTTATTTTTGATGTATTTAATAGATCACCTCGTGTATCCTAGGCGATTGTAATTTTTTAGATATTCGTGTATTCTAGGCGATTGTATTAGTGAGGATGAGAGTTTTTCTCTTTTTAGGTTGTAATAAGCGGCTATTTCCTTTTGGTTTGTTTTTGGATGTATGGTTTATTTTTCTACACTTTACTTTTATGCTGTTTATTTTATGTCATCTGAATGAGAATAGGCTGATAACAAAAGATAAAAATGGGTAGAGAAATAAGTAAATATAATATGGTATATAAACTTATAAATGAAAGCAGGCTTGAGGTTGAATAGGTAAGTTGCTTGAACCCTAAATCTCTGGATTAGGTATAGCAGTCTATGCTCGGTAGGGAGCTGTACCGGAATTTCTCGGATGAGCTGATCTGGGAGGCGACTCTGTCACTGATCTTGAAATTTAGGTTTTCGAGGTCTTTAAGTAATAAAACGAGATTTTCTAAAATGTAAAACCAGTTTTCCCAAAATTCACATTCCTAGAAAAGGTTTTCTACAAAAGGATTTCCAAACAAACCAATGGTTTTCCAAAGCAAGATGCAAACCCATTGTCAAAACAACATCAAACATTTCAAATTCTTCTCTTTTTTCCCGGTTCACTTCGCCACGTTTCGCTTTCGCTAAAAAGGTCATCCACTTATAGTGGCAACTCTGCTTGGAAAATTGTTTCTTAAAAATTTTTTATAAAAACTTAAGGAACTTAGGCAACACCTGAAATATAACCTCGCTTGTAGTCATTCACTAGTTCATAGTACTATATATTACTCACACTTGCATAGCATGATATTTTCTTCTTCTCAACCCCTCAAACTCACTAATCAGCCAGGTTTACTTCAGAAGGTGACCTACCTCTTCCGCTAGGATTAAAGGCACCCAAAAGGGTAAACCACTCATAGCACCGCATGAACCTCTCATGTTCTATATGGAGGAGTGTATATTCGCTATGGGGACTTGTATGACCCTTGGTTTGACTTTGGCCCACATGTAATACTTCCCCTTAGGATTACCAAAACATAAAACATGAAATTGGACATTAAGAGTATGCCTTTGGTATCCTCGATTGATACCAAAGAGACCCAACGCCTAGGAAGAATGCGGACCAATCAAAAGGCAGAATAAGGTTGGAAGGGTGAGCATATTGTTGTGTGTGCTAATGTTTGTTCTATGGTGGTTTTGTTTTGACCTTTCCATAAAACATCAAGCATGTATGATCATTCGTGTGCCATTCTAACCACATCTTTGTACAGCCATTTTCTAGACATAAGCATATGTGTGACATTGATACTAACCATATCTTCGTGTAGCCAGGACATTTTAATTTTGTGCCATATTCATCTTGTGTGTTGACATTTCAATGAAGCATACCCGACATCATCCTGTATGTCATGCATCCTAACCGTGTCTTCATGCAGCCATTTGCATTTCATGTGACATGAACATTCATATCATCTCATTTCATTCCATTTAATAAAGGGCATTCTGAGAATGCCCATGACGGTCATTTCATTTCATATCATATCGAGTGTCCCAAAACTACCCGTGTTCTACCCATGCACCGGATTGCACTTGGCCATTTCACTAGACCATTTCATTCATTAGAGGATGATGATGGCTTTAGGTCTATATTCATGTGGCAGGTCACAAAATAACATTACATGACTTCATGCTCATTCATCATTGGTGTCACGGTGATGCCGAAGTCTTGATTGTGTGTCATGATCCACATCAGATTATTTCATGACATTATTGAATCATTTGAGGTACTCCACCAGTACCGGATTATGACACATATAGGGGCATTTCATGACATTACCAAATCATACAAGGTGTTCCACGAACGCCTAATCTCTATCCGTGTCTCTATCCACATGCGACTTGTTTGTAACATCATTTCATCCAAGATGCCTTAAAATCATTGAAACCCTGTCCATGGGGCGGTCTCCATGTGACCATTTCATATCACTTCATTAACCTACAAAGCATCAAAACTCTATCCATGTGACGGTATGCATGCAACCATTTCATGACATTCACTAGGTGCCCTAACAGTGCCGAAATTCTATCCATGTGACGGCTCATAAGTGACCATTTTGCTTTGTTTTTAGAATGGCATTGGGTATTCTTAGAACATCCAAAGTGAAAAAAAAAGAGAATGAAGACATAAAGATCATCCTCATTATCATCCTCATTCATTTGACATCATTCAACCATGGTCATCTCACGGTCATACCATACATGTCACTTAGTGTGTCGCGTCTAGACTCACGACATCCATCCACCGCTCTATCCTTATATTGAACATGCAGTTTGGAGTCGAACTTTGAATTGATTAGTATATGTTGAACTAGAGTTTGATCAACTAGCTCAGCTAGTTTAGCCAGAACCAGTAACCGTGGAAGAGATTGGGGTCGGTTCAGATTCAGAATTAGAGCAAGGGTTCAGGGGTTAGTTACCTTCTTCACCAATTGATAGTTAATTTGTGTTGGAAGAAGTGAACAGAAGAGACATGGCTCAAGATGGATCTAGCGGAGGGATGCCTTTTGACATGGATGCATTTGTAGATGCCTTATTAAACTCAAACAAATTCAAGGTTACTTTGAAAAAGCAGATGAGAGCTGTGATGCCTACTAAAGGGGGTCAGACCACTCAACCAATGTCAGCCTCAGTCGGAAATGGAGGGACTACAGTCCAAGCAGTGAATGGAGCTGAAGGGGGCATTCTTGGTAGTAGTAGAGTGGCCATTCCTCATAAAGAGATTGATCGCCAATCTAAAGAAGATGAAGCTTTTGTAAGGGCAAAGGAGGCCTCAATTGAGATGGCTACTGAAAAGCGTCTCCACCAAAAATTCTCTGACTTGGAAGCTTTGGTACCCTAATTAAAGGATGTTACATTACAATCCCATCAAATGTGCAGACCCAGCTAGTTTGATGGCAAAAGGAGGAGAGTCACTCCCGGTCGGTTGCTAGATGCCTTATTTGCCTCCGTACATTGGAGAAGGTCCACCAGAGGCTTACTTGGATAGCTATGTGAGGATTATGTCTAGTCTGGGAATTGGTAAAATACACCTGCTGAATCTGTTCCTGACTACCTTGAGAGATACTGCTGCTAAGTGGTACTTGAAAATGCCAGTCCATACCCGATCCACAAGGGAAGATTTGTCTGAGGCATTGGTGAAGTCGTATGCCTATAGCACTCAAGTGGAGACCACTCTAGAGGATTTAGAAAGGATTCGCCAGAAGCCAAATGAGTCCTTTTCGGCTTATTATAAGAGGTGGATGGACATCCAAGTGCTGGTAGACGGGGCTCCGAAGTTGGAATCCATTATTGTGAAGCTAGTTGATGGCAGCTTACCCCTTTATAAGGAGAAAATGAAGCTGAAGAGGTTTCACTCCTTTAATGATGTTGTTGAATTATGAAGAGGAAGATCAAAGAAACAAACAGCACCTAGGCCCTTACTAAGGCAATCGGGGATACACATGAGGTAATAAGGCTAATGGCTCCATAACTACACCAGCTAGGCCTAGTTGAAAACCGACCCAAATGGCATTACTAAATCGGGTAACAGAAATGGATATGGCTACAATGAATTAAGGTAGGCAGGCTGGGGCTCCTCAAAGGATCACCAACCCATGGGCAGAATCTTTGGCTCATATTTTTGCCAAATGTAGGAAGGCTAGGTTGCTACAGAATTTGAAGCAGTATTCTCCTCTAGCTGAGGTAGACAAGGGTGACTTCTATTCCTATCATGTGACAGTAGGTCACCATACAAATGACTACACTTAATTAATAAGGGCTATCCAACAGTTGATTACTGATAAGAAAATCATCGAGCCACCCTTGAAGCCAAGTTTTTAAAGCAATCCCTTGCCGAACTTTGGGGGTCCAAATCTACTAACGTAATGGATGATGCTGCAGTTAGGGAAGACCCTCTACATGTGGAGGATGATAACCATTTTAATGAATTTGTTTTTTTCTATTTCATTATGTGAACAATTCAGTCCATAGAGCATTTAATGCAATTTGTTTTTGATTACTTGTGTGATGTTTTTCCGGATGGAACTGTGCATACATACAAACATTCATTTAGTGTCTTTAGCATACATGATGCATCATTGCATGAAATGGATCTAGGGACAGATGATGTATCTATCTCAAAAGACCTCACACCTGATGAGAGAAAAGAAATTGTAAAAGTACTACAAAAGCACATGAAAGCCTTCGCCTGCTCCTACGATGATATGCTTGGGGTTGACAGGGAGATTGCAGAATACAGAATTCTGACTAATCTGAAAATAAGACCTATTGAACAGAAGCTTAGAAGACTTGTACCATAGTGAGCAGAGAAGGTTAAAGAAGAGGACCAATAGGGTGCAGCTTGATCGGTACATCTCTCAATGTGGAGATGGAAGATTGTGGGTTCAATACCAAATCTCTTCAAAACACAAATTTATCAAAAGAAATAAATAAGAAATAAAAAAAGGACTAAGTTCATCTTTGCATGGTATGGAATCCCGCATCATGCCATGGCCGATAGTGGAGTGCAGTTTCAGGGGGCAATAGCACAGTTATTATGAGCGGACAACGTTTTTAAGGGTACGGATCTCTTGGAAGGGACCCTCGATATCGGGGCACCCCTCCCTCGTGTGGGGTTTTTAGGATGGTGTAAGCGTTGGAATTTTCTGGACTGAAAAAAAAATGTTGTGTGTCATATGACTGTATTACAGTCGTACGACTGTAAATGTGGAGCAGGTACAGCAGCCCATACCTGAGAAAAATAAAAAAAATGGGTTGATTTGAGAGCAATTAATGGTCGTTTCTCCAGCAAGAAAGATAGGAGATAAAAGGAGAAAGAGGAAAAGAGAGAGGGACTTTTGGGACTTTTAGGATTTGGCAGATTTGAGAGAGAAATTGGTAGAGAAAAGAAGGAAAAAGGAGAGAAAAAGGGAACCCAATAAAATATCATTTTTTTCTCCACTTTTTCTTTTGATTCATAGGTTAACAATTTGACACTTCAGAATCAATCAATTTCAGACATTAAATTCACTAAAATCCATGACATTTTGGAGAATTTTGGACAACTCTTGAAACCTTAGCACTCAATGAAAAAGAAGCAATTTAGAGCGATTTGAGCTATTTCCAGTGGTCAAACCTACAAGGGATCAGTGCCACGAAGGTAATTATACCTTGAACCTTCATTTTGTTGCTTTTTCTGGGTGTTTTAATGTGATTCGGTGCATAAAAACTCATTTTTCGGGCTTGTTTTTTCTGGAAATCAAGAACAGTCTTACGACTGTTCTTATGGCAAAGAATAGTCGCACGATTGTATATATGGCCGTACGAGTGTTCTTGATTTCCCGCAACTTTTAGTTTTATTCGAACAAATTTTGGCGATTTTTTGCAAATGGAAGGAATACAGTCGCACGACTGTAATTACATTCGTACGACTGTAGTTACAGTTGCACGGCTGTAATCCTCGTCCAGGGGCAGAATTTCCAAAATAATCCCCAAAAATTTCCAAAAATCATAAAAATAAAGAAAAATCAGAAAATCATCAAAAATGAATTTTGTTGTGTGCATTCATGACCTTAAATTTAATTTTTAATGTTATTGCATTTAGAACAACACAACGACGGAGACCCGAATCTCCCGAAAACTGACCCACCTCACATGTTAAATTAAAGTAAACCAGAAAAAGAAAATGTTTTGAAAATGATTTTCTCACAAAACAAAATATAGGGACGTTTCAAAATTGTTTTCCAGGTCTAATAAGGCCGGCTAGCCGAGCCGACCCGGTTATCCCCAATTACATGCCCCCGAACCCCTTAAAATCCCATTCTGTCTAATTTAAGTCATATTTGTGGTGTGCTATAAATTGTGCTAACCATTTGTTTTGCAGCTTTTAGTTTATTTTTATTTTTCATTTTGGATGTAATTAATAGCTTAATTCGTGTATTTTAGGCGATTGTAAATTTTTTGGATCATTGTGTATTTTAGGCACTTGTAAGGTGAGGTTGAGAGTTTTTATTGTTATTCAATTGGGTAGTAATAATTTATTTATTCACTGCTTTTTACTTTATTTTGATTTGTGTGTACACTGTGTGCTTTAATTTAATAAAAAGAACTTTAGAAATTTAAAATACCATCTATGAACATTGGCTGAATTTTATTTTGATTAGACATGAAATAAGGGACTTGTCCAAACCTAGATCTCTGGAAAGTGTAGCAACCTTCGTCCGGTCCAGCTACACAGTAATTTCTCGGTTGAGCTGAGCCAGGTGGCGACTCCTACACACTCTATCAAGACTTAGGTCTCGGTTCTTTTATGAATTAATTTACTTTTTCCAAAACCGAATCTCATTCTAAAAACCCCACCCGAGGAAGGGTTGCCCGATATCGAGAGTCCCTTTTGAGAGAGTCCCTATGCCTAAAAAACGTCGTCCGCTCACAGTGGCGACTCTGCTGGGGATTTCATACAAAAGTTTTCTTAAAACTTAAAAGAATTTGACAAGCCCCGAAAAGTGTCTAATCAAAATAAGGTGGATGATTCTTGTATGGTATTTTATTTTGCATTCTTTAGTTAGACATTTTTGCGTTAGGTTAAGTATCCCATTTTTCAGCCTGGTGAATTATTAAAGTGTCAGCTATGTGTTGGGATTTTTCACCGGAAATCACCCTATAAAATCGGAAGAACGCGATGATTTCCTCAAATCCAGTCCCAGGAGCAATTGAAGTGGAAATTGTAAAACTTAAAATTGAAATAAAAAGAGATTAAATTCTTACCCGAAATATCTCTTTCAAGAGATGGATGAAGACTGCAGAAATCAAATTAGATTCCCTCCTCATTTTTGTACACGAACGCCTAATGAACACAACCCCTGCTAGCACTGGAAAAACAAAAACAATGGTGAGAGAGGGCTAGGAAATTTCGGCTACTCTGTGGATTAATGACGGTTGGCCGAAATTTTTACCCTAGGTTTTTACACCTAGGGTGGCTGAATTCCGCTAGGGGAATTCAGGTCCAGCTTGGCTCCTTTCATTCTGTGCGGGCTTCCATCTTTTAACTTAGGCCCAATCTAATTTTAATTATTCTGGTTTAAATTAATTTCAAGCCCAATTTTAATATACCCATGTATTTAATATATTACACCAAGTAATATATTATTTACATTTAAATTAAAATTAGTTTGACCAATTAATTTAATCCATCAAATTAAAATTAAATCTTCAAAAAATAAAATCATATGTAAACCTATACATATGAATATTTCCACCTAGGAAATAATCTCATAATTAATCCAATTAATTATGAAGAGCCAATTGAATATATTAATTTTATTTTTTAGGATCAATCCAATTGGTCTTTATAATATAATTAATATATATACACCTCTCTCTCCATAGTGTATACTCCAAGTATACATGTGATTCCTTAAGTCTGTGTTCAGTCGTTCTATGTGTACGATCCCGTGGGCCCATTTTTATGTTGGCAGCGGGCCTTTGGCCCGCAGACTACAGTTGGGCTTTAGCAATCCACTGCAGCCCCCAATTAAGGTGGAGATGGCAGACTAACTATTATCATAACCCTGTAGTTTAAACTTGTACATCCCATGCTATTGATATCGGTGTCTAACACAGAGGCATGGATTGATCACCCTCTTTTGTGTCGGACATTAACTTGATCCCGAATGCACTGAAGCTCACAAACAAGTTCCCACCTGTTTGGGTGTGGCCTCACTCTTATCAATTACATTCATCAAGAGGCCGGTGATATCTTCCCAGTGGACTACTGAGTGACAAATCCCTTCTGCATATCCATAGCATTACCATGCTAAGTTACTTACCCGAAAGTGCCCATACTTGGCACCCTATTACAAGCCCTTTAGGCGTACCCCTATGCATGTGACCTCACATGTAACACCATCATATGGTCAGGTCAAAGGATCCATACAAGTACTACACGAGAATCACTTGTGATACTATACCATGTGGATTACTCGTTTAGTGGATCTATCCAGTACCATGCCCCCATACATGTACCCATTAACTTGGTTGACATTCCATGTCCGATGACCGGTAAGACACCGCCATACAACTAGGTTAATGATAGTCTCTTGTTCCATTCATTCCCATGACTAGAACAGACTACGGATCTATTTATGATCATATCGTTTACCCTATCCATGGTCTTACTGCCAAGTGCATGACACTTGTCATCATGGATAGAAATATGTCCATTGGATACTTCATTTAATATATTGCACAAGATAAATATAATAAATGAATTGATGCCTTTATTAATAACACAAATGAGTATAATACATAAATCCAATAAATGTATAATACAAATACAAGGACCAATGCCTCGTGACTAGGGCATTTCCAACAATCTCCCACTTGCACTAATTCCAACTAGGTATGAGCTTAATCCTGTTGGGGAATTAATCGCACAAAACAAAATATGCGCAGCGGAAAAACGGATTAATCCCCACCAAGGACCCATGTACATTGCATTGAATCGGAAGGAGGGTTAAAGAATTACCTTAATTCTTTGAAGATTGAATCAAGTAGGAACCAAAATAGCTTCCCTCTACGGTTGATCCACACGGAGCAATACGTCCACCGCGTGCTAGCGCCGGATTTGAAGAACAATTCTTCGAACGAGAGAGAGAGACCAAAATTTCGAAAACTTGGATGGTGAGAGAGGCAAAAGTCGGCTGCCTTTAGCTTAGAAGGGGCTGGCCAAAAATTTTCTGTATTATTAGTGTAGAGAGTTTTAGGTTTAGGTTAATTGTTTCCTTAAATAATTAACCTAAATAGTTAATTATAATTATAACCTAATACACCTATTAGTTATAATTATATATTAACCCACACAATTTAATATTAATTCTCAATTAACATTAAATCAAATCAATTCTCCATAATACATATATGTATATATAATATTATAATTAATTATATCTCCATATAATTTAATTATAATATGTAGCATACTTTATGCAATATTAATCACATTAATATTTATATATACATACATAAATATATATCACTATATATATTTATTCTCTTTCTCATTCATAAATTATTATCCAATAATAATTTATACCCGATAAGATGAACTTCATTTTGCTCTTGTGTGTGACCCCATAGGATCATATTAATTGGCAATAAGGAAATTACCATAATGTCCTTATAGGTCACAAGCGGACTCTAGCAAGCCATTACGACTACCCAATTAATATGATTGGAATGATCCAATACCTATTTATAGAATGTCATATTCCCTTTTGTCTCTTTGATATCAAGATTAATTATAAGACATGGTACACTTGTCAATCTTATATAATTAATCATATGCTTTCTCGATCTCAAAATAAACTGTTCAGACAAATCAATTGATACTCTTATCAATTATTTGAGCACGGCCATGCATTTAACAGTCTTACTTATCGAGGGGCCCAGTGATATCGCTCTCTTGTTAGAGAGGGACAAAATCCCATATCTGTCACTCACATCCCTAAGCATGAGTCATATTGTACCCAACCACAGCCTTTATAACTACTCTGTTACAAGCAGCGTTTGACTGCGTCAAAGCACAACATGAATTCATCCCGGAATCCATGGTGACCTCAGGTCAAAGGAATCAGCTGATGACACTACTATAATCAAGATCAGTTGTGACACGTGACCATGAACTTGATCTCATAGTGGGTCTCCAGCAACATGTTCTCTAACACATTGCCCGTGAGTATAATCTGTATCTGTATACACTATATTCATCTTATGAATATCCATTATCACTCACACTAGTCTTAGTTTGTTATTATTCCCATAGTAACAATCGACTAGGGAAATTTAGAATTACACAATTAATTCATGGATACATTATCATAAATACTAACATACAAATATATATGATAAAATAAGTCTTTATTAATGACTTAAGAAGATTGTTTACATAATCCAACATTGGCTTAGGGCACAATTTCTAACAATCTCCCACTTGCCCTAAGTCCAATCTTCAAATGTATCTAATACCCATGGACCTAGCATGACCATCATGTACAGCTTGTGAAAGAGCTTTTGTTAGTGGATCGGCAACATTGTCTTCAGACGCAACTTTGCATATCTTCACATCTCCTCTTGAGATGACTTCTCTTATGTAGTGAAAACGCCGAAGTATATGTTTGGATTTCTGTGACACACTAGGTTCCTTAGCAAGTGATATTGCCCCATTGTTGTCACATAAGAGGCTCACAGGATTCACTATGCTAGGAACGACACCAAGTTCTTCGATGAACTTCTTGATCCAAACAGCCTCTTGGGCTACATCTGATGCAGCAATATACTCGGCTTCTGTTGTAGATGCAGCTATCGTGCTTTGCTTAGAACTCTTCCAACTTATCGCACCTCCATTCAGAATGAACACATACCCAGACTGTGACTGCATCTGATCTTGATCAGTTTGGAAACTTGCATCCGTGTAACCATTTACAACAAGATCTTCGTCCGAGCCTCCATATATCAAGAATGTATCTTTAGTTCTTCTCAAGTACTTAAGAATACTCTTGACAGCAGTCCAGTGACTATCACCTGGATCAGACTGATATCTACTTGTCATGCTCAAAGTAAAAGAGACATCTGGCCGAGTACATACCATGGCATACATGATAGATCCTATAGCTGACGCATAAGGAATCTTATCCATGCGTTGACGTTCTTCAACTGTCACAGGACATTGCTTACGACTAAGCTTTATCCCTTGCCCAATAGGAACATTTCCTTTCTTTGATTGATCCATACTGAACCTTTTCAGTATTTTGTCAATGTATGTACTCTGGCTCAAACCTATCAATCTCTTAGATCTATCTCTATAGATCTTTATTCCAAGAATGTAGGCTGCCTCACCCAAGTCTTTCATAGAAAAACACTTTCCTAGCCAAGATTTTACTTCTTGCAAGGTAGGAATGTGATTTCCTATTAACAATATGTCATCGACATATAGAACTAGGAAAACTATATTACTCCCACTGAACTTCTTGTACACACAAGGCTCATCTTCGTTTTTGATGAAGCCAAACTTTTTGACTGATTCATCAAAACAATGATTCCAACTTCTTGATGCTTGCTTCAAACCATAAATGGCCTTTTGAAGCTTGCATACTTTATCAGGATTCTTTGGATCGACAAAACCTTCAGGCTGTGTCATGTACACATCCTCAACAAGGTTTCCATTTAGGAAGGCTGTTTTGACATCCATTTGCCATATTTCATAGTCATAATATGCTGCTATGGCAACAAGAATTCTGATGGACTTGATCATAGCTACTGGCGAAAAGGTTTCGTCATAGTCTATACCATGAACTTGTCGGTAACCCTTTGCCACTAACCTTGCTTTATAAGTCTGAATATTCCCATCCATGTCCGTTTTCAACTTGAAAACCCATTTGTGCCCTATTGCTTTAGCACCCTTTGGGAGATCAACCAAAGTCCATACTTTGTTGTCGTCCATGGATTGAATTTCTGACTTCATAGCATCAAGCCATTTTTCAGATTCTGAATTAGAGACAGCTTCCATGTACGTGGAAGGTTCATTCTCTTCTAACAGAATCAGATCATTTTCGTTCGTGACGAGAAATCCATATCTCTCGGGCTCATGACGAACTCTACTTGATCTACGTTGGACTTGTGTTATCGGTTCTGACTCAACAACTTCTTGTGAATCAGATTGTTCCATTTGAAACTCACTTTCAACTTGGTTATCCATATTTTCTTGTAGGTGTACTTTACTCCCACTGATTCCTTTGGAAATAAACTCTTTTTCTAGGAATGTACCATTCCTAGCAACAAACACTTTGTTTTCACTAGGATTGTAAAAGAAATAACCTTTAGTTTCTTTTGGATAACCAACAAAATTGCACTTCACAGATTTTGGTGCTAACTTATCTGAAATCAAGTATTTCACATAAGCTTCGCAACCCTAAATCTTGAGAAAAGACAAATTTGGTCTCTTACCAACCCATATCTCATATGGTGTCTTTTCAATTGCTTTTGATGGAACTCGGTTCAGTGTGAATGCCGCTGTTTCAAGTGCATATCCCCAAAAGGATAGAAGAAGATTTGTTTGACTCATCATCGACCGAACCATATCCAATAAAGTACGGTTCCTCCTCTCAGACACACCATTCCACTGTGGTGTACCAGGAGGAGTTAGTTGTGAGACAATCCCACACTTTCTAAGATGATCGTCAAAGTCTTGGCTCAAATATTCACCACCTCGATCAGATCTAAGTGCTTTAATTGTCTTGCCAAGTTGGTTTTGTACTTCATTTTGGAAGGCTTTGAACATTTCAAAGGATTCCGACTTATGCTTCATTAGATATAGATAACCATATCTACTGAAATCATCAGTGAACGTAATGAAGTATTGAAAACCACCTCTAGCAGTTGTGCTCATAGGCCCACATACATCTGTATGTATGAGTTCTAATAAGTCACTAGCCCTTTCACTGTGACCAGTAAAGGGACTCTTGGTCATCTTACCCATTAAACAAGACTCGCAAGTGTCATATGTTTCAAAAACATCTAGACCCAAAATTCCATCTTTATGGAGTTTTGAAATGCGTTTCTCATTAATGTGTCCTAGACGACAGTGCCAGAGATAAGTAGGATTCACAACATTTGTTCTTATCCTTTTGGTATTTATGTTATATACATGCTCATTATAACCTTCACTAAGGTTCAACAAATAAAGACCATCATGTAAATCCGCATTTGCATAAAACAAGTCTTTATTGAAAAGCAATAAGTGATTATTCTCAATAACACATTTAAATCATTCCTTGTCCAAACATGAAATAGAAATGATGTTCCTAGACAAATTAGGAACAAAATAACAATTATTCAAAGAAAGAACAAGTCCACTTGGCAACTTGAGCTCGTAGCGACCGACTTCATAAGCAGCAACTCTAGCTCCATTCGCCACATGGAATTCTACCTCGCCCTTCTTGAGCTTTCTACTTCCTTTAAGCCCCTGCACATTCATACAAATGTGAGAACCACAACCGGTATCTAATACCCACGAAGTAGAAACAGAAGTAGAATGAAATATTTCAATAACATAAATACCTTGATTAGCGGTCTCACCGCCTCTCTTCTTCCTCAAGTCCTCCAAATAAAGCTTGCAATTTCTGCGCCAATGACCAGGCTGATTGCAGAAATGGCATGTGCCTTCCTTTGGAGGCTTTGCCTTGGTAACAGCTTTGGGCTTCTTTGCATCCTTCCCAAACTCTTTGGGTTTGTTTGCTTTACCCTTCTTCTTCTGGATCCTACCCTTTTGCACCATATGGATCTCTTTGGAGCTTGGCTTCTCTTTTATCGTTACTTCAGCGTTTTTCAGCATCCCATGCAGTTCGCTGACCGTTTTGTCCATATCATTCATGTGGTAATTCATGACAAAATGGGAGTAACTCTCGGGAAGAGAATTAAGGATCAAATCCGTTGCCAATTCAGGTCTGAGTGGCGAACCAAGTCTCTCCAACTGATCAATGTACCCTTTCATCTTCAGAACGTGTGCACTAACCGAACTACCTTCGGCCATTTTGCACGCAACCAAAGATCTCAAGGTCTCATACCTTTCCCTTCTCGCTTGCTTTTGGAACATTTCCTTAAGCTCTTGAGACATCTCATATGCCTCAAACATTTCCAGATCCTTCTGAAGTTCCGGAATCATAGAAGCGAGCATTAGGCATTGCACATCAATCTGATCATTTTGATGCTTGTGGAAAGCATCTCTTTCAGCTCTTGGAGCCGTGGTGGGTGGAGGGTTAGCGGGCAAAGGCCCATCCAGAACATATAGCTTCCGCTCTTGCTTGAGAACAATTCTCAAGTTGCGATACCAGTCAAGGTAATTCGTTCCATTTAGTTTATCCTTCTCAAGGATAGATCTAATAGAACCAGGATTACTTGTGTTTGCCATTTATCTACAACAGAAAATATATGCAAAGTTAAATCACATAAGAGAATTAAGCTCCCACTAAAATATAAAACCCTTTAAAATACTTAAGTGGGTAAAAGACCCAAAATCCATACTTAACCATAGCACTGCTTTGGCATGTCCCTATGATTAAATATAATTTCGGTAGACATCACCATGTCAATTACATCATTATGTAACTCTTTTGATTTATGAGATGCATGATATCATATATCATATTTAATTTGCATGTTACTCATCTCATCTTTGCCTCGGGCTCAAACACCATTTTGATTAACCCTTTGTTAAACCAATTACAACACAATGAGAATCACCATTTCTCATATTATCGCTTCGCTAAGGTCACATCATGCGTACCCGCTTTGGCATGGCTACCATGATGCGAACATAGTACTTGACTAGTGTTATATGTAATTGGGTGGCAAAATATAAACTTCATAAGTTTATTTTAGGGTTTCTTGAATCCCGTGATTAAAATTTTATCATATACAAAACATGGCATTAATATTAAACTTTCCAAGTTAACATTAATCCTAGCATGGCATCCAATGTCATACATTCATCTAGCATGCATATTTCATACTAAGCATGGCATCACATGGCATCAAAATATAAAACATGCAATAGACTCGAAAAACCGTGTTATGGTATGGTTTTATCTACGTTGATTTTCATAGGCCAATATGAAAATCAACAGGTCATTTCCTAGGTGGTTGCAACCATCTTATGGTCACAGCACTCCCGCACCCCTTGGATCCGTCTTCACGTCTTTGTTCCTTGGCACCATCTCATGGGTTTACACATTTTACAAAATTGCATCCTATACAATTTTCTAGTAAAATGAAATTTACAAACAATAAATTGCATCCTATACAATTTATCTAGAAAATAAGGTTACATAAATACAAACGACTCGCAGGCCGTATTTATAAAACTTTACATCCACCAAAACCAAAAGAAAACAAAAACATCCACAGGGTCCAAAACCATACCACAACACCATGCATAAAATTATCACAATAATTTTACATCTATAAGATTTAGGGTTCAAAAAACTAAACACAATCTTATTGTATTTAAAAAAAAATTGATTTGAGAAGAAAAGGTATAGAAGACAATTTCTACATGGCAGCACTAAGGGAACACGGCGTGCAAAACCAGTTTGCACGGCGTGCAACACTTGCACGCGGCCGTGTTCCTCGCTGTTACTCAGCGCACATGAGAAATTTCCGGTTGCACGCCGTGCAAAACCAGTACACGGCGTGCAACACACATTTGCACGGCGTGCAACACTTGCACGCCGGCGAGTTATGCACTGATTCTCAGCTTACGGAAACGATTTCCGACTACACGCCGTGCAAAACCAGTACACGGCGTGCAACACACGTTTGCACGGCGTGCAGTGCCTGCACACCGGCGTGTTCTGCACTGAAAAACAATTCTGCGTCAATTTGTTCAAAACAACAATTCCCAAATCAATTCCAAAATGTTATTCACAATAACAAAGAACAAATCATTCATAATGATCAACATTGAAATCAAATTTCAATTTGTTATTCACAATAAAAAAAGAACCCTAAATCAAAACATACAACCCTTACATGCAATTCTGATCTAATCAAAATAACAAATCCAATTCAACCAATGCACAAGTGGCTCTGATACCACTGTTGGGGAATTAATCGCACAAAACAAAATATGCGCAGCGGAAAAACGGATTAATCCCCACCAAGGACCCATGTACATTGCATTGAATCGGAAGGAGGGTTAAAGAATTACCTTAATTCTTTGAAGATTGAATCAAGTAGGAACCAAAATAGCTTCCCTCTACGGTTGATCCACACGGAGCAATACGTCCACCGCGTGCTAGCGCCGGATTTGAAGAACAATTCTTCGAACGAGAGAGAGAGACCAAAATTTCGAAAACTTGGATGGTGAGAGAGGCAAAAGTCGGCTGCCTTTAGCTTAGAAGGGGCTGGCCAAAAATTTTCTGTATTATTAGTGTAGAGAGTTTTAGGTTTAGGTTAATTGTTTCCTTAAATAATTAACCTAAATAGTTAATTATAATTATAACCTAATACACCTATTAGTTATAATTATATATTAACCCACACAATTTAATATTAATTCTCAATTAACATTAAATCAAATCAATTCTCCATAATACATATATGTATATATAATATTATAATTAATTATATCTCCATATAATTTAATTATAATATGTAGCATACTTTATGCAATATTAATCACATTAATATTTATATATACATACATAAATATATATCACTATATATATTTATTCTCTTTCTCATTCATAAATTATTATCCAATAATAATTTATACCCGATAAGATGAACTTCATTTTGCTCTTGTGTGTGACCCCATAGGATCATATTAATTGGCAATAAGGAAATTACCATAATGTCCTTATAGGTCACAAGCGGACTCTAGCAAGCCATTACGACTACCCAATTAATATGATTGGAATGATCCAATACCTATTTATAGAATGTCATATTCCCTTTTGTCTCTTTGATATCAAGATTAATTATAAGACATGGTACACTTGTCAATCTTATATAATTAATCATATGCTTTCTCGATCTCAAAATAAACTGTTCAGACAAATCAATTGATACTCTTATCAATTATTTGAGCACGGCCATGCATTTAACAGTCTTACTTATCGAGGGGCCCAGTGATATCGCTCTCTTGTTAGAGAGGGACAAAATCCCATATCTGTCACTCACATCCCTAAGCATGAGTCATATTGTACCCAACCACAGCCTTTATAACTACTCTGTTACAAGCAGCGTTTGACTGCGTCAAAGCACAACATGAATTCATCCCGGAATCCATGGTGACCTCAGGTCAAAGGAATCAGCTGATGACACTACTATAATCAAGATCAGTTGTGACACGTGACCATGAACTTGATCTCATAGTGGGTCTCCAGCAACATGTTCTCTAACACATTGCCCGTGAGTATAATCTGTATCTGTATACACTATATTCATCTTATGAATATCCATTATCACTCACACTAGTCTTAGTTTGTTATTATTCCCATAGTAACAATCGACTAGGGAAATTTAGAATTACACAATTAATTCATGGATACATTATCATAAATACTAACATACAAATATATATGATAAAATAAGTCTTTATTAATGACTTAAGAAGATTGTTTACATAATCCAACATTGGCTTAGGGCATAATTTCTAACAAATCCCTATAGACCTAGTATGACCCTCATGCTTGGGCTGAGCCAGTGCCTTGGTCAATGGATCGGCGACATTATCCTCGGTGTCCACTCTATGTAATGCAATGTCACCTCTCTCCACGATTTCTCGTATGAGATGAAACTTTCTGAGCATGTGCTTTGTGTTCTTGTGTGACCGGGGCTCCTCAGCTTGTGCAACAGCCCCATTGTTGTCACAAAAGATATCAACTGGGTCCTGGATAGTTGGCACTACTCCCAACTCAGTGATAAACTTCTTCATCCACACAGCTTCCTTAGCCGCATCACACACGGTGATGTACTCAGCTTCAGTTGTAGAGTCCGCTATGGTTGGCTGCTTTGAGCTCCTCCATCTTACAGCACCACCATTCAGCAAAAATACATACCCAGACTGCAACTGGTACTCATCCTGGTCGGTCTGGAAGCTCGCATCAGTGTACCCAGTAACCGACAGCTCTTCCTGACCACCATACACTAAGAAGCTATCCTTAGTCCGGTTAAGGTACTTGAGGATGGCCTTGATAGCTTTTCAGTGATCCTCCCCGAGATCCTACTGGTATCGGCTTGTCATACTTAGCGCAAAGGCGACATCAGGTCTAGTACATAACATGGAGTACATAATTGATCCTATAGCCGAAGCATAAGGAACCAATTTCATGTTCTCCCTGTCCTCCCATGTTTTAGGACAGTGTTTCTTACTAAGTTTCAGCCCATGGCCCATTGGCAAGAAACCTTTCTTGGCTCGGTCCATGCTGAACCTTTTCAGAACTTTGTCTATGTACGAGGCCTGACATAGGCCCAGAAGCCGATTTGATTTATCCCTGTAGATCCTGATCCCTAGGATCATCTCAGCTTTGCCTAAGTTCTTCATTGCGAAGCACTTACTCAGCCACTGCTTTACCCCTTGCAGTGTAGGTATGTTGCTTCCAATGAGCAGGATGTCGTCTACATAAAGTACCAAGAATGTGACAATGCTCCCACTAGTCCTCTTATACACACAAGGCTCATCTAAGATTCCAACTTCGGGATGCTTGCTTCAGTCCATAAATGGACCTTTGAAGTTTGCATACCCTTCCCGGATACTTTGGATCGACAAAACCCTCAGGTTGTGTCATGTACACATCCTCGAGTAGCTTTCTATTAAGGAAAGCGGTTTTGACATCCATCTGCCATACCTCATAGTCATACCATGCGGCTATGGCCAGTAGTATCCTGATGGATTTGAGCATGGCTACTGGTGAGAAATTTTCATGATAGTCTATTCCATGGACTTGTCTGAAACATTTTGCAACCAAATGCCCCTTGAAGGTATTATCAGCTTTTAGCTTGTAGCACCACTTGCAACCTATTACCTTAGCACCCGGAGGTGGATCAACCAAGTTCCAAACTTGGTTATCGTACATAGATTGCATTTCTGCCTCCATGGCTCTACTCCGATTCGCAGACTGTGGACTAGCCATAGCCTCCTGGTAGGTTTTGGGATCTTCCTCATCCCAGATGAGAAGAGTCTGATCATCGATGACGAGGAAACCATAGCTCTTCGGTTCCCGACGATCCCTACTAGACTTTCTAGGTCCTTTTGTGGCCTGGGTCGGTGCTTCCACTTGTGGAAGCTCCACCTGGGCCTCCGAGTTATCCTCTTCAATAGCTTGTGGACCTTGAACTTCCCTGAGTTCAACATTGCTCCCACTATATTTCTTGGAAAGGAACTCCTTTTCTAGAAAGACCCCCTTCCTTGCCACGAACACCTTGTTCTCGGCGGGGTTGTAGAAGTAATACCCTTTGGTTTCCCTAGGGTAGCCCACAAACAGGGATTTATCGGTTTTGGGCTCCAGCTTGCCACTAGTCAATCTCTTGACATGTGCTTCGCATCCCCAAATCCTTAGGAAAGACACATTGGGCTCCTTGCCTGTCCATATCTGATATGGGGTCTTTTCCACTGCCTTAGTCGGAGTATTATTTAAGATGAGAGCTGCTGTCTCGAGGGCGTGTCCCTAGAAACTTATTGGGAGAGAGGCTTGACTCATCATTGAGCGGACCATGTCCAACAGGGTCTTATTCCTCCGTTCGGATACCCCATTCCATTGTGGTGTTCCGGGAGGAGTGAGCTGTGAAACTATTCCATGCTCTCTCAAATATGAGTCAAACTCTAGGCTCATATACTCACCGCCTCGGTCCGACCGAAGGGTTTTGATATTTCTTCCTAGCTGGTTCTGTACCTCATTTCTGAATTCCTTAAACCTATCAAAGGTCTCGGAGTTGTGTTTCATCAGATAGACATAGCCATATCTGCTGAAATCATCCATGAACTTGACGAAGTACAGATGCCCACCTCTGGTCGCTGCGCTCATAGGTCCACATACATTTGAATGTATTAGGTCCAATAAGCCAGTGGCCCTTTCAGCCTTCTTGTTAAAAGGCGCCTTTGTCAACTTGCCTCGTAAACATGATTCACATGTATCAATTGACTCCAAGTCAAAAGACCCTAGGACTCCAGCTTTGTGGAGTCTAGCAATGCGCTTCTCGTTTACATGGCCGAGACAACAATGCCATAGGTAGACATGATTAAGTTCGTTAGGCTTAACCCTTTTAGTGTTTATGTTATAGACATGATTGGTTTCATTTAAGTCTAGGATATATAGGCCATTATTTAATAGAGCTTCTCCATAAAATAACCCCTCTCTAGATAAAGAAATTCTACCATTAGAAATAGTAAAATTAAATCCAGAAATATCCAACATTGATACAGAAATAGTATTCCTGCACATAACAAGTACAAAGTAACAATGTTCCAAAATTAAAACCAATCCACTAGGCATCATAATGTGGTATTCGTCGATCTCTATGGCAGTAACCCTTGCTCCATTCCCGACCCGCAAGTCCACCTCTCCCAACCCCAGTGACCTTCTGTTCTTAAGTCCCTGCACATTGCAACAAATGTGAGAACCACATCCAGTATCCAATACCCAGGATGTTGAAACAGTAAGGTTAATGTTTATAACATAAATACCTGAAGAGGATGCACCTTGGCCCCTTCTTTGCTCTCCCATTAGCCTAGGACACGATCTCTTCCAATGGCCCGACTGTCTACACCCGAAACAGACATCTTCAGGACCTGCCTTCTGTTGGGCTTTAGGTTGGGCCTTGGCCTTCTTAGCCTTGGCCTTCTTGGCCTTGGCCTTGGCCTTTTCTATGGCCTTACCCTTGGCAAGAGGAGGGTTCCCCTTGTTGACCAGCAGCACCAGTGGAGTCTTTTTGATCGACTGCTCAGTATGCTTAAGCATCCCATGCAGCTCACTGACAGTGCGGTTCATCCCTTGCATGTTGTAGTTTAGGATGAACTGATCATAAGAATCCGGCAAGGATGCAAGGATTATGTCCACCGCCAACTCCTGAGAGATAGGCGATCCGAGACGGGCCAAAGTGTCCAAATAGCCCTTCATCTTGAGCACGTGTGCGCTCACAGATGTCCCGACCCCCATCTTACAAGAGTGGAATGCCTTATTGTTCAGGTACCTTTCCTGACGAGCTTGCTCCTGAAACATCTCATTTAGAGTTATTGTCATAGCATAGGCTTGATGGTCCATAAACTGTTTTTGCAGTTCGGGGACCATACAGGCCAACATAAGGCATGTCACATCCCTATTGTCCTTGACATGCGCCTCGTATTCCTCCAGCTGGGCAGCCGGTGGATTACGTCCTTGAAGCGCAGCCGGCACAAGCCTTTCCAGTACATACTCTTTTGACTCTTATCTTAGAACAATCCTTAAGTTCCTAGACCAGTCTAAAAAGTTAGGACCGGAAAGCTTGTCCTTTTCAAGAATAGATCGCAGTGATAAGGTATTGTTGTTTGCCATTTAAGAGTTTCTACACAGAAAAACATTGAGAGTGTTAATAAAGGACTTTAATTTGTTATTCCCATATGAAATTAATAATGAATCATGTTATTAATTTAAACCGAGTTGTTGGGCTCATGGGCCGAGATCCATATTTCATCAAGATATAGCCAAACGAGGGTTTGGTATAACTATACCTTAATTACTTAGGTAGGAACGCCGTCCAATCCCGACCTAGGGACTCTCGGTTTGATGGGCTTGTTGGCACTTACCCATCTGTGCTTAGGGCAAGGAGAATCCTACTACCCACGCTAAGTCAAAACCTCCATTCAAGTGTTAGAGTATCCCATAATCTACCCAATACAAAGTGACAATACTCCAGTGTATCCTGTGAGGGCATGTTCTCCAACTGGCCTATTCCCACTTCGAGTCGGTTTTGAACGAGGGAAGCACTTTTAAGTGACTTAGTAATTCCATTTGGTTATTAGATTCAATTTATAACGGCTTACATACATAAGGCGGGTGAAATTGCTATTGGATCATACATTCATACATGCAAATAAACATAAAGCATAATTAAATAAAAGTAAAATGGATCGCTGTGGGCCTATATTACATCCTAATATTATTCTAGTAAACCTATACTAGAAATAATAACTGAATAAAATAAAATTACATTAAAAAAAAGAAAACGACAAGCAGGCCGTATTTACCCAAAAGAAAAATACAACCCATCTTGTACAAGGCCCAATAGCATCCAACCATACAAACAATTTAATCATACATATGCATCCAATACATAGAATTTATAAGCATGTTATAATGTATGATTAAAGCCCATTTCAATTATGTCCAAGCCATTATATAGAAATCGCCAATTTTGGCCCACCATGGTTCTAACCCTTAACAGGCTTTGGGCCTCCAGCCCAGGCAGTCCAACTGCTCCCACTGGAATTGGGAAACCATGGGTCCAATTCAGCCGTCTAAGTAATTGTGCCAAAATTACCCGAACCAATTTCAATTAACCATATTAATTTCCAAAATTAATATCACCTGAATAAAATAAAATTTCATTCAAGAAACCACACGCATTTAAATTGCATAAATTTAAACACATGAATTTTAAAACCAATTAAAATTTCAAAACTGGGCCCCGGGCCCAAGACCTGCCAAATCAAAAACACTGGGCCTGGCCCGCTGCAGCTAGGGCAACAAAGTTGCCCTAGCAGCAGCGGCGGCGCAGGCTGCTGCCAGCAGCGGCCACTGCCCAGTAGCAACCCACTGCTACGGCAGCAGTTGCCACTGCCCAGCAGCAGCCCACTGCTCCGGCAGCAGCTGCCGCCGCCGCTCCCGCAGCGTGCGGTGGCCGACCCGTACCCCGGGAGCCAGATTTTTTTTTTTAAAACTGAAATAAAAAATGAACAAACAAATATTGCATCCATCAACAATAAGAAATTCACCAAGAATTCCAAAATCATACAATTTAATTAAACTAACATAAACCTATATGCAAATTTAATTTCAATTGTACAAAACAAATGGGAAAAAATCTTAAACCCAAACCAAGAACCCCAATAAAAAATCTCTTATTTTAAAACATGGGATTCAACCAATTTTAACAATTTCCACGAATCAAAAGCCCGCTCAGATACCACTATTGGGATTTTTCACCGGAAATCACCCGATAAAAGCGAAAGAACGCAATGATTTCCTCAAATCCAGTCCCAGGAGCAATTGAAGTGGAAATTGTAAAACTTAAAATTGAAATAGAAAGAGATTAAATTCTTTCCCGAAATATCTCTTTCAAGAGATGGATGAAGACTGCAGAAATCAAATTAGATTCCCTCCTCGTTTTCGTACACGAACGCCTAACGAATACAACCCGTGCTAGCGTTGGAAAAACAAAAACAATGGTGAGAGAGGGCTAGGAAATTTCAGCTGCTCTGTGGCTTAGTGATGGTTGGCCGAAATTTTTACCTTACGTTTTTATACCTAGGGTGGCCGAATTCCCCTAGGGGCTTCCATCTTTTAACTTAGGCCTAATCTAATTTTAATTATTCTGGTTTAAATTAATTTCAAGCCCAATTTTAATATACCAATGTATTTAATATATTACACAAAGTAATATATTATTTACATTTAAATTAAAATTAGTTTGACCAATTAATTTAATCCATCAAATTAAAATTAAATCTTCACAAAATAAAATCATATGTAAACCTATACATATGAATATTTCCACCTAGGAAATAATCTCATAATTAATCCAATTAATTATGAAGAGCCAATTGAATATATTAATTTTTTTTTTTTTAGGATCAATCTAATTGATCTTTATAATATAATTAATATATATACACCTCTCTCTCCATAGTGCATACTCCAAGTATACATGTGATTCCTTAAGTCTGTGCTCAGTCGTTTTATGTTGGCAGCGGGCCTTTGGCCCGCAGACTACAGTTGGGCTCTAGCAAGCCACTGCAGCCCCCAATTAAGATGGAGATGGCAGTCTAACTATTATCATAACCCTGTATTTTAAACTTGTACATCCCATGTCATTGATATCGGTGTCTAACACAGAGCCATGGATTGATTACCCTGTTTTGTGTCGGACATTAACTTGATCCCGAATGCACTGACGCTCACAAACAAGTTCCCACCTGTTTGGGTGTGGCCACACTCTTATCAGTTACATTCATCAAGAGGCCGGTGATATCTTCCCAGTGGACTACTGAGTGACAAATCCCTTCTGCATATCCATAGCATTACCATGCTAAGTGACATACCCGAAAGTACCCATACTTGGCACCCTATTACAGGCCCTTTAGGCGTACCCCTAAGCATGCGACCTCACATGTAACACCATCATATGGTCAGGTCAAAAGATCCATACAAGTACTGCACGAGAATCACTTGTGATACTATACCATGTGGATTACTCGTTTAGCGGATCTATCCAGTACCATGCCCCCATGCATATACCCATTAACTTGGTTGACATTCCATGTCTGATGACCGGTAAGACACCGCCATACAACCAAGTTAATGATAGTCTCTTGTTCCATTCATTCCCGTGATTGGAACAAACTACGGATCAATTTATGGTCATATCGTTTACCCTATCCATGGTCTTACTGCCAAGTGCATGACACTTGTCATCATGAATATAGATATGTCCATTGGATACTTTATTTAATATATTGCCCAAGATAAATATAATAAATGAACTGATACCTTTATTAATAACACAAATGAGTATAATGCATAAATCCAATAAATGTATAATACAAATACAAGGACTAATGCCTCGGGACTAGGGCATTTCCAACAGTTCCTCTTGGTCTTAGGGGCATGGATACAAAACACCACTTATAGCCTCGTACGAACCCCTTTGTTCGGACCCTTGAGTAGGGAGAAGTGAGGAGTATATTTTGCTATGGGACCCTTGATTTTAACCCGACTTGGACCGAACTCATATAGGCAACCCTAGTTGGATTCCCTTAGGATACCAAAATAAATTGTGTGAATGCTATAAATCATGCCTTCATCATCCCCGGTTGATGATCGAAGAGAACCCCTCCTAGGACTCGGTTAGAATTTTCAAAAATTGACCACGTTTGGAGGAATAAAGTTGGAGGAATACGTTTCATGTGCTATGTGTTTCTCGCCCTCTCATGACACACCATCATCGCCATCATCATGAACATGACACGCCATACACACAAAGCATTTTGTTTCGGGCATGGGACTTGGAATTAACTTGCAAGGGGTGCCTAAGTTTAACATTGACTCGGGAAAGCCAAAACAGTTTGGGCTAGGGTATCTAGAGGAGACATCTGACTAGAAGAATTAGTAAAAGGGGCAAGAACGGCAAGCCTATGATGAAACCATTTATAAAGGTAGGAGAAGAGCTGTATAATGGCTAGGCCGAGCCAGTGAGGGTCGGGAGCATTGAATACCCGGGGCTTTGAGATATTTTCTGATGTCGTAGACTTTGAAAAGAGTCAGGAAGAACCAGCAGCCCCCATAAGGTGGAGGAGGTAATTGTTAAGTCTATTGTTCAGTAGAATGAGTCGCCTGAACAGATAGAAAAAGTAGTGAAGGTACCCAAGCAGAAAGCTAAAGAGAAAGTTTGCGATGAATCAGTAGAAGCAATTTCAGGGGCGCTGGCTGCTGCTTTAAGTAAGGCGTTTGGGAAGTCTAAAGAAGGGTCGAAGAGGAGCTGATTTGGATTCTGTGGTTACTGAGATAGCCGAGATCATGAAGAAGGCTAAGGCGCAGGTAGCTGAAATTGAGAAGACCACTATTCCTGCTGATCAATAAGCCAAAGTAGCTACAGATCTGGATGATGTCCTGGAGCTGAATGAGAAAGCTGAAGAAGTGCAAGGCCCTCCGCCTGTGGAGGATGAAAATGATTTTGTTGTATCTATTTCTTCCATTTTCAATGTGAATGATGTACTCTATAATAAGTTTAATGCAATGAAATCTCAGTTTGCTTAGTTGTGTGATGTTTATCCTGATAATTCTATGCATGCATTTGAATCACCATCAAGCATATTTAGCATCCATGATACTGCATTGCATGGAATCAACATAAGTACAGATGAGAACCCTAAAATGGTATTCATTTCATATGAGCTAAAACCCGAGGAAGAGAGAGAACTTACAAGAATATTTACAAAAACATGTTAAAGCTTTCGCTTGGTCATACGAGGACATGCCAGGTGTAGACACAGAAATAGCAGTTCACAAGATTCCAACTGACTCTATGTTCAAGCCAGTAAAGCAGAAATTGAGAAGGTTGAGACCAGAATGGGCTACTTTGGTGAAAGAAGAAGTGGCTAAGCAGATAGGTGCCGAATTCCTTGAAGTGGTGGAGTATACAGAATGGCTAGCCAATATTGCCCCAGTACCTAAAAAGGATGGAAGGGTTAGAGTGTGTGTCGACTACAGGGACCTGAATAAAGCATGCCCAAAAGATAACTTCCCGTTGCCTCACATCGATGTCTTGGTTGATAGTGCAGCAAAAGCAGCGATGTATTCCTTTATGGCTGGGTTTTCAAGATATAATCAGATCTTGATGGATGTGATTGACAAAGTGAAGACGTCATTCATCATAGAATGGGTTACTTTCTGGTACAGAGTAATGCCCTTCGGGTTAAAGAATGCTGGGGCCACTTATCAAAGGGCTGTCACAACTTTGTTGCATGATATGATTCATAAAAAGTTGAAGTGTATGTCGATGATATGCTTGTTAAATCAATGACCTGGGAAGATCATCTTGCCATCCTGGATAGATTTCTTACACGCATTGGAGAGTATAACTTGTGACTTAACCCTAAGAAGTGCATATTCGGAGTCACATCAGGGAAGCTATTGGGTCATGTAGTCAGCCAGAGGGGAATAGAAATGGACCAAGATAAAATCAAGGCTATTCGAGATATGCCAGCTCCAAAAATAGAAAAGGAAGTCCGCTCATTCTTAGGCTCCTTACAATACGTCAGTCACTTCATAGCATGGTTGATTCCACCTGTGAGCCAATTTTTAAGCTGTTAAAGAAAGATCAGCTGATTGTATGGGATGATAGATGTCAACTGGCATTTGAGAAAATTAAGGCTTATATGGTAAATCCGCTAGTCCTGAGCCCACCAATTGTAGGGAAGCCTTTGATCTTGTATTTGGCCATTGAAGATTCCTCTGTAGGGGTTGGCATAAGAACAAGATGGCAGGAAGGAGTACCCTATTTACTATCTCAGCAAGAAGATGTTGGAGTATGAAACCAAGTACACGCTGGTGGAGAAGACGTGTGTAGCAATGATCTGGTTGACCAAGAAGTTACGCCATTACTTCCAGTCATACAAAGTGCAGGTGGTGGCCAAAGTAGACCCAATGAAGTATTTGTATGAAGCACCGGTGCTAGTCGGGAAGTTATCTAGATCGCTCTTGCTGTTGTCAGAATTCAACATTAAGTACATCACTAAGAAAACCATCAAAGGGCAAAGAATTTCTAGCAAATCAGCCACTGGAATCAGATTACACAGAGAATTTGGAGTTCCTTGATGAATAGTTAGCTATGGTAGAAGTAAAGAGATGTGTCATGTGCTTCGATGGTGCAGTGAAGAGAAAGGGTGCTGGAATCGGGGTAATCATAGCGACGCCAGATGGTGAAGTCATCCCTCTGTCGAAGAGACTAGATTTTTCCATAACTAATAATGGAGTAGAGTATGAAGCATGTCTATTTGGGATGGAAGCTTTGTTAACTCTAGGGGCAAATGATTTCTTGATCGTTGGAGATTCACTTTTGGTGATTAGGCATGTACAAGGTGAATGGGAGCTGAAAGAAGAAGCCTTACGACCCTACTTGGAGCTACAGTATAGAAAAGATTTATTTGGCCAATATGAATTCAGACATGTCCCCAGAGATGAGAACAAGATGGCTGATGCGCTAGCAACACTATCTTCTATGTGGGAAAATCCAGAAGAAACTCAAGTACAACCATTGGTTATAGCAAATTCCAGACAACCCTGCTTTAAAGTGCACGAAGTAATGGAATTGACAGTTGAAGAAAACCCATGGTTCTTTGACATCTACCAGTATGTGAAGGAAGGAAAATACCAGAGGGAGCCAGTGCTACTGATAAGGTGTCATTATGAAAATTAGCCAGCCAGTTCAGAATCTTCGAAGATAAGCTACACAAGAGAATAGCAAATGGAGTTCTTTTAAGATGTCTGATAGAACAGGAGGCAGAAACAGTGCTGCAGTAGGTGCATGCAGGATCTTGCGGGCCATATATGAATGGACTCGTTATGGCTAGGAAGATAATGAGACAGGGGTATTTCTGGATGACTATGCAGGCTGATTGTACAAGGAAAGTAAGAAGATGCCATGAGTGTCAGATCTGTGCATATATTAGTCATCTTCTGCCACTCGAACTATAGAATCTAGTGTCTCTTTGGCCATTTTTATAGGATATGCCCTAGGCCTGAGGCATTGGACCTTGTATTTGTATTATACATTTATTGGATTTATGTATTATACTCATTTAGTGATATTAATAAAGGCATTAGTTCATTTATTATATATATCTTGTGCAATATCTTTAATGAAGTATCCAATGGACATATCCATATCCATGATGACAAGTGTCATGCACTTGGCAGTAAGGCCTTGGATAGGTTAAACAATATGACCATAAAGAGATCCGTAGTCTGTTCCAATCATGGGAATGAATGCAACTAGAGACTATCATTAACCTTGTTGTATGGCGGTGTCTTACCAGTCATTGGACATGGGATGTCAACCAAGTTAATGAGTACATGTAAAAAGAGCATGGTACTGTATGGATCCACTAAAAGAGAAATCCACAGGGTATAGTATCACAAGTGATTCTCGTGTAGTACTTTTATGGATCCTTTAACCTGACCATATGATGGTTTTGCATGCGAGGTCGCATACTTAGGGGTACACCTAAAGGGCCTGTAATAAGGTGCCAAGTATGGGTACTTTTGGGTATGTCAATTAGCATGGCAATGCTATGGATATGCAGAAGGGATTTGTCACTCAGTAGTCCACTGAGAAGATATCACCGGCCTCTTAATGAATGTTACTGATAAGAGTGTGGCCACACCCAAACAAGTTGGAACTTGTTTGTGAGCATCAGTACATTCGGGATCAAGTAAATGTCCGGACATAAAAGAGGGTGATCAATCCATGTGTCTATGTTGGACACCGATACTAATGACATGGGATATACAAGTTCAAACTACAAGGTTATGATTATAGTTGGACTGCCATCTCCATCTTGATTAGGGGCTGCAGTGGCTTGCTAGAGCCCAACTGCAGTCTATGGGCCACAGGCCCACTGCTAACATAAAGATGGGCCCACGGGATCGTACACACTGAGCGACTGAACACAGACTTAAAGAATCACCTGTATACTTGGTGTATACACTCTGGAGAGAGAGGATCATATTAATTATATTATAAAGATCAATTGGATTGATCATAATACTAAAATTAATATTTAATTGGCTTTCTTATAATTAATTGGATTAATTATGAGATTATTTCCTGGGTGGAAATATTCATATGTATAGGTTTACATGTGAATTTACTTTGTGAAGATCTAATTTTAATTTGATGGATTAAATTAATTAGTCAAACCAATTTTAATTAAATGTCAATAATTTATATTACATGGTGTATTATATTATATACATGTGCAAATTAAAGTTGGGCTTGAAATTAATTTAAACCAGACAAATTCAAATAGATTTGGGCTTAAAGAATGAAAGATGGAAAGCCCACACATGGTGAGCCAAATGCGCCGAAATTCTCAAGGAGAATTTCGGCCACCTAGGGTTAAAACAACCCTAGGTATTTCCGCCAAGGATGTACCAAGCCACCATAGCCGAAATTCTCATCCCCTCCCACTCCAAAGTTTGTGATTTTTTGACGCTAGCAGGGGTTGTGCTCGAAAGGCATTCGTGTACGTGAGCGAGGAGGGATTCTACCTTGATTCCTATAGTCTACATCCATCTCTTGTAGAGATAATCCGGGTAAGAGATTTATCTCTTGTTGGTTAAATTTTTGTTTTTGCAATTTCCATTTCAATTGCTCCTGGGCATGGATTTGAGGAAATCACCGCGTCCTTCCGCTTTAATCGGGTGATTTCCGGTGACAAATCCCAACAGTGGTATCAGAGCGGGCTTTTGATCCATGGAAATTATGAAATTGGATTGAATCCCTTGGTTTTGAAATTGGTATTTTTGATTGGGATTCTTGGATTGGGGTTTATGATTTTTTCCCTTTTGATTTTGTGTAATAGAAATTGAATTTGCATATAAGTGTATGTTTATTTAATTTTATTGTATGTTTGAGATTCTTGGTGAATTTGTTGATGTGGCTACAATTTTTTTTAATTTTCTGTTTTAATTAAAAAAAAAAAGAGAAAAAAAAATCAGGCTGTTCCCGGCGTGCAGGGCTAACGGCGGCGGAATCGCCGCCGCCAGCTGCCGCACGCGGCTGGAACAGCAGCAGCAGCCGCTTTCGCTGGGCGGCAGCACCGCTGCTGCCTCTAGCCGCAGTGTGCCGGGCCCAGTATTTTTGGATTTGGCGGGTTTGGGCCTGAGGCCCAGTTTTGAAATTTTAATTGGTTTTAAAATTTGTGTGTTTAAATTTTTTGCAATTTAAATGCGCATGGTTTCTTGAATGAAATTTAATTTTATTCATGTGATATTAATTTTGGAAATTAATAATGGTTAATTGAAATTGGTTCGTTAATTTTGGCACAATTACTTGGACGGCTGAAATGGACCCATGGTTTCCCAATTCCAGTGGAAGCAGTAGGACTGCCTGGGCTGGAGGCCCAAAGCCCGTTAAGGGTTAGAACCATGGTGGGCCAAAATTGGCGATTTCAAAATAATGGCTTAGACATAATTGAAAAAGGGCTTAATTCATGCATTATAACATGCTTATAAATTATATGTATTGGATGCATATGAGTGATTAAATATTTGTATGATTGGATGCTATTAGGCCTTTAATCAAGATGGGTTGTATTTTTTTTTTGGGTAAATACGGCCTACGTGTCTTTTTTTTTAATGTAATTTTATTTTATTTACTTATTATAAAATTTGTAAAAGAAGAAACCCATGGAATGGTGAGCCCAAGTGGAGGTGCAAGCCCAGAAGGAAGAAGATGGAGGCCCACCTGATATTAGACTCTAGTATAGGTTTACTAGAATAATATTAGGATGAAATATAGGCATATAGCAGTCCATTTTACTTATTTATTCAATTATGCTTTATATTTATTTGCATATATGAATGTATGATCCAACAACAAATTTCACCCGCCTTATGTATGTAAGCCGTTATTACATGAATCTAATAACCAAATGGAAATTACTAAGTCGCTTAAAAGTGCTTCCCTCATTCAAAACTAGCTCGAAGTGGGGATAGGCCAGTTGTAGACCTTGCCCTCGCAGGATGCACTGGAGTATCGTCATTTTGTATTGGGTTAGGGTATGGGATACTCTAACACTTGGATGGAGGTTTTGACTTAGCATGGGTAGTAGGATTCTCCTGGCCCTAAGCACAGATGGGTAAGTGTCAACAAGCCCATCAAACTGACAGTCCCTAGGTTGGGATTGGACGGCGTTCCTACCTAAATAATTAGGGTATAGTTGTACCAGGCCCTCGTCTGGCTATATCTTAATGAAATATGGATCTCGGCCCATGAGCCCAACAACTCGGTTTAATTAATAACTTGATTCATTATTAATTATATGTGGGAATAACAAAGTAAAGTCCTTTATTAACACTCTCAAGTGTTTTTCTGTGTAGAAACTCTTAAATGGCAAATAACAACTCATTATCACTGCGATCAATCCTAGAGAGGGATAAGCTTTCCGGTCCCAACTTTTTGGACTAGTCTAGGAACTTAAGGATAGTTCTAAGACAAGAGTCTAAAGAGTACATACTGGAAAGGCCTTTGCCGGCTGCGCCTCAGGGACGTAATCCACCGGCTGCCCAGCTGGAGGAATACGAGATGCATGTCAAGGATAATAGGGATGTGACATGCCTTATGTTGGCTTGCATAGTCCCCGAACCGCAAAAATAGTTTATGGACCATCAAGCCTATGCTATGATAACAACTCTCAATGAGATGTTTCAGGAGCAAGCTCGTCAGGAAAGGTGCCTGACCAATAAGGAATTCCACTCCTGTAAGATGGGGGCTGGGACATCTATGAGCTCACACGTGCTCAAGATGAAGGGCTATTTGGATACATTGGCCCGTCTTAGATCGCCCATCTCTCAGGAGTTGGTGGTGGACACATTTCTTGCATCCTTGTCTGATTCTTATGATCAGTTCATCCTAAACAATAACATGCAAGGGATGAACCGTACTGTTAGTGAGCTACATGGGATGCTCAAGCTTACTGAACAGTCGATCAAAAAGACTTTGCCGGTGCTGCTGGTCAACAAGGAGAACCCTCCTCTTGCCAAGGCCAAGGCCAAGGCTAAGAAGGCTAAGGCCTAGCAGAAGGCAGGTCCTGAGGATGTCTATTTCGGGTGCAGACAGGCAGGCCACTAGAAGAGATAATGTCCCAAGCTGATGGGAGAGCAGAGGAGGGGCCAGGGTGCATCCTCGTCAGGTATTTATGTTATAGACATTAACCTTACTGTTTCAACATCCTGGGTATTGGATACTGGATGTGGTTCTCACATTTGTTGTAATGTGCAGGGACATAAGAACAAAAGGTCACTGGGATCGGGGGAGGTGGACTTGCAGGTCGGAAATGGAGCAAGGTTTGCTGCCATAGAGATCAGCGAATATCACCTTATGATGCCTAGTGGATTGGTTTTAATTTTGAAACAGTGTTATTTTGTACCTGCTATGTGCAGGAATATTATTTCAGTTTCCATGTTGAATATTTCTGGATTTTATTTTACTATTTCATATGGTAGAATTTCTTTATCTAGAGAGGGATTATTTTATAGAGATGCTCCATTAAATAATGGCCTATATATCCTGGACTTAAATGAAACCAATCATGTCCATAACATAAACACTAAAAGGGTTAAGCCCAATGAACTTAATCCTGTCTACCTATGGCATTGTCGTTTAGGCCACATAAACGAGAAGCGCATAGCTAGGCTTCACAATGCTGGAGTGTTAGGGTCATTTGACTTGGAGTCAATTGATATATACGAGTCATGTTTACGAAGCAAGATGACTAAGGCACCTTTTAGCAAAAAGGCTGAAAGGGCCACTGGCTTATTGAACCTAATACATTCAGACGTATGTGGGCCTATGAGCTCAGCGACCAGAGGTGGATATCTGTACTTCATCACGTTCACGGACGATTTCAGCAGATATGGCTATGTCTATTTGATGAAACACAAGTCTGAGACCCTTGATAGGTTCAAGGAATTTAGGAACGAGGTGCAGAAACAACTAGGTAGAAATATCAAAACCCTTCGGTTAGACCGAGGAGCTGATTATATGAGCCTAGAGTTTGACTCATATTTGAGAGAGCATGGAATAGTTTGAGAGAGCATGGAATAGTTTGACAGCTCACTTCGCTAGGAACACCACAATGGAATAAGGTGTCTGAATGGAGGAATAGGACCCTATTGGACATGGTCTGCTTAATGATGAGTCAAGCCTCTCTCCCAATTAGTTTCTAGGGACACGCCGTCGAGACAGCTGCTCTTATTTTAAATAATACTCTGACTAAGGCAGTGGAAAAGACCTTATATCAGATATGGATGGGCAAGGAGCCCAATGTGTCTTTCCTAAGGATTTGGGGATGTGAAGCACATGTCAAGAGATTGACTAGTGGCAAGCTGCAGCCTAAAACCAATAAATACCTGTTTATGGACTACCCTAGGGAAACCAAAGGGTATTAATTCTATAACCCCACTGAGAACAAGGTGTTCGTGGCAAGGAAGGGGGTCTTTCTAGAAAAGGAGTTCCTTTCCAAGAAACATAGTGGGAGCAACATTGAACTCAGGGAAGTTCAAAGTCCACAAGCTCTTGAAGAGGATAACTCGGAGGCCCAGTTAGAGCTACCACAGGAGGAAGCACCAACCCAAGCCACACAAAGACCTAGAAGGTCTGGTAGGGATCGTCGGGAACTAGAGAGGTATGGTTTCCTCATGACCGATGATCAAACTCTTCTCATCTGGGATGAGGAAGAGCGCAAAACCTACCAGGAGGCTATGGCGAGCCCACAATCTGCAATTTGGCGTAATGCCATGGAGGTAGAGATGTAATCTATGTATGATAACTAGGTTTGGAACTTGGTTGATCCACCTCCGGGTACTAAGGTAATTGGTTGCAAGTGGTGCTAAAAGTTAAAAGCTGATAATACCTTCAAGGGGTGTCTGGTTGCGAAAGGTTTCAGACAAGTCCATGGAATTAACTATGATGAGACTTTCTCACTAGTAGCCATGCTCAAATCCATCAGGATATTGCTAGCCATAGCCGTATGGTACGACTATGAGGTCTGGTAAATGGATGTCAAAGCCGCTTTCCTCAATGGAAAGCTACTCGAGGATCTGTACATGACACAACCTGAGGGTTTTGTCGATCAAGAGTATCCGAGAAGGGTATGCAAGCTTCAAAGGTCCATTTATGGACTGAAGCAAGCATCCCGAAGTTGGAATCATAAATTCAATGAAGCTATAAAGGAATATGCTTCATACAGAATCAAAATGAGCCTTGTGTGTATAAGAGGACTAGTGGGAGCATTGTCACATTCCTAGTGCTTTACGTAGATGACATCCTACTCATTGGAAGCAAAATACCTACACTACAAGGGGTAAAGCAGTGGCTGTGTAAGTGCTTCACAATGAAGGACTTGGGCGAAGCTGAGATGATCCTAGGGATCAGGATCTATAGGGATAGATCAAATTAGCTTCTAGGCCTAAGTCAGGTCTCATACATAGACAAAGTTCTGAAAAGGTTCAGAATGGACCGGGCTAAGAAAGGTTTCTTGCCAATGGGTTATGGGCTGAAACTTAGTAAGAAGAACTGTCCTAAGACAAGGGAGGACAGGGAGAACATGAAATTGGTTCCATATGCTTCGGCTATAGGATCAATTATGTACTCCATGCTATGTACGAGACCTGATGTCGCCTTTGCACTAACTATGACAATCTGGTACTAGTAGGATCCCTGGGAGGATCATTAGAAGGCTATCATGACAATCCTCTAGTACCTTAACCAGACTAAGGATAGCTTCTTGGTGTATGGAGGTCAGGAAGTGCTATCAGTTACCGGGTACACTGATGCAAACTTCCAGGCTGACCAAGATGAGTACCAGTCACAGTCTGGGTATGTGTTTTTGCTAAATGATGGTGCTGTAAGCTGGAGGAGCTCAAAGCAGCCAACCATTGCGGACTCTACAACAGAAGCTGTGTACATCACGGCGTGTGATGCTGCTAAGGAAGCTGTGTGGATTAGGAAGTTTATCACTGAGTTGGGAGTAGTACCAACTATCTAAGACCCAGATGATATCTTCTATGACAACAATAGGGCCGTTGCACAAGCTAAGGAGCCTCGATGACACAAGAACATAAAGTACATGCTCAGGAAGTTTCACCTCATACGAGAAATCACAGAGAGAGGTGACATTGCATTGGTAGAGTGGACACCGAGGATAATGTCGCAGATCCTTTGACCAAGGCACTGCCTCAGCCCAAGCAGAGGGTCATACTAGATCTATAGGGATTAGGCCCATGCCTAGTTGGAACTAGTGCAAGTGGGAGATTGTTGGATATGCCCTAGTCCCGAGGCATTGGACCTTGTATTTGTATTATACGTTTATTGGATTTATGTATTATACTCATTTTATGTTATTAATAAAGGCATTAATTCATTTATTATATATATCTTGTGCAATATCTTAAATGAAGTATCCAATGGACATATCCATATCCATGATGACAAGTGTCATGCACTTGGCAGTAAGACCATGGATAGGATAAATGATATGACCATAAAGAGATCCACAGTCTGTTCCAATCATGGGAATGAATGGAACAAAAGACTATCATTAACCTGGTTATATGGTGGTGTCTTATCGGTCATTGGACATGGGATGTCAACCAAGTTAATGAGTACATGTAAAAAGGGCATGGTACTAGATAGATCCACTAAACGAGAAATCCACATGGTATAGGATCACAAGTGATTCTCGTGTAGTACTTGTATGGATCCTTTGACCTGACCATATGATGGTATTGCATGCGAGGTCGCATACTTAGGGGTACACCTAAAGGTCCTATAATAGGGTGCCAAGTATGGGTACTTTCGGGTATGTCACTTAGCATGGCAATGCTATGGATATGCAGAAGGGATTTGTCACTCAGTACTGCACTGAGAAGATATCACCGGCCTCTTGATGAATGTGACTGATAAGAGTGTGGCCACACCCAAACAAGTTGGAACTTTTTTGTAAGCATCAGTACATTCGGGATCTAGTAAATGTCCGGACATAAAAGAGGGTGATCAATCCATGCCTTTGTGTTTGACACCGATATCAATGACATGGGATATACAAGTTCAAACTATAGGGTTATGATTACAGTTGGACTGCCATCTCCATCTTAATTGGGGGCTAGAGTGGCTTGCTAGAGCCCAAATGCAGTCTGTGGGCCACAGGCCCACTGCCAACATAAAGATGGGCCCACAGGATCGTACACACTGAGCGACTGAATAGAGACTTAAGGAATCACCTGTATACTTGGAGTATACACTTTGGAGAGAGAGGATCATATTAATTATATTATAAAGATAAATTGGATAAATCATAATAATAAAATTAATATTTAATTTGCTTTCTTATAATTAATTGGATTAAGAATGAGATTATTTCTTAGGTGGAAATATTCATATGTATAGGTTTACATATGAATTTACTTTATGAAGATCTAATTTTAATTTCATGGATTTAATTAATTAGTCAAACCAATTTTAATTAAATGTAAATAATATATGTTACATGGTGTATTATGTTATATACATTTGCAAATTAAGTTGGGCTTGAAATTAATTTAAACCAGACAAATTAAAATAGATTTGGGCTTAAAGAATGAATGATGGAAACCCGACACATGGTGAGCCAATTGGGCCAAAATTCTCAAGGAGAATTTCAGCCACATAGGGTTAAAACAACCCTAGGTATTTCGGACAAGGATGTATGAAGCCACCATAGCCGAAATTCTCATCCTCTCCCACTCCAAAGTTCGTGATTTTTTTATGCTAGCACGGGTTATGTTCGAAAGGCATTCGTGTACGTGAACGAGGAGGGATTCTACCTTGATTCCTGCAGTCTGCATCCATCTCTTGTAGAGATAATCCAGGTAAGAGATTCATCTCTTGTTGGTTAAATTTTTGTTTTTGCAATTTCCATATCAATTGCTCCTGGGCACGGATTTGAGGAAGTCACCGCGTTCTTCTGGTTTAATAAGGTGATTTTTGGTGACAAATCCCAACAATTTTCTGCATAGGGATAGATCTTATCGGTGAAATTCATCTTGTAGCATCTAATGGACATAGATTCATAGTGGTTACTGTTGACTGCTTCTCAAAATGGGTGGAGGCAGAATCCTTCGCTAATGTAACAGATAAACAGATGGTTAAGTTCATCCAGAAGAACATCTTTGCTTGATATGTAATTCCCCATCATATAATGACTGACAATGAAGTACAATTCCAAGGGGCAATAGCTGAGCTGCTTGCAGAACATGGCATTGAGCACCATAAGTCTTCTCTATATAGGCCCCATGCTAACGGTGCAGTAGAAGCAACCAATAAGGCAATAAAGAAGATCTTATAAAAAATGGTAACCACCTACTGAGATTTGGCTGACAAACTGCCGTATGCTCTTTGGGGTTACAGAACCAGTATTAGAACAGCAATGAGGGAAACTCCCTATGCCTTGGTGTATGGAATGGAAGTAGTGTCACCAATAGAAATAGAGCTTAAGTCACTCAGGGTCACCTTAGAAGCTCATTTACCAGAGACTGAATGGGCCCAAGCTAGATATGAGCAGTTGGCTATGAAAAACGTCTGAAAGCACTGGATCACTTGTAGATGTACCAACGCAGACTGGCCAGAGCATATAATTGGAATGTGAAGTGCCCCAGGCAGCAGCTGAAAGCGAGGACTTGATTTTGAAGCAATTAAGGCCTTCAAATGTCGATGTTGGGGGGAAATTCAGGCCCAACTAGGAAGGACCTTATGTTGTGAAGAAAGTGTTATCAAAAGGGGTGTCAGCATCATGGACATGGATGGAAATGAGTTCACCAATCCTATCAACCAAGACCACTTAAAGCTTTATTATGTGTAAAAAAAAGGGGGGGGGGGTCTGCTAGGCTGAAAACTCAAAAAGAGCGGCCTAGGCAAAAGTTAAGACACGAGAGAAAATGATTAGTCAGAAAATCTGAAAAGGATGATTGGTGACGGATTCTGGCTCTCTGTGGAGTGTATACCATTTTGGGAATTAATCCTTTCCAATGTACTCATTTTGATTTTATCAATAAAGTGAAATGTTTGTTTAAATATATTTGTATGGTTATGTCAAATGCATAAACAAAACAAAGTCATCTTGCTTAAACATCCACTTAAGGAAAGCGCTTTGCATTTAACAGGTTAAACATATCACGTTATTTAATAATGGAGATGTACTAAATGCATACAATCTGAAATCTTTATCATCCACCAAATCTAATTAATCTTTCCAAACGGTAGCAGTGGTTGTCCAAGAACTTGACTATTGAAGAAATCAAGCCAGCTTCTAATAAGAAATTGAACCCCCCAATGCTGTTCCATATAGCATTTTTCTGCATCATATTATCACCAGAAGGATGATGGGACAAGTGACCACGACGCCATTTCAGTCAGTCTTTGTTCATCTTATACTTAAAAAAAAAAGGAGAAAAAGAGAAAGCTCGCTGGGTTGAAAACCGAAAAGGCGCCTCAGGCAAAAGTTAGAGCAGCTCGCTGGGCTGAAAACCCATATGGGGCAACCCAGGTAAAATTTAGAGCACTTCCAGATTCATAAATCACAAGGGCATAAGGGTAGAACTTCCCCACCATTCCCCCACAGGAATCCTTACGGTGTTTCCCCGGCAGGATCCTCCACATTACTGCCTAGCAGAACATTTACAAGGGACACTACGATCTTTTCCCCAACTGTTGTCATACATCCCTAACAGTCATCTCATTTCTCCAACAGTCATCTTATTTCCCCAGGAGTCATCTTATTTCCCCAACAGTCCTCATATGTTTTTAATAAGGAAAAGCTCTGTGTGAAGAGTGTCTTACACCGGTCGGGGGCAAAACATATCTTCCCCAGCAGAAAGGAGGAACATCAATATTAAACAAACAACAAGAAACGTATCCTTTAGAATAGACGTGCATATGCATCATCATGCATACACACATGACATACATAGAGGATTCATCCTTAGCTAGTCTTCATTCTTGATCGAAGGGGTAAAAATTTTTGTTCAAAATCTCTCGATCAAGGAATGAAAACTCACTATTTCAAATGCAGGAATTCATCATCACTGTCGGATAGATCCCTAGTAGATCTGCCTCAGGTAACATAGACCTGGTATCGGCCCAGATCGGCTCCATTCCATAATCCCCAGTAGATCCGCCTCGGGTAACATAGACCTAGTATCGGCCCAGATCGGCTTCATTCTATAATCCCCAGCAGATCTGCCTCGAGTAACATAGACCTGGTATCGGTCCAGATCGGCTTCATTCCATGATCTCCAGTAGATCCACCTCGGGTAACATAGACCCAGTGTCAGCCCAGATCAGCTCCATTCCATAATCCTTAGCAGATCCGCCTCGGGTAACATAGACCCGGTGTCGGCCCAGATCGGCTTCATTTCATAATCCCCAGCAGATTCGCCTCAGGTAACATAGACCCGGTATCGCTAGATCGGCTTCATTCCATAATCCCCAGCAGATCTGCCTCGGGTAACATAGACCCGGTATCTGTTGGGATTTGTCACCAGAAATCACCCGATTAAAGCGGAAGAACGCGATGATTTTCTCAAATCCGTGCCCAGGAGCAAGTGAGATGGAAATTGGAAAAAAAAAATTTAATTGAAAGAGATAAATCTCTTACCTGGAATATCTCTTTCAAGAGATGGATGTAGACTGTAGGAATCAAACTAGAAACCCTCCTCGTTCACGTACACAAACGCCTAACGAACACCACCCGTGCTAGCGTCAGAAACCACGGAACTTTGGAGAGGGAGGCTAGGTCAATTTCGGCTATGTGTGTGTCTCCTGTGCTTGGCCGAAAATCCAAGGGTAATTAAACCCTAGGTGGCTGAAATTCCCAAGGGAATTTCGGCCCAAACAGGCTCCTTCATCTGTGTGGGCTTCCTTATTTTAATTTAGGCCCAAACCTATTTTAATTAGTCTGGTTTAAATTAATTTCAAGCCTAATTTTAATTTACCCATGTATTTAATATAATACTCTAAGTAACATATTATTTACATTTAAATTAAAATTAGTTTGACCAATTAATTTAATCCATCAAATTAAAATTAGATCTTCACAAAACAAATTCATATGTAAACCTATGCATATGAATATTTCCACCTAGGAAATAATCTCATAATTAATCCAATTAATTATGAAGAGCCAATCAAATATTAATTTTATTATTATGATCAATCCAATTGATCTTTATAATATAATTAATATATACCTCTCTCTCCAGAGTGTATATTCCAAGTATACATGTGATTCCTTAAGTTAGTGTTCAGTCGCTCAATGTGTATGATCCCGTGGGCACATCTTTATGTTGGCAGTGGGCCTGTGGCCAACAGACTTCAGTTGGGCTCTAGCAAGCCACTACAGCCCCCAATTAAGGTGGAGATGGCAGTCTAACTCTTATCATAACTCTGTAGTTTGAACTTGTACATCCTATGTCATTGATATCGGTGTCCAACACAGAGGCATGGAATGATCACCCTCTTTTGTGTCTAGACATTAACTTGATCCCGAATGCACTGAAGCTCACAAACAAGTTCCAACTCGTTTGGGTGTGGCCACACTTTTATCAGTCACATTCATCAAGAGGTCGGTGATATCTTCTCAGTGCACTACTGAGTGACAAATCCCTTCTGCATTACCATAGCATTGCCATGCTAAGTGACATACCCAAAAGTACCCATACTTGGCACCCTATTACAGGCCCTTTAGGCATACCCCTAAGTATGCGACCTCACATGCAACACCATCATATGGTCAGGTCAAAGGATCCATACAAGTACTACACGAGAATCACATGTGATACTATACCATGTGGATTTCTCGTTTAATGGATCTATTCAGTACCATGCCCTTTTTACATGTACCCATTAACTTGGTTGACATCCGATGTCCAATGACCGGTAAGACACCGTGATATAACTAGGTTAATGATAGTCTCTTGTTCCACTCATTCCCATGACTGGAATAGACTACGGATCTATTTATGGTCATATCGTTTACCCTATCCATGGTCTAACTGCCAAGTGCATGACACTCGTCATCATGGATATGGATATGTCCATTGGATACTTCATTTAATATATTACACAAGATAAATATAATAAATGAATTAATGCCTTTATTTATAACACAAATGAGTATAATACATAAATCCAATAAATGTATGATACAAATACAAGGACCAATACATCGGAACTAGGGTATATCCAACAGTATCGGCCTAGATTGGCTCCATTCCATGATCCCTAGCAACTTCACCTTGGGTAACTGTAAGCGCCGGAATTTTCTATACTTAAAAAAAAAAAAAAAAAGTATAGTCGTACGACTATAGTTACAGTCGTACGACTGTAATTTAAAAATTACAGTCGTACGACTGTAATATCGGAAAACCTGCAGAGGCCCATACCTCTGCAGCAGAAATGGAAGAAAGAGAAGATGAGCATTAATTGCTCCGGCTCTGCAGCAAGCAAGCAAGAAAAAAAAGAGATAAAAAGGAGAAAAAGAAGGAAAAGAGGGAGAGGGGATTTCTGGTGAGAAGAAATTGAGAGAGAGAAAGAGAAGAGAGAGAAAAAGAAAACCACAAAAAAAAAAAACTCATCTTCTTCCTCTTTGATTTTCTTCAATTCACGAAATTAAGCCAAAAACTTGTTAGAAATCTCTAGGTTGATCACTTAATTACACAACCAAATCAAGAACTCGGACTTAAACCATCAGAAACCCTTGCAATTCGGATTTTGGACAAAAAGTTCTCAACTTCCATCTCAAAGGAAAAAGTGCGAATTTGTTGGGATCGGAGCGACGCCAGGGGTCAAAACGACTTGGAATAGCTTCTAAAAAGGTAGTCACTTCTTTTCCTTATACTTTTTCTTGCTTTCTGGGCGTTTGAAGTGAATTTTGTGTATTTTTGCTGCATTTTTCGTATTTCTGTTCCTGGAAATTAAGAACAGTCGTACGACTGTTCTTGGTTTTCATGAACAGTCGTACGACTGTATATACAGTCGTACGACTGTTCTTAATTTCTAGATTCATTTTCTTCAATTTTTGATTTAAAATGACTTTTGGCGAAATTCTGACCCTGGATTGATTACAGTCGCACGACTGTAAACTACAGTCGTATGACTGTAATCCTTATTCCAGAATCGGAATTTCTGCTTGCATCCGTAAAAAATCCCAAAAAATTAGAAAACCCCAAAAACCATCAAAATGAATTTTGTTGTGTGCATCACGACCATAGATTCAATTTTCTAGTAAATTTGCATTTAGAACAATTCAACGACGGAGACCCATTTCTCCTGAAAACCGACCCACTTAAATATATGAAAAATGCATGTAAACCGGTAAAATTGTTTTCAAATGATTTTTCCCACAAAACCATAAATACAGGGACGTTTCAAAATGTTTTCCAGGTCTAATCGGGCCGGCTAGCCGAGCCAACCCGGTTATCCCCTAAATGCATGCCCCCAATTCTCGATTTCCCAATTCTGTCTGTTTGAGTCCAACTTGTGGCGTGCCATATAAATTGTACTAACCCTCTGTTTTGCAGGTTTCAATTTCTTTTTATCTTTATTTTTATTTTGGATGTAATTTAATAGATTAAATCGTGTATCCTAGGCGGTTGTATTTTTCTAGATTCTCGTGTATATAGGCGATTGTATAAGTGAGGCGAGAGTTTTTATTTTTTCCATTCGATTTGGTTGTAAGCCAATTAATATTTCTTCCTTTTCCTTATTTTTGTATTAAATATTTTGTGTGCGCGCTGTATGCCTTTTATATTCAATAAAATTGGCTTTAGATTTTGAAATACCATTTGAGAACATTGGCAATATTTATTTTAATTAGACACGAAATAAGGGACTTGTCCGGACCCGAATCTCTGGATAGTGTAGCGACCGTTCGTCCGGTTCAGCTACATAAGAATTTCCCGGTTGAGCTGAGCCGGGTGGCGACTCTACAATATTCATCGAGACTTAGGTCTCGGTTCTTTTATTTATTAATTCTATTTATTTTTCCAAAACACGGATTTCCAATTATAAAAACCCCACACGAGGGAGGGGCCCGCCCGAGATCGTGGCGCCCCTTCCGAAAGGGAGTCCCGCGTCCCGTCGAAAACGCGTCGTCCGCTCACAGTGGCGACTCTGCTGGGGAACTCTTTAAAAAGTTTTCTTAAAAACTTAAAAGAATTTGACAAGCCCTGAAAAGTGTCTAATTAAAATAAGGTGGATGATTCTCGATTGGCATTTCATTTTGCATCTTTAGCTAGACATGCTTGCATTAGATTAGGTATCCTTTTATAGCCCGGTGGATTGTTGAAGTGTCGCCTAAGTTCCTCCTGGTCTTCGGGGCACGAATATGAAACACCACTCATAGCCTCGTACGAACCCCTTCGCTAGGACCCTTGAGTGGGGAGAAGTGAGGAGTATATTTTGCTATGAGAGCCTTGATGTTATCCCGACTTTGACCGAACCCATATAGGCAGCTCTAGTTGGATTCCCTTAAGATACCAAAATAATGGTGTGAATAATAATAAAATCGCGCCTTCATCACCCCCGGTTGGTGATCGAAGTGAACCCCACCGACCACGTTGGAGGAATAAGGTTGGAAGAATTCGTTTTGCTTGCTATGTGTTCTTCACCATTTCGTGACACATCGCCGATGCATGCATAACATACCATAATCACCATTTTCCATACACGTGACATACCATACACAAGCATTTTTGTGTGATACTAATCCACATTTTTACGCAGCCATTTTGCATTTTATTTCGTGTGTAAAATATTAATTCATTCGCTTGTCATCCATACTAACGATTTCTTTTTCAGCCATAACATTAAACTTGTGTGATTAGCATTCTATTTTTGACATAGCATACATAACACCATTACGTATGTCATGCATCCTAACCCACGTTTTTATGCAGCCATTTGCATATTGTGTGACATGTTCATTCACTACATTTCACTTAAATTAAATTAAGGGGCATTTCAAAGAACGCCTATCATGACCATCCCATCCCATTTCATAACATATTGGGTACCCAAAATTACCCGTGTTTTGCCAATCCATTGGATTGCATTCGGCCATTCCGCTAATATCATTTCATTTAATAAAAACCACAACGGTCTTAGGCCCATTTTCGTGTAATAATTTACACGGTGCATTTCATGACATCACACCCATCCATCATAAACATCATATAACATTGTGGTCCACATCCGATCACTTCATGACATTAATTCACCATTTAAGGTACTCCCCGAGTGCCCGATTAGTATACATATAGGCCCATAACGTCACCAAATCATGAAAGGTGTTCCTCGAATGCCGAATCCTTGTCCGTGTTCCTGTTACACGTGACTGTCTCATAACATCATTCCATATCATATGCTCAAAAGCATCAAGACCTTGTCTGTGGGCCCGGCCCATGTGACCATTTCATACCATCTCATAGACCTATAAAGTGTCAAAACTACGTCCGTGTGCCGGTATACACGTGACCATTTCATGAATTCATCAGGAGCCCCAAAGGCACCGAAGTTCTGTCTGTGTGATGGCCCACACGTGACATTTTTGCATAAACATTGGGTGTTCTTGGAATGCCTCGAAAAAAAAAATATAGTAAAAAGAAACCATTCATATCATCATTCCATACATGATTCCGCTCCATGCATCTTAAGCATGTTCAATGTCTTAATCTTCATGTCATATCACGTCATTCATTCACGACCCTAATATCTCCTACCTACTCCCAAGCAGAATACACTGGAGCGACCTTGGACAAGATCCCAAGCTTCAAGGGCGGCTAGGAGACAGAGGGTAGTCGAGAGTGACAGTGATTCTGAGCCTGGGGAAGGAGTGAATATGGCAGAACAGACACCAAGCATGGCTGATGTTTTGAGAGATTTCTTCAGGTCACAGGATTTCTGCGACATGTTAAAGGAAGAAATGAGGGTAGTGGTTAGAGAAGCTGGTGAGACCGGTGGTAGTGGAGCCGGGAAGGAAAAAGAAGCTGAGTGATCCCAACACAGTGGTGACGCTTCGGCTAGCCTTGAAAAGCTGCAGGAGATAGAGGCAGCTATGGAACAGAGGATGAAAGCCAAGTGTTCTGAATTAGACGAGGTCATGGCCCAGTTGAAGAAGGGGGTCGGGATCAGTGCTGAATCCAAGAAGGGGGTGAACGTTGATGCCATGATCAGTAGGGGCATCGAGACATTTCCTATCGGCTTCCAAGTGCCGAAAGTCCCCACTTACAAAGGAATGGGCTCGCCGGAGGCCCATGTGAATTTATATGCCCGGGTTATGCTAACAGCAGGCGCTACAAAGCAACAATTGATTAATCTTTTCCCCACCACACTGGAGGGAGGTGCTTTGGGATGGTATAACTCACTGTCAGAGGAGGAGCAATCTGACTGGGAAGTATTGTCAGCAGCCTTCATCAAATACTACAGCTTCAACGCCAAAATCCAGGTGAAGCTGTATGATTTGGAGAGGGTGAAGCAGAAATTCAATGAGCCCTTTGACGAATACTACCAGAGGTGGATGAACAAGATGATCCTCCTAAAGAACCGCCCTGATGAAGACGAGCTTATACAGAAGCTCATTGATGGCAGCAAAGATATCTTCAAGAACAACATGAAATTCCATTCCTTCAAGGAGCTTAGTGAGGTCTATAGCATGGCCATGAAGATAGAAAGGGATGAAGAGGAGAAGCCAGCTGGTCAGAAAGGGGGAAGAAGTACAGGGTATAGTTCAGGGTATAGATCAACCACAACAGCTGGGTCTGGCAGTGGGTCTGGCTCAGGTGCCAGTGGCAAGCAGGGGCAGTCATCAGAAGTGAAGCGGGTTGAGGTGGCTACTGTGAGTCAGCAGCAAGGCAATCAGAATAGGGGTCCTGGAGGACAAGGCATATCGCCTTGGACTCTTACTTTAGCAAAGATATTTGCCAAGTGTAGGAATGGCGGCCTGTTGCAATCCTTAAGGCCATTTGAGAAGCCATCAGAAGCTGATAAGGATAACTTCTGCACTTATCATGTGGTGACAGGCCACTGGACCAATAACTGCTATAAGCTAAGGGATGCTATCCAGAAGCTTATCGACGAGGGAAAGCTGTAAGAACCACCTAAACCTAGCACTAAAACCAACCCACTGCCAGCATTCGAGAAGCGGGTTAACATGGTTCAGTCGGGGTTGCCGGCTAACTTCATATTTGCCCAAGTTCTGCAAGCGAACCCTACGATTTAGGCAGTGGCGATAGGGGAACCTGAAGTGGAGCTTAAATGTGAGGAAAAGGAGGGGTGTAAGGAGGTCAAGCCCATAAGTCTGGATGATCTTGACTCCGAAGATGAGTACGAAGAATTTGACAGAAGAGAGGCTGTTAAACTCCCAGCTGTTGAAGCTGAAGATTTCAGAAGTGCAGCACGTGACCCGAAGTGGAAGGGTGTATCAGCCGGCGGATCAGACGAAAGATAAAGCACCGATGAATGGGTCGGGCAGTACTTCGGCACCGGAAAGAGTCGAGAAAGAGGACTTGGTCATTTCCCAACTGAAGAAGACCCCTGCACAAGCTAGTTTGTGGCACTTGCTTATGACCTCCAAAGAGCATAGGGAGGCTTTAGTGAAGAAGCTATCAGAAATTGAAGTCTCCCCTATAGCTTCACCAGAGGCTATGTGCTGCTTGCTAGATAAAGTCCATGCTGGAGCTCCTAATATTGTTTTCTCTGAGAAAGACCTACCAGTAGAAGGAAAGGCCCACAACAAGGCTCTTTACATTAGAGCCTATATCATGGATAAGGTGATGCCGTGTGTTATGGTGGATGACGGCTCAGCTCTGAATATTTGCCCACTGAAAATGCTACCATTCCTAGGCATGAATGAAGAAGTGTTGAAGAGGTCCTCGACAGTCATTCGGGCGTATGATGATTCTAAAAGAACAGTGATAGGGACCTTTGAAACAGAAGTGGAAGTTGGGCCCATTAAGTCCATGGTTGTTTTCACAGTGATCGATATCCCAGTCACATTCTCCTTATTGCTGGGAAGACCCTGGTTCCATCCTTTGGGAGGTGTTCCTTCCACATTGCATCAGAAGATTAAATTCTCTATGAATGACAGAATTGTAACTGTTGAGGCGGACGCCCAGTCGATGGTAGCTGCGGTGGATGAAGGAGTGGTTCCTTTTGGTGGATTCCAAATTGCTGTCATTAAGGAGGAAGAAACCACAGATGCCCCTATGGTTCTTTATGAGAATTACATGCCGGAGTGGCTATCCCGATATCTGTACAAGCTGAACTTTGTCCCAGGAATGGGACTCGGGGATTAATTTGCAAGGTGTGCCGGAATTCAAGATCGACTCAGGAAAGTCGAAGCAGTGCGGCCTTGGTTATGTAGAAGGGTCATCCAAGCAGAAGAATCTGAAAAAGGGCAAAAATGGTGGGCCATGATGAAGCCATTCCTGAAGGCAGGAGAAGGCCTTTATAAAGGCCAAGTTGAACCGGTGCTGGTTGGAAACGTTGAGTACCCCGGCTTTGAGATCTTGCAGATGTTGTGGATTTTGAGAAAAGCCAGGAAGAGCCAGTAGCCCCTGTAATGATAGAGGAAGCAATTGCTAAATCTAAAATTTTGAAAGGAGAATCATCTGAGGTGATAGCAGAAACCGTAGAGGTGGCCGAGGAAGAAGATGAAAAGAAGACCTATGCCGAAGCTACAGAAGTGATTTCGGGAGCTTTGACTGCTGCATTAACCAAAGCTTTTGGGAAATCCAAAGAAGGATTTGGTGAAGAACTGATGGCCAAAACGAACTTAGACTCTGTGGTTGCTGAAATCGCCAAGATTGTGGAGAAAGCTAAGGCGCAGGTGGCCGAGAAAGCTGCAATCCCAGATGATGCTCTGGAAGGGAAGATGGAAGCTGATGAAGAACAAGGCCCTCCACCTGTGGAGGATGAAAATGATTTTGTTGTATCTATTTCTTCCATTTTCAATGTAACTGATGTACTTTATGATAAGTTCAATGCAATGAAATCCCAGTTTGCTTACTTGTGCGATGTTTATCCTGATAATTCTGTGCATGCATTCGAATCACCATCAAGCATATTTAGCATACATGACACTGCATTGCATGAAATCAATATAAGTACAGATGAAAACCCTAAAATGGTACTCATTTCACACGAGCTAAAATCCGAGGAAGAAAGAGAATTAATAAGAATACTCCAAAAACATGTTAAAGCTTTCGCCTGGTCGTATGAAGACATGCCGGGTGTAGATACAGAAATAGCAGTGCACAAGATCCCAACGGACCCCAAGTTCAGACCGGTAAAGCAGAAGTTGAGAAGACTAAGGTCGGAATGGGCTACACTGGTAAAGGAAGAAGTGGCCAAACAGATAGATGCCAGGTTCCTCGAAGTGGTGGAGTATACGGAATGGCTAGCCAACATTGTCCCCGTGCCTAAAAAGGATGGAAGGGTCAGAGTATGTGTCGATTACAGGGACTTGAACAAGGCCTGCCCTAAGGACAATTTCCCACTACCTCACATTGACATATTGGTTGATAGTGCAGCAAAAGCAGCAATGTACTTATTCATGGATGGCTTCTCGGGATACAATCAGATTTTGATGGATGTGATCGACAAGGTGAAAACATCGTTCATCACAGAGTGGGGTACATTCTGTTACAGAGTGATGCCTTTCGGGTTGAAGAACGCCGGTGCCACTTATCAGACGGCTGTCACAACTCTGTTGCACGATATGATCTATAGAGAAGTTGAAGTGTATGTCGATGATATGCTTGTTAAATCAACAACCCGGGAGGCACACCCTGTTATCCTGGATAGATTTCTAACACGCATTGGAGAGTACAACTTGCAGCTTAATCCCAAGAAGTGCATATTCGGGGTCACATCAGGGAAGCTGTTAGGACATGTAGTCAGCCAGAGGGGGATAGAAATGGACCCAGATAAAATTAAAGCCATCCAAGAAATGCCAGCTCCAAAGACTGAAAAGGAGGTCAGATCATTCCTGGGTTCCTTGCAGTATGTCAGCCGCTTCATAGCCAAACTAACTTCTGCTTGTGAGCCAATCTTCAAGCTATTAAAGAAAGACCAACCAGTTGTGTGGGATGACAAGTGTCAGCTGGCCTTTGAAAAGATCAAGGCCTACCTGGTAAAACCACCAGTGTTGAGTCCTCCAATTCCAGGGAAGCCTCTGATTTTGTATTTGGCAATTGAAGAATCCTCTATAGGGGCAATGCTAGCACAGGAATAAGATGGCAAGAAGGAGTATCCTATCTACTACCTCAGCAAAAAGCTGTTGGAGTATGAAACCAAATACACACTAGTGGAGAAGACATGTGTGGCGATGATTTGGTTGACCAAGAAGCTGCGCCACTATTTCCAATCCTACAAGATACAAGCTGTGGCTAAAGTGGACCCAATGAAGTATCTCTATGAAGCACCTACATTGGTTGGGAAGCTGTCCAGGTGGTTGTTACTTTTGTCTGAATTTGACATCGAGTACATCACGAAGAAAAATATTAAAGGGCGAGCCGTGGCAGAGTTTCTGGCAAACCAGCCCTTAGAATCAGATTACACAGAGAACTTGGAATTCCCTGATGAGCAGTTGGCCATGGTGGAAGTGAAAAGATGGGTTATGTGCTTCGATGGGGCAGTGAATAGAAAAGGTGCTGGAATCGGAGTACTTATAGCAACACCAGATGGTGAGGTCGTTCCTTTATCCGAAAGGCTGATCTTTCCTGTAACCAACAATGGAGCTGAATATGAGGCATGCTTATTTGGAATGGAGACTCTATTAACCTTAGGAGCAAATGATGTCTTAATTGTCGGTGATTCACTTCTAGTGATCAGGCAAGCTCAGGGTGAGTGGGAACTAAAAGAAGAAGCCTTACGGCCATATTTGGAGCTGCTACAGTTCAGAAAGGGTTTATTCGGCCGGTGTGAACTCAGACATGTCCCCAGAGATGAGAATAAGATGGCTGATGCATTAGCTACTTTGTCCTCCATGTGGGAAAATCCAGAAGAGACACAAGCTCAACCACTGGTCATAGCCACTTCCAGGCATCCTTGCTTCGAAGTGCACGAAGTGATGGAATTATCAGCTGAAGAAAAGCCGTGGTTCTTTGACATCTACCGGTATGTGAAGGAGGGAAAGTACCCAGAAGAGGCCAGTGCTGTTGATAAGTTGACACTGAGAAAACTGGCTAGTCAATTCAGAATTTTCGAGGACAAGTTATATAAAAGAACAGCACATGGGGTTCTTTTAAGGTGCCTAACAGAACAAGAAGCAGAAGATGTGATGCAGCAGGTACATGCTGGATCTTGTGGGCCACATATGAATGGACTTGCCATGGCTAAGAAGATCATGAGACAAGGGCATTTCTGGATGACAATGCAAGCAGATTGTATAAGGAAAGTGAAGAGATGTCATGAATGTCAGATCTATGCAGACATTAGTCATCTTCCTCCACTCGAACTCCAGAATCTAGCTTCTCCTTGGCCGTTTTCAGCATGGGGGATAGACATGATTGGTGAAATTCATCCAGCTGCATCTAATGGGCACAGATTCATAGTTGTAGCAGTTGATTATTTCTCCAAATGGGTCGAAGCAGAATCCTTCACTAATGTGACAGCCAAGCACATGGTCAAGTTCATCCGGAAGAACATCTTCACTCGGTATGGGATTCCTCACCACATAGTAACTGATAATGGAGTACAGTTTCAAGGGGCAACAGCTGAGCTATTTGCAGAGCATGGAATTGAACATCATAAGTCCTCTCCATATAGACCACAGGCTAATGGTGCAGTAGAAGCAGCTAACAAGGCAATGAAGAAGATCTTATCAAAGATGGTAACCACTTACAGGGATTGGGCTGATAAACTGCCTTATGCTCTTTGGGGTTACAGGACTAGTGTCAGAACCTTGATAGGGGAAACTCCTTATGCCTTGATATATGGAATGGAAGCAGTGTTACCAGTGGAGATAGAACTCAAGTCACTCAGAGTTGCCCTGGAAGCTCAATTACCAGAGACTGAATGGGTTCAAGCTAGATATGAGCAGCTGGCTGCACTAGATGAAAGACGACTAAAAGCACTGGATCACCTGCAGATGTATCAGCGCAGAATGGCTAGAGCTTATAATCGAAATGTGAAATACTCCAAGCGGCAGTTGAAAGCAGGAGATTTGGTTCTAAAGCAATTAAGGCCTTCAAATGTTGATGTTAGGGGCAAGTTCAGACCTAACTGGGAAGGACCCTATGTGGTGAAGAAGGTGTTATCAAAAGGCGCTGTCAGCATCATGGACATGGATGGAAATGAGTTCACCAACCCGATCAACCAAGACAAGCTAAAGCTTTATCATGTATAAAAAAAAAAAAGAGAGAGAGAGGTCTGCTAGGCTGAAAACTCGAAAAGAGCGGTCTGGGCAAAAGTTAAGACACGAGAGGAAACAATCAGTCAGAAAATCTGAAAAGGACGACTGGTGACGGATTCTGGCTCAGTGTGAAATGTGTATCATTCAGGAACCAACTTGTTTCAAATGTACTCATTTTGACTTCATCAATAAAGTGGAATGTTTGTTTAAATATATTTGCATGGTTATGACAAATGCACAAACAAAGTTGTCTTGCATAAACACACATTCAAAGAAAGCACTTTGCATTCAACTGATCGATATCATCGCATTATTTGACAAATGAAAATGTATCAAGTACCTGCAATTTAAAATCTCTTATCGTCCTCTAAAGTCCAGCTCATCTTCCCAAACGAGCAATAAAGGGTCACAACCCTAAAAAAAAAAAAAAAAAATGCTCGCTGAGGTGAAAACCGAAAAGGCATCTCAGATAAAAATTAGAGCAGCCCGTTAAGCTGAAAACCTATATCGGGCAGCTTAGGCAAAAGTTAGGGCATATGAAAAGCTCGCTAAAGCAAAAACCGAAAAGATGCCTTAGGCAAAAGTTAGAGCGGCTCGCTGGGCTGAAAACCTGATTTGGGCAACCCAGGCAAAAATTAGAGCATATAAAAAAAATTAAAAAAAAAAAAAAAACTCATAACTTCCCACGGAGCAGGAAAAACAGAACATCCTCTGTATCCCCTGCAGAATTCGTCATGTCGCTCCCCAGCAGAGTTTCCTATACTATTCCCCAGCGGAGTCTACATAAAGAACACCATCAATTACTTCCTCGCAAAGTCGCCATGTTAATCCTCAGTGTAGTCTACACAAAGAACACCACAATTGTTTCCCCAGTCAAGCTGTTACTCTCTTCCCCAGTGGAATCTCTACAAGGAATACTGCGATCGTTCCCCCAGCAATCGCCTCACTCCGTCGATAATCACCACACAATGCCCCAAGAAAAGCAAAATCAACCAGGGGCATAACATATTTCCCCAGCGGAGGACAGAAACGTCCAATAATGGAAAACACATACATGTACATATACATCATCATGCATCCATGCATTGCATATATCAATTACTTATCCCCGGCTAGTCTTCATTCTTGATCGAAGGGGCAAAAATTTTTGTTTAAAAATCTATCGATCAAGGAATGAAGGCTTGCCATTTTAAGTGCAGGGATTCATCCCCAGCTCAATATCCTCAGCAAGTCAGCAGATCCGCCTCGAGCAATGTAAGCTCGGTATCGGCCCAGATCTACTCCATTATCTCAACTTTCTCCAGCGAGTCCGCTTCGAGCAATGTAAGCTCGGCATCGGCCCAGATCTGTTTCATCATCCAAGTTCCCTAGCAGATCCGCCTCGAGTAATGTAAACTCGGTATCGGCCCAGATCAGCTTCATCTATTTTCCCAGTAAAGTTCGCCTCGGGTAACCTAGACCCGGTATCGGCTAATCTCATCTCCAGCATCGCCTCGGGTAACCTAGACCCGATATCGGCCAATTTCTTCATCAACTTCGCCTCGGGTAACCTAGACCCGATATCGGCCAATTTCTTCATCAACTTCGCCTCGGGTAACCTAGACCCGATCTCGGCCAATTTCTTCATCAACTTCGCCTCGGGTAACCTAGACCCGATATCGGCCAATTTCTTCATCAACTTTGCCTCGGGTAACCTAGACCCGATATCAGCCAATTTCTTCATCAACTTCGCCTCGGGTAACCTAGACCTGATATCGGCTTATTTCCTTATTAGTTTCGCCTCGGGTAACCTAGACCCGATATCGGCCAATTTCTTCATCAACTTCGCCTCGGGTAACCTAAACCTGATATTGGCTTATTTCCTCATCAGTTTCGCCTCGGGTAACCTAGACCCGATATCGGCCAATTTCTTCATCAACTTCGCCTCGGGTAACCTAGACCCGATATCGGCCAATTTCTTCATCAACTTCGCCTCGGGTAACCTAAACCTGATATCGGCTTATTTCCTCATCAGCTTTGCCTCGGGTAGCCTAAACCTGATATCAGCTTATTTTCTCCCCAGTATCGCCTCAGGTGACCTAGACCTGATATCGGCTTATTTCAATGGAGGATTCTTTCCAGCATTCGCGGCGCTTTAATTCACGCTCTCAAATTCATCATCACAGGTATTATGGACCTGGAGCTAGATGTCGAATTTGATCACGCGAGGGGCAGCTGTAAGCGCCGCAATTTTCTATACTTAAAAAAAAAAAAGGTATAGTCGTACGACTATAGTTACAGTCGTACGACTGTAATATCAGAAAACCTGCAGAGGCCTATACCTCTGCAGCAGAAATGGAAGAAAGAGAAGATGAGCATTAATTGCTCCGGCTCTGCAGCAAGCAAGTAAGAAAAAAAAGAGATAAAAAGGAGAAAAAGAAGGAAAAGAGGGAGAGGGGATTTCTGGTGAGAAGAAATTGAGAGAGAGAAAGAGAAGAGAGAGAAAAAGAAAACCACAAAAAAAAAACTCATCTTCTTCCTCTTTGATTTTCTTCAATTCTCGAAATTAAGCCTAAAACTTGTTAGAAATCACTAGGTTGATCACTTAATTACACAACCAAATCAAGAACTCGGACTTAAACCATCAGAAACCCTTGCAATTCGGATTTTGGACAAAAAGTTCTCAACTTCCATCTCAAAGGAAAAAGTGCGAATTTGTTGGGATCGGAGCGACGCCAGGGGTCAAAACGACTTGGAATAGCTTCTAAAAAGGTAGTCACTTCTTTTCCTTATACTTTTTCTTGCTTTCTGGGCGTTTGAAGTGAATTTTGTGTATTTTTGCTGCATTTTTCGTATTTCTGTTCCTGGAAGTTAAGAACAGTCGTACGACTGTTCTTGGTTTTCATGAACAGTCGTACGACTGTATATACAGTCGTACAACTGTTCTTAATTTCCAGATTCATTTTCTTCAATTTTTGATTTAAAATGACTTTTGGCGAAATTCTGACCCTGGATTGATTACAGTCGCACGACTGTAAACTACAGTCGTATGACTGTAATCCTTATTCCAGAATCGGAATTTCTGCTTGCATCCGTAAAAAATCCCAAAAAATTAGAAAACCCCAAAAACCATCAAAATGAATTTTGTTGTGTGCATCACGACCATAGATTCAATTTTCTAGTAAACTTGCATTTAGAACAATTCAACGACGGAGACCCATTTCTCCTGAAAACCGACCCACTTAAATATATGAAAAATGCATGTAAACCGGTAAAATTGTTTTCAAATGATTTTTCCCACAAAACCATAAATACAGGGACGTTTCAAAATGTTTTCCAGGTCTAATCGGGCCGGCTAGCCGAGCCAACCCGGTTATCCCCTAAATGCATGCCCCCAATTCTCGATTTCCCAATTCTGTCTGTTTGAGTCCAACTTGTGGCGTGCCATATAAATTGTACTAACCCTCTGTTTTGCAGGTTTCAATTTCTTTTTATCTTTATTTTTATTTTGGATGTAATTTAATAGATTAAATCGTGTATCCTAGGCGGTTGTATTTTTCTAGATTCTCGTGTATATAGGCGATTGTATAAGTGAGGCGAGAGTTTTTATTTTTTCCATTCGATTTGGTTGTAAGCCAATTAATATTTCTTCCTTTTCCTTATTTTTGTATTAAATATTTTGTGTGCGCGCTGTATGCCTTTTATATTCAATAAAATTGGCTTTAGATTTTGAAATACCATTTGAGAACATTGGCAATATTTATTTTAATTAGACACGAAATAAGGGACTTGTCCGGACCCGAATCTCTGGATAGTGTAGCGACCGTTCGTCCGGTTCAGCTACATAAGAATTTCCCAGTTGAGCTGAGCCGGGTGGCGACTTTACAATATTCATCGAGACTTAGGTCTCGGTTCTTTTATTTATTAATTCTATTTATTTTTCCAAAACACGGATTTCCAATTATAAAAACCCCACACGAGGGAGGGGCCCGCCCGAGATCGTGGCGCCCCTTCCGAAAGGGAGTCCCGCGTCCCCGTCGAAAACGCGTCGTCCGCTCACAGTAACCTAGACCTGGTATTGGCTTATTTCATCTTCATCTTCGCCTCGGGTAACCTAGACCCAGTATCGGCTTATTCCACCATCAACCTCGCCTCGGGTATCTTAGACCCGGTATTGGCTTATGTCAGATTCATCATTTCAGTAGATCCACGTTGGATATATGTAGATCCAGTATCAGCCTAAATCAGCTGTGTTTTCTATCCTGTGTCTACGGCGCTTTAATTCGCGCTCTCAAATTCATCACCTCAATTATTTTAGACCAGGAGTCGGGTGTCGAATTTGATCACGGGAGAGGCAGCTGTAATCGCCGAAATTTTCCAGACTTAAAAAGAAAATGTTGTGTGTCACACGACTGTATTACAGTTGTGCGACTATAATTGAAAAATTACAGTCGTACGACTGTAAATGCGGAGCAAGTACAGCAGCCTATACCTGAGAAAAATAAAAAAATGGGTTGATTTGAGAGCAATTAATGCTCGTTTTCTCTAGCAAGAAAGACAGGAAATAAAAGGAGAAAGAGGAGAAGAGAGAGGGACTTTTGGGACTCTTAGGATTTGGCAGATTTGAGAGAGAAGTTGGTAGAGAAAAGAAGGAAAAAGGAGAGAAAAAGGGAACCCAACAAAGCATCATCTTTTTCTCCTCTTTTTCTTTTGATTCTAGAGTGTTAAAGTTTAAAACCGAATAGAAATCATAGGTTAATAATTTGACACTTCAAACTCAATCGATTTTAGACTTTAAATTCGCTAAAATCCATGACATTTTGGAGAATTTTTGACAACTCTTGAAACCTTAGCAGTCAAGGAAAAAAAAGTAATTTGGAGCGATTTGAGGTGTTTCTAGCAGTTAAACCTACGGTGGATCAGCACCACAAAGGTAATTATACCTTGAAACTTCATTTTGTTGCTTTTTCTGGGTGTTTTGATGTGATTTGGTGCATAAAAACTCATTTTTCGAGCTTGCTGTTTCTGGCAAAGAAACAGTCGCACGACTGTATATATGGTCGTACGAGTGTTCTTTATCTCCCGCGGCTTTTAGTTTTAATTGAACAAATTTTGGTGATTTTCTGCAAATGGCAGGATTACAATCGCACGACTGTAATTATAGTTGTACGACTGTAGTTATAGTCGCATGGCTGTAATTACAGCTGCACAACTGTAATCCTCATCCAGGGGTAGAATTTCTAGAATAATCCCCAAAAATTTCCAAAAATCATAAAAATACAGAAAAATTAGAAAATCATCAAAAATAAATTTTGTTGTGTGCATTCACGACCTTAGATTTAATTTTTAATGTTATTGCATTCAGAACAACGCAACGACGAAGACTCGAATCTCCCGAAAACCAACCCACCTCACATGTTAAATTAAAGTAAACCGGAAAAAGAAAATGTTTTCAAAATGATCTCCTCATTAAACAAAATACAAGGACATTTCAAAATTGTTTTCCAGGTCTAATCAGGTCGGCTAGCGGAGCTGACCCGGTTATCCCCAATTGCATGCCCCCGAATGCCTTAAAATCCCATTCTGTCTAATTTGATTCCTATTTGTGGTGTGCTACAAATTGTACTAACCATTTGTTTTGTAGCTTTTAGTTTATTTTAATTTTTATTTTTGGATGTAATTAATAGCTTAATTCGTGTATTTTAGGCGATTGTAAATTTTTTAGATTATTGTGTATTTTATGCTCTTGTAAGGTGAGGTTGATATTTTTTTTATTCAATTAGGTTGTAATAATTTATTTTATTCACTGCTTTTTACTTTATTTTGATTTGTGTGTATGCTGCGTGTTTTAATTTGATAAAAATGAACTTTAAAAATTTAAAATGCCATCTATGAACATTGGCCAAATTTTATTTTGATTAGACATGAAATAAGGGACTTCTCCGGACCTAGATCTCTGGAAAGTGTAGCGGCCTTCGTCCGGTCCAGCTACACAGTAATTTTCCGGTTGAGCTGAGCTGGGTGGCGACTCCTACACACTCTATTAAGACTTAGCTCTTGGTTCTTTTATGAATTAATTTAGTTTTTGCAAAATCGAATTTCCATTCTAGGTCCGGACAAGTCTCCTATTTCATGTCTAATCAAAATAAAATTTGGGTAATGTTCATAGATGGTATTTTAAATTTCTAAAGTTCATTTTTATTAATTCAAAGCACACAGTGTACACACAAATCAAAATAAAAAGAAAAAGTGGTGAATAAATAAATAATTACAACCCAATTGAATAAAAATAAAAACTCTTAATCTCATCTTACAAGCGCCTAAAATATACGAATGATCTAGAAAAATACAATCGCCTAAAATACACAGGTTAATCTATTAATTACATCAAAAATAAAAATAAAAGAAATTAAAAGCTGCAAAATAGATGGTTAGCACAATTTATAGCACACCACAAATAGAACTCAAATTAGACATAATGGGATTTTAAGGAGTTCGGGGACATGCAATTGGGGGATAACCGGGTCGGCTTGGCGAGCCGGCCCGATTAGACCCGGAAAACAATTTTGAAACGTCCCTGTATTGTGTTTTATGGGAAAATCATTTTGAAAAAATTTTCTTTTTCCGGTTTACTTCAATTTAGCATGTGAGGTGGGTGGGTTTTCGGGAGATTCGAGGTTTCCGTCGTTGCGTTGTTTTAAATGCAATAACATCAAAAATTAAATCTAAGGTCGTGAATGCACACAACAAAATTCATTTTTGATGATTTTCTGATTTTTCTGAGTTTTTATATTTTTGGAAATTTTATGGATTATTCTGAAAATTCTGCTCCTAGATGAGAATTACAGTCGTACGGCTGTAATTACAACTGTGCGACTGTATCTATAGTTGTATGGCTGTAATTATAGTCATGCAACTGTAATCCTTCCATTTGCAGAAAATCGCCAAAAACTGTTCAAATAAAACTAAAATCCATGGGAAATCAATAACACTCGTACGACCATATATACAGTCATGTGACTGTTCTTTGCCATAAAAACATTCGTACGACTGTTCTTGATTTCCAGAAACAGCAAGTCCAAAAAAATGATTTTTATTCACAAAATCACATCAAATCACCCAGAAAAAGTAACAAAATGGAGGTTTGAGGTATAATTACCTTAATGGCACTGATCCACCATTGGTTTGACCATTGGAAACTCCTCAATAACCTCCAAATTGCTTCTTTTCCCTTAAGTGCTAAGGTTTCAAGAGTTGTCCAAAATTTTCCAAAATGTCACGGATTTTAACGAATTTAAAGTCTGAAGTTGATTGAGTTTGAAGTTTCAAATTGTTAACCTATGCTTTCTATCCGGTTTTAAACTTATCACACCAGAATCAAAAGAAAACGAGGAGAAAAAGATGTCTTGGTGTTGAATTCACTATTTCTCTCCTTTTTATCCCTTTTCTCTACCAATTTTTCTCTCTAAATTCAGCCAAAATCCAAGACTCCCCCAAAAGTCCCTCTCTCTCTCTTACTTCTCCCTTTTATTTCAGCTCTTCCTTGCTGCAAAAATCGGGCATTAATTGCCCCTCAAATCAACCCATTTTTTTATTTCTTAAGATATGAGCTGCTGTACCTGCTCCGCATTTACAGTCGTATGACTGTAATTTTTCAATTACAGTCGCACGAATATAACTACAGTCGTATGACACACAACAATTTTTTTTGTATGAAAATTCTTGCGCTTACAGCTGCCCCTCGTGTGATCAAATTCGGCACCTAACTCTAGGTCTAAAATATCTGAGGTGACGAATTTGAGAGCGCGGATTGAAGCACAGCAAATAAAGGAAAGAAAACACAGCTGATCTATGCCGATACCAGATCTACACATATCCAAGGCGGATCTGCTGAAATGATGAATCTGACATAAGCCGATACCGGGCCTAGGTTACCTGAGGTGAGGTTGGAGATGAAATAAGCCGATACCAGGTCTAGGTTATCCGAGGTGAAGTTGATAGTGGAATAAGCCTATACCGGGTCTAGGTTACTCGAGGCAAAGATAAAGATGAAATAAGCCAATACAGGGTCTAGGTTACTTGAGGCGAAATTGCTAGGGATCATGGAATGGAGCCAATCTAGGTCGATACCAGGTCTATGTTACCCGAGGCGGATCTGCTGGGGATTATTGAATGAAACCGATCTGGGCTATGCTACCCAAGGTGGATCTGCTAGGGATCTGGAATGAAGTCGATATGGGCCGATACCGGGTCTATGTTACCCGATGCAGATCTGCTGGGGATTATGGAATAAAGCCGATATGGGCTGATACCGGGTCTATGTTACCCGAGGTGGATCTATTGGGAAATCTGTCCATATCCGACATAATGATGATGAATTCCTGCATTTGAAATTGTGAGTCTTCATTCCTTGATCGAGAGATTTTGAACAAAAATTTTTGCCCCTTCGATCAAGAATGAAGACTTGCTGGGGATGAATGCTCACGTGTGTACGCATGATGATGCATATGCATGTCTATCCTAAAGGATGCATTTCTCGTTGTTTGTTTAATATTGATGTTCCTCCTTTCTGTTGGGGAAGATATGTTTTGCCCCCGGCCGATGTAAGACACTCTTCACATAGAGCTTTTCCTTGTTGAAAACATATGAGGACTGCTGGGGAAATAAGATGACTCCTGGGGATACGTGACAACCACTGGGGAAAAGATCATAGTGTCCCTTGTAAATGTTTTGCTGGGGAGTAATGTGGAGGATCCCGCTAAGGAAATGCCATAAGGATTCCTGTGGGGAAACGGTGAAGAGATTGTATCCTTCTATTCCTATGATTTATGAATCTGGAATTGCTCTAAATTTTACCTGGACTGCCCAATGTGGGTTTTAAGCCCAGCGAGCTGCTCTAACTTTTGCCTGAGGCGCCTTTTCGATTTTTACCCCAGCGAGCTATTTCTTTTTTTTACACAAAGACCGACTGAAATGGCGTCTGTAAGCGCCGGGTTTTCCCGACCTCTATGATGAGAATCCCTGTGTTACCTATGGAGCGAACGGACTCGAATCAGACTTGAAAAGCCCGAAATGTTGCCCGAAGTATATCAAAGGTCCTAAAAACCTAGCTATACATGTTATGAAATCCCTGAAAAGTTCTCTTGAGTGGTTGCGTCCGATTTTTGAAATTTTACCCCGGCTATTGCTACAGCCGCATGGCTCTAGAGTTTAAGCTAGAGCCGGGCGGCACTAGTGGGTGAACCAAGTTGCTCTGCAAAGCAGAGTAACTTGGCTTGGCAGAGGAGAAATTGGGCGCAAAATCAGAGAGAGTCAGGTGGCCATTTAATGATTGAAATGATACGTGTGAGGAGAGTATAAAAAGAAAAAAATCAAATCAAGAAAAAAAAAAGACTTTTACAACCTTAGGCAGAAAACAATTTCTAAAGAAATAGAGAGAAAAGGAGAAGCAGAGAAAGAGAGGAAGAGAGGCCGAGACATAGGAGCAAGTAAAGTGACCCTAAAAACACAAAGTTAAAACTTAAAATCAATCTTCAAAAATTGGTGGCAAGTTGCTTAACCTTTTCTTATTGATTCAGGATTGTTTTGGATTCGTTTCGGATTGTTTTCGATCGTTACGGTTTTCAGCCAGTTGAGTTCCTAGGAAACATTCCAAGCTTTCAATCCATTTCGTGACGTTCAAAGCATCAAAACAACACTAAGGTAAACTCTAAGAGGCCTTACACCTGTTTGCATTGTCTTTTCTGTGTGTTTTCTTTGTTTTTGCAACTTTCAGAAATCGGATTGCCCGAATAGAGCCGAGCGGCTGTGTTCTTCATGAACACAGCCGCACGGCTATGTTCATGATGAACAAAGATGGGCGGCTCTAATGTTAGAGCCGCCCGGCTCTGTTCTGCAGGGATAGAATCCCGTTCGTCCCGATCGGTTGAAAACAGTCTGTTTTCCATTTTATGCATTCTATTGAGATCATTTTCGCCCCAAATCCATCCGTATGTCATAAAATTTTGGTTTTCAAATTTTTGTACGCACGGATATTAGGGTTTTCGGTGTTTCTCAGGTTTATTTTCTGAGTTTCGGGGTTGTTTTATCCGAATCGGATCCATAGTTCAGCATTAGCGGACCCTCGAGCCATATAAAATTCCTGGAAAATATTGAAAAGGAGCAAAACCGTATTTTTCATAAATGTTTTGGTGGGTTTTAATTAGGTTAATTAAACCTAAGCCCACTAGGATTATAATTACATAAATAAACTTTAATTAAAAAGTATATACAATGTAATTTAATTCCATTTGGCTAAATTTAATTACCCCTAAATAAAATTAAATCACACTTAAGTAAATACAATACATGTATTTAATTTTCCTACTTAGGAAAATTATTTTATTAATTGTTTACTTTATGTAATTCAATTAATTGATAAATTAATTAATTATATTATGTAAACTTATTAATTAAATTAAATTCAACCCAATGTTAATTAATTACTTTGACACCGAATGTCAACTAATTAATTAACGCATTCCTTCCAATGTACATTACATGTACAATTTCTATAAGCTCCGGCTCAGTTGATCTATGTGCACGATCCTATGGGCCTGTCTTTATATTGGCAATAGGCCCAAGACCCACAGACTGTAAGTGGGTTCTAGCAAACCATTACAACACCCAATTAAGATAGAGATGCAGCAGTCTTTAGAAGACACTCACTCGGTAGTAATCTCATAGTGTCCTTTGCCTAACGATATCGATATGAATAAATAAGAGGCATAGTGTGTTGGAAATGCCCTAGTCCCGAGGCATTGGTCCTTGTGTTTGTATAATACATTTGTACATTAATGTAAACTTTATGTATTATACAATTTGTGTCAAGGAAATAAAGGCATTAATCTATTTATTATATGTCTTGTGCTATATTTTAAATGGAGTATCCAATGGACATATCCATATCCATGTTGTCAAGTGTGAGGCACTTGGCAGTAAGACCGTGGATAGGGAAAACGATATGGCCATAAAGTTATCCGTAGTCTGTTCCAATCATGGGAATGAATGGAACTAAAGACTATCATTAGCCTGTTGTATGGCGATGTCTTACCGGTCATAGAACATGGAATGTCAACCAGGTTAATGGGTACATGCAAAAAGGGCATGGTACTGGATTGATCCACTTAACGGGAATCTACATGGTATAGTATCACAAATGATTCTCGCGTAGTACTTGTATAAGTCCTTTGACCGGACCATATGATGGTGCTGCATGTGAAGTGGCACACTTTGGTGTATGCCTAACGGGCCTGTAAAAGGGTACCAAGTACGGGTACGTTCGGGTGTGTCAGTGAGCATGGCAGCACTATGGATATGCAGAAGGGAATGTCACTCAGTGATTCACTGAGACGATATCATCGGCCTCTTGAAGAATGTTACTGATAAGTGTACGGCCGCACCCAAACAAGATTGGATCTTGTTTGTGAGCATCAGTTCATTCGGTATCAAGTAAAGGTCCAGACACAAAAAGGGTGATACTTCCATGCCTCTGTGTTGGACACCGATATCAGCGACATGGGATTTACAAGTTCAAACTACTGGGTTACGTTTTCAGTTGGACTGCTTACTCCGTCTTAATTGGGGGTTACAGTGGCTTGCTAGAGCCCGCCTGTAGTCTGTGGGCCTTGGCCCACTGCCAACATAAAGACGGGCCCATCGGATCGTACACATTGAACGTCTGGGCTTTAACTAGTCGGATTAAGTGTATACTTGGAGTATACACGTTTGAAGAGAGAGAGATATATTAATTATATTATATGAATCAATTGGATTGATCAAAGTTATATAATTAATATTTATTTTGGCCTTCTCATAATTAATTCAATGAATTAATTTATGGGATTATTTCCTAGGTGGAAATATTATGACATGTATAGGTTTACATGTTTGTCATTTTATGTGTATGTCTAATTTAATCCATTGATTAAATTAATAGGTCAAATGAATTTTAATTTAAATGTATGTAATATATTATGGTATAATATATAAGCATACATGGTTTATTAAAGTTGCATTTGAAATTAATTCAATCAAAGGATGTTAAATTGGGCTTAGGCTTAAAATGAAAAATGCCCACATGAAGTGGGATTTGTAATGGCCGAAATTTATGGGATAAGTTGGCTGAAATTTTCATGCATTTAGGGAAATTATGATGTGTCAAAAGTGATGATGACTATGGTGTGTCATGTATGACCTTTTGGTAAGCAAACTTGGACTTTGCTACTTAAGATATTTTATTCATTCTTATGGTAAGAATGAAAAGAAAATATCCCATCTTCTTTTCCTTTATGTTGGCCGAATCTTTGGGTTGAATGAATGATGAGGCATCTCTTTTGATAAGAATGTGGGTCATTCTTAGAACAAAAGAGATGATGACTTATTCAAAGGACCAATTAAAAGATGGGTGACTCATTCTTTAAACCAATCAAGAATGAGTGAGTCATGAGTTTGACTTTGACATGGTAAAGTTGGACTTTGCATTATCCCATCCTTTGGCCGCCTACTTTATGGCAGGTTTGTGGAAAAATTGTTTTTCACTTAAGAAGATTTTTTGCCCACTTTGATGTAATGGATTTCTTTTGGTAAGGATTGGTTTTACACTTGAAGAATATGGTTTTCTTTTTCTTTTGGAAAGGAAAATGGGACAGCCATATTTCTTCTTGTGGGCAACCCCTCTCTTCCTCTCTTCTTGTCATCCGGGTCGCTAGCACGGGTTGGGTCCGAGAGCCGTTCATGTACGTGACGTTGGAGGGAGTCTACTTTGGTTCCTGCAGTCTGCATCCGTCTCTTAGAGAGACTTTGTGGTAAGTTTTTGAAACTCTCCTTTTATGCTTTAAGTTTTTGATTTCCACATCTTAAGCTCCTGGGCTGGATTCGAGGAAATCGACGCGTATTTACGCTTTTATTGATCGGTTTCCCGTGACGAATCCCAACATAGTGTTCGTCATCCTCTTATGCTGTTTATTATATTTCTTGATCTTGAGTTGACTGATTAATCAAATAAGCACCGACTTACTTTGGTATGGCCATACACTTATCAGTCCCACTCATCTAGTGGCCAATGATATCATCTCGGTGTTACCAGAGTGGCAATTCCATCACTTCATCATCAGTATCAACATATTCACTGGTCCACCCAATCATACCCGTATTTAGCATCCTTTTACAGACCTGTTAGGCGTATGTCAAAGTGAACCAGGTTCCATATTGATACTATAATGAAATCTGGTCTGAGGACAAAAGTGACCTAATCAAGAAAGGCCTATGATGCAACAACCATGTGGCTTTCTCGTGCCGATTGATCCAGTCCCATGTCAACGACATGTACCTATATTCATGACTGACTATACAAGTACTATGGCTAGCTAAGAACTGCCATACAGTCATCAAATATACAAGTTTGTGGTTGTATTCGTTCCCACGATTAGAACAGACCTGGGATAGGTTTTATGATTATCAATCAATGGATACTCTACTTATATTATAGCACAAGATAAAAATGAAATAGATTAATTGCCTTTATTAATGTGACATAAATAATGTATTCATACAATGAGTCTTATTGTATAATACAAAATACAAGAATCCAATGCCCTAAAAACTAGGGCCACCAATAATTCTTAATTCTTGAAAACCAATGCAAGACAGATCCTAGATCCTTGAAACTAATTCAAATCCCCAGCAGATATGTCGCGGGTAACCTAAACCCAGTGTCAGGCTCAGATCAGCTTTCTTCTCAACTTCAGTAGATCCACCTCGGGTAACCTAGACCCAGTATCGATCCAGATCGGTTTCATTTACTTTGCCTCGGATAACCTGAACCAGATATCTGCTTATTTCACCACCAACCTCACCTCGGGTAACATAAACCCGGTTTCGGCTTATTCCAACTCGTCGCTGCAAGTCAGGTATGTCTTTCTTTCCTTCCCGCTTACGGTGCTTTCATTCACGTTCTCAAATTCCCCTCAAGTAACCCAGACCGGGTATCGGGTATTGAATTTGATCATGCGAGGGACAGCTGTAAGCGTTGGGTTTTCCCGACCTCTATGATAAGAATCCCTATGTTACCTATGGAGCGAACGAACTCGAATCAGACTTGAAAAGCCTGGAATGTCACCCAGAGTATCTCAAACGTCCTGAAAACCATGCCACCCACGATCAAAAATCCCCAAAAAGGTCTCCCGAGTGGTTTCTAGGGTTTAGGGTACGCGTCCAATTTTTGAAATTTTGCCCCAGCTCTTGTTAGAGCCACATGGCTCTAGCTTTTAAGCTAAAGCTAGGCGGCTCTGGACTAGAGCCGTATGGCTCTAGTACAAACTAAAACCGTACGGCTCTAGTGGGTGAACCAAGTTGCTATGCAAAGCAGAGCAACTTGGCTCGGCAGAGGAGAAATTGGGCCCAAAATTAGAGAGAGTTAGGCGGCCATTTAATGTTCAAAATGATATGTGTGAGGAGAGTATAAAAAGAAAAAAAAATCAAATCGACAAAAAAAAAAAGACTTTTGCAACCTCAGGCAGAAAACAATTTCCAAAGAAACAGAGAGAAAAAGAGCAGCAGAGAAAGAGAGGAAGAGAGGCTGAGACATAGGAGCAAGTAAAGTAACCCTAGAAACACAAAGTTAAAACCTAAAATCAATCTTAAAACATTGGTGACAAGTTGCTTAACCTTTGCTTATTGATTCAGCATTGTTTTGGATTTGTTTCAAATTATTTCGGATCATTGTGGTTTTCGGTTGGTTGAGTTCCTAGGAAACATTCCAAGCTTTCAATCTGTTTCTTGATGTTCAAAGCATCAAAAAAACACTAAGGTAAACTCTGAAAGGCCTTAAACCTGTTTGCATTGTCTTTTCTATGCATTTTCTTCGTTTTTGCAACTTTCGGAAACTAGATTGCCCGAATAGAGCCGGGTGGCTGTGTTCTTCATGAACACAGCTGTACGGCTATGTTCATGATGAACAGAGCCAGGCAACTCTAGTGCCAGAGCCACCTAGCTCTGTTCTACAGGGACAGAATCCTAATTCATCCCGATCGCCCGAAAACAGTCAGTTTTCCATTTTGTGCATTCTGTTGAGATCATTTTCAGCCAAAATCAATCCGTATGTAAAATTTTGGTTTTCAAATTTCTGTACATATGGATATTAGGGTTTTTATTGTTTCCTGGGTTTATTTTCTGAGTTTCAGGGTTGTTTTATCCGAATCGGATCCATAGTTCAGCATTAGCGGACCCCCCGAGCCATATAAAATTGCCGGAAAATATTGAAAATGAGCAAAAAAGCATTTTTCATAAATGTTTTTGGTGTGTTTATTGCATTTTGGACCCTAGAGGGATTGTGTATTTAGGAACCCGCACGAACGAAACCCTGGATTCCGGGAACAGACCCACAAAAATGGAAATTTGCATATAACCGAGCCAAATGTTTCCCAAAAAATGATTTTCTAGCACAAAAATTACAGGACGTTTCAAAACCGTTTTTCAAGTCTAACCAGTCGAATCGACCCGGTTATCCCCTAAATGCATGCACCCATTTCCTAAATTCCCAATTCTGTCTTATTTGAGTCCTATCTATGTGTGCAATATAAATTGTGCTAACCGTCTGTTTTGCAGCTTTTATTTTGATTTTATTTTTGCTGTAATTAGTAGATTATCCCGTGTATTTTTAGGCGGTTGTAATTTTTAGATACTCGTGTACCTAGGCGATTGTAAAAGTGAGGATGAGAGTTTTCCATTTTTATTCAATTGGGTTGTATAATCGGCCTCTATTCTTTTCTTGTATATTTTTGGATGTATGCTTTATTTTTCCTGCAATTTATTTTCTGCATTTTGCTTTAGCATCGACTGATTAAAATAACAAATTAGGGTTAGAGAAAGATAATAAATCAATTAAATATGGTAATATAAATTGTAAAGTTAAAGCAAGCTAGAGGTTAAGTAAGTCACTTACCCGAACCCCAAATCTCTACAGTAGTCTACCCTTAGTAGGGAGCTGTACTGGAATTCCCGGATGAGTTGATCCGGGTGGCGACTCTGTCATTGATCTTGTGATTTAAGTTTCAAGGTCTTTAAGTTAAAATGGGAAAATGTTTTCTACAAAAGGAATTTCCAAATCATACCAATGGTTTTCCTAACTCAAGATAAGCAAAACCTGCTTTTCCACCAAAAACAAAAACAAACGAAAACATTTTCCCCGGTTTGCTTCGGCGCGTCCTGATTTTTCCTTCGAAAAAAAAGTCATCTGCTCACAGTGGCAACTCTGCTAGGAATGGCAGTTTCTTAAAAAGTTTTCACAAAAACTTAAGGAACTTAGGCAACTACCGAAATAAAACATCGCTTGCAGTCACTTCACTAGTTCATATTACCATATTTATTTGCACCTTGCATATCATGACATTTTCTTCTTCACAATCCCTCCAACACACTGATTAACCCCGGTTTACCCAAGAAGGTGGACTACCTCTTCCGCTAGGATTGGAGACACCCGCCAGGGTAAACCACTCATAGCACCGCATGACCTTACATCGTGTTCTACGGTGGGGAAGTGTATATTCGCTATGGGAACCTGTACGACCCTTGGTTTTGACTTTGACCAATATGTAGTGGCTTAGCAACTTCCCCTAGGATTGCCAAAACTTAAATTCAAAATGAACATCGAGTGTATGCCTTTGGTATCCCCAGTTGATGCCAAAGAGACCCAATACCTAGGAAGAATGCATGACCAATCGAAAGGAGGAATAAGGTTAGAAGGGAGCACATATTTTTGCGTGTGCTAACATTTGTTCCGTGGTGTTTTCTATTTGACTTTTCACGAAGCATCAAACATGCATTGCTTTTGTGTGCCATTCTAACCACATCTTTACGCAGCCATTTTCAAACGTCAACATATGTATGACACTAATCACATTTTCATGCAGCCATGACATTTTTTTTGTGTGCCATTCACATCTCGCGTGCGACATTTCCACGAAGCATACATGACATCATTCTATGTGTCATGCATTTTAACCATATTTTCGTGTAGCCACTTGCATTTTTCGCGTGACATACACATCCATATCATTTCATCTCCCCTAACAACGGATGATTCCAAGTGTGGCCTCCACGATCATTTCATTCCATAACATATCGGGTATCCCAAAACCACCCGTGTCCTGCCCGTGCATCGGATCGCACTCGGTCGTTTCATGAATATTGTGTCATTCAATAAGAGACCACAATGGTCCTAGGTCTATCCTGGTATGAAGGTTCACATGGTGTCATTACATGGCATCACATTCATTCATCATAGGTGTCCTGGTGATGCCAAGTCCTGTTTGCACATTATGGTTCATATCGGGCCATTACATAACATCATGAAATCACTCAAGGTGCTCCTTGAGTACCGGATTAGTACATATATAGGGGCATTTCATGACATTATCAAATCATGCAAGGTGTTCCACGAACGCTGAACCTTTATCTGTGTCCCCAATTACACGCGACTTTTCTGTAACGTCATTTCATATCGCATTGCTTCAAAAGCATCAAAAATCTATCCGTGGGATGGTCCCTATGCAACCATTTAATTTCATAACATTGACCTATAAAGTGTTGAAACTCTGCCCGTGTGTCGGTACACATGCGGCCATCTCACTACAATTCATTAGGTGCCCCAAAGTCGCCAAACCTCTGTCCGTGTGGTGGCTCCCACGAGACATTTTTGCATTATTTTGCTTAGCATTAGGCACTCTTGGGACATCCCAAACAAACGAAAATCAAACACATAAAGTTCATTCTCATGTCCATCTCCATTCACGAAGCATTATCCAAGCATCATTCTGCACAACACCACGTCATTCATTTGCCATCCCTAACTCTCCAATTATGATGTAGGACCATACACATGTGAGACTAGAAAGTACAAAAGCTCCATGTAGACAGTTCATAGAGTAAGCTGGATTGACCAAGGACAAGGTCTCGGGCTTTGAGGACTGTTGGGGAACAGAGAGCAGTTGACAGTGATTCTGATTCTGGGGAGGAAGTGGAAATGGCTAATCAAACACCAAGCCTTGCTGATGCCTTGAAGGATTTCCTGAGATCCCAGGATTTCCATGACATGCTAAAAGAAGAGATGCAGGCTGTTGTAAGGGAAACTGGGGAAACTGGGACCAGTAGACCCGGAAAGGAAAAGGTGGATGAGTCCTCTCAATTTGGGGCTGATGGCTCAGCCAGTGTGGAGAAGCTGTAAGAGATAGAGGCATCCATGGAAAGGAAAATGAAGGCAAAATACTCTGAACTTGATGAAGTAGTGGCTGAACTGAAGAAAGGGGCCAGCATCAGCCTGGGCTCCAAGAGAGGTGTAAATGTCGATGCTATGATCAACAAGGGCATTGAGACCTCTCCCATTGGGTTTCAAGTGCCTAAAGTCCCTTCCTACAAGGCGATCGGCTCACCGAAGGCTCATGTGAACCTTTATTTCAGAATCATGCTGACGACAGGTGCAACCAAGCAGCAACTGATTAATTTCTTCCCGATCTCACTCGACGGAGGCGCACTGAGCTGGTATAATTCTTTATCCGAAGATGTGTAATCAGTTAGGGAGGCCTTGTCTACATCCTTCTGAAGGGAATTAATCGCCAAAATAAATACGCAGCGGAAAGAAAAACGGATTAATCCCCGCCAAGGATCCATGTATATTGCATTGAATTGGAAGGAAAGGTTAAATAATTACCTCTTAATTCTTATAGGATTGGATCAAAAGGAACCAAAGTAGCTTCCCTCTACAGTTGATCCACACGGAGCAATTGATCCACCGCGTGCTAGCGCCGGGATTGAAGAACAATTCTTCGATTGAGAGAGAGGCAGAAAAACAAACTTTCTCTTGGCTTGGAGAGGAGAATTTCGGCTAGCTCTATTCTTGGTGTGGCTGCCGAATTCTCTTATATGTTAGGGTTAGGTTATGTTTTATTTTATATAACCTTTAGTCTTAATTATAATTATAACTTAATACTCCTATTAATTATAATTATAAATTGACCCACACAACTTAATATTAATTCTCAATTAATATTAAATTAACTCCATTCTCCATCATGCACATATGTATATTTAATATTATAATTAATTATATCTCTATATAATTGAATTATAATATGTAGCATACTTTATGCAATATTAATCATATTAATATTTATATACATATATAAATATATATCACTATATATATATTTATTCCCTTTCTCATTCATAAATTATTATCTAATAATAATTTATCCCCGATAAGATGGACTTCATTTTGCTCTTTGTGTGTGACCCCATAGGTTCATATTAATTGGCAATAAGGAAATTACCATAATGTCCTTATAGATCACAAGCGGACTCTAGCAAGCCATTATGACTACCCAATTAACATGATTGGAATGATCCAATACCTATTTATAGAATGTCATATTCCCTTTTGTCTCTTTGATATCATGATTAATCATAAGACATGGTACACTTGTCAATCTTATATAATTAATCATATGCTTTCTCGATCTCAAAGTAAACTGTTCAGACAAATCAATTGATACTCTTATCAATTATTTGAGCACGGCCATGCATTTAACAGTCTTACTTATCGAGGGGCCCAGTGATATCGCTCTCTTGTTAGAGAGGGACAAAATCCCATGTCTGTCACTCACATCCCTAAGCATGAGTCATATTGTACCCAACCACAGCCTTTATAACTACTCTGTTACAAGCAGCGTTTGACTGCGTCAAAGCACAACATGAATTCATCCCGGAATCCATGGTGACCTCAGGTCAAAGGAATCAGCTGATGACACTACTATAATCAAGATCAGTTGTGACACGTGACCATGAACTTGATCTTATAGTGGGTCTCCAGCAACATGTTCTCTAACACATTGCCCGTGAGTATAATCTGTATCTGTATACACTATATTCATCTTATAAATATCCATTATCACTCACACTACTCTTAGTTTGTTATTATTCCCATAATAACAATCGACTAGGGAAATTTAGAATTACACAATTAATTCATGGATACATTATCATAAATACTAACATACAAATATATATGATAAAATAAGTCTTTATTAATGACTTAAGAAGATTGTTTACATAATCCAACATTGGCTTAGGGCACAATCTCTAACAATCTCCCACTTGCCCTAAGTCCAATCTTCAAATGTATCTAATACCCATGGACCTAGTATGACCATCATGTACAGCTTGTGAAAGAGCTTTTGTTAGTGGATCGGCAACATTGTCTTCAGACGCAACTTTGCATATCTTCACATCTCCTCTTGAGATGACTTCTCTTATGTAGTGAAAACGCCGAAGTATATGTTTGGATTTCTGTGACACACTAGGTTCCTTAGCAAGTGATATTGCCCCATTGTTGTCACACAAGAGGCTCACAGGATTCACTATGCTAGGAACGACACCAAGTTCTTCGATGAACTTCTTGATCCAAACAGCCTCTTGGGCTGCATCTGATGCAGCAATATACTCGGCTTCTGTTGTAGATGCAGCTATCGTGCTTTGCTTAGAACTCTTCCAACTTATCGCACCTCCATTCAGAATGAACACATACCCAGACTGTGACTGCATCTGATCTTGATCAGTTTGGAAACTTGCATCCGTGTAACCATTTACAACAAGGTCTTCGTCCGAGCCTCCATATATCAAGAATGTATCTTTAGTTCTTCTCAAGTACTTAAGAATACTCTTGACAGCAGTCCAGTGACTATCACCTGGATCAGACTGATATCTACTTGTCATGCTCAAAGCAAAAGAGACATCTGGCCGAGTACATACCATGGCATACATGATAGATCCTATAGCTGACGCATAAGGAATCTTGTCCATGCGTTGACGTTCTTCAACTGTCACAGGACATTGCTTACGACTAAGCTTTATCCCTTGCCCAATAGGAACATTTCCTTTCTTTGATTGATCCATACTGAACCTTTTCAGTATTTTGTCAATGTATGTACTCTGGCTCAAACCTATCAATCTCTTAGATCTATCTCTATAGATCTTTATTCCAAGAATGTAGGCTGCCTCACCCAAGTCTTTCATAGAAAAACACTTTCCTAGCCAAGATTTTACTTCTTGCAAGGTAGGAATGTGATTTCCTATTAACAATATGTCATCGACATATAGAACTAGGAAAACTATATTACTCCCACTGAACTTCTTGTACACACAAGGCTCATCTTCGTTTTTGATGAAGCCAAACTTTTTGACTGATTCATCAAAACAATGATTCCAACTTCTTGATGCTTGCTTCAAACCATAAATGGCCTTTTGAAGCTTGCATACTTTATCAGGATTCTTTGGATCGACAAAACCTTCAGGCTGTGTCATGTACACATCCTCAACAAGGTTTCCATTTAGGAAAGCTGTTTTGACATCCATTTGCCATATTTCATAGTCATAATATGCTGCTATGGCAACAAGAATTCTGATGGACTTGATCATAGCTACTGGCGAAAAGGTTTCGTCATAGTCTATACCATGAACTTGTCGGTAACCCTTTGCCACTAACCTTGCTTTATAAGTCTGAATATTCCCATCCATGTCCGTTTTCAACTTGAAAACCCATTTGTGCCCTATTGCTTTAGCACCCTTTGGGAGATCAACCAAAGTCCATACTTTGTTGTCGTCCATGGATTGAATTTCTGACTTCATAGCATCAAGCCATTTTTCAGATTCTGAATTAGAGACAGCTTCCATGTACGTGGAAGGTTCATTCTCTTCTAACAGAATTAGATCACTTTCGTTCGTGACGAGAAATCCATATCTCTCGGGCTCATGACGAACTCTACTTGATCTACGTTGGACTTGTGTTATCGGTTCTGACTCAACAACTTCTTGTGAATCAGATTGTTCCATTTGAAACTCACTTTCAACTTGGTTATCCATATTTTCTTGTAGGTGTACTTTACTCCCACTGATTCCTTTGGAAATAAACTCTTTTTCCAGGAATGTACCATTCCTAGCAACAAACACTTTGTTTTCACTAGGATTGTAAAAGAAATAACCTTTAGTTTCTTTTGGATAACCAACAAAATTGCACTTCACAGATTTTGGTGCTAACTTATCTGAAATCAAGTATTTCACATAAGCTTCGCAACCCCAAATCTTGAGAAAAGACAAATTTGGTCTCTTACCAACCCATATCTCATATGGTGTCTTTTCAACTGCTTTTGATGGAACTCGGTTCAGTGTGAATGCCGCTGTTTCAAGTGCATATCCCCAAAAGGATAGAGGAAGATTTGTTTGACTCATCATCAACCGAACCATATCCAATAAAGTACGGTTGCTCCTCTCAGACACACCATTCCACTGTGGTGTACCAGGAGGAGTTAGTTGTGAGACAATCCCACACTTTCTAAGATGATCGTCAAAGTCTTGGCTCAAATATTCACCACCTCGATCAGATCTAAGTGCTTTAATTGTCTTGCCAAGTTGGTTTTGTACTTCATTTTGGAAGGCTTTGAACATTTCAAAGGATTCCGACTTATGCTTCATTAGATATAGATAACCATATCTACTGAAATCATCAGTGAACGTAATGAAGTATTGAAAACCACCTCTAGCAGTTGTGCTCATAGGCCCACATACATCTGTATGTATGAGTTCTAATAAGTCACTAGCCCTTTCACTGTGACCAGTAAAGGGACTCTTGGTCATCTTACCCATTAAACAAGACTCGCAAGTGTCATATGTTTCAAAAACATCTAGACCCAAAATTCCATCTTTATGGAGTTTTGTAATGCGTTTCTCATTAATGTGTCCTAGACGACAGTGCCAGAGATAAGTAGGATTCACAACATTTGTTCTTATCCTTTTGGTATTTATGTTATATACATGCTCATTATAACCTTCACTAAGGTTCAACAAATAAAGACCATCATGTAAATCCGCATTTGCATAAAACAAGTCTTTATTGAAAAGCAATAAGTGATTATTCTCAATAACACATTTAAATCCTTCCTTGTCCAAACATGAAATAGAAATGATGTTCCTAGACAAATTAGGAACAAAATAACAATTATTCAAAGAAAGAACAAGTCCACTTGGCAACTTGAGCTCGTAGCGACCGACTTCACAAGCAGCAACTCTAGCTCCATTCGCCACATGGAATTCTACCTCGCCCTTCTTGAGCTTTCTACTTCCTTTAAGCCCCTGCACATTCATACAAATGTGAGAACCACAACCGGTATCTAATACCCATGAAGTAGAAACAGAAGTAGAATGAAATATTTCAATAACATAAATACCTTGATTAGCGGTCTCACCGCCTCTCTTCTTCCTCAAGTCCTCCAAATAAAGCTTGCAATTTCTGCGCCAATGACCAGGCTGATTGCAGAAATGGCATGTGCCTTCCTTTGGAGGCTTTGCCTTGGTAACAGCTTTGGGCTTCTTTGCATCCTTCCCAAACTCTTTGGGTTTGTTTGCTTTACCCTTCTTCTTCTGGATCCTACCCTTTTGCACCATATGGATCCCTTTGGAGCTTGGCTTCTCTTTTATCGTTACTTCAGCGTTTTTCAGCATCCCATGCAGTTCGCTGACCGTTTTGTCCATATCATTCATGCGATAATTCATGACAAAATGGGAGTAACTCTCGGGAAGAGAATTAAGGATCAAATCCGTTGCCAACTCAGGTCTGAGTGGCGAACCAAGCCTCTCCAACTGATCAATGTACCCTTTCATCTTCAGAACATGGGCACTAACCGAACTCCCTTCGGTCATCTTGCACCCAACCAAGGATCTCAAGGTCTCATACCTTTCCCTTCTCGCTTGTTTTTGGAACATTTCCTTAAGCTCTTGAGACATCTCATATGCCTCAAATGTTTCCAGATCCTTCTAAAGTTCCGGAATCATTGATGCGAGCATCAGGCATTGTACATCAATCTGATCATTTTGATGCTTGTGAAAAGCATCCCTTTCAGCTCTTGAAGCTGTGGTGGGTGGAGGGTTAGCGGGCAAAGGCCCATCCAGAACATACAGCTTTCGCTCTTGCTTGAGAACAATTCTCAAGTTGCGATACCAATCTAGGTAATTGGTTCCGTTCAGTTTATCCTTCTCAAGGATAGATCGAATAGAACCGGGATTGCTTGTGTTGGCCATTTATCTACAACAGAAAATATATGCAAAGTTAATTACATAAGAGAATTAAACTCCCACTAAAATTATAAAACCCTTTAAAATATTTAAGTGGGTAAAAGACCCAAAATCCATACTTAACCATAGCACTGCTTTGGCATGTCCCTATGATTAAATATAATTTCGGTAGACATCACCATGTCAATTACATCATTATGTAACTCTTTTAATTTATGAGATGCATGATATCATATATCATATTTAATTTGCATGTTACTCATCTCATCTTTGCCTCGGGTTCAAAACACCATTTTGATTAACCCTTGTTAAACCAATTACAACACAATGAGAATCACCATTTCTCATATTATCGCTTCGCTAAGGTCACAACATGCGTACCCGCTTTGGCGTGGCTACCATGATGCGAACATAGTACTTGACTAGTGTTATACGCAATTGGGTGGCAAAAATATAAACTTCATAAGTTTATTTAGGGTTTATTAATTCCTGTGATTAAAATGTATCTCATACAATACATGGCATTAACATTAATCTTTCTAAGTTAATATTAATTCTAGCATGGCATCCAATGTCATACATTCATCTAGCATGCATATTTCATACTTAGCATGGCATCACATGGCATCAAAATATAAAACATGCAATAGACTCGAAAGACCGTGTTATGGTATGGTTTTATCTACATTGATTTTCATAGGCCAATATGAAAATCAACAAGGCCATTTCCTAGGTGGTTGTAACCATCGCATGGTCACAGCTCTCCCGCACCCCTTGGATCCGTCCTCACGTCTTTGTTCCTTGGCACCATCTCATGGATTTACATATTTTACAAAATTGCAACCTATACAATTTTTTTTATAGTAAAATAAAATTTACATATTATAAATTGCATCCTATACAATTTATCTAGTAAAATTAAAATTAAAATTTACATAAATACAAACGACTCGCAGGTCGTATTTATATAAAACCATAATAAAATAAAGCATCCACGGGTCCAAAACCATACCACAACACCATGCATAAAATTATCAACAATAATTTTATATCTAAAATATTTAGGGTTCAAAGTGGTAAAATACAATCACATTGTATTAAGAATTAATTAATTTGGAAAAAAAATTCGTAAATATGCAGAAACAATTTTCCACACTTAAAACGAAAAAGGGTAAAACTGTCGGACAGCATGCTCGTCGGGCCGCGCACTGCAGTATCCAATACTGCGCGCAGCCCGACGGGCTGTGCAGCCCATGCTGCTTACGCAGCATGGCAATATGCAATTGCAATTGCAATTGCAGTTGGGCGCAATTGCAATTGCAATTGCATCCATAATTATTCTGGGCATTATGCCCAGAATAACGAAAAACAACAATTGTTTTCTTTTTTTTTTTTTTTTTTTTTTTATTAATTTCATTTAATTAATTGAAACAATTTCAATTAAAATCCCATGAATCAAATTCATGATAACAACCCCTTAAACATTCCAAATCATTAAAACAAATTATTCACAATGATTAATGTATAAAATCAAATTTTAATTGTTATTCATAATAACATAGAACCCTAAATAAAAACATACAAACCCCTAACAACAATTTTGATCCAATCAAAATCATACAAACCCTAACATGCAATTTTGATCCAATCAAAACATAAATCCAATTCAACCAAAATACAAGTGGCTCTGATACCACTGAAGGGAATTAATCGCCAAAATAAATACGCAGCGGAAAGAAAAACGGATTAATCCCCGCCAAGGATCCATGTATATTGCATTGAATTGGAAGGAAAGGTTAAATAATTACCTCTTAATTCTTATAGGATTGGATCAAAAGGAACCAAAGTAGCTTCCCTCTACAGTTGATCCACACGGAGCAATTGATCCACCGCGTGCTAGCGCCGGGATTGAAGAACAATTCTTCGATTGAGAGAGAGGCAGAAAAACAAACTTTCTCTTGGCTTGGAGAGGAGAATTTCGGCTAGCTCTATTCTTGGTGTGGCTGCCGAATTCTCTTATATGTTAGGGTTAGGTTATGTTTTATTTTATATAACCTTTAGTCTTAATTATAATTATAACTTAATACTCCTATTAATTATAATTATAAATTGACCCACACAACTTAATATTAATTCTCAATTAATATTAAATTAACTCCATTCTCCATCATGCACATATGTATATTTAATATTATAATTAATTATATCTCTATATAATTGAATTATAATATGTAGCATACTTTATGCAATATTAATCATATTAATATTTATATACATATATAAATATATATCACTATATATATATTTATTCCCTTTCTCATTCATAAATTATTATCTAATAATAATTTATCCCCGATAAGATGGACTTCATTTTGCTCTTTGTGTGTGACCCCATAGGTTCATATTAATTGGCAATAAGGAAATTACCATAATGTCCTTATAGATCACAAGCGGACTCTAGCAAGCCATTATGACTACCCAATTAACATGATTGGAATGATCCAATACCTATTTATAGAATGTCATATTCCCTTTTGTCTCTTTGATATCATGATTAATCATAAGACATGGTACACTTGTCAATCTTATATAATTAATCATATGCTTTCTCGATCTCAAAGTAAACTGTTCAGACAAATCAATTGATACTCTTATCAATTATTTGAGCACGGCCATGCATTTAACAGTCTTACTTATCGAGGGGCCCAGTGATATCGCTCTCTTGTTAGAGAGGGACAAAATCCCATGTCTGTCACTCACATCCCTAAGCATGAGTCATATTGTACCCAACCACAGCCTTTATAACTACTCTGTTACAAGCAGCGTTTGACTGCGTCAAAGCACAACATGAATTCATCCCGGAATCCATGGTGACCTCAGGTCAAAGGAATCAGCTGATGACACTACTATAATCAAGATCAGTTGTGACACGTGACCATGAACTTGATCTTATAGTGGGTCTCCAGCAACATGTTCTCTAACACATTGCCCGTGAGTATAATCTGTATCTGTATACACTATATTCATCTTATGAATATCCATTATCACTCACACTACTCTTAGTTTGTTATTATTCCCATAATAACAATCGACTAGGGAAATTTAGAATTACACAATTAATTCATGGATACATTATCATAAATACTAACATACAAATATATATGATAAAATAAGTCTTTATTAATGACTTAAGAAGATTGTTTACATAATCCAACATTGGCTTAGGGCACAATCTCTAACACCTTCATCAAATACTACAGCTTTAACACTAAGATCCATGTGAAGCTGTACGAAATGGAAAGGGTTAAGCAACAATGGAATGAATCCTTTGATGCATACTATCAAAGATGGATGAACAAGATGATTCTGCTGAAGAACTGCCCCGATGAGGATGAACTGATTCAAAAGTTGATTGACGGGAGTAGGGACACTTCCGAAACAACATGAAATTCCACTCTTTTAGTGAGCTCAGTGAAGTGTATAGCATGGCCATGAAAATCGAGAGAGACGAAGAGGAAAAGGTGGCAAGTTACAAAGGCAACAAAGGCTCCTGGCATGGTTTTGGGTATAGATCAATGACTACAACTGGATCAGGCAGTGGATCTAGTTCTGGCCCTATAGGTAAAAGCGGGCAATCCTCAGAAGACAAGCCAGCTAAAGTTGCTGTTGCATCCCAGTAGCAGGGCAGCCAAGATGGAAATGTGCAAAATCGAGGCCTATCCCCTTGGACTCTTTCTTTGGCCATGATTTTTACGAAATGCAGGAATGGCGGTCTATTGAATTCTCTGAAGCCGTTTGAAAAGCTGGCTAAGATCGACAAGGGAAATTTCTATTCCTATCACGTGACTATGGGGCACCACACGAATGACTGCATGAAATTACTAAGGGCTGTCCGGCAATTGATCGCTGAAGGAAAGATTGTAGAACCACCTTTAAAGCCCAGTGTTCAGAACAACCCCTTACCCAGCTTTGACTAATCCGCATGTTCAAGCCATTAAGGAGATGATGCAGCAGCCAAAAAAGACACTTCGCATGTGGAGGATGACAACTATTTTGATGTATCTGCTTTTCTTTCTTTTCTGTTTTGTGAACAACTCAGCCCACGAGGCGTTTAATGTAATGCAACTTGATTTCGATTACTTGGGCGATATTTTTTTGGATGGAACACTGTGCATACATACAAACATTCATCTAATGTCTTTAGCATACATGACACATCATTGCATGAAATGAATTTAAAGACAGATGATGACCCAAAAATGGTATCCATCTCGAAAGACTTCACGCCTGAAAAAAAAAAGAAATTGTAAAACACCCAAAAGCGCATAACAAGATTTGCCCGATCCTACCACGGCACGACTAGGGATCGACAGAGGAGTTACCAAATGCCAGACTCCAAGGGATTTAAGGGTGAAATCGGCTGAGCAGAAACTCCACAGACCCAGATCGGACAAAGAGGGAAGAGACCATGACAGGAGAAACCGATGTCGCCAGAAGAACAAGACTATTCATGACAAACAAACATCAGTTCACAGCCATGATTGTCAACCACCCAAGGTGGATAAAAACGGAGCACACCATGATGTTACAGCCTTAAAAAAAAAAAGAGAAAGTGCGTCCAAATTTATGAAGAAGAACACATCTGAACGATACAGAATTCCACATTTTGTCGTGACCAAGAGGAGACTATGGTCTCAAGGGGCAACATCGCATGTGTTGGGATTCGTCATTGGAAAAATAATGTGGCACAGCGGAAAATACAAGATTTAAAATTTCCTAGAATCCACCTATCGTGTCCAATTACCATTGATTAGAATAAAAACAATAAGAATCAAGAGAGATTAACTCATCGGATTCGTCTCCTTTAGAGACTGCTGCAGAATCGTTTCTTGAAACCGCGATCTCCAAAGTCTGGTGCACGACCAACTATTGAGCGGGAACCGGTGCTAGCCGAAGATACGAAGGAATGGAGGTTCAATGCTGGGATTTTCGGCTGATTTGGGGCTACTCTTGGTGGCTGAAATTTCCAGTAATTAATTAGGATTGAATTAGGGTTTTATTCCTTAAGTGTTCTGTTATATAGACACCTTGTCTAATTGGGTTTTAATTAGGTTAATTAAACCCAAACCCACTAGGATTATAATTACATAAATAAACTTTAATTAAAAAGTATATACTATGTAATTTAATTCCATTTGGCTAAATTTAATTACCCGTAAATAAAATTAAATCACACTTAAGTAAATACAATACATGTATTTAATTTTCCTACTTAGGAAAATTATTTAATTAATTATTTACTTTATGTAATTTAATTAATTGCTACATTAATTAATTACAGTATGTAAACTTATTAATTAAATTAAATTCAACCCAATGTCAATTAATTACCTTGACACCAAATGTTAACTAATTAATTAACGCATTCCTTCTAATGTACATTACATGTATAATTTCTATAAGTTCCAGCTCAGTTGATCTATGTGCACGATCCTATGGGTCTGTCTTTATATTGGCAGTAGGTCCAAGGCCCACAGACTGTAAGTGGGTTCTAGCAAGCCATTACAGCCCCCAATTAAGACAGAGATGTAGCAGTCTTTGGAAGACACGCACCCGATAGTAATCTCATAGTGTCCTTTGCCTAACGATATCGATATGAATAAACAAGAGGCATGGTGTCCGTCATCCTCTTCTCTTGTTTATTATATTTCTTGATCTTGAGTTGACTAATTAATCAAATAAGCAACCAACTTATTTGGGTATGGCCATGCACTTATCAGTCCCACTCATCAAGTGGCCAGTGATATTATCTTAGTGGTACCCGAGTGGCAATTCCATCACTTCATCATCAATATCAACATGTTCACCGGTCCACCCAATCATACCCGTATTTAGCATCCTTTTACAGACCTGTTAGGCATATGTCAAAGTGAATCGGATTCCATATTGATATTATAATAAAATCTGGTCTGAGGACAAAAGAGACCTACTCAAGAAAGACCTATGACGCGACAACCATGTGGCTTTCTTGTGCGGATCAATCCAGTCCCATGTCAATGACATGTACCTATATTCATGACTAACTATACAAGCACTATGGCTAGTCAAGAACTGCCATACAGTCATCGAATGTACAAGTCTGTGGTTCTATTCGTTCCCACGATTAGAACCGACCTGGGATAGGTTTTATGATTATGAATCAATAGATACTCTACTCATATTATAACACAAGATATAAATGAAACAGATTAATTGCCTTAATTAATGTGACACAAATAATGTATTCATACACGACTCTTAATGTATAATACAAAATACAAGAATCCAATGCCCTAAGAACTAGGGCACACCAACAATCTCCCACTTGCACTAGTTCTAAGTGGGCATTGCCCTAATTTCTATAGATTTGGTATGACCGTTGTGCTGCGTCTGTGGCAGTGCTTTGGTCAATGGATCAGCGACATTATTCTTGGTGTCAACCCTCTACAATGATATGTCACCTCTGTTCACGATCTCCCAAATGAGGTGAAACTTTCTGAGCACATGTTTGGATCTCTTGTGTGACCGGGGCTCCTTAGCTTGTGCGATGGCCCCGTTGTTGTCACAAAAAACATCAACTAGGTCTAGGATAGTAGGTACTACTCCCAACTCGGTTATGAATTTTTTGATCCAACCGGCTTCCTTTGCAGCTTTGCACGTAGCTATGTACTCAGCTTCCGTTGTAGAGTCAGCAATGGTGGCCTGCTTTTGAGGACCTCTAACTAATGGCACCACCATTCAAGAGAAAAACATAACCAGACTGTGACTGGTTCTCATCCTCATCGGTCTCAAAGCTTGCATCAGTGTAACCTTACACTACCAGCTCATCTTGAGCTCCATACACTAAGAAAGCATTCTTAGTCCCATTAAGGTACTTTAGGATTGCCTTGACAGCCTTCCAGTGTTCCTTCCCGGGGTCTGACTGGTACCAACTGGTCATACTTAGCACAAACACGACATCAGGCCTCGTACATAACATGGAGTCCATGATAGATCCAATAGCAGATGCATAAAGGATCTTTTCCATGTTCTCCCGGTCCTTCTTTGTTTTAGGACCATCTTTCTTACTCAGCTTCAACCCATGGCGCATAGGCAAGAATCCTTTCTTTGCCTTGTCCATGCTGAATCTTTTCAGAACCTTGTCAATGTATGTGGCCTGACTTAGGCCTAGAAGCTGATTGGATCCATCTCTGTAGATCCTGATCCCTAAGATCATCTCAGCTTCGCCTACGTCCTTCATTATGAAGCACCTACTTAATCACTGCTTAACCTCTTGCAGTGTTGGTATGTCGCCTCCAATGATAAGGATGTCGTCAACATACAGCACTAGGAAGGTGGAAACGCTCCCACTAACCATCTTATACACACAGGGCTCATCAGAATTCTGTGTGAAGCCATATTCTGTAATGGCCTCATTCAATCTCTGATTCTATGACCTCGATGCTTGCTTTAATCCATAAATAGATCTTAAAGCTTGCATACCCGATTCGGATACTTTGGATCAATAAAACCCTCAGGTTGTGCCATGTACACATCCTCGAGTAGCTTTCCATTAAGGAAAGGGGTCTTAACATCCATCTGCCATATCTCATAATCGTACCATGCAGCTATGGTTGGTAGTATCCTAATGGATTTGAGCATAGCAACTCGTGAAAAGGTTTCATCATAGTCAATTCCTTGAACTTGCCTGAATCCTTTTGCCACCAATCGCCCCTTGAAGGTGTTGTCGGCCTTTAACTTGAAACACCACTTGTAACCTATCACCTTAGCACCTAGAGGTGGATCCACCAAGTTCCGTACTTGGTTATCTTGCATAGATTGCATCTCAGCCTCCATGGCTTTGCGCCATTGATCTGAGTGTGGGCTTTCAATAGCCTCTTGATAAGTCTTGGGCTCCACTTAGTCATAGACCATAAGGTCCCCATCATCAGTCACGAGAAATCCATACCTCTCTGGCTGATGACATGTCCTACCAGACCTTCTAAGGTCCTGTGTAACCGTTTCTGGTTCCTCAATTTCTTAAGTAGTCAGATCGGTTCTCGAAGCATCCTCAGCAGTAGCTGTAGGAGTTTATGAGTCTTGAACTTCTAAAAGTTCAACATTACTCCCACTGTCTCTCTTGGAAAGGAATTCCTTCTCCAAGAAGACTACATTTCTGGCTATGAAAACTTTGTTTTCAGCCAGATCGTAGAAGTAATAACCCTTAGTTTCCTTAGGGTAACCCACAAACTGGCACTTGACAGATTTGGACTCGAGTTTGCCACTTGTCAATTTCTTAACATGTGCATCACAACCCTAAATCTTCAAGAAGGAAACATTGGGCTTTCGACCCTTCTGTAGTTCATATGGTGTTCCCTCAACTGCCTTGCTTGGTGTATTATTAAGAATGTAAGCAACTGTCTTTAAAGCATATCCCTAAAAGGAGACAGGGAGTGTAGCATGACTCATCATTGAGCGGACCATGTCAAGAAAGGTCCCATTCCTCCTTTCTGACACTCCATTCCACTGGGGTGTACCAGGAGGAGTGAGTTGGGATACAATCCCACACTCTCTCAAAAACGAGTCAAACTCTTGGCTCAAATATTCACCCCCTCGATCAGACCGAAGTGCTTTTATTTTCTTGCCAAGTTGGTTTTCTACTTCATTCTTAAAGTCCTTGAACCTTTGGAGAGTCTCAGACTTATGCTTCATCAGATACACGTAACCGTATCTGCTGAAGTCATCCGTGAAGGTGACAAAGTACAGAAAACCAGATCTAGCAATAGTGCTCATTGGGCCACATACATCGGAATGTATTAGCTCCAATAACTCTGAGGCCCTTTCAGCAGTCTTGCTAAAAGGTGCCTTTTTCATCTTGCCTCTCAAACAAGATTCGCATGTGTTATATGACTGGATGTCAAATGACCCTAGCACTCCACTAGAGTGAAGCCTAGCTATGCGCTTCTCATTTATATGGCCAAGTCGACAATGCCAGATGTAAGTAGGATTAATTTCATTTTGTTTAATCCTTTTAGTATTTATGTTATACATTGAACTTTCACGTTTTAGATCAAGGATATATAAGGTATTTTCAAGAAATGTTGTTCCATAAATAATATTGCCACATTGCATAGAAATTCTACCATATCCAATATTAAATACAAAACCAGAAATATCCAACAAAGAAACGGAAATAATATTCCTGCACATCGCAGGTACAAAATAACAGTTTCTTAGTTCCACAACAAGTCCACTAGGCATCTCCAAGAAATTATCTCCGATCTCCATGGCCTGAACCCGAGCACCATTTCCGACTCAAAGATCTACTTCTCCAGATCGTAATAATCTCCTACTTCTTAGACCCTGCACATTTGAACAAATGTGAGATCCACATCCAGTGTCCAAGACCCAAGATGTAGAAATAGCCAGATTAATCTCAACAACATCAATACCTGAAGTAGCAGTTTTGCCCTTTAGTTGCTCCCTTAGCTTTGGACATGAGCTCTTCCAGTGCCCCTTCTCATGACACTCATGTCAGACATTGTCAGGAGAAGCAACCTTTGCTTTAGGTTGGGCCACCACCTTTTTGCCCTTAGCCTTGGCCTTAGATTTGGCCTTTCCCTTAGCAATGGATGTATTGCCCTTGTTCACCAGCAATACTTCAGGAGTCTTCTTAAGAGATTGCTCAGCAAGCTTTAGCATGCCATGCAGCTCAACTACCGATTTATCCAACCCTTGCATATGGTAATTCATGATAAGCTGGTTGTAAGACTCAGGAAGTGACCTGAGAATAATGTCTACTGCCAAGTCCTGCGGAACTGGTGAGCCGAGGCATTCTGAAGATCAGAAGCAATGGTACCCAATATGAGGCATGAGACATCTCGGTCATCCCTCACGTGCCAGTCATACGGCTCCACCATCACCGTGGTGATGCCTTGACCTGTGGGAGGGCCAGCTAGTAAAGGAGCATTCAGTACATACTCCTTAGACTCCTGTCTAAGAATATTTGTAAGTTCCTAGCCCAGTACAGGAAGTTAGTCCCCAAAAGCTTCTCCTTCTCCAAGAGTGACCTAAGTGAGAGTGAGTTGTTGTTTGTTGCAGCCATTTAAATTGCTTAACTAAAATGGGATTATCTATATGGAAGAAATCATTGCTTGAGTTAGAAATAAAGGACTTTTAAGCTAACTCAAATTAATAATCCGAGATCATTGTTGGTGTTGTTAATTGGCTGACTAGACCAAGATCCACAACTTATCAATGACTGGCCAAACTAGGGCTCGCTAACCAACCATTGATTCGTTTGGTAGGACAACCTATCCAATCCTTCTATGAAGGACTCTTGGTTTGATGGGCTTATTGACACTTTACCCATCTGTGCTTAGGGCCCGCTCTGAGCTAATGCTACCCATGTTTAGTCAAACCACCATTCATATATGAACCATACCAAGTGTCTTAACCCTCGACGGCCCACCGAATACTAGAATGTACCCAGCTAGGGCATGGCGCACATTGCAGCATCAATGGGAGGAAGAGGTGTGAATGTGGGAAGCACTTTTAAATGACTCAATATTTTAATTTCTGGATTATAATTAAGTGATACGGCTTAGCATGCATAAACGCAGGTAATAATTTGTTGATCCATACATCCATATTATATGACAAATGCAATAGGATACTTAATTTAAAATAAATGAAATCAAATGGGCCTTTAATTACAACCTAATGAAAAACTAGATATCCTATCTAATTCTTCATGGGCTGGACTGCAATCCTTCTAGGGCTCCCACCATGGGCTTGCTCCATCTGGGCCTTCCTCCATACTTAATGCAATTACAACAATTTTGTAAAATAAAATCTATTCTGAAATTATATCAAAATAAAAAAAATGGCACGTAGGCCATATTTCTAAAAATTAAATTACAACCGATAATAATTTAGGGCATATAGAACTCAACATCACATTTCAAACAAAGTACCTGTCGTGCACATACATACCAATATGATGCATGATCATGGCATTCCAAATTATAAATATAAATATTAAGCCGAGTTACTTAGGGTGAAATCGTTAATTTTAACAAATGTGACTAAGGCCAATAAAGGCCCAATGGATAACATCCATAAATGCAAAATTCACAATTTTATTCCCACTTGAATTTGGGTTGTCACAAATTTAAAATTTAGCTCTCCTAATTTTAACCGGTGTCACGGTTTATTGGGCCAATTTCACAAAGTCCATATTCAATTTAATTTGTAAACAATTAAATTAAATATGCATGCCAACAAAATAAACAATTTAAATACAAATTAATTTTAAAAAAAATTAATTTAATTTGCATTAGGGTCTGGGATAAAAAAATACCTCCGAAATCCAAAACCGGACCAAAAACCCACTCGCGGCGCTGCTGTCGCGGCTGGGCAGCATTGCCACGGCAGCAGCAGCTGCCGTTGGATGGAATCGTAAAATTACGATTCCATCCAGCCCAACAATATTTTTTTTTTGTTTTATTTAAATTCTTAAATCATAAACATTCCAGCCAACAAATAAGAATGAATAATCAATAAAAAAAAGGAATGAAAACCAATTGGGGAAAAAAATCAAAAACCCCAATCCAAAATTCTAGGGTTCAACAAAACCAAAACCAATTGAACAAAAACCCTAAAATCACAAACTTGAAACCCATTCTTTCTTCAAGAACGCTTTAAAGAACCAATTCCAATCAATCTAATGGGCAAAACCTAGGCTCTGATACCACTGTTGGGATTCGTCGTTGGAAAAATAATGTGGCACAGCGGAAAATACACCGTTTAAAATTTCCTAGAATCCACCTATCGTGTCCAATTACCATTGATTAGAATAAAAACAATAAGAATCAAGAGAGATTAACTCACTGGATTTGTCTCCTCTAGAGACTGCTGCAGAATTGTTTCTTGAAACTGCGATCTCCAAAGTCCGGTGAACGACCAACTATTGAGCGGGAACCAGTGCTAGCCGAAGATGCGAAGGAATGGAGGTTCAATGCTGAGATTTTCGGCTGATTTGGGGCTGCTCTTGGTGGCTGAAATTTCCAGCAATTAATTATGATTGAATTAGGGTTTTATTCCTTAAGTGTGCCCTTATATAGACACCTTGTCTAATTGAGTTTTAATTAGGTTAATTAAACCTAAGCCCACAAGGATTATAATTACATAAATAAACTTTAATTAAAAAGTATATACTATGTAATTTAATTCCATTTGGCTAAATTTAATTACCCCTAAATAAAATTAAATCACACTTAAGTAAATACAATACATGTATTTAATTTTTCTACTTAGGAAAATTATTTAATTAATTGTTTACTTTATGTAATTCAATTAATTGATAAATTAATTAATTACATTATGTAAACTTATTAATTAAATTAAATTCAACCCAATGTCAATTAATTACCTTGACACCGAATGTCAACTAATTAATTAACTCATTCCTTCCAATGTACATTACATGTACAATTTCTATAAGTTCCAGCTCAGTTGATCTATGTGCACGATCCTATGGGTCTGTCTTTATGTTGGCAGTAGGCCCAAGGCCCACAGACTATAAGTGGGTTCTAGCAAATAAGACAGAGATGCAGTAGTCTTTGGAAGACACTCACCCGGTAGTAATCTCATAGTGTCCTTTGCCTAACGATATCGATATGAATAAACAAGAGGCATGGTGTCCGTCATCCTCTTCCGTTGTTTATTATATTTCTTGATCTTGAGTTGACTTATTAATTAAATAAGCAAACAACTTATTTGGGTATGGGCATACACTTATCAGTACCACTCATCAAGTGGCCAATGATATCATCTCGGTGTTACCCGAGTGGCAATTCTATCACTTCATCATCAATATCAACATGTTCACCAGTCCACTTAATCATACCCGTATTTAGCATCCTTCTACAGACCTGTTAGGCGTATGTCAAAGTGAACCGGATTCCATATTGATTATTATAATGAAATCTGGTCTGAGGACAAAAGAGACCTACTTAAGAAAGACCTATGACGCGACAACCATGTGGCTTTCTTATGCGGATCTATCCAGTCCCATGTCAATGACATGTACCTATATTCATGACTGACTATACAAGTACTATGGCTAGTTAAGAACTGCCATACAGTCATCGACTATACAAGTCTGTGGTTCTATTCGTTCCCATGATTAGAACAGACCTGGGATAGGTTTTATGATTATCAATCAATGGATACTCTACTCATATTATAGCACAAGATATAAATGAAATAGATTAATTGCCTTTATTAATGTGACACAAATAATGTATTCATACATGACTCTTAATGTATAATACAAAATACAAGAATCCAATGCCCTAAGAACTAGGGCACACCGACAGCATGTGCTCCAAAATAAAGGGCTGGGGCATTGATCGTCAACTCCATACTGTCCACGAACCAGTGGGATGACGGAAGCAGCCAATAGATCTGTCAAACGAATTTTATCAAAAGTATATTGGCATGTCATTATTCGCCTTACAAAGACGCAGGACTGGCATCAGAGCACTCACCAGGGAGGCACTGTAGTCATCGACATTCAAGGTGGAAACGATTATGCCATGGTGAAGAGAGATCAAGTTGTCGACCCCACCAACCAGGACGGGCTTAAATAAAAAAATATAATAATAAAAAAGAGGGAAGGATTGAAAATCAAAAAGGCAGTCCATGCAAAAGTTAGGATGGTGAGGCGAGCACCACCAATGGGAAAATCTGCGAGGACTGGTTGGTGGCAGTCGTGGGTTCGATCAAGAAGGATACCATCGCTGATTCTATCCTTAACTTCATTTCATCTACAATGTGCATTATGCTAAAACATTATTAATGAATGAATGCATTACTCTGTTCATTTAAATGTCTCAAATCTGCTTGAAATTAAATTCACATCATGCACCATACATGGCTGTACACATCCTTCACTTACATACGTCGCACTTAAAACCAGTGAGATCGGTGCAGACAGCAGAGTTTCTATCATACATGGTTGCCATAGCTAACACTGGAGTGTCTCATAGCATTAAATGGTAAGGTATGATACACTTCCCTAGCTCCAAACCCAAAGCACTTCCCTTTTTCACTCTCCTCACTACCTTCCTCCATTCTTTCATTACCCTTTCTCTTCTGTTTATTGTCCCTTTCATCTCTTTTCTTGAACTAATTCTGTGGAGCCTCATTTTCCACAATCAATGGCTTCTAACAACAAATTAAAACACAATGCTATTCCATACCGCATTTGTCCGCATCATCTCAACACCAGAAGGGCAACGGGGCAGACTAATTATTTTGTGCCTTCCGACCATGGGAAAGGTTTTGATTTCATGATAAAGAAAGGATTTGAATACAAGTCTGCTTCAAATAAGCTCAGCAATGCTGAGAAAAGGGGAAAACAGGCCTACTGATAAAAAATTTACCAAATCAGTTTCAAAGACATAATCTGCTACAAATTTTGGTCAAGCATTGTCCAGAGGAAAACAAGAATAAGTCCAAAGGGGAGTATGCTTTTGATTTCTTATGTTTGCCTATGGATCTCAAGACTAGAGGGAATTTTGGTTATGCATTTGTAAACTTCACCAACAGTGTTGGAGCAACTAGGTTTTACAAAGCTTTCAACAATCATGAATGGGATGGCAACATCAACAGGAAGACTTGCAAAGCTTACTATGCCAATATTCAAGGGAAAGTTGCATTTACCGTCCTTTTCAAGAACTCAGTCTTCAGCTGCAACGGAGGTGAATACTTACCGGTGATCCTTTCACCTTTAGAAGATGGTGTGATTTGCTATAAGGTCATTGTGAGCGGCAGACATAAGGGAACTAAAATTAACTTAAGTCATCCTGAATCAGGCCATATTCTGAAGGATTAAAAGTTGTGTCCATTTCTAGGAACCATGCGCACATTGGAGCCTGGGGTGAATTGGAAACATGTATGTGGGTTCAAATTCTTGAAGGATCCCGTGGGTAATCAAGTGATTCAATTCAATGCTCAATTTGACGCATGTTAGCATAGCTAAAAAAAAACAAGCTCACTGAGGTGAAAACCGAAATGGCGCCTTAGGAAAAAATTAGAGCGGCTCGCTAAGTTGAAAACCTACATTAGGCAGTTTAGGCAAAAGTTACGGCACCTTCGAAAAGGCTCACTGAGGTGAAAACTGAAAAGGTGCCTCAGGCAAAAGTTAAAGCAGCTTACTGGGCTGAAAACCCACATCAGGCAGTTTAGGAAAAATTTAGAGCACTTCCAGATTCATCATTCCGAAGGGTGGTCAAGTGGAACCCATCCACCATTCTCCAGCAGGAGCTCTCCTATTATTCTACAGCAGGATCCTCTACACTATTTCCCAGCGGAACCATCACAAAGAACATGACCACTTTCTCCCCAGCAGTCATCGGACCTCCCTAACAGCCATTGTATGTCTTCACATATCCCCAGCAGAGGTGCAAGAGTCACATCACATAAAGAATATACTCCCCAGCTAGATCAGTCCTAAGTGTGATATGCTTTCCTTAGCTAGAGGCGCGACTCGATATCCCTAGTAAGAGCGTAGCATTTCAAGGTCAGACGAATAGTGGGGGAGGCATCTCCCAGAGTCCATTCGTATATGCATACATTGCAACATGCACACACAAGCATTCAAAATGCACACGTACACATGTATACATGCATCACGACCAATCCAAATACAGGTACCCACCACCATCGTCGGACAGTCCCAGACCAAGAACGTTCCCGAAGCAGAAATAGTCCAATATAGGGGCATCCATGAGGTCTCAAGAGACAAGTCAAAGTCGGGCAGACCCAAGGCTCAGCATCTCAAGCATCTAGGGGCGAGTCAATCAAACCGTATTTATTCTTGATCGAAGGGGCAAAAATTTTTGTTCTAAAATTCTCGATCAAGGAATAAATACTCATCCTCAACCTGATTCCAAAACTATCACTCCTAAAGTCCCACCACTCAAGCTAGATTTCGAATCCATGAAACTCCTTCAAGCAAGGTTCCTAATCCTTGAAAACCTCTCCAAGCCAGATTTCGAATCCTTGAAACTCCTTCAAGTAAGATTCTTAATCCTTGAAAACCTCTCCAAGCCAGATTTCGAATCCTTGAAGCTCCTTTAAGCGAGATTTCTAATCCTTGAAAACCTCTCCAAGCCAGATTTTGAATCCTTGAAACTCCTTCAAGCGAGATTCTTAATCCTTGAAACCTCTCCAAGCCAAATTTCGAATCCTTGAAACTCCTTCAAGCAATATTTGTAATCCTTGAAAACCTCTCCAGGCCAGATTTTGAATCCTTGAAACTCCTTTAAGCGAGATTCCTAATCCTTGAAAACCTCTCCAAGCCATATTTTGAATCCTTGAAGCTCCTTCAAGCGAGATTCTGAATCCTTGAAAACCTCCCCAAGCTAGATTTTGAATCCTTGAAACTCCTTCAAGCGAGATTCTTAATCCTTGAAAACCTGTCTATGCCAGATTTCGAATCCTTGAAGCTCCTTCATGCGAGATTCCTAATCCTTGAAAACCACTCCAAGCTAGATTTTGAATCCTTGAAACTCCTTCAAGCGAGATTCTTGTTGGGATTTGTCATCAGAAAAATAACGTGGCATAGCGGAAAATACATCGTTGAAAATTTCCTGGAATCCACCTATTGTGTCCAATTACCATTTATTAGAATAAAACCAATTTGAATCAAGAGAAATTAACTCACCAGATTCACCTCTTCTAGAGACTGCTGTAGAATTGTTTCTTAAAACTGCGATCTGCAAAGTCCGGTGCACGACCAACTATTGAACGGGAACCATTGCTAGCCGAAGACGCGAAGGAATGGAGGATTAATGCTAGGAGTTTTGGCTGATTTGGGGCTACTCTTGGTGGCTGAAATTTCTAGCAATTAATTAGGGTTGAATTAAGGTTTTATTCCTTAAGTGTGCCTTTATATAGACATCTTGTCTAATTGGGTTTTAATTAGGTTAATTAAACCCAAGCCCACTAGGATTATAATTACATAAATAAACTTTAATTAAAAAGTATGTACTATGTAATTTAATTCCATTTGGCTAAATTTAAGTACCCCTAAATAAAATTAAATCACACTTAAGTAAATACAATACATTTATTTAATTTTCCTACTTAGGAAAATTATTTAATTAATTGTTTACTTTATGTAATTCAATTAATTGATAAATTAATTAATTACATTATGTAAACTTATTAATTAAATTAATTTCAACCCAATGTTAATTAATTACCTTGACACCGAATGTCAACTAATTAATTAACACATTCCTTCCAATGTACATTACATGTACAATTTCTATAAGTTCCGACTTAGTTGATTTATGTGCACAATCCTATGGGTCTGTCTTTATGTTGGTAGTAGGCCCAAGCCCACAGACTGTAAGTGGGTTCTAACAAACCATTACAGCCCCCAATTAAGACAGATATGCAGCAGTCTTTAGAAGACACTCACACGGTAGTAATCTCATAGTGTCCTTTACCTAACGATATCGATATGAAAAAACAAGAGGCATGGTGTCCGTCATCCTCTTATGCTGTTTATTATATTTATTGATCTTGAGTTGACTGATTAATCAAATAAGCACTGACTTACTTGGGTATGGCCATACACTTATCAGTCCACTCATCAAGTGGCCAATGATATCATCTCGGTGTTACCCGAGTGGCAATTCCATCACTTCATCATTAGTATCAACATGTTCACTGGTCCACCCAATCATACCCATATTTAGCATCCTTTTACAGACCTGTTAGGGGTATGTCAAAGTGAACCGGGTTCCATATTGATACTATAATGAAATCTGGTTTGAGGACAAAAGAGACCTACTCAAGCAATACCTATGACCCGACAACCATATGGTTTTCTTATGTGGATTGATCTAGTCCTATGTGAATGACATGTACCTATATTCATGATTGACTATACAAGTACTATGGCTAGTTAAGAACTGCCATACAGTCATCGAATATACAAGTTTGTGGTTCTATTTGTTCTCATGATTAGAATAGACCTGGGATAGGTTTTATGATTATTAATCAATTGATACTCTACTAATATTATAGCACAAGATATAAATGAAATAGATTAATTGCCTTTATTAATGTGACACAAATAATGTAGTCATACAATGAGTCTTAATGTATAATACAAAATACAAGAATCCACTGCCCTAAGAACTAGGGCACACCAACAATCTCCCACTTGCACTAGTTCCAAATGGCCATTGCCCTAATTCCTATAGATCTGATATGACCCTCGTGCTGTGTCTGTAGTAGCGCTTTGGTCGATGGATCAGTGACATTATTCTTGGTGTCAACTCTCTGCAATGATGTGTCACCTCTGTTCACGATCTCCCGAATGAGGCGAAACTTTCTGAGCACATGTTTGGATCTCTTGTGTGACCGGGGCTCCTTAGCTTGTGCGATGGCCCGGTTGTGGTCATATAAAACATCAACTGGGTCAAGGATAGTGGGTATTACTCCCAATTAAGTTATGAATTTCTTGATCCAAATAGCTTCCTTTGCAGCTTCGCATGCAGATATGTACTCAGCTTCTGATGTAGAGTCAGCAATGGTGGTCTTCTTTAAGGACCTCCAACTAATGGCACCGCCATTCAAGAGAAAAACATAACCAGACTATGACTGGGTCTCACCCATATCAGTCTCAAAGCTTGCATCAGTGTAACCTAACACTACCAGCTCATCTTGACCTCCATATACTAAGAAAGCATCCTTAGTTTGATTAAGGTACTTTAGGATTGCCTTGACAACCTTCCAGTGTTCCTCCCTAGGGTTCGACTGGTACCAGCTGGTCATACTTAGTGTAAAAGCGACATTAGGCCTTGTACATAACATGGAGTACATGATGGATCCTATAGCAGATGCATAAGGGATCTTTTCCATGCTCTCCCGGTCCTTCTTATTTTTAGGACCATCTTTCTTACTCAGCTTCAACCCATGTCGCATAGGCAATAATCCTTTCTTTGCCTTGTCCATGTTGAATCTTTTCAAAATGTACGTGGCCTGACTTAGGCCTAGAAGCTGATTGGATCTATCTCTATAGATCCTGATCCCTAAGATTGTCTCAGCTTCGCCTAAGTCCTTCATTACGAAGCACCTACTCAACCACTGCTTAACCCCTTGCAGTGTTGGTATGTCACGTCCAATGATAAGGATGTCATCAACATACAACACTAGGATGGTGGAAACGCTCCCACTAACCATCTTATGCACACAGGGCTCATCAGAATTCTGTGTGAAGCCATATTCCTTAATGGCCTCATTGAATCTCTGATTCCATAACCTCGATGCTTGCTTCAATCCATAAATGGATCTTTGAAGCTTGCATATTCGGTTTAGATACTTTGGATTGATAAAACCCTAAGGTTGTGCCATGTACACATCCTCGAGTAGCTTTCCATTAAGGAAAGCGATCTTAACATCCATCTACCATATCTCATAATCATACCATGCAGCTATGGCTAGTAGTATCCTAATGGATTTGAGCATAGCAACTAGTGAAAAGATTTCATCATAGTCAATTCCTTGAACTTGCCTGAATCCTTTTGCCACCAATCGCCCTTTGAAGGTGTTGTCGGCGTTTAACTTGAAACACTTGCAACCTATCACCTTAGCACCTGGAGGTGGATGCACCAAGTTCCATACTTGGTTATCGTGCATAGATTACATCTCAACCTCCATGGCTTTGCGCCATTGATCTGAGTGTGGGCTTTCAATAGCCTCCTGATTGGTCTCAGGCTCCTCTTGGTCAATGACCATAAGGTCTCATAAGTCACGAGAAAGCCGCACCTCTCTGGTTGATGACGTGTCCTGCTAGACCTTCTAAGGTTCTATGCAACCGATTATGGTTCCTCAATTTCTTGAGTGGTCCAATCGATTCCTGAAGAATCCTCAGTAGTAGCTGTAGGAGTTTGTGAGTCTTGAAATTTTGAAAGTTTAATGTTACTCCCACCTTCTCTCTTGGAAAGGAATTCCTTCTCCAAGAAGACTGCATTTCTGGCTATGAAAACTTTATTTTCCACCGAATCATAGAAGTAATAACCCTTAGTTTCCTTAGGGTAACCCACAAACTGGCACTTGATAGATTTGGACTCAAGTTTGCCAGTTGTCAATTTCTTAACATGTGCATCACAGCCCCAAATCTTCAAGAAGGAAACATTAGGCTTTCGGCCCTTCCATAGTTCATATGGTGTTCCCTCAACTGCCTTGCTTGGTGTATTATTAAGAATGTAAGTGGCTGGCTCTCTAAAGCATATCCCCAAAAGGAGATAGGGAGTGTAGCTTGACTCATCATTGAGTGAACCATGTCTAGCAAGGTCCTATTCCCCCTTTTTCACACTCTATTCCACTGGGGTGTACCCGGAGGAGTGAGTTGCTATACAGTCCCACACTCTCTTAAAAATGAGTCAAACTCTTGGCTCAAATATTCACCTCCTCGGTCAGGCCGAAGTGCTTCTATTTTCTTGCCAAATTGGTTTCTACTTCATTCTTAAAGTCCTTGAACCTTTAGAGAGTCTCAGACTTATGCTTCATCAGATACACATAACCTTATCTGCTGAAGTCATCCGTGAAGGTGACAAAGTACAAAAAACCAAATCTAGCACTAGTGCTCATTGAGCCGCATATTTCGGAATGTATTAGCTTTAATAACTCTGAGGCCCTTTTAGCAGTCTTGCTAAAAGGCGCCTTTGTCATCTTGCCTCTTAAACAAGATTCGCATGTGTCATAAGACTGGATGTCAAATGACCCTAGCACTACACTAGAGTGAAGCTTAACTATGCGCTTCTCATTTATATGGCCAAGTTGACAATGCTAGATGTAAGTAGGATTAATTTCATTTTGTTTAATCCTTTTAGTATTTATGTTATAGATTGAACTTTCATGTTTTAGATAAAGGATATATAAGCCATCTTCAAGAAATGCTGTTCCATAAATAATATTGCCACATTGCATAGAAATTCTACCATGTCCAATATTAAATACGAAACCAGAAATATCCAACAAAGAAAAGGAGATAATATTCTTGCGCATCGCAGGTACAAAATAACAGTTTCTTAGTTCCAAAACAAGTCCACTAAGCATCTCTAAGAAATAATCTCCGATCTCCATGGCTTGAACCCGAGCACCATTTGAGAAATAGCCAGATTAATCTCAACAGCATAAATACCTAAAGCAGCAGTTTTGCCCTTCAGTTGCTCCCTTAGCTTTGGACATGATCTCTTCCAATACCCCTTCTCATGACACTCATGGCAGACATCATCAGGAGAAACAACCCTTGCTTTAGGTTGGGCCACCACCTTTTTGCCCTTAGCCTTGGCCTTAGATTTGGTCTTTCCCTTATCAATAGGCATATTGCCTTTGTTCAGCAGTAATACTTAAGGAGTCTTCTTAAGAGACTGCTCAGCAAGCTTGAGCATGCAATACAGCTCAACGACCGATTTATCTAACCCTTGTATATGATAGGTCATGATAAACTGGTTGTAAGACTCAAGAAGTGACCCGAGAATAATGTCTGCTACCAAGTCTTGTGGAACTAGCAAGCCAAGGCGAGCAAGTGTATCAATATACCCTTTCAACTTTAGCACATGAGTCCTAACAGAAGTCCCAACTGCCATTGTAGTCGTGCAAAGTGCCTTAGTTGTCAGGTAACGTTCTTGACGAGCCTGATCTTGGAACATCATTTTAAGCTGATCCATCATCTCATAAGCATGCTCGTCCATGAACTACTTCTGAAGATCAGAAGCCATGGTACCCAGCATGAGGCATGAGACATCTCGGTCATCCCTCACGTGCCGGTCGTACTGCTCCACCATCGACGTGGTGACGCCTCGACCTATGGGAGGGCCAACTGGTAAAGGAGCATTCAGTACATACTCCTTGGACTCTTATCTAAGTACTATTTGCAAGTTCCTAGCCCGGTCTAGGAAGTTAGCCCCCGAAAGCTTCTCCTTCTCCAAGAGTGACCTAAGTGAGAGGGAGTTGTTGTTTGTTGCAGCCATTTAAATTGCTTAAGTGAAATGGGATTATCTACATGGAAGAAATCATTGCTTGAGTTAGAAATAAAGGACTTTTAAGCTAATTCAAAATAATAATCTAATTTTAATTTGTTTGTTGGTGATGTTAATTGGCTAACTTGACCAAGATCCATAACTTATCAATGACTGGCCGAACTAGGGCTCACTAACCAACCATTGATTCATTTCGTAGGACAACCTATGCAATCCTTCCATGAAGGACTCTTGGTTTGATGGGCTTATTGACACTTTACCCATCTGTGCTTAGGGCCCACTCTGAGCTAATGCTACCAATGTTGAGTCAAACCACCATTCACATGTTAACCATACCAAGTATCCTAACCCTCGACGGTGCACCAAATACTACAATGTACCCAGCTAGGGCATGGCACACATTGCAGTATCAATGGGAGGAAGAGGTGTGAATGTCGGAAGCACTTTTAAACGACTCAATATTTTAACTTCTGGATTATAATTAAGTGATACGGCTTAGCATGCATAAATGGGGGTAATAATTTGGTGATCCATACATCCATATTATATGACAAATGCAATAGCATACTTAATTTAAAATAAATGAGATCCTATGGGCCTTTAATTATAACCTAATGAAAAACTAGATATCCTATCTAATTCTTCATGGGTTGGACTGCAATCCTTCTTGGGCTCCCACCATAGGCTTGCTCCATCTGAGCCTTCCTCTATATTTGATGCAATTACAACAATTTTGTAAAATAAAATCTATTCTAAAAATACATCAAAATAAAAAAAGGGCATGCTGGCCATATTTCCCAAAATCAAATTACAACCGATAATAATTTAGGCCCTATAGAACTCAACATCACATTTCAAACAAAGTACCTGTCGTACACATAAAGGCCCATAAATGTTAAGGCGAGTTACTTAGGATGAAATTGCCAATTGTAACAAATGTGACTAAGGCCCAATGGATAACATCCATAAATGCAAAATTAACAATTTTGCTCCCACTAGAATTTGGGTTGTCACAAATTTAAAATTTAGCCCTCCCAATTTTAACTGGTGTCACGGTTTATTGGGCCAATTTCACAAAGTCCATATTCAATTTAATATGCAAACAATTAAATTAAATATGCATGCCAACAAAATAAACAATTTAAATACAAATTAATTTAAAAAAATTAATTTAATTTGCATTAGGGCCCGGGATAAAAAAAATACCCGTAAAATCCAAAACCAGACACAAACCCCGTGCACGGGGCTATTGTCCCGGCAGCCTGCCACGACAGCAGCAGCCAGTGAGTTACTGCCGCTGCAGTAGCTGCGGCCAGCAAAGATGGCGATTCCATCTTTGCCCAAAATTTATATTTTTTTTAAATCATAAAATAAAAAAATTTCTAGCCAAAAAAAAATATAAAAGAAAACCCTAAACAATTTTAGATGGAAACCAATTTGGGGAAAAATAATCAAAAACCCCAAATAACAATTGTAGGGTATATCAAAAAACAAAACCAATTGAGTAAAAACCCTAAAATCACAAACTTGAAACCCATTCCAATCAATCTAATGGATAAAACTTAGGCTCCGATACCACTGTTGGGATTCATCATCGGAAAAATAACGTGGCGCAGTGGAAAATACACTGTTTAAAATTTCCTAGAATCCACCTATCGTGTCCAATTACCATTGATTAGAATAAAACCAATTTGAATCAAAAGAGATTAACTCACCGGATTCGCCTCTTCTAGAGACTACTACAGAATCGTTTCTTGAAACTGCGATCTCCAAAGTCCGGTGCACGACCAACTATTTGACTGGGAACCGGTGCTAGCTGAAGACGCGAAGGAATGGAGGATTAATGCTGGGATTTTCGGCTGATTTGGGGCTGCTCTTGGTGGATGAAATTTCCAGCAATTAATTAGGTTTGAATTAGGGTTTTATTTCTTAAGTGTGCCTTTATATAGACACCTTGTCTAATTGCGTTTTAATTAGATTAATTAAACCCAAGCCCACTAGGATTATAATTACATAAATGAACCTTAATTAAAAAGTATATACTATGTAATTTAATTTCATTTGGCTAAATTTTAGTATCCCTAAATAAACTTAAATCATACTTAAGTAAATACAATACATGTATTTAATTTTCCTACTTAGGAAAATTATTTAATTAATTGTTTACTTTATGTAATTCAATTAATTGATAAATTAATTAATTACATTATGTAAACTTATTAATTAAATTAAATTCAACCCAATGTTAATTAATTACCTTAACACCAAATGTTAACTAATTAATTAACGCATTCCTTCCAATGTACATTACATGTACAATTTCTATAAGTTCCGGCTTAGTTGATCTATGTGCACGATCCTATGGGTCTGTCTTTATGTTGGCAGTAGGCCCAAGGCCCACAGACTATAAGTGGGTTCTAGCAAACCATTACAGCCCCCAATTAAGACAGAGATGAAGTGGTCTTTAGAAGACACTCACCCGGTAGTAATCTCATAGTGTCCTTTGCCTAACGATATCGATATGAATAAACAAGAGGCATGGTGTCCGTCATCTTCTTATGCTGTTTATTATATTTCTTGATCTTGAGTTGAATAATTAATCAAATAAGCACCGACTTACTTAGGTATGGCCATACACTTATTAGTCTCACTCATCAAGTGGCCAATAATATCATTTCGGCGTTACCCGAGTGGCAATTCCATCACTTCATCATCAGTATCAAAATGTTCACCAGTCCATCCAATCATACCCATATTTAGCATCCTTTTACAGACCTGTTAGGTGTATGTCAAAGTGAATCGGGTTCCATATTGATACTATAATGAAATCTGGTCTGAGGACAAAAGAGACCTACTCAAGAAAGGCCTGTGACGCGACAACCATGTGGCTTTCTTATGCAGATCGATCCAGTCCCATGTCAACGACATGTACCTATATTCATGACTGACTATACAAGTACTATGGCTAGTTAAGAACTGCCATATAGTCATCAAATATACAAGTTTGTGGTTCTATTCGTTCCCATGATTAGAACAGACCTGGGATAGGTTTTATGATTATCAATCAATGGATACTCTACTCATATTATAGCATAAGATATAAATGAAATAGATTAATTGCTTTTATTAATGTGAAACAAATAATGTATTCATACAATGAGTCTTAATGTATAATACAAAATTCAAGAATCCAATGCCCTAAGAACTAGGGCACACCAAAAATTCTTAATCCTTGAAAACCAATGCAAGCCAGATCCTAGATCCTTAAAACCAATTCAAATCCCCAGCAGAGCCATCGCGGGTAACCTAAACGCAGTGTCAGGCTCAGATCAACTTTCTTCTGAACTTTAGCAAATCCACCTCGGGTAACCTAGACCCAATATCGATCTAGATCGGTTTCATTTACTTTGCCTCAGGTAACCTAAACCCGGTATTAGCTTATTTCACCACCAACCTCGCCTCGGGTAACATAAACCCGGTTTCGGCTTATTCCAACTCATCGCTGCAAGTCAAGTATGTCTTTCTTTCCTTTCGCTTATGGTGCTTTCATTCGTGTTCTTAAATTCCCCTCAAGTAACCCAGACCGGGTATCAGGTATTGAATTTGATCACGCGAGGGGCAGCTGTAAGTGCTGGGTTTTCCCGACCTCTATGATGAGAATTCCTATGTTACCTATGGAGCAAACGGACTTGAATCAAACTTGAAAAGCTCAAAATGTCGCCCAGAATATCTCAAACGTCTTGAAAACCAAGCTATCCGTGATCCAAAATCCCCGAAAAGGTCTCCCGAGTGGTTTTTAGGGTTTAGGGTGTGCGTCCGATTTTTGAAATTTTGACCCGGCTCTAGCTGTTAAGCTAGAGCTGGGCGGCTCTAGACTAGAGCCGTATGGCTCTAGTACAAACTAAAGCTGTGCAGCTCCAGTGGGTGAAACAAGTTGCTCTGTAAACCAGAGCAACTTGGCTCGGCAGAGGAGAAATTGGGCCCAAAATCAAAAAGAGTCAGGCGGCCATGTAATGTTTGAAATGATGTGTGTGAGGAGAGTATAAAAAGAAAAAAATCAAATCAAGAAAAAAAAAGACTTTTGCAACCTTAGGCAGAAAACAATTTCTAAAGAAACAGAGAGAAAAAGAGAAACAGAGAAAGAGAGGAAGAGAGGTCGAGACATAGGAGCAAGTAAAGTGACCCCAAAAACACAAAGTTACAACCTAAAATCAATCTTAGAACATTGGTGACAAGTTGCTTAATCTTTGCTTATTGATTCGGGATCGTTTTGGATTCGTTTCGGATTGTTTTGAATAGTTGCGGTTTTCGGTCGGTTGAGTTCTAGGAAACATTCCAAGCTTTCAATTCATTTCTTGATGGTCAAAGCATCAAAACAACACTAAGGTAAACTCTGAGAGGCCTTAAACCTATTTGCATTGTCTTTTCTGTGCATTTTCTTCATTTTTGCAACTTTCAAAAACTAGATTGCCCAAATAGGGTTGGGCGACTGTGTTCTTCATGAACACAGCTATACGGCTATGTTCGTGACAAACGAAGCTGGGCGGCTCTAGTGCCAGAGCCATCCAGCTCTATTCTACAAGGACAGAATCTCGATTCGTCCATATCGGCTGAAAACGGTCTATTTTCCATTTTATGCATTATGTTGAGATCATTTTTAGCCCAAATCCATCCGTATGTAAAATTTTGGTTTTCAAATTTCTGTACTTATGGATATTAGGGCTTTCATTGTTTCCCGGGTTTATTTTCTGAGTTTTAGGGTTGTTTTATCCGAATCGGATTCATAGTTCAGCATTAGCGGACCCCCCGAGCATATAAAATTCCCGAAAAATATTGAAAATGAGCAAAATAGCATTTTTCATAAATGTTTTTGCTGTGTTTATTACATTTTGGACCCTAGATGGATTATGTATTTAGAAACCCGCACGAACAGAACCCTGGATTCCGGCATAACAGACCCATAAAAATGGAAATTTGCATATAACCGAGCCAAATGTTTCCCAAAAAATGATTTTCCAGCACAAAACTTACAGGGCGTTTCAAAATTGTTTTCCAAGTCTAACCAGTCCGACCGGTCGGATCGACCCAGTTATCCCCTAAATGCATGCCCCCATTTCCTATATTCCTAATTCTGTCCTATTTGAGTCCTATCTTTGTTTGCAATATAAATTGTTCTAACCGTCTATTTTGCACCTTTTATTTTATTTTATTTTCGCTATAATTAATTGATTATCCCGTGTATTTTTAGGCGGTTGTAATTTTTAGATACTCGTGTACGTAGGCGATTGTAAAAGTGAGGACGAGAGTTTTCCATTTTTATTCGATTGGGTTGTATAATCGGCCTCTATTCTTTTCTTGTATATTTTTGGATGTATGCTTTTTTTTTCCTGCAATTTGTTTTCTGCATTTTGCTTTAGCATCGGCTGATTAAAATAACAAATTGGGGTTAGAGAAAGTTAATAAAGAAAATTAAATATGGTAATATAAATTGTAAAGTGAAAGCAAGCTAGAGGTTAAGTAAGTCACTCGCCTGAACCCTAAATCTCTAGATTAGGTACGGTAGTCTACCCTTAGTAGGGAGCTGTACCGGAATTCCTGAATGAACTGATCCGAGTGGTGACTCTGTCACTGATCTCGGGATTCAAGTTTCAAGGTCTTTAAGGTAAAATGGGAGAATGTTTTCTACAAAAGGAATTTCCAAATAAAACCAATGGTTTTCCTAACTCAAGATAAACAAAACCCGCTTTTCCAACAAAAACCAAAACGAACGAAAAATGTTTTCCCCGGTTCACTTCTGTGCGTCCTGATTTTTCCTTTAAAAAAAAGGTCATCCACTCACAACGTCATGACTACTTGTCCCGTTATCGTTCTGGTGATGATATAATGCAAAAAAGTGTTGTATGTAGCAGCATTGGGGTTCAATTTCTTGTTAGAAACCAACTTGATTTCTTCAATAGTCAAGTTCTTGGACAACCACTGTTGCTCTTTGGAAACGATGAATTAGATTTGGAGGATGATAAAAGATTTCAGATCGTATGTATTTAGTACATCTCATTGTTAAATAACGTGATGTGTTTAACCAGTTAAATGCAAAGCGCCTTCCTTAAGTGGATGTTTAAGCAAGATAACTTTGTTTATGCATTTGACATAACCATACAAGTAAATTTAAACAAACATTTCACTTTATTGATAAAATCAAAATGAGTACATTTGAAAAGATCAATTCCCAAAATGGTGTACACTCCACACAGAGCCAGAATCAGTCACTAGTAGTCCCTTTTAGATTTTCCGACTGATCATTTTCTCTCCTATCTTAACTTTTCCCTTGGTCACTCTTTTTGAGTTTTCAACCTAGCAGACTCTTTCTTCTTCTTTTTTTTTTAGACATGATAAAGCTTTAAGCGGTCTTGGTTGACAGGATTTGTGAACTCATTTCCAACCATGTGCATGATGCTGACACCACCTTTTGATAGCAATTGGGTCTGAATTCCCCTTACCATTGACATTTGAAGGCCTTAATTGTTTTAGAACCAAATCCCCCGCTTTCAATTGCCGCCTAGGGTACTTCACATTCCGGTTAGATGCCCTAGCCATTTTGCGTTGGTACATCTGCAGATGATCCAGCGCCTTCAGCCGCTTTTCATCTAGTGCCGCCAACTGCTCATATCTAGCTTGAGCCCATTCAGTCTCTGGTAACTTATCTTCTAAGGCAACTCTGAGTGACTTGAGCTCTATTTCTACTAGCAGTACTACTTCCATAACATATACCAAGGTAGAGGGGGTTTCCCCTGTTGTCTGACACTGGTTCTGCAACCCCATAGAGCATACGGCAGTTTGTTAGCCCAATCCTGGTAGGTGGTTACCATTTTTGATAAGATCTTCTTTATCGCCTTGTTAGCTACTTCCACTGTGTCATTAGCTTGGGGCCTATATGGAGAAGACTTATGGTGCTCAATGCCATGTTCCGCAAGCAGCTCAGCTGTTGCCTCTTGAAACTGCACTCTGTTGTTAGTCACTATATGATAGGGAATCCCGTATCGGGCAAAGATGTTCTTCTGGATAAACTTAACCATCTGCTTAGCTGTTACGCTAGGGAAGGATTCTGCCTCCGCCCATTTTGAGAAGTAATAAACTGCCACAACTATGAATCGATGCCCATTAGATGCTGCAGGATGAATTTCACCAATCATATCTATCCTTCATGCCGAAAATGGCCAAGGAGATGCTAGATTCTGTAGTTCGAGTGGCGGAAGATGACTGACGTCAGCATAGATCTGACACTTATGACATCTCTTTACTTTCCTTATACAATCAGCCTGCATAGTCATCCAGAAATACCTCTACCTCATTATCTTCCTGGCCGTAGCGAGTCCATTCATATGTGGCCCGCAGGACCTGGCGTGTACTTGTTGCATCACTGTTTCTGCCTCTATTCTATCAGGCACCTCAAAAGAACACCATTTACCGTTCTCTTGTATAATACATCTTTAAAGGTTCTGAATTGACTGGCTAGCTTTCTTAACAACATCTTATCAGTAGTACTGGCTCCCTCTGGGTATTTTCCTTCCTTCACATACTGGTAAATATCGAAGAACCATGGCTTTTCTTCAGCTGTCAATTCCATTACTTCATGCACTTTAAAGCAGGGCTGTCTGGAAGTTGCTATCACCAGTGGTTGTACTGGAGTTTCTTCTGGATTTTCCCACATAGAATACAGAGTTGCTAGTGCATCAGCCATCTTGTTCTCATCTCTTGGGACATGTCTGAATTCATATTGGCCAAATAATTCTTTTTTGTACTGTAATAGCTCTAAATAAGGTTGTAAGGCTTCTTCCTTCAACTCCCATTCACCTTGAGCTTGCCTAATCACTAAAAGTGAATCTCCAACAATCAAGACATCCTTTTCCCCTAGAGTTAACAGAGCTTCCATCCCAAATAAGCATGCTTCATACTCTACTCCGTTATTGGTTATGGGAAAATCCAACCTCTTTGACGGAGGAATGACTTCACCATCCGATGTCGCTATGATTACCCCGATTCCAGCACCCTTCCTGTTTATGACACCATCGAAGCACATAACCCATCTCTTTACTTCTACCATGGCTAGCTATTCATCAGGGAACTCCAAATTCTCTGCGTAATCTGATTCTATTCTGCTACGGCTCGCCCTTTGATGGTTTTCTTAGTTATGTATTCAATGTCAAATTCTGATAGGAGTAAAAGCCATCTGGATAACTTCCCGTGTAGCACAGGTGCCTTATAAAGATACTTCATCAGATCCACTTTTGCCACAGCCTGCACTTTATACGACTGGAAGTAATGCCATAGCTTCTTAGCCAGCTAGATTATTGCCACACATGTCTTCTCCACCAGTATGTACTTGGTTTCATACTCCAGTAGCTTCTTGTTGAGGTAGTAAATAGGGTACTCCTTCCTAAAATCTTGTTCTTGTGCCAACATTGCCCCTACGGAGGATTCTTCAATGGCCAAATACAAGATCAAAGGCCTCCCTGGAATTGGTGGACTCAGAACAGGCGGATTCACCAGATAAGCCTTAATTTTCTCAAATGCCAACTGACATCTATCATCCCACACAATCGGCTAATCTTTCTTTAACAGCTTGAAAATTGGCTCGCAAGTGGAAGTCAACCGTGCTATGAAGCGACTGACATACTATCATATCTCGAATAGCTTTGGAGAGACTGACGTACTGTCATATCTCCGTCAGTCTCTCCAAGAATGAGCGGACTTCCTTCTCTATTTTTGGAGCTATCATATCTCGAATAGCTTTGATTTTATCTGGGTCCATTTCTATTCCTCTCTGGCTTACTAAATGGCCCAATAGCTTCCCTGATGTGACCCTGAATATGCACTTCTTAGGGTTGAGTCGCAAGTTATACTCTCCAATGCGTGTAAGAAATCTATCCAGGACAACATGATGTTCCTCCTGGGTCATTGATTTAACAAGCATATCATCGACATACACTTCGACTTCTCAGTGGATTATATCATGCAACAAGATCATGACAGCCCTCTGGTAAGTGGCTCCAACATTCTTCAATCCAAAGGGCATTACTCTATAACAGAAAGTACCCCACTCTGTGATGAATGATGTCTTCACCTTATCGATCACATCCATCAGGATCTGGTTGTATCCTGAAACCCATCCATGAAGGAATACATTGTTGCTTTTCCTGCACTGTCAACTAGGACATCGATATGAGGCAACAGGAAGTTATCTTTCAGGCATGCCTTGTTCAAGTCCCTATTGTGAGCGGACGATGCGTTTTCGACGGGACGCGGGACTCCCTTTCGGAATGGGGCGCCACGATCTCGGGCGGGCCCCTCCCTCGCGTGGGGTTTTTATAAATGGAAATCCGTGTTTTGGAAAATAAATAGAATTAGTGCATAAAAGAACCGAGACCTAAGTCTCGATGGATGTTGTAGAGTCGCCACCCGGCTCAGCTCAACCGGGAAATTCTTATGTAGCTGAACCGGACGAACGGCCGCTACACTATCCAGAGATTCGGGTCCGGACAAGTCCCTTATTTCGTGTCTAATTAAAATAAATATTGCCAATGTTCTCGAATGGTATTTCAAAAAAATTCTAAAGTCCATTTTATTGAATATAAAAAGCATACAGCGCGCATACAAAATATATAGTACAAAAACAAAAAGAAATAAATATTAATTGGCTTACAACCAAATCGAATAGGAAAATAAAAGCACTCGCCTCACTTGTACATTCGCCTAGGATACACGAAAATCTAAAAAGAATTACAACCGCTTAAATACACGATTTAATCTATTAAAATACAATAAAAATAAAAATAAAAAGAAATTAAAACCTGCAAAACAGAGGGTTAGCACAATATATACGGCATGCCACAAGTTGGACTCAAATAGACAGAATTGGGAGATTAAGAATTGGGGGCATGCGTTTAGGGGGATAACCAGGTTGGCTCGGCTAGCCGGCCTGGTTAGACCTGGAAAACATTTTGAAACGTTCCTGTATTTTTGGTTTTGTGGGAAAAAACATTTGAAAACGATTTTGCCGGTTTACATGCATTTTTCATATATTAAGTGGGTCGGTTTTCGGGAGAACTGGGTCTCCGTCGTTGAATTGTTCTAAATGCGAATTTACTGAAAAATTGAATCTATGGTCGTGATGCACACAACAAAATCCATTTTGATGATTTTTGGGGTTTTCTGATTTTTTTTTGGATTTTTTACGGATAAAAGCTGAAATTCTGATTCTGAAATAATGATTACAGTCGTACGACTGTAGTTTACAGTCGTGCGACTGTGATCAATTCAGGATCAAAATTTCAACAAAAATTCATTTTGGACCAAAACTGAAGAAAAATTGGCTGGAAACTAAGAACAGTCGTACGACTGTATATACAGTCGTACGACTGTTCATGAAAGCTAAGAACAGTCGTACGACTGTTCTTAGTTTCCAGGAACAGAAATACGAAACTGCAGCAAAAACGCACTAAAATTCACTTCAAACACCCAGAAAGCGAGGAAAAATGTAAGGAGAGGAAGTGACTACCTTTTTAGAAGCTATTCCAAGTCGTTTTGACCCCTGGCGTCGCTCCAATCCCAACGAATTCGCACTTTTTCCTTTGGAATGGAAGTTGGGAGTTTGAGTCCAAAAATCCAAATTTGCAAGGGATTCTGATTGTTTAAGTCCAAGTTCTTGATTTAGTTGTGTAGTTAAGTGATCAACCTAGAGATTTCTAACAAGTTTTAGGCTTAATTTCGAGAATTGAAGAAAATCAAAGAGGAAGAAGATGAGTTTTTTTGTGGTTTTCTTTTTCTTTCTCCCTCTTCTCTTTCTCTCTCTAAGTTTTCTTTTTTCCAGAAATCCCCCTCTTCTTCTCCTCTTTTTCTCTTTTTTATCACTTCTTTTCCTGCTTGCTTGCTGCCAAACCCGAGCAATTAATGCTCCTCCTTCTTTTTCTTCCATTTCTACTGCAGAGGTATGGGCCTCTGCAGTCTGCCCGACATTACAGTCGTACGACTGTAATTTTTAAATTACAGTCGTACGACTGTAGCAATAGTCGTACGACTCTCTTCTTCTTCTTTTTTTTTTTTTTTTTTTTTAAGTATAGAAAATTCCGGCGCTTACAGCTGCCCCTCGCGTGATCAAATTCACCACCTGAACTTAGTCCGGGATAGATGATGTGAATTTGAGAAACGCGACTCAAAGCGCCGCAGACACAGGAAAGAACCCTCTATTGAAATAAGCCGATATCAGGTATAAGTCACCTGAGGCGATACTGGGAAGGAAATAAGCCGATATCAGGTTTAGGTTACCCGAGGCAAAGCTGATGAGGAAATAAGCCGATATCAGGTTTATATTACCCGAGGCGATGCTGAGGAAGGAATAAGCCGATATCAGGTTTATATTACCCGAGGCAATGCTGAGGAAGGAATAAGCCGATATCAGGTTTATATTACCCGAGGCAATGCTGATGAGGAAAGGAATAAGCCGATATCAGGTTTAGGTTACCCGAGGCGAAATTGATGAAGAGATTAGCCGATATCAGGTCTATGTTACCCGAGGCGAGTTGATGAAGAGATTGGCCGATATCGGGTCTTAGGTTACCCGAGGCGAAATTGATGAAGAAATTAGCCGATATCAGGTCTATGTTACCCGAGGCGAGTTGATGGAGAGATTGGCCGATATCGGGTCTAGGTTACCCGAGGCGATGCTGGAGATGAGATTAGCCGATATCAGGTCTATGTTACCCGAGGCGAGTTGATGAAGAGATTGGCCGATATCAGGTCTATGTTACCCGAGGCGATGCTGGAGATGAGGTTAGCCGATATCAGGTCTATGTTACCCGAGGCGAGTTGATGAAGAGATTGGCCGATATCAGGTCTATGTTACCCGAGGCGAAATTTACTGGGAAAATAGATGAAGCTGATCTGGGCCGATACCGAGTTTACATTACTCGAGGCGGATCTGCTAGGGAACTTAGATGATGGAACGGATTTGGGCCGATATCGAGCTTACGTTGCTCGGGGCGGACTCGCTGGAGATAGTTGAGATAATGGAGCGGGCCTGGGCCGATACCAAGTTTACATTACTCGAGGTGGATCTGCTGACTTGCTGAGGATATTGAGCTGGGGATGAATTCCTGCACTTAAAATGGCAAGTCTTCATTCGTTGATCGAGAGATTTTTAAGCAAAAATTTTTGCCCCTTCGATCAAGAATGAAGACTAGCCGAGGATAAGTAATTGATATATGCAATGTATGGATGCATGTTGATGTATATGTACATGTATGTATTTTCTGTTATTGGATGTTTCTGTCCTCTGCTGGGGAGATATGTTGTGCCCCTGGTTGATTTTGCTTTTCTTGGGGCATTGTTTGATGATTATCAAAGAAGCGAGGTGACTGCTGGGGGAATGATCATAGTATTCCTTGTAGAGATTCCACTGGGGAAGAGCGTGACAGCTTGACTGGGGAAACAATTGTGGTGTTCTTTGTGTAGACTGCACTGAGGAGTAACATGGCGACTTTGCGGGGAAGTAATTGATGGTGTTCTTTATGTAGACTCCGCTGGGGAATAGTATGGGAAACTCTGCTGGGGAGTGATGTGACGAATTCTGCGGGGGATACAGAGGATATTTTGTTGTTTGTTTTTTTTTTTTTTTTTTTTTTTAGCTCTAATTTTTGCCTGGGTTGCCCAAATCAGGTTTTCAGCCCAGCGAGCCGCTCTAACTTTTGCCTAAGGCGCCTTTTCGGTTTTCACCTTAGCGAGTTTTTCGTATGCCCTAACTTTTGCCTAAACTGCCCAATATGGGTTTTCAGCTTAGCGGGCCGCTCTAATTTTTACCTGAGGCGCCTTTTCGGTTTTCACTTCAGCGAGCTTTTTTTTTTTTTTTTTTTTTTTTTTTTTTTTTTAAGATCTGACTAAAATGATGTTGTGACCCTTTACTACTGGTCCGGGAAGATGAACTGGATTTTAGAGGACGATGAGAAATTTTAAATTGCATGTATTTGATACATTTTCATTTGTCAAATAATGCGATGATATCGATCAGTTGAATGCAAAGTGCTTTCTTTGAATGTGTGTTTATGCAAGACAACTTTGTTTGTGCATTTGTCATAACCATGCAAATATATTTAAACAAACACTTCACTTTATTGATGAAGTCAAAATGAGTACATTTGAAACAAGTTGGTTCCTAAATGGTATAGATTCCACACTGAGCCAGAATCCGTCACCAGTCGTCCTTTTCAGATTTTCCGACTGATTATTTTCTCTCGTGTCTTAACTTTTGCCTAGACCGCTCTTTTCGAGTTTTCAGTCTAGCAGACCTCTCCTTTTTTTTTTTTTTTTTTTTTTTTTTTTATACATGATAAAGCTTTAGCCTGTCTTGGTTGATCGGATTGGTGAACTCATTCCCGTCCATGTCCATGATGCTGACAGCGCCTTTTGATAACACCTTCTTCACCACATAGGGTCCTTCCCAGTTAGGTCTGAACTTGCCCCTAACATCAACATTTGAAGGCTTTAGTTGCTTTAGAACCAAATCTCCTGCTTTCAACTGCCGCTTGGAGTACTTCACATTTCGATTATAGGCTCTAGCCATTCTGCGCTGATACATCTGCAAGTGATCTAGTGCTTTTAGTCGCCTTTCATCTAATGCTGCCAACTATTCATACCTGGCTTGAACCCATTCAGTCTCTGGTAATTGAGCTTCCAGGGCAACTCTAAGTGACTTGAGCTCTATCTCCACTGGTAACACTGCTTCCATTCCATATACCAAGGCGTAAGGAGTTTCTCCTGTTGGCGTTCTGACACTGGTCCTGTAACCCCAAAGAGCATAAGGCAGTTTATCAGCCCAATCCCTGTAAGTGGTTACCATTTTTGACAAGATCTTCTTTATTGCCTTGTTAGCTGCTTCTACTGCACCATTAGCCTGTGGTCTATATGGAGAGGACTTATGATGTTCAATTCCATGCTCTGCAAATAGCTCAGCTGTTGCCCCTTGAAACTGTACTCCATTATCAGTTACTATGTGGTGAGGAATCCCGTACCGAGTGAAGATATTTCTCTGGATAAACTTGACCATTTGCTTGGCTGTAACATTAGTGAAGGATTCCGCTTCGACCCATTTGGAGAAATAATCAACTGCCACAACTATGAATCTATGCCCGTTTGATGCAGCTGGATGAATTTCACCAATCATATCTATCCCCCATGCTGAAAACGGCCAAGGAGATGCTAGATTCTGAAGTTCAAGTGGAGGAAGATGACTAATGTCTGCATAGATCTGACATTCATGACATCTCTTCACTTTTCTTATACAATCTGCTTGCATTGTCATCCAGAAGTAGCCTTGTCTCATGATTTTCCTAGCCATGGCAAGTCCATTCATATGTGGCCCACAGGATCCTGCATGTACCTGCTGCATCACTTCTTCTGCTTCTCGCTCAGTTAGGCACCTCAAAAGAACTCCATGTGCTGTTCTTTTATACAACTTGTCCTCGAAGATTCTGAATTGACTAGCCAGCTTCCTCAGCGTTAACTTATCAGCAGCACTGGCCTCTTCTGGGTACTTTCCTTCCTTAACATACCGGTAAATGTCAAAGAACCATGGCTTTTCTTCGGCTGATAATTCCATTACTTCATGCACTTCGAAGCAAGGATGCCTGGAAGTGGCTATGACCAGTGGTTGAGCTTGTGTCTCTTCTGGATTTTCCCACATGGAGGACAAAGTAGCTAATGCATCAGCCATCTTATTCTCATCCCTGGGGACATGTCTGAATTCACATCGGCCAAATAAACCTTTTCTGAATTGTAGCAGCTCCAAATAAGGCCGTAAGGCTTCTTCTTTTAGTTCCCACTCACCCTGAGCTTGCCTGATCACTAGAAGTGAATCACCGACAATTAAGACATCATTTGCTCCCAAGGTTAATAGAGTCTCCATTCCAAACAGGCATGCTTCGTATTCCGCCCCATTATTGGTTACGGGAAAGATCAGCCTTTTGGACAAAGGAATGACCTCACTATCCGGTGTTGCTATAAGTACCCCGATCCCGACGCCTTTTCTATTCACCGCCCCATCGAAGCACATGACCCACCTTTTCACTTCCACCATGGCTAACTGCTCATCAGGGAATTCCAGGTTCTCTGTGTAATCTGATTCTAGGGGCTGGTTTGCCAGAAACTCTGCCACGGCTCGCCCTTTAATGGTTTTCTTCGTGATATACTCGATGTCGAATTCAGACAGAAGTAACAACCACCTGGACAGTTTCCCGACCAATGCTGGTGCTTCATAGAGGTACTTCATTGGATCCACCTTAGCCACGGCTTGTATCTTGTAGGATTGGAAATAGTGGCGCAGCTTCTTGGTCAACCAAATCATCGCCACACATGTCTTCTCCACCAGTGTGTACTTGGTTTCATACTCCAACAATTTCTTGCTAAGGTAATAAATAGGATATTCCTTCTTGCCATCTTGTTCTTGTGCAAGCATTGCCCCTATAGAGGATTCTTCAACTGCCAAATATAAAATCAGAGGCTTCCCTGGAATTGGAGGGCTCAACACTGGTGGCTTTACCAGGTAAGCCTTGATCTTCTCGAATGCCAGCTGACACTTGTAATCCCACACAATTGGCTGATCTTTCTTTAATAGCTTGAAGATTGGCTCACAAGTGGAAGTTAGCTTGGCTATGAAGCGGCTGACATACTGCAAGGAACCCAGGAATGATCTGACCTCCTTTTCAGTCTTTAGAGCTGGCATTTCTTGGATGGCTTTAATTTTATCTGGGTCCATTTCTATCCCCCTCTGGCTGACTACATGGCCTAACAGCTTCCCTGATGTGACCCCGAATATGCACTTCTTGGGATTAAGCCGCAAGTTGTACTCTCCAATGCGTGTTAGAAATCTATCCAGGATAACAGGGTGTTCCTCCCGGGTTGTTGATTTAACAAGCATATCATCGACATACACTTCAACTTCTTTATGGATCATATCATGCAACAGAGTTGTGACAGCCCTCTGATAAGTGGCGCCGGCGTTCTTTAATCCAAAAGGCATCACTCTGTAGCAGAAAGTGCCCCATTCTGTGATGAACGATGTTTTCACCTTGTCGATCACATCCATCAGAATCTGGTTGTATCCCGAGAAACCATCCATGAAGGAGTACATTGCCGCTTTTGCTGCACTATCAACCAATACGTCAATGTGAGGTAGTGGGAAATTGTCCTTAGGGCATGCCTTATTCAAGTCCCTGTAGTCGACACATACTCTGACCCTTCCATCCTTTTTAGGCACGGGGACAATGTTGGCTAGCCATTCTGTATACTCCACCACTTCAAGAAACCTGGCATCTATCTGTTTGGCCACTTCTTCCTTCACCAGTGTAGCCCATTCCGGCCTTAGTCTTCTTAACTTCTGCTTTACCGGTCTGAACTTGGGGTCCGTTGGGATTTTGTGCACTGCTATTTCTGTATCTACACCCGGCAAGTCTTCATACAACCAGGCGAAAGCTTTAACATGTTTTTGGAGTATTCTTATTAATTCTCTTTCTTCCTCGGATTTTAGCTCGTGTGAAATGAGTACCATTTTAGAGTTTTCATCTGTACTTATATTGATTTCATGCAATGCAGTGTCATGTATGCTAAATATGCTTGATGGTGATTCAAATGCATGCACAGAATTATCAGGATAAACATCACACAAGTAAGCAAACTGGGATTTCATTGCATTGAACTTATCATAAAATACATCAGTTACATTGAAAATGGAAGAAATAGATACAACAAAATCATTTTCATCCTGCACAGGCAGAGGGCCTTGTTCTTCATCAGCTTCTATCTTCCCTTTCAGAGCATCATCTGGAACTGCAGCTTTCTCGGCCACCTGTGTCTTAGCTTTTTCCATAATCTTGGTGATTTCAGCAACCATAGAGTCTAAGTTCACTTTGGGCATCAGTTCTTCGCCAAATCCTTGCTTGGATTTCCCAAAAGCTTTGTTCAATGCAGCAGTCAAAGCACCTGAGATGATTTCTGTAGTTTCAGCACAGGTCTCCTTTTCATCTTCTTCCTCGACCACCTCTACGGTTTCTGCTATCACCTTAGATGATTCTCCTTTCAGGATTTCAGATTCAGGAATTGCTTCCTCTATTATTGGGGCTACTGGCTCTTCCTGGCGTTTCTCAAAATCCACAACATCAGCAAAGATCTCAAAACCAGGGTGATCAACATTCCCAACCAGCACCGGTTCAGCTTGGCCCTTATAAAGGCTTTCTCCTGCCTTCAGAAATGGATTCATCATGGCCCTGCCATTTTTGCCCTTTTTCAGATTCTTCTGCTCGGATGACTCTTCTACATAACCAAGGCCGTACTGCTTTGACTTTCGCGTGTCGATCTTGAATTCTGACACACCTTGCAGATTAATCCCGAGTCCCATCCCTGGGACAAAGTTCAGCTTGTACAGATATCGGGATAGCCACTCTGGCATGTAGTTCTCATAAAGAACCATAGGAGCATCTGTGGTTTCCTCCTCCTTAATGACAGCAATTTGGAATCCACCAAAAGGAACCACTCCTTCATCCACTGCAGCTACCATCGACTGGGCATCTGCCTCAACAGTCACAATTTTGTCATTCACAGGGAACTTAATCTTCTGATGCAAAGTGGAAGGAACACCTCCCAAAGGATGGAACCAGGGCCTTCCAAGCAATAGGGAGAATGTGACCGGGATATCGATCACCGTGAAAACAACCATGGACTTGATGGGCCCAACCTCCACCTCTGTTTCGAAGGTCCCTATCACTGTTCTTTTAGAATCATCATACGCCCGAATGACTGTCGAGGACCTCTTCAATACTTCTTCATTCATGCCCAGAAATGGTAGCATTTTCAGTGGGCAAATATTCAGAGCTGAGCCGTCATCCACCATGACGCACGGCATCACCTTATCCATGACATGGGCTCTAATGTAAAGAGCCTTGTTGTGAGCCTTTCCTTCTGCTGGTAGGTCTTTCTCAGAGAAAACAATATTAGGAGCTCCAGCATGGACTTTGTCTAGCAAGCAGCACATAGCCTCTGGTGAAGCTATAGGGGAGACTTCAATTTCTGATAGCTTCTTCACTAAAGCCTCCATATGCTCTTTGGAGGTCATAAGCAAGTGCCACAAACTGGCTTGTGCAGGGGTCTTCTTCAGTTGGGAAATGACTAAATCTTCTTTCTCGATTCTTTCCGGTGCCGAAGTACTGCCCGACCCATTCATCGGTGCTTTATCTTTCGTCTGATCTGCCGGCTGATACACCCTTCCACTTCGGGTCACGTGCTGCACTTCTTGAATTTTCAGCTTTTCAACAACCGGGGGTTTAACAGCTTCTCTTTTGCCAAATTCTTCATACTCATCCTCAGAGTCAAGATCATCCAGACTTACGGGCTTGACCTCCTTACACCCCTCCTTTTCCTCATATTTAAGCTCCACTTCGGGTTCCCCTACCGCCACTGCCTGAATCGTAGGGTTCGCTTGCAGAACTTGGGCAAATATGAAGTTAGCTGGCAACCCCGATTGGACCATGTTAACCCGCTTCTCAAATACCGGCAGTGGGTTGGTTTTAGTGCTAGGTTTAGGTGGTTCTTGCAGCTTTCCCTCGTCGATAAGCTTCTGGATAGCATCCCTTAGCTTATAGCAGTTATTGGTCCGGTGGCCTGTCACCACATGATAAGTGCAGAAATTATCTTTGTCAGCTTCAGGTGGGAACTCAAATGGCCTCAAGGACTGTAGTAAGCCACCATTCCTACACTTGGCGAATATCTTTGCCAAAGTAAGGGTCCAGGGTGTTATGCCTTGTCCTCCAGGACCCCTATTCTGGTTGCCTTGCTGCTGATTCACAGTAGCCACCTCAACCCGCTTCACTTCTGATGATTGCCCCTGTTTACCGCCGGAACCTGAGCCAGAACCACTACCAGACCCAGCTGCTGCAGTTGATCTATACCCTGAACTGTACCCTGTACCTCTTCCCCCTTTCTGACCAACTGGCTTCTCCTCTTCATCCCTTTCTATCTTCATGGCCATGCTATAGACCTCACTAAGCTCCTTGAAGGAATGGAATTTCATGTTGTTCTTGAAGATATCTTTGCTGCCATCAATGAGCTTCTGTATGAGCTCATCTTCATCAGGGCGGTTCTTTAGGAGGATCATTTTGTTCATCCACCTCTGGTAGTATTCTTCAAAAGGCTCATTGAATTTCTGCTTCACCCTCTCCAAATCATACAGCTTCACCTGGATTTTGGTGTTGAAGCTGTAGTATTTGATGAAGGCTACTGACAATACTTCCCAGTCGGACTGCTCCTCCTCTGACAGTGAGTTATACCATCCCAATGCACCTCCTTCCAGTGTGGTGGGGAAAAGGTTAATCAATTGTTGCTTTGTAGCGCCTGCTGTTAGCATAACCCGGGCATATAAGTTCACATGGGCCTCTGGCGAGCCCATTCCTTTGTAAGTGGGGACTTTCGGCACTTGAAAGCCGATAGGAAATGTCTCGATGCCCCTACTGATCATGGCATCAACGTTCACCCCCTTCTTGGATTCAGCACTGATCCCGACCCCCTTCTTCAACTGGGCCATGACCTCGTCTAATTCAGAACACTTGGCTTTCATCCTCTGTTCCATAGCTGCCTCTATCTCCTGCAGCTTTTCAAGGCTAGCTGAAGCGTCACCACCGTGTTGGGATGACTCAGCTTCTTTTTCCTTCCCGGCTCCACTACCACCGGTCTCACCAGCTTCTCTAACCACTGCCCTCATTTCCTCCTTTAACATGTCGCGAAAATCTTGCGACCTGAAGAAATCCTTCAAAACATCAGCCATGCTCGGTGTCTACTCTGCCATATTCACTCCTTCCCCAGACTCAGAATCACTATCACTCTCGACTACCCTCTGTCTCCTAGCCGCCCTTGAAGCTTGGGATCTTGTCCAAGGTCGCTCCAGTGTGTTCTGCTTGGGAGTAGACAGGAGGTATTAGGGCCGTGAATGAATGACGTGATATGACATGAAAGATAAGACATTGGACGTGCTTGAGATGCATGGAGTGGAATTATGCATGGAATAATGATATGAATATATATTTTTTTATTATTATTATTTTTTCGAGGCATTCCAAGAACACCCAATGTTTATGCAAAAATGTCACGTGTGGGCCATCACACGGACAGAACTTTGGCGCCTTTGGGGCACCTAATGAATTCATGAAATGGTCGCGTGTATACCGGCACACGGACGTAGTTTTGACGCTTTGTAGGTCTATGGGATGATATGAAATGGTCGCATGGGCCGGGCCCACTGACAAGGTCTTGATGCTTTTGAGCATATGGAATGATGTTATGAGAAAGTCACGTGTAACAGGAACACGGACAAGAATTCGGCATTCGAGGAACGCCTTTCATGATTTGGTGATGTTACGGGCCTACATATATGCTAATTGGGCACTCGGGGAGTACCTTAAATGGTGAATTAATGTCATGAAGTGGTCGGATGTGGACCACAATGTTATATGATGTTTATGATGGATGGGTGTGATGTCATGAAATGCATCGTGTAAATTATTACACGAAAATGGGCCTAAGGCCGTAGTGGCTTTTATTAAATGAAATGGAATGGCCGAATGCAATCCGGTGCATTGGCAAAACTCGGGTAATTTTGGGTACCCGATATGTTATGAAATGGGATGGGATGGTCATGATAGGCGTCCTTGAAATGCCCCTTAATTTAATTTAAGTGAAATGTAGTGAATGAACATGTCACACAATATGCAAATGGCTGCATAAAAACGTGGGTTAAGATGCATGACATACATAATGATGTTATGTATGCTATGTCAAAAATAAAATGCTAATCACATAAGTTTAATGTTATGGCTGAAAAAGAAACCGTTAGTATGGATGACAAGCGAATGAATTGATGTTTTACACACGAAATAAAATGCAAAATGGCTGCATAAAAATGTGGGTTAGTATCACACAAAAATGTTTGTGTATGGTATGTCATGTGTATGGAAAATGGTGATTATGGTATGTTATGCATGCGTTGGCGATGTGTCACGAAATGGTGAAGAACACACAGCAAGCAAAACGAATTCTTCCAACCTTATTCCTCCAACGTGGTCGGTCTCAAAAATTTCTAACCAAGTCCTAGGTGGGGTTCACTTCGATCACCAACCGGGGGTGATGAAGGCGCGATTTTATTATTATTCATACAATTATTTTGGTATCCTAAGGGAATCCAACTAGGGCTGCCTATATGGGTTCGGTCAAAGTCGGGATAACATCAAGGCTCTCATAGCAAGATATACTCCTCACTTCTCCCCACTCAAGGGTCCTAGCGAAGGGGTTCGTACGAGGCTATGAGTGGTGCTTTGTATTCGTGCCCCTAAGACCAGGAGGAACTTAGGCGACACTTCAACAATCCACCAGGCTATAAAAGGATACCTAATCTAATGCAAAAAATGGCTAACTAAAAATGCAAATAAAATACCAAAAGAGAATCATCCACGTTATTTTAATTAGACACTTTTCAGGGCTTGTCAAAATTCTTTTAAGTTTTTAAGAAAACTTTTTGAAGAATCTCATCCCCAGCAGAGTCGCCACTGTGAGCGGACGACGCGTTTTCGACGGGACGCGGGACTCCCTTTCGGAATGGGGCGCCACGATCTCGGGCGGGCCCCTCCCTCGCGTGGGGTTTTTATAAATGGAAATCCGTGTTTTGGAAAATAAATAGAATTAGTGCATAAAAGAACCGAGACCTAAGTCTCGATGGATGTTGTAGAGTCGCCACCCGGCTCAGCTCAACCGGGAAATTCTTATGTAGCTGAACCGGACGAACGGCCGCTACACTATCCAGAGATTCGGGTCCGGACAAGTCCCTTATTTCGTGTCTAATTAAAATAAATATTGCCAATGTTCTCGAATGGTATTTCAAAAAAATTCTAAAGTCCATTTTATTGAATATAAAAAGCATACAGCGCGCATACAAAATATATAGTACAAAAACAAAAAGAAATAAATATTAATTGGCTTACAACCAAATCGAATAGGAAAATAAAAGCACTCGCCTCACTTGTACATTCGCCTAGGATACACGAAAATCTAAAAAGAATTACAACCGCCTAAATACACGATTTAATCTATTAAAATACAATAAAAATAAAAATAAAAAGAAATTAAAACCTGCAAAACAGAGGGTTAGCACAATATATACGGCATGCCACAAGTTGGACTCAAATAGACAGAATTGGGAGATTAAGAATTGGGGGCATGCGTTTAGGGGGATAACCGGGTTGGCTCGGCTAGCCGGCCCGGTTAGACCTGGAAAACATTTTGAAACGTTCCTGTATTTTTGGTTTTGTGGGAAAAAACATTTGAAAACGATTTTGCCGGTTTACATGCATTTTTCATATATTAAATGGGTCGGTTTTCGGGAGAACTGGGTCTCCGTCGTTGAATTGTTCTAAATGCGAATTTACTGAAAAATTGAATCTATGGTCGTGATGCACACAATAAAATCCATTTTGATGATTTTTGGGGTTTTCTGATTTTTTTTTGGATTTTTTACGGATAAAAGCTGAAATTCTGATTCTGAAATAATGATTACAGTCGTACGACTGTAGTTTACAGTCGTGCGACTGTGATCAATTCAGGATCAAAATTTCAACAAAAATTCATTTTGGACCAAAATTGAAGAAAAATTGGCTGGAAACTAAGAACAGTCGTACGACTGTATATACAGTCGTACGACTGTTCATGAAAGCTAAGAACAGTCGTACGACTGTTCTTAGTTTCCAGGAACAGAAATACGAAACTGCAGCAAAAACGCACTAAAATTCACTTCAAACACCCAGAAAGCGAGGAAAAATGTAAGGAGAGGAAGTGACTACCTTTTTAGAAGCTATTCCAAGTCGTTTTGACCCCTGGCGTCGCTCTAATCCCAACGAATTCGCACTTTTTCCTTTGGAATGGAAGTTGGGAGTTTGAGTCCAAAAATCCAAATTTGCAAGGGATTCTGATTGTTTAAGTTCAAGTTCTTGATTTAGTTGTGTAGTTAAGTGATCAACCTAGAGATTTCTAACAAGTTTTAGGCTTAATTTCGAGAATTGAAGAAAATCAAAGAGGAAGAAGATGAGTTTTTTTGTGGTTTTCTTTTTCTTTCTCCCTCTTCTCTTTCTCTCTCTAAGTTTTCTTTTTTCCAGAAATCCCCCTCTTCTTCTCCTCTTTTTCTCTTTTTTATCACTTCTTTTCCTGCTTGCTTGCTGCCAAACCCGAGCAATTAATGCTCCTCCTTCTTTTTCTTCCATTTCTACTGCAGAGGTATGGGCCTCTGCAGTCTGCCCGACATTACAGTCGTACGACTGTAATTTTTAAATTACAGTCGTACGACTGTAATTTTTAAATTACAGTCGTACGACTCTCTTCTTCTTTTCTTTTTTTTTTTTTTTTTTTTTTTTTTTTAAGTATAGAAAATTCCGGCGCTTACACCTATAGTGAACACATACTCTGACCCTGCCATCTTTCTTGGGTACTGGGACAATATTGGCCAGCCATTCTGTATACTCCACCACTTCAAGGAATTTGGCTTCTATCTGCTTGGCCACTTCTTCCTTCACCAACGTAGCCCACTCTGGCCTCAATTTTCTTAGTTTCTGCTTCACCGGCTTGATCTTAGGGTCCATTGGGATCTTGTGAACTGCTATTTCTGTGTCTACACCCAGCATGTCCTTGTATGACCATGCGAAAGCTTTAACATGCTTTTGCAATAGTCTTGTAAGTTCTCTCTCTTCCTCAGGTTTTAGCTCATATGACATGAATACCATTTTAGGGTTTTCATATGTACTTATGTTGATTTCATACAATGCAGTGTCATGAATGCTAAATATGCTTGATGGTGATTCATATGCATGCATAGAATTATCAGGACAAACATCACACAAGTAAGCAAACTGAGATTTCATTGCGTTAAACTTGTTATAGAGTACATCATTCACATTGAAAATTGAAGAAATAGATACAACAAAATCATTTTCATCCTCCATAGGCGGGGGGCCTTGCACTTCTTCAGCTTTCCCATTCAGCTCAAAGACATCATCCAGATCTGTAGCTACTTTGGCTTCTTGTTCAGCAAGTATAGTGGTCTTCTCAATTTCAGCCACCTGCACCTTAGCCTTCTTCATGATCTCGACTATTTCAGCAACCATAGAATCCAAGTTCACCTTGGTCAATAGCTCTTCTTCAAACCCTTCTTTGGACTTCCCAAACGCCTTGCTTAAGGCAACAGCCAGTGCTCCTAAAATTGCTCCTACTGATTCATAACAGACTTTCTCTTCAGCTTTCTGTTTAGGTACCTTCACTGCTTTTATTATCTCTTCAAGCAACTCATTTTGCAGAACAGCAGACTAAGCAACCATCTCTTCCACCACTACGGGGGCTACTGGTTCTTCCCGACCCTTCTCAAAGTCTACGACATCAAAAAATATCTCAAAGCCCGGGTATTCAATGTATACAACACTTCTCCTGCCTTTATGAATGGTTTCATCATAGGCTTACCATTCTTGCCCCTTCTCTGATTCATTTGGTCAGATCTTCTTCTGCATACCTAAGCCCGAATTGTTTTGGCTTTCCTGAGTCAATGCTCAACTCAGGCACCCCTTGCAGGTTATTCCAAGTCCCATGCCCGGGACAAAGTTCTGCTTATGCAAATATCTGGACAGCCACTCCGGCATATAGTTTTCATAAATGACCATTGGGGCGTCTGTGGCTTCCTCTTCCCCGACCATGGCGATTTGGAATCCGCCAAAAGGTACAACTCCTTCATTTACAATAGCAATCATGGAGTGGGCATCTGCCTCAACAGTCACAATCTCACCATTTATCGAGAACTTTATTTTCTGATGTAGAGTAGAAGGAACACCTCCTAATGGGTGGAACCATGGTCTTCCCGACAGCAGGGAGAAAGTGACTTGGATGTCTATCACAGTGAAAACGACCATTGACTTGACTGGCCCAACCTCCAGTTCAGCCTCAAAGGTCCCGATCACGATCCTTTTTGAATCACCATAGGCCCTGAACACAGTGGAAGAATTTTTCAAACTTTCTTCATTGAGGCCTAGGTATGGTAACATTTTCAAGGGACATATATTCAGGGGAGACCCATCATTGATCATCACACACGGCATAACCCTATCCATGATGTTGACCTTAATGTATAGAGCTTTATTGTGAGCCCTTCCCCCGTGTGGTAGCTCTTTTAATGTATAGAGCTTTATTGTGAGCCCTTCCCCCGTGTCGTAGCTCTTTCTCTGAAAATACAATGTCAAGGGATCCTACATGAATTTTATCCAACAAGCAGCACATTGCCTCCGGAGAAGCAATCGGAGACACTTCAATTTCAGAGAACTTTTTGACCAAAGCTGTTCTGTGCTCCTTGGAAGTCAATAATAAATGCCACAGACTGGATTGGACTGGAGTTTTCTTCAGTTGTGAAATAACCAGATCTTCCTTTTCTACTTCCTTTGGCACTGACATACTGCTTGATCCGGTCACTAGGGTTTTCTCATTCTGCTGCACTGCTGGTTGGTAGACCTTACCACTTCTTGTTACATTATGAACTTCAGACACCTTTTGCTTTTCTAAAACATGCAACTTAACATTCTTATCACAATCGTACTCTTCATATTCATCCTCTAAATCCAGGTCATCCAAACTCATAAGCTTCACTTCCCTCTGCTCTATCGGCTTTCCACTTTCTGACATCACCTCAACATCATTGGCCACCACAGACTATACAGTGGGGTTTTCTTGGAGGATTTGAGCAACCCCGACTGTACCATGTTGACTTGCCTTTCAAATATTGGCAGTGGATTATTCTTTGTACTAGGTTTGGCAGGCTCTTACAGTTTTCCCTCGTCGATAAGCTTCTGGATGGCGTCTCTCAGCTTATAACAATTATTGGTCTATGTCCTACCATGACGTGGTAAGTATAGAAATTATCTTTATCTTCATCCACTGGTTTCTTGAATGGCCTGGGAGAACTTAACAGTCCACCATTCCTACACTTAGTAAAAATCTTGGCCAGGGAGAAAGCCCAAGGTGATATGCCATGACCGTCCGGACCTCTGCTTTGGTTTCCTCGCTAGTGAGACACTGCAGCAACCCCGACTTGCTTAACCTCAGAAACTTGTCCTCCCTTATTTGTAGAACCAGAGCCGGATCCACTGCTTGACCCAGTTGCAGTAGTCGATCTGTACCCTTAGTTGTACCCAGAGCTTCTACTTCCTTTATGGCCTGCGGTCTTTTCCTCCTCATCTCTCTCAATTTTCATGGCCATACTATATACTTTGTTGAGTTCACTGAAAGAGTGGAACTTCATATTATTCTTGAAGATGTCCCTACTACCATCAATCAACTTCTGAATCAATTCATCCTCGTTAAGGCGGTTCTTTAGCAAGATCATCTTGTTCATCCACCATTGATAGTGTTAATCAAAGGGCTCGTTTGACTTCTGCTTAATTCTTTCCTGGTCATACAGCTTCACCTGAATCTTGGTATTGAAGCTGTAGTATTTGATAAAAGCCACCGATAAAACCTCCGAGTCCGACTGCTCTTCTTCAAAAAGAGAATTGCACCAGCTCAATGCTCCTCCCTCAAGTGTAGTGGGGAAGAGATTGATAAGTTGTTGCTTAGTGGTGCCTGCCATCAACATGACCCAGGCATAGAGATTCACATGGGCTTCTGGTGAACCCATTCCCTTATAGGAGGGAACATTTGGCACTTGAAAGCCAATAGGAAAAGTTTCAATGCCTTTGCTAATCACGGCATCTACATTAACTCCCCTCTTGGAGTCCGAACTGACATTGGCACCTTTCTTCAGCTGGGCTACAACTTCATCCAATTCTAAATACTTCGCCTTCATTTTTCTCTCCATAGCTACCTCAATTTCTTGCAGCTTCTCTCGACTAGCCGAGGCATCAGCTCCTTGCTGAGATGATTCAGCCTTTTTTTCCTTTCCAGCTCCACTAGCACCGGTTTCACCAACTTCTCTCACCACAGCCCGCATCTCTTCCTTCAGCATGTCACGAAAATCCTGAGATCTCAGGAAATCCTTCAGGGCATCAGCAAGAGTCGGTGTTTGGTTGGCCATCTCAAATTCTTCCCCGGAATCAGATTCACTTTTTGTTTTTACCGCTTTTTGTTCCCCAACAGCCTTTAATGCCTGAGACCTTGTCCTTGGTCGATACAGTTTACTTTGCTTGGCATCACATGGGGAATGTTAGGGATAATGAATGAATGGAATGGTGACATGAAGAGTGACACACTAAAGGTGATTTATGATGAATGGGTGAAATGATGTCGTGAGTGAAATGATGATGAGGATCATCTCTATTTATTTTTTTTTCTTTTGGGACATTCCAAGAATACCCAATACCATGCAAAAGTTTATGCAAAAGGATCATGTGTGGACCCTACACGGACAAGGGTTCGGTGCTTTTGGGGCACCTAGTGAATTTTGTGAAATGGTCACGTGTGTGCTGACACACAGACAGAGTTTCAATGCTTTGTAGGTCTGTGAGATGACATGAAATGGTCGCATAGGGGGCCGCCTCATGAACAGAGTTCTGATGCTTTTGAGGCATGAGATATGAAATGATGTTATAAGAAATTCACATGTAATAGGGATACGGATAGAGGTTCAGCGTTCGGGGAACACCTTTTATGATTTGGTGATGTTATGAAATGAACTTATATGTGTACTAATCCGGCACTCGGGGAGTACCTTGAATGATGTAATAATGTCATGAAGTGATCCGATGTGGACCACGGTGTCACATGATATTTATAATAAATGAGCATGGTGTCATGAAATGCCTCGTGTAAATCATCACACAGAAATAAACCTAGGACCATTGTGCTCTCTATTGAATGAGAGGATTTGGTGAAATGGCCGAGTGTAATCCGATGCACGGGAACATTGGTAGATTTGGGACTATGAGCACGGGTTTTTTCCCGGTCTCGGTGATGAGAATTCCCTAATTACTTATGGATCGGACGGGCTCAAACGGGACTTGAAAGCAACCTGAATGCTACCTTGGGAATCTCAGACGACCTGAAAACTAGGCTACCCACGATCTGAAGCCCCAAAAAGGTCTCTCGAATCATTCCTAGGGCTTGGTCTGCATGTCTGACTTTTCAAAATTCTACCCTTACTCTTGGTTGAACCGGGCCGCTCTGGTTTGTTGAACTAGAGCCGGCCGGCCCTAACTAGAGCCGTATGGCTCTAGTACAAACTAGAGCTGACCGGCTCTAGTGGTCAAGAGTCTTGACAGGCAAAAGTTTTGGCAGATTTTGAGTCGGCTGATTGATGGGACGAGAGGAGAGAGAGGAGGAGGCAGATAAAAAGGAAAAATGAGAGAGTGAAAAAAGGACTTTTCGGTGCTTAAGCAAGAGACAAAGAGAAAAAGAAAAAGAAAGAAAGCAGAAGAAAAAAAAAAGGAGAAAAAGAAGAAGAAGAAAAACCGGGGGAAATACCCAAAACAAATCCCCTAAACACTTTCATCTAACCCAAAACCAATCCTCAATCATTAACAACATCACCAACAACCTATACTCCTTGATTCGGGATTATTTCGGCTTCGTTTCGGATCGTTCTGGGTCATTGAAGGATTCTGTCAATTGAGTTCTAATGCACATTCCTGAAGTTTCTAATCCATTTCTTGACGTTCCCAACATCCATACAACAATCCAGGTAAGCTCTTAGAGGCCCTAAAACTTGTTTGCATTGATTTTTTGTGCGTTTCTGTTATTTTGATGAAAATCCAGAACTGGTGCTGCCCATCACAGCCGGCAGGCTATGCTTCTGAAGAACAGAGCTGGTCGGCTATAAGCCATAGTCGGCCGACTCTGTTCCTCAGGGACAGATCCCTGATCTGTCCCAATCGGCCGAAACAGCCCGTTTTCCATTTCGATTTTTTTGTTGGGATCATTTTCGGCCCAGAATCATCTGTATGTATTTGTATTTTTTATTTTCTAACTATTGCATACTCGAATATCGGCGTTTTAGTATTTCTCGGGGTTTATTTTCTAAGTTTTGGGGTATTTTCATCCTATTCGGATCCATTGTCTAGCATTAGCGGACCCCCGAATCCCACAAAATCCCCGCAAAACATAGAAAAGGAGTAAATTAATATTTTCACAAATGTTTTTGGTGTGTTTATTGCATTTTAGACCCCAGTTGAAATGTGTATTTAGGAACCCACACAAACGGAACCTCAAGTTCTGGGATAACCGACCCACAAAAATAGAAATTTGAATGAAACCGAGCCAAATGGTTTTCAAAAATTGATTTTCCAGCACAAAAATTACAGTGCGTTTCAAAGCCGTTTGCAAGGTCTAACTGGTCTGACCGGTTGGGTCAAACCGGTTACCCCCTAAGTGCATGCTCTCTTATCCTAAAATCCCCATTATGTCCTGATCTGAGTCCTATTTGTGCTTATAATATAAATTGTGCTAACCAATCTGTTTTTGCAGTATTTATTTTCATTTTTACTGTATTTAATAGATTAACTCATGTAATTAGGCGGTTGTATTTTTAGATCCTCGTGTACTCTAGGCGTTCGTAAAGTGAGGACGAGAGTTTTTATATTTTATTTGATTTGGTTGTATAATCGGCCTCTACTATTCTTTTGTATATTCGTGTGGCTGGTTTTATTTTCCTACAATTTATTTTATGCATTTCTGCTTGATCATCGGGTTAATAAAAATAAACAATTTGGGTTAGAGAAAGATAATAAATTAAATAAATATGGTTTTATAAATAATAAAATGAATACAAGTTTGAGGTTACGTAGGTAAGTTGCCCGAACCCTGAATCTCTGGATTAGGTACAGTAGTCTGCGCTCGGTAGGGAGCTGTACCGAAATTTCCCGGATGAGCTGATCCGGGTGGCGACTCTGTCACTGATCTCGAGATTTAGGTTTTGAGATCTTTAAGTTATAAAATGGGAAAACATTTTCTATAAAGGGATTTCCAAATTAAATCAATCGTTTTCCCAACTCAACATAAACAAAACTTATTTTTCCCAAAATTCACCAAATCAAAAATCTCTTTCCCTGGCCCGCTTCGCTGCGCTTATCTTATTTCGTTTTATCAAAAAAGTCATCCTCTCATAGTGGCGACTCTGCTGGTGATAATGGTTTCTTAAAATGTTTTTCTTAAAAACTTAAGGAACTTAGGCAACTATTGAAATATAACCTCGCTTGTATTCATTTATCCATTTATAAACATCATATTTATTCATACCTTTGCATATCATAACCTTTTCTTCTTTTCAACCCTTCAAATACACTGATTTCACCTCGGTTTACCTAAGAAGGTGGCCTACCTCTACCGCCAGGATTGGAGACACCCGCTGAGGTAAACCACTCATATCCTTGTATGACCTTACATCGTGTTCTACGGTAGGGAAGTGTTTATTCGCTATGGGAGCTTGTATGACCCTTGGTTTGACTTTGGCCCACATGTAATGGCTTAGTAATTTCCCCTAGGATTACCAAAACATAATTTAAAATTGAACAATCAAGTGTGCACCTTTGGTATCCCTGTTGATGCCAAAGAGACCCAACACGTAGGAAGAATTGTGAGACCAATCGAAAGGAGAAATAAGGTTGGAAGGGAGCGCATATTTTTTTTTTTTTTTTGCGTGTGCTAACATTTGTTCTGTGTTGTTTTTCCTTTCCTTGTTACCTTTCATAAAGCATCCAAAATCCATAATCATCTTATGTACCATTTCTGATCACGTTTTTGTGCAGCCATCTTTAAATACATATGCATATGTGTGACATTTATGCTGACCACATCTTCGTGCAGCCATGATATTTTACTCGTATGACATACATATACATCACGTGTGCCAACATTTGCATACACGACATCAGTCCACATGTCACGCATTCTAACCACGTTTTCCTACAGCCACTTATATGTTTGTGTGACATACGTGTCCATTCCATTTCATTCCATTTCACCTATTCGGGGACGTTCTAAGAATGCCCATCATGATCATTTCATTTCATCCCATGTCGGATACCCCAAAACTACCTGATTTCCGCTCGTGCACCAGATTGCACTCGGACATTTCACAAAATATCATATCATTCAATAGTAGACCACAATGGTCCTAGATTTGCTCCTGTGTAATAGTTCACATGATGCCATGACGTGACATCGCATTCATTCATCATAGGTGTTCGGGTGATGCCAAGTCCTATTTGTGCATTATGGTTCATATCGAACCATTTCATAACATTGTGAAATCATTTGAGGTGCTCCCCGGGTGCAGATTATTACACACATAGGAGTATATCATGACATTATCAAATCATGCAAGGTGTTCCATGAACGCTGAACCCCTGTCTGTGTCTCGAGTTACACGTGACTTTCCTGCAACATCATTTCATATCACATTGCTTCAAAAGCATTAGAAATTTGTTCGTGGGGTAGTTCCCATGTGACCATTTCATTTCATGCTATCGACTTACAAGGTGTCGGAACTCTACCTGTGTGCTGGCTCACACATGGCCATTTCACGATAATTCATTAGGTGCCCCAAAAGCACTGACTTTCTACTCGTGTGACAGTCCACATATAGTTTTCTCTATGTTATTTCTGCACAGTATGGTGCATTCTTGGAATGTCCAAAATGAGGAATTCATGCCCATTCTCGTCTTCATTCACGAAGCATCAAATGCACACAATCATCTGTATGTCATTCATATCATGTTTTGTATAATCATTCCCAAGGCATCAACATTTGTGTAGCATTGATACTAACCAAATTCTTCTGCAGCCATGATATTTTATTCACCTTGCCATACACATATTGTGTAAATATTTCCATGAAACATGCAAGGAATTACTCTGTGTGTGTGTTATGTGTACTAATCACGTCTTTGTGTCTCTATGATGCTTTATTTGGGTGACATATGCATGCATTCCTTGCACGCATAACACCATCTTGTATGCCATACATCCTAACCACATCTTCTGCAGGCACTTGCATTATGTGTGACATGTGCATTCACAGCATTTCATTCCATTACACCTAATAAAGGATGTTCCAGGGATGCCCCATTATTTCATTTCACAACAGGTGCCCTAAAGTCACCTGTGTTTTTCCCGTGCCTTGGTTTGCACTGGGTCATTTCTACATTCCATTCATTAGGAGACAACAACGGTCCTAAATCTATAATCATGTGGAGAGTCACATGATAAGCATTACACTACATCTCATCTATCTGTCTGCTCCAAATGCCACGGGGGTACCAAGATCTTGGTTGTATGTCGTAATCCACATTGGATTGCTCATAACTTTATCGAATCACCCAGGGTACTTAGTGAGTGCCCGGTCACTAGGCATATAAAAGCATTCCATGACATTGTTAAATCATGCAAGGCATTCCACAAGCACCGAATCTTTGTCCGTGTCTCAAGTTACACGTGACTTGCTTGTAACATCATTTCATGTCAGATGCATCAAAAGCATCAGAACTCTGTCTGTGTATCGCATACACACGACCATTCCATAACATCCATTAGATGCCTCAAAAGCATCAGAACTCTATCCGTGTGTCGGCCGCACGAGACCATTTCATGATATCTATCAGGTGCTCCTAAGGGACTAAACTTGCACCAACGCGTCGGTCCACATGCGATTTGTCTGCATTGCCTTTAGCATAGCATTGGGGCATCTGTGGAATGTCCGAAATACATTATAATGAAAATCATTCTCATTCATGTTTCCATTTGCCCAAAATCATTTGCCTGCATCAACCCATGATAGTACATCTCATTCATACATAAACACAAGGCGCTCCCCGAGTGCCGAAACTCGGCTCACGTACCTAACACGTTATCTCATGCCATTTCATCACATAAAGGCCCAAGGTGCTCCTTAAGTGCTGAAAAAACAATTCGCATGCCAAGCACTCTGTTATATCTCACCTCATATCATGCTTCATAATCTAAGGTACCTCCTGAGTGCTGAAGATTATGTTAGATCATCATACGTATATATACCATCATAGCATCTCAACACTTCTTTCACAAGTAATGTCTTTCTTTGACACATGGACACCCCAGTGTGTTATTCTTCCTAGGGGCATAACTATGCACCCTTGCAAGCATTGGCTTGCTTTGATCCGTGGACACCCTAGTGTGTCATTCTTCCCAGGGGCATAACTATGCACCCTTGCAAGCAATGTCTTGCTTCGACCCGTGGACACCCCAGTGTATCATTCTTCCCGGGGGCATAACTATGCACCCTTGCAAGCAATGTCTTGCTTCAACCCGTGGACACTCCAGTGTGTCATTCTTCCCAGGGGCATAACTATGCACCCTTGCAAGTAATGTCTTGCTTTGATCCATGGACACCCCAGTGTGTCATTCTTCCCAGGGGCATAACTATGCACCCTTGCAAGCAATGTCTTGCTTCGACTCGTGGACACCCCAGTGTGTCATTCTTCCCGGGGGCATAACTATGCACCCCATCTCAACTCTCCTTGCAAGCAATGTCTTGCTTCGATCCGTGGACACCCCAGTGTGTCATTCTTCCCGGGGGCATAACTATGCACCCCATCTCAACTCTCCTTGCAAGCAATGTCTTGCTTCGATCCGTGGACACCCCAGTGTGTCATTCTTCCCAGGGGCATAACTATGCATCCTTGCAAGTAATGTCTTGCTTCGACCCGTGGACACCCTAGTGTGTCATTCTTCCCAGGGGCATAACTATGCACCCTTGCAAGTAATTTCTTGCTTCGATCCGTGGACACCCTAGTGTGTCATTCTTCCCAGGGGCATAACTATGCACCCTTGAAAGCAATGTCTTGCTTTGATCCGTGCACACCCCAGTGTGTCATTCTTCCCGGGGGCATAACTATACACCCCATCTCAACTCTCCTTGCAAGTAATGTCTTGCTTCGATCCGTAGACACCCCAGTGTGTCATTCTTCCCAGGGGCATAACAATGCACCCTTGCAAGCAATGTCTTGCTTTGATCCATGGACACCCCAATGTGTCATTCTTCTGGGGGGCATAACTATGCACCCCATCTCAACTCTCCTTGCAAGCAATGTCTTGTTTTGATCCGTGGACACCCCAGTCTGTCATTCTTCACGGGGGCATAACTATGCACCCTATTGCAAGTACTACTTGCTTCGATCCATGGACACTCCCGAGTGTCATTTTATCCCTATGGTGTATATTTATACACCATGTTTTATTTTAGCATGCATCATCCCCACCAGAAGCCATTGCATCTGTATGGTTGATCTCCGACAGTATAGCATGACATGGCATTACACGATATCACATGTGCAATTCACCATCCACGCATATGTATAACACATCATGCATTCATGTATACATAGTTCCCTGTTTGGTATCTGCCAGCCGACACTGACAAATGCTCTCATCAGGGGAAAGGACCTTAAGAATGGCCAGCCCACAAAAAGTCAACGCCAAGCAGATGTGGTGGAAGACTATGTCGCTTCATCTCGATTCTGAAAGGTAGTTAGGGAGGAAGCGACAGCTATGTTGAGGGAAATGCTGGGGGATGATCTTGATAGAATAGAGAGGCTGACGGTGAGATGTGCTGAGTTGGAAACCCGAGTGGTAGAACTCAAAGGGAAAATAAGAGACATGATGAGCACGGACTCCAATGTTTTTTTGACAAGGCATCTTCTTGACACCTCGGAAAGCCCTCTCACCAAAATTTAGGCTTATCGGGGTCGTCCAATGAAGGAGAAATGAAAAGACCTCTTGACACCAGTGCCGACATTGACTCTGTTTGGCGACAAATCTAGAGATCGCCTCCCAAAGACAAATGGGCAGTGGCATCCTCTGGGCCTCATTCAGTGACCAGACTATTCACCATCTGCAGAAAGATGGGCCTATTGCAAAATGTCCGACCATATGTGGTGCCAACACCTGAACAAAAAGGGAACTACTGCAGCTATCATGTAGTAGCAGGCCACCGGACTAATGAATGTGTCGATTTGCGAAGGAAGATCCAGAAGCTAGACGCTGAAGGAAAATTAAGGGTGTCGTTTACCTCTAACGAGCGATCGGTGACAAACAAGGGGACCACCATAGGGATTCCTCAATCCTCCCAGGGAGAGGAATATGATGAAGAGCTATAAGGTCTGATCTAATGAGAATAGGGCTATGGTACTGAAGTCGAGGCAGTGACTAGTCGGGGCTAAAGAAAAAAAAACCCGGAGCTGTCCTTTTTATAAGGAACTCATTTTTGTTGCTACGGTGTATTAATATCATTTTGAATGATGCATTTTGTTATTTTCTTACTTATGTGATGATTGCATGCATACGGTATTACGCATGCATTTGAGCATCTAAAATGACATATCAAACATGCATAGTATCAAAATGCATGACATCAATCTGAATGCTATACGGAACCTAAAAGTGAACCTGGTCCTGAACGAGCTCTCTCTTGAAAGGTGAGCTTGTGAGATAAATAAAATGATATGATCTCACCGCTTCTGCTGAGACATTTGCTAACTTAACTCAACAATCCTTGAAAGACACGACCAGTCCTGCCCCAAAGTTTCAACTGTAATGGCACACACGATGCCCAAACCATTCTAAACCAAAAGCCATCTTTGAAACTCCAAACCCTACCCAAAAAACCTAAAAAGCCCTCCTTGAGGCACCTAAAAAGAAGAAAGCCCTCCTTAAGGATAAATCAAACTTAAAAAGCCCTTCTTGAGGCAAAATCAAACCAAAAAGCCCTCCTTGAGGCACAGAAACTTAAGAAAGCCCTCCACGAGGCAAAATCAAACCTGAAAAGCCCTCCTAGAGGCAATTAAACCCAAGAAGTCCTCCCAGAGGCAAAACTTGACCCCATATCCTAAGAGGGCATTCCATGCTAAAACCCTAAAACTAAAACTCCCCATTCGCCAAAAATCTCCAACCCTTAGGGAATTCAGATGGTTTTCATCACCTTCACCACCCATCATGTGCAAAATGTTGAAGCAATTTTGGTTGTAGTGCATACATTATCTTGTTCGTGTGACATTCATATGTACATGACATTACGCATGCATTGTTCATCCAAAAAGCATATCAAACACACATGACATGCATGAATTTGAATGCAGCAGGAAAACCAACAGATGGTCATGGTTGGGGCCCAGCTAAAAAAAAAATATATATATATATACAAAAAGGGGATCTCATAGCATTAAAGAGTAATATCCAGCTCTCGGTATTATCAGATCCTTCCCTCCTATCTGTGAAAGATCTGGACTTTCCTGTCTTCAAAACCAAAGCTCTTCCCTTTCCCTTTTCTAATTTCTTCCACACCTTCAACACCCTTTGTCTTCTGTTTACCACCCAACCACCAACAACCATTCGACAAGATCCCTTTTTCACCCTATTCCCTGAACTGACCCTTTGAAGCCTCATTTTCCACCATCAATGGCTTCTAACAAGAAATTGAAACCCAATGTTGTTCCATATCATATCATCTCATCACCAGAAAGGCAATGGAGCAGATAATCACAACACTGCTTCAATTAGTCTTACTTATCACCAACCTACACCAGCTTGGGGATTCTATTTCTAACTTGTTCCAACTCTCTTCAACCTAAACCCCTAGACCAAATATTTTGTAACCTCAGAATGACAGGAAAAGGTTTAACTTTCATGACAGAGAGAGGATTTGAATAAAAGCCTGCTTCAATTGAGCTGGAGTTTGCCACTGTTCAAGCGGCTATTGTTGGAACTCCTATTCAACCATTGTTCTCATCCAGCAAAATCCACACTATAGCCTATGTTGGACTCAACCCAGCAAGAGATGGTTCTGTTGAGCAAAAATGTGGTAGGAAAAAGAGGAGACTGAGATCTACTCCTATGACCTTCACCAACAGTGTTGGAGCAAGCAGGTTTTACAAAGCTTTCAACAATCATGAATGGGATGTTCCCACCAATAGAAAGACTTAAAAAACCTGTTGTGCTAATATTCAGGGGAAAGTTGCATTCACCAACCATTTCAAGAGCTCAGTCTTCAGCTGCAACAGAAGTGACTACTTACTAGTGATTCCCTTCATCTCCTAGCCATGGTGTGCCTTGCTTTAGGGTTCACAGACAAAGGAAAACCACAATTAACTCAAGTCATTCTGAATCAGGCCATACCATGAAGGTCTAAAAGTTGTGTCCATCTTTGGCAACTGTGTGTGAATTGGAATCTGGGGTGAATAGAAGACATGAATACAACCTCCTACCTTAGGAGAATCCAGTGGTTAATTGATCCTATCTCAGATTATCCGCTATGAAGCCATGGTTGGAATTTCCTAATGCATTCACATTCATCATGTCATAGATGTTTTATATTCTATTTTGATGTTCAATATGCATGTGTTATGCCATTGCATGTAAATGTCCATGTTTAGGCTACAACATGCAGCAAACCAGACTTGACGAAGTGTTTCACATCTAAACCCAAACCTACAACACTTGGGGCAGGTAAAAGCTGAACCATGAATTATCATCAAGGACAATCCTATCTTGATCCCTGATGGAATTGTCAAGGCGCACTCTCCAATCCTAAGACAAACCAGAGCTGAGAGATCCACTTGGCTAACGCACTCTTATAGACTTGGCCATCGTTCATAAAATAAAAAAAAACCACAACGATCTTTAGTGAGAGAATCTCTGACACAGAAAACCAAAAGGACGTGTTGGTAAGAAGAAGAGAGTGACATACAGAGGTAGTGTCACTTTTGATTTTCCTATCGTATTCATTCTGATGTCATCCTAATGATACTAGACATGTTTGATTTTCTACTTAGATGTTCATATTGCATGCATCGTGCAATTGCATATAAACATCCATCAGTAAGTCATTGCATTCAAACCACGATGGCATCAATGAGATTGTCACTACAAATGGTAGCTACTGGCCCAGTTGTACCATCCCCAATGCAATTATCCCTGGTAGAGTGGTCCCTAGTAGGACCATCCCCACATAGTTTCCAACAAAATCCCCAACGGGTTCTTAGCTAAGATTCTTCCCACTGAATCGGAAGCTCCAACGGATCCCCCAGCGAGATCAAATGGATCCGAATACTCCCCAGCTGAGTTCACAACTAAAAAGATCCTCACTGAGACATTATCCTCAGTAGAGTCATCCGACGGACATAGTCCCCACCGGAGATCGTCAGGAGTCACAAGTTCACTCCCCAGCATAGTGCAGATACCAAACATATTATCAGAAGCATCATGACACATGCATACACATGAATCATGCACGCACTCATGCATACACGCGTCAAACCAAATCAATCGTATTTATTCTTGATCGAAGGGGTAAAAATTTTTGCTTCCAAAATTATCGATCAAAGAATAAATATGTGCTCTTGCATACAAATTTGTTGAGACGATCATCATCATCAATAGGTCATCACGCATTGGGCTTCCTCCCAAAGCGAAAATGATTTAGTCCCGGGGCATCCTCAGATTCACAACACTTAAATCAGAGCCCAACGACTCCAAAACCTTATGTAAGAAAAATTTCTATAATTATCAGAATTTTTCGCTCACGCCAATATAATCCTGAGAAGGGTATTTCTTGCCTTTAACAGATTCTGGGGGCAAAACAATCTTACACCAATCTCACGGGAACTCCACCACACAGAGAATCAGCTTATTACTCAGTGCTCCACCACATAGAGAAGAACATGTATTTCAACCCTGTCATCAGATGGGTAGGGAAGAAAATTTCTATTGAGGAGTTTCTTACCTTTAACAGGGATCTGGGGGCAAGACAATAACCAACATCGTGCTGCTTCTTCGCCACATAGAAGGGATAGCACATCTCTTACTTCGACCTTATCACCACATAGACAAGGAAGAATGTCTGTTGAAGAACTTCTCGCCTTTAACAGGTATCTGGGGGCAGAACAACAGACCAACTCGTTCAAACTTTTCATCACATGACAGAGGAAGAACATTCATTTCAATCCTGTCATCACATGGGCAAGAAAGAAATGCCTATTGAGGAGTTTCTTGCCTTTAACAGGGATCTGGGGGCAAGACAACAGCCAACCTCATGCTGCTTCTTTGCCACATAGAAGGGACATCCCATCTTTTACTTTGACCTTGTCACCACATAGATAGGGAAGAATGTCTGTTGAAGAACTTCTCACCTTTAACAGTATCTGGGGGCAGAACAACAGACCAACTCGTTCAACCATTTCGTGACATGGCAGAGGAAGAACATTCATTTCAATCCTATCATCACATAGGCAGGAAAGAAATACCTATTTAGGAGTTTCTTGCCTTTAATAGGGATCTAGGGGCAAGACAACAACCAACCTTGTACTGCTTCTTCGCCACATAGAAGGGATAACACATCTCTCACCTCGACCTTGTCGTCACATATACAGGGAAGAATCTCTATTGAAGAACTTCTTGCCTTTAACAGGTATCTGGGGGCAAAACAACAGATCAACTCGTTCAACCCTTTCATCACATGACAGAGGAAGAACATCCATTTCAATCATGTCGTCACATGGGCAGGAAAGAAATGCCTATTGAAGACGTTTCTTGCCTTTAACAGGCATCTGGGGGCGAAGCAATTCAACCGTATTTATTCTTAATCGAAGGGGCAAAAATTTTTGTTTCCAAAACTATCGATCAAGAGATAAATACGCAACTTAACATCATTCTCACTGGAACTCCACCACACAGAGAAGAACTCCAAGTTCGTGCTGCCTCTTCATCACAAAGGAGGGACAGTAAGTTTCATTCACCATTCCACCACACGGAAAAGAATTGAATCTCTTTAAGGGCACACTCCACCACAGAGAGCCAACATTACGGGCACACTCCACCATAAAGAGCCAACATTACGGGCACTCTCCGCCACAGAGAGCCAACATTACGAGCATGCACCACCACAGAGAGCCAACATTAAGGGCACGATCCACCATATAGAGCCAACATTACGGGCACGCTCCGCCATAGAGAGCCAACTTTACGGGCATGCTCCACCATAGTGAGCCAACATCACGGGCACGCTCAACCACAGTGAGCCAATACTACGGGCATGCTCCACCACAGTGAGCCAACGTTATGGGCGTACTCCCCCGCAGTAAGACGACTTGGAACCACGGTCGGCACCTTCAGCAAGGAACGCCAGGTACGTTTCCTTTTCCTCCCATACTATGCTCCCAGTCACAAGACCAAACTCAATCTAAGCTTTAGAGCCCATGATGATCTGACTTTGATCCAACGAGGGGTAGCTTGTGAGCACGGGTTTTTTCCCGGTCTCGGTGATGAGAATTCCCTAATTACTTGTAGACCAGACGGGCTCGAACGGGACTTGAAAGTGACAGGAATGCTGCCTGCGGAATCTCAGATGACCTGAAAACTAGGCTACCCATGATCTGAAGCCCTGAAAAGGTCTCTCGAATCATTCCTAGGGTTTAGTCTGCATGTCTGACTTTTCGAAATTCCGCCCTAATTCTTGGTTGAACCGGGCAACTCTGGTTTGTTAAACCAGAACCAGCCGGCTCTAACTAGAGCCGGCTGGCTCTAGTGGTGAAGAACAGTTGCTCTGTAAGGCAGAGCAACTTGTCTTAACAGGAGAAAGTTTTGGCAGATTTTGAGTTGGCTGATTGATGGAATGAGAGGAGAGAGAGGAGGAGGTAGATAAAAAGGAAAAATGAGAGAGTGAAAAAAGGACTTTTCGAAGCTCAAGCAAGAGACAGAGAGAAAAAGAAAGAGAAAGAAAGCAGAAGAAGAAAAAAAAAAGGAGAAAAAGAAGAAGAAGAGAAACCAGGAGAAATACCCAAAACAAATCCCCCAAACACTCTCTTCGAACCCAAAACTAATCCTCAATCATTAACAACATCACCAACAACCTATACTCCTTGATTCGGGATTATTTTGGCTTGGTTTCGGATCATATGGGTCCTTGAAGGATTCAGTCGATTGAGTTCCAGTGCACATTCCTGAAGTTTCTCATCTGTTTCTTGACATTACCAGCATCCACACAACAATCCAGGTAAGCTCTGAGAGGCCCTAAAACTTGTCTGCATTGATTTTCTATGCGTTTTTTTTTTTATTTTGATGAAAATCCAGAACTGGTGTTACCCATCACAGTCGTACGGCTCTGTTCCTCAGGAACATAGCCAGCTGGCTGTGCTTCTGAAGAACAGAGCCGACCGGCTCTAACCTAGAGTCAGCCGACTCTATTCCTCAGGGACAGATCCCCGATCTGTCCCAATCGGCCGAAACAGCCCGTTTTCCATTTTGATTTTTTTGTTGGGATCATTTTCGGCCCAGAATCATCTGTATGTATTTGTATTTTTGATTTTCTAACTATTGCATACTCGAATATCGGGGTTTTCAGTATTTCTCGGGGTTTATTTTCTGAGTTTTGGGGTCATTTCATCCTATTCGGATCCATTGTCCAGCATTAGTGGAGTAAAATAATATTTTCACAAATTTTTTTGGTGTGCTTATTGCATTTTGGATCCTAGATGAAATGTGTATTTAGGAACCCACACGAACGAAACCTCAAGTTCCCGGATAATCGACCCACAAAAATGGAAATTTGCATGAAATCGAGCCAATTGGTTTTCCAAAATTGATTTTCCAGCACAAAAATTACAGGGCGTTTCAAAACCGTTTTCCAGGTCTAACTGGTCTAACCGGTCCGGTCAAACCAGTTACCCCCTAAATGCATGCTCCCTTATCCTAAAATCCCCATTCTGTCCTGATCTGAGTCCTATTTATGCTTATAATATAAATTATGCTAACCAATCTGTTTTTGCAATATTTTATTTTCATTTTTGCTGTATTTAATAGATTAACTCGTGTAATTAGGCGGTTGTATTTTTAGATCCTCATGTACTCTAGACGGTTGTAAAGTGAGGACGAGAGTTTTTATATTTTATTTGATTTGGTTGTATAATCGGCTTCCACTATTCTTTTGTATATTTGTGTGGATGGTTTATTTTACTGCAATTTATTTTATGCATTTCTGCTTGAGCATCGGGTTAATAAAAATAAACAATTTGTTAAAGAAAGATAATAAATTGAATAAATATGGTTTTATAAATAATAAAACAAATACAAGTTTGAGGTTAAGTGGGTAAGTTGCCCGAACCGTGAATCTCTGGTCTAGGTACACTAGTCTGCGCTCGGTAGGGAGCTGTACCGGAATTTCCCGAATGAGCTGATTCGGGTGCCGACTCTGTCACTGATCTCGAGATTTAGGTTTCAAGGTCTTTAAGTTATAAAATGGGAAAACATTTTCTACAAAGGGATTTCCAAATTAAATCAATCGTTTTCCCAACTCAACAGAAACAAAACTTGTTTTTCACAAAATTCACCAAATCAAAAATCTCTTTTCCCGGCCCGCTTCGCCACGCTTATCTTATTTCGTTTCATCGAAAAGGTCGTCCGCTCACAGTGGCGACTCTGCTTAAGTTATGAAAAGATATGATCGTGATGGGCACCCTTGGAATGTCCTCAATTTAAATGAGATGAGATGATATGGATGCTTATGTCACACAAAATGCAAATGGCTGTACAAAAATGTGGTTAGAATGCATGACATACATAATGATGTTGTGTATGCTTTGTGAAAATATGTTAACACACCAATATAATGTTATGGCTGCAAAAGAAATAGTTAGTATGAATGGCACACGGATGATTTAATGTATTCACACACGAAAATAAAATGCAAATGGCTGCACAAAAGATGTGAGTTAGTATCACACAAATGCTTTGCATGTACAACGTGTCATGTTCATGAAAATGGTAATGATGGTGTCATGGGGGGGCGAGAAACACATAGCACACAAAACGTATTCTTCCAACCTTATTCCTCCAAACGTGGTCAATTTTTGAGAAAATTCTAACCGAGTCCCAGGAGGGGTTCTCTTCGATCATCAACGGGGGATGATGAAGGCGCAATTTATAACATTCATACAATTTATTTTGATATCCTAAGGGAATCCAACTAAGGTTGCCTATATGAGTTCGGTCCAAATTGGGTTAAAATCAAGGCTCCCATAGCAAAATATACTCCTCACTTCTCCCCACTCAATGGGTCCGAACGAAGGGGTACATACGAGGCTATGGGTAGTGTTTCGTATCCATGCCCCTAAGACCATGAGGAACAAAGGCGACACTGCAACAATCCACCGGGCTAAAAATTGGATACTTAACCTAATGAAAAAATGTTTAACTAAAAATGCAAAATAAAATACCATGTAAGAATCATCCACCTTACTTTGATTAGACACTTTTCAGAGCTTGTCAAATTCTTTTAAGTTTTTTAAGCGTACGGATCTTTCGGAAGGGAGCCTCGATATCGGGCAACCGTCCCTCGCATGGGGTTTTTAGGATGGAAATTTGGTTTGGGAAAAATTAAATTAATTCATAAAAGAACCGAGACCTAAGTCTCGATAGAGTGTGTAGGAGTCGCCACCCGGCGCAGCTCAATCGAGAAATTACAGTGTAACTGAACCGGGCGAAGGCCGCTACACTTTTCAGAGATTTAGGTCCGGACAAGTCCCCTATTTCATGTCTAATCAAAATAAAATTTGGCCAATGTTCATAGATGGTATTTTAAATTTCTAAATTTCATTTTTATTAATTCAAAGCACACATCGTACACACAAATCAAAATAAAAATAAAAAGAAGTGAATAAGTAAATTATTACAACCCAATTGAATAAAAATAAAAACTCTCAATGTCATCTTACAAGCGCCTAAAATACACGAATGATCTAGAAAAATACAATCGCCTAAAATACATGGATTAATCTATTAATTGCATCAAAAATGAAAATAAAAATAAAAATAAAAGAAATTACAAGCTATAAAACAGATGGTTAGCACAATTTATAGCACACCACAAATAGAACTCAAATTAGACAGAATAGGATTTTAAGGAGTTCGGGGGCATGCAATTGGAGGATAACTGGGTAGGCTCGGCTAGCCTGCCCGATTAGACCTAGAAAATAATTTTGAAACGTCCCTGTATTTTGTTTTGTGGGAAAATCATTTTGAAAATATTTTCTTTTTCCGGTTTATTTCAATTTAGCATGTGAGGTGGGTCGGTTTTGGGGAGATTAGGGTCTCCATCGTTACGTCATTCTAAATGCAATAACATCAAAAATTAAATCTAAGGTCGTGAATGCACACAACAGAATTCATTTTTATGATTTTTGGAAATTTTTATGGATTATTCTGAAAATTCTGCTCCTGGACGAGAATTACAGTCGTGCGGCTGTAAGTACAGCCGTGCGACTGTAATTACAATCGTGCGACTGTAATCCTTTCATTTGCAGAAAATGGCCAAAAATTGTTCAAATAAAACTAAAAGCCGCGGGAAATCAAGAACACTCGTATGACCATATATACAGTCGTGCGACTGTTCTTTGCCATAAGAACAGTCGTACGACTGTTCTTGATTTCCAGAAACAGCAAGTCCGAAAAAATGAGTTTTATGCACAGAATCACATCAAATCACCCAGAAAAAGCAGTAAAATGGAGGTTTGAGGTATAATTACCTTTGTGGCACTGATCCACCGTTGGTTTGACCGCTGGAAGCTCCCCAATCACCTCCAAATTGCTTCTTTTCCCTTGAGTGCTAAGGTTTCAAGAGTTGTCCAAAATTTTCCAAAGTGTCACGGATTTTAGCGAATTTAAAGTCTGAAATTGATTGAGTTTGAAGTGTCAAATTGTTAACCTATGATTTCTATCCGGTTTTAAACTTATCACACTAGAATCAAAAGAAAAAGAGGAGAAAAAGATGGGTTGGTGTTGAATTCACTTTTTCTCTCCTTTTTCTCCCTTTTCTCTACCTATTTTTCTCTCTAAATTCAGCCAAAATCTAAGAGTCCCCCAAAAGTCCCTCTCTCTTACTTCTCCCTTTTATTTCTGCTCTTCCTTGCTGCAAATATCGAGCATTAATTGCCCCTCAAATCAACCCATTTTTTTTTTATTTCTTAAGGTATGGGCTGCTGTACCTGCTATGCATTTACAGTCGTACGATTGTAATTTTTCAATTGCAGTTGCACAATTGTAAATACAATCGCACGACTGTAACTACAATCGTGTGACACACAACAGTTTTTTTTTTTGTATGAAAATTCCGGCGCTTATAGTTATTCCAGCATAAAGTAGATCATCTCCGTATTGCCACAAGCCAACGAAGCAGTGGAAGTGCCCAACAAGTCTATCAAAAGGATTCTGTCAAAAATGGTAGTCACCCACAAAGATTGGGCCGACATGTTGCCATTTTGTCTAGTGGGGATACAGAACGAGTCTTAGAACTCCTACTGGAGAGACGCCGTACTCATTGGTCTATGTGATGGAAGCTTTCTCACCAGTGGAAATCAAGATTAGGTCATTGAGGTTAGTCATGGAAGCGCAGTTTCTAGAATCTGAATGGGTTCAATCGAGATATGAGCAGTTGGCATTAATCAAAGAGAAGCGTCTTCGGGCTTTAGGTCATTTGCAGATGTACCAGCAGTGAATGGCCAGGGCTTATAACAGTAAATTCTGTCATAAAAAACACCCACTTAAAGCTAGGGATTTGGTAATTAAACAAATGAAACAGACCGATACAGATGTACGGGGGATGTTCAAGCCTAACTGGCAAGGTCCATATGTGGTCAAGAAGGTACTTTCAAAGGGTGCTGCAAGGATCATGCATATAGATGGAAACAAATTTGTCAACCCTATCAACCAAGACAAGCTCAGGCTATACTACGTGTAAAAAAAAGTCTGATGAATGGAAAACCGCAAAGGCGGTCCATGCAAAAATTAGGACAGTCCGATGGATCAAAAATCTAAAAGGCGATCCATGCAAAAGTTAAGACAGTGAGGTGAGCACCATCAACCGGAAAATCTGCAAAGACCAGTTGGTGGTAGTCGTGGATTTGGTCGAGATGGCTAACATTACTAATTTTGTTCTTAGCTTCATTTCATCTTTGATGTGCATTGTGCTAAAACATTATCAATGAATGAATGAATGAATGCTTTGCTCTGTTCGTTTAAATATCCCAAGTCTGCTTGGAATTGAGTTTGTATTATACATATATTGGTGTGCACATTCTCTGTTTGCATGCATCTCACTTCAAAAAAAAATCTAATAAATTGAAAATCGAAAGGAGGTTTATGCAAAAGTTAGAATACAAATAAAAGTTTGCTGAGTCGAAAACCCAAAAATGTGGTTCAGGCAAAAGTTAAGACAGTCCGATAGGCCAAAAACCCTAAAGGGCAACCTATGCAAAAGTTAGGACACAAAACAAAACTCAAGTCACACAACAACAGGTTAAAGCAATCCTAACTCCCTGCAACCCGAGGTATTTCGAGGTCACCGTCTCACACTCGCGGCCAATGTACCAAAATAAAATGTGCAGAGATGAGCCCACATACGGATTAGATTGTCAAAGAAGTAAAAGATAAGATCTAGGACTGTGCCCTGTCACCTTGATCATCCATCTGGTTTTCATCTCTAGTGTTCTCATATCAAGCAAGCTGCTCTCTAGTAGGTCCATGCATGTTTCGAAGGCCTGTTCATGAGCTCCAGACATGCAACTAGGCCGACTCGTGATGCTAAACACTAGATGAGGGCTACACCAAGACCAACAGCAGAAACATCATGTCACAAACATGAATACACTCTAAACATACACACACATACATGCATACATGCCTCAACACTAATCCAAGTATAGGCACTTACTATTGTCATCGGGCTGCCCTGAATCGTGAGCGCTTTGAAAGCAGAATAGTCAAATATTGTGGCATCCCCTAGGCTATAACATGCAAATCAAAGCTGCACGGCTCTAACTCTTAGGTATGAAGATTTTCTCAATTTTCAGAATTTCCATTTATGCCAATATAATCACAAGAAAGGTACTCTTTCCTTTTTGCAGGTATTTAGGGGCAAAATAATCAAGCCGTATTAATTCTTGATCGAAGGGGCAAAAATTTTTGTTTCCAAAATTATCGATCAATGAGTAAATACGTGTTCTCGATCCAACTTCAAAATTATTGCTCCTAGAGCCATCTTCAAACCAACACAACTCAGGATAGATTACTGTTTCGCACAGACATCAGAACCAGTCCTGAATCAACTTAACTCAAGCTAGATTGTTGTTTTGCACAGACATCGGAACAAGTCCTTGAATCAACTCAACTTAGGCTAGACTGCTGTTTCACATAGACATTGAAACCATCCTTAAATCAACTCAACTCAGGCTAGATGTTGTTTCGCATAGATATCGGAACAAGTCCCTGAATCAACTCAACTCAAAAAAGAGTGTTGTTTCGCACAGACATCCGAACAAGTCCTTGAATCAACTCAACTCAAGCTAGACTATTATTACACACAGACATTGAAAAATTCCTTGAATCAACTCAACTCAGGCTAGATTGTTGTCTTGCACAGACATCAGAACTAGCCCTTGAATCAAGTCAACTCAAGCTAGACAGTTGTTTCTCATAGACATCGGAACAAGTCCCTGAATCAACTCAACTCAAGCTAGACTATTGTTTCGCATAGACATCGGAACAAGTCCTTGAATAAACTCAACTTAAGCTAGATTGTTGTTTCACACAGACATCAAAACTAGTCCTTGAATCAACTCAACTCATGTTAGACTGTTGTTTCGCATATACATCGGAACAAGTCCTTGAATCAACTCAACTCAAGCAAGATTGTTGTTTCATAAAGACATCAGAACTACTCCTTGAATCAACTCAACTTAAGCTGGACTATTTTTTTGCACAGACATCGAAACAAGTCCTTGAATCAACTCAACTCAACTCAAGCTAGACTTTTGTTTTGCACAGACATCGGAACAAGTCCTTGAATCAACTCAACTCAAGATAGACTATTGTTTCACATAGACATTGAAACTAGTCGTTGAATCAACTCAACTCAAGCTAGACTACTGTTTCGCACAGACATCGGAACAAGTCCTTGAATCAACTCAACTCAGGCTAGACTGCTGTTTCGCATACACATCGAAACTATCCTTGAATCAACTCAACTCAGGCTAGATGTTGTTTTGCGCAGACATCGGAACAAGTCCCCTAATCAACTCAACTCAAGCAAGAGTATTGTTTCGCATAGACATCGGAACAAGTCCTTGAATCAACTCAACTCAAGCTAGACTGTTGTTTCTCATAGATGTCAGAACAAGTCCCAGAATCAACTGAACTCAAGCTAGACTATTGTTTCGCACAGACATCAGAACAAGTCCTTGAATCAACTCAACTTAAGCTAGATTGTTGTTTAACATAGACATCTAAACTAGTCCTTGAATCAACTCAACTCAAGCCAAACTATTTTTTCGCATATACATCGGAACAAGTCCTTGAATCAACTCAACTCAAGCAAGATTTTTGTTTCATAAAGTCATTAGAACTACTCCTTGAATCAACTCAACTCATGCTGGACTGATGTTTTGCACAGACATCGAAACAAGTCCTTGAATCAACTCAACTCAAGCTAGACTGTTGTTTTGCACAGACATCGGAACAAGTCCTTGAATCAACTCAACTCAAGATAGAGAATTGTTTCGCACAGACATCAAAACAGTCATTGAATCAATTCAACTCAAGCTAGACTATTGTTTCGCATAGATATCGAAACAAGTCCTTGAATCAACTTAACTCAAGCTAGATTGTTGTTTCACACAGACCAACTCAACTCAATCTAGATTGTTGTTTCGCATAGATATCGGAACAAGTCCTTGAATCAACTCAACTGAAGCTAGATTGTTGTTTCGCATAGACATCGGAACTAGTCCTTGAATCAACTTGACTCAAGATAGACTATTGTTTCGCATAGACTCCGGAACTAGTCTTTGAATCAACTCAACTCAAGCTATACTGTTGTTTCGCACAGACATTAGAACAAGTCCTTGAATTAACTCAACTCAAGCTAGATTGTTGTTTCACCTAAACATCGGAACAACTCCTTGAATCAACTCAACTTAAGATAGATTTTTGTTTCGCACAAACATCAGAACAAGTCCTTGGATCAACTCAAATTGGGTAAGACCGCTGTTTCATACAGACATCGAAACATGTCCCTGAATCAAATCAAATCGGGCTAGACCGCTGCTTTGCACGGACATCGAAAAATGTCCTTGAATCAAATCAAATCGGGATAGAATGTTATTTCATATGGACATCGAGACAAGTCCCTGAACCAAGTCAACACCATTCCATCTGTGACATAATCACCATGAAGAAACAACATGAGAAAGAAGCCAGGTACGTTTCCCTTTTCCTTTTCTTACCGTGCTCCTAATCACATGTCCAAACTTGATCCGAGCTCAATAACCCGATTATGTCAACTTTGATCCCGCGAGGGGCAGCCTGTGAGCACCGGTTTTCCTCGACCTCTATGATGAAAATCCTATGCTACCTGTTAGGCAAACAAACGTGAGTCTGACTTGAGAATAAGTGGGATGTCGCTTGGAATGTCTCAAACGCTTCGAAAACTGAATAGTCCTCGATCCAAAATCCCGAGAAAGGTCCTTCAAGTGATTCGATGGCTTAGAGATGAGTGTGGGATTTAGGAGAATCTGTCACAGCTCTGATTAGAGATGCACGGCTATAGTTTCACTACTACAATCGCGTGGCTATAACCTTACAGCCACGCGGCTCTATCAAGCGGTCAGATTACTTCCTAAATAGCCTGCATTAGTGTTTGACTACGTTTTGGATTCCTTAATTAAAGGAATTTCGGGTGAGATTTGCTAGGTTTTGATATATCAGAAACTATTCACAGAAAAGATAACAAGAACGGGGACAAAACACAAAATTACAATGAGAAATCAAAAAGAAAAACAAAAAGAGAGGAAAAGCTAGCAAAGCTAAGAAAACGCAATAGAAAAGACCAGAAACAGTAAGCATATAGACGAGAGACACTTAAGGTGAGAGTTACCAGTCATACTATCATTGGTTCAGGTCATTCTTGATTTTGTTTCGATAGATTCGGGATGCATATTCGAGGATTTCGGGATGTTCACGGGATTCTAGGCACATTTTGACTTGCCAACCCACTTCCAGTCGTCAAACACACTAGAACATCAACCAGGTAAACTCTGAGAGGCCTTAAACTTGTAATTAGTTGTTTTGTGCTGTGTTTTTCTGTGTTTTGTTGAATTTCCAGAAACTGTTTGTTTGATTACAACCATGTGGCTTTAACTAGAGCCGAGCGGTTGTAATACCTTAGAACAGAGCCAAGTGGTTGTACCACTACTATCGTACGGTTGTGTTCTTCTGGGCAGAAACCCGAAAAGCCCTAAATCAACCGAAAGTAGTTAGCTTTCCATTTTGATAATTCTGTTATGAACTATTTCGGTCTCAATCACATCCGTTACACTTAAAATTATGGTTTTTGGTTTTCCGATAACATTGATGTGAGATTTTTGGTTTCTTTGATTTCGATTTTTGAAATCCAGGGTTGTTCGCTCCAAATCAGATCAACTGTCTAGCTTTAGAGGACCTCCAGGTTCCTCAAAGTCCTTAGGAATCATTGAAAACGATTAAAACAATGTTTATAAAAGCAAAGAAAACCAATTTTGAGTTTTAGACACTACAGTCACACGGCTATAGCGGCTATAGCTGTACGGCTCTAACTAGAGCCATACGGCTATAGTTCCCAGAAAGAGGCAGAATTGCGAGACGACTCCGATGGACATCGTCGTGTGATGCTGTCTTCAGCATTCAAATGTTTTTAGCATGTTTACTGCTTTTGGACCTTAGATGGATGTTGAAATTAGGAAACCCTTATGAATGGAACCCCGAGTTCCGGGATATCCAACCCACTAAAATGAAACAATTTGCATGTAATCGAGCCAAATGGTTTTCAAAATTACTTTTAAGCATAAAAACCTTCAGGGTGTTTCTAAAATGGTTTTCCAGGTCTAATCGAGCAAGTCGCTTGGACATCTCGGTTGCCCCTAAATGCATGCTCCCATTTCCTAAAATCCCCTATTTTGTCCTGTATGAGTCCTATGTGTGTTTGGGATATAATTGTGCTAACATCTGTTTTGTAGCTTTTGATTTTTGATTTTTGATGTATTTAATAGGTCACCTTGTGTATCCTAGGCAATTGTAATTTTTTAGATATTTGTGTATTCTAGGCAATTGTATTAGTGATGATGAGAGTTTTTCTCTTTTTGGGTTGTAATACGTGGCCTCTATTTCCTTTTGGTTTGCTTTTGGATGTATGGCTTATTTTTCTGGACTTTACTTTTAGGCTATTTATTTTATGTCATCTGAATGAGCATGGGCTAACAACAAAAGATAAAAATGGGTAGAGAAATAAGTCAATATAATATGGTATTATAAACTTATAAATGAAAGCAAGCTTGAGGTTGAATAGGTAAGTTGCCCGAACCCTAAATCTCTGGATTAGGTACGGCAGTCTATGCTTGGTAGGGAGCTGTACCAGAATTTCCCGGATGAGCTGATCCGGGTGGCGACTCTGTCACTGCTCCTGAATTTAGGTCTCAAGGTCATTAAGTAATAAAATGAGATTTTCTAAAATGTAAAACCAGTTTTCCCAAAATTCATATTCAAAGGAAAGGTTTTCTATAAAAAGATTTCCAAATAAACCAATGGTTTTCCAAAGCAAGATGCAAACCCTTTTTCAAAACAACATCAAACATTTCAAATTCTTCTCTTTTTTCTCAGTTCGATTTGCCGCATTTCGTTTTTGCTAAAAAGGTCGTCCGCTAACAGTAGGCGATTGTATTGGTGAGGATGAGAGTTTTTATTTTTTTGGGTTGTAATAAGAGCCTCTATCTTTTTGGTTTGGTTTGGATGTATGGTTTACTTTTCTGCACTTTATTTATTTCTATCACCTGGATGAGCATGGTCTAACAATAAAAGATAAAATAGGTAGAGAATAAGTGAGTACAATATTGTAATATGAACTTATAAATGAAAGCAAGCTTGAGGTTGAATAGGTAAGTTGCTCGAACCCTAAATCTCTGGATTAGGTACAGTAGTCTACGCTTGGTAAGGAGCTATACCGGAATTTCCTAGATAAGCTGATCCAGTGGCGACTCTGTCATTGATCCCAAAATTTAGGTTTTGAGATCTTTAAGTAATAAAATGGGATTTTCTAAAATGTAAAAACTAGTTTTCCCAAAACTTACATTCAAAGGGAAGGTTTTCGACAAAATGATTTCCAAACAAATCAATGGTTTTCCTAAGCAAGCTACAAACCCATTTTCACCAAATATCAAACATTCAGTTCTCTTTTTTCCCTGTTTGCTTCACTGCGTTCCACTCTAAAAGGTCGTCCGCTCACACCAGAACTAATGAAACAAATGGAGATGATATTCTTGGCTTTGAGATTTTTTGCAGATGTAGTAGACTTTTCAAAGTATGGCTTTGAACCAATTGTGTAGATGCTCAAGGCTGAAAAAGAAGGTGAGAAAGAAGAACTCTTGAAGAAACCTCCTGGTAGTGGAACTATGAGTGTGGTGGTCTCTACAAACAATGGGAAAAAGCCAGTGGCAAAAAGCTATTATGAAGAGGAGGTTGATGTGGTTGTGGATGCCATATCCATAACACTGTCAGCTCTACCGAAGAAAGGGCTAAAGGAGTAGATAGATCTTGTTGAGAATACAGTCGTAGAATAGACCAAGCTAATGAGGAAAGGTAAGGCAAAGATAGGGGAATTTGTTCCCTATAAAGCCTAAAATATAAGCATTGGAGACTTATTTGAAAGGCCTATTCGTGGAGGGGGAAGCCGTTGATGCTGAAGGTGCTGTAAAGAAAGACCCTTCGCATGTGGAGGATGTCAATAATTTCTTTGTAAACATATCCTCTGTATTTGATGTGAACAATTCTGCCTATAAGGATTTGAATGAAATGAACTCTAACTTTGCTTACTTGCGTGATGTTTTCTGATGGGTCTCTGCATACATTCTAGCATTCATTCAATGTGCTTAGCATACATGACACTCAATTGTGTGAAATTAATTAAGGTATATGAAAATCCTAAAATGGTATCTATCTCAAATGAACTGACTCTTGAAGAAAAAAGAGAAATGATAAAAGTCTAAGAGAAACATGTTAGGGCATTCACTTGGTCTTATGCAGATATGCCAGGAGTTGATAGAGAGATAGCAGAGCATCAAATTCCGATAGATACGAAAATTAAGCAAGGAAAATAGAAGCTCAGGCATCTCATAACAAAATGGGCAAAGAGAGTAAAAGCAGAAGTGGCTAAGCAAATCGAAGCTAAGTTCTTGGAAGTGGTGGGATACCCAAAATGGCTTGCCAATATCATACCGGTGGCAAAGAAAGACAGAAGAGTTAGGGTCTATGTCGATTATAAAGACCTAAATAAGGCATACAATGATTTTCCTTTGTTGTACATAGATGTATTGATTGACAACACAGCCAGAGTAGCGATGTATTCATTTTTGGATAGGTTTTTTGGTTACAATTAGATTCTGATGGACATAATCAACAAAGTCAAGATGACGTTCATTATGGAATGGGGAACTTATTGCTATAGAGTAATGTTTCTTGGGCTAAGAAAGTGGGGGCACCTACCAAAGAGCTTTCACTCCACTCCATAACATGATCATAAGGAAGTTGAGGTATATGTTGATCATATGTTAGTCAAATCCATCACCCAGGAAGAGCACCCTGTTATCCTGGATAGATTCTTGACTAGGATCAAGAAATACAACCTTTCCCTTAACCCAAAGAAATGCTTGTTCAGCATAACATCAGGCAAGCTATTAGCTCACATTGTCAGTCAGAAGGGCATTGAGATGAATCTAGATAAAATAAAGGCCATTAGGGATATGTTAATTCCAAAAACCGAATAGAAAATCCGATTGTTTATGGAGTCTATCTAGCATGTTAATAGGTTCATCGTTAGGTTGACTATTGTTTGTGAGCCCATGTTCAAGCTTCTCAGGAAGGAACGGCCGATTAAATGGAACAATCAGTGTCAAATTGCATTTCATAGAATCAAGGATTATCTGATGAACCCACCAGTTTTTAAACCCCCAACCCCCAGTAAGTCGTTGATCCTATATCTGGCTATAGAAGACACTTGAGTAAGGGCAATACTAGTATAAAAGCAAGATGATCAGAGAGAACATGCCATCTACTACCTCAATAAGAAACTTCTTGATTATGAAGCTCGATAGATCATTGTACAGAAAACCTATACAGCTATGGTATGGTTGACAAATAAGTTAAGGCATTACTTATAGTCCTACAAAATACAGGTAGTAGCCAAAGTTGATCAATGAGTACTTGTGTGAAGCACCAGCACTAGCAAGGAAGTTGTCCCGATGGCTACTATTATTATCTAAGTTTGATATTGAATATGTAACCAAGAAGGTAATCAAAGATAAAGTTGTCCCAAAATTTCTAACAAACGAACCCTTAAAGTTTGATTATATGGAGAATCTAGAGTTCCCCGATGAACAGTTAGCCATGGCGGAAGTTGAACCTAGGAAATGGACAATGCATTTTGATGGAGCTATAAATAAAAAGGGTTCCAGTTTAGGAGTGATCATAATCACACCGAAGGGAGTGATAATTCCCTTGTCAAAACCACTAGAGTTCTAATAACCAATAATGGTGCTGAATACAAAGCTTGCTTATTTGGTATCGATGCCCTCATCACGTTAGGGGCAAATGATGTCCTGATCATTAGAGACTCTTTATTGGTTATCTGCTAAGCTACAAGGGAATGGGAAATCAAGGAGGACTCCCTTCGACCATATTTGGAAATTGTGTGGCAACGTCTTAAGACATTCAAGTGATATGAGTTCAAGCAGGTGGAATGAGATGATAGTCATATGGCTAATTCTTTGGCAACCCAGTTGTGAGCGTCGGGTTTTCTTGACTTCGATGATGATAGAATACCAAATGTTATCTGTTCTTATTGTTCATGACGAGAGTCAAAGAATTCAGATTTAAACGAACTAGAAACTTGAAACCAAAAAGAATTTGAAGAATTAGGGCAAAAGGGGACAACAGCGGCATGGATGAAGGATAGCTATATGGCTATTGCATAAACATCCATACGAATGTTGATCGAGAGCCATACAGCTGTTGATGAGTGGCAGCAACCTTGCACAAAGGAGACAATTGTTGAAGAACGAGCTTGAAAACTAAATCTCCATTAATCTTGTTGATTATAGGGTTATTTGAATTGAAGGGAGTTCTAAGATACAAAATTAACAATTAACATCAGAAGAGAGAAATTAAGAAAGATTAAGCAAAGTGAAAAAGAAAGAACAAAAAAAATCTCTCAAACTTGAAAACTCAAAATCAAAGAATCAAAACCACAAATTCCTCAATTTCAGTCACAAATTCATCATTCAAACTGATCCTAAACCTTCAAAGACTTATTGGGTTGCTGGAATGAGAATTAGAGCTTAATTTGGAGGAATTCAAAGTTTTCGGTTCAAAGTTCAAATTCAATTTAAATCCAAATTCAACTTCAAGAACAGTTTTCTATCAAATTGAACACTGGATAAGCATCTAAAAGATAATTCTGAGAGGCCCTAAACCTATTTACAACTTTCTGGGGTTGATTTACTATGCATTTCATTCGTTTTCATTTTTGCTCTATATTTCCATTTTTTGGTAAACCAGAGCCACATGGCTATTTCGATACCCGCACGGATATTACCACAGCCACACTGTTGTTGCACTACAGCCGCAAGGATATTGTTTATTTTTAAAATTAAGTGACTTCAATTTTTAGTGATTTCTCTGTTGCATTTAAAACCAGAGCCATATGGGTGTTTTGATGCCGCACGGCTGTTATTTCTACACCTGCACAACTATAGTCTTGAATCCAGAATAGATTTTTGTATATTTTTCATATTTTTTGCATATTATTTTGACCTAGATTTATTTTCTATATTTAATTTTTGTATTAATTTTCATAAGACAGTTCAACGATAGAAACACAAGTTTCTTGAAAACCGACCTATTTTTGTATGCGTATATATTAAACCGCACAAATTGATTTTCAAATGAATTTCCAGTCCCATCAAATTATGGTTCAAAATGTTTTCCAAGTCAAATCGAGTAATTTATTGAATTTCCGGATTTTCCTTCTAAGCTATCTTGAATCCGTAATTATAAGTTTGTTTGAGTCCTACGTGTATATATTTATCTGTACTAACTTTGTTTTGCAGGTAGATGTATGTTAGGATAGATGAATGTCTTGATTTTATTGTATATAGACATATTTTGTACCCCAAATCCCTTTTATACAATTGTATACCCTAGGGTAGTCATTTGATTGCTCTATATATATTTTAGATTTCCTGAATTTATTTACTGCTTTCAAAATTTATTTATTATTTTCAGCATTTTATTTATATCTCGTGTGTAAGCATTGACTAAATATATCAAGATAAAACCAACCATACAAATATAAAAGGCGTTGATATAAACTGTTAAATATATTTTGAATAGAGAAGAAATAGGTGAGTTGTTCGAACCCGAATCTCTAATTAAAATTTATAGCAAGCCGTAGCTTGTCTTGGCTGTATCGTAATTTCCCAGTTAAGTTGAGCCAAGTGGCAACTTCTAACACTTTTAGTGAGAGCGTTCGAGTTTGGTCATTTTCTTGCTATAAAACCCATTCTCATAAAACCCTTTACTAAAATCTTCTCGGTCCGGTCGTGAGGCCCCTGCTATTTAGGATCATCCGCTCACAGTGGTGACTTCACTGGGGATAAATTTTGTTTTTGATTTTCAAAATCAAAATTGACAAACACTGAAAATTCTTGACTCAAAATGTTTTGACACTTTTATATCAGTACCTTTTATTTGCATATCATTTAGATACACTTTGCACACACATTTTTGAGGTACCTTTTAAACCCTGATGTGCTGTTGAAGTGTCCCTTAAGTTTCACCAAGTCTTAGGGGCACGGAAATGATACATCATTCATAGCCTTATACGAACCCATTCATTTGGACCCTTCAGTGGGTAGAAGTGAGGAGTATATTTTTCTATGGGAACCTTGATTTGAACCCCAGACATTTGACTTGGCCCATCTTTAACGACCGTAGTAATTTCCCTTAGGAAGCCAAAACGAAAAATTACATTAACCTATTGAGAGATGACCTTTATTATTCCCCATTGATAATAAAAAGAACCAACTCCTAGGAAAGATTTTTGTCGACCAAACGTAGAGAAATAAGGTTGAAAGTGAGTACATATTTATGCATGTTCTAATGTTTATTCTATGTGCAAGAATTTGCATATTTTGCATTTGCATAAACCATTTAGATTTGCACGCATTTTTTGCATTTACATATAATATCATCTCATCACCCAAACCATAAAATCTCGAAATTTTCAAATCTCGAAATCGCCAAATCCCTGAATCCCAAAATCGCTAAATCCCTGAATCCCAAAATTGCCAAATCCCAAAATCACTAAATCCCAAATAGTTAAATTCCAAATTACCAAATCGCCAAATCCTCAAATCGTCAAATTCCTAAATCATCAAATCCATAAATCACTAAGAACCCTAAATCACCAAAAACTCTAAATCCCCAAACTACGTCGAAATGCTGCCTATTTATAATTAAATTTACATTTATACGAAACCATGTATAAGACCAGCTCTACACACTAATCCAAAACCTCGTGTAAGTCCAGCTTTATACACTAATCCAAAGCCCTGTATAAGACCGGCTCTATACACTAATCCAAAGCCTTGTATAAGACCGGTTCTATATGCTAATCTAAAACCTCATATAAGACGAGCTCTATATACTAACCCAAAGCCCTGTATAAGACCAGCTCTATACACTAAGCCAAAGCACTATATAAGACTAGTTGTATACACTAATCCAAAGCCCTGTATAAGACCAACTCTATGCACTAATCCAAAGCCCTGTACAAGACCATTGTTGGGATATGCCCTAGTCCAAAGGCATTGGTCCTTGTTTTGTATCATACATTATTAGATATTTTATTGATTGATGTATCATGCATTTGTGTCATTAATAAAGGCATTAATCTATTTATTATATATCTTGTGCTATATTTTAAATGGAGTACCTAATGGACATATCCATAGCCATGTTGACAAGTGTCATGCACTTGGCAGTAAGACCATGGATAGGGAAAACGATATAACCATAAAGAGATCCGTAGGCTATTCCAATCATGGGAATGAATGGAACTAGAGACTATCATTAACCTAGTTATATGGTGGTGTCTTACCGGCCATTGGACATGCGATGTTAACCAAGTTAATGGGTACATGTAAAAGGGGCAAGGTACTGGATAGATCCACTAAATGAGAAATCCACATGGTAAAGCATCCCTAGTGATTCTCGTGTAGTACTTGTATGGATCCTTTGACCTTACTATATGATGGTGCTAGTCGCATACTTTGTTGTACGCCTAAAGGGCCTGTAAAAGGGTGCCAAGTATGGGTACGTTCGGGTATGTCACTAAGCATGGCAGTGCTATGGATATACAAAAGGGATATGTCACTCAGTATTCCACTGAGAAGATATCACCGGCCTCTTGATGAATGTGACTGATAATAGTGTGGCCACACCCAAACAAGTTGAAACTTGTTTGTGAGCATCAGTACATTCGGGATCAAGTACATGTCCGGACACAAAAGAGGATGATCAATCCATGCCTCTGTGTTGGACACCGATATCAATGACATGGGATGTACAAGCTTAAACTACAGAGTTATGATCAAAGTTGGACTACCATCTCCATCTTAATTGGTGGCTGCAGTGGCTTGCTAGAGCCCGCCTATAGTCTGTGGGCCACAGGCCCACTGCAAACATAAAGATGAACCCACAGGATCGTACACATTGAACATCTGAACTCGGACTTAAGGGATCACCAGTATACTTAGAGTATACACACCGAAGAGAGAGGATTATTATTAATTATATTATAAGGATCAATTGGATTAATCAAAATAATAAAATTAATATTTGCATTGGCCTTCTCATAATTAATGCAATGAATTGATTTATGAGATTATTTCTTAGGTGGAAATGTTTCATATGTATAGGTTTCTTAATTTTATGAGTGTCAAAATTAATTCCATGGTGAAATTAATTGATCAAATTAAATTTAATTTAAATGTATGAAACATATATTATGGTATAATGTATTAGAATACATGTTGAATAAAATTAAGTTTGATAATTAATTGGACCAAAAGAATTAATATTGACCTGGGCTTTAAAAGGAGAAAAGCCCACATAAAATTAAGTAGAGATTGGGGCGAAATTTTTGTCAAAAATTTCAGCCCTATAGGTTAAAAATTAACCTAGAGTCAGCCCTATAGGTTAAAAATTAACCTAGAGAATTCAGCTAAGTGATATAGGAAACATAGCCAAAAATTACAGCCACCAAAATCTCTCTCTTGTTTGATCTCATCACTACCACGGGTCGTGTTTGATAGGCGTTCGTGTACGTGAACGCGGAGGGAATCAATTTTGGTTTCTGCAACCATCTCTAGAAGAGATATCTCTGGTGAGAAATCTATTCTTTTCTATTTAATTTTAAGTTTTACAATTTTCACATCAATTTCTCCTGGGCACACATTTGAGGAAATCACCGTGTTCTTTCGCATTTAATCAGGGGATTTCCGGTGAAAAATCCCAACACATCTATAATCAGAGCCATGACAGATTCCTTTAAATCCACATTCACCTTTAAACCCTCTGATCACTCAAAGGATCTTTCTTAGGGTTTCAGATCGAGGTCGCTCGGTTTTTGGGGCGTTTGAGACATTTCAGGTGACATCCTGCTCATTCTCAAGTCCAATTCATGTTTGTCTACTTAACAGGTAACATAGGACTCTCATTACAGAGGTTGGGAAAACCCGTGCTCACACCTTTAACTAAAATTATTCGAAACATGGCTCGAGGAGCAAAGAACAGATTGTAACTCATGTTGAAACAAATTGAAAACCACCAAAAATCAAAATAGGGATTGTCATCATTACAGGATGGGCTGTACAGCCAAATTTAGAAGGAGGCATGGCCCAACTTTGAAGGATTAAGCCGTGGAAGAGAGCTACTTAAAGTGGGAATAACTATGATTTGAAGATGAGCTGTATGGTTCAAAAGATTGGTCGTACAACTCAAAAGATTGGCCACACGGCCCAATTTGGAAGGCAGATGGGCCGTACGACCCATCTCTTAAGGAATCGACTGGCTAATTTGGCCCACTTATAGAATAAAGAATTGATTTCTTGAAGCTGATGTCTACGGGAAGAAGGAATTGTTACAAGAAGAGATTAGATGAAAAGAAAAATCATTAAGCACATTAAACAACTCAACAACACTGGTTCACCATGGCTCAACCTTCTCTCTAGCTTCAACATTTTCTTCTTCAACTCTTTCATTTTTTTCCTTAAGCCTTTAAGCCATTAACAATACACATTAACTTTTCAAGCTCAAATCAAGCCAAACTCAACCATTTCAAACACCAAAATCACATTTCCATTTGTAAAACACCTCGGTTAAAAGCTATATATAGCTGCATTTCGGCTTCCCTGTGAGTTTCAGTTCGTATTGATGAGTTACACCGGTTTAAAGCTCCAAGGAACGAATTCGGATTATTTCCCTAAAATCTAGATAAACAAGCTAAAGGTAATCACTGAGAGGCCATAAAATCCTCTCTCTCTATTCCTGAATTGTTTATTGTGTCTGTGTTGTGTAAAAATGAAAAATCGTTTCTCGTAAATTTCAAGAACATAGTCGTATGGCCCATCTTTGGAAGGAATTGAGCCACACGGCTCATTATGGCCTAAAAGCCCTGCACTGAAATCCTTCTCTATTTTCCATGAATTTTAGTTTTACGAATCTAGGGCGAAAATCTCTAATTTCTCAGTCTAATCAATAGATAGACCCCCAAATGGATCGTAAAATTCAAAAGGAGAAAACCCTTAAATTAATTTCTACATGTTAAAATCACAAAAATAAAATTGTTTTTATTGTTAAATCCGGATCTCAAGATCCAGATTTAACCCATTTTCAAGCCCCTGCGGTTCTAGAAATTCATTTCATAGCATAGCATTTATTTATGTTATTATTCATCATGCATACATTTTTTATAAAATCAATTTCGGGTGTTTATGCACTATATTGACCTAGACTCAATTTCAAAGCATTTTTTAGGACTCGCACAAAGGAGATTTCTGATAAATCTCTGGATAATTGACTCACATTTTCCATGTAGAATAATAAATATAAATTGGCAAATTTTTTTTCTAAAATCATTTTCTACAGATCCAAAAACACAGGGCGTTCATAAAATTGTTTTCCAAGTCTAATTGGGTAAACCTTCCGGGTTTTCCCCGACTATCCCCTAAATGCATGCCCTAAGCTATCTGGATATCCCATTTTGTCATATTTTGAGTCCAATATGCTTATGTTTATCTGTATCACTAACCTCTATATTGTAGGTAGATGTATGTTAGGTTAGATATATGCTAGCTTTATATTTTTAGAATAATTCATGTAAAATAGGCGATTGTACCCATTTCCCATTTTTGTCAAATGTATCCCCTCAGATAGTTTATTCGATTGGGTTGTAATAATTTTATTTCCTGAATTTTTTTATGGCTTTTCATATGAGCATATAGGAAATATCTAGGGTTAAATACTGCATAGGGATTAAAATAACAAAAAGTGCAAATTTGGCATAGTTAAAGCTATTTCACAATAAAGCAGAAATAAGTGATTGTTCAAACCAGAATCTCTGCCTTAAAGGTATAGGAATCCCTATCAGGCTTGGCTATACCACAATTTCCTGGTAAGAGCTGAGCTGAGTGGCAACTCCTGTCAACCTTTAAGGCACGAGGAATTGGTTTCGTACGTTCCTTTGTTTTGCCTTATTTTCCAAAACCCAAAAACCACATTTTTTTTCTATTCTAAATATCCAAAACCCCCCGAACTGGTCTCACGGCCGGCTATTTACCCTCCGAAAAGGATCGCTCGCTCTCAGTGGTGACTCTGTTGGGGAGATTTTTATAAAACCAATAAACTAACGCTACAAATGTTTTATGTGAAATAGCCTAACCTTATAAAATTTCACTCTTTTTTTCGCATCATATCACGGGCACTTATGCATACACATTCTCAAAAATCCCTTATTCACCCCGATGTACTGTTGAAGTGTAGCCGACAGAGCGAAAGCTTCCCGGGACATGGATATGGTACATCACTCATAGCCTAGTACAAACCCCTTCATTTAGACCCTTGAGTGGGAGAAGTAAGGAGTATATATTGATGCAGGAGCCTTGATGTTAACCCTTGGCATGACCATGACCCATATATAAAGATATAGTAATTTCCCCATAATCTAGAACTAGAAAAGTTGCATTCTTGAGAGATGCCTTTGTTATCCTCGATTATGACAAGATACCCAACTCCTAGGGCAATTTCGAATTGACCAAGTGCGGAGTGATAAGGTCGAAAGGGTGAACATTCTCTTGCTTATGCCAAAATGTTTGCTCGATGTGCAAATTTATATTTATTTCATTCCATTCATACAAAACATGTAAATACATGTTGTGCATGCATGACTAACTGCTTTATGCAGCCATATTGTGTGACATACATGCTTTACCACAACATACAATTAACATTTGTGTTCATTCACCTTAACCTTCTTTTGTGTAGCCATATGCATTGTATGACATTCATGTCCTTAATCTTTAGGCATATCATTATACCAATATTTGGTCTATATCATGCATTTATACCTATCCATAACCACTACCATATAATGCCCCTACTTTAGGCGTACCAATACGCTAAAATGTTTTCTGTACACACTCGTGTACGAGTTCCCTTCATAAGTAGTGTCTTGCCCCTAAGCCTTAAGCGTGCCAATGTGCCGAAACTCCATCCGTGCACACTTATGTGCGAGTATCCTTTTTGTAAGTAGTGTTTTGCTCCTAAACCTTAGGCATGCAAATGATCCAAAATGTTGTTCATACTCACTTATGTACAAGTCCATCTTCATAAGCAGCGTCTTGTATCCTCAAACCTTAAGTGTACAAATGGGCTGAAATGCTATCCGTACACACTCGTGTATAAGTCTACCCTTGCAAGCATTGTCTTGTATTCTAAACCTTAGGCGTACAAATGCACCAAAATGCTGTCTGTACACACTCGTGTATGAGTCTACCCTTGCAAGTAGTGTCTTGTAACCTAAACCTTAGGTGTATAAATGTGCCAAAATGCTGTCTGTACACACTCATGTACAAGTCTACCCTTACAAGCATTGTCTTATATCCCAAACCTTAGGTGTACAAATGCGCCAAAATGTTATCTGTACACAATCGTGTACAAGTCCATCTTCATAAGCAGTGTCTTTTATCCTCAAGCCTTAGGCATACAAATGCACCGAAACTTTGTCTGTACACACTAATGTCCTAGTTTCCTTTTTGCAAGCAACATCTTGCTTACAAATACGCTAAAATGTCATATATACACATTCACGTACATGTCTACCCTTGCAAGTAGTGTCTTGTATCCTCAAACCTAGGTGCACAAACGTGCCAAAACTCCATCCGTACACACTAGTGTACGAGTTGCACCATCGCAAGTAGCATCTTGCTCCTAGACCTTTGGTGTTCAAATACTCCAAAACTCCATTTGCATACACTCATGTATAAGTATCCCTTTTGCAAGCAGTGGCTTGATCCTAAACCTTAGGCATTCAAATATGCCAAAATTCCTTATATACACACTCATATACGAGTACACCATCGCAAGTAGCATCTTTCTCCTAAACCTTAGGCATTCAAATATGCCAAAATTCTATCTATACACACTCGTGTATGAGTATCCTTTTTGCAAGCAATGTCTTGCTCCTAAACCTTAGGCGTTCAAATATGCCAAAATCACATCCGTGCACATTCATGTATGAGTATCGCTTTCACAAGCAGTGTCTTGCTCCTAAACCTTATGCATTCAAATACATCGAAATTTCATCTGTACACACTCGTGTACGAGTATCCCTTTCATAAGCAATGTCTTACTCCTAGACCTTAGGCGTTCAGATATGTTGAAACTCTATCTGCACACCCGCATACGAATATCTCTTTTGCAAGTAGTGTCTTTCTCCTAACCCTTAGGCGTACAAATACATTGAAATTACGGCTGTACAAACCCCTGTATGGATATCATATCATTCATTTTCCACAAGTAGGTCCTACCTATACGGATATTATATCATTCATTTTCCACAAGTAGGTCCTACCTGTACGGATATCATATCATTCATTTTCTACAAACAGGTCCTACCTGTACAGATATCATATCATTCATTTTCCATAAGCAGTTCCTACTTCCAGATATCATATCATTCATTTTCCACAAGTAGGTCCTACCTGTATGGATGTCATATTGTTCATCTTCCATAAGCAGGACCTACTTGTACGGATATCATATCATTCATTTTCCACAAGCAGGTCCCACCTGTACGGATGTCATATCACTGATTTTCCACAAGTAGGTCCCACCTGTATGGATGTCATTTGATTGTTTTCCACAAGAAGGTCTTGCTTGTTCGGATATCAAATTGTTCATTTTCCACAAGCAGGTGCTGCTTGTACAGATGTCATATTGTTTGTTTTCCACAAGTAGGTAATACCTGTCCAAATGTCATATTATTTGTATCCACAAGTAGGTCCTGCCTGTACGGATATCATATTGTTCATTTTTCACAAGTAGGTCCTACCTGTACGGATGTCATTTTGTTTGTTTTCCACAAGCGGATCCTACCCGTACAGATATCATATTGTTTGTTTCACATCCTTCTAGTCTAAGGGCATGCATAATGCACGCATCATCAAGGGATCATGCGTGGCAATCACACTATCAGTTTTATCATATGTCTTAGCATGTTAGGAAACTCTCATCCTGTAAGCATTGTCCTACCCCAGCTCGGGGGCGTCAACGCACACCTGACCATTCTGTATCAGAATTGTACCACCTATGTACATAAATCTACCCTCTCATGGATGTGGTTCCCCTAATAGCTGCCATGTACTTCTATATAAACATATCATTTCAGATGCATATAGGCATGAGGTCCTACATCCATCATAACATAACATCATTCGGCATTCATTACATCTCACACATGCATCCTACATTTCAGTCATTCATCATGCCATAAGTCCTAATGTTTATTTTTTTGGCAATGAAAACCTGGAAAAGACCAGAGGGCAGATTAGAATGTAAAAGTCCAAAAGAGATAGCAACAACAGTAGCCGCATCTTCGGTAGTACATTCTCTAGTAGATAAAGTGTCAGTGCCAGTGGTTTGTATAGAGCCTGAGACAGCTCAGTATACAGAGGAAGAGGACAATGTATTTGTTGTGGCAAAGTGGTTTGAATCTTATAGAGAAGACAATGATTAATTAGGTTTAGAGTTAGCCAGTGAAAGCAAGGAATCAGTAGACAAAGGGATTGATATAGTAGAAATGGCCACACCAAGCAACAACACAGAACTCATTAAGGAGATGCTCCGATCTTTGGATTTCATTCGGACTATGGAATCCATGGTTAGAAACTTGGCATAGAAAGATAAAGAATTTTCCTCATCCGGACAGGAAGAGGGTCAATCTAGGCAGGAAGGTGCATCAGAGGGAGGATCCTCGACAGAAAGGCAGTTGAAAGATAAGTTTGCAGAATTACAAGAAGTTGTATCTAAATTGAAGAAAGTTGGGAGCCCTATCTTGAATTGTCTTGACATAGATACTTTGGTGAATAGGGGTATCGAGGCCTTCCCTGTGGGATTCTAGATGCCCAGGTTGCCTATCTATAAAGGGCTGGGTTCGCCAATAGCTCATATCAACTAATACATCAATATAATGCTCACAGCCGAGGTTAAGAAACAATTGGTAAACCCGTTCTCCACTACACGATGGATTGGGAGGCAGTATCAGTCGCTTTCACCCATACTACAGCTTCAACACATAGATCCAAGTAAAGCTTTCTGACTTGGAACATGTCAAGTAGAAGTACAATGAATCATTTGTTGAATACTATAGCAGATGGGTTGAAAAGATGTTTTAGTTGAAGAATAAACTAGATGAGGATGAATTATCCAGAAGTTGATAGAAAGAAGCCTGGACATGTCTTAAAATGAAATGAAATATCAAGATTTTACGACTTTTCATGATGTATACAAAATGGCATCTTGAATTGAGTTGGACTTGGGCAACAACCCTGTAGCATACAGGTTTAGGGGCAGTGTTGGTGTGAGCTTGGGGTATAGGTCAAGCGGTCAAAACAAGAGTAGTGGGGTCACTGACAAATCATTTTAGAAGAATTAGTCAGTTCAGTCAGCCATCAGAGCGACAGAGGTAGCGGCAATTTCATAAAGGTTAGAAACTAGAGAATAGAGAGTTGGGGGAGTGTCACCTTGGGCCTTATTGTTAGCCAAGATATTTGCTAAATGCAGAAATAGGGGACTGCTACAATCCCTGCATCCTTAGAGCCCGCTAGCCGAGGTTGACAGGGGTAATTTTTGCTCATATCATGTAGTGGCATGTCACAAGACCAACAACTATTTAAGGCTAAGAGACGACATCCAAAAGTTGGTGGATGAGGGAAAGTTACAGGAATCCCTGAAGCCCAGCACACAGAACAACCCACTATGATGGTTTCAAAGATGAGTGAACATGGTGCAGTCTAGATTACCTGATAATTTTGTATTTTCACAAGTTTTGCAGGCGAACCCCATGGTTCATTTAGTTACGACAAAAGGAGAAAGTTATGTAGGAGAAGTCTAGGCCCCTGTACCGATGTGTTTAGATGATTTAGATTCAGAGGATGAATATGAAAGCTAGGGTAGTTAGAGAAGAAAAGAATCAGAGGAAGTCAGGAATGTGACCTGGAGTGGTCGAATCTATCAACCAGCGACCCAACAAGGGCCCAAAGGAACCAAGGCCTAACAAGGGCAAAGAACAGTGGAAGTCAAGGGGAGCAGTTCAGAGCCCCTAAAAGCAATAAAGAGAGATGACTTTGTGGTAGTACAGATGAAGAAAACTCTATTACAAACGAGTCTTTGGGATTTAATTTTGGCCTCCAAGAAGCATCAGAAGGCATTGGCAAGAAAGCTTAGGGAGATTAAAGTTCCCCCTATCTACCCACTGGAAGCCATGTGTTGTCTGTTGAATCAGATCAAGGAGAAGCCTTTTAAGATAGCGTTCACTAAGAATGACCAGCCAGTAGAAGGGCAGGGCCACAATAAGGCCATATATATAAAGGTCAATATCTTAGATTGGGTCATGCCATGTGTGATGGTAGATGACAATTCCACCTTGAACATATGCCCTAAGAACATACTACCATATTTGGGACTGAGTAAAGAAGCCTTGAAAAGGTCTTCCACTGTGATTAGGGCCTATGATGATTATAAAAGAATAGTTATGGGTACTTTCGAAGCTAAGATCGAAGTAGGGCTGATCAAGTCTACTGTATCTTTCACAGTGATTGATATTCTGATCACCTTTTCATTACTCCTAGAAAGACCCTGGTTTCACCCTCTGGGGTGGGGTACCCTCTACTTTACCCCAGAAGATTAAATTCCCCTTGGATAGTGGGGTTATAACTATTAAAGCAGATACACATTCCGTGGTAGCAGAGTTGAGCATAGAATTGCCACCTTTTGGAGGATTGTAGGTAGCAATGATTAGTGAGAACATAAGCAAGTCTAGTAAGGCACCAGAGAGAACACCCACTTATGAGGAAGAATTGGAACGAATATTGGTAGAGATCACAGAGGAGTCTAACTAGATGTGAGCATAGGTTTTCTCGACCTCTATGATAAGAATCCTATGTTACTTGTTAAGACAGATGAACGTGAGTCAGACTTGGGAATGAGTGGGATGTTGCCTGGAATGTCTCAAACGGTTTGAAATCCACACGGTCCTCAATCCGAAACCCCGGAAAGGTCCTTAAAGTGATTAGAGGACTTAGAGGTGAGTGTGGGATTTAGGAGAATCCATTGCGGCTCTGATTAGAGGCGCACAGTTGTAGTTCACAACCACAGTCATGCGGCTCTAGTTCCAGAGCCGAATGGCTATAAACTTATAGCCACAAGACTTTATCAAGCGAACAGAATTATTCCTAAATAGCCAGCTAGTCTTTGATAACAATGAGAACTCCTTAATTAGGGGAATTCTCTACCGAGATTTGGTAGGGTTTTAATAGTAGAAAAAAGAAAGAGAATGGAATAACATAATAGACAAAACAAGAGAAAAAAAAGGAATTCTAGGAGGCAAAACCGAAAAAGAGAGAAAAGAGTGAAAACATAAGAAACCAAAGCAGAAATACATAAAACACTTAAGACACACATTAAGTGAGAGTTCACGATCGTATCACATTCATTTGGGGTGGTTCTCAGGTTTTGTTTGAATCGATTCAGGATGCATACTCGAGCATTTCAGGGTGTTTATGGGATTCTAAGCACATTCCAACTTTTCAATCCAATTTGGATCGTCAAACATGCTAGAACATCAAAAAGGTAAAATCTGAGAGGCCTTAAACTTGTACTTGTTTAATTTGTGTGGTGTTTATTTTTTGTATTTTACAAAAATCTGGAATTGTCTATTTGATTAGAGCCGTGTGGCTCTAACTAAAGCCGATCGGCTGTAATCCCTTAGAACAGAGTCGAGCGGCTGTAACACTATAGCCGCACGGCTGTGTTCTTCAGGGCAGAAACCTGAAAAGCCCTAAATTGATCGAAAGCAGCCAGTTTCCTATTTTTATCGTTATGATATGAACTATTTCGGTCCAATCACATCTGTTACATTCTGAATTATGGTTTTCGATTTTCCTAGAATATTGATGTGAGATTTTCGGTTTCTTTGATATTGATTTTTGAAATTTCGGGTTATTCGATCCAAATCGGATCCACTGTCTAGCTTTAGCAAACACCTAGGTTCCTCAAAGTCCTTAGAAATCATCGAAAATGATTAAAATAGTGATTTTCAAAGCGAAGAAAACCAATTTCAGGTTCTGGATACTATAGACACACGGCTGTAGCGGTACAGTCGCACGGCTATAGTTCTATAGCCACGCGGCTCTAACTGAGCCACACGGCTATAGTTCCCAAAAGGAGGCAGAATCACGGGAAGACTCCTACGGACATTATCATGTGATGTTGTCTTTAGAATCAAATTGTTTTTGGTACGTTTACTGCTTTGGGCCTTAGATGGATGTTTGGAATTAGGAACCCCTATGAACAAAACCCCGAGTTCCGGGATACCCAACCCACAAAATGGAGAAATTTGCATGTAATTGAGCCAAACCGTTTTCTAAATTGTTTTTAAGCACAAAAACCTACAGGGCGTTAGTAAAATAGTTTTCCAGGTCTAATCGAGTAAGTTGCCCAAACTTCTCGGTTACCCCCTAAATGCATGCTCCCATTTCCTGAAATCCCCATTCTGTCTTGTATGAGTCCTATGTGTGTTTGGGATATATTTGTGCTAACCCATCTTTTTTGCAACTTTTAGTTCTTTTTATTTTTATTTTGGATGTATTTGATAGATTCTTATGTATCCTAGGCGATTATAATTTTTAGATATTCATGTATTCTAGGCGATTGTATAGGTGAGAATGAGAGTTTTTCTCCTTTTAGGTCGTAATAAGTGGCCTCTATTTCTTTTTGATTTGTTTTGGATGTATGGTTTATATTCCTGCACTTTAATTTTATGCAATTTATTTATGTCATCTGAATGAGCATGGGCTAAGTAATAAAAAATAAAATGGGTAGAGAATTAAGTGAATATAATATGGTACCATATAAATGAATGCAAGCTTGAGGTTGAATAGGTAAGTTGCCCGAAACCTAAATCTCTGGATTAAGTACGGTAGTCTATGCTCGGTAGGGAGCTGTACCAAAATTTCCCGGATGAGCTGATCCGGGTGATGACTCTTTCACTGATCTTGAAATTTAGGTTTCGAGATCTTTAAGTAATAAAACGGGATTTTCTAAAATGCAAAACCAGTTTTCCAAAAACTCACATTTACAGGAAAGGTTTTCTACAAAAGGGTTTCCAAATGAATCAATGGTTTTCCTAAGTAAGATGCAAATCCATTTTCAAAAACAAACAATCAAATTCTTTTTCTTTTTCCCCAATCCGCTTCACTATGTTCCACTTAAAAGGTCGTTCGCTCACAGTGGCGACTCCACTGGGGACAAATGTTTCTTAAAATGTTTTTATAAAAACTTAAGGAACTTAGGCAACTACTGAAATATAACCTCGCTTGCAACCATTCACTAGTTCATAGTACCATATTTTACTCACACTTGCATAGCATGACATTTTCTTCTTCTCAACCCCTCAAACTCACTGATCAGCCTGGTTAATTCCAAAAGGTGACCTACCTCTTTGAGACACTCAAAGGGGTAAACCACTCATAGCACCACAAGAAACATCTTCAATAGGCATTTCTTTCCTGCCTCATAAATCACAGGATTGAAATGGATGTTCTTCCTCTGCTTTGTGGCTAAAGGTTGAACGAGTTGGTATGTTGTTCTACCCCCAGATACTTGTTAAGGGCGAAAAGTTCTTCAACAGACATTCTTCCCTATCCATTATGTCAACAAGGTCGAATAAGCTGAAGTACTGTCCCTTCTATGAGGTGAAGAAGCAGCATGAGGTTGGTGTTTTGATGCATGTATGCATGAATTCATGCATGATTCATGTGTATGCATGTGTCATGATGCTTGTGATAATATTTTTGGTATATGCACTATGCTGGGGAGTGAACTTGTGACTCCTGATGACTCCTGTGGGGACTGTGTCTGCCGGATGACTTTGCTAAGGATAATGACTCAGTGGGGATTGTTTTGGCTGAGGACTCAGCTGGGGAGTATTTTGATCCATTTGATCTCACTGTAGATCTATTGGAGACTCTGTGGGGAGCCTTACTGGGAACCCACCTAAGGATTTTGTTGGAGACCCTGTGGGGATGATCCTACTAGGGACCACTCTGCTAGGGATAATTATGTTGGGGATGGTACAACTGAGCTGGTAGCTATCATTTGTAGTGACAATTTTGTTAATGCCACCGTGGGTTTGGATGCAATGACTTACTGATGGGTGTTTATATGTAATGGCGTGATGCATGCAATATGAACATCTAAGTAGAAAATCAAGCATGCCTAATATCATTATGATGACATCGGAATGAATGCGATAAGAAAATCAAAAGTGACACTGCCTCTGTATGTCACTCTCTTTTTGTTACCAACACGTTGTTTCGGTTTTCCGTGTCGGAGATTCTCTCGCTGAAAATCGTTGTGGTTTTTTTTTTCTTTTTCTCTTTTTTTTCTTTTTGAACGATGGCTGAGTCTATAAGAGTGCACCAGTCAAGTGGATGTCCTAGCATTAGCTTGTCTTAGGATTGGAGGATGCGCCTCGATGATTCCGTCGGGGATCATGATAGGATTGTCCTTGATGATAATTCATGATTCAGCTATTACCTGCCCCAAGTGTTGGAGGTTTGGGTTTGGATGTGAAATGCTTCATTAAGTCTGGTTTGCTGCGTGCTGTAGCCTGAACATGGACATTTACATGCAATGGCATAATACATGCATATTGAGCATCAAAACAGCATATGAAACATTTATGATATGATGAATGTGAATGCATTAGGAAAATCCAACCCGTGGCTTTGGTGTGGATCAATGTCCCTTCATTACACCTTTTTTTTTCTCTTTTTTTTTTTTTTTTTTTGAGAATCCACTGGGGATGTTACCAAAGTGTACAGCCAGTCACTGGATGGAGCTGCCAATATTGAGTAGACCACCTGAGATGGAGTCAATTAACCACTGAAATCTCCAACAGTCTGGAACTGTTATTCATGTCCTCAATTCACCCCAGATTCTAATTCACGCACGGTTGCCACAGATGGACACAGCTTTTAGTCCTTCAAGGTATGGCCTGATTCAAAATGACTTGAGTTAATTGTGGTTTTCCTTTGTCCGTGAACCACAATAACCCTAGAGCAATGCATACCATGGCTAGGAAATGAAAGAACCACTGGTAAGTAATCACTTCTATTGCAGCTGAAGACTGAATTCTTGAAATCGTTAGTTAATGCAACTTTCCCCTGAATATTAGCACAGCAGGCTTTGCAAGTCTTTCTGTTGATGGGAACATCCCATTCATGATTGTTGAAAGCTTTGTAAAACCTGGTTGCTCCAACACTATTGGTGAAGTTCATAGGGATAGATCTCAGTTTCCTCTTCTTCCTAGCACATTTTTGCTCAACAGAACCATCTCTTGCTCGGTTGAGTCTAGTATAGGCTATAGTGTGGATTTTGCTGGGCGAGAATAGTGGTTACCTAGGAGTTCCATCAGCGGTTACTTGAACATTGGCAAACTCCAGCTCAATTGAAGTAGGCTTATATTCAAATCCTCTCTCCGTCATGAAATCAATGCCTTTCCTATCAGTCTGAGGTTACAAAATGTTTGGTATGGAGGTTTATAAAGAGAAGTGGCATGGGATAGAAAGAGAATCCCCAATTTGGTACAGGTTGATGATAAACAAAGACTGATTGAGTCAGTACTTTATCATATATCCTTGTTACCTTTTTTATAATGAGATTATGCGAATATAGAACAGCATTGGGGTTCAATTTCTTGTTAGAAGCTATTGATGGTGTAAAATGAGGCTTCACAGGGTCAGTTCAGGGAATAGGGTGAGAAGGGATTTTTGTCAAATAGATGTTGGTGTTTTGGGTGGTAAAGGAAGACGAAGGGTGTTGAAGGTGTGGAGGAAATTGGAAACGGGAAGGGGAAGAGCTTTGGTTTTGAAGACAGGAAATTCCAAATCTTTCATAGATAGGAGGGAAGGATCTGACAATGCCGAGAGCTATGCGATCCCCTTTTTACATGTTCTCTTCTTTCTTCTCTTTTTTTTTTAGAACTGAGCTCCAACCCTGACCATCTGTTGGTTTTCCTGCTGCATTCAAAATCATGCATTTCATGTGTGTTTGATATGCTTTTTGGATGAACAATGCATGTGTAATGTCATGTACATATGAATGTCATATGAACAAGACAATATATGCACTACAACCAAAATTGCTTCAGCATTTTACACATGGTGGTTGATGAGGGTGATGAAAGTCATTTGAACTTCCCTCAGGTTGGAGATTTTGGTGAGGTCGGGGATTTTAGCTTTTGGGTTTTGGCTTGGGGCGCCGTCTTGGGATATAAGGTCAAGCTTTGCCTCCGGGAGGACTTTTTGGGTGTGATTGCCTCAAGGAGGGCTTTCTAGATTTGCTTTTGCCTCGTGGAGGGCTCTCTTCGGTTGGGGTGTCTCAAGGAGGGCTTTTGATTCAGTTTTGCCTCTAGGAGGGCTTTCTTGGTTCGAGTGCCTCAAGGAGGGCTTTTTAGGTTTTGTTTTTGGAGCTTCCAGGATGGCTTTCGGTTTAGAAAGGTTTAGGCATCATGTGTGCCTTTTCAGTTGAAGCTCTAGGGCAGGATTGGTAGCGTCTTTCAAGGATTGTTGAGTTGAGCCAGCAAATGTCTCGGTGGAAGTGGTGCCATTATGTCATTTTATTTCTCTCATAAGCTCACCTTTCAAGAGAGAGTTCATTTAGGATCAGGTTCACTTTTAGGTTCCCTATAGTATTCAGATTGATGTCATGCATTTTGATATTATGCGTGTTTGACATGTCATCTTAGATGCTCAAATGCATGCATAATGCCATGTACATGCAATCACCACATAAGTAAGAAGATAACAAAATGCATTGCATTCAAAATGATATCAATACATCGTGGAAACAAAATGAGTCCCTTATAAAAGGAAGGCTTTACGGGTAATGATATTTTTTTATTTTTTACCCCGGCTAGTCACTGTCTCGACTTTAGTACCATTGCCCTATTCTCATCATATCAGACCCTGTAGCTCTTAATCATATTCCTCTCCCCTGGAGGATTGAGGAATTCTCTTGGTGGTCTCCTTGATTGCCCCTGATCGCACGTTAGAGGCAGACGGCACCCTCAATTTTCCTCCATCAACTAGCTTCTGGATCCTCCTTCGCAGACTGACACATTCATTAGTCTGGTGGCCTGCTACTACATGATAGCTACAGTATTTTCCCTTTTGTTCTGGTGTTGGTGCCACGTATGTGCTGGGATTCATCACAAGAAACCGACCGACAAAAGTGCGGAAACACGCGTCGATTTTCTCGAATCCGGGTCCCGGGAGCTTAAGTAGTGAAAATCAAAAACAAAACACAAAAGGGGAGTATAAATGTCTTACCAAGATATCTCATAAGAGATAGAAGAAGACTGCAGAAATCAAGTATAGATTTCCTCCACCGATGCGTACACGAACGGCTCTATGACTGAAACCCATGCTAGCGACTCGAAAAATTCAAGAAGAGAGGGAGAGAGCAATTTTGGGCAGCCAAGAGTACTTGTTGGAGTCAATTGGAAGAATCAAATTTTCCCTTATATCTCTTACCAAAGAAGAAGGCAAAATATCCAAGTAAACAAAGTCCCACTTTGCTTACCAAAAAGTCAACCATGACTCACCAATTCACTCATCACATTTTGTCTCAAAATGAGTCATCTTCCTTGCCACATCACATGTAGAATTCGGCCAAGAGGTGATCAAAAGGATGGGATATCACCGGCCTCTTGATGAATGTTACTAATAAGAGTGTGGCCACACCCAAACAAGATTAGATCTTGGTTGTGAGCATCAGTTCATTCGGGATCAAGTAATGTCCGGACACATATAGAGGGTGATCAACCATGCCTCTGTGTTGGACACCGATATTAGTGACATGGGACATACAAGTTCAACTACAGGGTTATGGTGACAGTTTGACTGCTATCTCCGTCTTAATTGGGCGCTGCAGTGGCTTGCTAGAGCCCGCCTGTAGTCTGTGGACCTTGGCTCACTGCCAACATAAAGACGGGCCCATTGAATCATACACATTGAACGTCTGGACTTTAACTAGTCGGCTTAAATGTGTACTTGGAGTATACATGTTTGAAGAGAGAGAGATTTATTAATTATATTATAGATCAATTAGATTGATCCAAAGAATATAATTAATATTTATTTTGGCATTCTCTTAATTAATTCAATGAATTAATTTATGAGATTATTTCCTAGGTGGAAATATTTATACATGTATAAGTTTACATGTATCTCAACTTATATGTGTCTAATTTAATTCCTCGATGAATTTGATGTGTCAAATTAATTTTAATTTAGATGTATGTAACATATTATATGGTATAATATACTTACATACATGTTGAATTAAAATGTTATTTGAAATCAAATAAAAACCAAAGAATTAAAGTGGGCTAGGGCTTGAAATGGTAAGCCCACTTATTCATCATGTCTTGGCCGAAATTCATGGTGGATTTTAAGGCAAGAATGATGAGTATTTAAGATGAGAAGAGTGAGTCATTGTTGGACAAAAGGTAATGATCAAATGGGTGAGTCATGGTGGACTTTTGGTTAGCAAAGTTGGACTTCACTAACTTGGATATTCTTGGTCATTATGCTTAAAGACAACTGAGAATTATCCCATCCTTTTGATCACCTCTAAATATTAATTATATTCTTTGGATAAATCTAATTGATCTATAATATAATTAATAAATCTCTCTCTCTCTTCAAACATGTATACTCCAAGTACACACTTAATCCGACTAGTTAAAGTCCAGACGTTCAATGTGTACGATCCAATGTGCCCGTCTTTATGTTGGCAGTGGGCTAAGGCCCACAGACTACAGACGGGCTCTAGCAAGCCACTACAGCCCCCAATTAAGATGGAGATAGCAGTCAAACTATCACCGTAACCCTGTAGTTGAACTTGTATGTCCCATGTCACTAATATCGGTGTCCAAGACAGAGGCATGGTTGATCACCCTCTATATGTGTCCGGACATTACTTGATCCCGAATGAACTGATGCTCACAACCAAGATCTAATCTTGTTTGGGTGTGGCCACACTCTTATCAGTAACATTCATTAAGAGGCTGGTGATATCATCTTAGTAAAGTACTAAGTGACATTCCCTTCTACATATCCATAGTACTGCCATGCTCACTGACACACCCGAACGTACCCATACTTGGCACCCTTTTACAGGCCCGTTAGGCGTACACCAAAGTGTGCCACTTCACATGCAGCACCATCATATGGTCCGGTCAAAGGACTTATGCAAGTACTACACGAGAATCATTTGTGATACTATACCATGTAGAATCCCGTTAAGTGGATCAATCCAGTACCATGCCCCTTTTTGCATGTACCCATTAACCTGGTTGACATTCCATGTTCTATGACCGGTAAGACACCGCCATACAACCAGGCTAATGATAGTCTTTAGTTCCATTCATTCCCATGATTGGAATAGACTACGGATGTCTTTATGGCCATATCGTTTTCCCTATCCATAGTCTTACTACCTAGTGCATGACACCTAACAACATGGATATGGATATATCCATTGGATACTATATTTAAAATATAGCACAAGACATATAGTAAATAGATTAATGCCTTTATTTCCTAACACAAATTGTATAATACATAAAGTTCACATTAATGTACCAATGTATGATACAAAGAGAAGGACTAATGCCTCGAGATTAGGGCATATCCAACAATATGGCTGGACACTCTGTAGCAGGCCCAGCTTTTTGTAGATGGCGAATAGTCTGGTCACTGAATGAGGTCCAGAGGATGCGACTGCCCCTGTGTCTTCGGGGAGGCAAACTCTAGATTTGTTGTGAAGCAGAGTCAATGTTGGCATTGGTGTCGAGAGGTCCTTTCAGCTCTCTTTCATTGGATGACCCCAATAAGCCCAAATTTTAGTGAGGGGGTCTTCTGAGATGTCGTGAAAGAGTGTCGGTGATTTTGGCATTCTGCTCCTTGTAAATGCCAACATTGGAGTCCGTGCTTGCCATGTCCTTTATTTTCCCTTCGAGCTCTGCCACCCGGGTTTCCAGTTCAGCACACCTCGCCGTCAGCCTCTCTACTCTGTCAAGATCATCCCCAAACATTTCTCTCAACATTGCTGCCGCTACCTCCCTAACTACCTTTCGGAATCGAGATGAAGCAACATAGTCTTCCACCATATCTGCTATGGCATTGAAGTTCCTTGGGTTGGACATCCTTAAGATCTCTTCCCCTGATGAGAGCACGTGTTAGCATCGACAGGCAAATTTCTCTCTCTCACACACTCATTTTTGTCCCATCAAATCAGCCCCATCCTTCTGATTTCGTGCATACCTCTCTTTGGCGAGACAAGTTGCTTTGTTTTACAAGGCAACTTGTCTTGCCCACTAGAGTCGGTCGGCTCTAGTTTGTACTGGAGCCGGCTGGCTCTAGTTTGAAAACTAGAGCCGTGTGGCTTTAACAAGAGCTAGGGCAAAATTTTGAAATTCCAACACACACCCTAAACCCTAGAAATCACTCAGGAGACCTTTTTGGGGATTTTAGATCGTGGATAGCTCAATTTTCAGGACTTTTGAGGGACTCCAGGCAACATTCCATCGTTTTCAAGTCTAATTCAAGTCTGTTCTATCCACAGGTAACGCAAGAATTCTCATCATAAAGGTCGAGAAAAAACGTGCTCACAACAGGACTATTGCAGAATTTGAAGCCTTATTCCCCTCTGTCCGAGTCAGAAAAAGACAACTTCTATGCATACCATGTAATAGTAGGTCATCGCACTAACAATTGCACCAGTTTGATAAAAGCCATTCAAAGGCTAATTGTTGATGGGAAAATTGTAGAGCCTCATTTGAAGCCCAGTGTGCAGAAGAACCCTTTACCTACTTTTGGAGGTAAAGTCAACATGGTACAGTCGGGAATGCCATCCAATTATGTGTTCACTCAGATTACCAAGGCCACTTTGAGTGTGTAAGTGGTTATAGCCAAAGAAGATGAGAAGTTGAAAGAGGCCGAAAGGCAGACATTTGTAGTGAGGAATGAAGAGGGTCCAATTGATCTGGCTTATATTGAATTGGATGAAGATGAAAAGAATTTTGAGTTTGAAGAACCAAAGCCAGTTTACCCAGTCAAGACAAGGAGAGGAACGATGATCATAAAGGATGGTCCCGTTATGCACATCACCAGAAGCGGTAGGGTTTATCAACCTACTAATGTGGCTTCTCAAGCACCACCGAGAAGAAGTAACCTAGTTGTAGGCAATGGCACTGCTGTTCATATGCCAAGAGATAAGGAAGATGATGTTATGGTTAAGCAGTTGAAAAGAACGCCTGCTCGAGCTAGTATTTGGCATCTCCTCATGGAATCTAAGAAGCACCATGAGGCAGTAGTGAAATAGCTCATGGAAATGGATGCCACTCCTACTATGTCTCCTGACGAAGTATGTGCCACGATAAGGGGAGTTGATCTGAAAGGCAACCAGGCCCCAGAAATCAGTTTTGGTGTGTCTGACTCACCACCGAAGGGCATGAACCACAACCGGGCTTTGTACTTAAAGGTTGAAATCATGGACAAGGTGATGCCTTGTGTGATGGTAGATGATGGCTTAGACCTAAACATCTACCCTTCTAAAATTCTACCATACCTGGGAATTAGCACAAAAGCACTTTACCCGTCCAGCACAGTAATCAGAGCATATGATGACAACAAAAGGACCATAATTGGAACATTTGAAGCTGAAGCCAGTGTAAGGGAGATCAAGTCGAAGGTATTGTTCATAGTCATTAACATCCCTGTCACATACTCTCTACTTCTCGAAAGGTCGTGGTTCCATGCCTTGGGAGGTCTACCATCGACTTTGCACTACAAAGTGAAGTTCCTAATAGGAGAGAAAGTGGTGACTGTAGGAACTAACGAGCCATCCCTTGTAGCTGCTTTGAATGATGTAGAGCAGCTAATGACTGGATTTCAAGTAGCGGTGGTTTCAAATGAAAGCCATAATGATCCAAAGTTCCTAGAATGGATCCAGAAGTATTTTGCTAAATAAAAGTTTGAACCTGGGAAAGGATTAGGGGCTAGGTAGCAAGGCATCCCTAAGTTCAATATTGAAGCTGGCAAGTACCATAAGCATGGGCTTGGTTACTGTGAGGAAAGAAATAAACCAATCAAGAAGTATGTGAACCTGGTGGACACGTTTATCTGTGTAACTGAAGAAGTGTACAATGGAGCTCCTGAGCTAGTGGTAGTTGAAGGAAGGCGGCTCCTAGGATTTGAGATCTTCTCTGATGTTGTTGACTTTAATAGATATGGGGTCAAGCCAATTGTGAATATGCTATGCACTGGGACTGAAAACAAAGGGAAAAAGGTTCTGAAAGATCAAAAGGATGTAGTCGACCAAGCCAAGGTAGAATTCAGAAATAAAGGTGAATCAGCTGAGAAAGCAGACCCAATAAATGGAGAAGTTGAAGCAGCCGTTGAAGCCCTTACTAAGGCACTATCTGTTTTAATGAAGTCAAACATGGGCTCTGGAAGGATGAAGGCACCTGTAGCGAAGACTTAGGAGGAACTGATGGGTGAAGCTGTGAAAGAGCTGGCCAAGCTGGTGATGGTGGGAAAGGCAAAGGTAATTGAAGAAGAGCTATCCACTAACCAGAAAGAAGCCCTTGAGGGTGATCTGGGAGACCTATTTGAAGAAATTGATGATGCTGCAATAGGAGAAGACCTTTCGCATATGGAGGATGACAATTATTTCAATATATCTATTTCTTATGTTTATGATGTGAACAATTCAGCCTATAAGGCACTCAATGCAATGAAATCTAATTTCGCTTACTTGTGTGATGTTTTTCAGAATGGAACTGTGCATACATACAAACATTCATTTAGTGTCTTAGCATACATGATGCATCATTGCATGAAATGAATCTAGGGACAAATGATGATCCGAAAATGGTATCCGTCTCGAAAGACCTGACGCCTGATGAGAGTAAAGAAGTTGTAAAAGTACTACCAAAGCACATCAAAGCCTTCTCCTGGTCCTATGACAACATTCCTGGGGTTGACAGAGAAATTGCAGAATATAAAATTCTGACAGATCTGAAGATGAGAAGTGTTAAGTAGAAGCTTAGAAGACTTAGACCAGAATGCACAGAAAAAGTCAAGGAGGAAGTGGCCAAACATATAAAGGCTAAGTTCCTAGAAGTAGTGGAATAACCAGAATGGTTGGCCAACATTGTACCGATTGCAAAGAAAGATGGCCAAGTCAAGGTTTATGTGGACTACAAGGATCTGAACACGTCATCACCTAAGGATGACTTCCGTTACCGCACATTGATGTTTTGATTGACAGTGCCGCCAGGGCAGTAATGTATTCATTCATGGATGGATTCTCAGGGTATAATCAGATTCTGATAAACATTGTCAACAAGGTAAAGGCATCCTTCATTACAGAATGGGGAGTCTATTACTACAGAGTCATGCCATTTGGGTTGAAGAACACTGGGTAACTTATCAGTGAGCAGTCACTGCACTTCTGTATGATATGATCCATAAGGAGGTCAAATTTTATGTAGATGATATCCTAGTTAGATCGATGACCTGGGAAGAGCATCCCGCTATCCTGGATAGATTCCTAACTAGGATTGAAAAGTACAATCTCCGCCTGAATCCCAAGAAGTGTGTGTTTGGGCTAACTTCAGGAAAGCTTCTCGGTCATGTGGTCAGCCAGAGAGGAATCGAAATGGATCCAAACAAAATCAAGGCCATCAAAGATATGCCTACACTGAAGATAGAAAAGGAAGTGAGGTCACTTTTGGGGGTCACTATAGTATGTCAGTCGGTTCATCGCAAGATTAACAATAGTCTGTGAACCCATCTTCAAACTCCTAAAGAAGAATCAGTAGGTGAAATGGAACGATCAATGCCAGCTAGCCTTTGACAGGATCAAAGCTTATTTAATGAATCCACTAGTCCTAAAGCCTCTAATGCTGAATAAGCCTTTGATCTTGTACTTGGCTATTGAAGATGCTTCAGTAGGGGCAATGTTAGTACGAGAACAGAAGGATGGGTGTGAACATGCAATCTACTGCCTGAGTAAGAAACTGCTTGATTACGAGACCAGATATACCGTGGTGGAGAAGACTTGCATTGCTATAGTGTGGCTGATTAAGAAGTTGAGGCATTACTTCTAGTCATATAAGATTCGAGCAGTGGCTAAGGTTAATCAGATGAAATACTTATTTCAAACCCCAGCATTGGCTGGAAAACTATCAAGATGGTTACTCTTGTTGTCAGAATTTGATATTGCATACGTAATCGGACTATGTCAAGAATTTGGAATTTCCAAATGAACAGTTAGCAGTAGTGGAGATAGAACCAAGCAGATGGGTGATGTATTTCGATGGTGCTGTGAACAAACATGGTGCAGGCTTAGGAGTAATCATCGATACACCTGATGGAGAAATCATCCCTCTAGCGAAACGCTTCGAATATCCAGTAACTAATAACATAATAGAATATGAAGCTTGCCTTTTTGGAATTGATGCCCTAATCACACTAGGGGCACACAAAGTGTTAGTTATCGAAGACTCAACTTTGGTGATTTGACAGATTACTAGGGATTGGGAGATAAAAGAAGAATCACTCCGACCATATCTCAAGTGGGTTTCGGAGAAAGTGAAAATATTCGGGCAGTGTGAATTCAGGCATGTACCAAGAGAAGAGAATCGGATGGCCGATTCTTTAACTACACTCTCATCAATGTGGGAAGAACCCCAAAAGCATCTGATGCAACCAGTGTTCCTAGAAACTGCACAAAACACTTGTTACCTATCAGTCAATGTTGCAGTAGCAGTAGAAGAATGTCCTTGGTATCACGATATCTTGCAGCTCATCCAGGATGGGCATTACCCCTAAGACGACAATAAGGCAGATAAGATCTCCCTTCGGAAATTAGCAGTGTAGTTCAGAATAGAGAACCGCCAATGGCCTACTCCTGAAATTTTTGGCAGAAGAAGAAGTGAAGAAGGTCATGAGATAGATCCATGCAGGAACCTGCGGGCCGCACATGAACGGGTTAGCCTGAGCCAAGAAAGTATTAAGGCAAGGCTACTTTTGGCTTACCCTGTAAGCCGATTGTATTGAAGAAGTAAAAAGATGCCATGAATACTAGGTGTACGGAGATCTCAATCACCTCCCTCCACTCAAACTTTAGATATCATCGACTCCATGGCCATTTGCTACCTAGGGGATAGATATCAGCGGAGAAATAAGGCCGCCTGCATCAAATGGGCACCACTTTATAGTTGTGGCTGTTGACTACTTCTCAAAATGGGTAGAAGCGGGATCATTCACGAATGTTACAGCTAAGAAAATGACCAAGTTCATCTAGAAGAACATCTTTGCGTGGTATGGAATCCTGCATCATGTTCTGACTGATAACGCAGTGTAGTTTCAAGGGGCAACAACACAGTTGTTCAAAGAAAAAGGAGTTGAACATCATAGATCATCTCCGTATCGCCCGTAAGCCAATAGAGCAGTAGAAGCAGCTAACAAGTCTATCAAGAGGATCTTGTCAAATATGGCAGTTACCTACAGAGATTCGGACGACATGTAGCCATTGGCCTTATGGGGATATAAAGCAAGTGTCAGAACTCCTACTGGAGAAATGCCATACTCATTGGTCTATGGGATGGAAGTTGTCTTACCAGTGGAAACCAAGGTTAGGTCATTAAGGGTAGTCATGGAAGTGCAGTTGCCAGAATCTGAATGGGTTCGGTCGAGGTATGAGCAGTTGGCTTTGATCGATGAGAAGCGTCTTCAGGCTTTAGATCATTTACAGATGTACCAGCAGAGAATGGCCAAGGCTTATAATAGTAAAGTCCGTCATCAGAAGCACCCACTCAAAGCCGAGGATGTGGTACTTGAGCAAATGAAACAGACCAATATGGATGTGTGGTGGAAGTTAAAGCCTAACTTGGAAGGTCATATATGGTCAAAAAGGTACATTTAAAGTGTGTTGTGAAGGTCATGGATATGGACGGGAACGAATTCATCAACCCCGCAATCAGGACAAGCTCAGGCTATATTATGTGTGAAAAAAAAAGTCCGATGGGTCAAAAACAGAAAAGGTGGTCCATGCAAAAATTAGGATAGTCTGATGGATTGAAAACCGAAAAGGCAGTACATGCAAAAGTTAGGACAGTGAGGTGAGCACCATCAGCGGGAAAATCTGCAAAGACCGGTTGGTGGCAGTCGTGGATTCGGTCAAGACGGATACCATTACTGATTCTATTCTTAGCTTCATTTCATCCTTGAGGTGCATTGTGCTAAAACATTATTAATGAGTGCATGAATGAATGCTTTGTTCTATTTGTTTAAATGTCCCAAGTCTACTTGAAATTGAATTCATATTATACATATATGGCTGTGCATAATTTTTGTTTGCATACATCTCATCTCAAAAAAAATTTCGATAGACTGAAAACCGAAAGGCAGTCTATGCAAAAGTTAATGATACAAATAAAAGTCTGCTTAGCCGAAAACCCGAAGGGGCAGTTCAGGCAAAAGTTAAGACAGTTCGATAGGCCGAAAACCCCAAAGGGCGGTCTATGCAAAAGTTGGGACACAAAACAAACAAAACACAAGTTACACGACAACGGTTCAGGCAATCTTAACTCCCAGTAACCCGAGGCATCTCAAGGTCAGTGCCTCGCGCTCACAGCCAATGTACGAGATGAAATGTGTAGAAATGGGTCCACACATGGGTAATACAAGCAAAGTAGCAAAATGAGCCCACATACAGGCTAGATTGTCAAAGAAGGAAAAGAGAAGATATAAGACTATGTCCCGTCACCCTGACCATCCTCCTGGTTCTCATCCCCGGTGCTCTTGTAATAGGCAAATCACTCCTCTAGTGAGTATGTGTGTATAGGGAAAGCCTGTTTCATGACCTCGATCCATAACTTGGCTAACTCTTGATGTTGAACGCCGAATGCGGACTACACAAAACCAACAATGGAAACATATGTCACATACATGCATACACTCGAAACATACACACACACATGCATACATACATCAATGCTAACTCAAGCATGAGCACTTACTATCGTCATTGGGCTGTCCCAAATCATGAGCGCTCTGAAAGCGAAAACGGCCCGACACTAGGGCATCCCCTAAGCTATAACATGCAAATTAGAGTTGCACAGCTCTAAATCTCAGGTAAGAGAATTTTCTCAATTCTCATAATTTCCATTTATACCAATATAATCCCGAGAAAGGTATTTCTTACCTTTTGCAGGTATCCAGGGGTAAAACAATCAAGCTATATTTATTCTTCATTGAAGGGGAAAAAATTTTTGTTTCCAAAATTATCGATCAAGGAATAAATACGCGCTCTCAAAACAACTTCAGATTATCACTCCGCCATAGGCCAACTTCAGATTATCGCTCCACCAAGAGGGCCAACTTCAAACTAAAGCTCCTAGAGCCAACTTCAGAACCAAAGCTCCTAGAGCCAACATCCCCAGCTAGATGTTACACCTGATGTCTTTTGCAAACCAAGACTTCAGGTACGTTTTCTTTCCTTTTCTTACAGCACTCTTTATTGCGAGACCAAACTCGATCTTAGCACAATAGCCTAATTATGTCGACTTCGGTCCCACGAGGGGCAGCTGTGAGTGGACGACGTTTTTCGAAAGGTGCGGTGAAGCGAGAATCGGGAATTTTCTTTTTGTGTGATGATATGTTGTTTTGAAAATGGGTTTTAATCTTCTTTAAGAAAATCTTTCATTTTATTAGGAAAACCATCATTGTAGAAAACTTGATTTTGATGAGAAGTGTAAATTTTGGAAAATAGGTTTTCTTTTTAGAAAATCCCAATCTAAGCTTAAAGATCTCGAGACTTAAATTTCGAGATTAGATACAGAGTCGCCACCCAGATCAACTCATCTGGGAAATTCCGGTACAGCTCCCTACCAAGTGTAGACGTAGTACCTAATCCAGAGATTCAAGGTTCGGGCAACACATCTATTAATCCTCACTTATTTCCAATTATTATTTCATAATATGATATAACATCCACTTAGTTCTACCTATTTTATCTTCTTTTATTTTTAGTTAATGCTGATACACATGACACAAATATAAATCCAAAATAAAGTGCAGAAAAGTAAAAGTGTGGGAAAAGTAAAGTGGAGGCCAAATTATCCAACCCAAAAAAGAAAAACTCTCATCCTCACCATTTACAATCACCTACAATCCACGATGATCTAAAAATTACAATCGCCTAGATACAGGAGATAATCTAATAAGTACATCAAAAATAAAAAAAAAAAATAATAACAAGAAAAGCTGCATCCAAATACATTTAGCACAAGTAAATAAAGCACACCAGGGACTCACATAAGACAGAATAGGGGTATTTTGGGAAACGGGATCATAAATGGAGGGATAATCGAGAAGTCTGAGCGACTACTAGATTAGACCTGGAAAACATTTTACTGAAACGCCCTGTAGATTTTGTGGATGAAAAACCAATTTTGAAAACATTTTGGCTCATTTTACATGCATTTTCCAACTTTTAGTAGGCCGGATATCCCGGGACCCGAGGGTCCCGTTCATGAGTGGGCCTAAATTAAACATCCATCTAGGGTCCAAAAATGTAAACACGCCAAAAATTTGTTTTCAGTAGGAAGAGGACGCAAAATTACAAGTTGAAGACCCAAAAAGGGCAAAACTATAATTCTACCTCTTGAAGTACAGCTGAGCGGCTGTAGGGTATCACAGCCGTGCTACTGTAGTGGATGGGGCGGCTATAACACCTATAACCGAATGGTTGTAGTGATCCAGAATCAGTTTCGGTTTTCTTTTCTCGTTTTGAAAATCGTATTAGAATTTCAATGGTTTCTGGCAATCTGGGATTTTTGGAAACTCACAAAATTCCATAAAATAAATCCAAATTAGATCAAACGAGTCTAGAAATCCCTAACAACCCAAAGTCACTAAACTTTAACCTTACATCCATCAACTGTAAATCCGAAAACCGAAAATGTAACATATATGGATGTAATTAACCGATAATAATCATGAAAAACACATTTGATTTAAAAAACAGAAGCGTTATCGGTCTATTAAGGGCATTCGGAGCTTCTGCCCTAGAGGTCATAGTCCAGCGGCTGTAATCAGAAGATTATAGCCGTGCCACTAAAAGCTACAGCCATGCGGCTGTAATATAGCCATACGGTTGTAATCATCAGGTGGGGCGACTATAACCAGTTCACTTCCAGATTTGAAAAAAAATAAAATCACACACAAATAGCACCCAAAACAAATCAAAAGGGATTTTTAAGGCCTCTCAGAATGTACCTTGTCTGTGTTCTAGCTTTTTGGACCACCAGGAATGGATTCGGATGCCAGAAAACGCCTTGAAATCATGAACAACCCGAAAATGTCTAGAATCTCCAAAGCCGGAATGGAACCCCGAATCAGTCAAATGAGTGTTAAACAGACCAGAACTACCCCAAAAAACTAATTCCCAGAGAATCCTAATTGTTTCCACAGATTTAATTAAAGTTTTTTATTATTGAATATTGAATGGTTTTAATTTCCCTCCTTTTCTTTTCTCAAATCCTCAAAAACCCTAACTTTTTTGCTTTTTTGAATGTGGAGGCTATCTCACTGTTCTTCTTTGTGTTCTGTAACCTAATTTTCGTTCTTTTGCTTTTTATATCCCTTATTTTAGGTTAAGAAATCCAAATTAAAGACTAATTTTGACTAAATTAGGAAGTCTGATAATTACAACCGCGCGGCTGTAGTGCACTACAGTCATGTGGCTATAGTGGCCAGACTTACCTAATTCGCCCTTTTTCACCTGTTTTCTTCGGTTCTCTTAAATGCTCACTTGGCCTTCTTCGGGGTTCCGCACCAAGACTTATCACACATATTTGGGTTATCCGGGATATCTCCAGCACCATTCCGGTCACTCCAAACCCGCCTCACGTTTATCTATAAAAAAGGTAATAATAGCTTTCATCACCGAGCTCAGAAAAAAACCCCGTGCTCACAAGATGACCCTCGCGTGGCCAAAGTCGACTTGAATGGGTGCTTGTGCCCAATTTGAGTTTGGTCTCATGATAAGGAGCACGGTGAGGAGGAAAAGAGGAAGTACTGGGTGGTTCCTCTCAAGTTGACCTACTTTGATGTTTGTAGGGACTTGTCTCTGTTGTTTCGTGAAACAGCGGTCTTGCCTAAGTTGATCTGATTCTTCAGGGACTTACTTTGACTCCGTCACGAAGCATAGGACTCTGCCCGAATTGATTTGATGTTCTCTAAGGACATGTTTCGACTTCATTCCGAAGTAGAGGACTTTGCCCAGATTAGATTGGTTTGCCAGGGACCTGCTTCGACTCCATTGTGAAGCAGAGGACTTGCCTAGATTGAATTCTCCTTCTCATTTGATGTTCATGAAAGGAAAGGGTATTTTGGTAATTTTGCAACTTGGAAAGTTGGCATTCCTTGAAGGAAGGGTACATTGGTCATTTGACTTCTCATGGAGCCTATGTCACGAAAAGAAATGAGTTTTGGTGGTTTGGTATCCCTTTTGATGAGAAAAAGGCGTTTTGGTCATTTGGTAGCTTGGTGGCTAACAAAAGGGTATTTTGGTCATTTCACCCCTAGTGGAGCTTGTGTCACTAGGGGAAGAAATATTTTGATGATTTGGTCTTCCGTGTAGCTTGTGTAGCTAAAGAAAGGGTATTTTGGCCATCTAGTAGCTTGCTTACCAACAGAAGGGTATTTTGGTCATTTCACTTCTACTGAGGCCTATGTCACTGAAGGAAAAGGTAATTTGTATTTCCCGTGAAGCTCGTGTTGCTAGGGAAATATGCTTTGGTGATTTAAGAAACTCGATCATCTCTTCTGATGTTTTGAAGTTGTTTCGAGCGCGTATTCGTTCCTTTATTGATAATTTTGGAAACAAAAATTTTTGCCCCTTCGATCAAGAATGAATACGGACCAAATATCTTGCCCTTTGATACCTGTAAGACATGAAAATTACCTTTCTCGGGGTCAAATTGGCATAGAACAAGTTTTGAAAAACGAAAAGATGAAGATTTTGAAGAGTAGCAAATTACAGCCGAGCGGCTATAACACTACGGCTGCGCGGCTGTAGTGGTTTTAAACTACAGCCACTCAGCTGTAGTAGTGGGTATGGAGTGGCTTTTAACAGCCACAAAAAACAAACATAGCCATTTCATACTTACCTTAAGCTGAAAACTCTCCCTCTTTTCGGTGATTTTCTTGCCCAAAACCCAAATCATGAGGCGAAAGATGCGTAGAGTCCTCCGGCCCATCCCCCTGCTTAACCCACCTTTCAAACAAGGTTTTCTATCCTAGAGGGGAACTTTACCTTAGCTTATGAACCGACAGAGAGTATGTATGGGCTAAAGGAGGATGACGAGTAATATGGGGTGGAGATCGACGTTCTAGTGCCCATCCAACTCTAGATTTCGAGTCATGCCTTCTTGAATCTAGTTAGTTTTCTCGGGTTTCCTCATTTTCTCCAAGTTTGAAATTCGTACAAAATTAGAGAGAATAGGTGAAATCGATGCATGATTTGAGTAGAATATGCCCCTAGGATGTTTAGTTGTTGATTTAGTTTAAGTTAGAACTAGATTTAATCGAAAAATGGATGAATTTGCATTTGGCCAAATTTTTCCAGCTACAGCCACCCCATTAGATTATTACAGCTGCGTGGCTATGATCATAAGGTTTACAGCCATGCGGCTATGAGCTCCTATTGTTGGGCGGCTGTAGCTAGCAAAATCAAGGCCACCTTACTCTTTACGATTCCAAGGGTGTTTCTTTGATTTTTATGATGTATATGCATTCTAAAAGGCTAAAAAATTCCCTGATTATGGATTTTGTAGGCAATATCTGGCCACTACGGCAGTAGATTAATTTCAGAGTCATTGAAATGGTATAGGCATCTCCCTGCAAGGGTGAAGGAGATAGTGAATTCTACTGGTCTACAGCGGCTAGTGCGTAGCATGACTATGACTACTCCTCACACTAGTCGAGGACTTTTAGCTACACTTCAGGAAAGGTGGATGGACTCCACTCACACATTTCATTTCCTCTCCGGAGAGTACACAGTGACTTCGGAGGATATTGTTGCTATCACCGGGCTTCCCTTCTCTGGGCAAGTGATCCACTTCAACCAGGTCTTCGCACATGATGGCTACCGCCAGGAGTTAGTGGCCATGCTCATTGGGATTAACTCCCCTGATAGCCGGATCAAGCGTAGGAGCCTCCGAGATCACTAGATGAGGCAAAAAACTGCGCTCCCAGAGGGCATTAGTTTCGAGGCTCCTGATGATCGGAGGTACGCGAGGGCCTTTTTGTTGCATACTCTTTCTATCCTCCTTTTCCCCACAGGTCGGAGTAGTTTGAATATGGCCGTGTTGCCATGCTTGATTGACTTAAGGTCGGTGAGGACTCTTAACTGGGGTCGAGCGGCCTTGGCCCAGCTTTACTATGCTCTTAACCTCTATGCCCGAGGCTCTCATAAGGAGCTGAAGGCCTTCTGGATTCTGCTACACGTGAGTATCTTGGACCCTTTGTCTTAAGATTTTACTTTCCTTCATATGTTTCCTGGATTGCTATTGATTTCGTTTTCATACTTCTTTTGCAGGTTTGGGTCTATGAATATTGCTTCGTTCCGCCCCTGGTAGTGCAAGTTCCTGATACCTATGACCTGGCCGAATTTCCCCATCTTAGACTGTGGCTGGGGTTTGTCTGGAGTGATGTTGACAAAAATCAGGCCGAGTGTAGCCAAGCTTTGAGAGAGATGATGTCTGTTGGGGTATGCTTTCTTTTTAATTTTCTAACTTCCCGATTCTAGATTGCCAAGACCCCTTGGAGGCGAGAGGGGGATGACTTGCCCCAGCTACTTCGAGATGCGCAGGCACTGTCGAACAGGTGCTTTGTGATGGAGTGCCCCTTTGGGCAGGAGTGGTACCTAGGTGAGAGGGTTCACGACCGGCGTTCCAGTCTCGAGGCCCATAGGATACCAGCTGCTCTGCTGGTAGGGTTATTCTGGCCTCACCTCCTATCTCTTGAGCAACACCCAGACCTATACGGTGCTGGATATGAGGCTGGCAGTGTGGATGGCAACTACCGCCAGTACATTATCACTCATCTGCTTCCATTTACTGCTGATGCTAGTGCTGGGGTACCTTCCAAACCCTTTTTTTTATGTCCTCTTCTTAACTGGCTTCAGCCGTCTTCGAGAGGCGGACGTGCACACCGTCCCCATCTGTTAGGGGAGGAGGTAGGAGATCTATTGCTGGCTCTGCTCGGACCACTAGGGCAGGCTCTGTCGTTGGAGTGAAGGATGTCCCCATCCCTCCTTTTCAGGCTCCTCAGGTCCCTACTGCTGATTATATGCACGGGCAGCTCGAATTCCTAATCGAGAGCACTATTAGCTGTTGGATAAGTATCGACAATCTTATTGGGCTGACCTCTATCTCCAGGACCATTCTTTCCCGCCGACCATTCTTGAAGGCACTGCCCATGTGAGTATCTTTGCTTTCCTCTGTTTCACCTCTTTTTCTGATTATTCATCATGGATTGATCCCTTTGAATGTGATCTCTGCAGATCCCACTGATGCAAGGCATGTACATGGGCTAAGCCATCAATGCATTGAGGGCACTCTCCTTCCTGGATAATGCCACTTTGACTGTGAGTACCTGTATTTGGCTCTCAATGCATGTTTGGATGTATGTATGTATGGATGCATATGCATATGATTATGATGTTTTCCATGTTTTGTTCGGTGTAGACAAAGATTGGGATGGAGCACCGCGAGTCCGATCATTTGAGGTGGAGAATGACCAGTTGCGGCATTGGGTCACCGAGCTTGAGGTTATGATCAGATTTTTAGAGACCGAGCAGATGATTGGGATGCCCAGATAGGGTCTACTAGTACGCATGTAGGCGAGAGCTCGAATGGTGATCTAGGAGATGACGGGGATGATGACGACGATGCTGGCGTCGCCTCTTCTTAGGCCTATTTCCCCATCTTCTTTCCGTGATGTATTGTCCCTGTGGGCTGTTTTTCTTGCACATTTTTTACCCTTGCATGGGTCTAACTTTGTGGTGTACTTTATGCTTGAATGATTTGTATATGACATTTGCATCTTTTAGCCATTGAAATTGGAGCCTCTTAAATGTGTATTTCTTTGCCTTTTTATACTTTTATTGCCCTTGGGTTCAATGTGTTGTGCCCCGGGTCGTGTTTCGGTGTCTTCAGATTTTATTTTCCTTGAAAAAAAAGCTCCTAAGACTTATAGCCGCACGGCTATGCTCATCAGAAATCATATAAAGATATAGGCAAAGTGTTGTCTTCATTACAGCCGCACCACTATGCCATTACAACTGCCCATCACACTACAGTCGTGCCCCTATGATCTACAGTCGTGCGGCTGTATAGGGTTATAGCCGCCACACGCACCAGAGCTATCCCACATCGAATTTCCACCTTTCTTTAGCACAGCCACCCTAGCCCTTATAGCCACGCCACTGTAGGGCCTTATAGCCGCCCCATACACTATAGTCGCCCCACTCCTTTTTCAGCCTTTCTTCTTCTTTCGCTTCTCTTTTAGCATGGATCAGCTTCAAGGATGGCTTTGGGGCTATTGGGGTATGATCTGCTCTTCCAATTGGGCTTTGCTTGTGCCTTTTGGATTGCAGTACCTCAGGTTTAACACTGCTTTGACTCCTAACCGGGTCTTCTTGGATGTAGCTACCAGCTTTTGGGATCCGATGGATCTTAACTCTTCGCTAGTCAAGAGTTATTCCCCTTGGTAGAGGAGTTTAGTGCTATCCTCTGTGTTCCTTGCCCTTGAGGGGTCCGGTTAGCTATTCCTGATCCCGACTCAGGTGACATTCATGCATTCTTGAGTTGATTCGCTTCAGCTGTAGCATGCATGGGTCGTGCACTTACTAGTAGGCCTATTATTCCTAGACTCAGCCTTTTTGTTATAGTTGATTTATGCTTTGCCTCCTACTGCCCTTGGCTGGGCCCCGCTGATGAGTTTGTTGCTGGTGGCTTGCTACTTGTGCAAGTCCAAAGAAGGTACTTATAGTCTTAGATTAGCCTCGATAGTGACTCAGATGGCTCAGGGTGCCTCACCAATGGGGGTTGCTTTGGCTGAGACACTGATCCGCTTAGATTCTATCCATTCTGAATCTCTAATCGAGAGCTGTAGATCTCCCCTTCTGCTTCAGGTATGCTTCAACGCCATACTTTCTGAATTCAAACATTCATTAACCCTGTCCATTTGACTGATCCATATGCAGGTCTGGCTGTTGGAGAAGTTGAGCCTACCAATCCCTCCTCCACCTCATCTGAGATATTCCCCAAAGCGCTATTGGTTATGGTGCCTCGAGCTTCCAGATTTTAGTTTTATGTCCATGGAGCACGAGTTTGATTAGCTGAGGAGGTGAACTGATGCCTCAATTCGATGGGTCTGCCCTTGGTGGGATATTTCTGATGTGAATACTGAAACTTGGGCCGGAGGTGTCCAGCTGCTTGGGTTGACCCATGTGACTTTCTACTCTCCCGCTTAGCTATACAGACAGTATGGCCAGTTGCAGGGGGTTCCTCGATCTTTATGCACCACTGAGTGTGGAGTGTTTACACCACAGTGGCCTCGGCATGTACAGCACCAATGGATGCATCCCACTCATACTGAAGTTCTGACGTACAGTATTGCACTTATGGAGACAGATGCTCACTACAGAGCTTGGTTGGCTGATCTAGGTGCTTGCCCCACTAGGCGTGGTCTTGAGACACTGACTTTGCGGTACCTCGGACTTTAAAGGATTAGGGTTACCACAGTTTACTACTATTGTGTGACTTTTTGTAACGCCCCAGATATAAGTTGACTTAGTTATGTTGTGATGTGTGCATATGAGTGAGCATTTTTGCATTTAACCGATGTTTTGTATGCTTATAACAATTCGTAGGCTTTGGCCTAGCGGTAGATAGTCCTGACTAATAGCTAGTGGTCTAGAGTTCGAACCTTACCTGGCTTAAATTTATTTTTTTTTTTTGTGCCTTTTTATTTTTGTGTTGGGAAGGTTGGAATTCCGAAAACCCATGATAAATATCCCATTTTTCAGTTGACCAATTCAAAAAAATTAGGAATCCTTAACCTAAGGAGAAAATCTCTCCTTAATCTCTTCCACTTTCCAAGTTTCACTCCAAGGCAATCTCTTCATCTCTATTAGGGTTAAAATTTCGGCCATTCCATTGTGTGGAGCTCCAGTGCAGCCGAAATTCTTAACTTTCTCTCCCTCACTTTCATTCATTCAGACTCTGCTTCATTCTTCTCCATTCCGAGTTAATTGCCTCAGTTGGTTTCACTGCAAACAGGGTAACAACTAAACCCTAAATGTCGGTTCGAAATTTATATAGGATGTATGGTAGATGAATTTGATCCTAGGTTGTATTATTACTGAAATTATTGTTGAGACATGAATGTATATGATATTGGTGTAAGAAATTGCTTTTAGGTTAAAAGATTGGTAGAAATATGAAAATACATGTGATTGAGTCGAAATTGGTAAGCTGCTGTATTTTCAGAATTGACTGTTTATGGTAATTATGGCATAACTTCCGTTATATAACTCCGATTGGCATAATTCAACTTTCTGTGTTTTCCTGAGATATAGGTGTACAAGGTTGTTTTACATTATTTTGGAAAATTCCGTGAGTAAAGTGCTCATATTCCCTATTGAAACTGCCTTATGTGCATTGTGCCGATTTTTCTTGAACTGCTGAATTTCAGATTGTACAGGTTGTGATAATTTTAGCTTTATTTTCGTTATATAACTCCGATTGGCATGATTCAACTTTCTGTGTTTTCCTGAGACATAAATGTACAAGGTTGTTTTATACTATTTTGGCAAATTATGTGAGTAAAGTGCTCGTATTCCCTGTTGAAACTGCCTTATGTGCACTGTGCCGATTTCCTGGAACTGCTGAATTTCAGTTTGTACAGTTTGTGTTGATTATGGCTTTATTTTCTCTCTGTAGCTCCGTTTGCCATGAAACAAAATTCTATGTATTCCTGAAATTCTGATGTTCAATGTTGCTTTATATTATTTTTGCTAAATCAGTGAGTAACACATCTGTTTTGTCTGTTGAAGTCAGACTATGTGCAGTGATCTGAAGTGAATTTACAGATTGCATGTTTTTAGTGTTTCCTTAATATCTTTTGCTATAGGAATCCGAATTGCATGATTTAAGTTGGCGTGTGTTCCTAAGATGTAAGGCTAAATTCACCTTTGTATTGCCATGCTGAATTCTGAGTCTAACTTACTGGAATATTATATGCAAGTTGAGGCATGAACTATGAATTCTGAAATTTTCACCTTAGGCCTTGAACTGATTTTTTTAATGTGTGCAAAGCATAATTTGATTCTAGGAATTTATGCTAGAACTCTTGACATGAAATCTAATAATTACATATATGGTTTGGTAAATTTAATACATGTTGGAATTATGAAATCGAGTTTGGGGTAAGTCCTATTTTTTTTATGGCACCATGTGTTTATTGATGTATCAGATTATGTTTTGGGGTAAGTCCTATTTTAATGGCACCTTATGGTTATTGAATTGGTTGGGATAAGTCCTATGTTAAAGGCACCTTTTGAATATTGATATAATTATGATAATTAAATTGGTGTTTGTAGTGGCATATACTCTGGTGTCTTGGTTAGTTTGGCTAAGTGTTTTCCATGTTTGATTGGTTGACACTAGGACAGCGCCCTTTGTTTCGAGGTAAGTCCCTTCGTTGGCACTCAGAGAGGTAAATCCCTTCGTGGTACTCTAATTTATTTTATTTTTGAGGTAAGTCCCTTCGTTGGCACTCTGTGAGGTAAGTCCCTTCGTTGGCACTCTGAGGTAAATCCCTTCGTGGTACTCTTTTCTTATTGATAAGGGGGTAAGTCCCGTTGTGGTTCCCCGAAGCGTCTGAGCCGAACTCTCTAAGGACATAGGTGTATAGGTCAATACAAATGATTTATACGCGTATACCACAAAATTAATAAAGGTTAAGGTATAATTGAGTTGATGTCAATTTTGTGATGAAGTACTTTGATTTGGGATGTTGGTATGTATTTGTATGTACATGACTTATCTTGGAAATCTGAATTTTGATGATATTGATTATCCACTTGGAATGTTTTGTACTATTATTTGAAATAGATAATTATGTGATATGCTGAACTTGAACTTTATATGTTGTATGTGATGCAGCTAACAAATAAGGGTAAGATCCCTGATACATGATTGTTACTATGAGAATTATGCATGCTTGTATAAATTGATAAATTTGCTTTCTATTAATCATGATGAAGTATACTTAAGTAATGTAATATGAAATTTATGATCTGTCATCTTCCTATGTGAACTTTGAATTGATGTTTGGGATTTATTAGTTACTCGTCACTAAGTGGCGCTGTTGATATTTTCAGATTTTGCCGGTGCAGAATAGGAGATGCCTGATGTCTGTTCTCGGGGATTGTGTGGAGAGTTTCCGTCATGTTATTTTATCATCTATTCGTAGTTATGGATGTTCAAAGATTTATTTATTTTTTTTTTTTTATTTTTTTTTATTTTTTTATTTTTATTATTTTTTTTTTTTACTCCGTTATATTACCTTTTGAAATACCTATTTATGTTAAATTACTGTTTTTGAAATGGAAATTTTCGAGTACTCATTTATGATTATGTTATTTTAAAGATAAAAAGGAAGTTTTGAAAATGATGACCTAAACTTTATGTAATGTTTCCGCCATTGCGTGCTTGCAAAAGTTAGGGTTGTCACACTTTTATTCTGTTTTTGCATTTTTTTGTCCTAATTTTTGCATAGGTCGCCCTTTTTTTTGGGCTTTTGGCCTATTGGACTGTCATTATTTTTGCCTAAACTGCCCTTTTTGGATTTTTAATTCAGCAGACTTTATTTTATGTCGTTGCTTTTGCATAGACTGCCCTTTTCGAGTTTTCGATCTATCAGACCTCTTTTTTTTTATGTTCAATCTATGGATGTGAGATATGTTAAGACATAAAGCCGATTACACATAAAATAATATGAATCGCAATTAAACTCGGGACATTTAAGCGAATAAAATCGAACATGCATTCATTCATTCATAAATAATGTTTTAGCACAATGTACATCAAATGATGAAAATAAACTACAGACAGAATCAGTGATGGTATACATCTCGACTGAATCCATGCTTGCTACCAACCGGTCTTTGCAGATTTTCCAGCTGATAGTCCTGACCTCTCTGTCCTAATTTTTGCATGGCTTGCCTTTTCAGTTTTCGACACATCGGACTATCCTAACTTTTGCATGGATTGCCTTTTCGGTTTTCGACCCATCAGACTCTTTTTTTTTAAATGTAGTAATGCTTTAGCTTGTCCTGATTGATGGGATTGACAAATTGTTCCCGTCCATGTCCATAATCTTTGCATCGCCCTTCAAAAGTATCCTCTGGACTACATAAGGACCTTCCTAAGTTAGCTTGAATTTCCCCCGTACATCCGTGCTGGTCTATTTCATCTTCTTGAGTACTAAGTCCCCTGCCTTAAACGGATGCTTCTAATAATGGACCTTATTGTTATAGGTTTTAGCCATTCACTTTTGATACAATTGTAACTGGTATAAGGCCTGAAGATGCTTCTCATCAATCAGTGCCAACTGTTCATGTCTTAACTAGAGCCAATCAGATTCTGGGAATTGTGCCTCTATGACTACTCTTAATGATCTGACTTCCATCTCTACTGGTAAGACGGCCTCCATCCCATATACCAGTGATTACGGTGTTTCTCCATTAGGGGTTCTAATACTCGTCCGGTACCCATAAGGCAAATGGTAACATGTCGGCCCAATCTCTATAGAACACTACCATTTTTTATAGAATCTTCTTAATGGACTTGTTGGCCGCTTCTACCACCCCATTGGCTTGTGGGCGATACGGGGATAATCTATGATGCTCGACTCCTTTCTCTTGAAACAACTAAGCCGTTACTCCTTGAAATTGTACCCCATTATTAGTCACAACATGATGAGGGATCCCATATCTTGTAAAGATGTTCTTTTCTATGAATTTGGCCATCTTCTCAGCTATAACATTTGCGAATGATTCTGCTTCGACCCATTTTGAGATGTAATCCACAGCCACGATAATGAATGGCCATGGAGTTGAAGATACTTGAATTTCAAATGGAGGAAGATGATTGAGGTCTCCGTACACTTGACATTCATGATATTTCTTAACTTCCTCGATACAATCAGCTTGTAGAGTGAGCCAAAAGTATCCTTGTCATAGAATTTTCTTTGCCAGGGCCAAGCCGTGCATGTGCGGTCCATAAGTCCCAGAGTGTATCTGTTTCATAACCATAACTACCTCTTCCTCGGTTAGACACTTCAGAAGGACTCCATTAGCTGTTCTTTTGAAGAGCTGATTCTCAAATAACCAAAACTGTGCTGCCAATCTTCAAAGGGAAACCTTATCAGCCTCATTAGCATGATCAGGGTACTGACCATTATGAATGAACTGTAATATATCATAGTACCAGGGCCATTCTGCAATGGTTGTAACTGCATTAACTGACAAATAACACGGATTCTGAGAGATTTCCAGGATCACCGACTGTATCGGCTATTTTCGGGGACCTTCCCACATTGACGACAGCGTAGTCAAAGAGTCTGCCATTTGATTCTCTTCCCTCGGTACATGCCGGAATTCACACCGACTGAATACCTTTGCCCTTTCCCGAACCATCTCGAGATAAGGCCTGAGTGATTCTTCTTTTATCTCTAAATCTCCGGTAACCTATCAGATCACCAAAGCTGAATCTCCAATGACTAATACCTCGTTCGCCCCTAAAGTGATCAGAGCATCAATTCCAAAGAGGTAAGCTTCATATTTTGCTCCATTATTAGTCACTTGAAAGTCAAGCTGTTTCGCCAGGGAAATGATTTCTCCTTCAGGTGTAGCAATGATTACCCCTAAACCCGTGCCGTGTTTGTTCACTGCACCATCAAAGTACATCACCCATCTGTTTACTTCCTCTTCAACCACCGCCAGTTTTTCATTAGGAAATTCCAAATTCTCGATGTAGTCAGAATCTATCGGCTGAATAGCTAGAAATTCTGCCACGGCTCTTCCTTTAATTATCTTCTTCGTCACATACTCTACGTCAAACTCTTACAACAAAAGTAACCATCTCGATAGCTTCCCTACTAGTACTGGGGCTTGGCATAAGTATTTCATAGGATCCACTTTGGCTACCGCCTGAACTTTATATGACTGGAAGTAGTGTCTTAGTTTCTTTGTCAACCACACCATAGCAGCACAGGTTTTCTCTATTATCGTATATCGAGTCTCGTACTCTAGTAGCTTTTTACTCAGATAGTAGATCGCATGTTCACGTCCATTTTCCTGCTCTTGTACCAACATCGCTCCTATTGAAGTTTCTTCAATAGCCAAATACAGAATCAGGGGCTTGTCCAGTATTAGAGGCTTTAGAACCGGAGGATTCATCAAATAAGCCTTAATTTTATGAAAGGCTATCTGACACCGCTCATTCTATTCCACTGGCTAGTTCTTCTTCAGAATTCTAAAAATTGGCTTGTAAACTGTTGTCAATCTCATAATAAATCGACTGACATACTGTAGTGAACCCAGAAACTACCTCACTTCTTTTTCTGACTGCGGTGTCGGTATGTCCCTGATGGCCTTTATCTTGTCTGGATCCATTTCAATTCCCTTCTAACTGACTACATGACCAAGCAGTTTTCCCGAAGTTACCCCAAATACACACTTCTTAGGATTGAGGCAGAGATTTTATTTCTCAATTCTAGTTAGAAATCTATCCAGGATACCAGGGTGTTCCTCCCGGGTCATGGATTTGACTAAACATGTCGTCCACATAAACCTCAACTTCCTTATGGATAATATCATGTATAAGCATCATGACTGCTTATTGATAGGTCACCCTGTCATTCTTCAACCCAAACGGCATGACTCTATAGCAATAAACCCCCCACTCTGTGATGAAAGTTGTTTTCACTTTGTCGACCACATTCATCGAAATCTGGTTGTACCGTGAAAATCCATCCATAAAAGAATAAATCGCTGCCCTGGCGGCACTATCAGTTAGAACATCAATATGCAAGAGCAAGAAGTCGTCTTTGGGAGATGCTTTCTCCAGATCCTGGTAATCCACATAGACTCTAACTCGACCATCTTTCTTCACAACCGGCATAATATTAGCCAGCCATTCAGGATACTCTACTACTCCTAGGAACTTGGCCTTTATCTGCTTGGCTACTTCTTCCTTAATGTTTCTAGCCCACTCTGGTCGAGGTCTTCTAAGCTTCTGTTTAATCAGTTTCATCTTCGGATCTATCAGGATTCTATGCTGTGCAATCTCTCTGTCAACCCCGAGCATGTCGTCATAGGACCAAGTGACGGCTTTAACATGTTTTTGCAAAATTTTTACAAGTTCTTTTCTCTCGTCCGGCATGAGGTCTTTCGAGATGGATACCATCTTTGGATCATCATCTGTCCCTAGGTTCATTTCATGCAATGATGCATCATGTATGCTAAAGACATTAAATGAATGTTTGTATGCATGCACAGTTCCATCCGGAAAAACATCGTACAAGTAAGAAAAATCAGATTTTATTGCATTAAATGCCTTGTAGGCAGAATTGTTCACATCATAAATTGAAAAAGTAGATTCATTAGAAAAATTTCCATCCTCCATGTGCGGAGGGTCTTCATCAACAGCAGCATAGTCAAACTCTTCAAACAGGTACCCCCGGTCATCTTCCAGATCTCCCTTTTGTTCTATAGTCAGCTCCTCTTTAAGTGTCTCAGCCTTACCCCTTATTACCAGCTTGGTGAGCTCCTTTACAGCTTCCTCCACTAACTCTTCATGTGTCTTCCCTACAGGTGTCTCCTTCTTCTCCGATCCCTTGCTCGGCTTCATCAGAGTGGACAATGCCCTTGTGATGGCTTCCATAGCCACTTCAATCACACTTCTTATCAGGTCAGTCTTTTCAAATGCTTCCCTCTTATCCCCAAATTCAACTTTGACTTGGTCAACAGCTTTTTGGCTCAGAATTTCCTTGCCTTCGTTCTCCGGCTCTGGCTCGTAGCATACTTACAACAGGCTCAGTTCCATATTTGCTGAAATCAACAACATCAGCAAAAATCTCAAACCCCGGGAGCTGGTTTCCCTCAACAACTATTGGCTCAGGATTCCCATTAAAAACTGATTCAGTGGCCCGGACGAAGGTGTCCACCAAGTTCACCCGCTTCTTTTCTTGCTTAGCCTTCCCCTTACGGTAACCAAGCCCAAACTGATGGTACTTGCCCACTTCGATATTAAACTTAGGGATACCTTGCAGTTTGGCCCCTAAACCTTTTCCAGGCTTATAGTTTTGCTTGGCGAAGTATCTGTGAATCCAGTCTGGAAATTTTGGGTTATCAGAAACTACTGCAACTTGAAAACTAGTCACTGGTTGCTCAGTAGCACTTACGGAAGCCATAACAGAAGGCTCATCTGCTTTGACAGTCACCACCTTCCCCTCAATTAAGAACTTCACCTTCTGATGCAAGGTCAGGGGCACTCCTCTTAGGGCATGGAACTATGGCCTTCCAAAGAGCAGAGAGAAGGTAACAGGAATGTCGATCACCATGAACAGAACCTTGGACTTGACTTCTCCCACCTTGACTTCAGCTTCAAAAGTGCCCAGCACAGCCCTCTTGCTATCATCATATGCCCTAATCATAGTGTCGGATCAGTAAAGAGCTTCTGTACTCATCCCCAAATAAGGCAGGATCTGGGCGGGGTAAATGTTTAAGGCCAACCTTCAAGTATAGAGCCCTATTGTGGTTGACCCCTTCAGGTGGGAGATCCTCAACTCCAAAACTGATCTCTGAGGCCCTATTGGCTTTCAAGTCTACCCCTTTGATCATTGCACACAACTCATCTGGGGACATGGTAAGGTTGGCTTCCATTTCCATTGGTTGTTTGACCACCGCCTCGCGGTGCTTCTTTGATTCATGAGTAAGTGCCAAACACTGGCACGAGCAGGTGTTGTCTTCAGTTGGTCCACCACCATGTCCTCCTTTTCAGCCATTGGAGGTGATTGGATAGAATCATTCTGCACTGGTGTCATATTCCGTCTTGGGGGTGCTGGAGGTGGTAAGTTGGCGGGTCGATAAACCCTTCCGCTCCTTGTGATGTGCATCACCGGCCCATCTTTCTCAATCACAGTCCCCCTCTTCGTCTCCACTGAATAGACTGGCTTCAACTCTTGAACCTCAAAATCCTCATATTCATCATCCACTTCAATCTCATCCAAATTGATGGGATCCACCTTATCCTTCACTGCCAGTGTTTGCTCTCATACTACCTCTGACTCTTCTTCACTTTCCACTAATACAGCTCGCATGCTCGGATTTGCTTTGATGATCTGAGCAAATACATAATTGGCCGGCAGACCAGACTGCACCATATTTACATGACTTCTAAAAGTGGGGAGTGGATTCCTCTGCACGCTCAGCTTCAAAGCCAGCTCGACAATCTTGCCATCGGTGACCAACTGCTTGATGGCCTTAATTAACTGGGAGAACTCATTCGTATGGTGACTCGTCATCACATGGTAAGAGTAGAAATTATCTTTATCTACCTTAGCTAGAGGTGAGAACGGGCTCAGGCTTTATAATAGCCCAGTCTTTCTACACTTGGCAAAGATCCGACTAGCTGACTCGGCCCATGGACTAGTAATCCTTTGAGGAGTCTATCTCCCTTGATTCATAGTAGCCACCTCTGCCTCTTACACTTCAATAGAGGCTGCTTTCGATGTCGTCTTGGAACTAGACCCAACTGCAGTGGTCTTAGAGCTGCTACCCTTGAACCCCTGGGAGTACCCTTGATTATTTATGTAGGAGCGCGAACTCTGTCTGCCCCTCTGCTCCTCTTCCTCGTATCGTTCGATATGCTTACCAAACTCTACCACCTCATTAAAGGAATGGAACCTTTTGAGCCTCATCTTATCTTTGTATTAGGGCAAACTACCATCCACCAGCTTCATAATCAGTGACTCTAACTTCAGTGCCCCATCCACCAAAACCTACACATCCATCCACCGTTTGTAGTATGCTGGGAATGACTCATTTGGCCTCTGGCGGATTTTCTCCAGATCTTGAAGAGTTGTTTCTACTTGGGTGTTATAGGCTTATTGCTTCACAAAAGCATCAGATAAATCCTCCCAAGTAGAACAGGTATACAGGGGCATCTTCATATACCACTTTACCGCAACGCCCCTCAGAGTAGTCGGAAACAAATTCAAGAGATGACCCTTTCCGATCCCCATACTAGTCGTCAGCCTCACGTAACTGTCCAAGTGGGCTTCCGGTGGGCCTTCCCCTATATAGGGAGGAATATAGGGCATGTGAAACCCAACCGGAAGTAGCTCTTCTCCACCTGCCATCAGTGTAGCAGGATCGGCACACCTAATAGGATTGTAGTGTACCATCTCTTTTAGCTTGGGTAACATGGCTTCTATATCAGATAACTTCTTATTGAGACACTTCTCCACCACAGTCTCAATCGAGGCTTTCCTCGCCCTCTCAAAAGCCTTATCCTCTTCAAATTGACGGTCAGGTTCCCTATGGTTGACAACTCCACCGCTTCCTCCAGCACCACTAGTCACTTGGACAAACTGATGTCCTCCATTTCCAACCGAAGTATGAGTCGGTGGAACAGTCTGAATAGGGGCAGTGTTCATCACGGCCTACATCTGCTCCCTAAGGGTAGCCTTAAACTCATCCAAACTTAGAAAGCTTCTCATGAAAGCTGCCACATCGAAAGGTGCGTTTCCATTGTTTCCATTAGCCATCTCTGATCTATCAGCTTCTTCCAACAGAACTTGACTATCAGTTGGTAAAGTAGGCAATTGAATTTCGATCTCCTGATCTGAATCCGACCCTAAACTGATCCCTCCACGGTGATGGGCTCTGATTGAACTGACTGAACTGATTGGTTTGGCTTTGACATGACACAAACTAATCGTTTTGATGTTCATCTCTAAATTGCATATTCAACATAAGGTTAGAATCTCGGATGGATGTTGTGGACCTAGACTCGACACACTGGATGGTGTGCATGGTATGTTCATACTCATTTTTGGATGATGCTTCATGGATGTGAATGATGATGAAGATGACTTTTGTATTTTCTTTTGTTTTTATTTTGGATGTTCGTCATATGAAAAACAATGCAAGAATGTCGTATGTGAGTTGTCACACGGACAAAGGTTCGGCGCCTTCGGGGCACCTAGTGGATGTCGTGAAATCTTCGGGGCACATGTGTACCAATACTCGGACAGAGGTTCAACACTTCTTAGGTCAATGAGATGGTATGAAATAGTCATATGGGAGCCATTCCATAGACAAGGGTTCGATGCTTTCATAGCACCTTAGATGAGGTGATGTTACAAAGAAGTCATGTGTAATTCGAAACACGGACAGAATTTTGGCGTTCGTGGAACACCTTGCATGATTTAGGCATGTTATGTCCTAATATGAGTACTAGTTCGGCACTCATGGAGTACCTTGCATGAATCATCAATGTTACGAAACAATCCGATGTGGATTGAGACGCACAAGCAAGACTTTAGTGTCGCCATGACACCAATGATGAATGGACATGATGTTATGTAATGGTATTGTGTGATCCGCCACACAAATATAAGCCTAAGATCATCGTGGCCCCCTAATGAGTGAAATGACTTAATGAAATGGCCAAGTGTAATCCGGTGCACAAGCAAAACACGGGTAGTCTTGGGGACTCCCGATATGTCATGAAATGAAATGGTCGTGAAGGGCGTACTTAAAACATCCTTTCATTTTATATGGGGTGAGATATGATGAATGCCCATGTCATACAAGATGCAAGTGGCTGCACAAAAATGTGGTTAGGATGCATGACACACAAGATGATGTCATGCATGCTTTATGAAATACAAACACACAGGATGTATATGACACACGAATAAGGTGTTATGGCTGCACGAAAATGCGGTTAGTATAATAGCACACTTTTGATGATGCTTCAAAATGGCTGCATAAAAATGTGGTTAGAATGGCACATGGATGATATGTGATGTCGAATGAAAAAGTCAAAAGTAAAACAACCATGGAGCAAACTTTAGCACATGCAACAACATGCTCACCCTTCCAACCTTATTCCTCCATTCGATTGGTCTCGCCTTCTTCCTAGGTATCGGGTCTCTTTGGCATCAACCGGGGATACCAAAGGCGTACTCTCAATATCTATTTTCAAATATATGTTTTGGTGATCCTAGGGGGAAGTTGCTAGGCCATTACATGAAGGTATGAGTCAATCATACAGGTTCCCATAGCGAAAATACACTCCTCATCGTAGAACATGATGTAAGGTTCATGCGGTGCTATGAGTGGTTTACCCCCTCGGGTGCCTCCAATCCTAGAGGAAGAGGTAGGTGACCTTTGGAAATAAACTGGGCTTAATCATGCGTTGGAGGGTTTAAAGAAGAGAAAATGCCATGATATGCGGTTGTCGATGAGATATCAGATTATGAATTAATAATTGACTGCAAGTGAGGATATACTTCAATTATTGCCTAAGTTCCTTAAGTTTTTATGAAAACTTTTTGAAAGAAACCGTTAATCCCCAGCAGAGTCACCACTGTGAGTGGATGACATTTTTTGGAAGGCGTGTTGAAGCAGGAACGGGGGATTTTCTTTTTGTGTGATGATACGTGGTTTTGAAAATGGGTTTTAATCTTCTTTAAGAAAACCTTTCATTTTATTAGGAAAACCCTCTTTGTAGAAAACTTGATTTTGATGAGAAGTGTAAATTTTGGAAAATAGGTTTTTTTTTAAAAAAAAATCCCAATTTAAACTTAAAGATCTCGAGAATTAAATTTCGAGATTAGATACAGAGCCGCCACCCGGATCAGCTCATCCGGGAAATTTCGGTACAGCTCTCTACCAAGTGTAGACGCAATACCTAATCCAGAGATTCAAGGTTCGAGCAACACATCTACTAATCCTCATTTATTTTCAATTATTATTTCATAATATGATATAACATCCACTTAGTTCTACCTATTTTATCTTCTTTTATTTTTAGTTAATGCTGATACACATGACACAAATATAAATCCAAAATAAAGTACAAAAAAGTAAAAGTGTGGGAAAAGTAAAGTGGAGGCCAAATTATCCAACCCAAAAAAGAAAAACTCTCATCCTCACCATTTACAATCGCCTGCAATACACGATGATCTAAAAATTACAATCGCCTAGATACACGAGATAATCTACTAAGCACATCAAAATAAAAAAAAATAATAAAAAGAAAAGCTGCATCCAAATACGGTTAGCACAAGTAATTAAAGCACACGAAGGACTCACATAAGACAGAATAGGGGTATTTTGGGAAACGGGATCATAAATGGGGGGATAATCGAGAAGTCCGGGCGACTACTGGATTAGACCTCGAAAACATTTTACTGAAACGCCCTGTTGATTTTGTGGATTAAAAACCAATTTTGAAAACAATTTGGCTCATTTTACATGCATTTTCCAACTTTTAGTGGGCCGGATATCCTGGGACCCGGGGGTCCCGTTATTGAGTGGGCCTAAATTAAACATCCATCTAGGGTCCAAAAATGTAAACATGCCAAAAATCTGTTTTGAGTAGGAAGAGGATGCAAAATTACAAGTCGAAGACCCAAAAAGGGCAAAATTGTAATTCTGCCTCTCGAACTACAGCCGAGCGACTGTAGGGTATCACAACCACGCCACTGTAGTGGCTGGGGCGGCGGTAGTGCTCCAGAATCAGTTTTGGTTTTCTTTTCTTGTTTTGAAAATCGTTTTAGAATTTCAATGGTTTCGGGCAATCTGGGATTTCTGGAAAATCACAAAATTCCGCAAAATAGATCCAAATCAGATCAAACGAGTCTGGAAATCCCTAACAACCTGAAATCACCAAACTTTAACCTTACATCCATCAATTGTAAATCTGAGAACCAAAAATCTTACATATATGGATGTAATTAACCAATAATAATCATGAAAAACACATTTGATTTAAAGAACGGAAGCGTTATCGGTCAATTTAGGGCAGTCAGAGCTTCTGCCCTGTAGGTTATAGTCGAGCGGCTGTAATTAGAAGATTACAGCCATGCCATTATAGGCTACAGCCGCGCAGTGGTAATACAGCCATGCGGCTGTAATCATCAGGTGGGGCGGCTATAACCAGTTCACTTCCAGATTCGAAAAAAAAACGTAAAATCACACACAAATAGCACCCAAAACAAATCAAAGGGGATTTTTAAGGCCTCTCAGAATATGACTTGTCTATGTTCCAGCATTTTAGACCACCAGGAATGGATTTGGATGCCAGAAAACGCCTTGAAATCATGAACAACCCAAAAACGTCTAGAATCTCCGAAGCCTAAACGGAACCCCGAATAAAGTTGAATGAGTGTTAAAAGGACCAGAACTACCCCAGAAAACAAATTCCCAGAGAATCCTAATTGTTTCTATAGATTTAATTAAAGTTTTTTATTGTTCAAGATTGAATGGTTTTGATTTCCCTCTTTTTCTTTTCTCAAATCCTTAAAAACCCTAACTTTTTTTCTTTTTTGAATGTGGAGGCTGTCTCACTGTTCTTTTATGTGTTCTGTAACCTAATTTTCATTCTTTTGCTTTTTATATCCCCTATTTTAGGTTAACAAATCCAAATTAAAGACTGTTTTTGACTAAATTAAGAAGTCTGATAATTACAGCTGCGTGGCTGTAGGGCACTATAGTTGAGCGGCTATAGTGGCCAAACTTGCCTAATTCGCCCTTTTTCACCTCTTTTCTTCAGTTCTCTTAAATGCTCACTCGGCCTTCTTTAGGGTCCACACCAAGACCTGTCACACACATTCGGGTCATCTAGGATATCTCCGGTGCCATTCCAATCGCTCCAAACCCACCTCATGTTTATCCGTGAAAAAGGTAATAATAGCTTTCATCACCGAGGTCGGGAAAAAACCTATGCTCACAGCAACCTGTGAGCACGGGTTTTCCCGACCTTTATGATGAGAATCCTATGTTACCTGTTAAGACAGACGAATGTTAGTGAGACTTGAGAATGAGCGGGATGTTGCCTGGAATGTCTCAAACGCTCCGAAATCCAAACAGTCCTTGATTCGAAACCCCAAGAAAGGTCTTTTGAGTGATTAGAGGGCTTAGAGATGAGTGTGGGATTTAGGAGAATCCATCATGGCTTTGATTAGAGGTGCATGGCTGTAGTTCACAACTACAACCACACGGCTCTAGTTCCAGAGCCGCACAGCTGTAAACTTACAGCCATGTGGCTCTATCGAGCGGACAGAATTATTCCTAAATAGCCAGCCAGTCTTTAACAATAATGAGAACTCCTTAATTAGGGGAATTCTCTACCTATATTTGGGAGGGTTTAATAGCAAAAAAACAAAGAGAACGGAATAACATAAGGGATAGAACAAGAGAAAAAAAAGGAATTCTTAGAGAGCAAAACCGAAAAAGAGAGAAAAGAGTGAAAACATAAGAAACCAAAGCAGAAATACATAAACACATTGAGTGAGAGTTCCTTATCGTATCACATTCATTCGAGGTTGTCCTCGGATTTTGTTCAGATCAATTCTGGAGACATACTCGAGGATTTTGAGGTGTTTGTGGGATTCTAAGCACATCCGACTTTTCAATCCAATTCCGGTCGTCAAACACGTTGGAACATCAAAAAGGTAAACTCTGAGAGACCTTAAACTCGTACTTGTTTAACTTGTGTGGTGTTTATTTTCCGTATTTTGCAAAAATCTGGAATTCTCTGTTTCATTACAGCCGTGTGGCTCTAACTAGAGCCGAGCGGCTGTATCCCTTAGAACAGAGCCGAGCGGCTGTAACACTATAGCTGCACGGCTGTGTTCTTCAGGGTAGAAACCAAAAAGCCCTAAATTGACCGAAAGCAGCCAGTTTCCTATTTTTATTGTTCTGATATGAATTATGGTTTTCGGTTTTCCTAGAATGTTGATGTGAGATTTTCGATTTCATTGATTTCGATTTTTGAAATCCAGGGTTTTTCGATCCAAATTGGACCCATTGTCCAGCTTTAGTGAACCCTCTGGTTCCTCAAAGTCCTTAGAAATCATTGAAAATGATTAAAACAGTGATTTCCAAAGCGAAGAAACCAATTTCGGGTTTTGGATACTACAGACGCATGGCTATAGTGCTACTGTCACACGATTGTAGTTTTATAGTCGCGCTGCTCTAACTGAGCTGCACAGCTCAGAATCAAACTATTTTTGGTGTGTTTACTACTTTGGGCCTTAGATGGATGTTTGGAATTAGGAACCCCCACAAACAGAACCTCGAGTTCTGGGATACCCGACCCACTAAATGAAGAAATTTGCATGTAACTGAGCCAAACCGTTTTCCAAATTGTTTTCAAGCACAAAAACCTATAGGGTGTTTCTAAAATGGTTTTTCAAGTCTAATCGAGTAAGTTACCCAGACTTCTCGGTTACCCCCTAAATGCATGCTCCCATTTCCTAAAATCCCCATTCTGTCCTGTATACGTCCTATATGTGTTTGGGATATATTTGTGCTAACCCATCTGTTTTGCAGCTTTTAACTTTTTATTTTTATTTTGGATGTATTTGATAGATTCTCATGTATCCTAAACGATTGTAATTTTTAGATATTCGTGTATTCTAGGATATTGTATTGGTGAGGATGAGAGCTTTTCTCCTTTTGGGTTGTAATAAGTGGCCTCTATTTCTTTTTGATTTGTTTTGGATGTATGGTTGTATTCCTGCATTAATTTTATGCAATTTATTTATGTCATATGAATGAGCATGGGCTAAGTAAGAAAAGATAAAATGGGTAGAGAATTAAGTGAATATAATACGGTACTATAAACTTATAAATGAATGCAAGCTTGAGGTTGAATAGGTAAGTTGCCCAAACCCTAAATCTTTGGATTAGGTATGACAGTCGATGCTCGGTAGGGAGCTGTACCGAAATTTCCCGAATGAGCTGATCTGGGTGGCGACTCTGTCACTGATCTTGAAATTTAGGTTTCGAGATCTTTAAGTAATAAAACGGGATTTTCTAAAATGCGAAACTAGTTTTCCAAAAACTCACATTCAAAGGAAAGGTTTTCTACTAAAGGATTTCTAAATGAATCAATGTTTTTCCTAAGCAAGATGCAAATCCGTTTTCAAAAACAAACAATCAAATTCTTTTTCTTTTTCCCTGGTTCGCTTCACCACTTTCCGCTTAAAAGGTCATCCGCTCACACTGGATTCCTATACGTATTGATATAGATAAGATGATCAGACAGGTGTGAGCGGATGACATTTTTTGGAATTCGCGGTGAAGCCGGAACCGGGGATTTTCTTTTTGGGTGATTACGTGGTTTTGAAAACGGGTTTAATCTTTCTTAAGAAAACCATTCATTTTGTTAAGAAAATTCATTTTGTAGAATACTTAATTTTAAGTGTGAATTTTGGAAAACAGAATTTTACAAAATCCCAATTTAAACTTAAAGATCCCGAAACCTAAATTTCATGATCAGATATAGAGTTGCCATCTAGATCAACTCATCCAGGAAATTCCAGTACAGCTCCTTACCAAGTATAGACGCAGTACCTGATCTAGAGATTCAAGGGTTCGGGCAACACATCTATTAATCCTCAACTTGTTTTCAATTATTATTTCATAATACAATATAACTTTCATTTAATTCTACCCATTTTATCCTCTTTCAATTTTAGTTAGTGATGCAAGTGACATAAATATAAAGCATAAATAAAGTGTGAAAAAATAAAAGTGCAGGAAAAGTAAAGGAAAGGCCAAATTATACAACCCGAAAAAGAAAAAACCCTCATCCTCACAATTTACAACCGCCTATAATACACGATAATCAAAAAAAGGTACAAACACCTAGATACACGAAATGATCTATTAATTACATCAAAAATAAAAAATAAAAAAAAAAACATAAAAGGCTACATCCAAATACGGTTAGCACAAGTATACAAACCACACCAAGGACTCATATAAGACAGAATAGGGGTATTTTGGGCAACGGGATCATGCATAGGAGGATAATCGAGAAGTTCAGACGACTACACGATTAGACCTGGAAAACATTTTGTAAAAATGCCCTGTAGATTTTGTGAATGAAAATCAATTTTGACAACGGTTTGGCTCGGTTTACATGCATTTTCCATCTTTTGGTGGGCCGAAATCTCGGAACCTGGGGGTTTCGTTCGTGATTAGGCCTAATTTGAACATCCATCTAGGGTTTGGAAATATAAACACACCAAAAATCCTTTTTGAATCGAAAGGAGAAACAAAATTGAAAATCATTTTCATTCTTTGATGGCTTCGGGTGATATAGGGTTTCTGGAAACTTATAAAATCAACAAAATAGATCCAGATCAGATCAAATGAATCCGAAAAACCCTAAAAACCTGAAATCAACAAAACTAAATCTCACATCCATCAATCAAAAACCTAAAAACCGCAAATCTAATCATATATGGATGTGATCCGACCGGTATTATTTGCAAAAAATGCATTTGATTTGAAAAGGGAAGTGTTTTTGGTCGATTTAGGGCATTTGGAGCTTCTGCCCTTAAGATTACAGCCGAGCGGCTGTAATCAGAGAACTATAGCTATGCCACTATAGGTTATAGCTATGCTACTGTAGTCATCAGACTACAACCGAGCGGCTGTAAGCAACAGATGGGGTGGCTAAAGCTGGGTTTTCACATCCAGCTTTTTAAAAAAACACAAAACACATACAATAACACCCAAATCAATTTCAAACAAGTTTTTAGGGCCTCTCAGAGCCTACCTTGTGTGTTCCAGTGTTTTGGATCACCAAAAATAGATTCGAATGCTGTAAAACTCCTTGGAATCACGAACAACCTGAAATCGTCCACGAACTTCCAAAACTCAAACAGAACCCCAAATCGACCTGAACGAATGCCAAATCAACCAGAGTCATTCCCAAATATGATTCCTCAAAGGACCCTAGTGATTTCTACAGATTTGATTCGAGATTTGGATGGTTTTTTAGTGGATTTAAGGATTTTTCTCACTAAAACCTAATTTTCTCTCTCTAAAACCCAAACCAAACCCTTTTGATCATAATCTCCCCAAGTATTTGGATGAAAACCCTAAACCCATATGAAACCTAATGATTCTAACTCGTTTTGGTGAGGATTGGATTGAAGAATGGACTGAAAATATCAATTTTTGGGTTGAAAAATCCTCTTTCTCTCTCTAACTCTCCAAATTTCAAAACCCTAGCTCTCTCTCCTGATTGTGGCTGCAAGATAATGTTCTCTGCCTCCCTAATTTCGAGTTTCTACTTTTACATGGTGAAAATTAGGGTTAAAAAATCGAATTAAAGAGATAAAATAAATCCTATTTAAGAGAAAATCATATCTGGCAACTATAGCCGAGCGGCTGTAGTGGCCTATAGTTAGGCGGCTGTAGTTATGCAAACTAAAGCCATACCCCTAGAGGGCACTATAGTTGGGCCGCTATAGTACTTAGTTTTGCATTTCTCACCTTTTCTCACTTTTCTCTCTGCTTCTCTTAAGCACTCAACCGCCCTTCTTCGGGGTTCCGCACCAAGATTTGTTACACTTCTTTGGGTCATTCGAGACATCTCTGACCTTGTTCTGGTCATTTAGAATCCACCTCATATTTATCCGTGAAAAAGGTGATGAAGACTTTCATCATCGTGGTCGGGAAAAAACCTGTGCTCACAACAGGGCATAGAGATGCCACCCTTTAGGCTCCAAGTGTGAACGTGGATTTTTGTCCGACCTCTATGATGATGATTCCCAATTATCCTTTATCTAAAATTGTTCAAAGCACGGCATGAGGAGCAAATAATGGACTATAACTTATGTCAAAACGAACCAAAAATACCGAAAATCAAAGTAGGTTTTGTCATCATTGCAGGAAGGGCTGTATGGCCCAATAGGAAAGGAGGCACTACCCAACTTTTAAGGGTTAGGCCGTGGAAGAGAGTTGCTTGCCAAAGATTTGAGGATGAGTCATATGGCTCAGGAGATAGGTCGTGCAGCCAAATTTTAAAGGAAGATTAGTTGTATGGCTCATCTCTTAAAGAATTATTATGCCAATTTGGCCCACTTGTAGAATAAAGAATGATTTTCCTAGGCAGTGATGTCATTATGGAGAGAAGAGATGCATTACAAGAACTTAAAAGGAAAGAAATTATAAAAATCACACTTATTAATCTCATCTTCACACGGCTCATCATCATCTGCTTCAATATTTTCTTTTCTCCTGTAACTAAAGGACCTTAGCCTTCAACATTTCCATTCACATATTCATCAAGTTTTCCCAAGTTCAGATCCTTAGCCAAACTCAACCAAATCAAACACCGAACCACATATCCATATGTAAAACACCTCAGTTCGAAGCTTTATACAGCTGTATTTCGATTTCCCGGTGAGTTTTTGTTTGTATTCATGAGTTACACCAGTTTAAAGCTCCAAAAAATGAATTTGGATTATTTCCCAAAAACCTGGACAAACTAGCTAAAGGTAATCACTGAGAGGCCATAAAAACATGTCCCTCTATTCCTACATTCTTTGATTTCTCTATGTTGTGCAAAACAGGAAAAGAATTTTACTATAAATTTAAGAACAGGGCCGTACGGTCCATCTTTTGGGCCGCATGGTCCATCTTTCCTTGTTTTCTGTGAATTTTAGTTTTATGAATCCGGGGTGAAAATCGTCGATTTCCAGTCTAATCAATTGATAGACCCCTAGTGGATCGTAAAATTCAAAAGGAGAAAATGAATTTCTACATGTTAAAATCACAAAATAACAATTGTTTTATCATTAGATCTAGATCTCGAGATCCAAATCTAACCCATTTTCAAACCCCTGTGGTACTAGAAATTATTTTCATAAGCATAGCATTTATTTATGTTATTATTCATTGTGCATACATTTTTAAAAAAATGAATTTTGGGTGTTTACGTGCTTTATCGGCCTAGATTTAATTTTGGAGCATTTGTTTTAGGATCCACACAGAGAGGTTTTTGATAAATCTTTAAATAACTAACCCACATTTACCATGCTAAAATAAAAAATATAAATTAGCAAAAACATTTTCCAAAACTATTTTTCTCTAGATCCAAAAATACAGGGCGTTTATGAAAATTGTTTTCCAGGTCTAATCAGGTAAACCTGTTGGGTTTTCCATATTATCCCCTAAATGCATGCCCATGAGCTATCTAGACTTCCCATTCTATCCTGTTTTGAGTCCAATGTGCTTATATTTATCTGTATCACTAACCTCTATTTTTCAGGTAGATGTATGCTACATTAGATGAATGTTAGCTTTATATTTTTAGAATATTTCATGTAAATTAGGTGATTGTACCCTTTCCCTTTTTATCAAATGTATCCCCTAGGGTAATCTATTTGATTGAGTTGTAATAATTTTATTTTCCGAATTTATTTTTTGCTTTTTGAACTTATTTATGGCTTTCCGTGTGAGCATATAGTAAATATCTAGGGTTGAATATTGAATAGATAAAATAAAAAAAAAGTGCAAATTTGGTAGTTCTCACAATAAAGCAGAAATAAGTGATTTTTCCAGACCAGAATCTTTATGTTAAAGGTATAGGAATCCCTGTCGAGCTTGGCTATACCACAATTTCTTGGTAAGAGCTGAGCCGGGTGGTGACTCGTGTCAATCTTTAAGTCATGAGGAATCGGTTTCATACATTCCTTTCTTTTGCCTTAATATTTTCAAAACCAAAAACCACCTTTTTTTATTCAAAATATCCAAAAGTCCCCCAAACCGGTCCTGCAGCCCTTAAAATATCACCGAAAGGACCATCCGCTCACACCAAGTCCCCAAAATGACTGCGTACATAGGCATGGGCTTACATGAGTCTCACTTGAACACCTATGGTAGAATCATGTTGATTTTAGGCTTTACTAAATGCAATTAACCAACCTATTTCTCACCACCTTAGAGGGGAATGCACTGGTATTGTATAATAATTTGCCCAAAGATGTGCAGTGGAGTTGGGAGAGCGTTTCTGAGGTATTCATAGAACAATGTAGTTTCAATGATATAATGCAAGTCAATATCTATGATCTGGAGCAAGTAAGGCAGCAGCCTGAGGAGTCCTTTACAGGCTACTATCACATATGGACAGGGAAGCTAGTTCAGATAAGAAGGCGTCCTAATGAGGATGAGTTTTTTTGGAAGCTCTTGGCAGGGAGTTTGAGTATCTATGAGGAGTACTTGAAATACCAATATTATAGTAGTCTGAGTGAGGTGTATAGAGCCACCGCCCAACTTGAAGGTGAATGGAATGGGCCTACTAGTGATTCAACCACAGTTGGTAGTGATGGTATCACCAGTACAAACCAGGGACCAGCTGGGATAACATGCTAAGAAAAATGTAATCTGTTTGGGGCAAGTTGCTTAAAGGACCCTGTGATAGAAGGGTTGGAAGCTAGATTTGTGGCCTTGGAGAAAACAGTGGCCGATCTAAGAAAAGAAGTGTACCTTCAATCTGGGAAGGAAATCAGCCGTCAAGGTGAAGCAGTGGTTATGGAGATGTTAATAGCTTAACTAGAAAGTCTGCTCAGGGATGTCTATGTCCTTATAGATGACTTAGCTTCATAGGGGGAGACGAAATTGGCAATTAATACTCTAGGAACACCTATCCAGGGTATCAATGCATGATTCGTTGAGTTCACTCTGTGGCCCATGTTCTTGCCCCAAGCCTACATGAAATGTTTGAGAGAGGGTCTTTTATATCCATTGAAGCCTTTTAAGAACCCTGTGGCATCAGAAGAGGATAATTTCTATGCTTTCCATAAGGCTGTAGGGCACATGACTGAGGAGTGTGACCAATTGAGAAAGGAAATACAAAGATTGATCGATGAGGGGAGTTTGGGAGTGACAGACTTACCCGACAATAGTGAACCACCTACGGACTTCTGAAGGAAGTCCAAAGCAATGTGAGGAGAACAGGGAAGTTGATGGGCTCACCGTAGAAAGAGCAGGGTAGTGGTGGACCATTTTTTGAAGGCACTTTTTTAACAGAACAATTTTGTCTGTACTATATGTAGCAAACTGTGGCCGCTACAACATGTTCTATTTTTTAATGCAATTTAAGCATTAACTATTTATTTTAATTTACTTATGTGTTATTTATTTCAGCATGACATTATGCATATGTATGATCACCTAAGAAACATATCCAACATACATCACATTAAAATGCATATGATTAACATTAGCATAATAGGGAATCCAAAAGTAAGTCTGGCTTTGATTACATTCTCGCTTGAAAAGAAAGGGTGTGTGCAAAATGAAACTCAATACCAACATCACATCTTATTCAACAATAAATTAAAGAATGACAAGAAGACAAATTCTCAGAATCTGCCACCAGTGAAATGTAGAGGCAAACGCACCGAGATGGAATTCCAATCCAAGAACAGAACAAAAGACACAACTCCCGAATAGCTGACATGGGAATACTTGCTTCATATTTGAACCATCATTCTCAGCTAACACCACAAATAAGAAAGGCCTGAACCATCCGAAATCATGAATCGAAACCAACCCTTGCAAACCTTCCATGCCGTAAACTCGAAACTTCATTTTAAATATTGCTTTGAACCTAGTCTATCACCAAGAACCCTATCATATCAAAAGAAACCCGACTTCACCCTATGTTAAAATCCTATCCTTCGGAACCTTATCCTGTTGAAAAGAACCCTAGCACCATCTACATTCCTTAAAGGCAAGCAAAGAATTTACCTCTAGTGTACGATTTCCAATATCACTTGAATTCAAATCAGGCTAAAACCAAGCCAAGTCAAACCAAAAAAAAAATGAACTAGAGAAGTCAAAAGTATGCCTACTATAGATCCAAAAAAGTCACAATCACTACAATACATAAAATCTGACAGTTTCCCAAATCTAACTAAAAATGCTTAGACACCAACCCTGTAATAACAGAAAACAAACTACGCTTGAAGTAAAACTTTGTGTCGGCCCATGGGAAAGTAGAAAGACCAAAGAGTTCAACAACATATCTTCTCACCAAAACACAAAAACCCCCTATCAATTTCCAGCAAAGCCCGCCATAGATGTCCAATCTGAAAGAAACCATTTGAATGTTTCGAAATAAAGTGATCATCATCCAGCGAAGAAAACATTTCACCACATATACAAAAATCCAGGCATAGTTTTCAGATACTGATCACCAGAAAAAGAAAGAGCCGAAACACTATGCATGAAATAGAATGATCTTAGGAATTAGCATTGGATACCAAGCAGGGTCAATGAAAAAAAAAGAAAAGAAAAAAAGAAAGAAGAAGATAAAGAAAAGAGCCTGCTGAGGTGAAATTCCAAAAAGGGGGCCTTAGGCAAAATTTAAGGCAGCTTGGTAGATTAAAAACTCAAAAGAGGGTCTGGCAAGGCATTTTGAGAGAAAATTTCTTATGTGGAAAACCAAAAAGGATGCACAGGTGACAAGAGAGGGAACTGATCAAAGCTAAAGTCATTTTTGGATTCCTTCTCATGCTCATTTTGGTTGTGTCATGATAATGTTATGAATATTTGATATTTGGCTTATGATTTTTTTATAAAATATGAAATGTGTCATCCATTTAAATATCCATCAATAAGTTGTTGCATTTAAATTTAGGTAGGATGTGCCTATAGGATTGCTGAAGAAGGCGGATCCAACTACAGGGCTCCAAGCGGGTTAATGTATCGAACACAGGGTTTGCAGAAATTACTGAGTGAGATATAATGAATCATGGTTTCTGAATAGGCAACAAGCAATCCCAAAACTATCCTAGCAGACTAAATATACTGATTGGATATATAAAGAATAAACAAATGCTAAATGTTCCAGTATCAATATCCCTATCAAATAAACCCATAAGGATCCGCCATCATCATCAGCCTCCTTGGTGCTTATGATGCTATCCTGCATGAATACCTAGTTTGCCCACGTCAAATCCACGTTCGAATGCTGTAGGGAAGCCACCTAGGCCACCAGCTGCGTAGAATGAGTCCTCTCTTGCTTCAGCCGAGGATGCATACATGTGCATATCATATCATGTTGTACATCTACAAATTTAATAGGTAAAAAAACCTACATGCATTGCCATATTGTCATGGATCAGCAAGCCGCAAGTGGCGGAGAAGAGGCGAGCATAGGTCTCACAGGAGCTCTAGGGTGACTACAACAACAAAAGGCACAAACAGTAAGTCAAAGAAAATCTAGAATGGAACAAATGATCAAAAAGATACAAAGTCTTACGTGGGTGGTATCCTCTTGCTAGAACATGAAGGGATTTTCACAGAAAATCAACCGATAAAAGCGAAAGCTCGCATCAATTTTCTCAAATCCGTGCCCAGGAGGAATTGAGATGGAAATCAAAAACAACAAAATACAGATGAGAAAAATTAGATTCTCACCTAGAATATCTCTTCAAGAGATGGCTGCAAAAATAAAATATGATCCCCTCCACGATCCCCTACACGAATGTCTATCAAACTTGAACCCGTGCTAGTGATTGGACCTTCGAAAGAGTGAATTTTTCTTGCTGAAATTTTCTACCTATTCTTCCCTAGAGCTGGCCGAAATTTTCAATCTTGTTAGTCATTGTGTTTGGCTGAAATTCTACTATTAAGTGGAAGAGTTTTGGCTGAACACAAAGACTCTAGGTGGCTCAGGGTTTTCTACTTCTTTGAGTGGGTCAAAATTAATTACCATAGGTTAATATTTAATTCCATATCAATTTTAATTTTTATGTAGATGTCATTATATTAATTTCAACCTAACTTAAATGAAATACATATAAACCAATATATGCAAAATATTTCCATCAGGAAATAAACTTATGAATTAATTTAATTAATTCATAGAAGCCCAATTAAATTGATTATATTATTCTGATCAATCCAATTAATCTGTAATTTAATAATTAATAATTCCTCTCTCTAGTCAGTATACTCCAAGTATACAGTTGACCCGTTTAGTTCAAGCTCAGCGTCCAATATGTATGATCCTGTGGGCCCGTCTTTATGTTGGCAATGGGCCTATGGCCCACAGATTATAGGCAGGCTCTAGCAAGCCACTACAGCCCCCAATTAAGATGGAGATAGCAGTCCGACTGAAATCTAAACCCTGTAATTCAAACTCGTATATCCCATGTGATTGATATCAGTGTCCGACATAAAGGCATGGATTGATCTCTTTTGTGTCTAGACATTTACTTGATCCCGAATGAAATGAAGCTCACAAACAAGTTCCAACTCGTTTGGGTGTGGCCACATTCTTATCATTTGCATTCATCAAGTGGCTGGTGATATCTTCTCAGTGGACTATTGAGTGACATTCCCTTCTGCATATCCATAGCATTGCCATGTTCACTAACACACCCGAACATACCCATACTTGGCACCCTGTTACAGGACCTTTAGGCATACACCAAAGTATGCCACTTCACATGTAGCACCATGATATGGTTAAGTCAAAGGATGCATACAAGTACCACACGAGAATCACTTGTGAAACTACACCATGTGGATTTCTCGTTTAGTGGATCTATCCAATACCATGCCCTATCACATATACCCATTAACTTGGCTGACATTCCATGTCTAATGGCTAGTAAGACAATGCCATACAACCAGGCTAATGATAGTATTTGCTTCCATTCATTCCAATGACTAGAATAGATTACAGATAACTTTATGGTCATATCATTTCCCTATCCATGGTCTTACTGCCAAGTGCCTGACACTTGTCAACATGGATATGGGATATGTCCATTGGATACTCAATTTACAATATTGCATAAGGTATATAATAAGTAGATTAATGCCTTTTTTTATTGACACAAAATGTATAATACATAAATCTCATAACAAAGTAAAAAATGTATGATATAAAATGAGGACCAATGCCTCAGGATTAAGGCATATCAAACAATTTCCCACTTGCACTAGTTCCAACTAGGCATAGGCCTAATCCCTATAGATCTAGTATGACCTTGTGCTTAGGCTGAGCCAGTGCCTTGGTCAAATGATCTACGACATTATCCTTGGTGTCCACTCTATATAATGAAATGTCATCCCTCTCGGTGAATTCTCGTTGAGGTGAAATTTCCTGAGCATGTGCTTCATGTTCTTGTGTGACCGAGGCTCCTTAGCTTATGCAACAGCCCCATTGTTGTCACAAAAGATATCAACTAGATCCTGGATAGATGGTAGTACTCCCAATTAAGTGATAAACTTCTTTATCCACACAGCTTCCTTAGCTGCATCACACGCTGCAATGTACTCAGCTTTTGTAGTAGAGTCCACGATGGTCGGTTGTTTAGAGCTCTTCCAGCTTATAGTACCACCATTTAGCAAGAATACATACCCAAACTATGACTGGTATTCATCCTGGTCGGTCTGGAAGCTAGCATCAGTGTACCTAGTAACTGACAGCTCTTCCTGACCCCATACACTAAGAAGCTATCCTTAGTCCGGTTGAGGTGCTTTAGGATTGCTTTGACAGCCTTCCAGTGATCCCCACTGGGATCCTACCCGAATCGGCCTGTCATACTTAGTGCAAAGGCAACATCGGGTCTCGTACATAGCATGCAGTACATGATTGATCCTATAGCGGCTGCATATGGGACCAACTTGTAGGGGATCGTCACGGGAAAAATTAAACACGAGGCGGAATATAGATTAAAATTTGCTACGATTCCATAGCCCAAGATGCATGTAGATTAATAGAATGAAATCAAGAACAGAGAAAATAAATTTTCTCACCTTAATTCTCTCCTCTAGAGACTGCTGCAGAAACCTAAACGTGTTTCCTCCACAATCCGGTACACGAACAACTCCCGAACGGGACTAGTGCTAGCGATCGAATTGAACGAAAACTAAGAGAAAAAGCAAAAGGGGGCTGCTGTAATTTTCTATATTATATCCGAAAATTGCTTCTAGGGTTAGGGAGAATTAGGTTAAGGCTTCCTATATATACTCCTTTAGTATATATACTCCTTAGCCTACTAGGATTTTAATTAAAACTATAGAACATTTAATTTGATTTAATTGATTTACCTTATATCATTAGGATTAAACAAAACCATAGTATCAAATCCTAATTGATACAATTAAATACAATTTCATCAAATTAAAATAACCCAAAGTTAAATTAAAGTCATCCTTAATAAATACAACCTTTGTATTTTTTTATTTCCACTAAGGAAATATTATTTTATTTAATTAATTACTTACTACGTGTAATTAATTAATCAAATCAAATAAATTTCTTCCTTTAGAATTGAATTAATTATGACATAACCTAATGTCAATAACTCAACTAATTTGGTTTGTGTTCCAATTCCGATTTCTCAACGTTCAGTCATTCTATGTGTATAATCATGCGGGTCTGTCTTTATGTTAGCAGTGGGCCTAAGGCCTATAGATTGTAAGTGGGTTAGCAAACCATTACAGCCCCCAATTAAGACAAAGACTTGCAGTCTAATGTGAAGCATAACCCAATAGTGATCTTTTATATCCCTTGCCAATTGACATTGATATACAAGCAAGGGGCATGGCCCTGTCAACCTCTTATATGCTTATTTATCTCTTGTTACCGAGTAGACTAAACCTAACGAATAAGTATCCCAACTTATTTGGGTATGGCCATACATTTGTCAGTCCCACTCATCAAGTGGCCAGTGATGTCATCTCAGGGGATGCTGAGTGGCAATTCCGTCAGCTTCACTATCAACATCAACATGTTCACTAGCCCACCCAACATACCCATACTTGGCACCCAGTTACGAGCACGTTAGGCATATATCAAAGTATATGAGATCCCATGTTATGTTACAATGAACATCAGGTCTAAGGATAATAACAAGACCTACCCGAGAAACACCTATGACGATCGAACCATATGGTGTTCTTGTGGCGACTCGATGTAATACATTGCAACCCAATATGAACCCACATATTTGACTGACATTCCATGTCCAATGGCCGGTGAGACGTCGCCATCCAGTCAAGGATATGCTAGTCTTTGGTTCTATTCATTCCCATGATTAGAACAGACTAGGGATATGTTTATGATTATAACTTTAACTCTACTAAAAGGTCTCATAATCTAATGACCTACATTGGTTTACTTTAGTATGGTTATAATCATTGGATACTATATTTATAAATAGCACAAGATATGAATAAATAGATTAATGCCTTTATTTCAACACAAAATGTATAATACAAAATATCCAAATATAAAGTACAATACAATACAAGAATCAATGCCATATGGACTAGTGCACACCAGCAATCTCACACTTGCACTAGTTCCAACTTGGCATTACCCTAATCCCTATAGATCTAGTATGACCCTCGTGTTGTGCCTATGGCAAAACCTTGGTCAACAGATCTGCGACATTGTTCCCAGTGTCAACTCTCTGCAGTGAAATGTCTCCTCTGTCCACGATCTCTCGGATGAGGTGAAATTTCCTGAGTACATGTTTGGACTTCTTATGTGACCGAGGCTTCTTAGCTTGTACGATGGCCCCGTTGTTGTCACAAAAGACATTCACTAGGTCTAGGATAGGTGGAACTACTCCTAACTCAGTGAGGAACTTCTTTATCCAAACAGCTTCCTTTGCAACTTCACATGCAGCAATGTAGAATCAGCGATGGTTAGCTGTTCCGAGCTCCTCCAACTGATGGCACCACCATTCAATAGGAAAACATAACCAGACTGCGACTGGTTTTTGTCTTGATCAGTCTCAAAGCTTGAATCAGTGTACCCTCATAATGACAGCTCTTCTTGACCTCCATACATGAACAAGCTATCCTTAGTCCTGTTAAGGTACTTAAGGATTGCCTTGACTGCCGTCCAATGATCCTCCCCGGGATCTAACTAGTATTGGCTAGTCATACTCAATGCAAAAGCGACATCAAGTCTTGTACATAACATGGAGTACATGACAGATCCTATAGCTAAAGCATATGGGATCTTCTGCATCTTCTCCTGATCCTCCTTTGTCATAGGACTGTTGTTCCTACTTAGTTTGAGCCCACGGCGTATAGGCAAGAAACCTTTCTTTGCCTTATCCATGCTAAACCTTTTCAGAACTTTGCCTATGTAAAAGGCCTGACTTAGGCCTAGAAGCCGATTGGATCTATCCTTGTAGTTCCTGATCCCTGAGATCATCTTATCTTCTCCTAAGTCCTTTATTGGAAAGCACTTAGTCAACCACTACTTGACCCCTTGCAGTGTTGGTATGTCGCTTCCCATGAGAAAGATGTCATCTATGTATAGGACTACGAATGTAGATACACTCCCACTAACCATCTTATACACACAAGGCTTATCTGGATGCTGTATGAAGCCATATTCCTTAATAGCCTCATTAAATCTCAAGTTCCAACTCTGAGAAGCTTACTTCAATCCATAAATGGACCTTTGAAGCTTGCATACCCGGTTAGGATACTTTGGATCAATAAAGCCCTTGGGTTGTGTCATGTACACATCCTCGAGTAGCTTTCCATTCAGAAAAGCGGTCTTAACATCCATCTGCCATATCTCATAATCATACCATGCAACTATGGCAAGTAGTATCCTAATGGATTTGAGCATTGCAACTGGTGAGAAGGTTTCATCATAGTCAATTCCATGGACTTGTCTGAAAACCTTCACCACTAATCGCCCTTTGAAGGTGTTGTCGGTCTTTAACTTGAAACACCACTTGCAACCGATTACCTTAGCACCCAGAGGTGGATCAACCAAATTCCAAACTTGGTTATCGTACATCGATTGTATCTCAACTTCGATGGCTTTATGCCAATTAGCTGACTATGGGCTTTCAATAACCTCCTAGTAGGTCCTGGGTTCTTCTTAGTCAAAGACTAGAAGATTCCCACCATCGGTTATGAGAAACCCATATCTCTTGGGTTGATGACGGACCCTACCAGACCTTCTAAGGTCCTATGTGATCGGTTCAGATTCCTCAATTGCTTAAGGTTCTGGTTCGATCTTTGAGCTATCCTGTATAGGTGCTTATGGATCTTGAACTTCCCTTAGCTCAATATTGCTCCGACTATCTTTCTTGGATATAAACTCTTTTTCAAAAAAGACACCCTTTCGTGCTATGAACACCTTGTTCTCAACAGGGTTGTAGAAGTAATATCCCCTTGTTTCCTTGGGGTAATCCACAAACAAGCACTTTTTAGTTTTAGAGTCTAGCTTGCCACTTGTCAATTTCTTGACCTGGGCCTCACAACCCCAAATCTGCATGAAAGAGATGTTGGGCTCCTTGCCTGTCCATAGTTCATATGGCATCTTTTCAACTGCCTTACTCGGTGTACGGTTAAGTGTGAATGCAGCTTTCTCTACTACATAGCCCCAGAAGGATGTTGGGAGAGTGGTTTGACTCATCATCGAGCAGACCATGTCTAACAAGGTCCTATTCCTCCTTTCTAACACTCTATTCCATTAGGGTGTCCCAAGAGGAGTGAACTGTGAGATTATCCCACATTCTCTCAAGAATGAATCAAACTCTAGGCTTATATATTCACCACCTCGGTCAGACGGAAGTGCCTTAATAGTCTTTCCTAGTTGGTTCTCCACTTCGTTCTTCTACTCCTTGAACCTATCAATGGTTTTGAACTTGTTCTTTATCATATAACAAAGCCATGTCTGCTAAAGTCATCTATGAAAGTAACAAAGTAGTGAAAACCATTTCTAGCACTAGTGCTCATGGGCCCACACTCATCCGAGTGTATTAGCTCTAGCAAGCCCTTGGCCCTCTCAGCTTTCTTGTTGAAAGGCACCTTTGTCATTTTGCCTCTTAAACAAGATTCGCATATGTCATAAGACTCAAGTCAAATGACCCTAGCACTCCACTTTTGTGAAGTCTAGCTATGCACTTCTCATTTATGTGGCTTAAACGACAGTGCCAGAAGTAAGCAGGATTAAGTTCATTGGGCTTAACCCTCTTAGTTTTTATGTTATAGATTGGATTGTTTTAATTTAAGTCTAGGATATATAAACCATTATTTAGAAAAGCATTTCCATAAATAATATTGTCTTTCACAATATCAATTTTTCCAAAACCAATATTGAACACAAATCCAGAAATATCCAAGACATAAACTGAAATAATATTCCTGCATATGGCAAGTACAAAATAACAATCTTTTAAAATCAAAGCCAATCTAGTGGGCATCTCCAAGTAGAAGTCTCTAATCTCGATGGCAACAACCTTAGCGCCATTCTTGACTCAAAGATCTACTTCTCCAGATCCTAATAACCTCCTATTTCTTAGTCGCTGCACATTGCAACAAATATGAGAAGCACATCCAGTGTCCAACTCCCAAGATGTCAAAATAGTGAGGTTAACGTCAATAACATATATACCTGAATAACTACCCTAGTTCTTCACTTGCTCTCCCATGAGCCTTGGACATGTCTTTTTCCAGTGTCCTTTCTGCTTGCATTTGAAGCACACATCCTCGGGAGCAGCCTTGGGCTTGGGCCCTTGCTTAGCCTTCTTAGCCTTGGCCTTCTTAGCCTTGGCTTTAGCTTTAGCCTTCCCTTTTTCCTTCACAGCAGGGGTGTTCCCCTTATTTACTAGTAGCACTGGGTGGAGTCCTTTTGACAAACTGTTCAGCAAGCTTAAGCATTCCATGTAGCTTAGCCACAGTCTTATCCATGCCCTGCATATGATAGTTCATGATGAACTGATCATAAGACTCATGGAGGGATCCTAAGATGATGTCTATCGCTAACTCCTGCAAGACTAGCATCCCGAGATGAGCCAATACGTTGATATAGCCCTTCATCTTGAGCACGTGGGTGCTCACAGATGTCCCAACTGCCATCCTCCAGGTGTTGAGTGCCTTAGTTGTCAAGAACTTTTCTTGACGTGCCTGATCTTGGTACATCTTTTTGAGATCATCCATGATTGCATAGGCTTAACAGTCCATGAATTGTTTTTACAGATCAGGCACCATCATGCCCAACATAAGGCAAGACACATCTTTATCATCCCTCCTATGCAGGTTGTACTCCTTAATTTGAGCTTGAGTAACCCGTTGACCTACAAGCGGTGCGGCCAGTAAGGCCCTATCTAGTACATATTCCTTGGACTCTTGTCTCAACACTATTCTCAGCTGTCGAGCCTAGTCTAGGAAGTTAGGCCTAGATAGTTTCTCCTTTTCGAGGAGTGATCGCAGTGAAAATGAATTACCAACCATTTTAATGATTCTTCTACCCAAAAAATTGCAGAGCGATTAATAACCTTTATTATTTTAACCATGTTAATTAACAATTCATTTTAATTAATTTGTTGGCGATGTATGGTTACAAGACCAAGATCCATATTTCATTGAGAATTGGCCAAGCGGAGGCTTGGCAACCATCCCTTAACTATTTAGGTAGGAACTCCCTCCGATCCCAACCTAGGGACTCTTGGTTTGATGGGCTTATTGGCACTTACCCATCTGTGCTTAGGGCCAGGAGCTTATCCTACTACCCATGTTGAGTCCAACCACCATTCGAGCGCTAAGCATACCCAATACCTTAACCCTATTCAGTAAATGAATACTACAATGCACCCGACGGAGGCACGGCCTACACTGCACTATTCAAAAACCAACAAGGGTCGAATGTGGAAATCACTTTTAATCGACTCAATATTTGATTGGATTGATTAATAACGGCTTAGCATGCATAATCGTGGGTGATTGGAATGGCTAAACATACATTCATACATATGTATATACAATTGACATAAGCATAAAATATGTATATAAATAAAAGAGACATTATGGGCCCTATTTTACAACCTAATGAATAACTAGTAAGCCTATACTAGAGATCCACTAGGTGCACTTGAAACTCCTCTTGGGCTTGGCACTAATGGGTTTCCTCTCCAATGGCTTGATGCAATTACAATTAAATTTACAAAATATAAATTAAATAAAATTACATCAAAATAAAATAAAACGACATGCAAGCCGTATATCCCAAAATTAAATTTTACAACCCAACTTCATCTAAGGTCCAATACTCAAATCCATACAACCAAGCATAGAAAATTATAAATACATAGCAAATATCAAAATACATACATGTCTTAAAATGCATGAACTTGGCAATTCCAATTTTAATTAATTATGTCTAGCCGTTTGTGAAATCGCCGATTCTGCCATCCATAACCGATGCCTGGTCATGGACCCGAATTAGCCATCCAATTCTTAACCCGTGCCAAGGGCTAATGAGACCAATTTCATTAACCAAAAAATTAAATCATATGCATGAATTAAATCACAAAAGAAACCACACGAATCCAATCATGAAAATAAAATAATGTGAATTTTAAAACCAATTTAAATTAGTCATATAGGGTCCCAAAAATAAAATACCCGGAAAATCCAAATCAGATTCGCATCCCAAGTGTCAGCGTTGCTGTCTGGAGATAGCAGCAGCAGCTGCTGCGACAAGCAGTACAAAAATTGATAGATTGGCATCGCAATTGCGATTCCAAAATGTCCAAATAAAACCTTTATTTTTTTTTATTAAAACAGTAAATAAAATTTTTTAAAAAAAAGGGGGAAAAATAATTAAAACTCCAAACCACCAATTAGGGTTCCAAACAAAATCAAATTGAAAACCAATTTCAATAAAATTAAATCAAACACCAAGAAACTAATAGGCATCATTCTATTAATCAGAACATGAACCTATGCTCTGATACCACTGTAGAGAATCATCACTGGAAAAATTAAACGTGAGGCGGAATACCGATTAAAATTGTCCTCGGTTCGATAGTCCAAGATGCATGTAGATTAATAAAATGAAATCAAGAATAGAGAAAATAAATTTTGTCACCTTAACTGTCTCCTCTAGAGACTGCTGCAGAAACCCAAACGCGTTTCCTCCACAATCTGGTACACAAACGACTCTCGAACGGGACTCGCACTGTTGAACGGATTGAACAAAAACCAAGAGGAAAAACAAAAGGGGGCTGCTCTAATTTTCTGTATTATAGCCAAAAATTGCTTCTACTGTTAGGGAGAATTAGGTTAAGACTTCCTATATATACTTCTATAGTACATATACTCCTTCGCCTACTAGGATTTCAAATAAAACTATAAATTATTTAATTTGATTTAATTGATTTACCTTATATCATTAGGATTAAATAAAAGCATATTATCAAATCCTAATTGATACAATTAAATACAATTTCATCAAATTAAAATAACCCAAAGTTAAATTAAAGTCATCCTTAATAAATACAACCTTTGTAATTTTTATTTCCACCAAGGAAATATTATTTTATTTAATTAATTATTTACTACATGTAATTAATTAATCAAATCAAATGAATTTCTCCCTTTATAATTGAATTAATTATGACATAACATAATGTTAATAACTCAATTAATTTGGTTTACGTTCCAATTCCGATTTGTCAACGTTCAGTCGTTCTATATGTATGGTCATGTGGGTCCATCTTTGTGTTAGCAGTGGGCCTAAGGCCCACAGACTTTAAGTGGGTTCTAGCAAATTATTACAGCCCCTAATTAAGATGGAGACTTGCAGTCTAATGTGAAACATAACCCGATAGTGATCTTGTATATCCCTTGCCAATTGACATCGATATATAAGCAAGAGGCATAGCCCTGTTATCCTCTTATATGCTTATTTATCTCTTGATATCGAGTGGACTGAACCTAATGAATAAGTATCCCAACTTATTCGGGTATGGCAATACACTTATCAGTCCCACTCATCAAGTGGCCAGTGATGTCATCTCAAGGGACGCTGAGTGGTAATTCCGTCAGCTTCACTATCAACATCAACATGTTCACTGGCCCACCCAATATACCCATACTTGGCACCCAGTTACGGGCACGTTAGGCATATATCAAAGTGTATGAGATCCCATGTTATGTTACAATGAACATCAAGTCTAAGGATAATAACAAGACCTATCCGAGAAACACCTATGACAATCGAACCATATGGTGTTCTCGTGGTGAAATTGATGCAATACCATGCAACCCAACATGAACCCATATCATTGACTGACATTCCATGTCCAATGGCGGTGAGACGCTGCCATCCAGTCAAGGACATGCTAGTCTTTGGTTCTATTCATTCCTATGATTAGAACGGACGAGGGATATCTTTATGATTATAACTTTAACTCTACTAAAAGGTCTCATAATCCAATGACCTACATTGGTTTACTTTAGTATGGTTATAATCATTAGATACTCTATTTATAAATAGCACAAGATATGAATAAATAAATTCATGCCTTTATTTCAACACAAAATGTATAATACAAAATATCAAAATATAAAGTACAATACAATACAAGAACCAATGTCATTTGGACTAGGGCACACCAGCACAACTTCATGTTCTCCCTATCCTGCCTTGTCTTAGGACAATTCTTCTTACTAAGTTTCAGCCCATGGCACATTGGCAAGTAACCTTTCTTGGCCTGATCCATGTTGAACCTTTTCAGAACCTTGTCTATGTATGTGGCCTGGCCTAAGCCTAAAAGTTGATTGGTCTATCCCAATAGATCCTGATCCCTAGGATTGTCTTGGCTTCGCCTAAGTCCTTCATCATGAAGCACTTACTGTAAGCGTCAGAATTTTCAAACTAAAAAAAATTGTGTCACACGACTGTAATTACAGTCGTGCGACTGTATTTACAATCGTGCGACTGTAATTGAAAAATTACAGTCGTACGACTGTAAAATATGGAGCAAGTACAATAGCCCATACCTAAAAAATAAAAAAATGGAGGTGATTTGAAGGGCAATTAATGCCCGTGTCTCAGCAGCAAACAAAGAAAAATAAAAGGGAGAAAGAGATAGAGGAGAAGGACTTTTGGAAAAATTGAGAAAGTAAAGAAGAGAAGGGAAAAGGAGAGGAAAAGAAGGAACCCAAACAAAAAGTCATCTTTTTCTCCTCTTTTTCTCTTAATTCTGTGTTAAGTAAAAAACCGGTTAGAAATCAATAGGTTAAAATTTGACACTCAAAATCCAATCAATTCCAGACCCTTAACTCTCTGAATCCGGGACTTTTGGAGACATTTGGACAACTTTTGGAACCTTAACAAATAAGGAAAAAAAGGAGAAATTTGGAGCAATTTGAGGTGTTTCCAGCGGTCAAACCGACGGTGGATCAGCGCCACAGAGGTAACAATACCTAAAACCTTCGTTTTGCTCTGATTTCTAGGTGTTTTGGTTGATTTTGTGCTCAAAACTCATACTTTTTTGGCTTGTTGTTTCTAGAAAATAAGAACAGCCATACGACTATTCTTGTTACAAAGAACAGTGGCACGACTGTAATTACAGTCGTGCCATTTAAACAACAGTCGTTTGACTGTTCTTAGTTTTCCCCGCTTTCTCTTTTCATTTGAATAATTTTGGCGATTTTCTGCATTTGGAGGGTCTACAGCCACACGACTGTAGTTACAGTGGCACAACTATAATTAAAGCCGGGCGACTGTAATTTCCGTCCAGAAGCAGAATTTCCAGAAAAATCCCTAAAAATTCCCAAAAATCATAAAAATTCCCAAAAATTAGAAAATCATCAAAAATGAATTTTGTTGTGTGCATTCATAACCTTAGATTTCATTTTTAAGATTATTACATTTAGAACGACACAATGACGGAGACTCGAATCTCCCGAAAACCGACCCACCTCACATGCTAGATTAACGTAAATCAGAAAAAGAAAATGTTTTCAAAATGATTTCCTCACAAAACAAAAATATAGGGACGTTTCAAAACTATTTTCCAGGTCTAACCGGGCCGGCCAGCCGAGCCGACCCGGTTACCCCCTAAATGCATGCCCCCGATCTCTAATTTCCCAATTCTGTCTTGCTTGAGTCCTATTTGTAGTGTGCTATAAATTGTGCTAACCTTCTGTTTTACAGTTTTTAATTTCTTTTATTTTTATTTTTGATGTAATTAATAGTTTAATCCGTGTATCTTAGGCGGTTGTAAATTTTTAGATCATCGTGTATTTTAGGCATTTGTAAGGTGAGGACGAGAGCTTCTATTTTTATTCAATTGGGTTGTAATAATTAACTTATTTACCATTTATTTTTATTTATGTGTACGCTGCATGATTTAATTTAATAAAAATCCACTTTGGAAATTTAAAATACCCTCTATGAACATTGGCTGAATTTATTTTGATTAGACATGAAATAAGGGACTTGTCCGGACCTAGATCTCTGGAAAGTGTAGCAGCCTTCGTCCGGTTCAGCTACACTGTAATTTCTCAGTTGAGCTGAGCCAGGTGGCAACTCCTGCACTATCTATCGAGACTTAGGTCTCGGTTCTTTTATGAAGCAATTTAGTTTTCTAAAAATGAATTTCCATCCCAAAAACCCTAAGTGAGAGAGGGTTGCCCGATCTCGAGGCTCCCTTCCAAGAGAGTTCCAAAAACATCATCTACTCACAGTGTCGACTCCGCTGGGGAGTCTTATAAAAGTTTTCTTAAAAACTTAAAAGAATTTGACAAACCCTGAAAAGTGTTTAATCAAAATAAGGTGGATGATTCTTGCATGGTATTTTATTTTGCATTCTTTAGTTAGACATTTTTGCATTAGGTTAAGTATCCAATTTTTAGCCTGGTGAATTGTTGAAGTGTCGCCTATGTTCCTCTTAGTCTTAGGGGTAGGGATACGAAACACCACCCATAGCCTTGTACGAACCCCTTCGGACCCTTGAGTGGGGAGAAGTGAGGAGTATATTTTGCTATGGGAGCCTTGGTTTTAACCCGACTTGGACCGAACTCATATAGGCAACCTTAGTTGGATTCCCTTAGGATACAAAAATAAATTATACGAATAATATAAATTACGCCTTCATCATCGCCGGTTGATGATCAAAGAGAACCTCTCCTAGGACTCGGTTAGAATTTTCTCAAAAATTGACCATGTTTGGAGGAATAAGGTTGGAGGAATACGCTTCATGTGCTATGTGTTTCTCGCCCTCCCATGACATACCATCATTGGCATTTTCCATGAACATGACACGCCATACATGCAAAGCATTTGTGTGATACTAACTCATGTATTTTGTGCAGCCAATTGCATTTTATTTTTGTGTGTGAAAACATTAAATCAACCGTGTGACATTCATACTAACCATTATTTTTGCAGCCATAACCTTATATTTGTGTGTTAACATTTTCACAAAGCATACACAACATCTTTATGTATGTCATGTATCCTAACCATATGTTTTGTGCAGCCATTTCCTTTTTGTATGACACGAGCATTCATGTCATCTCATCTTAGTTAAATTAGGGACATTCCAAGGATGCCCATCACGATCACTTCATTACATAGCATAGCGGGAGTCCTAAAGCTACCCGTGTTCCGCCCGTGCACCGGATTGCACTCGGCCATTTCACAAATACCATGTGATTCAATATAAGACCACGATGGTCCTAGGTCTATTTCCATGTGACGGCTCACGTGATATCATTTCATAACACCATATCCATTCATCATAGGCATCACGGTAATGCCAAAATTCTGCTTGCGCATCATGGTTCACATTGGACCATTCCATAACATTATGAAACCATTTAAGGTACTCCCTGAGCGCTGGATTAGTACACATATAGGGGCATTTCATAATATTACCAAATCATGCAAGGTGTTCCTCAAACGCCGAACCTTTGTCTGTGTCCCTGGTTACACGTGACTCTCTTATAACATCACTTCATATCATATGCCTCAAAAGTATTAGAACTCTATCCATGTGGTGGCCTCATGCGACCATTTCATGTCATCTCACAGATTTACAAAGTGTCGAAATTCTGTCTGTGTGTTGGCACACACGCGACCATTTCACAAAATTCATCAGGTGCCCCAAAAGCGTAGAACTCTTGTCTGTGTTATGGTTCACACATGATCTTTTTGTATTATTTTGCATAAACATTGGGCACTCCTTGGACATCCAAAATGAAAGGAACTTAAAAGGAAATTAACACATAAAGATCATACTCATCATCATTTCTCTCATCACATCATTTCACCCATTCATCATAAATCATCTTCGATGCATCATCCTTCATGTCACCATGCCATTTATCATCCCTAACATTTCCCGTGTGATGCCAAGCAGAGTAAATTGGGTTGATCGAGGACAAGGTCTCAGGCTTTAAGGGCTGTTGGGGAACAAAGAGCAGTAGAAGCAGAAAGTGAATCTGATTCTTGGGATGAATTTGAGATGGCCAACCAAACACCAAGTCTTGCTGATGCCCTAAAGGATTTCCTGAGATCTCAGGATTTTCATGACATGCTAAAGGAAGAGAGACGGGCTATTGTGAGAGAAGCCAGTGAAACCGGGGCTAGTGGAACTGGAAAGGAAAAAGAGGCTGAATCATCTCAGTAAGGTGCTGATGCCTCGGCTAGTCTGGAGAAGCTGTAAGAAAATGAGGCAGCTATAGAGAGAAAAATGAAGGCGAAATATTTAGAATTGGATGAAGTTGTGGCCCAGTTGAAGAAAGGGGCCAATGTCAGTTCGGACTCCAAGAAGGGGGTTAATGTAGATGCCATGATTAGCAAAGGCATTGAGACTTTTCCTATTGGCTTCCAAGTGCCAAAAGTTCCCTCCTACAAGGGAATGGGTTCACCAGAAGCCCACGTGAATCTCTATGCACGAGTCATGCTAACGAACAGGCGCCACTAAGCAACAACTTATCAATCTCTTCCCGACTACACTTGAGGGAGGAGCATTGAGCTGGTACAGTTCTCTTTCTGAAGAAAAACAGTCGGACTGGGAGGCTTTATCGGTGGCTTTTATCAAATGTTACAGCTTTAATACCAAGATTCAGGTGAAGCTGTACGACCTGGAAAGAGTTAAGCAAAAGTCAAACGAGCCCTTTGATGAATACTATCAACGGTGGATGAACAAGATGATCTTACTAAAGAACCACCCTGATGAAGATGAATTGATCCAGAAGTTGATTAACGGTAGTAGGGACATCTTCAAGAACAACATGAAATTCCACCCTTTCAGTGAGCTCAGTGAAGTATACAGTATGGCTATGAAAATTGAACGTGATGAGGAGGAGAAGGCAACAAGCCACATGGGTGGCAGAAGTTCAGGATATAGCTCTGGGTTCAGGTCAACAGCAGCGGCCGGGTCTACCAGTGGTTCTAACTCAGGTTCTAGAGGTAGAGGAGGACAATCTTCGAAGGTAAAGCAAGTTGAGGTTGCCGCAGTAACACAGCAGCAAGGCAATCAAAGTAGGAACCCCGGAGGACAAGGCATATCCCCTTGGATTCTCCCCTTAGTTAAAATTTTTGCAAAGTGTAAGCGGCAGAATTTTCATACTAAAAAAAAATTGTATCACACGACTGTAATTACAGTCCTATGACTGTATTTATAGTTGTACGACTGTAAAATATGGAGCAGGTACAACAGCCTATACCTGAAAAATAAAAAATTAAGGTGATTTGAAGGGCAATTAATGCCCGTGTCTCAGCAGCAAACAAAGAAAAATAAAAGGGAGAAAGAGACAGAGGAGAAGGACTTTTGGAAAAATTGAGAAAGAAAAGAAGAGAAGGAAAAAGGAGAGGAAAAGAAGGAACCCAAACAAAAAGTCATCTTTTTCTCCTCTTTTTCTTTTAATTCTGTGTTAAGAAAAAAAGGGGTTAGAAATCAATAGGTTAAAATTTGACACTCAAAATCCAATCAATTCCAGACCCTTAACTCTCTGAATCCGTGACTTTTGGAGAAATTTGGACAAATTTTGGAACCTTAACACACAAGGAAAAAAAGAGCAATTTGGAGCAATATGAGGTGTTTCCAGCAGTCAAACCGACGGTGGATCAGCACCACAAAGGTAACAATACCTAAAACCTTCGTTTTGCTCTGATTTCTGGTGTTTTGGTTGATTTCGTGCTCAAAACTCATACTTTTTTAGCTTGCTGTTTCTGGAACATAAGAACAGCCATACGACTGATCTTGTTACAAAGAATAGTGGCATGACTGTAACTACAGTCGTGTTAAACAATAGTCGTACGACTGTTCTTAGTTTTCCCCGCTTTCTCTTTTCATTTGAATAATTTTGGCGATTTTCTGCATTTGGAGGGTCTACAGTCACACGATTGTAGTTATAGTTGTACGACTATAGTTACAGTCGCACGGCTATAATTACAGCTGGGCGACTGTAATTTCCGTCCAGAAGCAGAATTTCCAGAAAAATCCTTAAAAATTCCTAAAAATCATAAAAATTCAGAAAAATTAGAAAATCATCATAAAATGAATTTTTTTTTTGTGCATTCACGACCTTAGATTTAATTTTTGAAATTATTGCATCTAGAACAATACAACGACGGAGACCCGAATCTCTCAAAAACCGACCCACCTCACATGCTAGATTAAAGTAAATCAGAAAAAGAAAATGTTTTCAAAATGATTTCCTCACAAAACAAAAATATAGGGATATTTCAAAACTGTTTTCTAGGTCTAACCGGGCCGGCTAGCCGAGCCGACCCAGTTACCCCCTAAATGCATGCCCCCGATCTCTAATTTCCCAATTCTGTCTTGCTTAAGTCCTATTTGTGGTGTGCTATAAATTGTGTTAACCATCTGTTTTGCAGCTTTTAATTTCTTTTATTTTTATTTTTGATGTAATTAATAGTTTAATCCATGTATTTTAGGCGGTTGTAAATTTTTAGATCATCGTGCATTTTAGGCGTTTATAAGGTGAGGACGAGAGCTTCTATTTTTATTCAATTGGGTTGTAATAATTAACTTATTTGCTGTTTATTTTTATTTATGTGTACGCTGCATGATTTAATTTAATAAAAATCCACTTTAGAAATTTAAAATACCATCTATGAACATTGGCCGAATTTATTTTTATTAGACATGAAATAAGGGACTTGTCCGGACCTAGATCTCTGGAAAATGTAGCGGCCTTCGTCCGGTTCAGCTACACTGTAATTTCCCGGTTGAGCTGAATCGGGTGGCGACTCCTACACTATCTATCTAGACTTAGGTCTCAGTTCTTTTACGAAGCAATTTAATTTTCCAAAAATGAATTTCCATCCCAAAAACCCTAAGCGAGGAAGGGTTTCCCGATCTCGAGGCTCCCTTCCTAGAGAGTTGCAAAAACATCATCCCCTCACACTTGCACAACCACTGCTTTACTCCTTGTAGTGTTGGTATGTCGCTTCCAATCAGAAGAATGTCATCCACATATAATACCAAGAAAGTGACGATGCTCCCACTAATCCTTTTGAACACACAAGGCTCATTTTTATTCTCTATGAAGCCATATTCCTTTATGGCTTCATTGAATCTAAGATTCCAACTTCGGGATGCTTGCTTCAATCCATAAATGGATCTTTGAAGCTTGCATACCTTTCTAGGATGCTTTGGATCCATAAAACCCTCAAGTTGTGTCATGTTCACATCCTCGAGTAGCTTTCCATTATGGAAGGCGGTTTTGACATCCACCTTGTAAGTGCCGGGTTTTTCCAACCTCAGTGATGAAAACCCAAAGTTTATCCTTTGCAATGAGATTTTTGTAGGAATTTGATCCGAAGAGTAAAATTTGGATTTCAACATGCTTAGGAGACGGCCCAAGAATTGTCCGAGAGATCCTCTGTTTTTAACCCAAATTTTACATGAAACTGCATGGGTTTCTCTCCGGAATAAATTTTAATTGAACCGAGATGAAATTTGGTTGCCACATGTATATATGATTATATATATAATATATTATATATATAGATAATAATAGTAATATAAATACTAGTGTATGTTATATATATATAATTAATAATAATGTTATTATTATAATATTATAAGAAAGTAAAAAAAAAAAAAAAAAGTGGGTGGCCAACTTGGGCAAAAGAGAGAAAGAAAAATGATGATAATGGGGCAGGTAAAATTGGTCCAATAAGAATAGAAGAGAGAAAGAAGGTGGTCCAATAAGATGAAGATAGGCATATTTTGAAAAAAAAAAAAAAAGATCACAAAAAAGGGGATATAACGGCTCATGATTAAAAGAGAAAAAAACGAAGGAAGAGATGAATAGGGGGAGAAAGGAGAAAAAGAAAAAAAAAAAGATTGGAATTGACTCTAAATTTTGGGGTGGGCAGCAACCGATCCTACAATCCATCTCTCTATCATCATCAACTTTACCATTTCTTCAGCTCCTTCGTTACCATCTACTGCAACTGCTATTCTTCGCTTTTTTTTCTGAAACAAAAAATCCAACCCTTTCAATAGTAAACTGTCATCGAAATCAACCCAAAGTTCAAGCCTTCAATCTTATATCTTTGGTTCGTGATCTCCAGGACAATCTGGGACGTAACCAGGCTCGATTGAATTAACTGAAGCTCCGAGGATCGACTCAAAATCTCCAAACAAACATGGATACCACATCATAGGTAATTTCTGAGAGGCCTTAAATCATTTTATCGCTTTCTGGATTGATTTTTGTTTGTGATTTGATTATTTTCATACTAAAATTAGTTTTCTTAGGATTAATATTATTTTCATATCAAAAATTTAATTTTATCGGTATTAATATTATTTTTAGTATAATAATTAGTTTTATTAGTATTAATATTATTTCTACCACAATTGTTAAATTGAATAGTATCTTTTTAGTATTATTACTATTATTTTCTGTATTTATAAGTTATTAATGTTATTATAGCTACGTTTATTAGTATTAGTAACTTTATTATAGTTATTCTTATTTTTATTTGTAGTAATATTATTATAGCTATTGCTCATTTTATTAGATTAGTGGTATTATTATTAATTTTTATTGTCAAAAATTTTATTAATATTGTTAATATTATTACTACTGGTCTTGTTATTATTAATACTATTATGGCTATTTTTTTTATGTATGAAGAAAATCAAGTTTCATGACAATATGTTATTTTAGGCATAAAATGTACGTGTTTTTATGTGTATTTTTGTATAGATAATGTATAATTATTCTTAGTAATAAGTCATTACTATCATTATTAGCTATATATGCATGAATATTATTTTCACCAATTTCATCAATATTAAGATTATTACTTTTATTATCATAAACATTATTGTTAATATTATTGTTATTGTTATTGTTATTATTATTATTTTTATTATTTTTATTATTATTGTGTTTAAAAAAAAATAAGTAACATGTCACATTATTTTGAGTAAATTTCATAGAAGTAAATATATTGTCGTGTTTTCTTAAAATAGCTTTTGTGTGTTTATTGTATCTAAGGACATAGTTTATTTCCCCGCATAGTAGGGGATCACCCCTACGAACGGAACACATAATTTAATTCCGGGATAACAGATCCGCTAAAAAGGGAAAATTTTCATGTAACCGAGCCAATTGTTTTCCAAAAATAGTTTTCCAACACAAAAAATACAGGGACGTTTCAAAACTGTTTTGCAGGTCTGATCGGGCTGGCTGGCCGAGCCGACCCGGTTACCTTCTAAATGCATGCCCCCGATCTTTAAAATCCCAATTCTATCCAATTTGAGTCCTTTTTGAAGTATGCTATAAATTGTGCTAACCGTCTGTTTTGCAGCCTTAGTTTCTTTTTATTTTCGTTTTTAATGTAATTAATAGCTTGATTCGTTTATTTTAGGCGATTGTAATTTTCTAGATAATCGTGTATTCTAGGTGCTTGTAATGTGAGGATAAGATTTTTTATTTTCATTCGATTGGGTTGTAATAACTTATTTATTCACTGCTTTTTATTTTACTTTATTTGTATGCACGCTGTATGATTTAATTTAATAAAAATCCACTTTAGAATTATAAAATACCATCTATGAACATTGGCCAAATTTTATTTTGATTAGACATGAAATAGGGGACTTGTCCAGACCTAGATCTGTGGAAAGTGTAACGGCCTTCGTCCGGTTCAGCTACACTGTAATTTCCCGGTTGAGCTGAACCGGGTGGTGACTCCTACACTCTCTATCGAGACTTAGGTCTCGGTTCTTTTATGAGATAACTTAATTTTCCAATACCGAATTTCCATTATGAAAACTCCACACGAGGGAGGGTTGCCCGATATCGAGGCTCCCTTCCGAGAGGTTGAAAAACGTCATCCACTCACAATGGCGACTCCGTTGGGGAATTCTTACAAAAGTTTTCTCAAAACTTAAAAGAATTTGACAAGCCCTAAAAAATGTCTAATTAAAATAAGGTGGATGATTCTTGCATGGTATTTTATCTTGCATTTTAGTTAGACATCTTTGCATTAGGTTAAATATCTAATTTTTTAGCCTGGTGAATTGTTGAAGTGTCGCCTATGTTCCTCATGGTCTTAGGGGCATGGATACGAAACACCGCCCATAGCCTCGTATGAACCCCTTTGTTCGGACCCTTGAGTGGGGAGAAGTGAGGAGTATATCTTGCTATGGAGACCTTGATTTTATCCCGACTTGGACCGAACTCATGTAGGCAACCTTAGTTGGATTCCCTTAGGATACCAAAATAAATTGTATGAATGCTATAAATTACGCCTTCATCATCCCCGGTTGACGATCAAAGAAAGCCCTTCCTAGGACTCGGTTAGAATTTTCTAAAATTGACCACGATTGGAGGAATAAGGTTGGAGGAATGCGCTTTGCATGCTATGTGCTACGTGTTTCTCATCCCCTCATGACATAACATCATCAACATTTCCCACGAGCATGACATGTTACACGTAAAGCATTTGTGTGATAACTGACCCACATTTTTATGCAGCCATTTGTGTTTTGTTTTCGTATGTAAAAACATTCATCACCCATGTGACATTCATACTAACCATTTCTTCTGTAGCCATTTCCGAACATCAATATATGTGTGACACTAATCACATTTTCATGCAGCCACGACACTTTATTTGTATGCCATTTACATCTCACGTGCAACATCTCCATGAAGCATACACGACATCATCATGTGTGTTATGCATCTCAACCACATTTTTGTGCACCCATTTGCATTTTCATGTGACATACACATGCATGCCATTTCATCCCACTTAATAAAGGATGTTCCGAGTGTGTCCTTCATGACCATTTCATTCCATAACATATCGAGCATCCCAAAATTACCCGTGTTCTGCTCGTGCACCGGATTGTACTTGGCCATTTCACTACACCATGCCATTCAACATAAGACTGCAATGGTCCTAGGTTTATTTCCATGTGGTGGTTCACATGATATCATTACATGGCATCACACCCGTTTATCATAGGTGTCTCCTGACGCCGGAGTCCTGCTTGTGCATTGTGACCCACATTGGGTCATTTCATGACATTGTGAAATCATTCAAAGGTACTCTTCGAGTGCCGGATTAGTGCGCATATAAGGGCATTTCATGGCATTATTGAAATCATGCAAGGTGTTCCACAAACGCCGAACCTCTGTCCGTGTCCCTAATTACACACTACTCTTTTTGTAACATCATCTCATATCATGTGCCTCAAAAGCATCATAACTCTGTCCATGGGATGGTCCCCACGCAACCATTTCATTTCATATCATTGATCTACAAAGAATCAAAACTCTGCCCGTGTGTCGGCACACACGCTGCTATTTCATGACAATTCCTTAGGTGCCCCAAAGGCGCTGAACCTCTGTCCGAGTGGTGGCTCCCACGAGACATTTTTGTATTGTTTTTGCATGACATCAGGCACTCTTGGGACATCCTAAAAAAAGGAAATTAAGACACGAAGTTCATTCTCATTTCCATGTCTATACACGAAGCATCATCCAAGCATCATTCTTCATAACATCACTTCATCCATTAACCACCCCTAACTCCCCACATGTGATGTAGGACAATACGCATGTGAGACTAGAAAAGACCAAAGCTCCGCAAAGACAGTTCATAGAATAAGTTGGATCGACCAAGGATAAGGTCTCAGACTTTGAGGGCTGTTGGGGAACAGAGAATAGTAGAAACTGATAGTGAGTCTGATTTCGAAGAGGAAGTGGAAATGGCTAATCAAACACCAAGTCTTGCTGATGCCCTGAAGGATTTCCTGAGATCTCAGGAAATCTGTGACATGCTGAAGGATGAAATCCGGGTCGTTGTAAGAGAAAGTGGGGAAATTGGAACCAATAGGCCTGGGAAGGAAAATGTGGATGAGTCTTCTCAATTCAGGGCTGATGTCTAAGCCAGTGTAGAAAAGCTGCAAGAGATTAAGGCAGCCATGGAAAACAAAATGAAGGCGAAATACTCTGAGCTGGACGAAGTGGTCACCGAGCTGAAGAAAGGGGCCAACATCAGCCTGGGCTCCAAAAGAGGTATGAACGTGGATGCAATGATAAACAAGGGCATTGAGACCTTCCCTATTGGGTTTTAGGTGCCGAAAGTCCCTTCCTACAAGGGGATCGATTCACCAAAGGCCCATGGGAACCTCTATGCATGAATCATGTTGACGGCAGGTGCCACTAAGCAGTAGCTAATTAACTTCTTCCCAACTACACTCGAGGGGGGAGCACTGAGTTGGTATAATTCTTCATCCAAAGATGTGCAGTCAGCCTAGGAGGCCTTGTCAGTAGCTTTCATCAACTATTATAGCTTCAATACTAAGATCCAGGTGAAGCTGTATGACCTGGAAAGGATTAAGCAAAAGCAGAATGAATCCTTTGATGAATATTACCAGAGATGGATGAATAAGATGATTTGCTGAAAAACCACCCCGATGAGGATGAATTGATTCAGAAGTTGATTGATGGTAGTAGGGACATCTTTAGGAACCATATGAAATTCCTCTCCTATAGTGAGCTCAGTGAAGTGTATAGCATGGCTATGAAAATTGAGAGGGATGAAGAGGAAAAGGCAGTCAGCTATAGGGGCAACAGAGGCTCCGGGTACAGTTCCAGGTATCGGTCGACTACTGCAGCTGGGTCAAGCAATAGGTCAGGTTTTGGTTCTATGGGCAAGAGCAGGCAGTTTTCAGAGAATAAGCAAGCAGGGGTTGCCGTTGGGTCCCAGCAGCGGGGAAACCAAAGCAGAAATCTGGAAGGCCAGGGCATATCTCCATGGGCTTTTGCCTTGGCTAAGATCTTTGCCAAATGCAAGAATGGCAGTCTGTTAAACTCTTTCAAGCCTTTTGAGAAGCCAACAGAGGAAGATAAGGATAATTTCTGCACCTACCATGTTATGGTGGGACATAGAACCAACAACTGTTATAAGCTAAGGGATGCCATCCAAAGGCTGATCGACGAGGGGAAGCTACAAGAGCCTGCCAAGCCCAGTACGAAGACTAATCCTTTGCCAACATTTGTAAGGCAGGTCAATATGGTATATTCGGGGTTGCCTGATAACTTCATTTTTGCCCAGGTCCTGCAAGCAAACCCCACCGTACAGTCTATGGTGGCTAATGAAACTGGGGTAAATTCAGAATATGAAGAACCCATAGAGCAGAAAGAGGTGAAGCCAATAAGTCTGGATGATCTGGATTTAGAAGATGAATACGAAGAGTATGGCTGTAATGAGACAGTTAAGCTGCCAGTTGTTGAGAAGCCGGGAGTTCCTGAAGTACAGAATGTAACAAGGAGTGGTAGGGTTTACCAGCCAATGGTACAACAGAATGAAAAGGCTCCAGTGACCGGGTCAGGTAGTATGTCAGCAACAAAGGAAGTAGAAAAGGAAGACCTGGTCATTTCCCAATTAAAGAAGACCCCAGCTTGGCCAGTCTGTGGTACTTGTTGCTGACCTCCAAGGAACAAAAGGCAGCGCTGGTTAAAAAGCTGTCGGAAATCGAAGTTTCTCCATTGGCATCTCCGGAAGCCATGTGTTGCATGTTGGACAAGATTCATGTAGGGTCCCCTGACATTGTATTTTCAGAAAAAGACTTGCCACAAGGGGGAAAGGCTCACAACAAAGCCCTGTATGTCAAGATTAACCTCCTGGACTGGGTTATGCCATGTGTGATGGTAGACGATGGATCTGCTCTGAATATATGTCCATTAAAGATGGTACTATTCCTGGGTCTGAGCGAAGATAGTTTGAAAAAGTCTTCCACTATGATCAGGGCTTATGATGATTCCAAAAGGACTGTGATTGGAACTTTTGAAGCTGAAGTGGAAGTGGGACCGGTCAAGTCGACGGTCACTTTTACTAAGATTGATATTCCAGTCACCTTCTCCTTACTGTTGGGGAGACCATCGTTCCACCCGTTGGGGGGTGTCCCTTCAACTTTACACCAAAAGATCAAGTTTTCAATAGGCAGTGAGGTTGTGACAGTCGAGGCAGATTCTCAATCCGTGATTGCTGCTGTTAGTAAGGAGACCATACCATTTGATGGGTTCCAAATTGCCATGATTAACGAGGAAACCACAGATGCGCCAATGGTTATCTACAAGAACTATATGCCAGAATGGTTGTCTAAACACCTTCTCAAGCATGATTTTGTTTTGGGTATGGGACTCAGGGCCAATCTATAAGGGGTGCCCAAATTTAGCATTGATTCTGGGAAGCCGAGATAGTTTAGCTTAGGCTACACGGTTGAAGCTTCTGAGAAGAAGAGTCTGAAGAAAGGAAAGAATGGCAAGCCCATAATGAAGCCATTCATTAAGGCAAGTGAAGAACCATACAACGGGCAAGCTGAGCCAATAAAGATTGGGGGTGTTGAATACCCAGGCTTTGAAGTATTTTTTGATGTTGTAGACTTTGAGAAGAGCCAGGAGGAACCAGTTGCACCAGTTACAGTGGAGGAGTTGTTAAGCCTACCATCCCCTAGGAGAAACCCTCTGAAGTAATAGCAGAAGCAGTAGAAGTGACCAAGGAGAAAGCTGAAGAGAAAGTCTGTGATGAATCTGTGAAAGCAATTTCAGAGGCACTGGCTGCCGCCTTAGGCAAGGCATTTGCAAAGTCTGAGGAAGGGTCTGATAAGGAGCTAATGACCAAGGCAAGCCTAGATTCTTTGGTTGCCGAGATAGCAGATATCATGATAAAAGGTAAGGCACAGGTGGCCGAGATTAAGGAGGCTACTCTTCCTGCTGAACAGGAATCTGAAATTGCTGCTGACCTGGACAACATCCTGAAGCTGAGCGAGGATGGTGTAGAAGTTCAAGACCCTCTGCCTGTGGAGGATGAAAATCATTTTTTTGTATTTGTTTCTTCTTTTTTTAATGTGAACCATGTACTTTTTAACAAGTTTAATGCAATGAAATCCCAGTTTGCTTACTTGTGTGATGTTTATCTTGATAATTTTGTGCAGGCATTTGAATCACCATCAAGCATATTTAGCATTCATGACACTACATTGCATGAAATTAACATAAGTACAGAGGAAAACCCTAAAATGGTATTCATTTCACATGAATTAAAATCCGAAGAAGAGAGAGAATTGACAGAAATACTACAAAAGCATGTTAAGGCTTTTGCTTGGTCGTACAAAGACATGCCAGGGGTTGACACAGAAGTAGCAGTTCACAAGATTCCAATAGATCCCAGATTCAAGCCAGTAAAGCAGAAGATAAGAAGGCTAAGACCAGAATGGGCTGTATTAGTAAAGGAAGAAGTGGCTAAGCAGATTGAAGCTAAGTTTCTCGAGGTGGTGGACTACACTGAATGGTTAGCCAACATTGTGCCAGTGCCTAAGAAAGATGGAAGGGTCAGAGTGTGTGTCGATTACAGGGACTTGAACAAAGCCTGCCCGAAAGATAACTTCCACTTGCCTCACATCGATGTTTTGATAGACAGCGCAGCCAAAGCAATAATGTACTCTTTTATGGATGGATTTTCGGGATATAACTAGATCCTAATGGATGTTGTTGACAAGGTGAAGACATCCTTCATTACAGAATGGGGCACTTTCTGCTACAGAGTAATGCCGTTTGGATTGAAAAATGCTAGAGGCACTTACCAGAGGGCCGTCACAACATTGCTGCATGACATGATTCATAAAGAAGTAGAGGTGTATGTTGACGATATGCTTGTTAAATCAACGACCCGAGAGGAGCACCCCGCTATCCTGGATAGATTTCTCACACGCATTGGAGAGTACAACCTGAGACTCAATCCCAAGAAGTGCATATTCGGGGTTACATCAGGGAAGCTACTGGGGCATGTGGTCAGTCAAAGGGGAATAGAGATGGATCTAGACAAAATCAAAGACATTCGAGATATGCCAGCCCCTAAAACAGAAAAGGAGGTCCGGTCATTCTTAGGTTCCTTGCAATATGTCAGCCGTTTCATAGCACGGTTAACCTCAGTGTGTGAGCCAATTTTCAAGCTATTAAGGAAAGATCAGTCGATTGTATGGGATGACAAGTGTCAGTTGGCTTTCGACAATATCAAAGATTACCTGGTGAATCCACCAGTTCTCAGCCCACCAACCCCAGGAAAGCCTCTGATTTTGTACTTAGCTGTCAAAGATTCCTCCATAGGGGCAATGCTAGCACAAGAGCAGAACAAGAGGAAGGAGTACCCTATCTACTATCTCTACAAGAAGCTGCTAGAATATGAAACCAAGTACACACTAGTAGAGAAGACATGTGTAGCAATGATTTGGCTGACTAAGAAGTTGCACCTTTACTTTCAGTCATACAAAGTACAAGCTGTGGCTAAGGTGGATTCGATGAAATATTTGTATGAAGCACCAGTGTTGGTTGGGAAATTATCCAAGTGGCTACTGCTCCTGTCAGAGTTCGACATTGAGTACATCACTAGGAAAACTATCGAAAGGCGAGCTGTGGTAGAATTCCCAGCAAATCAGCCACTAGAATCGGACTGCGTGGAAAATCTGGAGTTCTCGGATGAACAGTTGGCTGTAGTGGAAGTAGGGAGATGGGTTGTGTGCTTCGATGGTGCCGTAAATAGAAAGGGTGCTGGAATTGGGGTAATCATAGTAACACCAGATGGCGAGATCATTCCATTGTCAAAAAGGTTGGTCTTCCCCATAACCAACAATGGGGTAGAATATGAAGCAAGCTTATTCGGAATGGAAGCCCTCCTGACACTAGGGGTAGACAATGTCTTGATTATTGGGGACTCACTCTTGGTGTTTAGGCAGGCACAAGGTGACTGGGATTTGGGAGAAGAAGCCTTACAGCCCTACTTAGAACTGCTGCAGCACAGAAGAGGGTTATTTGAGTAGTGCGAGTTCAAACATGTTCCCAGAGAGGAGAATAAGATGGGGGATGCACTAGTGACACTATACTCTATGTGGGAAAATCCAGAGAAGACACGGATACAGACTCTGGTCATAGCAATTTCCAAACAACCCTGCTTTGATATGTATGAAGTGATGGAGTTAACAACCAAGGAAAAGCCCTGGTTCTTTGACATTTATTAGAATGTGAAAGAGGGAAAGTATCCAGAAGAAGCTAGCATTGCTGACAAGGTTTCATTAAGAAGATTAGCCTGCCAGTTCAGAATCTTTGAAGATAAGCTATATAAGAGAACTGCAAATAGGGTTCTTCTAAGATGTTTGACAGAACGAGAAGCAGAAACTGTAATGCAGCAAGTACATACAGGGTCCTGCGGGCCGCATATGAATGGGATCACCGTGGCTAGAAAGATAATGAGGCAGGGATACTTCTAGATGACAATGCAGACTGATTGTGTGAAGGAGGTAAGAAGATGCCACGAATGCCAAATCCATATAGATGTTAATCATCTGCCGCCACTTGAACGATAGAATCTAGCGTCTCCTTGGCCTTTCTCAGCATGGGGGATTGACATGATTGGAGAAATTCGTCCCGTAGCATCTAATGGGCACAGATTCATAGTGGTTGCAGTCGACTATTTCTCAAAATGGGTGGAAGCAGAATCTTTCTCCAGTGTGACAGCTAAACAAATGGTTAAGTTCATTCCGAAGAACATCATCTCTCGATACAGAATCCCTCACCATATAGTGACTGATAACGGGGTGCAATTCCAAAGGGCAACAGCCAAGTTATTCACAGAACATGGCATTGAACATCATAGGTCTTCTCCATATAGACCACAGGCTCATTGTGCAGTGGAGGCGGCTAACAAGTCAATCAAGAAGATCTTGTCAAAAATGGTAACCACCTATAGAGATTGGGCTGATAAGCTACTGTATGCTCTTTGGGGTTATAGAACCAGTGTCAGAACACCAACTAGCGAAACTCCTTACGCCTTGGTGTATGGGATGGAAGCAGTATTACCAGTGGGAATGGAGCTCAAGTCACTCAGAATAGCCTTGGAAGCCCAGTTGCCAGAAACAAGGTGGGTTCAAGCTAGATACGAGCAGTTGGCAGCATTAGATGAAAAGCGGTTGAAAGCACTAGACCGCTTGCAGATGTATCAATGTAGAATGGCTAGAGCCTATAATCAGAAAGTAAAGTATCCCAGACGACAGCTGAAAGCTAGGGACCTAGTTCTAAAATAATTGAGGCCTACAAATGTCGATGTTCGAGGGAAATTCAGGCTGAATTGGGAAGGCCCATATGTAGTTAAGAAAGTGCCATCAAAGGGTGGTGTAAGCATCACCGACATGGATGGGAATGAATTTGCAAATCCTGTCAACCAAGATCACCTGAAGCCTTACCATGTTTGAAAAAAAAAAGTATCTACTAGGTTGAAAACTAGAAAAGGGTAGCCTAGGCAAAAATCAAGACACGAGAGAAAATGATCAATCGGAGAATCCGCAAGGGACGACTGGTGAAAGATTCTGGTTCTGTGTGAAATGTATACCATTTTGGGAACCAATCTTTTCAAATGTACTATTGCTACTTTCATCAATAAAGTGTGATGTTTTGTTTAAATATGTTCATATGGTTATATCAGAATGCATAAACAAGTTATCTCGCCTAAACATCCATTTAAAGAAAGCACTTTGCATTTAATTGGTTAAAAGACTTGTGTTACTTTAACAATGAAAACGTGCTAAATACATGCAATCTGTAAGCTTTTCTTATCCTCCGAATCAAACTCATTGTTTCTCGAGATGGCCAGAAATTTAAAACAAATCCAAGTTCAATGTCACAGGGCTTCAAAAAAAAAGAAAAAAACAAAAAAAGGGAGAGAGAGAGCTCGCTAAGGTGAAAACTGAAAAGGCGCCTTAGGCAAAAGTTAGAGCGGCTCACTGAGCTAAAAACCCACATTGGGTAGTTCAGGAAAAATTTAGAGCACTTCTAGATTCATCATTCTTAGGGGCAGAAAAGCAAGAACCTTTCCGCTCTTCTCTAGCAGGATCTTCTGCACTATTCCCTGCAGGAACCTTTGCACTATTCCCCAGCAGGAACCCTTCCGCTCTTCTCTAGCTGGATTCTATACACTATTCCCCAGTGGAACCATCGCAAAGAACATCACCACTTTCTCCCCAGCAGTCATCGGACTTCCCCAACAGCCATGGTATATCCCCAGCAGAGGTACAAGAGCCACCTCATATAAAGAATATACTCTCCCCAACTAGAGTCAAGCGTAGGTGTGATGTACTTCCCCTAACTAGAGCCATGACACAGTCTCCTCAGCAAGAACATAGAATTTCAAGATTGGACAAATAGCGAGAAATGCATCTCCCAGAGTTCATTCACATATGCATACATTGAAACATGCACCTACAAGCATTCAAAACATACACATACACAAGCATACATGCATCACGACCATTCCAAGCGCAGGTATCCAGGGGCAAGACAATCAAGCCGTATTTATTCTTGATCGAGGGGTAAAAATTTTTGTTCCAAAATTATCAATCAAGGAATAAATACGCATTGTCAATGCAACCTCAGAAGTCCAGCAGATTCGCCACGGGTAATCTAAACCTGGTTCAGGCCCAGATCAGCTTCACCTCAGAAATCCAGCAGATCCGCCGCGGGTAACCTAAACCAGGTGTTAGGCCCATATCAGCTTCACCTCAGAAACTCAGCAGATCCGCCGCGGGTAATATAGACTCGATGTTAGGCCCAGATCAACATCACCTCCAAAATTCAACTTTGCCTCGGGTAACCTAGATCCGGTATCGGCTTATTTCATCATCAACTTTGCCTCGGGTAACCTAGATCTGGTATCGGCTTATTTCATCATCAACTTCGCCTCGGGTAACCTAGATCTGGTATCGGCTTATTTCATCATCAACTTCGCCTCGGGTAACCTAGACCCGGTATCGGCTTATTTCATCACCAACCTCGCCTCGGGTAACTTAGACCCCGTATCCGCTTATTTCACCTTCAACTTTACCTCAGGTAACCTAGACCCGGTATCAGCTTATTGCATCATCAACTTCGCCTCGGGTAACCTAGACCCGGTATTGGCTTATTTCATCTTCAATTTCATCTCGGGTAACCTAGACCCAGTATCGGCTTATTCCATCACCAACTTTGCCTCGTCAACTTCGCCTCGGGTAACCTAGACCCAGTATCGGCTTATTCCATCACCAACTTGGCCTCAGGTAACCTAGACCCGGTATCAGCTCAAATCAAACCATCACTGCAACTCAGGTATGTCTTTCTTTCCTTATGTTTACGGTGCTTCAATTCGCATTCTCAAATTCCCCTCAGGTATTTTAGACCTGGCATCGGGTATCGAATTTGATCAAGCGAGGGGTAGCTATAAGCACTGGGTTTTTCCGACCTCAGTGATAAAAACCCAAAGGTTATCCTTTGCAATGAGATTTTTGTAGGAATTTGATCCGAAGAGTAAAAGTTGGATTTCGACATGCTTAGGAGACGGCCTAAGAATTGTACGAGAGATCATCTGCTTTTAACCCAAATTTTACATGAAACCGCATGGCTTTCTCTCCCGAATAAATTTTAATTGAACCGAGATGAAATTTGGTTGCCGTATGTATATATGATTATGTATATAATATTATATATATATATAGATAATAATAGTAATATACATACTAGTATATGTTATATATATAATTAATAATAATGTTATTATTATAATATTATAAGAAAGTAAAAAAAAAAAAAGTGGCCGGCCAACTTGGGCAAAAGAGAGAAAGAAAAATGATGATAATGGGGGTAAGTAAAATTGGTCCAATAAGAATAGAAGAGAGAAAGAAGGTGATCCAATTAGATGAAGATGGGTATATTTTGAAAAAAAAAAAAAAAAGATCACAAAAAAAGGAGATATACGGCTCATGATAAAAAGAGAAAAAACTGAAGGCAGAGATAAAAGGGTGGAGAAAGGAGAAGAAGAAAAGATTGGAATTGACTCTAAATTTTTGGGGTGGGCAGCAACCGATCCTAAAATCCATCTCTCTATCATCATCAACTTCACCATTTCTTCAGCTCCTTCGTTACCATCTACTGCAACTGCTATTCTTCATTTTTTTTTTCTGAAACCAAAAATCCAACCCCTTCAATAGTAAACTATGATCGAAATCAACCCAAAGTTCAAGCCTTCAATCTTATATCTTTGGTTTGTGATCTCCAGGACATCTAGGATGTAACCAGGCTCGATTGAATCAACTGAAGCTTTGAGGATCGACTCAAAATCTCCAAACAAACACGGATACCACAACATAGGTAATCTCTAAGAGGCCATAAATCCTTTTATCGCTTTCTGGATTGATTTTTGTTTGTGATTTGATTATTTTCATATTAAAATTAGTTTTCTTAGAATACATATTATTTTCATATCAAAAATTTAATTTTATCGATATTAATATTATTTTTAGTATAATAATTAGTTTTATTAGTATTAATATTATTTCTACCACAATTGTTAAATTGTATAGTATCTTTTTAGTATTATTACTATTATTATCTATTTTATAAGTTATTAATGTTATTATAGCTATTTTTGTTAGTATTAGTAACTTTATTATATTTCTTCCTATTTTTATTTGTAGTAATATTATTATAGCTATTGCTCATTTTATTCGATTAGTGGTACTATTATTAATTGTTATTGTCAAAAATTTTATTAATATTTTTAATATTATTACTACTGGTCTTGTTATTATTAATACTATTATGGCTATTTATATATAATTTGTATTATTTCTGTAAAAATTGTAATTATTTTCTACAAGTTTATTTTAAGTATTAGTTTATGTGTGTATATGTACGTATTTTTATGTGTATTTTTGTATAGATAATGTATAATTATTCTTTGTAATTAGTCATTATTATCATTTTTAGCTATATATGTATGAATATTATTTTCACCAATTTCATTAATATTAAGAATATTACTTTTATTATCATAAAAATTATTGTTAATATTATTGTTATTGTTATCATTATTGTTGTTGTTGTTGTTGTTGTTGTTGTTGTTGCTGTTGCTGTGTTTAAAAAAAAAATAAGTAACATGTCACATTATTTTGAGTAAATTTCATAGAAGTAAATATATTGTCGTGTTTTCTTAAAATAGCTTTTATGTGTTTATTGTATCTAAGGACATAGTTTATTTCCCTGTATAGTAGGAAATCACCCCACGAACGGAACACATAATTTAATTCGGGGATAACAGACCCGTGAAAAAGGGAAAATTTGCATGTAACCAAGCCAATTGTTTTCCAAAAATAGTTTTCCAGCATAAAAATTACAGGGACGTTTCAAAACTGTTTTCCAGGTCTAATAGGGCCGGCTGGCCGAGCCGACCCGGTTACCCTCTAAATGCATGCCCCCGATCTCTAAAATCCCAATTCTATCCAATTTGAGTCCTATTTATAGTGTGCTATAAATTGTGCTAACCGTCTGTTTTGCAGCCTTAGTTTCTTTTATTTTCGTTTTTAATGTAATTAATAGCTTGATTCATGTATTTTAGGTGATTGTAATTTTCTAGATAATTCTAGGCGCTTGTAATGTGAGGATGAGAGTTTTTATTTTCATTCGATTGGGTTGTAATAACTTATTTATTCGCTGCTTTTTATTTTACTTTATTTGTATGTATGCTTCATGATTTAATTAAATAAAAATCCACTTTAGAATTATAAAATACCATCTATGAACATTGGCCAAATTTTATTTTGATTAGACACGAAATAGGGGACTTGTCCGTACCTAGATCTCTGGAAAGTATAGCAACCTTCGTCCTGTTCAGCTACACTGTAATTTCCTGGTTAAGCTAAACTGGGTGGCGACTCCTACACTCTCTATCGAGACTTAGGTCTCGGTTCTCTTATAAGATAACTTAATTTTCCAAAACCGAATTTCCATTATGAAAACCCCACGTGAGGGAGGGTTGCCCAATATTGAGGCTCCCTTCCGAGAGGTTGAAAAATGTCATCCGCTCACACACCTGTCAAACCTCATAGTCGCACCAATCAACTATGGCCAGTAGGATTCTTTTGGATTTGAGCATAGCTACTGGTGAGAAAGTTTCATCATAGTCTATTCCATGGACCCGTCTGAAACCTTTCGCAACCAGCTGCCCCTCGAAGGTATTGTCAGCCTTCAGCTTGTAGCACCGCTTGCAACCTATCACCTTAGCACCTGGAGGTGGATCAACCAGGTTCCAAACCTGATTATCATACATAGATTACATTTTTACCTCAAATAGCTTTGCTCCAGTTGGCAGACTGTGGGCTAGCAATAGCCTCTTGGTAGGTTTTGGGATCTTCCTCATCGAAGACGAGAAGAGTGTGATCATTAGTAATGAGAAACCCATATCTCTCTGGTTCCCCGACAATCCCTACCAGACCTTCTAGGTCCTTGTGTGACCTAGGCTGGTGCTTCCTCCTGTGGAAGCTCCACCCTGGTCTCTGAGTTATCCTCTTCAAGAGATTGTGAGCTTTGAACTTCCCTGAGTTCAACATTGCTCCCACTGTCTTTCTTGGAAATAAAATCCTTTTCAAATTTCGTGCCACGAACACTTTGTTCTCGGCGGGTTGTAAAAGTAATACCCTTTGGTTTCCCTAGGGTAGCCCACAAACAGGCATTTATCAGTTTTGGGTTCTAGTTTGCCCCCAGTCAATTTCTTGACATGTTCATCACAGCCCCAAATCCACAGGAAAGACACATTGGGCACCCTGCCCATCCATATTTCATATAAGGTCTTTTCCACAGCCGTAGTTGGAGTGTGGTTCAAAATGAGAGCTGCTGTCTCTAGAGCGTATCCCTAGAAACTTATTGGGAGAGAGGGGTGACTCATCATTGAGTAGACCATGTCCAACATGGTCCTGTACTTCATTCTTAAATTCCTTGAACTTATCAAGTGTCTCAGATTTATGTTTCATCAGAGAGACATAGCCATATCTGCTGAAATCATCCGTGAAAGTGATAAAGTACAGATGTCCACCTATGGTAGATGCACTCATGGGCCCACATACGTCTGAATGTATTAGGTTCAATAAGCCAGTAGCCCTTTCAACTTTCTTGCTAAAAGGCGCTTTAGTCATTTTACCTCATAAACGATACTTGCACATATCAAGTGACTCCTTGTCAAATGATCATAGGATTCCAGCTTTGTGAAGCCTAGCTATGCGCTTCTCATTTGTGTGGCCTAAATGACAATGCCAAAGGTAGACATAACTAAGTTCATTAGGCTTAGCCCTTTTAATATTTATATTATAGACGTGATTAGTTTCATTTAAATCCAGGATATATAGGCCATTATTTAATAGAGCTTCTCAATAAAATGATCCCTCTTTAGATAAACTAATTCTACCATTTCCAATAGTAAAACTAAATCCAGAAATATCCAAAACTGAAACAGAAATAATATTCCTACATATAGCTGGTACAAAACAACAATGTTCCAGATCAACAGATGGTACTCGCCGATCTCTATGGCAGCTACCCTGGCTCTATTTCCAACCTGCAAGTCCACCTCTCCAGATCCCAGTGATCTCCTGTTTCTAAGTCCCTACACATTACAACAAATGTGAGAACCACATCTAGTATTCAATACCTAAGATGTAGAAACAGTGAGGTTTATGTCTATGACATATATACCTGATGAAGATGCACCCTGGCTCTTCCTTTGCTCTCCCAACAACTGGGAACATGATTTCTTCCAATGCCCAGCCTACTTGCACTGGAAGCAGACATCCTCAGGACTGGCCTTGGGCTTGGCCTTTGCCTTCTTAGCCTTGGATTTCTTAGCCTTGGACTTGCCCTTAGCAAAAGGATGGTTCCCCTTGTTGACCAGTAGTACCGGTGGATTCTTCTTGATCGACTGGTTAGTAAGCTTGAGCATCCATGCAGCTCATTAACAGTACTGTTCTTCCCTTGCATATTATAGTTCAGGATGAACTGATCATAAGAATTCGGTAAGGATGCCAGGATCATGTCAATCGCCAGCTCCTGCGAGATAGGCGTGTTGGGGAATCAATCGCACAAAACAAAATATGCGCAGCGGAAAAAAAACGGATTAATCCCCACCAAGGACCCATGTACATTGCATTGAATCGGAAGGAGGGTTAAAGAATTACCTTAATTCTTTGAAGATTGAATCAAGCAGGAACCAAAATAGCTTCCCTCTACGGTTGATCCACACGGAGCAATACGTCCACCGCGTGCTAGCGCCGGATTTGAAGAACAATTCGTCGAACGAGAGAGAGAGACCAAAGTTTCGAAAACTTGGAAGGAGAGCAAGGCAAAAGTCGGCTGCCTTTTTGCTTGTGGTGGCTGGCCGAAAAATGGTGTATTATGAGTGTAGAGAGTGATTTGGTTTAGGTTAATTGTTTCCTTAAATAATTAACCTAAATAGTTAATTATAATTATAACCTAATACACCTATTAGTTATAATTATATATTAACCCACACAATTTAATATTAATTCTCAATTAACATTAAATCAAATCAATTCTCCATAATACATATATGTATATATAATATTATAATTAATTATATCTCCATATAATTTAATTATAATATGTAGCATACTTTATGCAATCTTAATCACATTAATATTTATATATACATACATAAATATATATCACTATATATATTTATTCTCTTTCTCATTCATAAATTATTATCCAATAATAATTTATACCCGATAAGATGAACTTCATTTTGCTCTTGTGTGTGACCCCATAGGATCATATTAATTGGCAATAAGGAAATTACCATAATGTCCTTATAGGTCACAAGCGGACTCTAGCAAGCCATTACGACTACCCAATTAATATGATTGGAATGATCCAATACCTATTTATAGAATGTCATATTCCCTTTTGTCTCTTTGATATCAAGATTAATTATAAGACATGGTACATTTGTCAATCTTATATAATTAATCATATGCTTTCTCGATCTCAAAGTAAACTGTTCAGACAAATCAATTGATACTCTTATCAATTATTTGAGCACGGCCATGCATTTAACAGTCTTACTTATCGAGGGGCCCAGTGATATCGCTCTCTTGTTAGAGAGGGACAAAATCCCATATCTGTCACTCACATCCCTAAGCATGAGTCATATTGTACCCAACCACAGCCTTTATAACTACTCTGTTACAAGCAGCGTTTGACTGCGTCAAAGCACAACATGAATTCATCCCGGAATCCATGGTGACCTCAGGTCAAAGGAATCAGCTGATGACACTACTATAATCAAGATCAGTTGTGACACGTGACCATGAACTTGATCTTATAGTGGGTCTCCAGCAACATGTTCTCTAACACATTGCCCGTGAGTATAATCTGTATCTGTATACACTATATTCATCTTATGAATATCCATTATCACTCACACTAGTCTTAGTTTGTTATTATTCCCATAATAACAAACGACTAGGGAAATTTAGAATTACACAATTAATTCATGGATACATTATCATAAATACTAACATACAAATATATATGATAAAATAAGTCTTTATTAATGACTTAAGAAGATTGTTTACATAATCCAACATTGGCTTAGGGCACAATCTCTAACAATCTCCCACTTGCCCTAAGTCCAATCTTCAAATGTATCTAATACCCATGGACCTAGCATGACCATCATGTACAGCTTGTGAAAGAGCTTTTGTTAGTGGATCGGCAACATTGTCTTCAGACGCAACTTTGCATATCTTCACATCTCCTCTTGAGATGACTTCTCTTATGTAGTGAAAACGCCGAAGTATATGTTTGGATTTCTGTGACACACTAGGTTCCTTAGCAAGTGATATTGCCCCATTGTTGTCACACAAGAGGCTCACAGGACTCACTATGCTAGGAACGACACCAAGTTCTTCGATGAACTTCTTGATCCAAACAGCCTCTTGGGCTGCATCTGATGCAGCAATATACTCGGCTTCTGTTGTAGATGCAGCTATCGTGCTTTGCTTAGAACTCTTCCAACTTATCGCACCTCCATTCAGAATGAACACATACCCAGACTGTGACTGCATCTGATCTTGATCAGTTTGGAAACTTGCATCCGTGTAACCATTTACAACAAGATCTTCGTCCGAGCCTCCATATATCAAGAATGTATCTTTAGTTCTTCTCAAGTACTTAAGAATACTCTTGACAGCAGTCCAGTGACTATCACCTGGATCAGACTGATATCTACTTGTCATGCTCAAAGCAAAAGAGACATCTGGCCGAGTACATACCATGGCATACATGATAGATCCTATAGCTGACGCATAAGGAATCTTATCCATGCGTTGACGTTCTTCAACTGTCACAGGACATTGCTTACGACTAAGCTTTATCCCTTGCCCAATAGGAACATTTCCTTTCTTTGATTGATCCATACTGAACCTTTTCAGTATTTTGTCAATGTATGTACTCTGGCTCAAACCTATCAATCTCTTAGATCTATCTCTATAGATCTTTATTCCAAGAATGTAGGCTGCCTCACCCAAGTCTTTCATAGAAAAACACTTTCCTAGCCAAGATTTTACTTCTTGCAAGGTAGGAATGTGATTTCCTATTAACAATATGTCATCGACATATAGAACTAGGAAAACTATATTACTCCCACTGAACTTCTTGTACACACAAGGCTCATCTTCGTTTTTGATGAAGCCAAACTTTTTGACTGATTCATCAAAACAATGATTCCAACTTCTTGATGCTTGCTTCAAACCATAAATGGCCTTTTGAAGCTTGCATACTTTATCAGGATTCTTTGGATCGACAAAACCTTCAGGCTGTGTCATGTACACATCCTCAACAAGGTTTCCATTTAGGAAAGCTGTTTTGACATCCATTTGCCATATTTCATAGTCATAATATGCTGCTATGGCAACAAGAATTCTGATGGACTTGATCATAGCTACTGGCGAAAAGGTTTCGTCATAGTCTATACCATGAACTTGTCGGTAACCCTTTGCCACTAACCTTGCTTTATAAGTCTGAATGTTCCCATCCATGTCCGTTTTCAACTTGAAAACCCATTTGTGCCCTATTGCTTTAGCACCCTTTGGGAGATCAACCAAAGTCCATACTTTGTTGTCGTCCATGGATTGAATTTCTGACTTCATAGCATCAAGCCATTTTTCAGATTCTGAATTAGAGACAGCTTCCATGTACGTGGAAGGTTCATTCTCTTCTAACAGAATCAGATCATTTTCGTTCGTGACGAGAAATCCATATCTCTCGGGCTCATGACGAACTCTACTTGATCTACGTTGGACTTGTGTTATCGGTTCTGACTCAACAACTTCTTGTGAATCAGATTGTTCCATTTGAAACTCACTTTCAACTTGGTTATCCATATTTTCTTGTAGGTGTACTTTACTCCCACTGATTCCTTTGGAAATAAACTCTTTTTCCAGGAATGTACCATTCCTAGCAACAAACACTTTGTTTTCACTAGGATTGTAAAAGAAATAACCTTTAGTTTCTTTTGGATAACCAACAAAATTGCACTTCACAGATTTTGGTGCTAACTTATCTGAAATCAAGTATTTCACATAAGCTTCGCAACCCCAAATCTTGAGAAAAGACAAATTTGGTCTCTTACCAACCCATATCTCATATGGTGTCTTTTCAACTGCTTTTGATGGAACTCGGTTCAGTGTGAATGCCGCTGTTTCAAGTGCATATCCCCAAAAGGATAGAGGAAGATTTGTTTGACTCATCATCGACCGAACCATATCCAATAAAGTACGGTTCCTCCTCTCAGACACACCATTCCACTGTGGTGTACCAGGAGGAGTTAGTTGTGAGACAATCCCACACTTTCTAAGATGATCGTCAAAGTCTTGGCTCAAATATTCACCACCTCGATCAGATCTGAGTGCTTTAATTGTCTTGCCAAGTTGGTTTTGTACTTCATTTTGGAAGGCTTTGAACATTTCAAAGGATTCCGACTTATGCTTCATTAGATATAGATAACCATATCTACTGAAATCATCAGTGAACGTAATAAAGTATTGAAAACCACCTCTAGCAGTTGTGCTCATAGGCCCACATACATCTGTATGTATGAGTTCTAATAAGTCACTAGCCCTTTCACTGTGACCAGTAAAGGGACTCTTGGTCATCTTACCCATTAAACAAGACTCGCAAGTGTCATATGTTTCAAAAACATCTAGACCCAAAATTCCATCTTTATGGAGTTTTGAAATGCGTTTCTCATTAATGTGTCCTAGACGACAGTGCCAGAGATAAGTAGGATTCACAACATTTGTTCTTATCCTTTTGGTATTTATGTTATATACATGCTCATTATAACCTTCACTAAGGTTCAACAAATAAAGACCATCATGTAAATCCGCATTTGCATAAAACAAGTCTTTATTGAAAAGCAATAAGTGATTATTCTCAATAACACATTTAAATCCTTCCTTGTCCAAACATGAAATAGAAATGATGTTCCTAGACAAATTAGGAACAAAATAACAATTATTCAAAGAAAGAACAAGTCCACTTGGCAACTTGAGCTCGTAGCGACCGACTTCATAAGCAGCAACTCTAGCTCCATTCGCCACATGGAATTCTACCTCGCCCTTCTTGAGCTTTCTACTTCCTTTAAGCCCCTGCACATTCATACAAATGTGAGAACCACAACCGGTATCTAATACCCACGAAGTAGAAACAGAAGTAGAATGAAATATTTCAATAACATAAATACCTTGATTAGCGGTCTCACCGCCTCTCTTCTTCCTCAAGTCCTCCAAATAAAGCTTGCAATTTCTGCGCCAATGACCAGGCTGATTGCAGAAATGGCATGTGCCTTCCTTTGGAGGCTTTGCCTTGGTAACAGCTTTGGGCTTCTTTGCATCCTTCCCAAACTCTTTGGGTTTGTTTGCTTTACCCTTCTTCTTCTGGATCCTACCCTTTTGCACCATATGGATCCCTTTGGAGCTTGGCTTCTCTTTTATCGTTACTTCAGCGTTTTTCAACATCCCATGCAGTTCGCTGACCGTTTTGTCCATATCATTCATGTGATAATTCATGACAAAATGGGAGTAACTCTCAGGAAGAGAATTAAGGATCAAATCCGTTGCCAACTCAGGTCTGAGTGGCGAACCAAGCCTCTCCAACTGATCAATGTACCCTTTCATCTTCAGAACATGGGCACTAACCGAACTCCCTTCGGTCATCTTGCACCCAACCAAAGATCTCAAGGTCTCATACCTTTCCCTTCTCGCTTGCTTTTGGAACATTTCCTTAAGCTCTTGAGACATCTCATATGCCTCAAATGTTTCCAGATCCTTCTGAAGTTCCGGAATCATTGATGCGAGCATCAGGCATTGTACATCAATCTGATCATTTTGATGCTTGTGAAAAGCATCCCTTTCAGCTCTTGAAGCTGTGGTGGGTGGAGGGTTAGCGGGCAAAGGCCCATCCAGAACATACAGCTTTCGCTCTTGCTTGAGAACAATTCTCAAGTTGCGATACCAATCTAGGTAATTGGTTCCGTTCAGTTTATCCTTCTCAAGGATAGATCGAATAGAACCGGGATTGCTTGTGTTGGCCATTTATCTACAACAGAAAATATATGCAAAGTTAATTACATAAGAGAATTAAACTCCCACTAAAATTATAAAACCCTTTAAAATATTTAAGTGGTTAAAAGACCCAAAATCCATACTTAACCATAGCACTGCTTTGGCATGTCCCTATGATTAAATATAATTTCGGTAGACATCACCATGTCAATTACATCATTATGTAACTCTTTTAATTTATGAGATGCATGATATCATATATCATATTTAATTTGCATGTTACTCATCTCATCTTTGCCTCGGGTTCAAAACACCATTTTGATTAACCCTTTGTTAAACCAATTACAACACAATGAGAATCACCATTTCTCATATTATCGCTTCGCTAAGGTCACAACATGCGTACCCGCTTTGGCGTGGCTACCATGATGCGAACATAGTACTTGACTAGTGTTATACGTAATTGGGTGGCAAAAATATAAACTTCATAAGTTTATTTAGGGTTTATTAATTCCTGTGATTAAAATGTATCTCATACAATACATGGCATTAACATTAATCTTTCTAAGTTAATATTAATTCTAGCATGGCATCCAATGTCATACATTCATCTAGCATGCATATTTCATACTTAGCATGGCATCACATGGCATCAAAATATAAAACATGCAATAGACTCGAAAGACCGTGTTATGGTATGGTTTTATCTACATTGATTTTCATAGGCCAATATGAAAATCAATAAGGCCATTTCCTAGGTGGTTGTAACCATCGCATGGTCACAGCTCTCCCGCACCCCTTGGATCCGTCCTCACGTCTTTGTTCCTTGGCACCATCTCATGGATTTACATATTTTACAAAATTGCAACCTATACAATTTTTTTTAAGTAAAATAAAATTTACATATTATAAATTGCATCCTATACAATTTATCTAGTAAAATTAAAATTAAAATTTACATAAATACAAACGACTCGCAGGTCGTATTTATATAAAACCATAATAAATAAAATAAAGCATCCACGGGGTCCAAAACCATACCACAACACCATGCATAAAATTATCACAATAATTTTATATCTACAAGATTTAGGGTTCATAAAGGGTAAAATACAATCCTATTGTATTTAGAATTAATTAATTTTGGGAAAAAAAAAAAAAAAAAAATTCACAAAATATTGCGTGCAGCCCGACGGGCTGCGCAGCCCATGTTGCTTACGCAGCATGTGCAATTGCAATTGCAGTTGGGCGCAATTGCAATTGCAATTGCATTGCACCCAAAATAATTCTGGGCATTGTGCCCAGAATAACGAATTTATATTTTTTTTTTAATTTCATTTAATTAATTGAAACAATTTCAATAAAATCCCATGAATCAAATTCATGATACCAACCCCTTAAACATTTCAAATTATTAAAACAAATCATTCACAATGATTCACATTAAAATCAAATTTTAAACATGTTATTCACAATAACATTGAACCCTAAATCAAAAACATACAACCCTAACATGCAATTTTGATATCCAATTCAACCAATGCACAAGTGGCACTGATACCACTGTTGGGGAATCAATCGCACAAAACAAAATATGCGCAGCGGAAAAAAAACGGATTAATCCCCACCAAGGACCCATGTACATTGCATTGAATCGGAAGGAGGGTTAAAGAATTACCTTAATTCTTTGAAGATTGAATCAAGCAGGAACCAAAATAGCTTCCCTCTACGGTTGATCCACACGGAGCAATACGTCCACCGCGTGCTAGCGCCGGATTTGAAGAACAATTCGTCGAACGAGAGAGAGAGACCAAAGTTTCGAAAACTTGGAAGGAGAGCAAGGCAAAAGTCGGCTGCCTTTTTGCTTGTGGTGGCTGGCCGAAAAATGGTGTATTATGAGTGTAGAGAGTGATTTGGTTTAGGTTAATTGTTTCCTTAAATAATTAACCTAAATAGTTAATTATAATTATAACCTAATACACCTATTAGTTATAATTATATATTAACCCACACAATTTAATATTAATTCTCAATTAACATTAAATCAAATCAATTCTCCATAATACATATATGTATATATAATATTATAATTAATTATATCTCCATATAATTTAATTATAATATGTAGCATACTTTATGCAATATTAATCACATTAATATTTATATATACATACATAAATATATATCACTATATATATTTATTCTCTTTCTCATTCATAAATTATTATCCAATAATAATTTATACCCGATAAGATGAACTTCATTTTGCTCTTGTGTGTGACCCCATAGGATCATATTAATTGGCAATAAGGAAATTACCATAATGTCCTTATAGGTCACAAGCGGACTCTAGCAAGCCATTACGACTACCCAATTAATATGATTGGAATGATCCAATACCTATTTATAGAATGTCATATTCCCTTTTGTCTCTTTGATATCAAGATTAATTATAAGACATGGTACACTTGTCAATCTTATATAATTAATCATATGCTTTCTCGATCTCAAAGTAAACTGTTCAGACAAATCAATTGATACTCTTATCAATTATTTGAGCACGGCCATGCATTTAACAGTCTTACTTATCGAGGGGCCCAGTGATATCGCTCTCTTGTTAGAGAGGGACAAAATCCCATATCTGTCACTCACATCCCTAAGCATGAGTCATATTGTACCCAACCACAGCCTTTATAACTACTCTGTTACAAGCAGCGTTTGACTGCGTCAAAGCACAACATGAATTCATCCCGGAATCCATGGTGACCTCAGGTCAAAGGAATCAGCTGATGACACTACTATAATCAAGATCAGTTGTGACACGTGACCATGAACTTGATCTTATAGTGGGTCTCCAGCAACATGTTCTCTAACACATTGCCCGTGAGTATAATCTGTATCTGTATACACTATATTCATCTTATGAATATCCATTATCACTCACACTAGTCTTAGTTTGTTATTATTCCCATAATAACAAACGACTAGGGAAATTTAGAATTACACAATTAATTCATGGATACATTATCATAAATACTAACATACAAATATATATGATAAAATAAGTCTTTATTAATGACTTAAGAAGATTGTTTACATAATCCAACATTGGCTTAGGGCACAATCTCTAACAAGGCGATCCAAGACGGGCTAAAGTATCCAAATAGCCCTTCATCTTAATCACGTGTCTGCTCACAGATGTCCCAGCCCCATCTTGCAGGAGTGGAATACCTTGTTGGTCAAGAAGCTTTCTTGACTAGCTTGCTTTTGAAAAATCTCATTAAGAGTTATTATCATAGCAAAGGCCTAATGTTCATGAACTATTTTTGTAGCTCAAGGACCATGCATGCCAACATCAGGCATGTCACATCCCGGTTATCCTTAATGTGCACCTCGTATTCGTCCAGCTGGGCAGCTAGTGGATTACGCCTAGTAGGTGCAGCCGGCACAGGCCTTTTCAGCACATATTCTTTGGATTCTTATCTTATAACTGTCTTCAAGTTCCAAGACCAATCCAAGAAGTTGGGCTCGGAAAGCTTATCCCTTTCAAGGATAGATCATAGTGAAAGTGTGCTATTCGTTGCCATTTGATTACTACACAGAAAAATTAAAGAGTGTTAATAAAGGTCTTACATTATTTTTCCCATATTTAAATAATAATGAATCATGTTACTAATTAAGTCAAGTTGTTGGGCTAATGGGCCAAGATCCATATTTCATCAAGATATAGCCAGACGAGGGCCTGGAAAAACTATACCTTAATTATTTAGGTAGGAACGCCGTCCAATCCCAACCTAGGGACTCTCGGTTTGATGGGCTTGTTGGCACTTACCCATCTGTGCTTAGCGCTAGGAGAATTCTACTACCCATGCTAAGTCCAAACCTCAGTGTTAGAATAACCAATACTCCAACCCAATACAAAATAACGATACTTTAGTGTATCCTATGAGGGCATGGTCTACAATTGGCCTATCCCCACTTCGAGTCGGTTTTGAATGAGGGAAGCACTTTTAAGTGACTTGATAATTTCCTTTTGGTTATTAGATTCATTTTCATAATGGCTTAGATGCATGGGCGAGAGAAATGGGTTTGGATCATACATTCATTCATGTACATAAATAAAGCATAATTAAATAAATAATGGAATGCTATGGGCCTATATTACAACCTAGTAAACCTATACTAGAAAAACACTAAGTGGGCCTCCTACCTTCCTTCTGGGCTCGCCTCTTCAAAGGGCTTCTTCTTTACAACATTTTATAATAAATAAATAAATTAAAATTATATAAAAAAAAAAAGAAAAACGGCACACAGGCTTTATTTACCCAAAAAGAAAATACAATCCATCTTAAATAAGGCCCAATAGCATCCATTCATACTTTCAATCACACAAGCATGTAATCCAATACATCAATTTATAAACATGTAAAATGCATGAAATTAATCCCATTTTAATTATGTCCTTAGCCATTATTTTGAAGTCGCCAATCTGGCCCATCATGGTTCTAACCCTTAATGGGCTTTGGGCCTCCAGCCAAGGCAAAACACTGCTCCCACTGGAATTGGGAAACCATGAATCCAAATTAGTTGCCTGGGTAATCGTGCCAAGAAAACTCAAACCAATTTCAAGTACACCATATTAATTTTCAAAATTAATATTTCATGAATAAAATTAAAATTCCATTTAAGAAACTATGCATATTTAAATTACAGAAAATTTAAACACACAAAATTTTAAAGCCCATCAAAATTTAAAAATGGGCCCAGACCTGAAAAACCCATCAAATCCAAAACAGGGCCCAGCCAACTGCAGCTAGGGCAATGGCAGCGGCTGCTGACGCTGTTTTCAAGACTGCGGTGGCAGCCGACGGTGGATTCCATCGTCGGTAGCCCCGTATCAACAAAAACAACCCATGATTTTTACAGAAACCAAAAAAATGCAGCAAAATCAAATCACCAAGATTCAACCAATCAATAGAAAATTAAATCAAAACATAACCAATATGCCATATTAATTTTCCGATTGCAAAATCAAATGGGAAAAATCAAAAAACCCCAAAAACCAAAAATCCCAAAATCCCAAAATCAAAAACACCAATTTTAAAACAAGGGATTCAATCCAGTTAATGATTTCCACGGAGCAAAAGCCCACTCTGATACCACTGAAGGGATTTTCACAGAGAATCAACCGATAAAAGCGGAAGCTCGCATCGATTTTCTTAAATCTGTGCTCAGGAGCAATTGAGATGGAAATCAAAAACAACAAAATAAAGATGAGAAAGATTAGATTCTCACTCAGAATATCTCTTCAAGAGATGTCTACAGAAATCGAATTTGATCCCCTCCACGATCCCATACACGAACGGCTATCAAACTTGAACCCGTGCCAGCGATTAGACCTTCGAAAGAGTGAATTTTTCTTGCTGAAATTTTCTGCCTATTCTTCCCTAGAGCTGGCTGAAATTTTCAATCTTGTTAGTCATTGTGTTTGACTAAAATTCTACTATTAAGTGGAAGAGTTTTGGCTAAACACAAAGACTCTAAGTGGCTTAGGGTTTTATGCTTCTTTGAGTGGGTCAAAATTAATTATCATAGGTTAATATTTAATTCCAATTCCTTTTTAATTTTTATGTACATGTCATTTTGTTAAACCATATAATATAATACATTGAACTTAAATTAAAATTAGTTGGTGAAATTAAATTCACTCGATGAATTAATTTCAACCTAACTTAAAAGAAATACATATAAATCAATATATGCAAAATATTTCCACCAGGAAATAAACTCATGAATTAATTTAATTAATTCATAGAAAACCAATTAAATTGATTATATTATTTGATATCTAATTAATCTATAATTTAATCAATTAATAATTCCTCTCTCCAGTCAGTATACTCCAAGTATACAGTTCACCCATTTAGTTCAACCTCAGACGTCCAATGTGTACGATCATGTGGGCATGTCTTTATGTTGGCAGTGGGCCTATGGCCCATAGACTGCAGGTGGGCTCTATCAAGCCACTACAGCCCCTAATTAAGATGAAGATAGCAGTTCGACTGAAATCTAAACCTTGTAGTTCAAACACGTATATCCTATGTCGTTGATATCGGTGTCCCACACAGAGGCATGGATTGATCACCCTCTTTTGTGTTCAGACATTTACTTGATCCCAAATGAACTGAGGCTCACAAACAAGTTCCAACTCATTTGGGTTTGGCCACACTCTTATCAGTTGCATTCATCAAGTGGCCGGTGATATCTTCTCAGTGGACTACTAAGTGACATTCCTTTCTACATATCCATAGCATTGCCATGTTCACTAACACACCCAAATGTACCCATACTTAGTACCCTGTTACAGGCCCTTTAGGCATACACTAAAGCATGCCACTTCACATGCAGCACCATGATATGGTCAGGTCAAAGGATCCATAGAAGTACTACACGAGAATCACTTGTGATACTATACCATGTGGATTTCTCATTTTGTGGATCTATCCAGTACCATGCCCTATTGCATGTACCCATTAACTTGGCTGACATTCTATGTCCAATAGCTAGTAAGACACTACTATACAACCAAGCTAATGATAGTCTTTGGTTCCATTCATTCCCATGACTAGAACAGACTACAGATAACTTTATGGTCATATCTTTTCCCTATCCATGGTCTTATTGCCAAGTGCATGACACTTGTCAACATGGATATGGATATGTCCATTGGATACTCTATTTACAATATTGCACAAGGTATATAATAAATAGATTAATACCTTTATTTATTAACACAAAATGTATAATACATAAATCTCATAACAAAGTATAAAATGTATGATACAAAACGAGGACCAATGCCTTGGGACTAGGGCATATCCAATAGAACAAAACTGGTATGGCAGGGTCGGGTACTATCTATGGGTAATAGATCTACCGGTGGGATTGTAGAGTTGTGGCTGGCAATCAAAGATGTACTAGGGCAAACCCACAATCCACCCTGCGGGAGGAACAGCCTCCGCCAAAGGGATGGAACCACCAATAGCCAGTTGTGGCTAGACTTGTGACTCTGAAACTAGGGGCATTTATGAGCTGGACTCACCAGATCGTGAGCTACTACCTGCCTATCTACCTAGCTCTTTGCCCGACTAGTCCGAGGAGGCTCCTGAAACATGTGGCGTCAGCAGTTTTAAGAAGTATGAAAACCACAAAGAGTAAAGGCTATAGGATAAGCAAAAAGGAAAATGTATACCTGAAGTGGCGATGGAATCGGTGCACTAGTTGGCAGTAGCAAATGCTGAGTAATGTCGGCTCAGTAATAACCCTGCAAGCCCATAGTTGTATATCCATCCCTAAATACTCCTTGGTGATCATCCTTAGGAATATGCACCCGCTGGAACAAGCAAGTAGGCAGTGGGGCAAGAATCAATCTCCACGAGTTACCCATATCTTCGCTCAACCTTGTCTCCTAAGTACCCTCTAATGACGAGGGGCACTCCATAACCAACCGCCTCTTAGTCAGCTGTGAGGCACCGACCATCGCCTTAATCTAATGGGCAGCATTGCCCCAAGGGCAACTAAACTCCTAAACAGTCCAAAATAGATACATACAAATCAAACTCAAACTTAGGTATGATCCTAAACTGATGAATAAAATTAAACTGGTGGAATTTATGTGTACCTCGCTCTAGGTCATGGAGCCCAGCTGAGTACGGCATTTAACCGTAAACACCTCCATATTGGCCCAATTAACCATCCATCGAGCGAGCCATGGGAAGATAGGGAAGCCATTAACCCAGCCTAGTGTGGGACGGCTAAGAAATCCGTGCTCATAAGCCCATATTTATGAAGAAATCAAAGTCAGAACACACATAAATAGAATTCTACTACAAAAATGATGAAAGAAAAGAATAGAATTCTTACCAGAAGAAGAATCGAGCGGCACTTCAACTCCTTATGCTACCCCCAAGTGCACAAATCTAGCCTATAATACATCTGGGCAAGTCCAACTCTCCCCCAATCCAGCCCACTCAAGCTCTCAAGTCTGATCAAAGTAGGCAGCACATTCTAGTTCACGTCGCTACCACTGATCAAGAATAAAACCTTAGATAAGAGGAATAGCAGGAAGGAGCGGGCATACTGATTTAGCTCCACCTCAAAGGTGGCACTGCACCCTTTCCAACAGCCCCGTAAGTGTGCTGCACTACAGCTTGGGCTGAGAAGGCCGGTACCCAAGCAAAATGGCCATGGTATAAGCACTAAAGTGATGGCTCTCAAGGCACAATTAAACTTGATCTGGGTGCCTCTAAAGTGTAACACAATAATAGAGGTGAAGTCCAAGGGGGTAATGGTGAACTCCCCAATAGGCAAGCGAAATGTGTGTGTGGTATCCACCCACTACTCAATCATGTCCATAATCGCTTCCTTGCCCTTCCGTGGGGTGCAATGGAGAGTTTGAGGAACCAAAATCTGGAGGCTTTTAGCATCCACCTTCACCCTAACTGGGGCCGGAAGGTGGTCGTAGAAGCCCTTGAGGCCATCCCAGCCTCCAACACCCTTGTTCTTCTTTGTGGTCTGCAAAATCAATGGAAAAGGGAAATTTGTTAAATTTAGTTGATTACATATATGTACATATCTCAAGGCAAGATTGAAAGAAAATTAGATTTTAAGAGAAAAACGAAGGGGCTATCTCCCAGAAGAGATGAGCCGTACGGCCCTGATTCATACTATTTTGGGACATATGGCCTAACTTCTTAAGCCGCAGGGCTCAACCTTTAGTTCCTTGGTGGCCCAGAAATTCAAAGGAAGATGAGCTGTACAGCCTAAATTGCCTATGAACAAGGCCGAACGGCTTATCTTTTAAGGAAAACAGGATATGCAATTTTTGACCCAAAAATCTGATTTTCTCAAATTAAGCCTAAATCTACACAAAAACCAGTCCTAAAGCATTCCTAAACATCAAATAAACCTTAAGTATGCATTCTAACTCATCAATTTCACCAAATTTCTAAAAAATTGACAAAGAATGGAAATTGAGAATCCAAGGGAAATTAGGAAAAACATACCAAATGGGCAATGGCGTGTCCATGTATGTTAATGATGGGACTCACCTCCTCCCCGAGAGATATGCCTTTGCACTTCTCTTTTGGCCTAATGTCGTACAAACTCTCCATCAAGACAAATGGTAGAGTAAAGGAACCCTCCGATGGGGTATATTATGGGACTACCATGTCCGGAGCCTCTTAGCGGGGTGCATACAAGATAGAAACATGTAGTTTACACCTCATGATCTCAAGAATTGGGTTAAAGAAAAGAAGTGCCGAATGATAAAGAGAAAAAGAGACAAGGAAGAAAAATGGGGGAAAAGAAAAGTGAAAGGGACGACTACTTCTAAAGCTTAAATTCTAGTAATATGGGTCGTACGGCCCAACTGGCCCTCAATTTGGGCAGTATGGCTCACCGATGCATTTAGCAGATTTTCCTCCCTAGCCATGAGTCGTACGGCCCAACTTCCTCATTAAGATAGGCTATATGACTCATTCGTACTTAAATTGCTAAATTTCAATTCTTCACTTTAAATAGCCAAATTACTCCAAGAAGGGTTTTCTTTTTATTATTTTGTAGAAACCTAGGGGCAAGACCCAAAAGAGCAAAGTTATGGTCCTTTATTCTTGATCGAAGGGGAAAAAACTTTTGTTTTCAAAATTATCGATCAAGGAAAAAAGATGTTGATGCAAACTATCCTAATATTTATCCCCAATAAGTCAGGTCCTAGAAAACAACAATGTTTCAATTGTTGGGATTCGTCATTGGAAAAATAAAGTGGCGCAGCGGAAAATACACCTTTTAAAATTTCCTAGAATCCAACTGTCATGTCCAATTACCATTGATTAGAATAAAACCAAATTGAATCAAGAGAGATTAACTCACTAAATTCGTCTCTTCTAGAGACTGCTGCAGAATCGTTTCTTGAAATTGTGATCTCCAAAGTCCGATGCACAACCAACTACTGAGCAGGAATCGGTCTAGCTGAAGACGTGAAGGAATGGAGGATTAATGCTGGGATTTTCAGCTCTTTGGGGCTGCTCTTGGTGGCTGAAATTTCCAGCAATAATTAGGGTTGAATGAGGGTTTTATTCCTTAAGTGTGCCCTTTTATAGACACCTTGTCTAATTGGGTTTTAATTAGGTTAATTAAACCGAAGCCCACTAGGATTATAATTACATAAATAAACTTTAATTAAAAAGTATATACTATATAATTTAATTCCATTTGGCTAAATTTAATTACATCTAAATAAAATTAAATCACACTTAAGTAAATACAATACATGTATTTAATTTTCCTACTTAGGAAAATTATTTTATTAATTGTTTACTTTATGTAATTCAATTAATTGATAAAATTAATTAATTACATTATGTAAACTTATTAATTAAATTAAATTCAACCCAATGTTAATTAATTACCTTGACACTGAATGTAAATTAATTAATTAACACATTCCTTCCAATGTACATTACATGTACAATTTCTATAAGCTCCGGCTCAGTTGATCCATGTGCATGATCCTATGGGTCTGTCTTTATATTGGCAGTAGGCCCAAGGCCCACAGACTATAAGTGGGTTCTAGCAAACCATTACAGCCCCCAATTAAGATAGAGATGCAGTAGTCTTTAGAAGACACTCACCCGGTAGTAATCTCATAGTGTCCTTTGCCTAACGATATCGATATGAATAAACAAGAGGCATGGTGTCCGTCATCCTCTTCTATTGTTTATTATATTTCTTGATCTTGAGTTGACTGATTAATTAAATAAGCAACCAAATTATCTGGGTATGGCCATACACTTATCAGTCCCACTCATCAAGTGGCCAATGATATCATCTCGGTGTTACCCGAGTGGCAATTCCATCACTTCATCATCAATATCAACATGTTCACCGGTCCACCCAATCATACCCCGTATTTAGCATCCTTTTACAGTCTTGTTATGTGTATGTCAAAGTGAACCAGATTCCATATTGATATTATAATGAAATATGGTTTGAGGACAAAAGAAACCTACTCAAGAAAGACTTATGAAGCGACAACCATGTGGCTTTCTTGTGTGGATCGATCCAGTCCCATGTCAATGACATGTACCTATATTCATGACTGACTATACAAGTACTATGGCTAGTTAAGAACTGTCATACAGTCATCAAATATACAAGTCTGTGGTCCTATTCGTTCCCATGATTAAAACAGACCTGGGATAGGTTTTGTGATTATCAATCAATGGATACTCTACTCATATTATAGCACAAGATATAAATGAAATAGATTAATTGCCTTTATTAATATGACACAAATAATGTATTCATATAATGAGTCTTAATATATAATACAAAATACAAGAATCCAATGCCTTAAGAACTAGGGCACACCAATAATCTCCCACTTGCACTAGTTCCAAGTAGGCATAGCCCTAATTCTTATAGATCTGGTATGATTGTCGTGCTGTGTCTGCAGCAGCACTTTGGTCAATGGATCAGCGACATTATTCTTGGTGTCAACCCTCTGCAATGATATGTCACCTCTATTCACGATCTCCCGAATGAGGTGAAACTTTCTGAGTACATGTTTGGATCTCTTGTGTGACCGGGGCTCCTTAACTTGTGCGATGGCCCCGTTGTTGTCACAAAAACATCAACTGGGTCTAGGATAGTGGGTACTACTCCTAACTTAGTTATGAATTTCTTGATCCAAACAGCTTCCTTTGAGCTTCGCAAGCAGCTATGTACTTAGCTTCCATTGTAGAGTCAGAAATGGTGGCCTGCTTTAAGGACCTCCAACTAATGGCACTACCATTCAGGAGAAAAACATAACCAGACTTTGACTGGTTCTCATCCTCATTGGTCTCAAAGCTTGGATCAGTGTAACCTGACACTACGAGCTCATCTTGACCTCCATACACTAAGAAAGCATCCTTAGTTCGGTTAAGGTACTTCAAGATTGCCTTGACTGCCTTCTAGTGTTCCTCACCGTGGTCTGACTGGTACCGGCTAGTCATACTTAGTGCAAACATGACATCAGGCCTTGTACATAACATGGAGTACATGATAGATCCAATAGCAGATGCATAAGGGATCTTTTCCATGTTCTCCCGGTCCTTATTTGTTTTAGGACCATCTTTCTTACTCAGCTTCAACCCATGGCGCATAGGCAAGAATCCTTTCTTTGCCTTGTCCATGCTGAATCTTTTCAGAACATTGTCAATGTACGTGACCTGACTTAGGCCTAGAAGCCGATTGGATCTATCTTTGTAGATCCTGATCCCTAAGATCGTCTCAGCTTCGCCTAAGTCCTTCATTGTGAAGCACCTACTCAACCACTGCTTAACCCCTTGCAGTGTTGGTATGTCACCTCCAATGATAAGGATGTCATCAACATACAGCACTAGGATGGTGGAAACACTCCTACTAACCATCTTATACACACAGGGCCTTTAACTTGAAACACCACTTGCAACCTATCACCTTAGCACCCGGAGGTGGATCCACCAAGTTCCATACTTGGTTATCGTGCATAGATAGCATCTCAACCTCCATGGCTTTGTGCCATTGATCTGAGTGTGGGCTTTCAATAGCCTCCTGATAGGTCTTAGGGTCCTCTTGGTCAACGACCATAAGGTCCCCATCATCAGTCATGCGAAAGCCGTACCTCTCTGGCTGATGATGTGTCCTACCAGACCTTCTAAGGTCCTGTGCAATCAGTTCTGGTTCCTTAATTTCTTGAGTAGTCAGATCGGTTCCCAAAGCATCCTCAGCAGTAGCTGTAGGAGTTTGTGAGTCTTGAACTTCTGAAAGTTCAAAATTACTCCCACTGTCTCTCTTGGAAAGGAATTCCTTCTCCAAGAAGACTGCATATCTGGCTATGAAAACTTTGTTTTTAGCCGGATCGTAGAAGTAATAACCCTTAGTTTCCTTAGGGTAACCCACAAACTGGCACTTGACAGATTTGGACTCGAGTTTGCCACTTGTTAATTTCTTAACATGTGCATCACGGCCCCAAATCTTCAAGAAGGAAACATTGGGCTTTCGGCCCTTCCATAGTTCATATGGTGTTCCCTCAACTGCCTTGCTAAGTGTATTATTAAGAATGTAAGCAGCTATCTATAAAGCATATCCCCAATCGAGCGGACCATGTCAAGCAAGGTCCTATTCCTCCTTTCTGACACTCCATTCCACTGGGGTGTACCAAGAGGAGTGAGTTGGGATACAATCCCACACTCTCTCAAAAATGAGTCAAACTCTTGGCTCAAATATTCACCCTCTCGGTCAGACCAAAGTGCTTTTATTTTCTTGCCAAGTTGGTTTTCTACTTCATTCTTAAAGTCCTTAAACCTTTGGAGAGTCTCAGACTTTTGCTTCATCAGATACACGTAACCATATCTGCTGAAGTCATCTGTGAAGGTGACGAAGTACAGAAAACCAGATCTAGCACTAGTGCTCATTGGGCCACATACATCGGAATGTATTAGCTCTAATAGCTCTGAGGCCCTTTCAGCAGTCTTGCTAAGAGGTGCCTTTGTCATCTTGCCTCTTAAACAAGATTCGCATGTGTCATAAGACTGGATATCAAATGACCCTAGCACTCCACTAGAGTGAAGCCTAGCTATGTGCTTCTCATTTATATGGCCAAGTCGACAATGCCAGATGTAAGTAGGATTAATTTCATTTTGTTTAATCCTTTTAGTATTTATGTTATAGATTGAACTTTCACGTTTTAGATCAAGGATATATAAGCCATTTTCAAGAAATGTTGTTCCATAAATAATATTGCCACATTACATAGAAATTCTACCATGTCCAATATTAAATATGAAACCAGAAATATCCAACAAAGAAACGGAAATAATATTCCTGCGCATCGCAGGTACAAAATAACAGTTTCTTAGTTCCAAAACAAGTCCACTAGGCATCTCCAAGAAATAATCTCCGATCTCTATGTCCTGAACCCGAGCACCATTTCCAACTCGAAGATCTACTTCTCCAGATCCTAATAATCTCTTATTTCTTAGACCTTGCACATTTGAACAAATGTGAGATCCACATCCAGTGTCCAAGACCCAAGATGTAGAAATAGCCAGATTAATCTCAACAATATAAATACCTGAAGTAGCAGTTTTGCCCTTCAGTTGCCCCCTTAGCTTTGGACATGAGCTCTTCTAGTGCCCCTTCTCATGACACTCATGGCAGACATCATCAGGAGAAGCAACCCCTGCTTTAGGTTGGGCCACCACCTTTTTGCCCTTAGCCTTGGCCTTTTGGGCCTTAGCCTTGGCCTTAGATTTGGCCTTTCCCTTAGCAATGGGCGTATTGCACTTGTTCACCAGTAATACTTCAGGAGTCTTCTTAAGAGACTGCTCAGCAAGCTTGAGCATGCCATGTAGCTCAACAACTGATTTATCCAACCCTATATATGGTAATTCATGATAAAATGGTTGTAAGACTCAGGAAGTGACCCGAGAATAATGTTTGCTGCCAAGTCCTGCGAAACTGGTGAGCTGAGGCGGGCAAGTGTATCAATATACCCCTTCAACTTTAGCACATGAGTGCTAACAGAAGTCCCAGCTGGCATCACAGTAGTGCAAAGTGCCTTAGTTGTCAGGTAACGTTCCTGATGAGCCTGATCTTGGAACATCTTTTTAAGTTGATCCATCATCTCATATGCATGCTCGTTCATAAACTGCTTCTAAAGATCAGAAGCCATGGTACCCAGCATGAGGCACGAGACATCTCGGTCATCCCTCACATGCTGATCGTACTGCTCCACCATCGCCGTGGTGATGCCTCGACCTACGGGAGGGCTAACTAGTAAAGGAGCATTCAGTACATACTCCTTGGACTTTTGTCTAAGAACTATTTGTAAGTTCCTAGCCCAGTCCAGGAAGTTAGTCCCCGAAAGCTTCTCTTTCTCCAATAGTGACCTAAGTGAGAGTGAGTTGTTGTTTGTTGCAGCCATTTAAATTGCTTAAGTGAAATGTGATTATCTACATGGAAGAAATCATTACTTGAGTTAGAAATAAAGGACTTTTAAGACAATTCAAATTAATAATCTGATTTTAATTTGTTTATTGGTGGTGTTAATTGGCTGACTTGATCAAGATCTACAACTTATCAATGACTGGCCGAACTAGGTGATAACTCATATTTACATAGGCATATTTAGGTGCATTTTAACTTATTTTCTTAGTTATTTTCGTATTTTAGTATTAGTTTTATTATCTGCTTAATTAGTTAGTTTGTTTTATTTTATGTATCCTTATTTAGTGTTGTTTACCTCTTTTAGATGCTTGGAAGTAGATTTCGGCTTTTTAGGAAGACTGCTAGAAGAGGATTTGTTGGAGCTTAAACTTCAATTGGATTTTCAACAGTGTTCGAGGCTGTTTTAGCTCAAGGTTTGTTCTGCAAGATTCTGCGTCTATCCGTTAGCTTTCCATAGCACCTTGAATCGCGCCAATCGGAGATGTATCGAGGAAGTTAGTTGAGGTTTTATGTATCCTGTTCGGGTCCTACGGGTCAACCCTTGTTGACATTCTCTTCTCAATTGGGCCAAATTTCTCTTTAAGGAGCCCATGGATTGCACTTTAATTTCCAGCAGGCCTCTTTAATTAAGTAGGTTAATGAGACTCCTGTTGAGATTTGTCACCGGAAATCACCCGATAAAAGCGGAAGAACGCGGTGATTTCCTCAAATCCAGTCCCATGAGCAATTGAAGTGGAAATTGCAAAACATAAAATTGAATAGAAAGGGATTAAATTTCTTACCAGAAAAATCTCTTTCTAGAGATGGATGATGACTGCAGAATTCAAAATAGAATTCCTCCACTCTCACGTACACGAACGCTTGGCGAATGCAACCCGTGCTAGCGTCGGAAAAACGAAACAATGGAGAGGGAAAACACTAGAGAATTTCGGCTAGGGGCTAAAGACTTGTATTTTCAAAATTTCTAACCCTAGGTATTTATACCTAGGGTTGGCCGAATTCCCTTAGGGGAATTCAGGCCCATCTTGGCTCCTTTCTATTCTGTGCGGGCTTCCATGTTTTAATTTAGGCCCAGTTTAATTTTAATTATTCTGGTTTAAATTAATTTCAAGCCCAATTTTAATATACCCATTTATTTAATATATTACTCCAAGTAATATATTATTTACATCTAAATTAAAATTAGTTTGACAATTAATTTAATCCATCAAATTAAAATTAAATCTACACAAAATAAAATCATATGTAAACCCATACATATGAATATTTCCACCTAGGAAATAATACCATAATTAATCCAATTAATTATGAAGAGCCAATTGAATATATTAATTTTATTATTATGATCAATCCAATTGATCTTTATAATATAATTAATATATACACGCTTCTCCCTCCATTGTGTATACTCCAAGTATACATGTGGTTCCTTAAGTATGCACTCTATCGTTCTATGTGTACGATCCTGTGGGCCCATCTTTATGTTGGCAGCAGGCCTTTGGCCCGCAGACTGCAGTTGGGCTCTAGCAAGCCACTGCAGCCCCCAATTAAGATGGAGATGGCAGTCTAACTGATATCATAACCCTGTAGTTTAAACTTGTACATCCCATGTCATTGATATCGGTGTCCAACACAGAGGCATGGATTGATCACCCTCTTTTGTGTCTGGACATTAACTTGATCCCGAATGTACTGATGCTCACAAACAAGTTCCAACTCGTTTGGGTATGGCCACACTCTTATCAGTCACATTCATCAAGTGGCCGGTGATATCTTCTCAGTTGGTTACTGAGTGACAAATCCCTTCTGCATATCCATAGTATTACCATGCTCAGTGACATACCCGAAAGCACCCATACTTGGCACCCTATTACAGGCCCTTTAGGCGTACCCCTAAGTATGCGACTTCACATGTAACACCATCATATGGTCAGGTCAAAGGATCCATACAAGTACTACGCGAGAATCCACTGTGATACCATACCATGTGGATTACTCGTTTAGTGGATCTATCCAGTACCATGCTTCCAGGCATGTACCCATTAACTTGGTTGACATTCCATGTCCAATGACCGGTAAGACACCGCCATACAACCAGGTTAATGATAGTCTGTTGTTCCATTCATTCCCATGACTGGAACAGACTACGGATCTATTTATGGTCATATCGTTTACCCTATCCATGGTCTTACTGCTCAGTGCATGACACTAGTCGTCATGGATATAGATATGTCCATTGGATACTTCATTTAATATATTGCACAAGATAGATATAATAAATGAATTGATGCCTTTATTAATGACACAAATGAGTACAACACATAAATCCAATAAATGTACGGTACAAGTACAAGGACCAATGCCTCGGGACTAGGGCATTTCCAACAATCTCCCACTTGCACTAGTTCCAACTAGGCATGGGCCTAATCCCTATAGATCTAGTATGACCCTCGTGCTTGGGCTGAGCCAGCGCCTTGGTCAATGGATCTGCGACATTATCCTCGGTGTCCACTCTGTGCAATGCAATGTCACCTCTCTCTGCGATTTCTCGTATGAGGTGAAACTTTCTGAGCACGTGCTTTGTGTTCTTGTGTGACCGGGGCTCCTTAGCTTGTGTGACGGCCCCATTGTTGTCACAGAAGATATCGACTGGGTCCTGGATAGTTGGCACTACTCCCAACTCAGTGATAAACTTTTTCATCCACACAGCTTCCTTAGCTGCATCACACGCAGCGATGTACTCAGCTTCTGTTGTAGAGTCCGCTATGGTTGGTTGCTTTGAGCTCCTCCAGCTTACAGCACCACCATTCAGCAAGAATACATACCCTGACTGCGATTGGTACTCATCTTGGTCTGTCTGGAAGCTTGCATCAGTATACCCAGTAACTGACAGCATTTCCTGACCACCATACACCAAGAAGCTATCCTTAGTCCGGTTAAGGTACTTGAGGATTGCCTTGACAGCTTTCCAGTGATCCTCCCTGGGATCCTGCTGGTATCGGCTCGTCATACTCAGTGCAAAGGCGACATCAGGTCTCGTACATAACATAGAGTACATAATTGATCCAATAGCCGAGGCATATGGAACCAATTTCATGTTCTCCCTGTCCTCCCTTGTTTTTGGACAGTTCTTCTTACTAAGTTTCAGCCCATGGCCCATTGGCAAGAAACCTTTCTTGGCCCAGTCCATGCTGAATCTTTTCAGAACTTTGTCAATGTACGAAGCCTGACTTAGGCCCAGAAGCCGATTTGGTCTATCCCTATAGATCCTGATCCCTAGGATCATCTCAGCTTCGCCTAAGTCCTTCATTGCGAAGCACTTACTCAGCCACTGCTTTACCCCTTGCAGTGTAGGTATGTCGGTTCCAATGAGTAAGATGTCGTCTAAATAAAGTACCAAAAATGTGACAATGCTCCCACTAGTCCTCTTATACACACAAGGCTTATCCAGATTCTGTATGAAGCCATATTCCTTTATAGCCTCATTGAATCTTAGATTCCAACTACGGGATGCTTACTTCAGTCCATAAATGGACCTTTGAAGTTTGCATACCCTTCCCGGATACTTAGGATCGACAAAACCCTCAGGTTGTGTAATGTACACATCCTCGAGTAGCTTTCCATTAAGGAAAGCGGTTTTGACATCCATCTGCCATACCTCATAGTCATACCATGCGGCTATGGCCAGCAGTATCCTGATGGACTTGAGCATGGCTACTGGTGAGAAAGTTTCATCATAGTCTATCCCATGGACTTGTCTGAAACCTTTCGCAACCAGACGCCCCTTGAAGGTATTATCAGCTTTTAGCTTATAGCACCACTTGCAACCTATTACCTTAGCACCCGGAGGTGGATCAACCAAGTTCCAAACTTGATTATCGTACATAGATTGCATTTCTGCCTCCATGGCTTTACGCCAATTCGCAGACTGTGGGCTAGCCATAGCCTCCTGGTAGGTTTTAGGTTCTTCTTCATCCCAAATGAGAAGAGTTTGATCATCGGTGACGAGGAAACCATACCTCTCCGGTTCCCGACGATCCCTACTAGACCTTCTAGGTTCTTGTGTGGCCTGGGTCGGTGCTTCCACTTGTGGAAGCTCCACCTGGGCCTCCGAGTTATCCTCTTCAGGAGCTTGTGGACCTTGAACTTCCCTGAGTTCAACGTTGCTCCCACTATCTCTCTTGGAAAGGAACTCCTTTTCCAGAAAGACCCCCTTCCTTGCCACGAACACCTTGTTCTCGGCGGGGTTGTAGAAGTAATACCCTTTGGTTTCCCTAGGGTAGCCCATAAACAGGCATTTGTCGGTTTTGGGCTCCAGCTTGCCACTAGTCAATTTCTTGACATGTGCTTCGCATCCCCAAATCCTTAGGAAAGACACATTGGGCTCCTTGCCCGTCCATATCTGATATGGGGTCTTTTCCACTGCCTTAGTCAGAGTATTGTTTAATATGAGAGCTGCTGTCTCGAGGGCGTGTCCCCAGAAGCTAATTGGGAGAGATGCTTGACTCATCATTGAGTGGACCATGTCCAACAAAGTCCTATTCCTCCGTTCGGACACCCCATTCCATTGTGGTGTTCCAGGAGGAGTGAGCTGCGGAACTATTCCATGCTCTCTCAAGTATGAGTCAAACTCTAGGCTCATATACTCACCGCCTCGGTCCGACCGAAGGGCTTTGATATTCCTGCCTAGCTGGTTCTGTACCTCGTTCCTAAATTCCTTGAACCTATCAAGGGTCTCGGACTTGTGTTTCATCAGATAGACATAGCCATATCTGCTGAAATCATCCGTGAACGTGACGAAGTACAGATGCCCACCTCTGGTCGCTGCGCTCATGGGTCCACATACATCTGAATGTATTAGGTCCAACAAGCCAGTGGCCCTTTCAGCCTTTTTGCTAAAAGGCGCCTTTGTCATCTTGCCTCTTAAACACGTTTCGCATGTATCAATTGACTCCAAGTCAAATGACCCTAGGACTCCAGCTTTGTGAAGCCTAGCTATGCGCTTCTCGTTTATATGGCCAAGACGACAATGCCATAGGTAGACTGGATTAAGTTCGTTAGGCTTAACCCTTTTCGTGTTTATGTTATAGATATGATTGGTTTCATTTAAGTCCAGGACATACAGGCCATTATTTAATAGAGCATCTCCATAAAATAACCCCTCTCTGGATATAGAAATTCGACCATTTATGATAGTAAAATCAAATCCAGAAATATCCAACATTGATACAGAGATAATATTCCTGCACATAGCAGGTACAAAGTAACAATGTTCTAAAATTAAAACCAATCCACTGGGCATCATTAGGTGGTATTCGCCGATCTCTATGGCAGCAACCCTTGCTCCATTCCCGACCCGCAAGTCCACCTCTCCTGACCCCAGCAACCTTCTGTTTTTAAGTCCCTGCACATTGCAACAAATGTGAGAACCACATCCAGTATCCAATACCCAGGATGTTGAAACAGTAAGGTTAATATCTATAACATAAATACCTGAAGAGGATGCACCTTGGCCCCTTCTCTGCTCTCCCATCAGCTTGGGACACGATCTCTTCCAATGGCCCGCCTGTCTGCACCGGAAACAGATGTCCTCAGGACCTGCCTTCTGTTGGGCCTTGGGTTGGGCCTTGGCCTTCTTGGCTTTGGCCTTCTTGGCCTTAGCCTTGGCCTTTTCCTTGGCCTTACCCTTAGCAAGAGGAGCGTTCCCCTTGTTAACCAGCAGCACCGGCGGAGTCTTCCTGATCGACTGCTCAGTAAGCTTAAGCATCCCATGCGGCTCACTGACAGTGCGGTTCATCCCTTGCATGTTGTAGTTAAGGATGAACTGATCATAAGAATCCGACAAGGACGCGAGGATTGTGTCCACCGCCAACTCTTGAGAGATAGGCGATCCGAGACGGGCCAAAGTATCCAAATAGCCCTTCATCTTGAGCACATGTGCACTCACAGATGTCCCGGCCCCCATCTTACAAGAGTGGAATGCCTTATTGGTCAAGTACCTTTCCTGACGAGCTTGCTCTTGAAACATCTCATTAAGAGTTGTTATCATAGCATAGGCTTGGTGGTCCATAAACTGTTTTTGCAGTTCGGGGACCATGCAAGCCAACATAAGGCACGTCACATCCCGGTTGTCCTTGATGTGCGCCTCGTATTCCGCCAGCTGGGCAGCCGTTGGATTACGTCCCTGAGGTGCAGCCGGCACAGGCCTTTCCAGCACATACTCTTTCGACTCTTGTCTTAGAACTATCCTCAAGTTCCTAGACCAGTCTAAAAAGTTAGGACCGGAAAACTTGTCCTTTTCAAGAATCGATCGCAGTGATAAGGTATTTGTGTTTGCCATTTGGGTGTTTCTACACAGAAAAACATTTAGAGTGTTAATAAAGGGCTTTGCTTTGTTGTTCCCATATAAAATTAATAATGAATCAAGTTATTAATTTAGACCGAGTTGTTGGGCTCATGGGCCGAGATCCATATTTCATTAAGATATAGCCAAACGAGGGTTTGGTACAACTATACCTTAATTATTTAGGTAGGATCCAATCCCAACCTAGGGACTCTCGGTTTGATGGGTTTGTTGGCACTTACCCATCTGTGCTTAGGGCCAGGAGAATCCTACTACCCACGCTAAGTCAAAACCTCCATCCAAGTGTTAGAGTATCCCATGCTCTAACCCAATACAAAGTGACAATACTCCAGTGCATCCTGCGAGGGCATGGTCTACAACTGGCCTATTCCCACTTCGATTCGGTTTTGAATGAGGGAAGCACTTTTAAGCGACTTAGTAATTTCCGTTTGGTTATTAGATTCAATTATAATGGCTTACATACATAAAGCGGGTGAATGAGCTAAAAACATACATACATGCAAATGAATATAAAACATGATTAAATAAAATTAAAATGGACTGCTATGGGCCTATGTTACATCCTAATATTATTCTAGTAAACCTATACTAGAAACATATATTAGGCGGGCCTCCATCTTCTCCTTCTGGGCTTGCACCTCCAATGTGGGCTTGCACCTCCATTTGGGCTCACCACTCCATGGGCTTCTTCTTTTACAAATTTTACAATATTTAATTTAAATAAAATAAAATTACATTAAAAGAAAAAAACGACACGCAGGCCGTATTTACCCAAAAGAAAAATACAACCCATCTCGTAAAAGGCCCAATAGCATCCAATCATACATTCATTCAACCATTCATATGCATCCAATACATACAATTCAAAAGCATGTCATAATGCATGATTTAAGCCCGTTTAAATTATGTCTAAGCCATTATTAGGAAATCGCCAATCTTGGCTCACAATGGTTCTAACCCTTAACGGGCTTTGGGCCTCCAGCCCAGGCAGTCCAACTGCTCCCACTGGAATTGGGAAACCACGGGTCCAATTTAGCCGTCCGAGTAATTGTGCCAAAATTACCCGAACCAATTTCCATTAACCATATTAATTTCCAAAACTAATATCCCATGAACGAAATAAAATTCATCCAAGAAACCATGCGCATTTAAATTACACAAAATTAAACACACGAATTTTAAAACCAATTAAAATTTCAAAACTGGGCCCCGGACCCAAAACCCGCAAAATCCAAAAACTAGGCCCGGCCCGCTGCCCGCTGCTGCGGCAGCTGCTATCCAGCAGCGGCTGCTGCTGCCGCGCCTCCCGCCTCGTGCGGCGGCCGTCGGCGGCGATTCCGCCGGCGGCAGCCCCGCACCCCGGGAAGGCTGATTTTTTTTTTTAAATAAAACAGAATTAAATAAATAAATAAAAAATAATCACCATTCATCATCCATAGCAATCCACCAAGAATTACAATAATACAACAAAATTAAAATAACATAAACCAATATGCAATATTAATTTCCATTGTATTAAAACATATGGGAAAAATCATAAAACCCATACCATGAATCCCAATCAAAAAAACATCCAATTTCAAAATAGGGATTCAACCAAATTAATCAATTTCCATGGATGAAAAGCCCGCTCTGATACCACTGTTGAGATTTATCACCGGAAATCACCCGATAAAAGCGGAAGAACGCGGTGATTTCCTCAAATCCAGTCCCAGGAGCAATTGAAGTGGAAATTGCAAAACATAAAATTGAATAGAAAGGGATTAAATTTCTTACCAGAAAAATCTCTTTCTAGAGATGGATGATGACTGCAGAATTCAAAATAGAATTCCTCCACTCTCACGTACACGAACGCTTGGCGAATGCAACCCGTGCTAGCGTCGGAAAAACGAAACAATGGAGAGGGAAAACACTAGAGAATTTCGGCTAGGGGCTAAAGACTTGTATTTCTGAAATTTCTAACCCTAGGTATTTATACCTAGGGTTGGCCGAATTCCCTTAGGGGAATTCAGGCCCATCTTGGCTCCTTTCTATTCTGTGCGGGCTTCCATGTTTTAATTTAGGCCCAGTTTAATTTTAATTATTCTGGTTTAAATTAATTTCAAGCCCAATTTTAATATACCCATGTATTTAATATATTACTCCAAGTAATATATTATTTACATCTAAATTAAAATTAGTTTGACAATTAATTTAATCCATCAAATTAAAATTAAATCTACACAAAATAAAATCATATGTAAACCCATACATATGAATATTTCCACCTAGGAAATAATACCATAATTAATCCAATTAATTATGAAGAGCCAATTGAATATATTAATTTTATTATTATGATCAATCCAATTGATCTTTATAATATAATTAATATATACACGCTTCTCCCTCCATTGTGTATACTCCAAGTATACATGTGGTTCCTTAAGTATGCACTCTATCGTTCTATGTGTACGATCCTGTGGGCCCATCTTTATGTTGGCAGCAGGCCTTTGGCCCGCAGACTGCAGTTGGGCTCTAGCAAGCCACTGCAGCCCCCAATTAAGATGGAGATGGCAGTCTAACTGATATCATAACCCTTTAGTTTAAACTTGTACATCCCATGTCATTGATATCGGTGTCCAACACAGAGGCATGGATTGATCACCCTCTTTTGTGTCCGGACATTAACTTGATCCCGAATTTACTGATGCTCACAAACAAGTTCCAACTCGTTTGGGTGTGGCCACACTCTTATCAGTCACATTCATCAAGTGGCCGGTGATATCTTCTCAGTTGGTTACTGAGTGACAAATCCCTTCTGCATATCCATAGTATTACCATGCTCAGTGACATACCCGAAAGCACCCATACTTGGCACCCTATTACAGGCCCTTTAGGCGTACCCCTAAGTATGCGACTTCACATGTAACACCATCATATGGTCAGGTCAAAGGATCCATACAAGTACTACGCGAGAATCCACTGTGATACCATACCATGTGGATTACTCGTTTAGTGGATCTATCCAGTACCATGCTTCCAGGCATGTACCCATTAACTTGGTTGACATTCCATGTCCAATGACCGGTAAGACACCGCCATACAACCAGGTTAATGATAGTCTGTTGTTCCATTCATTCCCATGACTGGAACAGACTACGGATCTATTTATGGTCATATCGTTTACCCTATCCATGGTCTTACTGCTCAGTGCATGACACTAGCCGTCATGGATATAGATATGTCCATTGGATACTTCATTTAATATATTGCACAAGATAGATATAATAAATGAATTGATGCCTTTATTAATGACACAAATGAGTACAACACATAAATCCAATAAATGTATGGTACAAGTACAAGGACCAATGCCTCGGGACTAGGGCATTTCCAACAACTCCTAATTAGGTTAGGAGTAGGAGAGCTATAAAAGAGAAAAAGAGGAGAAGGTTTAGGGTTCAGTTTTTGACTACTTGAAAAACGTTTTTTGGTGGAGGCTTGGAGAGGGGACAAGGCTGCAAGTTTTTCTTGAAGATTTTCTATAGATTTTTGTTTAGTTATGAGTAGCTAAACTGTTTTCTAGTTGAGGTACTTAGAAGTTTAATTCCATTTGATTCATGAGACTTATGTTTTAATTGTATTCTTTTATCCGAATATTTATTCAATTCCTGCGATTATGATTTGTTATATTGCTATTGATTTAATCAAATTGATTTGGCCAGTTAATTGATTGATTGTATTGCATATCGCCGAATAGAATAATATATCCGTGATTGTTGTTCTATCATAGTGGCAAGTTAGCTTCGTGTAAAGTTAACGGAATTGAATAGTTTAGTTTTTATGATTTACAGCGTTTCCGATTTCATTAACTAAGATAGAGGTCTTTTTTGTGTTTAATGCTGCCATAGGTTAATTCTTATTAAAAGGTTTCTTGGAGATTATCTATTGGCTAGGGAAGTAGTTTATTCGGGCGTTTCCCGGAACTATCGATAAATTAAGAAAAGATTGGTTATTGAGTGCGTTTCACCTTTAACTATAACTCTATCTATTTGGATAATTAAATTGGATCTTTGGTGTCTGTGATTGAATTACGGAATTAAACTGAAAAGTATCTCGGCTAGTTTTCCTTTCTATTGATTTATTCTGTCTTAATTTACATTCTGCAAATACACAAATCACATCATTTATTTTTATTTCAATCTAATCAATTTTCTTTCTTTTTGCAAATAAATATACCTACATTAATCCCTGTGGTTCGACCCCGTTCTTGCTATACTACCCAGTATAAGGAACTGGAGATATTAAATTTAACTTTGACGGGTTGACAACCTATCAAATTTTGGCGCCGTTGCCGGGGATTTGTGTATAAGGTTTATTTATTTGCTGTTTCTAATTCCTTTTCTGAGTGTATGCAGCGTTCTTCTTCTGTAGGTGGACTTCTGTTCGACCCAGAAATCGAAAAAACTGCAAAGCAGCTCAGAAAGGAAGCAAAGTTGCGCAGGAGACAAGTCCTTGAGGCTGCAAAAGACGACTCTGATAGTACTGAAACTCTTCCTACTGTTGAAACAGATTCGGACTCAGAAACTGAAATGGACAATCCACCTCTATTAACTCTGCGAGATATGCTCGCCCCTCCTGTCAACCAATAGCCGCTGTGTATACAATATCAAAATGTGGAGGATGGCTTTGAGCTGAAACCTGCATTGATTCAGCTCCTACCAAAATTCCATGGCTTGCAAGCGGAAGACCCAAATCGGCACTTAAAGGAGTTTCATATGGCTTGTTCTGGATTTAGACCACGTGGAGTTACTGAAAAGCAAATCAAGTTGCGTGCATTCCCATTCTCATTGGAAGCCACTGCAAAAGAATGGCTGTACTACCTTCCTTCCGGAACTGTTAACACTTGGACCGAAATGGCAAGGCTGTTTTTGGAGCGATTCTTTCCTGCATCTAGAGCTGCAAACTTGAGAAGGGAAATTTGTAGTATCAGACAAAAAGACTCCGAGTCCTTGTATGAATATTAGGAAAGATTTAAGAGACTATGCACTAGTTGCCCTCAACACGGTATAACGGATCAGCTGTTGATACAATATTTTTATGAGGGGCTGCTACCACTTGAACGGAGAGTCATTGATGCTGCAAGTGGAGGTGCTTTGGTCAGCAAGACACCTCAAGCTGCCCAAGACCTGATTTCTGCCATGGCTGCAAATTCACAGCAGTTCAACAGCCGTTCTGACACTCCTACACGAGGTGTTCATGAGGTAAGGTCTTCTAATCTTGAATCTAAACTGGATAGGCTTAATCAACTGCTGGAAAAGAGTATTATTGGAAGTGCAGGTGCTTCTAACTATGGGCCACAAGCCCAAGTTTGTGGTATTTGTTGTTTTCAGGGACATCCCACTGATGCATGTCCAACACTTCAAGAGGAATCCAGCAGTGAGATGGTTAACACCATGGGAGACTTTAACACCCAATACGAAGGAAATATTATCCGTTCTCCAATTCATACAACCCAGGGTGCAGGGATCATCCGAATTTCAGATATGGCAATAACCAACAACAGCAGCCACAGCCCCCACGGATGAATTATGGAGAAGAAATTAACTCTTTGAAAGGAATGATGGCGCAATTGGTGGAATCTCAACAGAAGAGTGTTGACAAGATGAGTAAAATGGAAGACCAAATTAACCAATTAATCTCCTCTTTCAACAAACTTGAAAACAAAAGAAAGTTGCCCTCCCAACCTGATATGAATCCAAGGCACAACGTCAGTGCAATTACCTTGAGAAGTGGTAAAGAACTCGAAGCACCAGCACCAAAAGCATCAACCCCATGTAGCCGTGCAACACCAGCCGAGACAGAGAAAATAACTCCCATCGAAGAGCTGATTCAACCCAATCCTGAAAAACCACCATTTCCACATCGATTGGCAAGAAGGAAGAGAGCTACAGATCACACAGAGGTGTTTGAAACTTTAAAGAAGGTGGAAATCAACATTCCACTCCTGACAGCCATCAAACATGTACCCCGGTATTGCAAATTTTTGAAAGAGCTCTGCACTGGGATGAACAGAGTTCGGGCCAATGAGAGGGTACCCATGGGTGAGACCGTTTCAATAGTACTTCAAGGTAAATTACCCATAAAAGAACAAGACCCATGTACGTTCACAATTCCTTGCAAGATAGGCAATGTAGGCATACAACAAGCTATGTGTGATCTCGGTGCTTCTATTAATTTGATGCCTTTGTCTATTTACTCCGCATTGAATTTGGGTCCTTTGAAACAAAATGGTGTAGTTTTGACATTAGCTGATAGGTCTAGTGTTTTTCCTGAAGGAGTATTAGAAGATGTTCTTGTACAAGTCAATGACTTAGTATTCCCCGCGGATTTTTATGTTTTGAATATGGAAGGGGGAACTTCTTCTAATCCGGGAATGATACTGTTAAGACGCCCATTCTTGAAAACAGCCCGTACAAAAATTGATGTGCATGAGGGGACATTGACTATGGAATTTGATGGTGCTATGATTAAATTTGACATAAATAGAGCAATTAAGCACCCGGTTGATTATGCCTCTGTTTTTGCAATCAATTTCTCTGACATTTACACTAATAAATTTTTGGAGATGTGTAGTGGTGATCCTTTGCAGGTTTCTTTGGCTAACAACCTCACAAATCCGAAATTGGCTGAATGGGAGGAAGAATGGGTAATGCCTAAAGAGCTGATATATGCCGTCTAAGACCTCGAAGCGCTCAAACCTGTAAACCAGAGTCAAATGCAGTACAAAATAGCAGTTGAATCACGTCTTGGCCATGCTATAGTTGGAAGAAACAAAACTCTTCCCTCCATTGAAAAACCACCAGACTAAACGTGGCCATCGTCGAGCCAACGACGTTAAACAAAAGTGCTTTTTGGGAGGCAACCCAAAAATTCATTCTATAAGTGTTTTATTTATGCTTGTAATATGTAGGGTTAAAAAAAAAACAAAGGTGCAAAGTTAAATTTCAAAAAAAAAAAAACAAAAAAAAAAAAGAAAAGGAAAAAAAAAAGAGAGAAGTTCAAAAAAAAAAAAAAGGGGGGGGGGGGGCAGAAGCAGCAGCGCGCGCCTGGCTGCCTCGCCAGCAGCACGTCGAGCTGCCCAGTGTCACGGGGTCACTCCTCGGACACCGTGGGCGCTTACGTCTACTCCTAGAAGTAAGCCAGCCAACACACTTTATATGCTAATTCTGCATTAGGAACAAGCATGAGGTTAGACCAAGGTATAACATTTGTTTATAATAGGCTCAAAGGCCAATCCGCATTCTATATAAGATATATCGGCACATTAGACGGGCATAATCAAGGATAAGCATCCATTCACACATATATAAGCATACACGAGACACATATGAAAAGTGATGCGCAAGGCTTTCATTCATATATGAATAACAAATACATCAAACAAGTCCACACCCGTAGTAGTAGGGGGTTCTACTACGGATGGGGCATTCACAAGCACCCACGTGCGGCTGACACTGGTCTCACAAGCAACACCGTGCAACTGACACTCGTTGAGACCTGCCACACCCCCCTATAGTAGTCCTTATACCGCTTTCAGGGTTGGGAGGAACAACCATCAAGATGTCTCACCTCCCACACTTTCACTATTCATGCTACTATTACAATGCTACTATTACAAACTATTCCCCCCTTTTACACTCTCCCCCACTCAGAGGGTTGACGTCCTCGTCGACCTTGTCTTCTGGAATTCTTCAACAAGTCGATGAGGGGGACCACCTTCCGCGAGTACCCTTCAACAAATCTCCGGTAGTAATTGGCCAGTCCCAAAAAGGATCTCAATTCTGGAACATTCCCAGGTGTCCGCCATTCTGAAATAGCTTTCACCATAGTTTGATCCATGCGAATCCTGCCTTGTTCGATCACGTGGCCAAGAAACTTGATGCTTGTCTGCCCAAAAGCACACTTTTCTCTCTTCAGAAAAAGCTGATTCTCCCTCAGCTTCATGAACACTAGCTTCAAGTGTTCTCGGTGCTCCTCCAGGGTGGTACTGTATACCACGATGTCATCAAGATACACCACCACGAACTGATCTAGATATTCCCTGAATACCTGGTTCATGAGAGTACAAAAGGTGGCTGGAGCATTTGTTAGTCCAAAGGGCATAACCAAAAATTCGAATGAGCCATAACGGGTTACACAGGTGGTTTTGAATACGTCTTCCTCTTTCACGCGCACCTGGTAATATCCCGAGCGCAGATCAAGCTTGGTGAAGTACTTTGCCCCACTAAGTTGATCGAATAAATCAGCTACCAGGGGAATAGGATACTTGTTGCGTACTGTGATCTTGTTAAGGGCTCGATAATCCACACATAGTCTTAAACTCCCATCCGCTTTCTTCTGAAATAACACAGGGGCGCCAAAGGGAGAGTTTGAAGGTCGAATAAACCCTGCCTCCAAGAGTTCACCCAATTGCTTCTATAGTTCTGCCAACTCGGGAGGGGCCATTCTGTAGGGAGCCCTTGCCGGCGGCTTCATTCCCGGAAGCAAGTCTATTTCATGATCTACTCCCCTCTTTTGTGGCAAAGTCTTTGGCAGATTCTCTGGCATGATGTCTAGGAATTCCCTCATCACATCTTCAAGCACTGTGGGAACCCTGGAGTCTTCATCAGGATGACAGCCTAGAGGGACTACCACATAAGAGCTTTCCCCTTTTTTCACTCCCTTCTTGAACTGGAGTGCCGAGATACACTTCTTCTCCGATATGGGACTCATGGTCACCGGCACGACACAAGGATTCTGGTTCGTGAAGAGGAGGCAACTGGCGGAGGCCATAGGAACCGCAAAACTCTCCTTCAAGAAGTCCATTCCTAGGACCACATCAAAATCATCCATTGGTACCACGGTGAAGTCCATCGAGCCGGACCAGGGTCCCAACTTGCAAGATATGTTCTGCGCTACCCCTAGTATCTCTCGGGCTGGAGAGTTGACAGCTTTGATCCTCCCTACTTCCTTTCTGATGGGTAGACCCAACCGAGCAGACTCAGCTCCTGACACAAAGTTATCTATGGCTCCTGTGTCAATCATGGCCCTGGTGGCCTTCCCATTGATGGTCAACTCCACATACATCAGCCCCTTTTCTCTCCTCTGACTTGTAGCCTTCACCTGCTTCTCCAGGGTGGAGAGGAATCGCAAAGACCCCATGGCCGAAGGTTCTGATCCTTCAGGCCCCACATCGGCCTTGTTCTCCTCTTCGGTCCGCTCCGAAACTAAAGCACTGATAGCACTCCGATGCGGGCACTCTGCCATCCTGTGAGGCCCCTTGCATAGGAAACAAGAAATGTTTCGACCACCGAAAGCAGGTTGTCTAGACATAAAGTTCTTCGAAGGGCCACCTGACTCATTGTTGAACGGGGTATTTCTCCTTTCACCCCAGCTTCGACGATTACTCCCCTCCGACACTGGAGTCGGGCGGCCTCCTGACAAAGAACTACTACGTTCACCTCCTGCCCCCATTGGTGTTGTCCACTTACTTGGTCTCGTCTCCGGCCCTGAGGTGGGAGGTTGCTTCCTCTTCCCAAGATTATCCGAGAAGTTATCTAAACTTTCTGCCACCATAATAGCAGTAGCATGGTCTCGGACGTTCCTTCTGTTCACCTTATTCTTGGCCCAAGGTTTCAACACCTTCATGAAATGATACAACTTGTCATACTCGTGCATCTCCGGGCATTCCAAGATAAGCTTCTGATAAGCTCTGACATAGTCTCGGATGGAACCGTTTGTTGGAGTTCTGCAAGTTGACGCCGGGCCACATGGTGAACATTTTCGGGGTAGAAATGGGCTTTGAACTCGTTCTTGAACTCATCCCAGGTGGAGATTGTGGCTAAAGAAGCTTTGTGTCGCCACCACAACTTGGCATCGCCCTCCAAATACATCGGGATCAACTCCAAGCGATGGGCATCTGTTCGGGCCCTGGTTGCATTGAAGAAGGCCTCTACATCAAAGAGGAAGTTCTCCACTTCACTAGCATCTCTTGCTCCATCGTATGATTTTGGATCTTTGATTTTGTATTTGGAAGAATTTGGGGCCCTCGACTCACCTCGCTCGTAAAGGTCAGTTAGCATTTTGACCTTGAGCTTCACTTCGTCTAAGTCCCCCTTCAGATGGCCATACTCTTCCATTGCCTTGCCCTGGAACTGTTCTACTACCTCGCATAACTCTTTATGCTCGGTTTGAAGTCTCTCCACCGCCTCTGCGATGTGTAGATTACTCAACTTCTCGTTTAAATCTACCATCTCATCAACATTGGAAGTACCACCTCCTCGGGATGTCCTAGTCTCAAGGGTCCTCTCCCTTCGGTTGGACTTCTTAGCCATCATCTCTCGGATGGCAGTGGAATTTGTCACCACAAATTCAAAGATATCAAGATTGGCCATCACGGCCTGAAAGATTTCCGCCTTCTCGTTCAAGGCCTTCATCAACTCACTTTGTCCATTCGTGGCTTCCTCCACTTCGCTACGGACACAGGTCCCAACACTTTCATGAAGGTCTCGGACATCACGGCGGAGCGTTTTGACTACCCCTAGTGATTCCTCAACCCTTTTGCCACATTCAAATACTGTAGCCGAAAGGTGTTCCGGAGCTATTTCGGCCCATTGTCTCTCCAAGGCCTCAATGCGCTTTAACGCCTCAGAGTTTGACATCTTGTCTCTCGCCAACTAAAACTGCGCTCTGATACCAAATGTCATGGGGTCGCTCCTCGGACACCGTGGGCGCTTACGTCTACTCCTAGAAGTAAGCCAGCCAACACACTTTATATGCTAATTCTGCATTAGGAACAAGCATGAGGTTAGACCAAGGTATAACATTTGTTTATAATAGGCTCAAAGGCCAATCCGTATTCTATATAAGATATATCGGCACATTAGACGGGCATAATCAAGGATAAGCATCCATTCACACATATATAAGCATACACGAGACACATATGAAAAGTGATGCGCAAGGCTTTCATTCATATATGAATAACAAATACATCAAACAAGTCCACACCCGTAGTAGTAGGGGGTTCTACTACGGATGGGGCATTCACAAGCACCCACGTGTGGCTGACACTGGTCTCACAAGCAACACCGTGCAACTGACACTCGTTGAGACCTGCCACACCCCCCTATAGTAGTCCTTATACCGCTTTCAGGGTTGGGAGGAACAACCATCAAGATGTCTCACCTCCCACACTTTCACTATTCATGCTACTATTACAATGCTACTATTACAAACTATTACTTGAAAAACGTTTTTTGGTGGAGGCTTGCAGAGGGGATAAGGCTGTAAGTTTTTCTTGAAGATTTTCTGTAGATTTTTGTTTAGTTATGAGTAGCTAAACTCTTTTCTAGTTGAGGTACTTAGAAGTTTAATTCCATTTGATTCATGAGACTTATGTTTTAATTGTATTCTTTTATCCGAATATTTATTCAATTCCTGCGATTATGATTTGTTATATTGCTATTGATTTAATCAAATTGATTTGGCCAGTTAATTGATTGATTATATTGCATATCGCCGAATAGAATAATATATCCGTGATTGTTGTTCTATCATAGTGGCAAGTTAGCTTCGTGTAAAGTTAACGGAATTGAATAGTTTAGTTTTTATGATTTACGGTGTTTCCGATTTCATTAACTAAGATAGAGGTCTTTTTTGTGTTTAATGCTGCCATAGGTTAATTCTTATTAAGAGGTTTCTTGGAGATTATCTATTGGCTAGGGAAGTAGTTTATTCGGGCTTTTCCTGAAACTATCGATAAATTAAGAAAAGATTGGTTATTGAGTGCGTTTCACCTTTAACTATAACTCTATCTATTTGGATAATTGAATTGGATCTTTGGTGTCTGTGATTGAATTACGGAATTAAACTGAAAAGTATCTCGGCTAGTTTTCCTTTCTATTGATTTATTCTGTCTTAATTTACATTCTGCAAATACACAAATCACATCATTTATTTTTATTTCAATCTAATCAATTTTCTTTCTTTTTGCAAATAAATATACCTGCATTAATCCCTGTGGTTCGACCCCGTTCTTGCTATACTACCCAGTATAAGGAACCGGAGATATTAAATTTAACTTTGACTGGTTGACAACCTATCACTAGGGCTCGCTAACCAACCATTGATTCGTTTGGTAGGACAACCTATCCAATCCTTCCACGAAGGACTCTTGGTTTAATGGGCTTATTGACACTTTACCCATCTGTGATTAGGGCCCGCTCTGAGCTAATGCTACCCATGTTGAGTCAAACCACCATTCACATGTTAACCATACCAAGTATCTTAACCCTCGACGACCCACTGAATACTACAATGTACCCAGCTAGGGCATGGCGCACATTGCAGCATCAATGGGAGGAAGAGGTGTGAATGTGGGAAGCACTTTTAAGCGACTCAATATTTTAATTTTCAGATTATAATTAAGTGATACGGCTTAGCATGCATAAATGCGGGTAATAATTTGGTGATCCATACATCCATATTATATGACAAATGCAATAGCATACTTAATTTAAAATAAATGAGATCCTATGGGCCTTTAATTACAACCTAATGAAAAACTAGATATCCTATCTAATTGTTCATGGGGCGGACTGCAATCCTTCTTGGGCTCCCACCATGGGCTTGCTCCATTTGGGCCTTCCTCCATACTTGATGCAATTACAACAATTTTGTAAAATAAAATCTATTCTAAAATTACATCAAAATAAAAAAAGGGCACGCAGGCCATATTTCCCAAAATTAAATTACAACCGATAATAATTTAGGGCCCATAGAACTCAACATCACATTTCAAACAAAGTACATGTCGTGCATATACATACCAATATGATGCATGATCATGGCATTCCAAATTATAAATATAAATGTTAAGTAGAGTTACTTAGGGTGAAATCGCCAATTTTAACAAATGTGACTAAGGCCCATAAAGGCCTAATGGATAACATCCATAAATGCAAAATTAACAATTTTGCCCTCACTTGAATTTGGGTTGTCACAAGTTTAAAATTTAGCTCTCCCAATTTTAACCGGTGTCACGGTTTATTGGAACAATTTCACAAAGTCCATATTCAATTTAATATGCAAACAATTAAATTAAATATGCATGCCAACAAAATAAACAATTTAAATACAAATTAATTTAAAAAAATTTAATTTAATTTGCATTAGGGCCCGGAATAAAAAATACCCGCAAAATCTAAAATCGGATCAAAAATCCGCGCGTGGCGCTACTATCCCGGCGGGGCAGCAGGCCGCAGCTGCTGCACATGGCATAAGGTGGAATCGCAAAATGCGATTCCACCTTTTGCCCACTATTTTTTTTTTAATCATAAACATAAAAATGATTCCAGCCAAAAAATGTATATAATTAATATAGAAAAAAATTTTAGATGGAAAACAATTGGGGAAAAATAATCAAAAACCTCAATCCAAAAATTCTAGGGTTTATCAAAACCAAAACCAATTGAATAAAAACCCTAAAATCAAAAACTTGAAAACCATTCTCTCTTCAATAACGCTTTCAAGAACCAATTCCAATTAATCTAGTGGACAAAACCTAGGCTCTAATACCACTATTGGGATTCGTCATTGGAAAAATGATGTGGCGCAGCGGAAAATACACCGTTTAAAATTTCCCAGAATCCACCTATCGTGTCCAATTACCATTGATTAGAATAAAACCAAATTGAATCAAGAGAGTTTAACTCACCGGATTCGTCTCTTCTAGAGACTGCTGCAGAATTGTTTCTTGAAACTGTGATCTCCAAAGTCCGGTGCACAACCAACTATTGAGTGGGAACCGGTGCTAGCCGAAGATGCGAAGGAATGGAGGATTAATGTTGGGATTTTCAGCTATTTGGGGCTGCTCTTGGTGGCTGAATTTTCCAGCAATAATTAGGGTTGAATGAGGGTTTTATTCCTTAAGTGTGCCCTTTTATAGATACCTTGTCTAATTGGGTTTTAATTAGGTTAATTAAATCCAAGCCCACTAGGATTATAATCACATAAATAAACTTTAATTAAAAAGTATATACGATGTAATTTAATTCCATTTGGCTAAATTTAATTACCCCTAAATAAAATTAAATCACACTTAAGTAAATACAATACATATATTTAATTTTCCTACTTAGGAAAATTATTTTATTAATTATTTACTTTATGTAATTCAATTAATTGATAAATTAATTAATTAAATTATGTAAACTTATTAATTAAATTAAATTCAATCCAATGTTAATTAATTACCTTGACACCGAATGTCAATTAATTAATTAACACATTCCTTCCAATGTACATTAAATGTACAATTTCTATAAGTTCCGGCTCAGTTGATCTATGTGCACGATTCTATGGGTCTGTCTTTATGTTGGCAGTAGGCCCAAGGCCTACAGACTGTAAGTGGGTTCTAGCAAACCATTATAGCCCCCAATTAAGACAGAGATGCAGCAGTCTTTAGAAGACACTCACCCGGTAGTAATCTCATAGTGTCCTTTGCCTAACGATATCGATATGAATAAACAAGAGGCATGGTATCCGTCATCCTCTTCTGTTGTTTATTATATTTCTTGATCTTGAGTTGACTGATTAATCAAATAAGCAACCAACTTATTTGGGTATCGCCATACACTTATCAGTCCCACTCATCAAGTGGCCAATAAAATCATCTCGGTGTTACCCGAGTGGTAATTCCATCACTTCATCATCAATATCAACATGTTCACCGGTCCACCCAATCATACCCATATTTATCATCCTTTTACAGACCTGTTAGGCATATGTCAAAGTGAACCGGATTCCATATTGATATTATAATGGAATTTGGTCTGAGGATAAAAGAGACCTACTCAAGAAAGGCCTATGACGCAACAACCATGTGGCTATCTTGTGCGGATCGATCCAGTCCCATGTCAATGACATGTACCTATATTCATGACTGCCTATACAAGTATTATGGTTAGTTAAGAACTGCCATACAGTCATCGAATATATATGTCTGTGGTTCTATTCGTTCCCACGATTAGAACAGACTTGGGATAGGTTTTATGATTATCAATCAATGGATACTCTACTCATATTATAGCACAAGATATAAATGAAATAGATTAATTGCCTTTATTAATGTGACATGAATAATACAAAATACAAGAATCCAATGCCTTAAGAACAAGGGCACACCAACATCAATGAAACGATCGTAGTCCCCAACAAGTCAACAAAAGATCAACCTAAAAAATCCAAATCATCATAGGTAGGGACGTTTAACAAAACGATCTTGCTTTCTTAAGATGAATAGCGAGCATAATATCAATCAACCCAAAAAATCCAAATCATTGGAAGCGGGGTGTTCATGTAGCGATCCCACTTTACCAAGATGAAAGGTGAACCGAGTTTGATCTCTGAAGATGAACAAAGTATCAATCAACCCAAAAAATTCAAATCATAGAAAGTAAGGATGTTCAGCAAAATGATCTTGCTTTCTTAAGATGAACAATAAGCCGAGCTCTATCAGCAACGACCAAAGTATCAATCAACCTGAAAAATCCAAATCATCGGAAGTGGGGATGCGCAGCGAAGCTATCCTTCTTTTTTGAGATGAACTACGAATCCAGCTCAAGCGAGCAAAACACCACTCAACTGACAAAATCCAAACCTGGAAAACGGTGAAGTTTAGCGAACCACGCCTGATCTCCATATCAACTCGGACTCAATTTGGTAATCCTAAGGTCAATCCTATATCCCCTTTATTCACCATGCTCCCTATCGTGTACTTAAATTCACCCAGCAAATATCCAACAAGGGCTTGATAAGGGTCAAATTTAATTACATGAGTGGTAGCCTGTGTTGGTGTGCCCTAGTTCTTAGGGCATTGGATTCATGTATTTTGTATTATACACTCTTTGTATAAGTACATTACTTGTGTCACATTAATAAAGGCATTTAATCTATTTCATTTATATCTTGTGATATAATGTGAATAGAGTATCCATTGATTGATAATCATAAAACCTATCCCAAGTCTATTCTAATCGTGGGAACGAATAGAATCATAGACTTGTATATTCGATGACTGTATGACAATTCTTAACTAGCCATAGTACTAGTATAGCCAGTCATGAATATAGGTACATGTCATTGACATAGGACTGGATCGACCCGCAGAAGAAAGCCACATAGTTATCGTGTCATAGGTCTTTCTTGAGTAGGTTTCTTTTGTCCTCAGACCAGATTTCATTATAGTATCAATATGGAATCCAGTTCACTTTGACATACGCCTAACAGGTCTGTAAAAGGATACTAAATATGGGTATGATTAGGTGGACTGATGAACATATTGATATTGACAATGAAGTGATGGAATTACCACTCGGGTAACACCGAGATGATATCACTGGCCACTTGATGAGTGGGACTGATAAGTGTATGGCCATACCAAAATAAGTTGGTGTAAGCACCGGGATTTTCTATACTTAAAAAAAAAAGTTTATGGTCGTACGACTATCATTACAGTCGTGTGACTGTAATTTAAAAATTATAGTCGTACGACTGTAATATCGAAAAAATTACAGGAGCCCATACCTCTGCAGTAGAAAATGGAGGAGAGAGAGGAGGAGCATTAATTGCTCCGGTGTTGCAGCAAGTAAGCAGAAAAAGAGAGTAGAAAAGGAGAAGAAAAGGGAGAAAGAGAGAGAGGTTGAATTCTGGTGGAAAACTTAGAGAGAGAAGGAGAAAAGGGAGAAGGAAAAGAAAGAAGTGAAAGAAAACCACAAAACTCATCTTTTCCTCTTCTATTTTCTTTTAATTCTCAGAATCAGGATTAAAACTTGTTAGAAATCTCTAGGTTAATCATTTAACTTCACAACCAAATCAAGAATCCGGACTTAAATCATCAAAATCCTTTGCAATTTGGATTTCGGACATATAGCTCTCAACCTCAATTTCAGAGGAAAAAGTGCGAATTTGTTAGGATTGGAGCGACGCCAGGGGTCAAAACGACTTGGATTAGCTTCTAAAAAGGTAGACACTCTCTTTCCTTACACTTTTTCTTGCTTTCTGGGTGTCTAAAGTGAATTTTGTGCGTTTTCTGCTGTATTTTCGTGCTTCTGTTTCTGGGAATTAAGAACAGTCGCACGACTATTCTTAGTTTTGTTGAACAGTCGTACGACTATATATACAGTCGTACGAGTGTTCTTAATTCCCAGATTGTTTTCTTTCATTTTTAATTCAGAATAATTTTGGTGAAATCCTGATCCTAAACCGTCTACAGTCGCACGACTGTAACTCTTGTTCCAGAATCAGAGTTTCAGCTTTACCCCATAAAAATTTCTAAAAATCCATAAAAAATCGTAAAAAATCCAAAAATCACCAAAATGAATTTTGATATGTGCATTCACTACCTTAGGTTTAATTTCCCGCAAAATTGCATTTATAACAATTCAATGACGGAGACCCGATTCTCCCGAAAACCGACCCACTTAATATATAAAAATGCATATAAACCGGCAAAATTGTTTTCAAAATGATTTTCCCATAAAACTAAAAATACAAGAACGTTTCAAAATGTTTTCCAGGTCTAACCGGGCCCGCTAGCCGAGCCAACCCGGTTATCCTCTAAATGCATGCTCCCGAATTCTTGATTTCCCAATTCTGTCTGTTTGAGTCTAACTTGTGGCGTGCCATATAAATTGTGCTAACCCTCTGTTTTGCAGGTTTTAATTTCTTTTATTTCCATTTTGGATGTAATTTAATAGATTAAATCGTGTATCCTAGGCAATTGTATTTTTCTAGATTCTCATGTATATTAGGCGCTTGTAAAAGTGAGGCGAGAGTTTTTATCCTTTATTCGATTGGGTTGTAATAATTTAATTATTTATCTATTTTTTCACTCTATTTGTATGCGCGCTGTATGCCTTTTATATTCAATAAAATTGACTTTAGATTTTGAAATACCATTTGAGAACATTGCCAATATTTATTTTAATTAGACACGAAATAGGGGACTTGTCCGAACCCGAATCTCTGGATAGTGTAGCGACCGTTTGTCCGGTTTAGCTACATAAGAATTTCCCGATTGAACTGAGCCGGGTGGCAACTCTACAATATCCATCGAGACTTAGGTCTCGGTTCTTTTATGCATTAATTCTATTTATTTTCCAAAAGCCGATTTTCCATTTACAAAAACCCCATGCGAGGGAGGGGCCCGCCCGAGATCGTGGCGCCCATTCCAAAAGGGAGTCCCGCGTCCCGTCAAAAACGCGTCGTCCGCTCACAGTTGGTTACTTATTTGATTAATTAGTCAACTCAAGATCAAGAAATATAATAAACAACAGAAGAGGATGACGGACACCATGCCTCTTGTTTATTCATATCGATATCTTTTGGCAAAGGACATTATGAGATTACTACCGGGTGAGTGTCTTCTAAAGACTACTGCATCTCTGTCTTAATTGGGGGATGTAATGGTTTGCTAGAATCCACTTATAGTCTGTGGGCCTTGAGCCTACTACCAACATAAAGACAGACCCATATGATCATGCACATAGATTAACTGAGCCGGAACTTATAGAAATTGTACTTGTAATGTATATTGGAAGGAATGCGTTAATTAATTAGTTGACATTTGGTGTCAAGGTAATTAATTAACATCGGGTTGATTTAATTTAATTTAATTAATAAGTTTACATAATGTAATCAATTAATTTATCAATTAATTGAATTATATAAAGTAAACAATTAATTAAATAATTTTCCTAAGTAGAAAAATTAAATACATGTATTGTATTTATTTAAGTGTGATTTAATTTTATTTAGGGGTAATTAAATTTAGCAAAATGGAATTAAATTACATAGTATATACTTTTTAATTAAAGTTTATTTATGTAATTATAATCCCAGTGGGCTTGGGTTTAATTAACCTAATTAAAACCCAAGTAGATAAGGAGTCTATATAAAGGCACACTTAAGAAAGAAAACCTAACCCTAACCTATTTTAATTGCTAGAATTTTCAGCCCCCTATAGCAGCCCCTTTTGCCAAAATTTCCAGCATTAATCTTCCATTCCTCCGCTTCTTAGGCTAGCACCAGTTCCCACTCGACAGTTGGTCATGCACTGGACTTTGGAGGTCGCTTAAAGAGTCGATTCTGCGTAGTCTCTAGAAGAGATGGATTTGGTGAGTGAATCTCTCTTGATTCAAAATTGATTTTATTCCAATCAATGGTAATTGGACACGATAGGCGGATTCTAGGAAAATTTTAACAGTGTAATTTCCGATGTGCCACGTTATTTTTCCAATTACGAATCCCAACATTGGTATCAAAGCCTAGGTTTTGTCCATTAGATGATTGGAATTCATTCTTGATTGTGTTCTTGAAGAAAGAATAGGTTTCAAGAGTGGTTTTTCGGGTTTTGATATTCTTTTCCAGATTGGTTTTATTAATTCTTTTCGTTTTTAGTTTTAATTTCGGGTTTATCAAATTTATTATACTTGCTATTTTTTGTGGATGGAATTTTTGTTTTATTAAAAAAAATATATTTGGGCTACAATTGCAATTCCAAATTTCAGTTGCTACCGCGCAGCAGCATTGCCATGTAGGGTTTGGGTCCGATTTTGGGTTTTATGGGTAATTTTTTATCCCGGGCCCGTAATACAAATTAAATTAAAATGTTTTATTTTAAATTAATTTGTATTTAAATTGTTTATTATGTTGGCATGCATATTTAATTTAATTGTTTTTCATATTAAATTGAATATGGACTTTGTGAAATTGGCCCAATAAACCGTGAAACTGGTTAAACTTGGGAGAGCTAAATTTTAAATTTGTGACAACCCAAATTCCAGTGGAAGCAAAATTGTTAATTTGGCATTAATGGATGTTATACATTGGGCCTTTATGGCCCTTAGTCCCATTTGTTAAAATTGGTGATTTCACCCTAAGTAACTTGGCTTAACATTTATATTTATAATTTGGAATGCCATGATCATGTATCATATTGGTATGTATGTGCACGACAGGTACTTTGTTTGAAATGTTGTGTTGAGTTTTATGGGCCATAAATTATTATCGGTTGTAATTTGTTTTTGGGAAATATGGCCTGCATGCTATTTATTTTATTTTGATGTAATTTTAGAATAGATTTTATATTAATAAAATTGTTGTAATTGCATCAAGTATGGAGGAAGGCCCAGATGGAGCAAGCCCATGGTGGGAGCCCAAGAAGGATTGCAGTCTGGCCCATGAAGAATTAGATAGGTTATCTAGTTTTTCATTAGGTTGTAATTAAAGGCCCATAGGATCTCATTATTTTAAATTAAGTATGCTATTGCATTTGACATATAATATGGATGTATGGATCACCAGATTATAACCCGTGATTATGCATGCTAAGCCGTATCACTTAATTTTAATCCGGAAATTAAAATATTAAGTAGTTTAAAAGTGCTTCCCACATTCACACCTCTTCCTCCCATTAATGCTACAATGTGTGCCATGCCCTAGCTGGGTACATTGTAGTATTCGGTGGACCGTCGAGGGTTAGGATACTTGTATGTTTAACATGTGAATGGTGGTTTAACTCAACATGGGTAGCATTAGCTCAAAGCGGGCCCTAAGCACAGATGGGTAGAGTGTCAATAAGCCCATCAAACCAAGAGTCCTTCATGGCAGGATTGGATAGGTTGTCCTACCAAACGAATCAATGGTTGGTTAGGGAGCCTTAGGTCACTTCTGGAGAAGGAGAAGCTATCGGGGACTAACTTCCTGGATTGGCTAGGAACTTACAAATAGTTCTTAGACAAGAATCCAAGGAGTATGTACTGAGTGCTCCTTTACCAGCTGGCCCTCCCGCAGGTCGAGGAGTCACTACTGTGATGGTGGAGCAGTACGACCGGCACGTGAGGGATGACCGAGATCTCTCGTGCCTCATGCTGGGTACCATGGCTTTTGATCTTTAAAATCAGTTCATGGATGAGCATGCTTATGAGATGATGGATCAACTTAAAAAGATGTTCCAAGATTAGGCTCGTCAGGAACGTTACCTGACAACTAAAGCACTTTGCACGACTGCAATGGCAGTCGGGACTTCTGTTAGCACTCATGTGCTAAAGTTGAAGGGGTATATCGACACACTTGCCCACCTCGGCTCACCAGTTCTATAGGACTTGGTAGCAGACATTATTCTCGAGTCACTTCTTGAGTCTTACAACCAATTTATCATGAACTACCACATGCAGGGTCTTGATAAATTGGTTGTTGAGCTGCATGGCATGCTCAAGCTTGCTGAGCAGTCTCTCCTGAAGTTTTTCTAGTGAACAAGGGTAATACGCCTATTGCTAAGGGAAAGGCCAAATCTAAAGCTAAGGGCAAAAGGTGGTGGCCCAACCTAAAGAAAGGGTTGCTTCTCCTGAAGATGTCTGCCATGAGTGTCATGAGAAGGAGTATTGGAAGAGCTCGGGTCCAAAGCTAAGGGAGCAACTGAAGGGCAAAACTGCTACTTCAGGTATTTATGTTGTTAAGATTAATCTGGCTATTTCTACATCTTGGGTTTTAGACACTGGATATGGTTCTCACATTTGTTCAAATGTGAAGGGACTAAGAAATAGGAGATTACTAGGATCTAGAGAAGTAGATCTTCGAGTCAGAATTGGCGCTTGGGTTCAGGCCATAGAGATTGGAGATTATTTCTTGGAGATGCCTAGTGGACTAGTTTTAGAATTAAGAAACTGTTATTTTGTACTTGTGATGCGCAGGAATATTATTTCCATTTCATTGTTGGATATTTCTAGTTTTGTATTTAATATTAGACATGGCAGAATTTCTATGCAATGTGGCAATATTATTTATGGAACAGCATTTCTTGAAAATGGTTTATATATCCTTGATCTAAAACATGAAAGTTCAATCTATTACATAAATACTAAAATGATTAAACATAATGAAATTAATCCTACATATATCTGGCACTGTCAACTTGGCCATATAAACAAGAAGTGAATAGCTGGGCTTCACTCTAGTGGAGTGCTAGGGTCATTTGACATCCAGTCTTATGACACATGTGAATCTTGTTTGAGAGGCAAGATGACAAACGCGCCTTTTAGCAAGATTGCTGAAAGGGTCTCAGAGCTATTGGAGCTGATACATTCCGATGTATGCGGCCCAATGAGCATTAGTGCTAGATCCAGTTTTGTGTACTTTGTCACCTTCATGGATGACTTCAGCAGATACAATTATGTGTATCTGATGAAGCATAAGTCTGAGACTCTTCAAAGGTTCAAGGACTTTAAGAACGAAGTAAAAAACCAATATGGCAAGAAAATAAAAGCACTTCGGTCTAACCGAGGGGGTGAATATTTGAGCCAAGAGTTTGACTCGTTTTTGAGAGAGTATGGGATTATATCCCAACTCAATCCTCCTGGTACACCCTAATGGAATGATGTGTCGAAAAGGAGGAATAGGACCTTGCTAGACATGGTCCGCTTGATGATGAGTCATGCTACACTTCCTGTCTCCTTTTGGGGATATGCTTTAGAGACAACTACTTACATACTTAATAATACACCAAGCAAAGTAGTTGAGGGAATGCCATATGAACTATGGAAGGGCTGAAAGTCCAATGTTTCCTTCTTGAAGATTTAGGGCTATGATGCACATGTCAAGAAATTGACAAGTGGCAAATTCGAGTCCAAATCTATCAAGTGTCAGTTTGTGGGTTACCCTATGGAAACTAAGGGTTATTACTTCTACGATCCGATAGAAAACAAAGTTTTCATAGCCAGGAATGCAGTCTTCTTGGAGAAGGAATTCCTTTCCAAGAGAGACAGTGGGAGCAATGTTGAACTTCTGAAGTTCAAGACTCACAAACTCCTGTAGCTAATGCTAAGGATGCTTTGGGAACCAAACCAGCGACTCAAGAAATTGAAGAAGATGAACCAGTTACACAGGACCTTATAAGGTCTGGTAGGACATGTCATCAGCCAGAGAGGTACGGCTTTCTCATGACTGATGATAGGGACCTTATGGTCATTGACCAAGAGGAGCCAAAGAAAGCCCACACTCAGATCAATAGTGCAAAGCCATAGAGGTTGAGATGCAATCTATGCATGATAACCAAGTTTGGAACTTATGGATCCCCCTCCGGGTGCTAAGGTGATAGGTTACAAGTGGTGTTTCAAGTTAAAAGCCAACAACACCTTCAAAGGGCAATTGGTGGCAAAAGGATTCAGGCAAGTTCAAGGAATTGACTATGATGAAAACTTTTCATCAGTTGCTATGCTCAAATCCATTAGGATACTACTAGCCATAGCTGCATGGTATGATTATGAGATATGGCAGATGAACATTAAGACCGCTTTCCTTAATGGAAAGCTACTCGAGGATGTGTACATGGCACAACCTGAGGGTTTTATCAATCCAAAGTATCCTAACTAGGTACGCAAGCTTCAAAGATCCATTCATAGATTGAAGCAAGCACCAAGGTCATGGAATCAGAGATTCAATAAGGCCATTACATAATATGGCTTCACACAGAATTCTGATGAGCGTTGTGTGTATAAGATGGTTAGTGGGAGTGTTTCACCTTCCTAGTGCTGTATGTTGATGACATCCTTATCATTGGAGGTGGCATACCAACACTGTAAGGGGTTAAGCAGCGGTTGAGTAAGTTTTTGCAATGAAGGACTTAGGTGAAGCTGAGAAGATCTTAGGGATCAGGATCTATAGAGATAGATCCAGTTGACTTCTAGGCCTAAGTCAGGCCATGTACATTGACAAGGTTCTAAAAAGATTCAGCATGGACAAGGCAAAGAAAGGATTCTTGCCTATGCACCATGGGTTGAAGCTGAGTAAGAAAGATGGTCCTAAAACAAAGAAGGACTAGGATAACATGGAAAAGATCTCTTATGCATCTGCTGTAGGATCTACCTTGTACTCCATGTTATGTACAAGGCCTGATTTCGTGTTTGCACTAAGTATGACTATCTGATACCAGTCAAAACTTAGGGAGGGACACTGGAAGGCTATTAAGGCAATTCTGAAATACCTTAACCGGACTAAGGATGCTTTCTTAGTGTGTGGAGGTCAAGATGAGCTGGTAGTGTCAGGTTACACTGATGCAAGCTTTGAGATAGATGAGGATGAGAACCAATCACAGTATGGTAATGTTTTTCTCCTAAATGGTGGTGCCATTAGTTGGAGGTCCTCAAAGCAAGCCACTATTGCTGACTCTACAACGGAAGCTGAGTACATTGCTATATGCAAAGCTGCATAGGAAGCCATTTGGATCAAGAAGTTCATAACTGAGTTAGGAGAAGTACCCACCATCCTAGACCCAGTTGATGCTTTCTGTGACAACAACGGGGCCATCGCACAAGCTAAGGAGCCCTGGTCATACAAGAGATCCAAACATATACTCAGAAAGTTTCACCTCATTCGGGAGATCATGAATAGAGGTGACATATCATTGTAGAGGGTTGACACCAAGAATAATGTCGCTGATCTGTTGACCAAGGTGCTGCCACAAACACAGCACGATGGTCATACCAAATCTATAGGAATTAGGGCAATGCCCCCTTGGACCTAGTGCAAGTGGGAGATTGTTGGTGTGCTCTAGTTCTTAGGGCATTGGATTCTTGTATTTTGTATTATACATTTAGATTCTTTGTATAAATACATTATTTGTGTCACATTAATAAAGGCATTTAATCTATTTCATTATATCTTGTGCTATAATATGAATAGAGTATCCATTGATTGATAATCATAAAACCTATCCCAAGTCTATTCTAATAGTGGGAACGAATAGATCACAAACTTGTATATTCGATGATTGTATGACAGTTCTTAACTAGCCATAGTACTTGTGCAGTCAGTCATGAATATGGGTACATGTTGTTGACATAGGACTGGATCGATCCGCACAAGAAAGCCATATGGTTGTCATGTCATCGGTCTTTCTTGAGTAGGTCTCTTTTGTCCTCAAACCAGATTTCATTATAGTATAAATATGGAATCCGGTTCACTTTGACATATGCCTAACAGGTCTGTAAAAGGATGCTAAATATGGGTATGATTGGGTAGACTAGGGAACATATTGATATTGGTAATGAATTGATAGAATTGCCACTCGGGTAACACCGAAATGATATCACTGGCCACTTGATGAGTGGAACTGATAAGTGTATGGCCATACCCAAATAAGTTGGTTGCTTATTTGATTAATCAGTCAACTCAAGATCAAAAAATATAATAAACAACAGAAGAGGATGACGGACACCATGCCTCTTGTTTATTCATATTGATATCTTTTGGCAAAGGACACTATGAGATTACCACCGGATGAGTGTCTTCTAAAAACTGCTACATCTCTGTGTTAATTGGGGGCTATAATGGCTTGCTACTTACAGTTTGTGGGCATTGGGCCTACTGCCAACATAAAGACAGACCAATAGGATTGTGCACATAGATCAACTGAGTCTGAACTTATAGAAATTGTACATGTAATGTACATTGGAAGGAATGCGTTAATTAATTATTTGACATTCGATGTCAAGGTAATTAATTAACATTGGGTTGATTTAATTTAATTAATAAGTTTACATAAAGTAATCAATTAATTTATCAATTAATTGAATTACATAAAGTAAACAATTAATTAATTAATTTTCCTAAGTAGGAAAATTAAATATATGTATTGTATTTACTTAAGTGTGATTTAATTTTATTTAGGGATAATTAAATTTAGCCAAATGGAATTAAATTACATAGTATATACTTTTTAATTAAAGTTTATTTATGTAATTATAATCCTAGTGGGCTTGGGTTTAATTAACCTAATTAAAACCTAAGTAGATAAGGAGTCCATATAAGGGCACACTTAAGAAAGAAAACCTAACCCTAACCTATTTTAATTGCTAGAATTTTCAGCCCCCTACAGCAGCCCCTTTTGCCAAAATTTCCAGCATTAATCTTCCATTCCTCCTCTTCTTCGGCAAGCACTGGTTCCAGCTCTATAGTTGGTCATGCATTGGACTTTGGAGGTCGCTTAAAGAGTCGATTCTGCAGCAGTCTCTAGAAGAGATGGATTTGGTGAGTGAATCTCTCTTGAGTCAAAATTGATTTTATTCCAATAAATGGTAATTGGACACGATAGGTGGATTCTAGGAAAATTTTAGGGTTGTAATTTCCGCTACACCATGTTATTTTTCCGATAACGAATCCTAATAGCCTGTAAGCATGGATTTTGTTCGACCTTTATGATAATGATATATTATTATCTTTTATCTAAAATTATTCAAAACACGGCCTGAGGAACAAAGAACAGACTGTAACTCGTGTCGAAATGAACCAAAAACCAAAAAACGAAATAGGGATTGTCAATATTACAAGATGGGCTGTACAGCCCAATTTAAAAGGAGGCATGGCCTAACTTTTAAGGGTTAAGCCGTGGAAGAGAGCTGTTTAAAGTGGGTACAGCTGTGATTTGAAGATGAGCCATACGGCTCAAAAAGATAGGCCGCACGACCAAATTTGGAAGGTAGATGGGCCATACGACCCATCTCTTAAAGAATCGAATGGCCAATTTGTGCCACTTGCAGAATAAAGAATTGATTTCTTGAATCTGATGTCATTACAGGAAGAAGGTATTGTTACAAGAAGAGATTAGATGAAAAGAAAAATCATAAAGCACATTGAACAACTCAACAACACTGGCTCACCACGGCTCAACCTTCTCTCTAGCTTCAACATCTTCTTCTTAAACTCTTTCATCTTTTTTCTTAAGCCTTTAAGCCATTAACAATACACATCAATTTTTCAAGCTCAAATCAAGCCAAACTCAACCGTTTCAAACACCAAAATCACATTTCCATACCTAAAACACCTCGGTTGAAAGCTATAGACAGCTGCATTTCGGCTTCTCGGCGAGTTTTGGTTCATATTCATGAGTTAGACCGGTTTAAAGCTCCAAGGAACAAATTTGGCTTATTTCCCTAAAATCTGGATAAACAAGCTAAAGGTAATCATTGAGAGACCATAAAATCCTATCTCTCTATTCCTGCATTATTTGATGTGTCTGTGTTGTGCAAAAATGAAAAATCATTTGCTGTAAATTTCAAGAACAAGGTTGTATGACCCATCTTTAGGAAGAATTGAACCGCACATCTCATCATGGCCCAGGAGTCGTGAGCTAAAATGCTTCTCTGTTTTCTGTGAATTTTAGTTTTATGAATTCGAGGCGAAAATCTCCAGTTTCCCAATCTAATCAATTGATAGACCCCCAATGGATCATAAAATCCAAAAGGAGAAAACCCTAAAATGAATTTATGTATGTTAAAATCACAAAAATAAATTTGTTTTTATCATTAAATCTAGATCTTGAGATCCAAATTTAACTTGTTTTCTAGCCCCTACGGCTCCAGAAATTCCTTTCATAGCATAGCATTCATTTATATTATTATTCATTATGCATACATTTTTTATAAAATCAATTTTGGGTGTTTATGCGCTTTATTGGCCTAGATTCAATTTCGAAGCATTTTGCAGGACCCGCAAGAAGGAGATTTAAAATAAATCTCTAGATAACAGACTCACATTTTCCATGCGGAATAATAAATATAAATTGGCAAAATTGTTTCTAAAATTTCTCCAGATCCAAAAACATAGGGTATTTATAAAATTGTTTTCTAAGTCTAATCAGGTAAACCATCCAGTTTTCCCCAATTATCCCCTAAATGCATGCCCTCAAGCTATTTGGATATCCCATTCTGTTCTATTTTGAATCCAATATGCTTATGTTTATCTGTATCACTAACCTCTATTTTGTAAATAGATGTATGTTAGGTTAGATATGTTGAGAATGCCTAGTCCTAAGGCATTAGTCCTTGCTTTGTATTGTACATTTTGGATCTTTTAAGAGATTGTTGTATTGTACATTTGTGTTATAAAATAAAGGTATTAATCTATTTATTCTATATCTTGTGCAATATTATAAATAGAGTATCCAATAGTCACATCGATATCCATGTTGACAAGTGTCATACACTTGGCAGTGAGACCATGGATAAGGAAACAATATAACCATAAAGTCATCCATAGTCTATTCCAATCATGGGAATGAATGAAACCAAAGACTATAATAACCTTGATTGTATGGCGGTGTCTTATCAGCTACAGAACATGTAGGGAATCGTCACGGGAAAAATTAAATGCGAGGTGGAATACCAATTAAAATTTTCCTCGATTCCATAGCCCAAGACACATGTAAATTAATAGAATAAAATCAAGAATGGGAAAAAAAATTTCTCACCTTAACTGTCTCCTTTAGAGACTGCTATAGAAACCCAAACGTGTTTCCCCCATAATCCGGTACACAAACGACTCTCGAATGGGACTCTTGCTAGCGAACGGATTGAACGAAAACCAAGAGAGAGCTAGGAAAGGGGCTGCTGCAATTTTTATTAGGTTGGCCAAATTCCTTATGATATACCTTATGCTATGTTTTAAATAGAGTATCCAATGGACATATCCATATCCATGTTGACAAGTGTCATGCACTTGGCAGTAAGACCATGGATAGGGAAAACGATATGACCATAAAGAGATCCGTAGTCTATTCCAGTCATGGGAATGAATGGAACTAGAGACTATCATTAGCCTGGTTGTATGACAGTGTCTTACCAGTCATTGGACATGGGATCAACCAAGTTAATGGGTATATACAAAAGGGGCATGGTACTGGATAGATCCACTAAACGAGAAATCCATATGGTAAAGTATCACAAGTGATTCTCGTGTAGTACTTGTATGGATCCTTTGACCTGACCATATGATGGTACTGCATATGAAGTGGCATACTTTGGTGTATGCCTAAAGGGCCTGTAAAAGGGTGCCAAGTATGGGTACGTTCGGGTATGTCACTAAGCATGGTAGTATTATGGATATGCAGAAAGGATATGTCACTCAGTAGTCCACTGAGAAGATATCACCGGCCTCTTGATGAATGTGACTGATAAGAGTGTGGCCACACCCAAACAAGTTGGAACTTGTTTGTGACCATCAGTTCATTCGGGATCAAGTAAATGTCCGGACACAAAAGAGGGTGATCAATCCATGCCTCTGTGTTGGACACCGATATCAATGACATGGGATGTACGAGTTTAAACTACAGGGTTACGATTACAGTTAGACTGCTATCTCCGTCTTAATTGGGGGCTGTAGTGGCTTGCTAGAGCTCGCTTGCAATTTGTGGGCTATAGGCCCATTGCCAACATAAAGACGGGCTCACAGAATCGTACACATAGAATATCTGAGTTTGAACTTGTCAGATCGACCGTACACTTGGAGTATACAGACTAGAGAGATAAATATTAATTAATTAAATTATAGATCAATTGGATTGATCAATATAATTTAATCGATAAATATTGATTGGGAATTTATTTCCAGGTGGAAATAAAATGCATATATAGGTTTATATCTATTTTGATTTAAGTTAAATCTCAATTAATTTATTGGATCAATTAATTAGCAAATTAATTCTAATTTAATACATGTACATTATATAATATGATTTTATATAATTGCATGCATGAAAAATTAAAATAGAATTGCATTTAATTTTATCCATGGTAAAAATTAAAATAGAATTGCATTTAATTTTATCCATGGTGATTAATTGAATTTAGTGATTAATGGCATTAAATCCTAACTCAAATCAAATTAAACCCAAGCCAAAATTAAAGCTAAATTTTGGACCAAAATTAAAAATCAAATTGGCATGAAAGTCATAGCCAAATGGAGAGAATAGGCTGCTGATTTTGGGCTAATAAATTACATAATTTTGGCCATTTAATTGTGGTTTATTTTGGCACATGGATTATGGCTTCTTCATAAGAAGCATACGGCCATTAAAGGATGGAGGTGGCTGGAATTTTTGGTTGACTAATGCAGAAATTTCAGCTTAATTTTCTCTCCAAAATTTTATTGATCCACCGCTAGCACAGGTTTGTCTCGATAGGTATTCATGTACGTGAGAGTGGAGGGAATCGGTTTCGATTTCGGTTTCTGCAGCCATCTCGAGAAGAGATATTTCTGGTGAGAAATCAATTCTCTTCTATTTAATTTTGTTGTTTTCAATTTCCATTTCAATTGCTCCTGAGCACGGATTTGAGGAAATCATCGCATTCTTCCGCTTTTATCCAGTGATTTCTGGTGAAAAATCCCAACAAGAGTATCACAAGTGATTCTCATGTAGCAATTATATTGGATCCATTGACCTGACCATATTATGGTCTTGCATATGAACTCACACACTTTGGTGTATGCCTAAAGGGCCTGTAACAGGATACCAAGTATGGGTACGTTCAAGTGTACCAGTGAACATGGCAAGGCCATGAATATGCAAAAGGAAATGTCACTCGGTAGTCCACTGAGAAGATATCAATGACCACTTGATGAGTGCAACTGATAAAAGTGTGGCCACACCCAAACAAGTTGGAACTTCTTTGTGAGCATCAGTTCATTCAGGATCAAAGTAATGTTCGGACACAAAAGAGGGTGATGAAACCATGCCTCCGTGTTGGACACCGATATCAAAGACATAGGACATATAAGTTAAACTACAAGGTTACGACTTCCGTTAGAATGCAGTCTCCGTCTTAATTGGGGGTTGTAATGGCTTGCTAGAGCCCACCTACAGTCTGTGGGCCACGAGCCTACTGCCAACATAAAGACTGGCCCACAGGATCATACACATTGAACGTCTGTGCTTGAACTAAACGAATCAACTGTGTACTTCGAGTATACTGACTGGAGAGGAGAAATTTATTGATCAAATTATAGATCAATTGGATTGATCAAAATAATATAATCATATTTTAACTAGGTTTCATAGAATTAATTTGAATAAATTAATTCATGAATTTATTTCCTGGTGGAAATATAATACATATATAGGTTTATTTGTAACCCATTTAAGCAAAGTCTAAATTAATTTATCAGGTCAATTTAATTAGGCAAATTAATTTTAATTTAAATGCTATGTATTATATTATATGGTTTAATATAATGACATACATATGAAATTAAAATTGAATTGAAATTAAATTTTAACCAATGGTAATTAATTTAGACCTAAGGTTTTGAAGATATAAAAACCCACTTAAATGGAAGACACCCTAACCTAATTTTTAACACATAAAATTTTGCCCAAGGTAGAAATTTTCCTTGAAAAAATTGTCGGCCTCCCTTTGAACCTCTCCATTGTTTTTCCGATCCTCCACTAGCACGGGTTCTTGCTTGTTAGCTATTCGTGTACGGGAACATGGAGGGAACCTCTGTTGATTTCTGCAACCATCTCTCAAAGAGACATTCAAGGTGAGATTAATTTCTTCACCTTGTTTCTATTTTATTTTTTTTATTTCTATTGCATAAGCTCCTGGGCTTGGATTCAAGAAAATCTAAATCGATTCCACTGCTATTTGGTTGATTTTTGATGATGAATCCCTATAAGATATATGCTAGCTTTATATTTTTAGAATAATTCATGTAAAATAGGTGATTGTACCCCTTTTCCATTTTTGTCAAATGTATCCCCTAGGATAGTTTATTCGATTGGGTTGTAATAATTTTATTTTCCAAATTTATTTATCACTTTCTGAATTTATTTATGGCTTTCCGTATGAGCATATAGTAAATATCTAGGGTTGAATACTGAATAGGGATTAAAATAACAAAAAGTGAGAAATTTGGTATAGTTAAATCTATTTCACAATAAAGCAGCAATAAGTGATTTTTCCGAACCATAATCTCTATCTTAAAGGTAGGGCTTGGCTATACCATAATTTTTCAGTAAAAGCTGAGCCGGGTGGTGACTCCTATCGACCTTTAAGGTATGAGGAATTGGTTTTGTACATTCCTTTATGTTTCCTTATTTTCCAAAACGCAAAAACCATGTTTTAGTCTCACGGCCCGCTATTTACCCTCTGAAAAGGATTGCCCACTCACACTATGGAGGCATATACTACTGTGTTGATGGTGATATGATATATAAGGATATCCAGCACTTCCTATATGTCCTCTAGATGTGTGCCCCCATCTCTCCACTATTATGGTGACTCCTACATCATCATGATATACAGCAGAGTGGTGGAAAGGATTAGTATGGGTAAAAACCTGGGTAACAGGTGCTTTACCAAAATTTTCGCGGCGTATTGTAACTGTGGCCTTAGCTTGGATGGCTTCTTCCCTCAAAGTTGGAACCTAATACTTCTCACTAGTTAGAGCACCACGCCCTTCATTGGACTCCATGGATCCTTGAGAAGCATTCCTTGAAGCACCATTTCCATGGCTTCCCCCAGAAGTTGGAGAAATATTTTCTCCATGTTCCCTTGGATGGAACCCATATTCGCTTGGAGGGAACTGATATCGCCCTTCATGACCTCCATTTTCCTTTCAGTGGGATTAAAGTGTTTCTCTAGGTATGGTGAGCTTTGGATCCCCGTGGAAATCCATGATTGTATTATAGGGCTAGATTCTCTTCTTCCTATTTGTTCCACATGTTGTGGAACATTTACTGCTACCACCATGGCTTCCTCGTCCTCGGCTCCACCGGTTGTAGTATCTTTTCCTTTATCATTCTTCTTAGGTGGCATTGTGATTGAGTCTCACCGAGCGTGCCAATTTTTGTTTGGCTCTTTTCTTGGATTTGCAAGCATGCCAAAGAATTATAGTATTCTTAGACTAGAAAATTAATTTTACCTATTGAACTTCTATATCAAACAATTTTTGGAAATGAAAGAGACCTAAAATTTCCTGAGGTTCTTTTTATCTATAGGATACCAACCCTAAGGAATACTTGAATAACAAAAAAAATTGTAGTGGAAAACTTAAAAGGAAGTGATTTACTTGAATAGATAAAGCAAGATTACAACTAGATTAAAGAAAACTTGATCTGGAAAGAACTTGAAAAAATGTTGTTTAAGACTAAACTTTGCTGAAATCTAAAAACATTTGATGAAGTCTAAAGAAATTTGCTAGATTTGTTTGAGTTTGAGTCATTGGTTGTTTGTTCCTCATTTTAATGAATGAATCTTCCCTTTTATAGACATAAGTGGTAACTTCCTAGCTTCCTCAACTGCTCCCACATTCTCCACCAACAGAAAACTACTCCCACTATTGAACTTCTATATCAAACAATTGTTGGAAATGAAAGAGACCTAAATTTTCCTGAGGTTCTTATTATCAATAGGATACCAACCCTAAGGAATACTTGAATAACAAAAAAAATTGTAGTGGAAAACTTGAAAGAAAGTGATGTACTTGAATAGCTAAACAAGATTACAACTAGATTAAAGAAAACTTAAACTGGAAAGAACTTGAAAAAATGTTGCTTAAGACTAAACTTTGCTGAAATCTAAAAATATTTGATGAAGTCTAAAGAAATTTCCTAGATTTGTTTGAGTTTGAATCGTTGGTTGTTTGTTCCACATTTTAATGAATGAATCTTCCCTTTATAGACATAAGTGGTAACTTCCTAGCTTCCTCAAATGCTCCCACATTCTCCACCAATAGAAAACTACTCTTAATATTCCTGACTCTCAATTGGCTTAAAAAAGACTCGTCAATAAAATAAATTAAATGGCTAAAATGTTGATTTCCTTTAAAGCTCTCTAAAAAAACGTTTTTCTAGGAGACACGTCTCCTCAAGATAAAAATCATCGATTAAAGCCATTTAATAAAATAAATTATTTAACCATGGTGCAAACAGTATTATATCTACAGCACTAATGAGAACAAAGTGTTTGTGTCTCAGAAAGCTTTTTTTCCTGGAAAGGAGTTTGTTTGCAAGAAAGACAGTGGGAGTAGAATTAAACTTAGGGAGGTTTAACAACCACAAATTCCTAAAGAGAATAATTTGGGGATTGAGCCACATTCATAAAGAGTTGAGGAATATGAACCAATCACAGAAGACCTTAAAAGGTTTGGTAGGATTCATCACCAGCTCAAGAGATACAATTTCTTGTGACTGATGATGACACTCTTGTGATTTTTTATCAGGAAGATCTGACTACCTACCAGTAGGCTGTTGAAAGCCTAGATTCAACCAAATGGATTGAATGCATGGAATCTGAAATGCAATCAATGATGATAACCAAGTTTGGAACTTGGTTGATCCACCGCCAGGTGCTGAGGTCATTGGTTGCAAGTGGTGTTGCAAACCAAAAGCCAAAAATACCTTTAAGGGGTGATTTGTTGCAAAGGGTTTCAAGCAAGTTCATGGCATAGACTATATAAAGACTTTCTCACCAGTAGCGATGCTCAAATCCATTAGGATAGTGCTTGCCATAGCTGCATGGTACGGCTATAAGATATGACAAATTGATGTCAAAACAGTTTTTCTTGATGGAAACCTCCTTCAGGATGTGTGTCTATGGCACAGTCGAACGGTTTTATCGATCCAAAGTACCCTAATCATGTGTGCAAAAGCTTCATTTTTTTTTAATTTGTCCAAAAGTCCATGAAAGTCCTTAAGTAATCCTTTTGCTATAGTAGTCCAAAGTTAAGGGAATCCAAGCAACGGTATCATGTCCGCCTCTTAAGAAAAATAATAAAATTTTGTCTTAACATTGCTAAAACAATATATTAGTAGTAATAAATAATATTCCAATAAGAGGGTAAACAAAATATAAATGAAATTTTACAATTATTAAATTATCAAAATAAAATTATAAAATAAAATAACAAAACTTTTAAACTTAACCGTAGTATAAAAGGGATTCTGCTGAGGTTTGAATCAATTTTCTTAAGACAGAATTGCCGATGTACAGAGGACTGTCTCCCAAGATATAACAGCAGACGTTTTTTGAACTCAACCGAGTGTAGAACAATCACCAAAATACTAATAGACTAAAACAACAAAACCTAACCGAGCTAATTGAAAGAACGAGAATTAAATAAATTTTTCTTTTCTTCTTCTCTTCTCTTTGTGTTCCAAATGAGGAAATAAGTCTTTGTATAGAAAAGGTGAGAAATTAAAAAGTAATTGCATTTTTAAATAAAATGAATTAAAACAATATTGTCAAAGTCGTCTACCAAACTTGACTTGTTTGTGGCCGCCAAACAATAAATATGGGGACCAACATGCGATCCCAATAATTTTATCCCTTTTTTTGTTATATCAAATAAATTTTCAACAAATAGCTCAAAAACAAGAGATTCCATGGCCAAAATTGCAATAAGTAAGATGAAAAATCAGAGATTTTAAATGCCACAACCACAGTTAAAAAATTCTGCAATTCTCAAAATTTCACTGAAATTTGCACAAACTATGGTTATATATACATGGTGAAAACAAATTCTAATCTCTTTAAAAACAAAATCAAAGCATTTAGATATATTCAAATTCCATAAATCATTAATTTCTCAAACTAGAAAAACCAAAACCTCAAAATAGAATCATAATGAATAGATTCTCATCAAAACCTCAAATTTAAATGTAGCAATTTCAGGATTTCTAATAGCAACAATTTTTTTATGGATCCCATTTTGCAAAAATCATATCAAGATGAGATACCGTAAACTATTTCTGTTTACAGTTCATGACAAACCCAAGTTAGACGAAATAGTGCCAGATAATATAACATAATTTATTTATTTATTTCACACCTCTGTTTTACCAAAACCAATTAGCACAAAAGTTGATCATGGGATTTCGTAGACATGGCAGCTAATTGGGACTGATTTAATTTTGGAATATTTGCATAATTATTCCAAAACAAAAAGATTTATTTGCAAAAAGAAAATATTCCAAATTTGTACAACCAAAATGCAAAACCACAAGGTTCCTCCCTTTATTACTACAAGTATTGTACGGCCAATAAAATAAACAATAAGATTTATCACCATAGAAATAGATATACTCAACCAAGAACTAGCCGTGAAACTCAATGTACATTATTATTATTATTCACTAAGGAACCGACTAATGGTGAAATATGATTTTGATCAAGATGCAACAATTCAAAATCCATATGTGGCCCAAAAAAGAAAAAATATATAATCTCGCACCGCGCGTATCGATGGTGCAAACATGGACAAATTGAAAATCAACAAATCTGAATATAAAAGAACACAAAAAAAAAAAAAAATACATAAAAAAAAATTTGATTTCATGTTCAAAGCATACATGAGATCTAGAATTGAGAGCAAATCTCAACCAATTGAACAGAAATCAAATATTAAAATATATGCCACCGAAGGAAACATAAACAGCAAAATAGTTTTGAAACCATAAAATTTCGACACAAACAAAATCTCAATGAATCATACTTGAGCGGCTATCACTTGTTAGAAATAGTTGATAAATAATTACAAGACCGTAATTTCATATTAACTCATTGAGATCAAAAACAGAATCGTACATGAAACCATAGTGCAGCGGATTGAGGAAAAATAATGACAACTAGGGTTGATTCACCTTTTAGGACATTATGCAATTCAAAATCATCTATAGTTGAAAGGAAGGCTAGAGACAAAAAGATGTATATGCCATAGGGACCACCCTTATATAACGAAAACCTTAGTGTTGCAATTACTAATCTGCCCATCATAGAATTAAAATATTGCAACCGGATATCTACACATAATTAAGCTCATGCTCTCTTAATATGTCGTAGTCCATAGCCCAATTTAGATCACTTAATTGGATTTGTATATGATAGCTCATAATTTACAAGCAAAACACATCCTGAATCCCCTGATCTTTCCCCTTTTATGCAATCAGCCCCATGATCTTTATTTTACCTACATTGAATACATGATCTTTTCTTTTTTAGTCTAGTCGCCCTTATTTTCCACGGCCCGTCGCGCGTATAGCCCAATTCCAGTTATCTGGCGCATGAACCCGTTATATGTGCCACGTCAGCGGCCACATCAGCATTTTAGTCCCACCTGCCCATGACTCTACCCGACCCACAAACCCAACCAACCCTGCCCGACCTAGAAATTTAAACCGGATTATATACCATCTAAAGAACGATGTCTTCCTCCTCCCTTCTTCTTCTTCTTCTTCTTCTTCTTCTTCTTCTTCTCGTTCGAACCCTAACACCAAAACCCCAACACTTTCTCCTATCTTGTTACTCCTCCTCTTTTCCCAGCAAGTTTAGCTCCGCCACCGGAAGTGCCTCCTCTCCTTGACAATCAAGGTTTTCCTAATCCAGACCAGCCTTTCTTCCCTGAGGTTCCAGCTGGACCAAATCTGGATCAAAGTCAACTGCCATCGACAACACCAGCAAATGGAACTATACCAATCCCAGCAGCAACACAACCAGAAAAACCGGCTAAGAAAGTTACAATTGGAATCTCAGTTGGAATTGTTACTCTCGGAATGTTATCTGGTCTCGCATTCTTTTTATACCGTCACAGGGTGAAGCATACAGTCAAGGGTCAAAAACTTGTTAGCGATGATTCTCAGAGATTTGCCGATGAATATGTGGTTCCTTCTTCTAGTGTTCTTTATATGGGCACTGTGCAACCAAGCAAAACTTCCGATGAAGTTAATGGTACAATTGTGGAAGCTAATTCTTCAACTTATCGGAAATTGAATTCAATTAAGAGATCTGAGCGGTACGGGCCTAGTCCTGATTTACAGCCTCTGCCACCATTGCCGAGGCCTCCTTCGCAGCTTGAGAATAACAATCATTGTTCTCCATCTTCTAATTACATTTCTTCTTCGGAAGAGGAGAGCAATGGGACTGCTTTTTATACTCCCCAAGGCTCCATTGTTAGTACTGAGGATGGATATTACACACCAGCGGCTGTTTCGGCTTTGCGTCCTGTTAATGGCTCTTGGGCTAAGCCTGCTAATGGTCACTCTGTTCCTCATTTTAAAAGGACTTCTCCTAAGTCGAGATTGTCTTCTATTTCTTCACCAGAAATGAAGCATGTTATCATGCCCTCAATAAAAGCAGCCATTACCTTCACCAGTGCCCTCCTCCTCATCATCATCAAGCTTTGGTGCAACAAGATAAAGCTGAGAATATTGAGCCGATGAGCTCATATTTCCCCAAAAGGACCAAATTCGCAGCGCCTCCAGCTCCACCAAATATGGCACTTCTTCGATCAATTAACAATCAGTAATCAAGTAAAATATGGCTCTTCGAAAGAAACAAGGAGGAGGAGTAACAAGATGGGAGACAGTGTTGGGGTTTTGGTGTTAGGGTTGAGAAGAAGAAGAAGAAGAAGGGAGGAGTAATACTTCGTTCTTTAGATGGTATATAATCTGGTTTAAATTTCTAGGTCAGGCCAGGTTGGTTGGGTTTGTGGGTCGGGTAGATTCATGGGCAGGTAGGACCAAAATGGTGATGTGGCGGCTGACGTGGCACACATAACGGGTTCACACGCCAGATAACTGGAATTGGGCTACACGCACGATGGGCCGTGGAAAATAAGAGCGACTAGACTAAAAAAGAAAAGATCATGTATTCAATGTAGGTAAAATAAATATCATAGGGCTGATTGCATAAAAGGAGAAAGATCAGGGGGTTCAGGATGCGTTTTGCCTAATTTCCATTAATATTTTAATCCATATATATATATATATATATATATATATATATATATATATATATATATATATATATATATATATATATATATATATATATATATATATATATATATATATTTCCACACTCCTACATGACATCTCCCACATTCTTCTATTCCTATTTATCTTATTTTCTAGATTTTAAGGAAATTTTAATCACAAATTCCATTATTTATATATTTTTTCCTTTATGTTGTTTGTAATTTCTCATTCACTATAACTACTCTTTTATTGCGTAGTAAATAAACGGTCATTGTGCTTTAATATCATTGATCTCAATAATAATATAAAACCAAATATATATTGCTATGAAGTAGAGGAACTATTAATCATGTAATATAATACTAAAAAAAAAAAAATTAGAGATACTTAAGGTTAGTGCTTTGACTCAAAGTTTTCATGGCAATTTTCATCCTTTGTCTTATTAATTTATCAATTATAATTTTGATCTCTATGTATTATTTGTCCACATCTTCAATGTGTACAACTAATTCTTCTATATTATTTTTCTTTGCACTTTTTAATTTTTTTGCTTTGTTTATATCTTTCAACACTTTGTGAATGTTATTTTTTTTCAACATGAATGGTGCAACTATTTCTCAGTTCAAATTCCAAGTATCAAGTTCTTTGACTACAAAATTTCTATTCTCAATTCCAAATTTCAACTTAAACACCATCTAAGGTACAAATATATATGTTTATGTATGTGTCAAATAAAATGATTCTTGTATTCTTGTATTTCCACTTTCTATTCAATTTCATTGTTTGATAATATTTGTTGATATTCAAACATAGAAAAATTTTCATTTTTCACTACAATATATAATAGAAACCATGACTAAGGGAGGCATAGCTTAGCTAGTATGCCTCTATTTGTGAGGTGGGAAATTATGAGTTCAATACCTGCCCTTTTAAAAAATTTCATATTTATCTTAAAAAAGATGGTTTTGTTATTTATGTTAGCATTATCTTATTTTTCTAAATATATATTCTGCTGAGATATTGAAAAAATGTCCAAGTATATATATATTAAAACAAAGTTTTAGGAATTTTCTCTCTCCATCTAAAATTCTAGATTTCTTATTTATCTCTTCTCTCATTTTTTCTTTATTTTCTCCAATTTTTGGCTCCTTTTTCTATATTTTTATTTTGTCAAGCCTTTTTTCTCTATCCTTCTCAAATCATCTCACTCATATTTATCTTTTTTTCTAGCATTTTAAATTTTTAATTCCAATAATTTACTTCATTTATGCAAAATGTATTAATATCATAACTGTGTTACAAAGTATTAATTGTTTTGTAACTTACATCCTTAATGATTTTGTAACTTACTTTAAATTTTCACTATAAAAAGAGGAGCTTGATTCATTCATTTTTTCACACACCCAAAAACTATCTTCTCCTCTCAAAACATTTTGCTTCTTTAAACTTTCTTGGCAATTGTAGTTAATCTTTCAAATTTGCTCCAGGATTCATATCAAAAGTGTCAGCCTCAAGTGCACGATTTTGAAGTTTCTCATGTTAACTTTGGAGAGTGGTCGATGTTGTAATTTGTACAATTGCCTCGCTAGAAATTCACTTTTGTGCGTGTCAAAGTTTTTATCTTCCTCTTTTTGTAGCTATTGTAATAATTCCATCTAATATGCACTGCTGGGAAAAATTATAATAGTGTACGTTCTAATAGTGTGTGTGTATATATATATATATACATGAAAACAAGGTCTAAGGTTTTTTTTTCTCTTTCCTACATGGAGCTATCAAATGGGTATAATACTATTTTCTTTTTTTTTCTGTTTTTTGTATTTGTTAAAATAGTTTATTGCGTAATAAATTTGAAATTGATGACTCATTATCAACATAATTATTATCATAAATTAATGAAAAAATTAGAGTTACAAAATGGATTAATTGATTTTGTAATGGTTAAATAAATATATGTTTTTCCTTATGCTATAAATTGGCTTCCGTTAGCTCTTCATTCTTCCATTGTAGTTGTTTCCAATCATTCCCCATGTAAGTTAGTGGTACAATTTTTTAAAAATATTTTTATTAGTATAGTGGTGATATAGATTAAAATGACTACGATGTAATTTGGATAAATGGAGATTAGATATATGGTTGCAAATAACCCATAGTTCTTAATTCAAAGAAAATGGATCAATAAATGTTTCCACTATAACACATATTCCTTTAAGATCGCTTTTATTTGTAGATGACATGATGGTTCAATTTTTCATAGTTTCAAATGCAGTACCATATTATCTCTTACTCTGAATTTTGGTTCTAACTTTTAGAATGTTTGTATAGGAATCATTCATGGTTTCTTATCAAGAATGACTCTAAAAGTTTCCCTCCTATTTCTAGCTTTCATAATTGATGGTAATATTTTAAGTTCGAGATAAAGTAGAGAATTACTTTTTTTTTCCAATTTATCGATGTAGTTTTTGAAGCTTAATCACTAAACTATTTTTCAATAGCTTAGTATAACTTTGTTTACGATTTGCAAATGAGTATATGTGTTCTAATAATATAAGTATTCATTTATTAAGCTTATATATCCTAATATTAATACTAATCATTTCTTATTTTACACATTTTATTAGAAAATTTTAACTAAATTTTATGTTTAACTTTAAAAGTTATTCTTTTTTACGGAATTTTTTCAGTTAAAAAAATAAAATTATGTTTAAAATGAACAAAAGTTGATTGAAACATTAAAACTTTTTTACAATGATGTTAATGTAGTATAAAATTCATAAAAAAAATATTTAAAGAGATGTTCCTGTGAGCAGACGATCCTTTCGACGTACAGGTCGCGAGGCCAGACCGGGAAAAGGTTTTATTTGTTTTAGAAACTTTGGCTATTTTGCAGCTTCGATTTTGAAAAGCGAAAGAAAAATGTACGGAATCAAATTCCATCGCTAAAATGATTTAAGAGTCCCCAACTAGTTCAGCTCTACCGGAAAATTGCGGTATAGCCAAGCCGTACGGAAATCCCTATACGTTTTTGCAAGAGATTCAAGTCCGGATAAATCACTATTTCTGTCCTGTTTCAAATAATTATTAATTGTTCTAACTTTCACATCTTTATATCTATTCTCTTATTCCATTTTTAGCCCTAATTATTTTCTATATGCTCACACAGAAAACGATAAATAAATACAGAAAGTAAATAAATTCGAAAAATTAAATTAATAGAAGCCAATTGAATAATCTAACCTAGGGGATACATTAATAAAAATGGGATACCGGGTACAATCATCTAGAATACACGGACAATCTTAGGAGGCGTTTGGTTTAAACTTGGGAATCGGAATTGGAATCGGAAAGGGAATGACATGGAATTGAAATCGGAATCCCCATTTATCAATTTTGTTTGGTTAGTTTGGAATCGGAATCGGAATCAAACTTCCTGCAGTTTTTTTTTTCTTCAGTATCAACCAAAATAATAATTACATTTTCAATATTTTTATTAAAAAATATAAAGTATTATTAAATTATATGATAATAATAATACTATATAATTGTTAAAGTATTTTTTTATATATAAATTATATTATACTATACTATATAATATTACTTATTATTTATTATTACAGTAATTAATATAAAATTATATATGTATGTATATTGGAAAGGGGAGGTCTTACATTTCCATTGTAGAATTTCAGTTGAAAGCAAAAATATTTATGGGTGTTAATGAAATCTAAATTGTATATGTTGATGGTTGGAAAAAAAAAACGTATAAAAAGTGAGGAAATTAAACAAAGAAAAATAGATAGTGGTGGAATGAGGATGATTGATGTGGGATAGTGGGGGAATGGTTGATTCCCATATATGGGGGAATCTCATTTCCATTACTCAATGAAATTTATCTAAACAAACAATAATAAAGGGACCTAACATATATCTACTTGCAAAACATAAGTTAGTAGCACAATAAACAAATACATGCATATAGGACTCAAAAAAGATAACTAAGGATAATAAATTACATAGAATGTGAAAGGGGAGAGTCAGGGGAATCCGGTTGATTCAACCGACTTGACCTGGAAAACGATATTTTTCCGGTTAATGGATCAATATATACTTTGGTGAGTCGATTATCTAGGGATTTCCATGGAATTCCAGTCGTGTGGGTTCTAATTACTTCACAGAAATTAAATCTAAGTCGAAAAGCAGTAAACACATCGAAAACGGTTTTCATGAAAAAGTACTAAAATATATATCTTCATACTCAAAATAATTTTAATGGAAAAACATAGATATATTTTTTATCTTTTTTATTTTTATTATAATAAAATAAAATATTTATCAGAAAATAAAGTTCAAGAAAATTTATTCTTCTTGTGAGTTTGGTTATTTAGCTTTGAGGTGAAATCTCATTGATTCATCAGAAAACCAGACTGGAACAAAGAACGGAGTCGTATGGCTATCATATAGCTTTAACATTTGGGAAAACAATTTGGTCTGAAAAATTATTTTACATGGAACTATGCCTGAATATTATAACCGTATAGCTCAAATAAAAGCTATACGGGTCAAAGTAGAGCCATGCGGTGAAGAACAGAGTTGTACGGTTGTAATCTCTAGATATGAGCAACTTCATTTTTTATACAAAATTTCAAACACACTACAAAATGCAACCTAGAAAGCTAGTAAAAGGATTTATGGCCTTTCAGAAGTTACCTCTAATGCATTTATCCAGTATTTTGAGCATCTGAAACCAATTCTTGGGATGTAAGTCGGCTTCAAATGAGTTCACCTTTACCCCGAATCATTTCCAACATCACAAACAAAAGATAAGGATGAAAGCTTCAGTGTTTAAGGTTAGGAAAATTGATGTTTGAACTTGGAAATGGAAAGCTAGTGCGATGCAAAGGATATAGGGTATGGTTTTCTCACTTTTTCCTTTTTGCTTTCTCTAACTCTCTCATTTCTTTGGTTTCTTTTTAATTTATATTTTTCCTTACTAATTTCTCTTTGGTTGCTAATGTTTTCTTCTTTTTTGTTTCCCCCCTTTCTTTCTTGCTTTTAAAATGGTTGTTCCCCCTTTTCCCTCCTACCTCTCCTCTCTTATTACTTTCTCTCGTTAAAGATCCAAACTTTTTGTCCTGTCTCTTTTGCCCACTTCAGGGTGAATTTTTTTTTTTTCTAGCTAAGATTAGAACTATACGGCTCTATTTATTGAAGGATTTTGTCGTACGACTATAGTTGAGAGTCGTACAGCTCTCAAGTTTAGATCAAAAATCTCAATTTTCAAATTTGGTTCCATGGCTTAACCCTTCTTCATATAGAGACGTGCGGCTCAAATTAGAGCCATGGGACCTAAAAAAAAGTCGTACAGCTCTCACTAAAACAAGGGTTTAGCCCGTTGATTTCTCGGATGATTCTCGGCTTCGTTTCCAAGCTCATTCGGTAGACATTTCCATCTTTCGAACCGATTCCTGTAGAAAGCTCGATATAGATGATAACTAATTTGGTTCTCATCATTGAGGTCGGAAAAATCCGCACTCATAATTTCTTTATTATTTATTTTATGCCTTTTTGTATCAATTCTTATAGTGATAATGGAGTTTTTTTCATGTTAATATATACATATATATACTCATAAAAAAATATTATTAATTTATTTGATACATTGAATAAATGATGTCTTAACGTCGAAAAAACATATATAAAAACAATAAAAAAAAATACCAATTTTTTTAAAAAAAATACGCTTCGCGTAATGCGTGGACAAGAAGCTAGTTGGATTTTAATCTAGCAGAGCATGGGATGAGAAATATGGTGTTGAAGGCGACGAATCCGGAGAGTTCTTGCCTGTAGTTGAGAAGATGCCATTGAAGGTAATTACTTATACATAGAATTTATCAATCTCTGATATATTTTTTTGTACGTTGCTTAAGGGACTCGGGCGATGTGAAAGTTTTAGATTCAAACTTAAGTTTAGCCCTAGAACACGACCTCATTTTGGATGTTTTTTGCTTTTTCACCGTGTCTTGAAATAAAGTATATGATAAAATGAATTACACTTGTTTGGATTTATATAGAATGTAGGGTAAGGAGAGAATGAAATAATTAGAATCATACATGGATACTAAAAATAACGAGGTGTATAGTTGACAATACTTCACACTTGGAGAAATTTTTATTTTTTTCCTTATATATATATATATATATATATATATATATAAGTTAGTTAAATATAGATTAGCATAGTCTAGATTCAAATTACAAAGACTCCCAAAGGGGTAAAGCTCCTAAAAATTGTTTTGTCATTCACAAAATTCAACTTGAGACATATATGCCCTCCTCGCCAATAAACTGTTTAAATTGAAAGTAGATGCGGTTGCTCCGGGTGGATAGGTGTGAGGCTGGTTTTGTGGTCAAAGATAGTGGCAGCGCTATCTTGCTGTCAGGCTACTCTCCGATCGGGGGCTATATTTCTGTGCTTTATGCCGAGCTTAGCAGTATTAAAAAAAATAAAAATAAATTAGCACATCAACAGTTCTGGGCCAAATTTGGTGATTACAAAGCCAATCTCAAGCCGGGGGATTTTCAGCGCCAAATGGTCCTGTAAATTGCTTTCTATAATACATGTAAAAAAGAATTAATAATAATTGAGAATGAATTATTTTTTGTGAAGTCTTTGTTACAAATATGAATAAAAATAAAACTCATACGGCGACACAATCAGAAGGAATGTACGATGTACAATATACTTCAACATAAGCATTAATATTTTCAGTCAAAAAAAAAAAAAAAATGTAAGCATTAATCTCAAACTTAATTTTGATGCCTTCGAGGCATTGACAACAAAATTAGGGGCCAATTCAGAGTAAGAGCTATAAACTTGATACATAGGAAGAAAAAAAAAAAGCACAAATAGTTGAACAAGTAAACAGAAATAAAGAAAACAACACTACAAAATGAACTTCCTAGAAAAGAAAATAAAATACGAAGCTTCACAATAATGCTATTGGTGCATGTGATCCCTTAATTGAAGATAAATAAAACAAAATAAAATAAAATAAAAACCTCATGATTAAATTACATCTGAAAAATCATAAAATCCACACACATATCTAACGATTGATATCTAAAAGCATGTAAACCACAAAAATTCTGGCCAAATTTAGAATTTCATCATAAAATACCAAATACCCTCATATAGCTAAACTATTGAACAACCAACATTATATTCAAAATAACACATCAAAGGAGAATAGGAAGCAACAAATTAGACAATTTCAGTGCCAAAGAGCCTAAAACTCTTTCTATCTGCATCATTTCCCACCTTCACTTCCTCTTCATCCGTTATGTTCTTGATATTATCACAGATACAAGTGTTTTGACCAAGCTGAAGTTTGCACTCCATTCCTGCAATAACAAAATTCATTCTTCAGGTAAAATTTCACACTTTGGGCAAAGGTTAAATTGCAGCTGCATACCTGTTGGAATGCTTTGGTTGCTCGGCTCCAACAAAGTACTGCTGCTGTTTCCACTACTCAGTACGTCGATCATGTAGTATGATTGAATCTTTATCGCGTTTTCCCAACACTGGCACAAGGAAAACACAATGGTGTCGAAAGCCTTCAGTTGTTTTTCCTTTACAAAGCGATTCCAACCTCTTGTGAAGACATAGCTATGACTGCTCTTCCAATAACAATAACGGAACTTCCAGAACCTCATTGATTTGTCAACAAAAGTTAGCAGACCATCATCTACCATGTTGACCCTGGCATTTTCTTCAGCACGCAGAGACAAATTGGCAAAGAATTTGACTGCAAATTTCTTTGGAATAACAAGTCTATTTAGCTTGCCAACGTCGCTTGGTGTTAGTTCCTTTTGAAAGAGTTGTGTGCATGTCACCCTTCTATTATTGCCTCGGGAAAGATCAGTTTCCGTGCTATTTTGCATATGTGTTCTCGTGAAATCTAAAAACTTCAATTGGTAAGAGCCATCCTTTATCATGTTAAGCAAAGCCTCAGTACTATAATAACTCTGAAAGTTTGGCTCTTTAATTGTCACATCAGTCAGAGGAAAATTACGGCGACAATCCCCACTTCGAAGCTTAAGAGCCGCACTGTCATAGGCCATAGCTGCCTCCTTTTCAGACTTGAAGGTTCCGAGCCAGATGCGTTGGTGATTGGCATATATCTGACAGCCCCAATGACCATTTGGAAGCGGTACAACACCTCTGAATTGTGAACTACAGATGCTGCTTTCATGTTTAGTTGCTAGGGATGAACGAGTGCTGCTGTTTGAGTCTGAAACTTCTTCAATAACGGAATCTGAAACGATGCTTACAGCTTCTTCTCCCACCATTTTCTTGATGATAATCTGTCAAAGTAAAAGGTTAGTGAAGAACAAAATGGTATACAGTATTAAAAATAAATGCTTTTCTCAATTCGTAAAAAATTAAAAAATAAAAAATAAAAAAAAAACAGAGCAACAAAACATGAATGAAAAAAACCAAAAAATGGAGTCATTTTATGATAGAAAGGTGTACAAGAACCAAACTCATCAAACGAAAAAAAAAAAAAAAAAAGTAGAATCATACTGCAGCCTAATATTAAAAATTTGAACATTGCTAAACTGTTAAATTTAAATCACAAAGCAACAATAAATTTAACATGCATACATGTTCTTATCTATCTTCTTGATGCAATTGCTGCATTTTTATGCTATGTGCTAGACATCGAGTTCTCAACCTCCAATGACATATGTAAGAATTCCATTTTCCTAAGAGTATAGCTCACAGATCACATAAGTCTAAACAATGGTAACTAATTGTTCCTATAAACAAGCAGAATTAATTTGAGAGAATCAAGTCGTGAACAGCATAAATGATATAGAACAGAATATCAACAACTAGGAAATATGTGATTAGGTGAATGCAGATTGACATATTTCAAACTCCAACAATAGATAATCATGGCAATTCAATTTATTAAGAAGGCAGCTTCCTTACATCCACAACAAACATCACAAAACACCCCTAACGTATTCGAGGGATCACAATCAGACCCTTAGATTTTAAAGGTTTACGACTCTCATTGTTTTTTACATAGTTAAGTTTTGCCCTTTTTCAAGTGATTACCAACATATTTTCTGACAAAATCCCTTGAAAAATGAAACTTGAAACAAGGAAAGAACACATGAGTTTACCAAGTACACTGAGGGTAACTATACTTTAATCCAATGAACCCGAATATGTTAAGAGGCATAATGGACCATAACTTGACAATGGTTAAGTAGAGTTGATTCGCCTAAGAAACTTGAGAAAAAGAAAATGTCAATGCATCCAGTCTCACTCCCAATCCTTTGAGCTGCCACACTCATGCTAACAACATGAACAAAGCAGGTAAAATACACATGTTTAACAGCAGTAATAACGGAATCTTATAGACTGTAGCAGAACCATTAACTCTTTAGTGAATAAAATAAAAGAGAATTCCTAATACAGGTAGTTGCTTCATGTCTTGAAATATTAACATCTTAATTTAAAAGTCAAGTAGCGGATGCAGGCACTTCTAGGAGCAGTAATAATCTCAAACAATGCATATAAATGATAAATGTAGCCCCAAGGAAAAAAAAAATGAACAATCAAATTAAGAGAGCTCTACTACTATTTTGTTGCCGAAAGAAAACAACACAGCAGAACCACTTCATAGATAAATAACATAAAAACACATACAACTGCCTCATGTTATCATTCTTATTCTCATAAAAAGAAGGCATAAAAAAGTATAATTAACTGTGAAGGATGACTTCGGTGCTGGCTCAAAGGAGTAAAAGCATTCGGTGCTGGCTCAAAGGAGTAAAAGCATTCGGTGCTGGCTCAGAGGAGTAAAAGCATAAAGGTCCAAAATTTGACATTCCTAAGTCATAAACAAGTACATGTAGAAGGATTATGTCAGTCAATCCAAGACAAAACTCTTTAGATACAAAACAGTGAACAAGAGAGAAAAGGTCCAACAACTAATCAAGCATTTAAACACTACTATTACTTCAACAAACCCCCCATACCCTTCAACATAGACTAAAACCATGTATGAAGGGAAATATTATTTGTTCAAAAAGTTTGCAGACACAATTCCTATGAATGGAATCACTACGTAGAACTGACTAGTGGCACAATGGTTCTAACTCCATCCCTAAGGTACCTCCTACTGGAGAGGATTGCCTTACATTCATAAATTATAAATTATAAATTATTGTTTGCTCTATAAGTAGCCGACTTGGAGCTTGACATCGGGTGCTAGGACATCTGCAGGTAACCCCACATCACATAACCTCACATAAGACTAAATTACTCCGAAAACAATATTAAGGAACTTGGACCTACATTACACAGAAAGGCACCTCAAAGAGGAGAACTATTTCATTTCTGTTAATGGCTATTTGCTCCATAGCTAGCCAATGACGCATATCTCAATAAAATGTAAAAGTAATTACCAACTGTTCAAACTCAAGAACCTTGCATAACATCAAAAGACATCAAATTGGTGAACTATTTAAAGCACACTTTCAATTCACACAATATATTAGCTCTCAATAAGCATAAACAAATGACTGTTCTTTCCTGACATGGTAGTATCTCACACTGGTCATGACACCCCATAACATTCATAGGTAGTTTACCGTTGATAACAAATCAAAATTGCAAGCCATAATTCTTTCAATTTCATATGTTAATAATCATTGGAGATACACAATTCTTCATATGGAAAAATTAGTATTCATCAGTATTTTTCATACTCTATTTAATTCCGCTAATCAAAACGTATATTCTACATTTAGTAATTCATTATTCATATGAAAACTTGTTCAAACTAACCTAATCCAAGATTAAGACGATTATTGATTCCACTGAAGGCTGACAACAAAAGATTAATATAAGAGGTTGCATTCAATAAAACTAGATTTACAATGATATTAACTAACTCTGATGTTTTACCCAAAATGATTAAACCCAATTAAAAAGTTTTTCTCCTGAATTACGAGTTCGACTTTCTTACTCTATTACAACCGAATAAAGAATATCCCTGGCTTAGATCTGGATAGAAATTAAAAAAAAAAAAAAAAAAGAGATCATCCTCAAGTTACAAATAACAATGGCCAAATAATTTTTTGTCCAAGTAATAAACCAAAAATGTAGGGACACTCAGTAATGCTGGGTTTTAGCAATTCCACCAAGATTCAGAGCTTATACCATCCCTAAAGCATTACCAAGCATGTTATCAATAGGAATGTAAGAAACTAGAAAAGAAGAAGGCTATGAGAAACCTAAGAAGGCAACATTTTCAAAATATGGTACATAATAAAAAATTAAAAATAAAAAACACAACAAAAATTCAACCATCCAGCAAATAGCAGATACGAAGCTTCAAAGAGGCTTTCAGCAACCCATTCAGTATCAATAGTGGCTTCAGAATTCAGCCAGTTTGGATGATTTTATTTTTAAAAAAAACTGCATAACTACAGCAAATTAAAGTTAATGCAGAATTGATTAGACAGAAAGAACTCCGTACTAGTGTTGAGACAAGGCACTGCAATAGATCTTCTTGTCCTGGCTGAAAACAAACATCAGCAAATGGTGGTTAGGGGTCAAATATACCACTAAGGTGTTTGAGCGTGCACAATTAAACCCTTAGTTTTCGAGGGTGCAATGCTACCAAGCTCAATTTTTCCCTTTCCCTTGAAAAACAACAACATATGAGCTAAAGCAAAATCACGGTTTCTTTCCACTCTAAGAAATGTGAAGAATTTACTGTGTGACCAAAATATGTTAGTGGTAAAATGAACCCTTGAAAATGGTCAACGGTCTATTCCCTTAGGAAACCAATGAAGAAATTTCTGTTTTTATGCAACATAAGGATCCGGTAATTCAGATGCCAATTATAAAAATCCAAAAACCTGACGCCAAGACCACCATTGGCAAAAAAATGTTATAGGTCAAGCCAGGAAAAAAAATACCATGTTTGCAAATCTCTAGAACTACTTATGCAAAATCCACATATCTTCCAATCGTTTAAAAATTTGACTCATAAAGAAGGCACATTGTTTCTAACCTGTTCTATTCAATAATTAATGCCATCAACTTATGTGACTTATATTAGCTCCTCATATGCAAATGCACTGACACAACACTTCAAACTTACATTTAAGGCATGTTTTTGCACCAGGTCAGGGATTGGATCAATTTTAATCAGAATAAAAGAAATGAGAATTTAAAAAATTAACAAGAAAACTATATTCCTTCGCAACCATTACATTACCTGTTCTCTACATACTATCACAATGCATCACTATCAAAGTATAATTACTTCATATTATTTTAGAGGAGACCAAAACAAAAATGATAGAACACACAAATGATTATTATTATTATAATAATTATTACTATTGTTATATAATATTATTATATATTACTACTTTTGTCATTAGTTACTATTATTATTACTATTATTAATATAAATAAAAATAATAATATGGACTGAAGAACAAAACATAGATTTTCACCTTTATTAATTCATTTAATACGCAAAGCAAGCTGAGTATAGATAATTGTTCTCTCGGCAGGCCAGATTACACCTTCATATAATAAAAAATTTAGTAAACATGGCTCGAACCATATCACTTCAAAACATTACAAAACAAAATGCAATTATAGATAATGATTTCATGGCTCATATGAGCTATCTACCAATCTACTGCAGACTTAATCTAGTAATTAATAGAGCCAAATACAATGGAATTGTATATTTTACCTTCAGCATTTAAATTACTCCTACATTATCTATTCTAACATAATTCATGGATCAATGACTGATTTAAATTTTTTTTGAGGCCTAAAATCAATAACCAATTTTGGCCTAACAGAATGCGTCATGTAGACTTGTCCAATCGGCTTTACAATATGCATAGGAAAATCCTTGTGAAAAGCATAAGCTGCCAAATTTGAATTAAACTAAGGGGAAAGAAGGAAAGAAAAAAGAAACATCATAAAACATTTTCCAAGAATTTTCAAATGAACTAGACGAATAACAAAGATTTAGGTTTAACTCCAACAAATACAGGAATTCGTTATACTCATTTATATAACACATGTTACAACACAATGATATCTTTTTTTTTTTTCAATTACAAAAAATATATATTTTCTACTACATCCAAACAGCTTTAGATTTTTAGAGTGCCCTCCTCATTATTAAAAAAAGTCAAAAAAATAGTACTTGCTAATATATGCTTCCACACACAGACATTGAATCTTTTTATCATTTCCTTTTTCAGGAAAAAGTAAAACTCGATCTTTATTATATTACTGGTACCAGCCTCCATACATAAGTTCCCATGTCCTAAATAAGCTCTTTCACATAAGTTCCCATGTCCTAAATAAGCTCTTTCACATAAAACTCAAAATTACAAGCTCTTTAATCCTACTAAGGCAGTTGTGCATTTCACAAAATTCTCACTTGTCTATTAGTTCATTATGAAACTATAATTTATTTCAGTGCAGATTTCTTAATTCTTAGTTTATATTCCAATTTTTATTTTTCTCTTTCTGATGTAAATGCATTTTTTTCCCCACTTTCAATACAATTACTTGGACACCTAAATCAAAATTTTTTAGGTAAGCTGTTTTAATATTAGTTTGCAAGCTCCACAGTTTTAAAAGTAACCAGATATTCACAAATCCCATAAGTTGGATCCCAAATGTCGAAAAGCATGAATTTTATGTCTAATTTTACTTCTTATGAAAGTTTGAGCGCCTAATTCAAGTCTAACAAAGTTCAGGATTCAATACAACAGGAACTGCTTATTAGCAATATTGTTCTACCTATTAATGTGATCCCAAATCACTTCTACAATCTGGACTCAAATAACACAACTATATCTTCAATAGAAGTCAAGGTTGAAGTGACACCACTACCAAATTAAAAATATCAACTTTCACCTGACAGTCAGGAATATCACAAAAGAAACAATACAAAGAAAAGGGTCTATATTTAGATCCATCAAATATTTTATAATTGTTCCGATCATCAGTCTCTATTAATTGAAACATAATATTTGGTTAATTGTTGTATTATGATTTCTAATTAACACTATTTGCATTATACACGTGTATCATGCAAATCGCCATTCAACAGAATATGCATCAAATAGCATCACAAATTCATATGGTTGGCAACTTCAATTCCAAATTAACAATACAAAAACATATTTGTAATTATGATCACATAAATCAATAATACTATTTTATCAAGCAGGCAATCTCAACATCACATCAATGATGTCACCCAAACTATTTTTTGACAAGAACCTCAAGCCCTACAATTGAATGTCAATTAGTTACAGTAGTGTTACAATTGGGGGAAAATTCTTTAAGCCAAATAAGAAAAACTTAAATGTTATCTTAGTCATTGATTTACTCTACTAAAATGCCGCATGCTTAGTTTTCTGAAATGTAATAATGATAGTGATAATTATCATCAAAGTTGAAATCTAACTTCACAAAGTTGATTTTACTTTCTTGATTCATTAATTAGATTATATAGGTTGGTGTTACTAACTAATTAAAAGAAGACAAAAAGGTCATCCATAGATCTGTATCCATAGTGATTCTGAAAATTTTCCTACCAAACTCTAATGTAAAACATTAATAAAAGAAAATGAAGTCATTAATCTTCCTCTTAATCATTAAATCAGACCTATTGTCTCTTGTTAATTTCATAACTGCTAATAGTTGTACAAGAATGGCTATCAGTTAGGAACTAATTTAGTGAAGGATTTACAGTCACTTCCCTATGAATGCTTAATTTAATCTTATCTACAAAATTAAGTTCTTAATCTACATTAATACATTGCTTGATTTCTAGCTAATAAATACTCATCCTCTAAATAGTTAACAAATATGAAGAGTAAATTAATACTTATAAATTAACTACACCAGAAAGAGAGGAGTCATTAATAATCAATTACTTATCAATATTAATCCAATACTTATATCGCCGCCAACATTTAAAATATATTACTTAATACTTCTGGAGATGAAAGGAAGCTCCTATGATCTGAAAGGCCATTAAGGCCCCTATAAGGCTAAATCAATTTCTTAAGCCTGGTATAACGAGTTTTCTCAGTTTAACGTTCAATTATAAGCAATCAAAAAGACCCAAAATCTCGATAGAAATAATGAAGAAGAAAGAATTCTCCCTTTTTTTTTTTAACAAAATCCAAATAATGGGAAATCAGCCCGAAAAAATCTGTTACCTGAAGAGCAAACAGGAGCAGAAGTTCCTTGCCCCCCAAAGCCACACAAACAATAAGTGCTGCGGGAAACAATGGAACACAAAATTTTATTTTGAGGAATCTAAATATGAATGAAACGAAAAGCAGCAAGCCCTTATGAGAAAGGAAAGAAAGCTTCATGTAAAAGAGGAAAGGAACAAAAAATTAGCTGACAAAAAAATTTAATGGCTAACCTCTGAAGATGGAAATTGAGTCCAAAAACTTCCGCCATAGAATATTGCAAAATCTACCCAGAAAAGGAATGAAGAAGAAATCCTTCCCGTATTCGGAATCATTAAAACGCACCCATAGTTTCAATTTTTCAAGTCCATGGTACGATACCACCAACCAAAGCCGCTGTTTGCTTTATTAAATCGAAAACAATAATCAAAACATATTAATCAGGTTATTTTATGGAAACCCAAAAAAACCCCAAATCGGAGATAGAAGAAATAATAACTTACGAATATTATATAGATCATCCCCTTTCCCTTCTGCAATTTGCTTGCATGATATATCTGAAAACAAAGAGAGTGTAAAAGCTTAAAAAGGCAACAAAGAATAATAACAAAAAGAAAAGAGAGAATTAAATGATGATTGGAAATGGGATACCGTTATCAGTTAAATAGAATAGTAACCAGACAGGCGTACCTTCAAGAGAAACCAACCGGACCATGAAAAACCACGCTTCCAATTAAAATAATAATAATAGTTAATCTTTTATTTGAAGTGTTCATTCAAATTAAACCAAACCAAATATGCTGAAGAAGAAGAAGAATTGAAGAGGCATGCGATGTATCAAAGCCAGCCTGCAAAGTGTGTCAGAGAGACATGTTAATTTGGTATAGAGAGAAAGAGAATTTAGAGAGAGGGAAAAGGAAACACTTAGCAAATGGGAAGCTGACAGAAGGAGAGGTGAGCACACACAGCTGCAATGGTATGGCCTCATACAAATTGCCTGCGGTGTGCTCACTCTCTTCTGTCAGTCTCTCCAGTGTCTCTTATGCCAAAGTTTTCATCTTTTTTCCATTTCTTTTATGACCCAGATCTGCAGAAACCCCACAAAAAACCACCCTTCTTTTAGGGTAATCAAAATAAACCCATAATTGTTAGGGTTTTTGTTGCCCAATCAATCACAAACAGACAATCAATTTTCTTGTTTTCTATCCTTCTTCAATTTACTCTCACTGGTTTAGAATTTGAACTAACTTTTGTTACATAAAATAAGAAAGATGATGTTTTTTTTTTTTTTTTTTTTTTTGGGGTGCAAAAATGGAGTTCCATTAACTTGTGCATAAAACAAGGATAAGTAGAAAAATTGATGAATAGACGAGGCAAAACAAGACAAGTACTGGTAGTACTATTGCTGCATAAAGAGCGGATAGAAGAATGGGAGAGGACAAGATTATGCCACCCACCTGATTTCTTGTGGAGAGAAATTTTGACTTTCTTTTTTCTTTTAATTTAACCTCAAATAAAGTAAATAAAGTTTAAACTTTTTTTTACGGCTCTGAGTCTGAGTTTGAACCACTTGTGATTTGAGCCCGTTTTGGGCCGTTGGATTTGTGTATGTTGTCGATTCCTTGTGGATTGATGTAGAATGCTCTCTCTTTGTGTTTCCAAATTATTTATCATTAAATAGGTATAAAAAAAAAAATTTAGAATTATTAAAAATAATCTAATCCTATAATGGGGTACATAATTAAAATATAGAAGAACAGCGGATGAGGAGAATCGTGACTAACGAATAAAAAAATTGATTGAAGAATGACAAGATTACATGAAAAAACTTTGTCTATGCATTCACCAAATTCAACGCCTGACTACCGAGTTGAGGAAGAAATAAGACTAACTGAAGAAAGAGAACCAAATTCAACGTCTGACTACCGAGTTGAGAAAGAAAGAAGACTACTTGAAGAAAGAGAAAATTGCAATAAAAAAATTTGTTTATACTTTACCAAATCCAATGACTAAAATTTTTTTTAAAAAAATCTAACAGCTGACAGCCCAGTGAATTACAAAAAATCTAACCCTCATAAATTTTGAAAAAAGTCCATTAAGTCCGGCCCGAGCCTGACGCATAAACAGCGATTCATATAATAAATTTTATATGTCAAAAATTCAATTCTATACATATTGAATGATAAATTTGAAAATGTTTTTAGTGAAACTCTTACAAAATAAACAATTTATTTAGATGCATACGTAATAAAAGAAAAAATTAAAAATAAGTATGAAATTATTGTTTTTAAAATCATGCGTAAACTTATATTTGTGTACCTATGAACATTTTTTGTTAAAATTAATTTTCAACAATAAAAACAGCAAAAGACCCATTTAAAAAAATGTAAAAGGAAAAAAAATACTTAAAAGAAAAAATAGAAAATAGAAGAAAAAAGTGAAAGTAAAAGGAAAAGGAAAAAAATAAAAGAAAAAATAAATAAATTTGAAAAAATACAAAAAAAAAAGAAGAAAAAGAAAAAGAAGAAAGAAAATAAAAGAGAGAAAAATAAAAAGAAAATAAAATTCATTCTTTTTAAATTGAAGAAAAGGAAATATAAGAAAAAATAAAAAATAATTGGAAAGAAAAATTAAAGAAAATAATAAAAAGGAAAAAGAAAAAGAAAATTCAATCCTGTATAAAAAAAAAATCAAACATTAATATTTTTTTAAAAAAAAAACTATTACGCTCGGTCTGAGCATGATCCATGAATATGTCTAATCATATGATAAATTTTATATGCCAACATAAATTTTAATAAATTTGAAAAAAGAAACAATTTATTTAGATGCATACATGATTAAGAAAATATTAAAAATATATATGAAACCATTGTTTTTAAAATCATATATAAACTTATCTATTGTATGTATGAATATTTTTTGTTAAAATTGATTTTCAACTATAAGAAAAAGTAAAACAGACATTTAAAAAAAAATAGAAGAGAAAAAAAAAAGAAATAAGAAGAAAAAAATAAAAGAAAAAAAGACAGAGTAAAAGAAAATAAACATAAAAAATAAAAAAATAAATGTAAAAAATAAAAAAAAAGGAAAAAAAACAAGAGAAAAAATGGAAAAAAAAAAATCAATCCTTTTATTTTCTTAAAATTTAAAAAAATGAAATAAAAAAAATTTGAAAAAAGAAAACAAAATAGGAAAAGAAAATTGAATCATGTGGTAGGTGTACACAGGATTTAATTTTAATTATATATAGACTAACATATATATATATTAATGAGTTTTTTCAAAAGTTTAATTTATTTTTTGGTTTAATTAATTTCTTTTCAAAAATTTATGAACAGTGGCGCTACATACCTCTCTAAACTTCGATACCGCCTATCTACTGCCTGCGTGTCAAAACCATATAAATCTAATTGTTTCAAAAGCTTTGGCCTATAAACCAAATTTTGCCTCACCAAAAGAAAAAACATAAACCAACTTCGAAGTTATACTTGTTTTTTCGGTTTTCAAGCTTTGGTTTATTTTCTTGTTCGTAAAGAATAATTCATTAATTTTTTTTTAACTATTCTCATTCATTCTTAGTAGTCATTTGGTTTCCTTGTAACAGCTTTTTTTTTACTCTTTTGCTTCAAATAGCAGATTCTAAGATTGTAATCGTAAAAGGAGACATATTTCCGTATTATTGGTTTTCAGTGAAAAGTTACAATTTGGGAGAAAGGTAATAAATCTCCTTCCCGGTCTAATAGCTTTCCCACTTTTATATTTACCAAACACCACTAATTGCTGCTTTTATAGTTTTCTTGCTCTAAAACTACTTTCTCCATCTGGGAAAGCAATTCCAAACAGGGTCTAAGTACTTAGTTAAAACTACCAAACAGTTGTTATTAGTTCTTTTGGAGACAAAAAGTAGTTGTTCACCAATAACAAATAGCAAAAGGTATCAGTAACAGAAACAGGAAACAACAACAGCAAGATTAGTGGTGGTGCTAGGAATTGGTGAACCGAGGGCGAGAATTTCCTTAAAAAAATTTCCGACAGGCAAACAGAATTTCCGACCGGCTGACGAACCTAGAATTAATTCAATTTAATTCAAAAACAACACAATCAAATTAATCCAAACAACAACTTCATTATTTATACACATACACATGACATACTAACAATTAATTTTTTTCTAATTGATGGAGATGATGAAGTACTCATATGAGAACTTTTGTTTTATTAACAAACATATCCATATTTCTAATTCTTAAAAATAACAATACAAATACACTATCAAATTATATAAATAAACAAATTGAATTTCAATCTATTTGTCTATGATTAATTCAATTAAATAAACCTATCCAAATTCAATATCTATACTTTACTTTAGCATTAAGAATTAGCATCTTCAATGGCATCTAAATTACCAATCCCTAAATTTGAAATTAGGATTTAGGGGATTTAGGGTAAAAATTATAACCATTTAAATTAAAAAACTAACTGGAAAAGAAGGGCTGCGGGAGATGAATAGCAGGGGCAATCAGGAAGGGGCAGCGATCGGCAAGCAGTTGAGTGGAAGGAAGGCAAAGTTGAATGTGGGGGGAGAGAAGAGCAAAATAAGGCAATGATGTTGCCTTGTTCTTTTTCTTCTTTTTTTTTTCTTTTTTCCTAGGGCGAAACGACGTCGGTTTGCCTTAGGAAAGAAAAAAAGGCAGCAACGGTTTGGCCTTCTTCTTCGGCCAAACCCTTGCTGTTGGGGGGCAACCGTCGGAAGCCCCATACTCAAGGATTTTTCCAGTGGTTGGGAGGGGGGCAGGTGCCCCTCTGTGACCCACCCCCCTCCCCTCCCCCCAGAAACCCTTGCTATTGGGGAGGCAGTTGCTGGAAGCCCCACACTTAGGGATTTTTCCGGCGATTAAGGGGGCATGTGCCCTTCCGTGACACAATCCCTCCATCCCCCCTTCCCCTCAGCAAAACCCAACAGACCCTTAGTTAAAAATATGGTATCTGATCTCAATGAGATTTGAATTATTGGATATTTCAGTTGGAAAGAGATACATTTACAACCATGCTATAACTAGATATTTTATTCTTCCACACCCATTTTTTTTTATTCTTCTTTAAAAGCATTTTTTTATTCTTCTTTATCTTTTTTAAGTGATTTTTTTCCCAGAGTCTACTACTTCATACATATTAATTCACTATATTTTATAAGTTTTTCTATTACTTTTTCACTCGTTTTATGCTTTATGTAGAGTAAAAAATTTTAATTTTACTATTCTTTTAATTCATCTTACAAATTTATAGAGAAAAATAATAATAATAATAAAAATAACTATACTAAGAAGAAATTAATTTTTTGAACTATTTTTGTATTTGACATGTTTTTATCTTTGAGTATTAAACAAAACCCTAAATTATAAACTCTAAACTCTAAATTATAAACTATAAATCCTAACCCTAAATCTAAAACCCTAGACCCTAAATTTTTAACTAATTTCTTAACTCTAAATCCTACAATACTTTACAATGTACACTAAATTATTAACTTAGGTATTTAGTAAAACTGAAAATTAAGTGTTGAAAAATTAGGCGTTAAATTTGAAGTACCTTATATTACAAATGCTAAAACTATTAAATGATAGAGTTGTTAACAAACACAAAAAATAAAGCACTAAATTTAAAAGAACTGTCGATAGTCTTCCACTTAAAATTTTAAATCAAATATTTCAACTTATTAAATTAAGTGATTTTTTTAACTTATCTTAAATACTAATCATCAATCCTAAATTCTAAACTCTAAAAATTAAATAAATAATTATTAATTATTCATCATAAAAGAGCATAATTATTCGTCTATTTATTATTCTTTCTTTAATTTTTTTGTTGCAAAAGAAAAGGCCTTATAATAGATTAAGTATTTAAAAAAAAAAACTAAAAAGACTTAGAAGTTAGAACATAAAACGTACCTCCCACAATTTTTAACGCTATCGAAAAGTTAAAAAACATATCATGTATTTTTTTTTGTCAAAAAAGTGTCTCGTGGTTTGCTCTATTATTAAAAGAAAAAAAAGCTATTTAGTTACAGTCGTGCAGCTATCACTCAAGCCATACAGCTATTGTTTTAAATTTAACGGAAATGATAAAAACTATATTAACAAATTAGTTAAAATTGTTCCAAAATTCAATTTTTTTTATTAATCTAATTAAAATATAAAATATGCATTAATATTAAGACAAACAATTTATTAGTTCCTATGTTTATAGATATTATATTATTAGTTCATATATACAATTTAAAGTCTTTAAACTTTGTCTCAATCAACTGTTTAGTCTTTCTATTTAATTTTGCATGCGAAAATACCAAGCATCCTTAGCTATAAGCAAAACTTTATTTTTTTTTAATTTTTTAATTTTAATTTAAAAGTTTTTAATACATTTTTGTAGCATATATACACTAATAAAAACATTTGTATACTTATATATATATTAGTTATAAAAATAAAAATAAAAATAAATCTATTATTAACATTCTAATGTTTATTAGGATTTTATTTATTAATTTAATGTAATATAACAAACAATAATATTATTATGAATCTTGTAATTCTTTTAAATATATATTTTTTTAATATTATATAAGGTATATTAGGGATGCAAAGTTTATAGTTCATATATATATATATATATATATACCATTGCATATATACTTCTACTCCTAACATTATATTTTTTAGAAATAAAATTTCATTTAATATATTATAAAACAATATCTACACTGATAAGTTAAAATTCTTTAATCATATAAAATAAAGTAAATAAATAAATATATTAATCAATATTAGCAAAATTAGAATTACGTGAAAAAAAATGTAAAATATGATAAATAATATGTTTTACTATTATAAAATTGAAAAAAAAAGTAATTTTGTAGTTATTTAGTTTAATTTAATCATTGACTCAAGAAAAATATTAAAAAGTTCATTGAGACAAAATTTAGGGAAGAAAGAGTTAATAAAGAAACTAACTAGTATATTATGTAAAACTATCATGACTAATAATTTATTTATAATTTTTCACTCTCTTCCCTCTTCTCCCTCCTCACCATCACTACTCTGACTTAGTCTGCCACTACAACCACCATCAGCACCAAACCCCCCTGTCGCAGCCCCTATTTTCCGCCACTCCCTTGAAAATCCTGCAACTACTTTCTGTCAAGAATCACAGTATCATTCTTGAAGTGCGATTCTAGCAACCAAAAAACAAATCCTTCCAAACCCTAGAAATTAAACCCAAAATCAGTTCAAAATCACAGTTCATCTAATTAACCAAATAATAAAAAAAACCATCTCAATATTTCATCAAAATTCCTAGTTATTTACCGGCAACGTGTAAAGTTGTGGAGGTGGTGGAGCTTTTACAATCATAGGGAATCAACCACGAAATCGACTCTGCCATGTCTTCTGCCGCTACTGGCACTACTTCGATTCTCTATAAATTGACTCCACTCGACGCGGATCGCTAGCGACGAACCTAAAAACCCTATCAAGGTGGTTGAAGAGTTGTTTCTAGTCTCAATTTTAATCACAAGCTCATGCACTTGGCGATCTTAAGAGAAAATTTGAAATCTTTACAAGTCTAAATAATTCATCTATGAAAATGATTATCAATATCTATTTGCAGTGTTGTGAGGATGAAGGAATTGTTAGAAGTGTTGTGCACATTTAGATGAGTAAAAAACAAAAAATTCTATAAAAAAGAGGAGAGTTGGTGAGTTGTTTTGCGACAAGAAGAGAAGAGAAAGAAAAGGAAGATAAGGGATGGATTGGAAAAAATTCGTTAATTAATAAAAATATATCATATTTAATTAAATAAATTAAACTAACTTTTTGGACTAAAATATCTAGGGATGTAAACGGGATGGGGAATGGCAATCTCATCCCTGTTTCTCGGTTAGGTGGGGATCTCCGTCCCCGCTAAAACAATTTTTTTTTAAAGAAAAAATAGGTAAAATTCAATTTTAAGGAATATTGATTTTTTATGACACTATTTCAAACTTATTACATCTTTGTGGTGGGAGGAGTGGATTTTACCGGTTTGTGGTGTTTATTAGCACGTCTGCTTGTTTGAATAGCGGATGTGAGCGGACGACGCGTTTTCGACGGGACGTAGGACTCCCTTTCGGATGAGGGCGCCACAATCTCGGGCAGGCCCTCCCTCGCGTGGGGTTTTTATAAATGGAAAATCACGTTTTGGAAAATAAATGGAATTAATGCATAAAAGAACCGAGACCTGAGTCTCGATGAATATTGTACAGTCGCCACCCGGCTCAGCTCAATCGGGAAATTTATAATGCAGCTGAACCGGACGAACGGCAGCTACACTATCCAGAGATTTGGGTCCGGACAAGTCCCTTATTTTGTGTCTAATTAAAATAAAATTGGTCAATGTTCAAAGATGGTATTTCAAATTCTAAAAGTCAATTTTATTGAAATAAATAGACATGCAGTGCGCATACAAATTAAGGTAAAATAGTAAATAATTAAATTATTACAACCCGATCAAATAAAAAAAATAAAAAAAAAACTCTCGCCTCACTTTACAAGCGCCTAATATACACGAGAATCTAGAAAAGATACAATCGCCTAGGATACACGATTTAATCTATTAAATTACATCCAAAATAAAAATTAAAGAAATTAAAACCTGCAAAACAGAGGGTTAGCACAATTTATACGGCACGCCATAAGTTAGACTCAAACAGACAGAATTGGGAAATCAAGAATTCGGGGGCATGCATTTAGAGGATAACCGGGTTAGCTCGGCTAGCCGGCCCGATTAGACTTGGAAAACATTTTGAAACGTCCCTGTATTTTGGTTTTTGTGGGAAAATCATTTTGAAAACAAATTTTCCAGTTTACATGCATTTTTACATATTTAGTGGGTCGGTTTTCGGGAGAACCGGGTCTCCGTCAATGAATTGTTCTAAATGTAATTTTACTGAAAATTGAATCTATGGTCGTGGATGCACACAACAAAAATCATTTTGATGGTTTTTGGTATTTTCTGAATTTTTATGGATTTTTGGAAATTTTAGGGGATAAAAATGGAAATTCTGGTTCTGGAAACCACGTTACAGTCGTATGATTGTAAACTACAGTCGTACGACTATAAGTGGCCCGGAGTCAGAATTTCGCCAAAATTTTATTAGAAGAAAACTGGGAAGAAAACGCTGGAAATCAAGAATACTCGTATGACTGTCAAGTACAGTCGTGCGACTGTTCTTGATTTCCAGAAGCAGAAATGCAGAAAAATGGGTAAAATGCAGAAAAACCACACCAATCACCCATAAAGCTTGTAAAAGAGAGGGGAAAAGGAGTGTTTACCTCTTTGGCGTGCGTCCACCGTAGGATTGACCCCTGGCATCGCTCCAATCCACTAAAGTCCGGACTTTTCTCCTTGAGTTAGGGTTTGAGAGTTTTGGGTCCAAAGATTTCCAAATGTTGAAGGATTCTGATGATGAGTTCTTCCCTTTTCTTTGGTTCTCTTCTTTCTCCTTTTCTCTCTTCTTATTTTCCTTCATTTTTTCTCTCTTTTTTTCTTTTCGTCTGTCTTTTCCTCTTTTTGGTTTTCTTCCCCTTTTTCTTCTACTTTTTCCAGCTTTTGAGGTATGGGTTGGCTTACCTACCACGATCTACAGTCGTACGACTGTAGCTTGGTTACAGTCGTACGACTGTAGCGATAGTCGTACGACTATACTCTTTTTTTTTTTGAAAGTAAAATTCCGGCGCTTACAGCTGCCGCTCGTGTGATCAAATTCACCACCCGAACTTAGTCTGGGATAGATGATGTGAATTTGAGAAACGCGACTCAAAGCGCCGCAGACACAGGAAAAAACCCGCTGTTGAAATAAGCCGATATCAGGTCTAGGTTACCCGAGGCGATGCTGGGGAGGAAATAAGCCGATATCAAGTTTAGGTTACCCGAGACAAAGCTGATGAGAAAATAAGCTGATATCAGGTTTAGGTTACCCGAGGCAAAGTTGAGGAAGAAATAAGCCGATATCGGGTCTATGTTACCCGAGGCAAAGGTGAGTTTGAAGTGTGGGATTCGAATTGGTTTTAAAGATCTAGGATCTTGCTTGAATCGATCTTCAAGAATCCGAAATATGGCTTGGGCGATTTTTCAAGGATTGAGAATCATGCTTGAAGAAGTTCAAGGATTTGAAATCTAGCTTGGAGAGATGTTCAAGGATTGGGAATCATGCTTGAAGAAGGTTCAAGGATTCGAAATCTAGCTTGAATGAAATAAAGGGTTTGATGTAGAACTAAGCCGATACCGGGTCCAGGTTACCCGAGGCAAAAGGAGGTGGATTGTAGATTAGCCGATATCAGGTCTATGTTTCCCGAGGCAACGGAAGGTGGAATTTTGATGATTTGAGACCTTACTGGAATTAGGTGGACTTGAAATAATAAGAGGTTCAAGGATCTGAAACCATGCTTGAACATAATAGAGTTCAAGGATTTAAGATCTGGCTTGATTGAAAAAGGGGTTCAAGGATTTGCAACCATGCTTGAATGTAATGGGGTTCAAGGGTTCGAAATCTGGCTTGAATGAAGAGAAGGGTTTAAGGATTTGCAACCATGCTTGAACGTAATGGAGTTCAAGGGTTTAAAAATCTTGCTTGAATGAAGAGAAGGGAATTCAAGGATTTGCAACCATGCTTGAACGTAATGGAGTTCAAGGGTTTAAAAATCTTGCTTGAATAAAGGAAGGGAATTCAAGGATTTGCAACCATGCTTGAACATAATGGAGTTCAAGGGTTTAAAAATCTTGCTTGAATAAAGGAAGGGAATTCAAGGATTTGCAACCATGCTTAAACGTAATGGAGTTCAAGGGTTTAAAAATCCTGCTTAAATGAGATGAGGAAATAGGTTTAGGAAGGATAATTTTGGTGTTGGCTGGGGAATGAGTATTTATCCCTTGATCGATGATTTTGGAAACAAAAATTTTTGCCCTTCGATCAAGGATAAATACGGCTTGATTGCTCTGCCCCTTGGAAACTTGATTGTTCTGCCCCGACATTGTGCCATCTCTGCTTTGAGAGCGATCCTGGTTAGGGGAGACCTGGTGATGGTAGTGGATACCTGCACTTGGATGAGTTGCGATGCATATGCATATGAATTGTACGTGTTTACTTTAAACGTATGCATGTATGTACAGATGCATGTATAGTTCTAAATGTATGCATGCAACATGTGGCTTATGCTTTGTTCTTGGTATCCGTGTGAGCCCGGAGACGGAATTCAGGGCTTGTGGCTGGCCCCTATGGTAGCCTAGTTGACCTAGCCCGATTGTCCCAACATGTCTCCTGATTAACTAATTATTACGCCAATCTAGGTATTAGGGGAGTTGGCCGTCTTGAGTGACTTTCCACTTTACCCTCTGAATATTCTGAAGCGTTGTCAGTGCTGAACGGATCATGATAGTTGGCCGTGCCGATGGATGGTCCGTTTGATTAAGCAAGAAGATGAGAGTGAGACTTTGCATTTCCGTACCGCACAACAGGAGTTTTTGTGATATTATCACGGGCTTGGATGCAGTGTCCTACTAATGGATGTTTATATGTAATGGCATGGTGCATGCAAGATGAACATCTGTTCGGAAGTCTAAACATGCACAATATTGCAATGGTGACACCATAATGAGTATAACAGGGGATATGACATTGACTCTGACTTTCTATATCACCCCTTTCCTGTTGCCGACACGTCCTTTCGGTTTTCCGTGTCAACAAGTCCTTTTTTTTTTTAGAAAGATTCTGTGATGGGCATTTCGTCTGCGTTGATCCCTTTCGCGACGGTTTGTCTTAGGATGGGAAAGATATATCTTGATATGTTCATTGCGACTCGCGAAGATAATGCTGTCAATGATGCCCAGTGGTTCGGTTTTTTACTTGCCCCTAATATTATAGGTTTGTGTTCGGGGAGTATTAAGGGTTTGTGTTTGGGAAGTAAAGCATTTCTACAGACAAGGTTCATTGTGCGATGCAGCCCGTAAGTGAACATTGACATGCAATGACATGACAAATGCAGATTGAACACCAAAATTGAATACAAGACATTCATGACGTAATGAATGCGGATGCATTAGGAAAATCTAAAATGTGGCTCTGGTTTTAATTAATGCCCTTCAAATTACCAATATGCCCTTTCGGTTTTACACATTGGAGTTTTTTTTTTTATTTAAGCCCGATCACAGGATAGAGATGCTATTGTGGATGGACAACCTGAGATGAAATCAATTAACCACTGGACTGTCCTGCGGTCTGATGCCGTATTCATGTTTCCAATTCACCCCAAATTCCAATTCAGGCACGGTTCCCGAATACTGAATTCTTGAAATGGTTGGCAAATGCAACTTTCCCTTTGAATATGAGCACAACAGACTTTGTAAGCTTTCCTGTTGATGGTATCGTCCCCTTCATGATTGTTGAAAGCTTTGTAAAGCCAAATTGTCCCAACACAGTTGGTGAAGTTCATAAATGCATGACCAAAATTTCCTCCGGTCTTGAAATCCATAGGCAATTAGAGGAAATCATAAGCAGGCTTTCCTTTGGACTTATTCTTGTTTTCCTCCAGACAATGCTTGCCCAGAATTTGTAGCAGATTATGTCTTTGAAATTGATTTGGTGGATTTCTGATCATCAGGCTTGTTTTTCCACCAAGATTAGCTTCAATCTCTTTTTATTCAGCTTGGTCTCTTTAATAGTCAATTTCTTAGGCAACCACTGTTGTTCCTTTTCACCTGCAGAAACTATTTTCTTCTTACTCTGGAATCTCGGAGCTATGTATTTCATTTTCCCCCTTTTTCAGCATTGTTGAACTCATTTGAAGCAGATTCATATCCAAATCCTCTATCTATCATCAAATCAAATCCCTTCCCACTATCTGAGGGTACTAAATAATTAGTCTAGGAGTTTAGATTGAAGAGAAATGGCGTGGGATTAAAAGGGTATCCCCAATTTGGTACAGGTTGATGATAAACGAAGACGGATTGAAATGGCGCCATAAGCACCTGTTCCGATGCCCTTCCGCTGATGAGATGGTGCGGAACAAAAATGATATGGAGCAGCATTGGGGTTCAACTTCTTGTTAGAAGCCATTGAAGGTAGAAAATATGGAATCACAGAATCAGTTCAAGTTCCAGAGAGAAGATGAAAGTGAAGGAAAGACAATAAAGGGAAGACAAAGGTGTTGAAGGCAAATGGAGAAGACGGAGAGGAGGATGAAAAGGGAACTGCTTTGGGTAAAGACACCGATCTTCTCCGTCACCGCGCGAAGTTAACTTTTCAGAACAGGCAACAACGTACTTATCTCCATTGTCTCAACTCATTGACCCCGGCATTTCATGCGATAGATGGGCCGCCCCCAGATTCATTAAGCACTCAACAGAGTTTGACTTTATGATTGAAGAGAGCATAACTTTAGACCAGGAGCAGAAATTTGACCATAAGAGAGAGCTGAGGTCTTCCACCGGTGCTTCTTTTTTTTTTTCTTTTTTTTTTGAAGAAGCTAAATCCAAACCACAGCCACCTATTGATTTTCCTGCTGCATTCAGATTCATGCATGTCATGCGTGCTTGATATGTCTTTTTGGATGAACAATGCATGTGTAATGTCATATACACATGAATGCCACACAAACAAGACTATACATGCACTAAAACTAATGTCTGCTTTAGAGTTTTACAGCATGGTGGGTGGCGAAGGTCATTTGGATTTTTAGGGCTTAGTGCTTTTTAATGGATTTGGTTTTTGATGTGAGATGCTTCTTTCCAGCATGAATTAGGCTCAAAGGTTAGTTTGGGGCTCAGCTCTGAAACTTGGTAATGGTCCCTGGTTTGGAACGATTTGGGTGTATTGTGGGCTGTCTAAGTTGAAACTTTTAGGGCAAGACCAGCAGCGTTTAGGATCGTGGTTTGTAGGGATCACTGATCTAGGTTGGCAATTGATTCAAATGAAATGGTGCCATCCCATTATTTGCTTGGTAGACTTCTTCTCTTTCTCTTTTTTTTTTCTTTTTTTTTTTGAAGAAAAGGGCTTTAACGGAAGTCAGGTTCACTTGTGAATTCCCTGTAAGACTCTGATTGATGTCATGCATCTTAATATTATGCGTGATGGACATGTCGTTTCAGATGATCAAATGCATGCTTAATGCCATATACATGTAATCACCACATAAGTAAGAAAATAACAAGATGCATTGCATTCAAAAATGAGTTCAATACACTTTACAACAAAATGAGTTCCCTACGAGAAGGAGCCTCTAAAGGTATTGATCTCACAGCGCCCGACTATTCCTTATCCGGTCACTGCCCTGGTTCCAATGTCACTGCCCCACTCTCATCAGATCAGGCTTTGGAGCTCTTCATCATATTCCTCTCCCCGGGAGGTTTGAGGAATTTCTTTACCAGTCTCCCTGCTTGCCCCCAGTTGCTCATTAGTAGCGGATGGCACCTTTAATCTTCCCTCATCAACTAACTTCCGGATCTCCTTCCTTAAAATATAGCAAGCATTGGTTCGCTGAACTGTCACTACATGATAGGTGCAGAAGTTGTTCTTTTGATCCGGTGCCGGCTCCACATACAGCTTGACGCTCTACAGTAGCCCCTCTTTTCTACATTTGGCAAATAATTGGCTCAGCGAGAAAGGCCACGGGGATATGCCCTTTCCGTCACCCTTGGGGAGTGAGCTCCTGGTTGGTCACAGACCAAGGTCAGTGTTGGCTTTGAGGGGGGCCATTGATTCTGCTTCACCATTCAGCCCTCTTATTACTCCTTCAAGCTCAATCACACGTGCCTCCAATTCAGAGCACCTTGTCGTCAGCTTTTCCATCTTGTCCAGGTCACCTCCTAGCATTTCCTTCAACATTGCCGCTGCCTCTTCCCTGACCGCCTTTCGGAATCACGATGAGGCAACATAATCATCTAGGACATCTGTTACTAGGCCAGCTATTCTCGAGACTCCTTCCCTTTCCTCCCTTGATAAGAACATTTGTTAGCACTGACTGGGGCATGCGCACAAAAGATACCAAGTCAAGGGATGATGCAGGTATGAATGCGAGATGCGATGCATACATGTATGAACGATGATATAATGCGATGCCATGTCATGTTATGCAATCCTAAGCTAGTCATGTGCACACAAAGCCAGGAATGGAAACATGCAAAATGCAATGAATGTTGTTGACGAAGCTATATACTGAAGTATAGCGTGGCATATAAATATACACCACATGGATAAAATGACACACAGGGTGTCCACAGATCGAAGCAAGGTGGTACTTGCGAAGGGTTTACGTGTAGAGCGTATCTTACACGGGAGGAGAGTTGATGTTTGAAATGGTACGTGTAGAGTGGATCTTACACGGGGAAGAGAGCGGTACGTGTAGAGCGTGTCTTACACGGGAAGAGGTTTAATGTTTAGAGTGATACGTGTAGAGCGTGTCTTACACGGGGAGGAAGGGTAGAATTTGATGCGGTAAGTGCAGAGCTGGTCTTGCACGGGGAATTTGGAACGACACGTGTAGAACTTATTCTTACACGGAGAGGAAATGTGTAGAGCTTGTCTTGCACAGAAAGATATAGGGAACGATACGTGTGGAGCTTAGTCTTACACGAGGAGGAAGGGTAGAATTTGATGCGGTACATGTAGAGCTGGTCTTGCACGGGGAGATTTGGAGCGGTACGTGTAGAGCTTGTCTTACACGGGGAGGAAATGTGCAGATCTTGTCTTGCACGAAAAGATATTTGGAATGATATATGTAGAGCTTGTCTTACACGGGGATAAAGGGTAGAGTTTGATGCGGTACATGCAGAGCTGGTCTTGCACGGGAAGATTTGGAGCGGTACGTGTAGAGCTTGGTCTTACACGAGGGAAGGTTTAGTGTTTAGAGTGATACGTGTAGAATGTGTCTTACACGGGGAGGAAATGTGTAGAGCTTGTCTTGCACAGAAAGATATATGGAACGATACGTGTAGAGGTTAGTCTTACACGGAGAGGAAGGGTAGAGTTAAAGAAGTACGTGCAGAGCTGGTCTTGTATGGGGGAATTTGGTATGACACGTGTAGAATTTAGTCTTACACGGGGAGGAAATGTGTAGAGCTTATCTTGCACGAGAAGATATTTGGAATGGTACGTGTAGAGCTTAGTCTTACACGGGAAGGATGGGTAGAGTTTGAAGCGGTACGTGCAAAGCTGGTCTTGCACGGGGGAATTTGGAGCGATACGTGCAGAGCATGTCTTACACGGGGAGGAAGTGTGCAGAGCTTGTCTTGCACGGGGGAATTTGGAGCGATACGTGTAGAGCTTGTCTTACACGGGGAGGAAGTGTGCAGAGCTTGTCTTGCACGGGAAGATTTGGTATGACACGTGTACAACTTAGTCTTGCACGGGGAGGAAATGTGCAGAGCTTGTCTTGCACAAAAAGATATATGGAACGATACATGTAGAGCTTAGTCTTACATGGGGAGGAAGGGTAGAGTTAAAGTGGTACGTGCAGAGCTGGTCTTGCATAGGGGAATTTGGTTTGACACGTGTAGAACTTAGTCTTACACGAGGAGAAAATGTGCAAAGCTTATCTTGCACGAGAAGATATTTCGGTATTTAGGTGTGCGGGACACAAGGATAGGGTTTCTAATGATTATGGAGGACCTAAAGGGCTTGATGGAGTTTCTAGCATTTTTGGAACACTTAAATGATGGTAGTGTATGCTGTGAAGTCCTTGGTGCTTATGGAATGCTTGAACATTGTGGAGTGCTTGAATGTTTGATGGATGAATGAGATGTACATCGTGAGATAATGAGGATGATCCCTCTTTATTTTTATTATTTTATTTTATTTTATTTTATTTTTTTTTGACTTTGGACATTCCAAGTGCACCTAATGATATGCAAAAATGCCATGTGTGGACCACCACACGGCTAAAAGGTTCAGCGCTTTTGGGGCACCTAATGAATTTCATGAAATGGTTATGTGTGTACCGACACACGGACAGAGTTCGACGCTTTGTAGGTCTATGAGATGATATGAAATGGTCACATGGGACCGGCCCATGGACTGAGTTCTGATGGTTTTGAGCGTATGAAATGAAATGATGTTGTAAGCGAGTCACGTGTACTGGGGACACGGACAGAGATTCGGCGTTCGGGGAACACCTTTCATGATTTGGGATATTATGATATGCTCCTACATGTATACTAACCCGGCACTCGGGGAGCACCTTGAATAATGTAGTAATGTCATAAAGTAATCCGATGTGGATCACAGTGTTGTATGGTGTTTATGAAGAGTGGGTATGGTGTCATGAGATGCATCGTGTGGAGGATCACACGAAAGTGGGCCTAAGACCGTTGTGGCTTTTATTGAATGAAATGATTTTGGTGGAATTGGCGAATGCAATCCGGTCATCGGCAAAACACGGGTATTTTGGGATACCCGATATATGATGGAATGATATGATCATGGTGTTGGAAATGTAAGCTTTGAGACCAATGATGATGAGAACCAGTCACAGTCTGGTTATGTTTTTCTCCTGAATGGCGGTGCCATTAGTTGGAGGTCCTTAAAGCAGGCCACCATTGCTGACTCTACAACGGAAGCTGAGTACATAGCTACGTGTGAAGCTACAAAGGAAGCCGTTTGGATCAAGAAATTCATAACCGAGTTGGGAGTAGTACCTACTATCCTTGACCTAGTTGATTTTTTTTTTTGTGATAACAATAGGGCCATCGCACAAGCTAAGGAGCCCCGGTCATACAAAAGATCCAAATATGTGCTCAGAAAGTTTGACCTCATTCGGGAGATCGTGAACAGAGGTGACATATCATTGCAGAGGTTTAACACCAAGAATAATGTCACTGATCCATTGACCAAAGCGCTGCCACAGACACAGAACTACGATCATATCAGATCTATAGGAATTAGGGCAATGCCCACTTGGAACTAGTGCAAGTGGGAGATTGTTGGTGTGCTTTAGTTCTTAAGGCATTGGATTCTTGTATTTTGTATTATTCATTAAGACTCATTGTATGAATACGTTATTTGTGTCACATTAATAAAGGCAATTAATCTATTTCATTTATATCTTGTGCTATAATATGAGTAGAGTATCCATTGATTGATAATCATAAAACCTATCCCAGGTCTGTTCTAATCGTCGGATCGAATAGAACCACAGACTTGTATATTTGATGACTGTATGGCAGTTCTTAACTAGCCATAGTACTTGTATAGTCAATCATGAATATAGGTACATGTCGTTGACATGGGACTGGATCGATCCGCACAAGAAAGCCACATGGTTGTCAGGTCATAGGTCTTTCTTGAGTAGGTCACTTTTGTCCTCAGACCAGATTTCATTATAGTATCAATATGGAATCCGGTTCACTTTGACATACGCTGAACAGGTTTGTAAAAGGATGCTAAATACAGGTATGATTGGGTGGACCGGTGAACATGTTGATATTGATGATGAAGTGATGGAATTGCCACTCGGGTAACACCAAGATGATATCATTAGCCACTTAATGAGTGGGACTGATAAGTGTATGGCCATACCCAAGTAAGTCGGTGCTTATTTGATTAATCAGTCAACTCAGGATCAAGAAAAATAATAAACAATAGAAGAGGATGACGGACACCATGCCTCTTGTTTATTCATATCGATATCGTTAGGCAAAGGATAGTATGAGATTACTACCGGGTGAGTGTCTTCTAAAGACTGCTGCATCTCTGTCTTAATTGGGGGCTGTAATGGTTTGCTAGAACCCACTTACAGTCTGTGGGCCTTGGGCCTACTGCCAACATAAAGACAGACCCATAGGATCGTGTATATAGATCAACTGAGCTGGAACTTATAGAAATTGTACATGTAGTGTACATTGGAAGGAATGCGTTAATTAATTAGTTGACATTCGGTGTGTAGGTAATTAATTGACATTGGGTTGAATTTAATTTAATTAATAAGTTTACATAATGTAATTAATTAATTTATCAATTAATTGAATTACATAAAGTAAACAATTAATTAAATAATTTTCCTAAGTAGAAAAATTAAATACATGTATTGTATTAACTTAAGTGTGATTTAATTTTATTTAGGGGTAATTCAATTTAGCCAAATGGAATTAAATTACATAGTATATACTTTTTAATTAAAGTTTATTTATGTAATTATAATCCTAGTGGGCTTGGGTTTAATTAACCTAATTAAAACCCAATTAGACAAGGTGTCTATATAAGGGCACACTTAGGGAAAAAAAACCTAATTCAACTCTAATTAATTGCTGGAAATTTCAGCCACCAATAGCAGCCCCAAAACAGTTGAAAATCCCAGCATTAAACCTCCATTCCTTCGCGTCTTCGGCTAGCACCGGTTCCCGCTCAATAGTTGGTCGTGCACCGGACTTTGGAGATCGCAGTTTCAAGAAACGATTCTGCAGCAGTCTCTAGAGGAGACGAATCCGGTGAGTTAATCTCTCTTGATTCTTATTTGATTTTATTCTAATCAATGGTAATTGGATACGATAGGTGGATTCTAGGAAATTTTAAACGTTGTATTTTCTGCTACGCCACGTTATTTTTCCAATGACAAATCCCAACAAAAAACATAGGCCTTGGAGTAAATTTGTTAGGGGGTGTATTGACATTCCAGACAGGTATTCCCAGGGCATCGGATGCCAATCCCGTCTCCCCTTCCACATCTAAGTCATCTATAAGAACATAGATATCCTTGAGTAGATCTCCCAGCTAGGCTATTGATATTTCTATGAGTACCACTTCACCTACAAGGCTAACGTCCTTTCTAGAGTTGAGGTACACTTCCCTTCTAAGATCGACCACTATCTTCTCCAATTCAGCACATCTGGCCTTTAATCTTTCCATAATAGGGTCCTTCGAATAGCTTGCCCTAAACAAATCATACTGGTCTTGACGCGTCCTCCTAACCGGCCCCTGACTTGTATTGGCAACCCTTGCCCTACCAACTGTAGTTGAGCTGCTAGGATGCTCATTCCAGTCCCCTTCAAGTTGGACTATTGCTTTATAAACCTCACTCAAAGTATAATAATACTGGCACTTCAGGTTTACTTTATAGACACTTAAGCTTCCTTCTAGAAGCTTTCGAATTAACTCATCTTCCCTAAAGTGCTTCCTCAGCTAAATCAGTTTCCCTATCCATCTCTGATAGAAGTCTATGAAGGACTCTCCAGGCTGTTTCTTTACCTGCTCCAGGTCATAAAGCCTCACTCACATCACATCATTGAAACTAAAGTGCACTGTAAACACCTCAGAGACACTATCCCATCTCCACTGTACATCTTCAGGTAGATTATTATGCCATACTAGCGCATTTCCCTAAATGTGTCTCGGGTAAGCCCACTCCCGTGTAAGCAGTCATTCTGCGGACTCCGAGCCCAATGGCTGATCACTTTATCAACATCAATACACCCTGAAATTGAGCTGGATGCCTCTGTTATCTCAACCTATATCCTCTCCAGTTCTTCTTCATAAGTGGGTGTTCTTTCTAGTTCCTTATCGAACCAGTTCATGTTCCCTAGATCATTACTATTTGAGAACCCCCAAAAGGTGGCACTTCCATGTTCAATACCGCTACCACAGAAGGAGTATCTGCCTTGATGATTATAACCCTATTGTCTGAGGGGAATTTGATCTTCTAATGGAGAGTGGAGGGCACCCCAACTAGAGGATGAAACCACGGTCTTCCCAAAAGCAATGAAAAGGTGACTGGAATGTTAATCACCTTGAAAGATACCGTGGATTTGATGGGCCCAACTTCGATCTTAGCCACAACTAATCTCTTACAGTCATCATATGCCTTAATTACCATGGAGGATCTCTTCAGGGCTTCCTCGCTTAGATTTAAATAAGGAAGCATATTTTTAGGGCATATGTTTAGGGCAAAACCATCATCTACCATCACACATGGCATAACGTGGTCCAGGATGTTGGCCTTTACATAAATGGCCCTGTTATGGCCCCATCCTTCCATCGACATGTCCTTCTCTGTGAACACAATTTCGAAAGCCTTCTTATCAACTTGATTCAGCAGACAACATATAGCTTGCATAGGTTACATAGGAGGGACTTCGATATCCCTGAGTTTCCTGGCCGATGCCTCCCGATATTTTTCGGAGGCCAAAATTAGATCCCAAAGACTTGTTTGCACTAGGGACTTCTTCATCTGAACCACTACAAAGTCACCTTTTTCTACTGCTCTTGGGGGTTCCGTGCTGCCTCCCCCTACTTCCATTGATCTCTGCCCCTGTTGGGCCTTAGTCACCTCGGGCCCCTATTGGGTCATTGGTTGATAAACCCGACCACTGCGGGTGATGTTTTTTACTTCCTCTATTCTTTCTACCATTTCTGCCTTCTGACTACTCTAGCTTTCATATTCATCTTCTGAATCCAAATCATCCAAGGTCATTGTCACAGGAGCTTGGACTTCTCCCACCTGATTCTCTCCCTTTGTCCTGACCGAACGGACCATAGGGCTAGGTTGTAAAACTTGTACAAATATGAAGTTGTCAAGTAAACCCGATTGCACCATGTTCACCTACCTTTCAAATCATGGCAATGGGTTAGTCTGTATACTAGGCTTTGGGGGTTCTTGCAGTTTGCCCTCGTCCATTAACTTCTGGATATCATCTCTTAATCTTAGACAATTGTTGGTTCGGTGACCAACCAGCACATGATATGAACAAAAGTTGTTTTTATTAGCCTCAGTCAGAGGGTTATATAGATGTAGTGATTGTAGTAATCCACCATTTCTACATTTGATAAATATCTTAGACAGTGATAAAGCCCATGGTGATACTCCTACAGCTTTCTGTTCTTCCTTCTTTAATCCTTGTGAAACTGTTGCTATCTCTGCACTTCTGACAGTTGACTGAACCGGCTGATTCTTCTGAGCTGAATTACCAGCACCTCCACTACCTTGACTTTGACCGCCAAACCTATATCCTAAGCTTACACCAGTACTGCCCATGGATCTGTATCCGGTGCAGTTGTTACCCAAGTCCCGCTCAATTCGGGATGCCATCTTGTACACATCATGTAAAGATGTAAAGTCTTGGTATTTCATCTCATTCTGAGACACATCTAAAGTACCTTTTATTAGTTTCATAATTAGCTCATCTTCATTTGGCATGTTGTTTAGCTGAACCATCTTCTTTATCCACCTGTTGTAATAATCAGTAAATGGCTCATTATACTTTTGTTTAGTACGCTTGAGGTCATAAAGCTTTACTTGGATTTGCGTATTAAAGCTATAGTATCATGTGAAGGCAGCTGAAAATGCCTCCCAATCCATTTGCACCTCTTCCGGCTGAGCATTGTACCAGGTTAATGCTCCAACATCCAGTGTAGTGGAGAACAGGTTTACCAGCTTATAAAGATGCACTCGCACATGAGTGTGTATGAATGGAGTTTCGGCGTATTTGTATGCCTAAGGGAAGGACACAAGATACTGCTTGTAAAGATGTACTTACACATGAGTGTGTACGGATAGAGTTTCAATGTATTTGTACCTTTAGGGCTGGATACAAGACGCTGCTTGTAAAGATGTACTCACACACGAGTGTGTACAGATGGAGTTTCAATGTATTTATACGCCTATGATTTGAAGCAAGACAACTTGCAATGGTTTAGACTCATACACGAGTGTGTACGGACAAACATCTGGCATGTTTGGATGCCTAAGGTTTAGGAGCAAAGCTTATCTTTGCAAAAGGTGAAGTAGTACATGAGTGTGTACCGATGGAGTTTTGATGTATTGGTAAGCCTAAGGTTTAGGAGCAAAGTGTGTCTTTGCAAAAGGTGAACTTGTACACGAGTGTGTACAGATGGAGTTTCAACATATTGATATGCCTAAGGTTTAGGAGCAAAGTGTGTCTTTGCAAAAGGTGAACTCGTACACGAGTGTGTACGGATGGAGTTTCAACATATTGGTACGCCTAAGGTTTAGGAGCAAAGTGTGTCTCTGCAAAAGGTGGACTCATACACAAATGTGTATGAATAGAGTTTTGGTGTATTGGTATGCCTAAAGTATGGGAGCAAAGTGTGTCTTTGCAAAAGGTGAAATCGGACATAAATGTGTACTGATGAAGTTTTGGCATATTGGTACGCCTAAGGTTTAGGAGCAAAGTGTGTCTTTGCAAAAGGGAACTCGTACATGAGTCTGTATGGACGGAGTTTCAGCATATTGGTACACCTAAGGTTTAGGAGCAAAGTGTGTCTTTACAAAAGGGAACTCGTACATGAGTGTGTACGTACAAAATTTCGGCATGTTTGAACGCCTAAGGTTTATGATAAGGGTTACAGATTGGTATATATGCATGATATTACGGACCCAAACATTGGTATAATGATATGCCTAAATCTTAAGAATGTGAATGTCACACAATGCATATGGTTGCATAAAAAAAGGGTTAGGGTGACACACACAAATGTTGATTATGTGTATGTTGTGATAAAGGATGTTTGTCACACAATTGATTATGGCTATATAAAAGTGTTAGTTGTGTATGCATCACATTATATGTTTTACGGGAATGAAATGAAAAAAATATAAATCCTGTACATCGAGCAAACATTTTACCGTAAGCAAAAGGATGCTCATCCTACCAACCTTATTTCTCCGCAATTGGTTAATTCAAAACTGCCCTATCTATTGGTTCTCTTTGTTATCATCGGGGGAATAACAAAGGCATCTCTCGAAAAAATGCAATTTTGAAGTTCTGGATATCCTATAGAGAAATTACTATGACTTTCTATATGGGCTATGGTCACACCAAGGGTTAACATCAAGGCTCTTGTATACTCGTCACTTCTCCCCACTCAAGGGTCTGAACAAAGGGGTTCATATTAGGCTACGAGTGATGTACCATATCCATGTCTTGGGGAGCTTCTGATCCGTCTGCTACACTTCAAAAGTACATCAGGGTGAATAAGGAATTTTCGGAAACGTATATACATAAGTGCCTGTGATATGATGCAAACAAAAGAGTGTGAATTGAGAAGGTTAAGCTATTTCACATAAAACATTTTCAGTGTTTGTCTATTGATTTTATAAAAATCATGCATCACAAAGTCGCCATTGTGAGTGGGTGAATCCTCGACGCACGAGTAGGGCCGCGATACCGACATCAGAGGGTTTCAATATTAGAAAACTTGGATTTCGGGTTTTGAAAAATAATAAGCAAAAACAAAGGAACGTATGAAACTAATTCCTCATGCCTTAAAGGTTGACAGGAATCGCCACCTGGCTCAGCTCTTACCGGAAAATTATGGTATAGCCAAGCCTAATAAGGATTCCTATATCTTTAAGACAGAGATTCTGGTCCAGGCAAATCACTTATTTTTGTTTTATTATGAAATAGCATTTAACTATACCAGATATGCGCTTTTTATTATTTCACTCCTTATTCATTATTCAACCTTAGATATTTACTATATGTTCATACAGAAAGCCATAAAGAAATTTAGAAAGCAATAAATAAATTTGAGAAATAAAATTATTACAACCATATCAAATAAACTGTCCTAGGGGATATATTTGATAAAAATGAGATAGGGGCACAATCACCTATTATACATGAAATATTCTAAAAATAGAAAGCTAACATTCATCTAACCTAACATATATCTACCTGCAAAATAGAGGTTAGTGATATAGATAAATATAAGCACATTGGATTCATATCTGACAAAATGGGATATCCAGATAGCTCGGGGTCATTCATTTAGGGGATAATCGAGAAAACCCGACAGATTTACTTGATTAGACCTAGAAAACAATTTTATAAACGCCCTATATTTTTGGATTTGGAGAAAAAGGTTTTGGAAAACAATTTTTCCAATTTTATATTTTTTGTTTAGCATGGCAATTTGAGTCGGTTATCCAGAGATTTATTGAAAATGTCTATCGTTTAGGTCCTAAAAATTCTTTGAAATTAAAGCTAGGCCATAAAGCGCATAAACACCCAAAATTATTTTTATGAAAAGTGAATAAATAACGACTAATGGGATAAATAAAATGTTATGCTGGGGAATGAATCACTAAAATTGTGTGGTTCAAAAAGGGGTCAACTATGGACCTTGGGGTCCAGATTTAACGATAAAAATAAATTTCTTTTTATGATTTTAACACGTAGAAATTCATTTTAGGGTTTTCTCCTTTTGAATTTTATGATCATTTGGGGTTCTATCAGTTGATTAGATTGAGAAATTAGAGATTTTCACCCAGGATACTTAAAATAAAAAATCCCAGAAAATAAAGAAAATTACACAGGAGCTTATAGGTCGTGATGAGTCGTACGGCTCAACTTCCTCCCAAGATGGGCTGTGCGGCCTAAAAGATAGGTCGTACGGCCCTGGTCTAAAATTTATAGCAAAACTGATTTCGATTTTCAACAAGTTTAACAAAGCATAGGAAAATCAAACAATCCAGGAATGATGAGATAGGATTTGTATCCTCTCAGAGATTAACTTTGGCTTGTATATCTAGGTTTTCGGGAAATGATCCAAATCCATTCCTTAAAGCTTTGAATTGGTATAACTCATGAAACGAACCGAAACTCGCCGAGAATTAAAATGCTGCTATGGATAACTTAAAACCATAAAGATTTACATATCAAAATGGGATTTTGGTGTTTGAAAGGGTTGGATTTGGATTGGTTTTGATGTTGGAAGCTTGAAGAATAGTTGATGAAAATGGTAATGAAGTGTTTTTATTTAGAAAAGTGGGTTACAGAGAAAAGAAAAAGTTAAAGGAGGAGATGATGTCTTGGTGCAGATGAAGGATAGGTCGTGGTCTCGTAAAACCTGGGTTTGCTCAATTACCTTCTTTATTCCTTTTAATCCCTAATAATTCTCTGCACCCATAATCAACAAGCTTTAGAGAATTATTTTTTAATTCTGCTGTAGAGATGGGCCGTACGGCTCATTTGCCTTATGAATTGGGCCGTGTGGCCTCATTGTAAAGCAGTATAGATCTTCCTTGAAGTCCAACTATACTCACTTTAACTAGCTCTCTTCCACGGCTTAACCCTCAAATTTTGGGCCGTGCTGCCTCTTGAGATGGGCCATAAGACCGATCTTCCATGGTGAAATTCCCCTTTTTCGATTCCGGCAGTTTTCGGTTCCTTTTTGGCATGAGTTTAAATCCATTCTTTGCTTCTTGGACCTGTATTCTAGACAAATTTAGATAAAGGATAACCGAAAATCTTCATCATAGAGGTCAGACAAAAATCTGTGCTCACAGATACACTGATTATACCTTCTGATATACTGATTATACCTTATTTATATATTGTTTATACTTTTGTAGAACTGTTAGACTTTGTTTATACATTGATTATACCATTTGATACACCGATACAATAATTATATCTTACTTATACTTACTGATACACTGAACCTTCATAGTACCTTTTGATATACTGATTATAACTTAGTTATACCTTGTGATACACTATTATGCTAATTGCATCTTAGTTATGCCCTTTGATGCACTGATTATACCTTCTTATATATTGATTATACCTTATTTATACATTGTTTATATCTTTGTACAACTGTTAGCCTTTGTTTATATATTGATTATACTATTTGATACTTTGATTATACCTTTTAATAGACTGATATACTAATTAAACCTTAGTTTTACCTTCTGATACACTGATTATACCTTAGTTATACCTTTTGATACACTAATTATACCTTAGTTATATCTTAAGATACACTATTACAATGATTATACCTTAGTTATACCTTAGCATACACTATTACATTGATTATATCTTAGTTATACCTTAAGATATACTATTACACTGATTATACCTTAGTTATGCCTTTTTATACACTAATACACTTATTATACCTTAGTTATACCTTTTGATATACTGATTATACCTTTGTTATACCTTTAGTTATATACACTTTTCATGCAAAAACTGAAAGTGAAAAAAAAATCAGAAAAAAATATATAATCAAAGTACCAGATGGTATAATTAATGTATAAACAAGGTCTAATAGTGTTTTTTATTGTTGTAATATATGTTTTCATTGTCACATACGTTGTTTATACATTTTTTTTTTGATATATACTGTGTTTTAAAATTGTTTACACACTTTTTGTATATTGTTTATACACTGTTTATACAAAAACTGGAGGTGAAAAAAAAATATAGACATATGGATTTCATTTTGAAGAGAAAAAAAATGAAAAAAAACTTTCTAAAGTTGCATGATAAAAAATAAAATGATTGTGAGAAAAATACGAAATTAGATTAAAATTATAAAAGATGAGAGAGAAAAGTGAACAAAGTAGAGAAGGTATTGTTGAAAAGGCTTTCACATATTTTTGTAATTTTCAAAATTTTTGAAAACATTTTTGCAAAATTCTCCTTAAAAGGTATTTTTGTAAACAAACCCTATTTTTGTATATATTTTTGTTAAAAAAAAGATAATAAAAGATTGTTTTCTTCCTTATATAAAACCCTAGAACATTCCCACATGCAGCAACAGCCACCATTATTGTTGTTGCTGCTGTAGGGGTTGATAATAAAGGATCCCAATAGGGATCCTCCGACGGTTAGGGGGATTCAACCCTGTCCAGCCCGGCTCGTTTTGCCGCTGTTTCTCCCATTAGCAGCTCCTCGATTCGGCCATTCAACCATTCCTATTCCACAAAGTCCATGTCTAGGGCTAAATACATTGCTAGGGTGTGAACAAGAGTCAACATTATTATTCCTTAGGGAAAGTTGATGACTACCCTTAGTTAATGATAAGAATTTCTAAAAAAATTCATTAAATCACCTCTTGAATTGATTAAAGTATGGATAAATTATATCTATGGTACAAAGACTTTAGTGCTCTCCACAGCTTGGTACACATACTTCATTTCTCCACAGAAAAATACACATTCTTATATATGACCAACTATTGTAGGTAAACTAAAAAAATGCTAATGTGGCTTTGTTTGACCTAAATATTTGACTTTTTATAGGTATCACTTATTGTGAAAAGACCCTTTTACCCCTTAAAGTACATACTTTCCCCTTTACTCTCTTTCTCATCTCTCTCTCTCCCTTCCTCTCTCTCTCTCTCTCTCTTTCTCCATCTCTCTCCTCACCCCAAAAATCTTATCGGTTTTGATCGGTTTTTTATTTTGTGTAAAAATATAACTAGAAGGGAACTTTGACATTGAAAACCGATCAAAACAAAAAAATCAACAATCAAGGCACAAAAATGTTAGTTGCATACTTTAGTGGCATCATTTATGGATAAAGAGTAACGACCTTTACGAGAAATGGAAAATGAGTCTGACTCAAAAACTAAGAATAAATAAGCGAATTACCTAATAAGCAGCTGCGTCTCTCACTACCACCGATGTCGTCGCTCAAAAGAGCCCATGAAATTCACAGCTAATCAAATTACAACATACATCACATCATCCAATCAAATCAAATTTATTGGAATTTAATATGCATGAATATGTTAACCAAATTTATTTGCCATAGTCGTTATGTAAATTGCCAATTTTGAGATTCTTGGTCTAAGCCTTGTGATAGGCTTGGGCCCAAGGCCCATTAACCAATCCTATTGTCTTCCATTAGAATGGGGCGATGAAGAAAACATAAGTTAGCCATTCAGAGATTCGTGCAAGAAACTCTCGAATCAGTTTCCTTTACCAATTTCAATTTTAACATATCCAATATTATAAAATCTCAATTAAGAAACCATGTGCATCCAATGCCATAATAAAACATGTGAATTTTAAAACCATTTTAAAATTCACCATCTCGGGCCAAGATAAAACCCGCAAAATAGAAAAAAAAGGCTCGAGAATGCTACTGGAAAAACTGACCAGAAGCCCAAGAGACATGCGGCTCTGGCACAAAACCCATGAGGCTATAGCCTAGAGTCATAGGGCTCTTAGCAATAATTGCACGCTTGTCCAAGAAACGGATTAGAAAAATCTGCCTAAAAAGTGACAATAGCCATGCAGTCATTAAAGAAATAATCATGCGGCCTTTGACACAATCGTGTGGCTATTGTTCCCTAAAACAGAAAACAAGATGAGCGACTAGAGACCATATCTGTATGGCTTAAAATGATAGCCATGTGGATGTTTGTAATAGTTGTACGGCTCTGGTTTTCTGGGTGCAAATTTGCTGACAAACCAGCAACAAAACCAGTCGGTTCTTCCACCAAAAACACTGGAAACAGATTGGAAAAAGTGGAAAACAAACCAAAAACCCAGAAATCCAATCAACACAAAGCTAGGGTTCCAAAAACCAAATTGATTCCAAAACCCATTTCAATCAAAAAGGAACCAAACATGAACCCTAACTCCCAAAATCCATAATCAAAGCCAAGTAATTTCTGATACCACTATTTGAACCTATCCCGGTTGTAAATGAAACAAATTGTGGAACAAAACAATTACAACTAAGGATCATGCCTAAGATCTCAAAGAGGAGAAAAGATTTTTCACCTTAACTGTCCCCGCTAAGAAATGGATTTGACAAGTGCTTGTTCCTCCTCAATGCTCACACACAAGAAACCCTTGAGGATGGATCAAGTGCTAGCTCTAAACCAAATCTCCAATGGAAGCCAAACTCTTTTCTTCCAACGTCTCTAAAACCTTAAGAGGTGGAGAGGATGAGAATGGAGGCTAGAATAGGTTTAGAGAAATAACGTTTCATCGTATTCCTTTCATATGAGACATAAAAGGTGAGAATCCCTATTCTACCGTTCGTAATAAAATATCTAGATATTTTCATCTTTTAAAATATCTAGAATATTCTACCATATGTTTAACTTAACTAAAATTCACCATGTTAATAAGTTAAAGTAACAACTCTCATAATGAGGTTATATTATTTTACTTGACCTTAACTATTTAAATCCATAAAATCCATATAACCCTTCATACATAAAAGATTAATATGTAACCATTACATATTAAAATGGTATGCGATAAAAGCCACCCAGGCTTCTTTACGTGTGATCTTGTAGGATCATCCATATGTTGGCAGTAGGCCCAAAATTACCATTCGGCCCATAAGTTGTAAGTGCCTCTAGCAAGCCGTTACAAATCCTAATTAGGATGAAGATGTCAACATAAAAAAAATGAGACATATAATGTATATCGTACATATCACGGGTTTAATTGGAAAAAATTAAATCATACATATCACGTATATAAAATTATATAATAAATTGAAATGAGACACTATGACACTATTGTGAGCACGGATTTTTGTCCGACCTCAGTGATAAAAACCCAAAGGTTATCCCTCGCAATGAGATTTTTGCAGTAACACAATCCGAGGAGCAAAAGTCGGATTTCAACGAGCCGAGGAGACAACCCAAAAATTGTCCGAGAAATCCCCAGCTTTTAACCCAAATTTACATAGAACCGCATGCCTTTTTCCTCCCGCGTAAATAATATATTATATAATATTATATTATGTTATATTATATTATATATAAATAAAATATTAAAATAAAAAAGGGAGGATGGTGATGGCGGCTATCACATGGGCGCCCATCACCACTTAAATCATTTTAATAATAATAATAATAATAATAATAATAATAATAATAATAAGAAGCATAGATGGGCGTGAGAAGTGGGCAGAAAGGGGGGACAAGTTTTTGGAATAAAAAAGAGAATCAATTGCTCTAAAAACAACACAACTCATCTACGGCCCTTTCCTTCCTGCTCCTTCACCATCTTCATTTCATCACCCTGCAAATTCTTCTTTTTCTTTCCTTTTGTTTTGTTAAAAAATCTCATACACAAAAATTACGAAATCAACACCAAACAGAAGCGTTCAATCTTTTACAATTCATTCGTGATCTCTCGAACAATTCAGGACATAAACTAAGCTCAGTTGAACCGGTCGATGTTCTAAGGATCGACTCAAAATCTCCAAACAAACACGGATACACGTTACAATGGTAATTTCTGAGAGGCCATAAATCCGTTCTTATTCTTTTCAATTTGTTTGATTTTAATTGGATGTGTTTACTACTTTCTGCAACTTTAAACGTTTGCTGCAAATTTCAGTTTTGAGCCGTACGACTCATCTTTTGAACCGCATGGCTCATCTTTTAGGCCATACGACTTTGTTCTTCAAAACCAATCTTTTCCAGAATTAATTTTGAACATTTTCGACAAATTTCAGTTCTAGGCCGTACGGCTCATCTCCTTTGTACTCCAAAAAATTGATTTCGAGTATTTTTTCTGCAAGTTTTTGTGTTAGGCCATACGGCTCATCTTTTAGGCCATGCTGCTTGTCTTCCAGAATCTGTTTCTTATGATCCGGGACCCCTGAGGTAGGCTAAAATAGCCAAACTCGCAAGGAAAATAAATATTTCTGGAGTTTTTATATTTTTCTAGCATTTTACTTTGTATTATACATAAATAGATTTTGTTAAAATGATCATTTTGAGTATAAAAGCTTATATATATTTTTGTGCATTTTTCTACAATTGATTTTGAGTGTTTATCACTTTATGGTTTAGCTTTAATTTCAGAGAATTTTTAGGACCCAAATGAAAGGAATCTTTAGTAAATTCCTAGATATCCAACCCATCATTGCATGTTTAAAAGCTAATAAATTGGCAAAAAACTGCTTTCTAAAAAGCATTTTCTCCAAATTTAAAAATACATGGTGTTTGTAAAACTATTTTTCAGGTCTAATCGTATAAACCTGTCGGGTTTTCCCAATTATCCCCTAAATGTTTGACCCTGACCTATCTGGATAGCCCATTCTATCCTACTTGAGTCAAATGTGCGTATATTTATCTGTACACTAACCTCTATTTTGCAAGTAGATGTATGCTAGGGTAGGCGTTTGTATCCCTTATCCCCTAGGATACTTTATTCGATTTGGTTATAATAGTTTTATTTCCTGAATTTATTTATCGCTTTCTAAATTTATTTATGGCTTTCTGTATAAGCATATAGCAAATATCTAGGCTTGAATACTGAATAAGGAATAAAATAACAAAAAGCACATATTTGGTATAGTTAAATGCTATTCCACAATAAAGCAGAAACAAGTGATTTGTCCGGACCAGAATCACTATCTTAAAGGTATAAGAATCCCTACCAGGCTTGGCTATACCACAATTTCCTAGTAAGAACTGAGCTAGGTGGCGACTCTTGAACCACATTTTCTATTCTAAACCCTCGGGTGGACGCTTCACGGCCTCACTCGTGTCGAGGATTCGCCTGCTCACAGTGGCGACTCTATTGGGGATGATTTTTATAAAATCCATAAACAAACACTGAAAACGCTTTATGCTAAATAGCTTAACCTTACTAATTTGCACTCTTTTGTCGCATCATATCATGGGCACTTATGCACACACGTTCTTAAAAAATTCCTTTATTCACCCCAATGTACTGTTGAAGTGTAGCCGATGGACCGAAAGCTCCTCGGGACACAGATATGCTACATCACTCTTAGCCTAGTACGAACCCCTTTGTTCGGACCCTTGAGAGGGAGAAGTGAGGAGTATGTATTCTACGGAAGCCTTGATGTTAACCCTTGGATTGACTATGACCCATATAGAAAGCCATAGTAATTTCCCCATATGGTATCCAAAACTTCAAAATTGCATTTTTCGAGAGACGCCTTTGTTATCGCCCAATGATGACAAAGAGACCCAATTCCTAGGGCAGTTTTAAATTGACCAATTGTAGAGAAATAAGGCCAGAAGGGTAAGCATCCTTTTGTTTGTGCTAAAATGTTCACTCGACATGCAGGATTTACCTATTTCATCTCATTCTTGCAAAACATATGATGTGTAACATGCAGACGCGACTAACCCTTCTTTGCAGACATGCTAATTGTGTGACATGCATATTTTCTACCATGACCTACACATGATCATCGTTTGTGTGCATTCATTCTAACTTTCTTTTATTTAGCCATACATATCGTGTGGCATTCACATCCTTAAGCTTTTGGCATATCATTATATTAGGCATATTATCATACCAATGTCTAGTCTGTATCCTATGCATATATACACGTCCATAACCCTTATCATATACCCGTAACCTTGGGCACACTAACATGTCAAATCTGTTGGGATTTTTCACCGGAAATCACCCGATAAAAGCGGAAGAACGCGGTGATTTCCTCAAATCCAGTCCCAGGAGCAATTGAAGTGGAAATTGAAAAACTTAAAATCAAATTGAAAGGGATTAAATTTCTTACCAGAAAAATCTCTTTCCGAGATGGATGATGACTGCAGAATTCAAAATAGAATTCCTCCACTCTCACGTACACGAACGCTTGGCGAATGCAACCCGTGCTAGCGTCGGAAAAACAAAACAATAGAGAGGAGGAGCTAGGGAAATTTCGGCTAGGAGTGAATGTACTAGTGGTGGCCGAAATTTCTAACCCTAGGTATTTATACCTAGGGTTGGCTGAATTCTCTAAGGGGAATTCAGGCCCATCTTGGCTCCTTTCTATTCTGTGCGGGCTTCCATGTTTTAATTTAGGCCCAGTCTAATTTTAATTACTTTGGTTTAAATTAATTTCAAGCCCAATTTTAATATATCCATGTATTTAATATATTACTCCAAGTAATATATCATTTACATCTAAATTAAAATTGGTTTGACAATTAATTTTATCCATTAAATTAAAATTAACTCTATACAAAATAAAATCATATGTAAACCCATACATATGAATATTTCCACCTAGGAAATAATTTCATAATTAATCCAATTAATTATGAAGAGCCAATAGAATATATTAATTTTATTATTATAACCAATCCAATTGATCCTTATAATATAATTAATATATACATGCTTCTCCCTCCACTGTGTATACTCCAAGTATACAAGTAATTCCTTAAGTCTGCATTCTATCGTTCTATGTGTACGATCCTGTGGGCCCATCTTTATGTTGGCAGCGGGCCTTTGGCCCGCAGACTGCAGTTGGGCTCTAGCAAGCCACTGCAGCCCCCAATTAAGATGGAGATGGCAGTCTAACTGATATCGTAACCCTGTAGTTTAAACTTGTACATCCCATGTCATTGATATCGGTGTCCAACACAGAGGCATGGATTGATCACCCTCTTTCGTGTCTGGACATTAACTTGATCCTGAATGTACTGATGCTCACAAACAAGTTCCAACTTGTTTGGGTGTGGCCACACTCTTATCAGTCACATTCATCAAGTGGCCGGTGATATCTTCTCAGTTGGTTACTGAGTGACAAATCCCTTCTGCATATCCATAGTATTACCATGTTCAGAGACATACCCGAAAGTACCCATACTTGGCACCCTATTACAGGCCCTTTAGGCGTACCCCTAAGTATGCGACTTCACATGTAACACCATCATATGGTCAGGTCAAAGGATCCATACAAGTACTACACGAGAATCCATTGTGATACCATACCATGTGGATTACTCGTTTAGTGGATCTATCCAGTACCATGCTCCCAGGCATGTACCCATTAACTTGGTTGACATTCCATGTCCAATGACCGGTAAGACACCGCCATACAACCAGGTTAATGATAGTCTGTTGTTCCATTCATTCCCATGACTGGAACAGACTACGGATCTATTTATGGTCATATCGTTTACCCTATCCATGGTCTTACTGCTAAGTGCATGACACTAGTCGTCATGGATATAGATATGTCCATTGGATACTTCATTTAATATATTGCACAAGATAGATATAATAAATGAATTGATGCCTTTATTAATGACACAAATGAGTACAACACATAAATCCAATAAATGTATAGTACAAATACAAGGACCTATGCCTCGGGACTAGGGCATTTCCAACAATCTCCCACTTGCACTAGTTCCAACTAGGCATGGGCCTAATCCCTATAGATCTAGTATGACCCTCGTGCTTGGGCTGGGCCAGCGCCTTGGTCAATGGATCTGCGACATTATCCTCGGTGTCCACTCTGTGCAATGCAATGTCACCTCTCTCCGCGATTTCTCGTATGAGGTGAAACTTTCTGAGCACGTGCTTTGTGTTCTTGTGTGACCGGGGCTCCTTAGCTTGTGCGACGGCCCCATTGTTGTCACAGAAGATATCGACTGGGTCCTGGATAGTTGGCACTACTCCCAACTCAGTGATAAACTTCTTCATCCACACAGCTTCCTTAGCTGCATCACACGCAGCGATGTACTCAGCTTCTGTTGTAGAGTCCGCTATGGTTGGTTGCTTTGAGCTCCTCCAGCTTACAGCACCACCATTCAGCAAGAATACATACCCTGACTGCGATTGGTACTCATCTTGGTCTGTCTGGAAGCTTGCATCAGTATACCCAGTAACCGATAGCACTTCCTGACCACCATACACCAAGAAGCTATCCTTAGTCCGGTTAAGGTACTTGAGGATTGCCTTGACAGCTTTCCAGTGATCCTCCCTGGGATCCTGCTGGTATCAGCTCGTCATGCTCAGTGCAAAGGCGACATCAGGTCTCGTACATAACATAGAGTACATAATTGATCCAATAGCCGAGGCATATGGAACCAATTTCATGTTCTCCCTGTCCTCCCTTGTTTTAGGACAGTTCTTCTTACTAAGTTTCAGCCCATGGCCCATTGGCAAGAAACCTTTCTTGGCCCGGTCCATGCTGAATCTTTTCAGAACTTTGTCAATGTACGAAGCCTGACTTAGGCCCAGAAGCCGATTTGATCTATCCTTGTAGATTCTGATCCCTAGGATCATCTCAGCTTCGCCTAAGTCCTTCATTGCGAAGCACTTACTCAGCCACTGCTTTACCCCTTGCAGTGTAGGTATGTCGCTTCCAATGAGTAGGATGTCGTCTACATACAGTACCAAAAATGTGACAATGCTCCCACTAGTCCTCTTATACACACAAGGCTCATCTAGATTCTGTATGAAGCCATATTCCTTTATAGCCTCATTGAATCTTAGATTCCAACTACGGGATGCTTGCTTCAGTCCATAAATGGACCTTTGAAGTTTGCATACCCTTCCCGGATACTTAGGATCGACAAAACCCTCAGGTTGTGTCATGTACACATCCTCGAGTAGCTTCCCATTAAGGAAAGCGGTTTTGACATCCATCTGCCAAACCTCATAGTCATACCATGCGGCTATGGCCAGCAGTATCCTGATGGACTTGAGCATGGCTACTGGTGAGAAAGTTTCATCATAGTCTATCCCATGGACTTGTCTGAAACCTTTCGCAACCAGACGCCCCTTGAAGGTATTATCAGCTTTTAGCTTATAGCACCACTTGCAACCTATTACCTTGGCACCCGGAGGTGGATCAACCAAGTTCCAAACTTGATTATCGTACATAGATTGCATTTCTGCCTCCATGGCTTTACGCCAATTCGCAGACTGTGGGCTAGCCATAGCCTCCTGGTAGGTTTTAGGTTCTTCTTCATCCCAGATGAGAAGAGTTTGATCATCGGTGACGAGGAAACCATACCTCTCCGGTTCCCGACGATCCCTACCAGACCTTCTAGGTTCTTGTGTGGCCTGGGTTGGTGCTTCCACTTGTGGAAGCTCCACCTGGGCCTCCGAGTTATCCTCTTCAGGAGCTTGTGGACCTTGAACTTCCCTGAGTTCAACGTTGCTCCCACTATCTTTCTTGGAAAGGAACTCCTTTTCCAGAAAGACCCCCTTCCTTGCCACGAACACCTTGTTCTCGGCGGGGTTGTAGAAGTAATACCCTTTGGTTTCCCTAAGGTAGCCCACAAACAGGCATTTATCGGTTTTGGGCTCCAGCTTGCCACTAGTCAATTTCTTGACATGTGCTTCGCATCCCCAAATCCTTAGGAAAGACACATTGGGCTCCTTGCCCGTCCATATCTGATATGGGGTCATTTCCATTGCCTTAGTCGGAGTATTGTTTAAGATGAGAGCTGCTGTCTCGAGGGCGTGTCCCCAGAAGCTAATTGGGAGAGATGCTTGACTCATCATTGAGCGGACCATGTCCAACAAGGTCCTATTCCTCCGTTCGGACACCCCATTCCATTGTGGTGTTCCAGGAGGAGTGAGCTGTGGAACTATTCCATGCTCTCTCAAGTATGAGTCAAACTCTAGGCTCATGTACTCACCACCTCGGTCTGACCGAAGGGCTTTGATATTCCTGCCTAGCTGGTTCTGTACCTCGTTCCTAAATTCCTTGAACCTATCAAGGGTCTCGGACTTGTGTTTCATCAGATAGACATAGCCATATCTGCTGAAATCATCCGTGAACGTGACGAAGTACAGATGTCCACCTCTGGTTGCTGCGCTCATAGGTCCACATACATCTGAATGTATTAGGTCCAACAAGCCAGTGGCCCTTTCAGCCCTTTTGCTAAAAGGCGCCTTTGTCATCTTGCCTTTTAAACATGATTCGCATGTATCAATTGACTCCAAGTCAAATGACCCTAGGACTCCAGCTTTGTGAAGCCTAGCTATGCGCTTCTCGTTTATATGGCCAAGATGACAATGCCATAGGTAGACTGGATTAAGTTCGTTAGGCTTAACCCTTTTCGTGTTTATGTTATAGATATGATTGGTTTCATTTATGTCCAGGACATACAGGCCATTATTTAATAGAGCATCTCCATAAAATAATCCCTCTCTGGATATAGAAATTCGACCATTTCTAATAGTAAAATCAAATCCAGAAATATCCAACATTGATACAGAGATAATATTCCTGCACATAGCAGGTACAAAGTAACAATGTTCTAAAATTAAAACCAATCCGCTGGGCATCAATAGGTGGTATTCGCCGATCTCTATGGCAGCAACCCTTGCTCCATTCCCGACCCGCAAGTCCACCTCTCTCGACCCCAGCAACCTTCTGTTCTTAAGTCCCTGCACATTGCAACAAATGTGAGAACCACATCCAGTATCCAATACCTAGGATGTTGAAACAGTAAGGTTAATATCTATAACATAAATACCTGAAGAGGACGCACCTTGGCCCCTTCTCTGCTCTCCCATCAGCTTGGGACACGATCTCTTCCAATGGCCCGCCTGTCTGCACCCGAAACAGACGTCCTCAGGACCTGCCTTCTGCTGGGCCTTGGGTTGGGCCTTGGCCTTCTTGGCCTTAGCCTTGGCCTTTTCCTTGGCCTTACCCTTAGCAAGAGGAGCGTTCCCCTTGTTAACCAGCAGCACCGGCGGAGTCTTCTTGATCGACTGCTCAGTAAGCTTAAGCATCCCATGCAGCTCACTGACAGTGCGGTTCATCCCTTGCATATTGTAGTTAAGGATGAACTGATCATAAGAATCCGGCAAGGACGCGAGGATTGTGTCCACCGCCAACTCTTGAGAGATAGGCGATCCGAGACGGGCCAAAGTATCCAAATAGCCCTTCATCTTGAGCACGTGTGCACTCACAGATGTCCCGGCCCTCATCTTACAAGAGTGGAATGCCTTGTTGGTCAGGTACCTTTCCTGACGAGCTTGCTCTTGAAACATCTCATTGAGAGTTGTTATCATAGCATAGGCTTGGTGGTCCATAAACTGCTTTTGCAATTCGGGGACCATGCAAGCCAACATAAGGCACGTCACATCCCGGTTGTCCTTGACGTGCGCCTCGTATTCCGCCAGCTGTGCAGCCGTTGGATTACGTCCCTGAGGCGCAGCCGGCACAGGCCTTTCCAGCACATACTCTTTCGACTCTTGTCTTAGAACTATCCTCAAGTTCCTAGACCAGTCTAAAAAGTTAGGACCGGAAAGCTTGTCCTTCTCAAGAATCGATCGCAGTGATAAGGTATTAGTGTTTGCCATTTGGGTGTTTCTACACAGAAAAACATTTAGAGTGTTAATAAAGGGCTTTGCTTTGTTGTTCCCATATAAAATTAATAATGAATCAAGTTATTAATTTAAACCGAGTTGTTGGGCTCATGGGCCGAGATCCATATTTCACTAAGATATAGCCAAACGAGGGTTTGGTACAACTATACCTTAATTATTTAGGTAGGAACGCCGTCCAATCCCAACCTAGGGACTCTCGGTTTGATGGGCTTGTTGGCACTTACCCATCTGTGCTTAGGGCCAGGAGAATCCTACTACCCACGCTAAGTCAAAACCTCCATCCAAGTGTTAGAGTATCCCATACTCTAACCCAATACAAAGTGACAATACTCCAGTGCATCCTGCGAGGGCATGGTCTACAACTGGCCTATTCCCACTTCGATTCGGTTTTGAATGAGGGAAGCACTTTTAAGCGACTTAGTAATTTCCGTTTGGTTATTAGATTCAATTATAACGGCTTACATACATAAAGCGGGTGAATGAGCTATAAACATACATACATGCAAATGAATATTAAAATGATTAAACAAAATTAAAATGGACTGCTATGGGCCTATATTACATCCTAATATTATTCTAGTAAACCTATACTAGAAACATATATTAGGCGGGCCTCCATCTTCTCCTTCTGGGCTTACACCTCCAATTTGGGCTTGCACCTCCACTTGGGCTCACCACTCCATGGGCTTCTTCTTTTACAAATTTTATAATATTTAATTTAAATAAAAATAAAATTACATTAAAAGAAAACGACACGCAGGCCGTATTTACCCAAAAGAAAAAAATACAACCCAACTCGTAAAAGGCCCAATAGCATCCAATCAAACATTCATTCAACCATTCATATGCATCCAATACATACAATTCAAAAGCATGTCAAAATGCATGATTTAAGCCCATTTAAATTATGTCAAAGCCATTATTAGGAAATCGCCAATTTTGGCCCACCATGGTTCTAACCCTTAACGGGCTTTGGGCCTCCAGCCCAGGCAGTCCAACTGCTCCCACTGGAATTGGGAAACCATGGGTCCAATTTAGCCGTCCGAGTAATTGTGCCAAAATTACCCGAACCAATTTCCATTAACCATATTAATTTCCAAAACTAATATCACATGAACGAAATAAAATTCATCCAAGAAACCATGCGCATTTAAATTACATAAATTTAAGCACACGAATTTTAAAACCAATTAAAATTTCAAAACTGGGCCCCGGACCCAAAATACCCGCAAAATCCAAAACACAGGGCCCGGCCCGCTGCAGCCGCCTAGCGACTGCCCGCTGCTGCCGCGCGGCAGCCACTGCCCAGCAGTGGCTGCCGCCTGCAGCGGCACTGCCGCTGTGCAGTGGCTGCCCAGTGGCCACTGCCCAGCAGCAGCAGCAGGCAGCGGCTGCCGCCGCGCCTCCCGCAGAGTGCGGCGGCCGCCGGCAGCCCCGCCCCCGGGAGGCTGATTTTTTTTTTTAAACCAAAATTAAAAATAAAAAATCACCAATCATCATCCATAGCAATTCACCAAGAATTACAATAATACAATAAAATTAAAACAACATAAACCAATATGCAATATTAATTTTCATTGTATCAAAACATATGGGAAAAATCATAAAACCCATACCATGAATCCCAATCAAAAACATCCAATTTCAAAACAGGGATTCAACCAAATTAATCAATTTCCACGGATCAAAAGCCCGCTCTGATACCACTGTTGGGATTTTTCACCGGAAATCACCCGATAAAAGCGGAAGAACGCGGTGATTTCCTCAAATCCAGTCCCAGGAGCAATTGAAGTGGAAATTGAAAAACTTAAAATCAAATTGAAAGGGATTAAATTTCTTACCAGAAAAATCTCTTTCCGAGATGGATGATGACTGCAGAATTCAAAATAGAATTCCTCCACTCTCACGTACACGAACGCTTGGCGAATGCAACCCGTGCTAGCGTCGGAAAAACAAAACAATGGAGAGGAGGAGCTAGGGAAATTTCGGCTAGGAGTGAATGTACTAGTGGTGGCCGAAATTTCTAACCCTAGGTATTTATACCTAGGGTTGGCCGAATTCTCTAAGGGGAATTCAGGCCCATCTTGGCTCCTCTCTATTCTGTGCGGGCTTCCATGTTTTAATTTAGGCCCAGTCTAATTTTAATTACTTTGGTTTAAATTAATTTCAAGCCCAATTTTAATATATCCATGTATTTAATATATTACTCCAAGTAATATATCATTTACATCTAAATTAAAATTGGTTTGACAATTAATTTTATCCATTAAATTAAAATTAACTCTACACAAAATAAAATCATATGTAAACCCATACATATGAATATTTCCACCTAGGAAATAATTTCATAATTAATCCAATTAATTATGAAGAGCCAATAGAATATATTAATTTTATTATTATGACCAATCCAATTGATCCTTATAATATAATTAATATATACATGCTTCTCCCTCCACTGTGTATACTCCAAGTATACAAGTAATTCCTTAAGTCTGCATTCTATCGTTCTATGTGTACGATCCTGTGGGCCCATCTTTATGTTGGCAGCGGGCCTTTGGCCCGCAGACTGCAGTTGGGCTCTAGCAAGCCACTGCAGCCCCCAATTAAGATGGAGATGGCAGTCTAACTGATATCGTAACCCTGTAGTTTAAACTTGTACATCCTATGTCATTGATATCGGTGTCCAACACAGAGGCATGGATTGATCACCCTCTTTCGTGTCTGGACATTAACTTGATCCTGAATGTACTGATGCTCACAAACAAGTTCCAACTTGTTTGGGTGTGGCCACACTCTTATCAGTCACATTCATCAAGTGGCCGGTGATATCTTCTCAGTTGGTTACTGAGTGACAAATCCCTTCTGCATATCCATAGTATTACCATGTTCAGAGACATACCCGAAAGTACCCATACTTGGCACCCTATTACAGGCCCTTTAGGCGTACCCCTAAGTATGCGACTTCACATGTAACACCATCATATGGTCAGGTCAAAGGATCCATACAAGTACTACACGAGAATCCATTGTGATACCATACCATGTGGATTACTCGTTTAGTGGATCTATCCAGTACCATGCTCCCAGGCATGTACCCATTAACTTGGTTGACATTCCATGTCCAATGACCGGTAAGACACCGCCATACAACCAGGTTAATGATAGTCTGTTGTTCCATTCATTCCCATGACTGGAACAGACTACGGATCTATTTATGGTCATATCGTTTACCCTATCCATGGTCTTACTGCTAAGTGCATGACACTAGTCGTCATGGATATAGATATGTCCATTGGATACTTCATTTAATATATTGCACAAGATAGATATAATAAATGAATTGATGCCTTTATTAATGACACAAATGAGTACAACACATAAATCCAATAAATGTATAGTACAAATACAAGGACCTATGCCTCGGGACTAGGGCATTTCCAACAAAATCTCCGTCCATACACACTCATGTGCAGATACATCTTTACAAACAGCATCTTGTATCCAACCCTAGGCGTACAAATACACTGAAACTCCATCCGTACATACTTGTGTGTGCATACACCACCGCAAGCCATGTCTTGCTTCTAACCTTAGGCATTCAAACACGTCAAACCTCTGTCCATACACACCTAAGTATGAGTACACCACCGCATGTTGAAATTCATCATTAAAAAAATAACGTGGCGCAGTGGAAAATACATTGTTTAAAATTTCCTAGAGTCCACCTATCGTGTCCAATTACCATTGATTAGAATAAAACCAATTTGAATAAAGAGAAATTAACTCACTAGATTCGTCTCTTCTAGCGACTGCTGCAGAATCGTTTTTTGAAACTGCGATCTCCAAAGTCTGGTGCACGACTAACTATTACGCAGGAACCGGTGCTAGCCAAAGAAACGAAGGAATGGAGGTTTAATGCTGGGATTTTCAGCTGTTTTGGGGCTGCTCTTGGTGGCTGAAATTTCCAGCAATTAATTAGGGTTGAATTAGGGTTTTATTCCTTAAGTGTGCCCTTATATAGACACCTTGTCTAATTGGGTTTTAATTAGGTTAATTAACTAAGCCCACTAGAATTATAATTACATAAATAAACTTTAATTAAAAAGGTGTATACTATATAATTTAATTCCATTTGCCTAAATTTAATTACCCCTAAATAAAATTAAATCACACTTAAGTAAATACAATACATGTATTTAATTTTCCTACTTATGAAAATTATTTAATTAATTGTTTACTTTATGTAATTCAATTAATTGATAAATTAATTAATTACATTATGTAAACTTATTAATTAAATTAAATTCAATCCAATGTTAATTAATTACCTTGACATCGAATGTCAACTAATTAATTAACGCATTCCTTCCAATGTACATTACATGTACTATTTCTATAAGTTCCGGCTAAGTTGATCTATGTGCATGATCCTATGGGTCTGTCTTTATGTTGGCAGTAGGCCCAAGGCCCACAGACTGTAAGTGGGTTCTAGCAAACCATTATAGCCCCTAATTAAGATAGAGATGCAGCAGCCTTTAGAAGACACTCACCCGATAGTAATCTCATAGTGTCTTTTGCCTAACGATATCGATATGAATAAACAAGAGGCATGGTGTCCATCATCCTCTTCTGCTGTTTATTATATTTCTTGATCTTGAGTTGACTGATTAATCAAATAAGCACCGACTTACTTGGGTATGTCTATACACTTATCAGTACCACTCATCAAGTGGCCAATGATATTATCTCGATGTTACCCAAGTGGCACTTCCATCACTTCATCATCAATATCAACATGTTCACCGGTCTGCCCAATCATACCCGTATTTAGCATCCTTTTATAGACCTGTTAGGCGTATGTCAAAGTGAACCGGGTTCCATATTGATACTATAATGAAATCTGATCTGAGGACAAAAGAGACCTACTCAAGAAAGACCTATGAGGCGACAACCATATGGCTTTCTTGTGCGGATCGATCCAGTCCCATGTCAACGACATGTACCTATATTCATGATTGACTATACAAGTACTATGGCTAGTTAAGAACTACCATACAATCATCGAATATACAAGTTTGTGGTTCTATTCGTTCCCACGGTTAGAACAGACCTAAGATAGGTTTTATGATTATCAATCAATGGATACTCTACTCATATTATGGCACAAGATATAAATGAAATAGATTAATTACCTTTATTAATATGACACAAATAATGTATTCATACAATGAGTCTTAATGTATAATACAAAATACAAGAATCCAATGCCCTAAGAACTAGGGCACACCAACAATCTACCACTTGCACTAGTTCCAAGTGGGTATTGCCCTAATTCCTATAGATCTGGTATGACCATCGTGCTGTGTCTGCGGTAGCACTTTGGTCAATGGATCAGCAACATTATTATTGGTGTCAACCCTCTGCAATGATATGTCAGCTCTATTCATGGTCTCCCAAATGAGGTGAAACTTTCTAAGCACATGTTTGGATCTCTTGTGTGACCGGGGCTGCTTAGCTTTTACGATGGCCCCGTTGTTGTCACGAAAAGCATCAACTGGGTCTAGGATAGTGGGTACTAATCCCAACTCGGTTATAAATTTCTTGATCCAAATGGCTTCCTTGCAGCTTCGCACACAGCTATGTACTTAGCTTCCATTATAGAGTCAGTAATTGTGACCTGCTTTGAGGACCTCCAACTAATGGCACCGCCATTTAGGAGAAAAACATAACCAGACTGTGACTGGTTCTCATCCTCATTGGTCTCAAAGCTTGCATCATTGTAACCTGACACTACCAGCTCATCTTAACCTCCATACACTAAGAAAGCATCCTTAGTCCAGTTAAGGTACTTCAAGATTGCCTTGACTGCCTTCTAGTGTTCCTCACCAGGGTTCGACTGGTACCAGCTAGTCATACTTAGTGCAAACGTGACATCAAGCCCTGTACATAACATAGAGTACATGATGGATCCTATAGCAGATGCATAAGGGATCTTTTCCATTATCTATCGGTCCTTCTTTGTTTTAGGACCATCTTTCTTACTCAGCTTTAACCCATGGTGCATAGGCAAGAATCCTTTCTTTGCCTTGTCCATGCTGAATCTTTTCAGAACCTTGTCTATGTATGTGGCCTAAATTAGGCCTAGAAGCCGATTGGATCTATCTCTGTAGATCCTGATCCCTAAGATTGTCTCAGCTTCGCCTAAGTCCTTCATTGCGAAGCACCTACTTAACCACTGCTTAACCCCTTGCAGTGTTGGTATGTCACCTCCAATGATAAGGATGTCGTCAACATACAGCACTAGAAAGGTGGAAATGCTCCCACTTACCATCTTATACACACAGGGCTCATCAGAATTCTGTGCGAAGCCATATTCTATAATGGCCTCATTGAATCTTTGATTCCATGACCTCGATGCTTGCTTCAATCTATAAATTGATCTTTGAAGCTTGCATACCCGGCTTGGATACTTTGGATCGATAAAACCCTCAGGTTGTGCCATGTACACATCCTCGAGTAGCTTTCCATTAAGGAAAGCGGTCTTAACATCTATCTACCATATCTCATAATCGTACCATGCAGCTATGGCTAGTAGTATCCTAATGGATTTAAGCATAGCAACTAGTGAAAAGGTTTCATCATAGTCAATTCCTTGAACTTGTCTGAATCCTTTTACCACCAATCGCCCCTTGAATGTGTTGTCAGCCTTTAACTTGAAACACCACTTGCAACCTATCACCTTAGCACCTGGAGGTGGATCCACCAAGTTCCATACTTAGTTATCGTGCAGAGATTGCATCTCAGCCTCCATGGCATTGCGCAATTGATCTGAGTGTGGGCTTTCAACAGCCTCCTGATAGGTCTTAGGCTCCTTTTGGTCAATGACCATAAGATCTCCATCACCAGTCATGAGAAATCCGTACCTCTCTGGCTGATGGCGTGTCCTACCAGACCTTCTAAGGTCTTGTGCAACCGGTTATGGTTCCTTAATTTCTTGAGTAGTCAGATCAGTTCCCGAAGCATCCTCAGTAGTAGCTGCAGGAGTTTGTGAGTCTTGAACTTCTAAAAGTTCAACATTACTCCCACTATCTCTCTTGGAAAGGAATTCCTTCTCCAAGAAGACTGCATTTCTGGCTATGAAAACTTTGTTTTCCACCGGATCGTAGAAGTAATAACTCTTAGTTTCGTTTGGGTAACCCACAAACTGGAACTTGATAAATTTGGACTCGAGTTTGCCACATATCAATTTCTTAATATATGCATCACAACCCCAAATCTTTAAGAAGGAAACATTAGGCTTTCGGCCCTTCCATAGTTCACACGGTGTTCCCTCAACTGCCTTGCTTGGTGTATTATTAAGAATGTAAGCAGCTGTCTCTAAAGCATATCCCCAAAAGGAGACAGGGAGTGAAGCATGACTCATCATCGAGCGGACCATGTCTAGCAAGGTCTTATTCCTCCTTTCTGACACTCCATTCCACTGGGGTGTTCCAGGAGGAGTGAGTTGGGATACAATCCCACACTTTCTCAAAAACGAGTCAAACTCTTGGCTCAAATATTCACCCCCTCAGTCAGACTGAAGTGCTTTTATTTTCTTGCCAAGTTGGTTTTCTACTTCATTCTTAAAGTCCTTGAACCTTTGGAGAGTCTCAGACTTATGCTCCATCAGATACACATAACCATATCTGCTGAAGTCATTCATGAAGGTGACGAAGTACATAAAACCAGATCTAGCACTAGTGCTCATTGGGCCGCATCCATCGGAATGTATTAGCTCAAATAGCTCTAAGGCCCTTTCAGCAGTCTTGCTAAAAGGCGCTTTTGTCATCTTGCCTCTCAAACAAGATTCGCATGTGTCATAAGACTGGATGTCAAATGACCCTAGCACTCCTCTAGAGTGGAGCCTATCTATGTGCTTCTCCTTTATGTGGCCAAGTTAACAGTGCCAGATGTATGTAGGATTAATTTCATTCTGCTTAATCCTTATAGTATTTATGTTATAGATTCAACTTTCACGTTTTAGATCAAGGATATATAAGCCATTTTCAAGAAATGCTGTTCCATAAATAATATTGCCACATTACATAGAAATTCTACCATGTCCAATATTAAATATGAAACCAGAAATATCCAACAAAGAAACAGAAATAATATTCCTGACAATCGCAGGTACAAAATAATAGTTTCTTAGTTCCAAAACAAGTCCACTAGGCATCTCTATGAAATAATCTCCGATCTCCATGGCCTGAACTCGAGCACTATTTCCGACTCAAAGATCTACTTCTCCAGATCCTAGTAATCTCTTATTTCTTAGACCCTGCACATTTGAACAAATATGAGATCCACATCCAGTGTCCAAGACCCAAGATGTAGAAATAGCCAGATTAATCTCAACAACATAAATACCTGAAGCAGTAGTTTTGCCCTTCAGTTGCTCCCTTAGCTTTGGACATGAGCTCTTCCAATGCCCCTTCTCATGACACTCATGGCAGACATCGTCAGGAGAAGCAACCCTTGCTTTAGGTTGGGCCACCACCCTTTTGCCTTTAGCCTTGGCCTTTTGGGCCTTAGCCTTGGCCTTAGATTTGGCCTTTCCCTTAGCAAAGGGCGTATTGCCCTTGTTCACCAGCAATACTTCAGGATTCTTCTTAAGAGACTGCTCAGCAAGCTTGAGCATGCCATACACTTATCAGTCCCACTCATCAAGTGGCCAATGATATCATCTCGATGTTACCCAAGTGGCAATTCCATCACTTCATCATCAATATCAACATGTTCACTGGTCCACCCAATCATACCCGTATTTAGCATCCTTTTACAGACCTGTTAGGTGTATGTCAAAGTGAATCGGGTTCCATATTGATACTATAATGAAATCTGGTCTGAGGACAAAAGAGACCTACTCAAGAAAGACCTATGACGCGACAACCATGTGGCTTTCTTGTGCGGATCGATCCAGTCCCATGTCAACAACATGTACTTATATTCATGACTGACTATACAAGTACTATGGCTAGTTAAGAACTGCCATACAGTGATCAAATATACAAGTCTGTGGTTCTATTCGCTCCCACGATTAGAACAGACCTAGGATAGGTTTTATGATTATCAATCAATGGATACTCTACTCATATTATAGCACCAGATATAAATTAAATAGATTAATTGCCTTTATTAATGTGACACAACTAATGTATTCATACAATGAGTCTTAATGTATATTACAAAATACAAGAATCCAATGCCCTAAGAACTAGGGCACACCAACACCGCAAGCCCTATGTGTGCGAGTACACCTTCGTAAGCCATGTCTTGTTTCTAAACTTAGGCATTCAAACATGCCAACCTCTATCTGTACGCACTCGTGTGTGAGTACACTACTGCAGCCCTATCTTGCTTCTAACCTTAGGCATTCAAACACGCCAAACCTCTATCCGTACACACTCATGTATGAGTACACCATCACAAGCCATGTCTTGCTTCTAACCTTAGGTGTTCAAATATGCTGAACCTCTATCCGCATACACTGATGGATGAGTACACCACCTCAACCCCTGTCTTGCTTTTAACCTTAGGCATTCAAATATGTCAAACCTCTGTTCGTACACACTTGTGTACAAGAACACAACTATAATCCCTGTCTTGCTTCTCACCTTAGGCGTTCAAACACGTTGAACCTCTGTCCGTACACACTCATGTAAAAGTACACCATTGCAAGCCATGTCCTGCTTCTCACCCTAGGCATACCAATACACTGAACTTCCATCTGTACACACTTGTGTACAAGTCCGCTTTTGCAAGCCATGTCTTGCTTCCAACATTAGGCATACCAATATGCCAAAACTCTGTCCGTGTGTACTCTTGTATGAGTTCCCCTTTGTAAGCTATGCCTTGCTCCTAAACCCTAGGTATTCCAATACCGAAACTCCATCTGTACACACTCAAGTACGAGTTCCTTTTTTTGCAAGCTACGCCATGCTCCTAAACATTAGGCATACCAACACAGTGAAACTCTGCCCGTATGGACTTGTGTACGAGTTCCTCTTTACAAGACATGTCTTGCTCCTAAACATTAGGCATACCAATACGCCGAATCTTTGTTCGTACACACTCATGTTTGAGTACACTTTTACAATCCATGTCTTGCTCCTAAAACCTTAGGGATACCAATATGTTGAACTTCCATCCATACACACTCGTGTACGAGTACACCTTTTGCAAAGACATACTTTGCTCCTAAACCTTAGGCGTACCAATACACCGAACCTCTGTCTGTACACACTCATGTATTAGTACACCTTTTGCAAAGACATACTTTGCTCCTAAACCTTAGGTGTACCAATAAGCTAAACCTTTGTCCTTACACACTTATGTACGAGTACTCCTTTTACAAAGACATACTTTACTCCTAAACCTTAGGCATACCAATACACCAAAAACTCTTTCCGTACACACTTGTGTATGAGTTTACCTTTACAACCAGCATGTTGTATCCTAAACCTTAGGCGTACTAATATGCCAAACCTCCATCTATACACACTCGTGTATGGGTACATTTTTACATGCAGCGTCTTGTATCCAACCTTAGGCATGCCAATACGCTGAACCCTTATTTGTACACACTCATGTATGAGTACACCTTTTGCAAAGACATACTTTGCTTCTAAACCTTAAGCATACCAATACTCCGATACTCTGTCCATACATGCTCATGTACAAGTACTCCTTTTGCAAAGACATACTTTGCTCCTAAACCTTAGGCTTACCAATATGCTAAACTTCCGTCTGTACACACTCATGTGTGAGTCTAAACCGTTACAAGCAATGCCTTGTATTCTTCAACCTAGGCATACAAATACACCAAAATTGCATTCGTACACACTTATGTGTGAGTCTAAAACTGTTACAAGAAATGTGTTACATCCTCAACCTAGGCATACCAATACACTGAAATACCATTCGTACACACTTGTGTACAAATCCAAAACCTTTGCAAGCAGTGACTTACATCCTTCCCTTAGGCATACAAATATGCAGAAACACCATCTGTACACACTCGTGTATGAGTCCACCTTTACAAGTAGCATCTTATATCCTCAACCTAGGAATATGAATATGTAGAAATGTCCTCCATACACATTCGTGTATGAGTCTACCTTTACAAGCAGTATTTTGTACCTTTCCCCTAGGTGTACGATTATGCCGAAAGACTATCCACACATGATTACATACGAGTTCACATCATTTTCTTGTTGTATAGGAGCACATATGCCTTTCCCATTATCATACAAGTCATCACTTATGTGAGTGACATCCGCATTAATTATTTTATGCAGCCATATCCGTTGTTTACATTTACGCTAACCTTTTACGCAACCATGTTCATTGCGTGACATACATATTTATTTGCAACCATCATGCATCCAAACCAACACATATGTGACGTTCACACTAACCTCTTTTATACAGCCATGCTCCTGTGTGACATGCATATTTCTTTACAACTAGTATACATTCAGCAATCATTTAAGTGACATTCACACTAACCTTTTTTATGCAACCATGCTCATTATGTAACATGCATGTTTTTTGCCATAACATACATGCGATGATCACCTGTGTGCATTTTAGTTTACCTAATCTATGTAGCCATATACATTGTGTGACATTCATGTGACTCTATATCTATAAGCTTTAGGCATAACATTATACTGGTGTCCGATTCATGAGTTGTTCACGTATGTCTGTTGGTTGTCCTTATGGCATTGTACTCGCATCCATCTTACACCTACCCATGGTTATACATGCATTATCCTCTGACCATGCATCTTTCTGCATGCCTCCAGCCTTAGGCATTCAAACACAGGGAACCTCTATCCATACACACTCATGTATGATACACCACTACAAGCCATGTCTTGCTTCCAACCTTAGGTGTACCAATATGCTAAACTTCAGTCCGTACACACTCATGTATGAGTACACCTCTTGCAAAGACATACTTTGCTCCTAAATCGTAGGTGTACCATTATGCCAAACCTCTGTCGTACACACTCGAGTATGAGTACTCCTTCCGTAAAGACATACTTTGCTCCTATTCCACAAAGACATACTTTTCTTATATTTGCAGAGACATACTATGCTCCCTTTCATGAAAACATACTTTGCTCCTATTCACAAAGAAATACTTTGCTCCTATTCACAAAGACATACTTTTCTCCTAAACCTTAGGCATACCATTATGTCAAACCTCTATTTGTATGCACTCGTGCATGAGTACACCATTGGCAAAGACATACTTTCCTCCTGTTCACAGAGACATACTTTGCCCCTATTCGGAAGACATACTTTACTCCTATTCGTAAAGACATACTTTGCTCAGATTTGCAAAAGACATACTTTACTCCTTTTTGTAGAGACATACTTTGCTCTATAGGGATTTTTCATCGCAAAACAACTGATTAAAGCAGAAGCACAGATCGTTTTCTTAAATCCAATACCTAGGAGCATTTGAAATGGAAATCAAATCAACAAAATTAAGATGAGAAAATTCAGATTTTCACCAGAAATATCTCCTCTAAAGATGGCTACAGAAATCAAAATTGATCATCTCCACAATCCCATACACGAACGACAATGGAGCGTGAACCCTTGCTAGCATTTGGATCATCGTAAGAGAGGAAAAGGTGGCTGAAATTTTCTACTGTGGAATAAACACCTTTGGCCGAATATTTCCTTAGGGTTTTAACCCTTCTTGGCCGAAATTCACTTGGTGAATTTAGGCCCCATTTGGTTTTATTTTATGTGGGCTTTTCACTCATTAAAGCCCAAGTCTGAAATTAATTCTCTTGGTTCATTTTAATTGCAAATCTAATTTCAATTTAACATGTATGTGAATATATTATACCATATAATATATTACATTCCATTTAAATTAAAATTAATTTGACTAATTAATCTAACCGAGGAATTAAATTAGACTTTCCATAAAATTAAACACATGTAAACCTATACATGTGAAATATTTCCACCCAGGAAATAATATCTTAAATTAATTCATTGAATTAATTATAAGAAAACCAATACAAATATTAATTATATTATTTTGATCAATCCAATTGATGTATATAATATAATTAATAGAATCCTCTCTCTCCAGTGGGTATACTCCAAGTATACGGTTCATCCTTTAAGTTCAAGCTCAGACATTCAATGTGTACGATCCTGAGGGCCCGTATTTATATTGGTAGTGGGCTTATGGTCCACAGACTATAGGCGGGCTCTAGCAAGCCACTACAGCCCCTAAATAAAATAGAGATAGCAGTCCAACTGAAATCGAAACCTTGTAGTTTAAACTCATATATCCCATGTCATTGATATCGGTATACAACATGGAGGCATGGAATAATCACCCTCTTTTGTGTCGAGACATTTGCTTGATCCCAAATGAACTGATGCTTACAAACAAGTTCCAACTTGTTCGGGTGTGGCCACACTCTTATTAGTTGCATTCATCAAGTGGCCGGTGATATCTTCTCAATGAACTACTAAGTGACATTCCCTTCTGCATATCCATAGTCCTGCCATGTTTACTAACATACCTGAATGTACCCATACTTGGCACCCTGTTATAGGTCCTTTAGGCATACACCAAAGTATGTCACTTCACATGCAGCACCATGATATGGTCAGGTCAAAGGATCCATACAAGTACTACACAAGAATCAATTGTGATACTATACCATATGGATTTCTTGTTTAGTGGATCTATCCAGTACCATGCCCCCTTTGTATGTACCTATCAACTTGGTTGACATTCCATGTCCAATGGCCAGTAAGACACCACTATACAACAAAGCTCATGATAGTCTTTGGTTCCATTCATTCCTATGACTGGAACAGACTACAGATGACTTTATGGTCATATCGTTTTCCTTATCCATGGTCTCACTGCCAAGTGCATGACACTTGTCAACATGGATATGGATATGTCCATTGGATACTATATTTATAATATTGGACAAGGTATATGATAAATAGAGTAACACCTTTATTCATTGACACAAATTGTATGATACATAAATCTCATAACAAAGTACAAAATGTATGATACAAAATGAGGACCAATGCCTCGGGACTAGGGCATATCCAACAATCTCCCACTTGCATTAGTTCCAACTAGGCATAGGCCTAATCCCAATAGATCTAGTATGACCCTCGTGTTTGGGCTGAGCTAATGCCTTAGTCAAAGAATCTGCAACATTTTCCTCGGTGTCCACTCTGTGAAATGAACAGTCACCCCTTTCAGTGATTTCTCATATGAGGTGAAACTTCTTGAGCACATGCTTCGTGTTCTTGAGTGATCGAGGCTCCTTAGCTTGTGCAACAGCCCCATTGTTGTCACAAAATATATCAACAGGATCCTAGATAATAGGTATTACTCCCAATTCGGCAATAAACTTCTTTATCCACATAGCTTCATTAGCTACATCACACGCTGCAATGTACTCAACTTCTGTAGTAGAGTCCACGATGGTGTATTGCTTGGAGCTCTTCCAGCTTACAGTACCACCATTAAGCAAGAATACATACCCAGACTGTGACTAATATTCATCCTGGTTGGTCTGGAAGCTTGCATCAGTGTACCCAGTACCTGATAGCTCTTTTTGACCCCCATACACTAAGAAGCTATCCTTAGTTCGATTAAGGTACTTTAGGATTGCTTTGATAGCCTTCCGTTGGTCCTCACCGGGATCTTATTGGTATCAACTCGTCATACTTAGTGCAAAGGCGACATCAGGTCTCGTACATAGCATGAGGTACAAAATTGATCCTATGACCGATGCATATCGGACCAACTTTATGTTCTCCCTGTCCTTCCTTGTCTTAGGATGTTCTTCTTACTAAGTTTTGAAGGATCTACGTTATTATCCTTGGTGTGCACTCTATGTAATGAAATGTCACCTCTTTTAGCAATTTCTCATATGAGGTGAAACTTCTTGAGCACGTGCTTCATGTTCTTGTGTGACCAAGGCTCCTTAGATTGTGCAACAGCCCCATTGTTGTCACAGAAGATGTCAACCAGATCCTGGATAGTTGGGAATACTCTTTTTTAGCTGCATCACACGCTGAAATGTACTCAGCTTCTGTAGTAGAGTCTGTGATGGTCAGTTGCTTGGAGCACTTCTAGCTTACAGCACCACCATTAAGCAAGAATACATACCCAGACTATGACTGGTATTTATCTTGGTCGGTTTGGAAGCTTGCATTAGTGTACCTAGTAACTGACAGCTCTTCCTGACCTCCATACACTAAGATGCTATCCTTAGTCCGGTTAAGGTACTTTAGGATTGCTTTGATAGCCTTCCATTGGTCCTCGTCAGGATCCTGCTGGTATCACCTCGTCACACTTAGTGCAAAGGCGACATCAGGTCTCATACATAGTATGAAGTACATAATTGATCCTATGACCGATGCATATGGGACCAACTTCATGTTCTCCCTGTCCTTCTTTGTCTTGGGATAGTTCTTCTTACTAAGTTTTAGCCCACGACTCATTGACAAGAAACCTTTCTTGGCCTGATCCATGCTGAATCTTTTCAGAACCTTGTCTATGTACATGGCCTAACTTAGACCCAGAAGCCGATTGGGTCTATGCCTATAGATCCTGATCCCTAAGATCATCTCAGGTTCACCTAAGTCCTTCATTATGAAGCACTTCTGTAACCACTGCTTTACTCCTTGTAGTGTTGGTATATTGCTTCCAATCAGAAGGATGTCATCCACATATAACACCAGGAAAGAGATGATGCTCCCACTAATCCTCTTAAACACATAAGGCTCATCTTGATTCTATATGAAGCTGTATTCCTTTATGGCTTCATTGAATCTAAGATTCCAACTTTGGGATGCTTGTTTCAATCCATAAATGGATCTTTAAAGCTTGCATACCCTTCCAAGATGCTTTGGATCGACAAAACCCTTAGGTTGTGTCATGTACACATCCTCGAGTAGCTTTCCATTAAGGAAAGTAGTTTTGACATCCATCTACTAGACCTCATAGTCGTACCAGCACGATCCTTACAGATTTGAGAATAGCAACTGGTGAGAAAGTTTCATCATAGTCTATTCCATGGACTTGTCTGAAACCTTTCGCAACCAGCCACCCTTTGAAGGTATTGTTGGCCTTTAGCTTGTAGCACCACTTGCAATCTATAACCTTAGCACCTGGAGGTGGATCAACCAGGTTCCAAACCAAAACCTAATTATCGTACATAGATTGCATCTTTGCCTCCATGACTTTGCACCAGTTGGCAGATTGTGGGATAGAAATAGCCTCCTGGTAGGTTTTGGGCTCTTCCTCATCAAAGACAAGAAGAGTGTGATAGTTGGTAATGAGAAACCCATATCTCTCAAGTTCCCGACAATCCCTACCGGACCTTCTAGGTCCTCGTGTGACCTGGGTTGGTGCTTCCTCTTGTAGAAGCTCCACCCTGGTCTCCGAGTTGTCCTCTTCAGGAGTTTGTGAGCTTTGAACTTCCCTGAGTTCAACATTGCTCCCACTATCTTTCTTGGAAAGACCCCCTTTCATGCTACAAAACCTTGTTCTCGGTAGGGTTGTAGACGTAATACCCTTTGGTTTCCCTAGGGTAGCCCACAAACAAGCATTTATCAATTTTGGGTTCTGGTTTGTCCCTAGTCAATTTCTTGACATGTGCATCACAACCCCAAATCCATAGGAAAGACACATTGGGCACCCTGCCTTTCCATATTTCATATTTTCCACAGCCTTAGTCGAAGTATTGTTCAAAATGAGAGCTGCCGTCACGAGAGCGTCTCCCCATAAGTTTATTGGGAGGGAGGTAGGACTCATCATAGAGCGGACCATGTCCAACAAGGTCCTGTTCCTCTATTTGGAAACCCTATTCCATTGTAGTGTTCCTAGAGGAGTGAGCTGTGGAATGATTCCATACTTTCTCAGGTATGAGTCCAACTCTAGGCTCATTTACTTGAATCCTCAGTCTGAGCAAAGGACTTTGATATTTCTACCTAGTTGGTTCTATACTTCGTTCTTAAATTCCTTGAACCTATCAAGGGTCTCAGATTTATGTTTCATTAGATAGATATAGCCATATCTGCTGAAATCATCCATAAAAGTGATGAAGTACAGGTGCCCACCTCTGGTAGCTGTACTCATAGGCCCACATACGTCTGAATGTATTAGGTCCAAAAAGCCAGTAGCCCTTTCGACTTTCTTGCTAAAAGGAACTTTAGTCATATTACCTCGTAAACAAGATTCGCATATATCAAGTGACTCAATGTCAAATGATCCTAGGATTCCATCTTTGTGAAGCCTCGCTATAAGCTTCTCGTTTATGTGGCCTAAACGACAATGCCAAAGGTAGACAGGATTAACTTCATCAGGCTTAACCCTTTTAGTATTTATGTTATAGACTTGATTAGTTTCATTTAAATCAAGGATATAAAGGCCATTATTTACTAGAGTTTCTCCATAAAATAATCCCTCTCTAGATAAACCAATTCTACCATTACCAATAGTAAAATTAAATCCAGAAATATCCAAAACTAAAACAGAAATAATATTTCTGCACATAGTAGGTGCAAAATAACAATGTTCCAAAATCAAAACTAATCCGCTAGGCATTAACAGGTGGTACTCGCCGATCTCTATGGCAGCTACCCTTACTCCATTTCTAACCTGCAAGTCCACCTCTCCAGATATAGTGATCTCCTATTCTTAAGCCCCTACACATTGCAACAAATGTGAGAACCACATCCAGTATCCAATACCCAGGATGTTGAAACAGTGAGGTTAATGTCTATGACATATATACCTGATGAAGACGCGCCCATGCTCTTCTTTTGCTCTCCCAACAGCTGGGGACAAGATCTCTTCCAATGTCCAGCCTACTTGTACTGGAACCAGACATCCTTTGGATCGGCCTTGGGCCTGGCCTTGGCTTTCTTAGCCTTGGCCTTGGCTTTTACCTTAGTCTTGCCCTTAGCAAGAGGAGGGTTCCCTTTGTTGACCAGTAGTATCGGTATAGTCTTCTTGATCGACTGTTTAGTGAGCTTGAGCATCCCATGCAGCTCACTACTAGTACGGTTCATCCCTGGCATGTTGTAGTTCAGGATGAACTAATCATAAGTGCTGGGATTCATCACGGGAAACCGACCGACTAAGTGCGGAAACACGCGTCGATTTCCTCGAATCCGGGTCCCGGGACCTTAAGTAGTGAAAATCAAAAACAAAACACAAAGGAGGAGTATATAAGTCTTACCAAGAAATCTCTAAAGAGATAGAAGAAGACTGCAGAAATCAAGTATAGATTTCCTCCACCGATGCGTACACGAACGGCTCTCGGACTGAAACCCGTGCTAGCGACTCGGGAAATTCAAGAAGAGAGGAAGAGATGGCAGCCAAGAGAACTTGGTTAGAGTGAAATGGTTGAATCATATTAGCCTTATATCTCTCACCAAGAGGCAAAAAATATCCAAGAAAGCAAAGTCAACAATGACTCACCACAAAGTCAACAATGACTCACCACTTTCACTCATTACATTTTGGCTAAAGAATGAGTCATCTCCCTTGTCCAAAGACATGAAGATTCGGCCAAGAGGTGGAAAGGAGATGGGAGACACTTGTCTTTAGTCATAATGACCAACAAATATCCAAGTTGGTAAAGTCCAACTTTACTAACTCAAAGTCCACCATGACTCACCCATTTGATCATTACCTTATGTCCCACAATGACTCATTCTTCTCATCTTAAATATTCATCATTCTTGCCTTAAATCCACTAAGAATTTCGGCCAACACATGATGAAGAAGTGGGCTTACCATTTCAAGCCCTAGTCCACTTTAATTCTTTGGTTCCTATTTGATTTCAAATACCATTGTAATTCAACATGTATGTAAGTATATTGTCCCATATAATATGTTACATACATCTAAATTACAATTACTTTGACACATCAAATTCATCAAGGAATTAAATTAGACACATATAAGATGAGATACATGTAAACCTATACATGTATAAATATTTCCACCTAGGAAATAATCTCATAAATTAATTCATTGAATTAATTAAGAGAATGCCAAAAATAAATATTAATTATATTCTTTTGATCAATCTAATTGACCTAGAATATAATTAATAAATCTCTCTCTCTCTTCAAACGTGTATACTCCAAGTACACACTTAATCCGACTAGTTAAAGTCCAGACGTTCAATGTGTACGATCCAATGGGCCCGTCTTTATGTTGGCAGTGGGCCAAGGCCCATAGACTACAGGCGGGCTCTAGCAAGCCACTGTAGCCCCCAATTAAGACGGAGATAGCAGTCAAACTGTCACCGTAACCCTGTAGTTGAACTTGTATGTCCCATGTCACTGATATCGGTGTCAAACACAGAGGCATGGTTGATCACCCTCTATATGTGTTCGGACATTACTTGATCCCAAATGAACTGATACTCACAAACAAGATCTCATCTTGTTTGGGTGTGGCCACACTCTTATCAGTAACATTCATCAAGAGGCCGGTGATATCGTCTCAGTAAAGTACTGAGTGACATTCCCTTCTGCATATCCATAGTACTGCCATGCTCACTGACACACCCGAACGTACCCATACTTGGCACCCTTTTACAGGCCAGTTGGGCGTACACCAAAGTGTGCCACTTCACATGCAGCACCATCATATGGTCCGGTCAAAGGACTTATGCAAGTACTACGTGAGAATCATTTGTGATACTATACCATGTAGATTCCCGTTAAGTGGATCAATCCAGTACCATGCCCCTTTTTGCATGTACCCATTAACCTGGTTGACATTCCATGTTCTATGACCGGTAAGACACCACCATACAACCAGGCTAATGATAGTCTTTAGTTCCATTCATTCCCATGATTGGAACAGACTACGGATGACTTTATGGCCATATCGTTTTCCCTATCCACGGTCTTACTGCCAAGTGCCTCACACTTGACAACATGGATATGGATATGTCCATTGGATACTCTATTTAAAATATTGCACAAGACATATAGTAAATAGATTGATGCATTTATTTCTTAACACCAATTGTATAGTACATGAAGTTCACATTAATGTACAAATGTATGATACAAAGACAAGGACTAATGCCTCGGGACTAGGGCATATCCAACAATCTCCCACTTGCACTAGTACCAACCAGGCATGGGCCTAATCCCTATAGATCTGATATGACCCTCGTGCTTAGAATGAGCCAGCACCTTGGTCAAAGGATCTGCGACATTCTCCTCGGTGTCCACTCTGCGTAATGAAATGTCACCCCTCTCAACAATTTCTCGGATGAGGTGAAACTTCCTGAGTACGTGCTTTGAGTTCCTATGTGACCGGGGCTCCTTAGCTTGTGCAACAGCCCTATTGTTGTCACAGAAGATATCAACCGGTTCTTGGATAGTTGATACTACCCCCAGTTCCATGATAAACTTCTTTATCCACACAGCTTCCTTAGCTGTATCACACGCTGCAATGTACTCAGCTTCCGTGATAGAATCTGCAATGGTTGTTTGCTTGGAGCTTCTCCAACTAATAGCACCACCATTAAGCATGAATATATACCCTGACTGCGACTTATATTCATCCTGGTCGGTCTGGAAGCTTGCATCAGTGTACCCAGTAACTGACAGCTCTTCCTGACCTCCATACACTAAAAAGCTATCCTTTGTCCGGTTAAGGTACTTTAGGATTGCTTTGACAGCTTTCCAGTGATCCTCCCCAGGATCTTGCTGGTACCGGCTTGTCATACTTAGTGCAAAGGCGACATCAGGTCTTGTACATAGCATAGAGTACATGATTGATCCAATAGCTGAAGCATATGGGATCACACTCATGTTCTCCCTGTCCTGTTTTTTCTGAGGACAGTTCTTCTTACTATACAAATGTATGATACAAAGACAAGGACTAATGCCTCGGGACTAGGGCATATCCAACAATAAGAAACCGACAAGGACGCCAGGATCGTGTCAACTACCAACTCCTATGAGATGGGTGATCCGAGACAGGCTAAAGTATCTAAATAGTCCTTCATCTTAAGCACATGTGTAAGCGCTGGAATTTTCCAGACTTAAAAAAAAATTATTTACAGTCGTACGACTATAAATGCGGAGCAGGTACAGCAGCCCATACCTGAGAAATAAAAAATTGGAGGTTGATTTGAGGGGGCTACAAGAAAAGAGAAAAAAAAGGGAGAAGTAAGAGAAAGAAAAAGGAATTTGGACTCCTGGAATTTAATAGAAAATTGAGAGAGAACTTGATAGAGAAAGGGGGGGAAAAAGGAGAGAAAAAGAAAACTCAACAAAACTCAATATTTTTCTCCTCTTTTTCTTTTGATTCTTGAGTGTTAAAGTTTAAAACCGGGTAGAAATCATAGGTTAAAACTTAACATAATCAATTCTAAACCTCAAATCTGCTAACATCCGTGTCATTTTGGAGTATTTTGGACAACTCTTGAAACCTTTGCATACAAGGAAAAAGAAGCAATTTGGAGGTGATTGGAGCATTCCCAGTGGTCAAACCTACGGTGGATTAGCGCCACAAAGGTACATATACCCCAAACCTTCATTTTGCTGCTTTTTCTGGGTGTCTTGGTGTAATTTTGGGCATAAAAACTCATTCTTTCGGGCTTGTTGTTTTTGGAAATCAAGAACAGTTGCACGACTGTTCTTGTGGAGAAGAACAGTCGCATGACTGTATATATGGTCGTACGAGTGTTCTTGATTTCCCGCGGTCTTTGGTTTTATTTGAACAAATTTTGGCGATTTTCTGCACCTAGATGATCTACAGTCGCACGACTGTAATTACAGTCGTATGACTGTAGTTACAGTTGCACAGCTGTAATTACATCCGGGTGACTGTAATTCTCGTCCAGGAGTAGAATTTCCAGAAAATTCCCAAAAAACTCCCAAAAATCCTAAAAATTCAGAAAAATTAGAAAATCACCAAAATGAATTTTGTTCTATGCATTCACAACCTTAGATTTAATTTTCGATGTTATTACATTTAGAACAACGCAACGACGAAGACCCGAATCTTCCGAAAATCAACCCACCTCATATGATAAATTAAAGTAAACCGGGAAAATAAATCGTTTTCAAAATGATTTTCTCACAAAACAAAAATACATGGACGTTTCAAAATTGTTTTCCAGGTCTAATCGGGCCGGCTAGCCGAGCCGACCCGGTTATCCCCTAATTGCATGCCCCCGCATTCCTTAAAATCACATTTTGTCCTACTTGAGTCCTATTTGTGGTGTGCTATATACTGTGCTAACCGTCTATTTTGCAGCTTTTATTTTTTTTTTTATTTTTGATGTAATTAATAGCTAAATTCGTGTATTTTAGGCGATTGTAAAATTCTTAGATCATTGTATATTTTAGGCGCTTGTAAGGTGAGGTTGAGAGTTTTTATTTTTATTCAATTAGGTTGTAATAATTTATTTATTCGCTACTTTTTATTTTTATTTTGATTTGTGTGTGCGCTGTGTGCTTTATTTTAATAAAAATAAACTTTAGAATTATAAAATACCATCTATGAACATTGGCCAAATTTTATTTTGATTAGACATGAAATAAGGGACTTGTCCGGACCTAGATCTTTGGAAGGTGTAGCGGCCTTCGTCCGGTTCAGCTACACTGCAATTTCCCGGTTGAACTGAGCTGGGTGGCGACTCCTACGCACTCTATCGAGACTTAGGTATCAGTTCTTTTATGAATTTATTTAATTTTTCCAAAACCGAATTTCCATTCTAAAAACCCCAAGCGAGGGAGGGTTGCCTGATCTCTAGGTTCCCTTCTGAGAGAGTCTGAACACTTAAAAAAGGTCGTCTACTCACAGTGGCTACTCCACTGGGAATTTCTTACAAAAGTTTTCTCAAAACTTAAAAGAATTTGACAAGCCCTGAGAAGTGTCTAATCAAAATAAGGTGGATGATTTTTGTGTGGTATTTTATTTTGCATTCTTTAGTTAGACATTTTTGCATTAGGTTAAGTATCCCATTTTTAGCCCGGTGAATTGTTGAAGTGTCGCCTATGTTCCTCTTGGTCTTAGGGGCACGTATACGAAGCACCACCCATAGCCATGTACGAACCCCTTCGTTCGGACCCTTGAGTGGGGAGAAGTGAGGAGTATATTTTGCTATAGGAGCCTTGATTTTAACCCGACTTAGACCGAACTCATATAGGCAACCTTAGTTGGATTCCCTCAGGATACCAAGATAAATTGTATGAATCTTATAAATTGCGCCTTCATCATCCCTAGTTGATGATCAAAGAGAAACCCTTCTAGGACTCGGCTAGAATTCTTAAAGACTGACCACATTTGGAGGAATACGCTTCGTGTGCTATGTGTCTCTCGCCCTCCCATGACATACCATCATCGGCATTTTCATGAACATGACACGCCATACACGTAAAGCATTTGTGTACTGACTCACATCATTTGTGTAGCCATTTGCATTTTATTTTCGTGTGTGAATACATTAAATCATCCGTGTGCCATTCATACTAACTATTTCTTTTGCAACCATAACATTATACTGGTGTGTCAACATATTTTCACAAAAGCATACACAACATCATCATGTAAGTCATGCATCCTAGCCACATTTTTGTGCAGCTATTTGCATTTTGTGTGACATAAGCATCCATATCATCTTATATTATTTGAATTAAGGACGTTCCAAGGGTGCCCATCATGATTATATCATTTCATAACATATCAGGAGTCCCAAAACTACCCGTGTTCTGTCCGTGCATCGGATTGCACTCGGCCATTTTACCAAATCCTCTCATTCAATAAAGACCACAATGGTCCTAGGTTTATTTCCGTGTGATGATTTACATGAGGCATTTCATGACACCATGCTCATTTATCATAAATATCATGTGACACTGTGGTCCAGATCGGATCACTTCATGACATTATTACATCATTCAAGGTACTCCCCGAGTGCCGGATTAGTACACATATAAGTCCATTTCATAACATCACAAAATCATAAAAGGTGTTCCCCAAACGCCGAACCTCTGTCCATGTCCCTTTTACATGTGACATTCTTATAACATCATTTCATATCACATGCCTCAAAAGCATCAGAACTCTATCCATGGGGCAGCCCTATGCGACCATTTCATGCCATCTCATAGACCTATAAAGCATCGAAACTCTGTCCGTGTGTTGGCACACACGCGACTATTTCAAAAATTCACTAGGTGCCCTAAAAGCACCAAACCCTTGTCTGTGTGGGGTTCATACGTGATCCTTTTGCATAACCTTTTGCATGGCATTGGGTGTTCTTGGAATGTCCCAAAAGAGAAAAAATAATAATAAATAGAGGTCATCCTTATCATCACGTCACTCACAACATCATTTCATTCATTCATCCTATGTCACCTTTAGCGTATCACTCTTCGTGTCACCACTCCATTCATTCATTGCCCCTAATATTTCCCACGTGATGTCAAGTAGAGTAAATTGGATCAACCGAGGATAAGATCTCAGGCTCTGAGGGCTGTTGGGGAACAAAGAGCAGTAGAAAGAGAAAGTGAATCTGATTCCGGGGAAGAATTTGAGATGGCCAATCCAACACCTAGTCTTGCTGATGCCTTGAAGGATTTCATGAGACCACAGGATTTTTGTGACATGCTGAAGGAGGAAATGTGAGCTGTTGTGAGAGAAACCGGGGAAACTGGCGCTAGTGGGGCCGGAAAGGAGAAAGAGGCTGAATCATCTCAGCGAGGTGCTGATGCCTCGGCTAGTTTGGAGAAGCTGCAAGAAATTGAGGCAGCTATGGAAAGAAAAATGAAGGCGAAGTGTTTAGAATTGAATGAAGTTGTAGCCCGGCTGAAGAAAGGGGCCAGTGTCAGTTCGGACTCCAAGAGGGGGGTTAATGTAGATGCCATGATCAGCAAAGGCATTGAAACTTTTCCTATTGCCTTTCAAGTGCCAAAGGTGTTGGGATTCGTCATTGGAAAAATAACGTGGCGCAGCGGAAAATACACCATTTAAAATTTCCTAGAATCCACCTATCGTGTCCAATTACCATTAATTAGGATAAAATCAAATAAGAATCAAGAGAGAATAACTCACCGGATTTATCTCCTCTGGAGACTACTGCAGAATCGTTTCTTGAAACTGCGATCTCCAAAGTCCGGTGCACGACCAACTATTGAGCGGGAACCGGTGCTAGCCGAAGACGTGAAGGAATGGAGGATTAATGCTGGGATTTTCGGCTATTTGGGGCTGCTATTGGTGGCTGAAATTTCTAGCAATTAATTAGAGTTGAATTAGGTTTTTCCTCCTTAAGTGTGCCCTTATATAGACACCTTGTCTAATTGGGTTTTAATTAGGTTAATCAAACCTAAGCCCACTAGGAATATAATTACATAAATAAACTTTAATTAAAAAGGTGTATACTATATAATTTAATTCCATTTGCCTAAATTTAATTACCCCTAAATAAAATTAAATCACACTTAAGTAAAATACAATACATTTATTTAATTTTCCTACTTAGGAAAATTATTTAATTAATTGTTTACTTTATGTAATTCAATTAATTAATAAATTAATTAATTACATTATGTAAACTTATTAATTAAATTAAATTCAACCCAATGTTAATTAATTACCTTGACACCGATTGTCAACTAATTAATTAACACATTCCTTCCAATGTACATTACATGTACAATATCTATAAGTTCCAGCTCAGTTGATTTATGTGCACGATCCTATGGGTCTGTCTTTATGTTGCCAGTGGGCCCAAGACCCACAGACTGTAAGTGGGTTCTAACAAACCATTACAGCCCCCAATTAAGACAGAGATGCAGCAGTCTTTAGAAGACACTCATCCAATAGTAATCTCATAGTGTCCTTTGCCTAACGATATCGATATGAATAAACAAGAGGCATGGTGTCCGTCATCCTCTTCTGTTGTTTATTATATTTCTTGATCTTGAGTTGACTGACTAATCAAATAAGCAACCAACTTATTTAGGTATGGCCATACACATATCAGTCCCACTCATCAAGTGGCCAATGATATCATCTCGGTGTTACCCGAGTGGCAATTCCATCACTTCATCATCAATATCAACATGTTCACCGGTCCACCCAATCATACCCGTATTTAGCATCCTTTTACAGTCCCGTTAGGTGTATGTCAAAGTGAACCGGATTCCATATTGATATTATAATAAAATCTGGTCTGAGGATAAAAGAGACCTACTCCAGAAAGACCTATGACGCGACAACCATGTGGCTTTCTTGTGCGGATCGATCCAGTCCCATGTCAACGACATGTACCTATATTCATGACTGACTATACAAGTACTATGGCTGGTTAAGAACTACCATACAGTCATCGAATATACAAGTCTATGGTTCTATTCGTTCCCACGATTAGAATAGACCTGGGATAGGTTTTATGATTATCAATCAATGGATACTCTACTCATATTATAGCACAAGATATAAATGAAATAGATTAATTGCCTTTATTAATGTGACACAAATAATGTATTCATACATGGCTCTTAATGTATAATACAAAATACAAGAATCCAATGCCCTAAGAACTAAGGCACACCAACAATCTCCCACTTGCACTAGTTCCAAGAGGGCATTGCCCTAATTCCTATAGATCTGGTATGACCGTCGTGCTGTGTCTGCGGCAGCACTTTAGTCAATGGATCAGCGACATTATTCTTGGTGTCAACCCTCTGCAATGATATGTCACCTCTGTTCACGATCTCCCGAATGAGGTGAAACTTTCTGAGCACATGTTTGGATCTCTTGTGTGACCGGGGCTCCTTAGCTTGTGCGATGGCCCCGTTGTTGTCACAAAAAACATCAACTGGGTCTAGGATAGTAGGTACTACTCCCAACTCGATTATGAATTTCTTGATCCAAACGGCTTCCTTTGCAGCTTCACACGCAGCTATGTACTCAGCTTCCATTGTAGAGTCAACAATGGTGGCCTGCTTTGAGGACCTCCAACTAATGGCACCGCCATTCAAGAGAAAAACATAACCAGACTGTGACTGGTTCTCATCCTCATCGGTCTGAAAGCTTGCATCAGTGTAACCTGACACTACCAGCTCATCTTGACCTCCATACACTAAGAAAGCATCCTTAGTCCGATTAAGGTACTTTAGGATTGCCTTGACAGCCTTCCAGTGTTCCTCCCCGGGGTCCGACTGGTACCGGCTGGTCATACTTAGTGCAAACGCAACATCAGGCCTCGTACATAACATGGAGTACATGATAGATCCAATAGCAGATGCATTAGGGATCTTTTCCATGTTCTCCCGGTCCTTCTTTGTTTTAGGACCATCTTTCTTACTCAGCTTCAACCCATGGCGCATAGGCAAGAATCCTTTCTTTGCCTTGTCCATGCTGAATCTTTTCAGAACCTTGTCAATGTACGTGGCCTGACTTAGGCCTAGAAGCCGATTGGATCTATCTCTATATATCCTGATCCCTAAGATCGTCTCAGCTTCGCCTAAGTCCTTCATTGCAAAGCACCTACTCAACCACTGCTTAACTCCTTGCAGTGTTGGTATGTCGCCTCCAATGATAAGGATGTCGTCAACATACAGCACTAGGAAGGTGGAAACGCTCCCACTAACCATCTTATACACACAGGGCTCATCAGAATTCTGTGTGAAGCCATATTCTGTAATGGCCTCATTGAATCTTTGATTCCATGACCTCGATGCTTGCTTCAATCTATAAATTGATCTTTGAAGCTTGCATACCCGGTTTGGATACTTTGGATCGATAAAACCCTCAGGTTGTGCCATGTACACATCCTTAAGTAGCTTTCCATTAAGGAAAGCGGTCTTAACATCTATCTACCATATCTCATAATCGTACCATGCAGCTATGGCTAGTAGTATCCTAATGTATTTAAGCGTAGCAACTAGTGAAAAGGTTTCATCATAGTCAATTCCTTGAACTTGCCTGAATCCTTTTGCCACCAATCACCCCTTGACGGTGTTGTCGGCCTTTAACTTGAAACACCACTTGCAACTAATCACCTTAGCACCCGGAGGTGGATCCACCAAGTTCCATACTTGGTTATCATGCATAGATTGCATCTCAGCCTCCTATGGCTTTGTGCCATTGATCTGAGTGTGGGCTTTCAACAGCCTCCTGATAGGTCCTGGGCTCTTCTTGGTCAACGACCATAAGGTCCCCATCATCAGTCACGAGAAAGCCGTACCTCTCTGGCTGATGACATGTCCTACCAGACCTTTTGCGGTCCTGTGCAACCGTTTCTGGTTCCTCAATTTCTTGAGTAGTCAGATCGGTTCCCAAAGCATCCTCAGCAGTAGCTGCAGGAGTTTGTGAGTCTTGAACTTCTGACAGTTCAACATTACTCCCACTGTCTCTCTTGGAAAGGAATTCCTTCTCCAAGAAGACTGCATTTCTGGCTATGAAAACTTTGTTTTCGGCCGGATCATAGAAGTAATAACCCTTAGTTTCCTTAGGGTAACCCACAAACTGGCACTTGACAGATTTGGACTCGAGTTTGCCACTTGTCAATTTCTTAACATGTGCATCACAGCCCTAAATCTTCAAGAAGGAAACATTGGGCTTTCGGCCTTTCCATAGCTCATATGGTGTTCCCTCAACTGCCTTGCTTGGTGTATTATTAAGAATGTAAGCAGCTGTCTCTAAAGCATATCCCCAAAAGGAGACAGGGAGTGTAGCATGACTCATCATCGAGCGGACCATGTCAAGTAAGGTCCTATTCCTGCTCTCTGACACTCCATTCCACCGGGGTGTACCAGGAGGAGTGAGTTGGGATACAATCCCACACTCTCTAAAAAACGAGTCAAACTCTTGGCTCAAATATTCACCCCCTCGGTCAGACCGAAGTGCTTTTATTTTCTTGCCAAGTTGGTTTTCTACTTCATTCTTAAAGTCCTTGAACCTTTGGAGAGTCTCAGACTTATGCTTCATCAGATACACATAACCGTATCTGCTGAAGTCATCTGTGAAGGTGACGAAGTACAGAAAACCAAATCTAGCACTAGTGCTCATTGGGCCACATACATCGGAATGTATTAGCTCCAATAGCTCTAAGGCCCTTTCAGCAGTCTTGCCAAAAGGCGCCTTTGTCATCTTGCCTCTCAAACAAGATTCACATGTGTCATAAGACTGGATGTCAAATGACCCTAGCACTCCACTAGAGTGAAGCCTAGCTATGCGCTTCTCATTTATATGGCCAAGTCGACAATGCCAGATGTAAGTAGGATTAATTTCATTTTGTTTAATCCTTTTAGTATTTACGTTATAGATTAAAGTTTCACGTTTTAGATCAAGGATATATAAGCCATTTTCAAGAAATGCTGTTCCATAAATAATATTGCCACATTGCATAGAAATTCTACCATGTCCAATATTAAATACAAAACCAGAAATATCCAACAAAGAAACGGAAATAATATTCCTGCGCATCGCAGGTACAAAATAACAGTTTCTTAGTTCCAAAACAAGTCCACTAGGCATCTCCAAGAAATAATCTCCAATCTCCATGGCCTGAACCCGAGCACCATTTCTGACTCGAAGATCTACTTCCCCAGATGCTAATAATCTCCTATTTCTTAGACCCTGCACATTTGAACAAATGTGAGATCCACATCCAGTGTCCAAGACCCAAGATGTAGAAATAGCCAGATTAATCTCAACAACATAAATACCCGAAGCAGCAGTTTTGCCCTTCAGTTGCTCCCTTAGCTTTGGACATGAGCTCTTCCAGTGCCCCTTCTCATTACACTCATGGCAGACATCGTCAGGAGAAGCAACCCTTGCTTTAGGTTGGGCCACCACCTTTTTGCCCTTAGCCTTGGCCTTTTGGGCCTTAGCCATGGCCTTAGATTTGGCCTTTCCCTTAGCAATGGATGTATTGCCCTTGTTCACCAGCAATACTTTAGGAGTCTTCTTAAGAGACTGCTCAACAAGCTTGAGCATGCCATGCAGCTCAACTACCGATTTATCCAACCCTTGCATATGGTAATTCATGATAAACTGGTTGTAAGACTCAGGAAGCGACCCGAGAATAATGTCTGCTGCCAAGTCCTGTGGAACTGGCGAGCCGAGGTGGGCAAGTGTATCAATATACCCCTTCAACTTTATCACATGAGTGCTAACAGAAGTCCCAGCTGCCATCACAGTCGTGCAAAGTGCCTTAGTTGTCAGGTAACGTTCATGACGAGCCTGATCTTGGAACATCTTTTTAAGCTGATCCATCATCTCATAAGCATGCTCGTCCATGAACTGCTTCTGAAGATCAGAAGCCATGGTACCCAGCATGAGGCACGAGACATCTCGGTCATCCCTTACATGCCGATCGTACTGCTCCACCATTGCCGTGGTGATGCCTCGACCTACGGGAGGGCCAGCTGGTAAAGGAGCATTCAGTACATACTCCTTAGACTCTTGTCTAAGAACTATTTGTAAGTTCCTAGCCCAGTCCAGGAAGTTAGTCCCCGAAAGCTTCTCCTTCTCCAAGAGTGACCTAAGTGAGAGTGAGTTGTTGTTTGTTGCTGCCATTTAAATTGCTTAACTGAAATGGGATTATCTATATGGAAGAAATCATTGCTTGAGTTAGAAATAAAGGACTTTTAAGCCAATTCAAATTAATAATCCGATTTTAATTTGTTTGTTGGTGTTGTTAATTGGCTGACTTGACCAAGGTCCACAACTTATCAATGACTGGCCAAACTAGGGCTCGCTAACCAACCATTGAGTCGTTTGATAGGACAACCTATCCAATCCTTCCACGAAGGACTCTTGGTTTGATGGGCTTATTGACACTTTACCCATCTGTGCTTAGGGCCTGCTCTGAGCTAATGCTACCCATGTTGAGTCAAACCACCATTCACATGTAAACCATACCAAGTATCTTAACCCTCGACGGCCTACCGAATACTACAATATACCCAGCTAGGGCATGGCGCATATTGCAGCATCAATGGGAGGAAGAGGTGTGAATGTGGGAAGCACTTTTAAGCGACTCAATATTTTAATTTCTGGATTATAATTAAGTGATATGGCTTAGCATGCATAAATGCGGGTAATAATTTGGTGATCCATACATCCATATTATATGACAAATGCAATAGCATACTTAATTTAAAATAAATGAGATCCTATGGGCCTTTAATTACAACCTAATGAAAAACTAGATATCCTATCTAATTCTTCATGGGCCGGACTGCAATCTTTCTTGGGCTCCCACCATGGGCTTTCTCCATCTGGGCCTTCCTCCATACTTGATGCAATTACAATAATTTTGTAAAATAAAATCTATTCTAAAATTACATCAAAATAAAAAAATGGCACGCAGGCCATATTTCCCAAAATTAAATTACAACCGATAATAATTTAGGGCCCATAGAACTCAACATAACATTTCAAACAAAGTACCTGTCCTGCACATACATACCAATATGATGCATGATCATGGAATTCCAAATTATAAATATAAATGTTAAGCCGAGTTACTTAGGGTGAAATCGCCAATTTTAACAAATGTGACTAAGGCCCATAAAGGCCCAATGGATAACATCCATAAATGCAAAATTAACAATTTTGCTCCCACTTGAATTTGGGTTGTCACAAATTTAAAATTTAGCTCTCCCAATTTTAACCGGTGTCACGGTTTATTGGGACAATTTCACAAAGTCCATATTCAATTTAATATGCAAACAATTAAATTAAATATGCATGCCAACAAAATAAATAATTTGAATTCAAATTAATTAAAAAAAATTTAATTTAATTTGCATTAGGGTCCGGGATAAAAAAATACCCGCAAAATCTAAAACCGGACCCAAAACTCGTATGCGGTGCCACTGTCCTGGCGGGGCAGCAGTGTCGCTGTGCGGCAGCCTGCAGCAGCAGCCAGCTGCTGCCAAGGCAGCAGATGGAATCGCAATTCTGCGATTCCATCTTTTGCCCAAACAATATATTTTTTTTCAATCCTAAACAAAAAAATGTTTCCAGCAAAGTATATACAAAACAATTTTAGATGGAAATCAATTGGAGAAAAATAATCAAAAACCCCAATCCAACAATTCTAGGGTTTATCCAAAAACAAAACCAATTAACTAAAACCCTAAAATCACAAACTTGAAACCCATTCTTTCTTCAAGAACGCTTTCAAGAACCAATTCCAATCAATCTAATGGACAAAACCTAGGCTCTGATACCACTGTTGGGATTTGTCATTGGAAAAATAACGTGGCGCAGTGGAAAATATACCGTTTAAAATTTCTTAGAATCCACCTATCGTGTCCAATTACCATTGATTAGAATAAAATCAAATAAGAATCAAGAGAGAATAACTCACCGGATTCGTCTGCTCTAGAGACTGCTGCAGAATCGTTTCTTGAAACTGCAATCTCCAACTATTGAGCGGGAACCGGTACTAGCCAAAGACGCGAAGGAATGGAGGATTAATGCTGGGATTTTCGGCTATTTGGGGCTGCTATTGGTGGCTGAAATTTCCAGCAATTAATTAGAGTTGAATTAGGTTTTTCCTCCTTAAGTGTGCCCTTATATAGACACCTTGTCTAATTGGGTTTTAATTAGGTTAATTAAACCCAAGCCCACTAGGATTATAATTATATAAATAAACTTTAATTAACAAGTATATACTATGTAATTTAATTTCATTTGGCTAAATTTAATTACCCCTAAATAAAATTAAATCACACTTAAGTAAATACAATACATGTATTTAATTTTCCTACTTAGGAAAATTATTTAATTAATTGTTTACTTTATGTAATTCAATTAATTAATAAATTAATTAATTACATTATGTAAACTTATTAATTAAATTAAATTCAACCCAATGTTAATTAATTACCTTGACACCGAATGTCAACTAATTAATTAACGCATTCCTTTCAATGTACATTACATGTACAATATCTATAAGTTCCAGCTCAGTTGATCTATGTGCACGATCCTATGGGTCTGTCTTTATGTTGCCAGTGGGCCCAAGGCCCACAGACTGTAAGTGGGTTTTAGCAAACCATTACAGCCCCCAATTAAGACAGAGATGCAGCAGTCTTTAGAAGACACGCACCCAATAGTAATCTCATAGTGTCCTTTGCCTAACGATATCGATATGAATAAACAAGAGGCATGGTGTCCGTCATCCTCTTCTGTTGTTTATTATATTTCTTGATCTTGAGTTGACGGATTAATCAAATAAGCAACCAAATTATTTGGGTATGGCCATACACTTATCAGTCCCACTCATCAAGTGGCCAATGATATCATCTCGGTGTTACCCGAGTGGCAATTCCATCACTTCATCATCTATATCAACATGTTCACCGTCCACCCAATCATACCCGTATTTAGCATCCTTTTACAGAACTGTTAGGCGTATGTCAAAGTGAACCGGATTCCATATTGATATTATAATGAAATCTGGTCTGAGGACAAAAGAGACCTACTCAAGAAAGACCTATGACGCGACAACCGTGTGGCTTTCTTATGCGGATCGATCCAGTCCCATGTCAACGACATGTACCTTTATTCATGACTGACTATACAAGTACTATGGCTAGTTAAGAACTACCATATAGTCATCGAATATACAAGTCTGTGGTTCTATTCGTTCCCACAATTAGAACACACCTGGGATAGGTTTTATGATTATCAATCAATGGATACTCTACTCATATTATAGCATAAGATATAAATGAAATAGATTAATTACCTTTATTAATGTGACACAAATAATGTATTCATACATGGCTCTTAATGTATAATACAAAATACAAGAATCCAATGCCCTAAGAACTAGGGCACACCAACAAAAGGTTCCCTCTTATAAGGGAGTGGGTTCACCAGAAGCCCATGTGAATCTCTATTCCTCGGTCATGTTGACGTTAGGCACCACTAAGCCACAACTTATCAATCTCTTCCCGATTACACTCAAGGGAGGGGCATTGAGATGGTACAATTCTTTATCTGAAGAGGAGCAATTAGACTGGGAGGCTTTATTGGCAGCCTTTATAAAATACTACAGCTTTAATACCAAGATTCAGGTGAAGCTGTACGACCTGGAAAGAGTTAAGCAGAAGTTAAATAAGCCCTTTGATGGATACTATCAAAGGTGGATGAACAAGATGATCTTGTTAAAGAATCACCCTGATGAAGATGAGTTGATCTAGAAGTTGATTGATGGTAGTAGGGACATCTTCAAGAACAACATGAAGTTCCACCCTTTCAGTGAGCTTAGTGAAGTATACAGTATGGCTATTGAAATTGAGAAAGATGAAGAGGAAAAGACTGCAGGCCATAAGGGAAGCAGGATCTCTGGGTACAACTCCTGGTATAGATTGACAGCTACAGCTGGGTCAAGTAATGGATCCGGCTCTGGTTCTACAAGTAAGGGAGGACAAGTTTCTGAAGTTAAGCAAGCTGGGGTTGCTGCGGTGTCTTAGCAGCAAGGAAACCAAAACAGAGGTCCGAATGGTCACGGCATATCACCTTGGGCTTTCTCCCTAGCCAAGATTTTTTGCTAAGTGTAGGAATGGTGGACTGTTAAGTTCTCTTAGACCATTCGAGAAACCAGCGGATGAAAATAAAGACAATTTCTGTACTTACCACGTCATAGTAGGACATAGAACCAATAATTGTTATAAGCTGAGGGATGCCATCCAGAAGCTTATCGACGAGGGAAAACTGCAAAAGCCTGCCAAACCCAGTACAAAGAATAATCCACTACCAACATTTGAAAGGTAGGTCAACATGGTACAGTCGGGGTTACCAAACAATTTTATCTTTTCTCAAATCCTCCAAGCAAACCCCATTGTATAGTCTATGGTGGCCAATGATGTTGAGGTGAAGTCAGAAAGTGGAAATCCAATAGAGCAGAGGGAAGTGAAGCCTATGAGCTTGGATGACCTGGATTCAGAGGATGAATATGAAGAGTACGGCTGTGATAAGACTGTTAAGCTGCCTGTTGTAGAAAAGCCAAAGGGGCCTGAAGTTCAGAATGTAACGAGAAGTGGTAGGGTCTACCAGCCAGTAGTGCAGCACAATGGGAAAGCCCCAGTGACTGGATCAAGCAGTATGTCAGTGCCAAAGGAAGTAGAAAAGGAGGATCTGGTTATTTCACAACTGAAGAAAACTCCAGCCCAAGCCAGTATGTGGCATTTATTGTTGACTTCCAAGGAGCACAGAGCAGCTTTGGTCAAAAAGCTCTCTGAAATCGAAGTGTTCCGATTGCTTCTTGTAAGCGCCGGAATTTTCTATACTTAAAAAAAAAAAAAAAAAAAAAAGAGAAAGAAGAAGAAGAGAGTCGTACGACTGTAATATCGGGATTTCAGCAGAGGCCCATACCTCTGCAGCAGAAATGGAGGAGAGAGGGGTTGGGCATTAATTGCCCCGGCTCTGCAGCAAGCAACCAGGAAAAAGAAGGTAGAAAAGGAGAAGAAAAGAAAGAAAGGGGGAGAGGGGAGATTTTCTGGTAAAAAAAAAAAGAAAACTTAGAGAGAGAAAGAGAAGAGGGAGAAAGAAAAAGAAAACCACAAAAAACTCATCTTCTTCCTCTTTGATTTTCTTCAATTCTCGAAATTAAGCCTAAAACTTGTTAGAAATCTCTAGGTTGATCACTTAACTACACAACTAAATCAAGAACTTGGACTTAAACAATCAGAATCCCTTGCAAATTTGGATTTTAGGACTCAAACTCCCAACTTCCATTCCAAAGGAAAAAGTGCAAATTCGTTGGGATTGGAGCGACGCCAGGGGTCAAAACGACTTGGAATAGCTTCTAAAAAGGTAGTCACTTCCTTTCCTTACACTTTTCCTCGCTTTCTGGGTGTTTGAAGTGAATTTTTGTGCGTTTTTGCTGCAGTTTCGTATTTCTGTTCCTGGAAACTAAGAACAGTCGTACGACTGTTCTTAGCTTTCATGAACAGTCGTACGACTGTATATACAGTCGTACGACTGTATATACAGTCGTACGACTGTTCTTAGTTTCCAGCCAATTTTTCTTCAGTTTTGGTCCAAAATGAATTTTTGTTGAAATTTTGATCCTGAATTGATCACAGTCGCACGACTGTAAACTACAGTCGTACGACTGTAACCATTATTTCAGAATCAGAATTTCAGCTTTTATCCGTAAAAAATCCCAAAAAAATTAGAAAATCCCGAAAATCGTCAAAATGAATTTTGTTATGTGCATCACGACCGTAGATTTAATTTTCAGTAAATTCGCATTTAGAACAACTCAACGACGGAGACCCAGTTCTCCCGAAAACCGGCCCACTTAAATATGTAAAAATGCATGTAAACCGGAAAAAATGTTTTCAAAATGATTTTCCCATAAAACCAAAAATACAGGGACGTTTCAAAATGTTTTCCAGGTCTAACCGGGCCGGCTAGCCGAGCTAACCCGGTTATCCTCTCTATGCATGCCCCTCAACACTTGATTTCCCAATTCTGTCTGTTTGAGTCCAACTTGTGGCGTGCCGTATAAATTGTGCTAACCTTCTGTTTTGCAGGTTTTAATTTCTTTTACTTTTATTTTTATTGTATTTTAATAGATTAAATCGTGTATTTAGGCGGTTGTAATTATTTCTTAGATTCTCGTGTATTCTAGGCGATTGTACAAGTGAGGCGAGAGTTTTTATTTTTCCATTCGATTTGGTTGTAAGCCAATTAATATTTATTTCTTTTCCTTGTTTTTGTATTAAATGTTTTGTGTGCGCGCTGTATGCTTTTTATATTCAATAAAATGGACTTTAGATTTTGAAATAGCATTCGAGAACATTGGCAATATTTATTTTAATTAGACACGAAATAGGGGACTTGTCCGGACCCGAATCTCTGGATAGTGTAGCGACCGTTCGTCCGGTTCAGCTACATAAGAATTTCCCGGTTGAGCTGAGCCGGGTGGCGACTCTACAACATCCATCGAGACTTAAGGTCTCGGTTCTTTTATGCACTAATTCCATTTATTTTCCAAAACACGGATTTCCATTTATAAAAACCCCACGCGAGGGAGGGGCCCGCCCGAGATCGTGGCGCCCCATTCCGAAAGGGAGTCCCGCGTCCCGTCGAAAACGCGTCGTCCGCTCACAGTGGCGACTCTGCTGGGGATTTCTCAAAAAGTTTTCTCAAAAAACTTAAAAGAATTTTGACAAGCCCTGAGAAGTGTATAATTAAAATAAGGTGGATGATTCTCTTTTGGTATTTTATTTGCATTTTTAGTTAGCCATTTCTTGCATTAGATTAGGTATCCTTTTATAGCCTGGTGGATCGTTGAAGTGTCGCCTAAGTTCCTCCTGGTCTTAGGGGCACGAATACGAAACACCACTCATAGCCTTGTACGAACCCCTTCGTTCGGACCCTTGAGTGGGGAGAAGTGAGGAGTATATCTTGCTATGAGAGCCTTGATGTTATCCCGACTTTGACCGAACCCATACAGGCAGCTCTAGTTGGATTCCCTTAGGATACCAAAATAATCGTGTGAATAATGATAATAAAATCGCGCCTTCGTCACCCCCGGTTGGTGATTGAAGTGAACCCCGCCTAGGACTCGGTTAGAAATTTTTGAGACCGACCACGTTGGAGGAATAAGGTTGGAAGAATTCGTTTTGCTTGCTATGTGTTCTTCACTGTTTCGTGACACATCGTCGACGCATGCATAGCATGACATAATCATTATTTTCCATACACATGACATACCATACACAAACATCTTTGTGTGATACTAACCCACATTTCTTATGCAGCCATTTTGCATTTTATTTCGTGTGTAAAACATTAATTCATTCGCTTGTCATCCATACTAACGATTTCTTTTTCAGCCATAACATTAAACTTGTGTGATTGGCATTTTATTTTTGACATAGCATTCATAACTTCATTATGTATGCCATACATCCTAACCCACGTTTTTGTGCAGCCATTTGCATATTGTGTGACATGTTCATTCACTACATTTCACTTAAATTAAAATTAAGGGGCATTTCAAAGAACGCCTATCATGACCATCCCATTCCATTTCATAACATATCGGGTACCCAAAATTATCCGTGTTTTGCCAATGCATCGGGTAGCATTCGGCCATTTCACCAATATCATTTCATTCAATAAAAGCCACAATGGCCCTAGGCTCATTTACGTGTAATAATTTACACGATGCATTTCATGACATCATACCCATCCATCATAAACATCATATAACATTGTGGTCCACATCCGATCACTTCATGATATTAATTCACCATTTAAGGTACTCCCCGAGTGCTTGATTAGTATACATATAGGCCCATAACATCACCAAATCAATGAAAGGCGTTCCTCGAATGCCGAATCCTTGTCCGTGTTCCTGTTACACGTGACTTTCTCATAACATCATTCCATATGCTCAAAAGCATTAAGACCTTGTCAGTGGGCCCGGCCCATGCGACCATTTCATATCATCCCGCAGACCTACAAAGCGTCAAAACTACGTCCGTGTGCCGGTATACACGCGACCATTTCATGAATTCATTAGGTGCCCCAAAGGCGCCGAAGTTTTGTCCGTGTGATGGCCCACACGTGACAATTTTGCATAAACATTGGGTGTTCTCGAAATGCCTCGGAAAAAAATAAATAATAAGAAGAAGAAACCATTCATATCATCATTCCATACATAATTCCACTCCATGCATCTCAAGCATGTTCAATGTCTTAACTTTCATGTCATATCACGTCATTCATTCACGACCCTAACACCTCCTGTCTAATCCCAAGCAGAACACACTGGAGCGACCTTGGACAAGATCCCAAGCTTCAAGGGCAGCTAGGAGACAAAGGGTAGTTGAGAGTGATAGTGATTCTGAGTCTGGGGAAGGAGTGAATATGGCAGAGCAGACACCGAGTATGGCTGATGTTCTGAGAGATTTCTTCAGGTCGCAGGATTTTCGCGACATGTTAAAGGAAGAAATGAGGGCAGTGGTTAGAGAAGCTGGTGACACCGGTGGTAGTGGAGCCGGGAAGGAGAAAGAAGCTGAGTCATCCCAACACGGTGGTGACGCTTCGGCTAGCCTTGAAAAGCTGCAGGAGATAGAGGCAGCTATGGAACAGAGGATGAAAGCCAAGTGTTCTGAATTAGACGAGGTCATGGCCCAGTTGAAGAAGGGGGTCGGGATCAGTGCTGAATCCAAGAAGGGGGTGAACGTTGATGCCATGATCAGTAGGGGCATTGAGACATTTCCTATCGGCTTCCAAGTGCTGAAAGTCCCCACTTACAAAGGAATGGGATCGCCGGAGGCCCATGTGAATTTATATGCCCGGGTTATGCTAACAGCTGGCGCTACAAAGCAACAATTGATTAATCTTTTCCCCACCACACTGGAGGGAGGTGCTTTGGGATGGTATAACTCACTGTCGGAGGAGGAGCAATCTGACTGGGAAGTATTGTCAGCAGCCTTCATCAAATACTACAGCTTCAACACCAAAATCCAGGTGAAGCTGTATGATTTGGAGAGGGTGAAACAGAAATTCAATGAGCCCTTCGATGAATACTACCAGAGGTGGATGAACAAGATGATCCTCCTAAAGAACCGCCCTGATGAAGACGAGCTTATACAGAAGCTCATTGATGGCAGCAAAGAAATCTTTAAGAACAACATGAAATTCCATTCCTTCAAGGAGCTTAGTGAGGTCTATAGCATGGCCATGAAGATAGAAAGGGATGAAGAGGAGAAGCCAGCTGGTCAGAAAGGGGGAAGAAGTACAGGGTATAGTTCAGGGTATAGATCAACCCCAGCAGCTGGGTCTGGCAGTGGGTCTGGTTCAGGTGCCAGTGGCAAGCAGGGGCAGTCATCAGAAGTGAAGCGGGTTGAAGTGGCTACTGTGAATCAGCAGCAAGGCAACCAGAATAGGGGTCCTGGAGGACAAGGCATAACACCCTGGACTCTTACTTTGGCAAAGATATTCGCCAAGTGTAGGAATGGTGGCTTACTACAGTCCTTGAGGCCATTTGAGTTCCCACCTGAAGCTGACAAGGATAACTTCTGCACTTATCATGTGGTGACAGGCCACCGGACCAATAACTGCTATAAGCTAAGGGATGCTATCCAGAAGCTTATCGACGAGGGAAAGCTATAAGAACCACCTAAACCTAGCACTAAAACCAACCCCCTGCCGGCATTTGAAAAGCGGGTTAACATGGTTCAGTCGGGGTTGCCGGCTAATTTCATATTTGCCCAAGTTCTGCAAGCGAACCCTACGATTCAGGTAGTGGCGGTAGGGGAACCCGAAGTGGAGTCTAAATGCGAGGAAAAGGAGGGGTGTAAGGAGGTCAAGCCCATAAGTCTGGATGACCTTGACTCCGAAGATGAGTACGAAGAACTTGACAAAAGAGAAGCTGCTAAACCCCCGGTGGTTGAAAAGCTGAAGATTTCAGAAGTACAGCACGTGACCCGAAGTGGAAGGGTATATCAGCCAGTAGATCAGACGAAAGATAAAGCACCGATGAATGGGTCGGGCAGTACTTCGGCACCGGAAAGAGTCGAGAAAGAAGATTTGGTCATTTCCCAACTGAAGAAGACCCCTGCACAAGCTAGTTTGTGGCACTTGCTTATGACCTCCAAAGAGCATAGGGAGGCTTTAGTGAAGAAGCTATCAGAAATTGAAGTCTCCCCTATAGCTTCACCAGAGGCTATGTGCTGCTTGCTGGATAAAGTCCATGCTGGAGCTCCTAATATTGTTTTCTCTGAGAAAGACCTGCCAGCAGAAGGAAAGGCTCACAACAAGGCTCTTTACATTAGAGCCCATGTCATGGATAAGGCATGCCGTGCGTTACGGTGGATGACGGCTCAGCTCTGAATATTTGCCCACTGAAAATGCTACCATTTCTGGGCATGAATGAAGAAGTATTGAAGAGGTCCTCGACAGTCATTCGGGCGTATGATGATTCTAAAAGAACAGTGATAGGGACCTTCGAAACAGAGGTGGAGGTTGGGCCCATCAAGTCCATGGTTGTTTTCACGGTGATCGATATCCTGGTCACATTCTCCCTATTGCTTGGAAGGCCCTGGTTCCATCCTTTGGGAGGTGTTCCTTCCACTTTGCATCAGAAGATTAAATTCCCTGTGAATGACAGGATTGTGACTGTTGAGGCGGATGCCCAGTCGATGGTAGCTGCGGTGGATGAAGGAGTGGTTCCTTTTGGTGGATTTCAAATTGCTGTCATTAAGGAGGAAGAAGCCACGGAAGCCCCCATGGTCCTTTATGAGAACTACATGCCAGAATGGCTATCCCGATATCTGTACAAGCTGAACTTTGTCCCGGGAATGGGACTCGGGATTAATTTGCAAGGTGTGCCAGAATTCAAGATCGACTCGGGAAAGTCAAAGCAGTACGGCCTTGGTTATGTAGAAGGTCATCCGAGCAGAAGAATTTGAAAAAGGGCAAGAATGGCAAGGTCATGATGAAACCATTTCTGAAGGAGGGAGAAAGCCTTTACCAGGGCCAAGCTGAACCGGTGCCGGTTGGAAATGTCGAGCACCCTGGCTTTGAGATCTTTGCAGATGTCATGGATTTTGAGAAAAGCCAGGAAGAGCCAGTAGCCCCTGTAATGATGGAGGAACCAACTGCTGAATCTGAAATTTTGAAAGGAGAATCATCTGAGGTGATAGCAGAAACCGTAGAGGTGGCCGAGGAAGAAGATGAAAAGGAGACCTGTGCTGAAACTACAGAAATCATCTCAGGTGCTTTGACTGCTGCATTGAACAAAGCTTTTGGGAAATCCAAGCAAGGATTTGGCGAAGAACTGATGGCCAAAGTGAACTTAGACTCTGTGATTGCTGAAATCGCCAAGATTATGGAAAAAGCTAAGACACAGGTGGCCGAGAAAGCTGCAGTCCCAGTTGATGCTCTGGAAGGGAAGATGGAAGCTGAGGAAAAATAAGGCCCTCCGCCTGTGGAGGATGAAAATGATTTTGTTGTATCTATTTCTTCCATTTTCAATGTAACTGATGTACTTTATGATAAGTTCAATGCAATGAAATCCCAGTTTGCTTACTTGTGTGATGTTTATCCTGATAATTCTGTGCATGCATTCGAATCACCATCAAGCATATTTAGCATACATGACACTGCATTGCATGAAATCAATATAAGTACAGATGAAAACCCTAAAATGGTACTCATTTCACACGAGCTAAAATCCGAGGAAGAAAGAGAATTAATAAGAATACTCCAAAAACACGTTAAAGCTTTCGCCTGGTCGTATGAAGACATGCCGGGTGTAGATACAGAAATAGCAGTGCACAAGATCCCAACGGACCCCAAGTTCAGACCGGTAAAGCAGAAGTTGAGAAGACTAAGGCCGGAATGGGCCACACTGGTGAAGGAAGAAGTGGCCAAACAGATAGATGCCAGGTTCCTCGAAGTGGTGGAGTATACGGAATGGCTAGACAACATTGTCCCCGTGCCTAAAAAGGATGGAAGGGTCAGAGTATGTGTCGATTACAGGGATTTGAACAAGGCCTGCCCAAAAGATAACTTTCCACTGCCACATATTGACGTCCTAGTTGATAGCGCAGCAAAAGCGGCAATGTACTCCTTCATGGATGGCTTTTCGGGGTACAACCAGATCTTGATGGATGTAATTGACAAGGTGAAGAAGTCATTCATCACCGAATGGGGTACTTTCTGTTACAGAGTGATGCCTTTTGGATTAAAGAACGCCGGTGCCACTTATCAGAGGGCTGTCACAACTCTGTTGCACGATATGATCCATAAAGAAGTCGAAGTGTATGTCGATGATATGCTTGTTAAATCAACAACCCGGGAGGAACACCCTGTTATCCTGGATAGATTTCTAACACGCATTGAAGAGTACAACTTGCGGCTTAATCCCAAGAAGTGCATATTCGAGGTTACATCAGGGAAACTGTTAGGCCATGTAGTGAGCAAGAGAGGGATAGAAATGGACCCAGATAAAATTAAAGCCATCCAAGAAATGCCAGCCCCAAAGACTGAAAAGGAGGTCAGATCATTCCTGGGTTCCTTGCAGTATGTCAGCCGCTTCATAGCCAAGCTAACTTCCACTTGTGAGCCAATCTTCAAGCTATTGAAGAAAGATCAGCCGGTTGTGTGGGATGACAAGTGTCAGCTAGCATTCGAGAAGATCAAGGCTTACCTGGTAAAGCCACCAGTGTTGAGTCCTCCAATCCCAGGGAAGCCTTTGATCTTGTATTTGGCAGTTGAAGAGTCCTCTATAGGGGCAATGCTAGCACAGGAACAAGATGGCAAGAAGGAGTATCCCATTTACTACCTCAGCAAAAAGTTGTTGGAGTATGAAACCAAGTACACTCGGGTGGAGAAGACATGTGTGGCGATGATTTGGTTGACCAAGAAGCTGCGCCACTATTTCCAATCCTACAAGATACAAGCTGTGGCTAAAGTGGATCCAATGAAGTATCTCTACGAAGCACCAGCATTGGTTGGAAAGTTGTCTAGATGGTTATTACTTTTGTCTGAATTTGACATCGAGTACATCACGAAGAAAACCATTAAAGGGCGAGCCGTGGCAGAGTTTCTGGCAAACCAACCCCTAGAATCAGATTACACAGAGAACCTGGAATTCCCTGATGAGCAGTTAGCCATGGTGGAAGTGAAAAGATGGGTCATGTGCTTCGATGGGGCAGTGAATAGAAAAGGTGCTGGAATCGGAGTGCTTATAGCAACACCAGATGGTGAGGTCATTCCTCTATCCAAAAGGCTGATCTTTCCCGTAACCAACAATGGGGCGGAATACGAAGCATGCTTGTTCGGAATGGAGACTCTATTAACCTTAGGGGCAAATGATGTCTTAATTGTCGGTGATTCACTTCTAGTGATCAGGCAAGCTCAGGGTGAGTGGGAATTGAAAGAAGAAGCCTTACGGCCTTATTTGGAGCTGCTACAGTTCAGAAAGGGTTTATTCGGCCGGTGTGAATTCAAACATGTCCCCAGAGATGAGAATAAGATGGCTGATGCATTAGCAACTTTATCCTCCATGTGGGAAAATCCAGAAGAGACACAAGCTCAACCACTGGTTATAGCCACTTCCAGGCATCCTTGCTTCGAAGTGCATGAAGTAATGGAATTATCAGCCGAAGAAAAGCCATGGTTCTTCGACATTTACCAGTATGTTAAGGAGGGAAAGTACCCAGAAGGGGCCAGTGCTGCTGATAAGTTGACATTGAGAAAACTGGCTAGTCAATTCAGAATCTTCGAGGATAAGCTATACAAAAGAACGGCACATGGAGTTCTTTTAAGGTGCCTAACAGAACAAGAAGCAGAAGATGTGATGCAGCAGGTACATGCAGGATCCTGTGGGCCACATATGAATGGACTTGCCATGGCTAGGAAGATCATGAGGCAAGGCTACTTCTGGATGACAATGCAAGCAGATTGTATAAGAAAAGTGAAGAGATGTCATGAATGTCAGATCTATGCAGACATTAGTCATCTTCCTCCACTTGAACTTCAGAATCTAGCGTCTCCTTGGCCGTTTTCAGCATGGGGGATAGACATGATTGGTGAAATTCATCCAGCTGCATCTAATGGGCATAGATTCATAGTTGTGGCAGTTGATTATTTCTCCAAATGGGTCGAAGCGGAATCCTTCACTAATGTTACAGCTAAGCACATGGGCAAGTTCATCCAGAAGAACATTTTCACCCGGTATGGGATTCCTCACCACATAGTAACTGATAATGGAGTACAGTTTCAAGGGGCAACAGCTGAGCTATTTGCAGAACATGGAATTGAGCATCATAAGTCCTCTCCATATAGACCACAGGCTAATGGTGCAGTAGAAGCAGCTAACAAGGCAATAAAGAAGATCTTATCAAAGATGGTAACCACTTACAGGGATTGGGCTGATAAACTGCCTTATGCTCTCTGGGGTTACAGAACCAGTGTTAGAACGCCGACAGGAGAAACCCCTTATGCCTTGGTATATGGAATGGAAGCAGTGTTGCCAGTGGAGATAGAACTCAAGTCACTCAGAGTTGCCTTGGAAGCTCAGTTACCAGAAACTGAATGGGTTCAAGCCAGGTATGAACAGTTGGCAGCATTAGATGAAAGGCGACTAAAGGCACTGGATCACCTGCAGATGTATCAGCGCAGAATGGCAAGAGCCTATAATCGAAATGTGAAATACTCCAAGCGGCAGTTGAAAGCAGGAGATTTGGTTCTAAGGCAACTAAGGCCTTCAAATGTTGATGTTAGGGGCAAGTTCAGACCTAACTGGGAAGGACCCTATGTAGTGAAGAAGGTGTTATCAAAAGGCGCTATCAGCATCATGGACATGGACGGAAACGAGTTCACCAACCCGATCAACCAAGACAAGCTAAAGCTTTATCATGTATAAAAAAAAAAAAAAAAAAAAGAGAAAGGTCTGCTAGGCTAAAAACTCGAAAGGAGCGGTCTAGGCAAAAGTTAAGACACGAGAGAAAATAATCAGTCGGAAAATCTGGAAAGGACGACTGGTGACGGATTCCGGCTTAATGTGAAATGTGTATCATTTAGGGACCAACTTGTTTCAAATGTACTCATTTTGACTTCATCAATAAAGTGGAGTGTTTGTTAAATATATTTGCATGGTTATGACAAATGCACAAACAAAGTTGTCTTGCATAAACACGCATCCAAAGAAAGCACTTTGCATTCAACTGATCAATATCATCGCATTATTTGACAAATGAAAATGTATCAAATACATGCAACTTAAAATCTCTTATCGTCCTCTAAAGTCCAGTTCATCTTCCCAAACGAGCAACAAAGGGTCACAACACAAAAAAAAAAAAAAAAAAAAAAGAGCTCGCTGAAGTGAAAACCGAAAAGGCACCTCAGGCAAAAATTAGAGCGGCCTGCTAAGCTGAAAACCCATATCGGGCAGTTTAGGCAAAAGTTAGGGCATATGAAAAGCTCGCTAAGGCAAAAACCGAAAAGGCACCTCAGGCAAAAATTAGAGCGGCCTGCTAAGCTGAAAACCCATATCGGGCAGTTTAGGCAAAAGTTAGGGCATATGAAAAGCTCGCTGAGGCAAAAACCGAAAAGGTGCCTTAGGCAAAAGTTAGAGCGGCTCGCTGGGCTGAAAACTTGATTTGGGCAACCCAGGCAAAAATTAGAGCTAAAAAAAAAAAAAAAAAAAAAAAAAACAACAGAACATCCTCTGTATTCCCCGCTGAATTCATCACATCGCTCCCCAGTAGAGTTTCCTATACTATTCCCCAGCGGAGTCTACATAAAGAACACCATCAATTACTTCCCCGCAAAGTCGCCATGTTACTCCTCAGTGTAGTCTACACAAAGAATACCACAATTGTTTCCCCAGTCAAGCTGTCACACTCTTCCCCAGCGGAATCTCTACAAGAAATACTACGATCATCTCCCCAGCAGTCACCTCGCTTCTTTGATAATCATCAAACAATGCCCCAAGAAAAGCAAAATCAACCAGGGGCACAACATATCTCCCCAGCAGAGGACAGAAACATCCAATAACAGAAAATACATACATGTACATATACATCAACATGCATCCATACATTGCATATATCAATTACTTATCCCCGGCTAGTCTTCATTCTTGATCGAAGGGGCAAAAATTTTTGCTTAAAAATCTCTCGATCAAGGAATGAAGACTTGCCATTTTAAGTGCAGGAATTCATCCCCAGCTCAATATCCTCAGCAAGTCAGCAGATCCGCCTCGAGTAATGTAAACTCGGTATCGGCCCAGGCCCGCTCCATTATCTCAACTATCTCCAGCGAGTCCGCCCCGAGCAACGTAAGCTCGATATCGGCCCAAATCCGTTCCATCATCCAAGTTCCCTAGCAGATCCGCCTCGAGTAATGTAAACTCGGTATCAGCCCAGATCAGCTTCATCTATTTTCCCAGTAAATTTCGCCTCGGGTAACATAGACCTGATATCGGCTAATCTCATCTCCAGCATCGCCTCGGGTAACATAGACCTGATATCGGCCAATTTCTTCATCAATTTCGCCTCGGGTAACCTAAACCTGATATCGGCTTATTCCTTCCTCAGCATTGCCTCGGGTAATATAAACCTGATATCGGCTTATTCCTTCCTCAGCATTGCCTCGGGTAATATAAACCTGATATCGGCTTATTCCTTCCTCAGCATTGCCTCGGGTAATATAAACCTGATATCGGCTTATTCCTTCCTCAGCATCGCCTCGGGTAATATAAACCTGATATCGGCTTATTTCCTCCTCAACTTTGCCTCGGGTAACCTAAACCTGATATCGGCTTATTTCCTCATCAGCTTTGCCTCGGGTAACCTAAACCTGATATCGGCTTATTTCCTCCCCAGTATCGCCTCAGGTGACCTATACCTGATATCGGCTTATTTCAATAGAGGGTTCTTTCCTGTGTCTGCGGCGCTTTGAGTCGCGTTTCTCAAATTCACATCATCTATCCCAGACTAAGTTCAGGTGGTGAATTTGATCACGCGAGGGGCAGCTGTAAGCGCCGGAATTTTCTATACTTAAAAAAAAAAAAAAGAGAAAGAAGAAGAAGAGAGTCGTACGACTATTGCTAAAGTCGTACGACTGTAATTTAAAAATTACAGTCGTACGACTGTAATATCGGGATTTCAGCAGAGGCCCATACCTCTGCAGCAGAAATGGAGGAGAGAGGGGTTGGGCATTAATTGCCCCGGCTCTGCAGCAAGCAACCAGGAAAAAGAAGGTAGAAAAGGAGAAGAAAAGAAAGAAAGGGGGAGAGGGGAGATTTTCTGGTAAAAAAAAAAAGAAAACTTAGAGAGAGAAAGAGAAGAGGGAGAAAGAAAAAGAAAACCACAAAAAACTCATCTTCTTCCTCTTTGATTTTCTTCAATTCTCGAAATTAAGCCTAAAACTTGTTAGAAATCTCTAGGTTGATCACTTAACTACACAACTAAATCAAGAACTTGGACTTAAACAATCAGAATCCCTTGCAAATTTGGATTTTTGGACTCAAACTCCCAACTTCCATTCCAAAGGAAAAAGTGCAAATTCGTTGGGATTGGAGCGACGCCAGGGGTCAAAACGACTTGGAATAGCTTCTAAAAAGGTAGTCACTTCCTTTCCTTACACTTTTCCTCGCTTTCTGGGTGTTTGAAGTGAATTTTTGTGCGTTTTTGCTGCAGTTTCGTATTTCTGTTCCTGGAAACTAAGAACAGTCGTACGACTGTTCTTAGCTTTCATGAACAGTCGTACGACTGTATATACAGTCGTACGACTGTTCTTAGTTTCCAGCCAATTTTTCTTCAGTTTTGGTCCAAAATGAATTTTTGTTGAAATTTTGATCCTGAATTGATCACAGTCGCACGACTGTAACCATTATTTCAGAATCAGAATTTCAGCTTTTATCCGTAAAAAATCCCAAAAAAATTAGAAAATCCCGAAAATCGTCAAAATGAATTTTGTTATGTGCATCACGACCGTAGACTTAATTTTCAGTAAATTCGCATTTAGAACAACTCAACGACGGAGACCCAGTTCTCCCGAAAACCGGCCCACTTAAATATGTAAAAATGCATGTAAACCGGAAAAAATGTTTTCAAAATGATTTTCCCATAAAACCAAAAATACAGGGACGTTTCAAAATGTTTTCCAGGTCTAACCGGGCCGGCTAGCCGAGCTAACCCAGTTATCCTCTCTATGCATGCCCCTCAACACTTGATTTCCCAATTCTGTCTGTTTGAGTCCAACTTGTGGCGTGCCGTATAAATTGTGCTAACCTTCTGTTTTGCAGGTTTTAATTTCTTTTACTTTTATTTTTATTGTATTTTAATAGATTAAATCGTGTATTTAGGCGGTTGTAATTATTTCTTAGATTCTCGTGTATTCTAGGCGATTGTACAAGTGAGGCGAGAGTTTTTATTTTTCCATTCGATTTGGTTGTAAGCCAATTAATATTTATTTCTTTTCCTTGTTTTTGTATTAAATGTTTTGTGTGCGCGCTGTATGCTTTTTATATTCAATAAAATGGACTTTAGATTTTGAAATAGCATTCGAGAACATTGGCAATATTTATTTTAATTAGACACGAAATAGGGGACTTGTCCGGACCCGAATCTCTGGATAGTGTAGCGACCGTTCGTCCGGTTCAGCTATATAAGAATTTCCCGGTTGAGCTGAGCCGGGTGGCGACTCTACAACATCCATCGAGACTTAAGGTCTCGGTTCTTTTATGCACTAATTCCATTTATTTTCCAAAACACGGATTTCCATTTATAAAAACCCCACGCGAGGGAGGGGCCCGCCCGAGATCGTGGCGCCCCATTCCGAAAGGGAGTCCCGCGTCCCGTCGAAAACGCGTTGTCCGCTCACACTTCTCTGGAGGCAATGTGCTGCTTATTGGATAAGATTCATGTAGGATCCCCTGACATTGTATTTTCAGAGAAAGATCTACCACACGGGGGAAGGACTCACAATAAAGCTCTGTACATTAAGGTCAACATCATGGTTAGGGTTACAGCATGTGTGATGATAGATGATGGGTCAGCACTGAATATATGTCCATTGAAAATGCTACCATTCCTGGGCCTGAGCGAAGAAAGTTTGAAGAAGTCCTCAACAGTGATCTGGGCATATGATGACTCCAAAAGAACTGTAATTGGGACTTTTGAGACTGAAGTGGAGGTCGGGCCAGTCAAGTCCATGGTCGTTTTCACTGTGATAGACATCCCGATCACTTTCTCCCTATTGTTGGGAAGGCCATGGTTCCACCCACTAAGAGGTGTCCCTTATACTTTGCATCAGAAAATAAAGTTCTCGATAAATGGTGAGATTGTGACTGTTGAGGCGGATGCCCAATCCATGATTGCTGCTGTAAATAAAGGAATTGTACCATTTGGCGGAATCCAAATCGCCATGCTCGGGGAAGAGGAAGCCACAGATGCTCCGTTGGCCATCTATGAGAACTATATGCTAGAACGGTTGTCTAAGTATCTTCACAAGTAGAATTTGGTTCCTAGCATAGGACTCGGAGCTAATTTACAGGGCGTGCCCGAGTTTAATATTGATTTTGGGAAACCAAGGCAGTTTGGCTTGGGTTACACAGTAGGGGCATATGACAAGAAAAGCTTGAAGAAAGGGAAAAATGGCAAGCTCATGATGAAGCTGTTCATAAAGGCAGGGGAAGAGCTGTATAAGGGCCAAGCTGTGCCAGTAAGGATTGGGAACATTGAATATCTGAGCTTTGAGATATTTTCTGATGTTGTGGACTTTGAGAAGAGCTAGGAAGAACTAGTAGCCCCCAAAGTAGTGGAAGAAATGGTTGCTAAGTCTACTGTTCTGCAAAATGAGCCGCTAGAAGAGGTAGCAAAAGCGGTGAAGGTACCCAAATAGAAAGCTGAAGAGAAAATCTGTGATGAATCTGTAGAGGCAATTTCAGAGGCACTGGCTGCTACTTTAAGCAAGGCATTTGGGAAGTCTAAAGAAGGGTTCAAAGAAGAGCTAATGGCTAAGGTGCTGAGATAGCCGAGATCATGAAAAAGGCTAAGGCACAGGTGGCTGAAATTGAGAAGACAACTATTCCTACTGAACAAGAAGCCAAAGTAGCTCTAGATCTGGATGATGTCCTGGAGCTGAGTGGGAAAGCTAAAGAAGTATAAGGCCCTCCACCTGTGGAGGATGAAAATGATTTTGTTGTATCTCTTTCTTCCATTTTCAATGTGAATGATGTACTCTATAACAAGTTTAATGCAATGAAATCTCAGTTTGCTTACTTGTGTGATGTTTATCCTGATAATTCTGTGCATGCATTTGAATCACCATCAAGCATATTTAGCATACATGACACTGCATTGCATGAAATCAACATAAGTATAGATGAAAACCCCAATATGGTATTCATTTCACATGAGCTAAAATCCGAAAAAGAGAGAGAACTTACAAGAATATTGCAAAAACATGTTAAAGCTTTCGCTTGGTCATACGAGGACATGCTAGGTGTAGACACAGAAATAGCAGTTCACAAGATCCTGAAAGACCCCAAGTTCAAACCAGTGAAGCAGAAACTGAGAAGACTAAGGCTAGAATGGGCTACATTGGTGAAAGAAGAAGTGGCTAAGCAGATAGAAGCCAAGTTCCTCGCAATGGTGGAGTATACAGAATGGCTAGCCAATATTGTCCTAGTACCTAAAAAGGATGGAAGGGTCAGAGTATGTGTCGACTACAGGGGCTGAATAAGGCATGCCCAAAAGACAACTTTCCGTTGCCCCACATCGATGTCCTAGTCGATAGTGTAGCTAAGGCAGCAATGTATTCCTTCATGGATGGGTTTTCGGGGTACAACCAGATCCTGATGGATGTAGTTGATAAGGTGAAGACATCATTCATTACAGAGTGGGGCACTTTCTGCTACAGAGTAATGCCTTTCGGGTTGAAGAACGCTAGAGCCACTTACCAGAAGGCTGTCACAACTTTGCTGCATGACATGATCCATAATGAAGTCGAAGTGTATGTCGATGATATGCTTGTCAAATCAATGACCCGGGAGGAACATCCTGTTATCTTAGATAGATTCCTTACACGTATTGGAGAGTATAACTTGCGTCGCAACCCTAAGAAGTGCATATTTAGGGTCACATCAGGAAAGCTGTTGGGCCATGTAGTCAGCCAGAGGGGAATAGAAATGGACCCAGATAAGATCAAGGCTATTCGAGATATGCCAGCTCCAAAAATAGAAAAGGAAGTCCAGTCGTTCTTGGGCTCCTTACATTACGTCAGTTGTTTCATAGCACGATTGACCTCCACTTGTGAGCCAATTTTCAAGCTGTTAAAGAAAGATCAGCCGATTGTATGGGATGACATATGTCAGTTGGCATTCGAGAAAATCAAGGCTTATCTGATAAACTCGCTGGTTCTGAGCCCACCAATTCCAGGGAAGTCTTTGATCTTGTATTTGGCTGTTGAAGATTCCTCTGTAGGGGCAATGTTGGTGCAAGAACAAGATGGGATGAAGGAGTACCCTATTTACTACCTCAGTAAGAAGCTGCTAGAGTATGAAACCAAGTACACATTGGTGGAGAAGACATGTGTGGCAATGATCTGGCTGACCAAGAAGTTGTGCCATTACTTCTAGTCATACAAAGTGTAGGCCGTGGCCAAAGTGGACCCAATGAAGTATCTATATAAAGCGCCTGTGCTAGTTGGGAAATTATCTAGGTGGTTGTTACTCTTATCGGAATTCGACATTAAGTACATCACTAAGAAAACCATCAAAGGGTGAGCCGTAGTAGAATTTCTGGCAAATTAGCTACTGAAATCAGATTATATAGAGAATCTGGAGTTTGCGGATGAACAGCTGGCCATGGTGGAAATAAAGAGATGGGTTATGTGCTTTGATGGTGCTGTGAAAAGAAAAGGTGCTAGAATCGGGGTAATCATAGCAATGCCAGACAGTGAAATCATTCCTTTAACGAAGAGATTGGATTTTCTTATAACCAATAACAGAGCAGAGTACAAAGCATGCTTGTTTTCGAGATGGAAGCTCTGTTGACACTAGGAGCAAATGACGTCTTGATGGTTGGAGTTTCACTTTTAGTGATTAGGCAAGCTCAAGGCAAATAGGAGTTGAAAGAAGAAGCCTTACGGCCTTACTTGGAGCTGCTACAATATAAAAAAGAGTTATTCGGCCAATTTGAACTCAGACATGTCCCCAGGGATGAAAATAAGATGGCTGATGCGTTAGCAACACTTTCTTCTATGTGGGAGAATTCAGAAGAAACTCAAGTACAACCACTGGTTATAGCGACTTCTAAACAACCCTGTTTTGAGGTGCATGAAGTAATGGAATTGACAGCTGAAGAAAAGCCGTGGTTCTTCAATATTTACTAGTATGTGAAGGAAGGAAAATATGCAGAAGGAGCCAGTATTGTTGATAAGATGTCATTAAGAAACCTAGCCAGTCAGTTCAGAATCTTTGAAGATAGGCTATACAAGAGAATAACAAATGGTGTTCTTCTTAGGTGCCTGACAGAGCAAGAGGGAGAAACAGTGATGCAGCAAGTACACGCCAGGTCCTGCGGGCCATATATGAATGGACTCGCTATGGCCAGAAAGATAATGAGGCAGAGGTATTTCTAGATGATTATGCAGGCTGATTGTATAAGGAAAGTGAGAAGATGTCACGAGTGCCAGATTTATGCTGATATCAGTCATCTACTGCCAGTTGAATTATAGAACCTAGCATCCCCTTGGCCATTTTCAGCAAAGGGGATAGATATGATTGGTGAAATTCATCCTGCAACAACTAATGGACATCAATTTATAGTCTTGGAAGTTGACTATGTTGGGATTCATCATCGGAAAAATAATGTGGCGCAGCAGAAAATAAACCATTTAAAATTTTCTAAAATCCACCTATCGTGTCAAATTACCATTGATAAGAATAAAAACAATTATAATCAAGAGAGATTAACTCACTGGATTCATCTCCTCTAGAGACTACTGCAGAATCATTTCTTGAAACTACGATCTCCAAAGTCTGGTGCACGACCAACTATTAAGCGGGAACCGATGCTAGCCGAAGACGCGAAGGAATGGAAGATTAATGCTGGGATTTTCGGCTGATTTGGGGCTGCTCTTGGTGGCTGAAATTTCCAGCAATTAATTAGGGTTGAATTAGGGTTTTATTGCTTAAGTGTGCCTTTATATAGACACCTTGTCTAATTGGGTTTTAATTAGGTTAATTAAACCTAAGCCACTAGGATTATAATTACATAAATAAACTTTAATTAAAAAGTATATGCTATGTAATTTAATTCCATTTGGCTAAATTTAATTACCCCTAAATAAAATTAAATCACACTTAAGTAAATACAATACATGTATTTAATTTTCCTACTTAGGAAAACTATTTAATTAATTGTTTACTTCATGTAATTCAATTAATTCATAAATTAATTAATTACATTATGTAAACTTATTAATTAAATTAAATTCAACCCAATGTTAATTAATTACCTTGACACCAAATGTCAATTAATTAATGAACACATTCCTTCCAATGTATATTACATGTACAATTTCTATAAGTTCCGGCTCAATTGATCTATGTGCACGATCCTATGGGTCTGTCTTTATGTTGGCAGTAGGTCCAAGGCCCACAGACTGTAAGTGGGTTCTAGCAAACCATTATAGTCCCCAATTAAGACAGAGATGCAGTAGTCTTTCGAAGACACTACCCGGTAGGAATCTCATAGTGTCCTTTTCCTAACGATATCGATATAAATAAACAAGAGGCATGGTGTCCGTCATCCTCTTATGTTGTTTATTATATTTCTTGATCTTGAGTTGACTGATTAATCAAATAAGACTGACTTACTTGGGTATGGCCATACACTTATCAGTCCCACTCATTAAGTGGCCAATGATATCATCTCGGTGTTACCCGAGTGGCAATTCCATCATTTCATCATCAATATCAACATGTTCACCGGTCCACCCAATCATACCCATATTTAGTATCCTTTTACAAACCTGTTAGGCGTATGTCAAAGTGAACCGGATTCCATATTGATATTATAATGAAATCTTGTCTGAGGACAAAAGAGACCTACTCAAGAAAGACCTATGACGCGACAACCATATGGCTTTCTTATGCGGATCGATCCAGTCCCATGTCAATGACATGTGCCTATATTCATGACTGACTATACAAGTATTATGGCTAGTTAAGAAATGCCATACAGTCATCGAATATACAAGTCTGTGGTTCTATTCATTCCCACGATTAGAACAGACCTGGGATAGGTTTTATGATTATCAATCAATGGATACTCTACTCATATTATAGCACAAGATATAAATGAAATAGATTAATTGCCTTTATTAATGTGACACAAATAATGTATTCATACAATGAGTCTTAATGTATAATACAAAATACAAGAATCCAATGCCCTAAGAACTTGGGCACACTAACAGAATACTTCTCAAAATCGGTGGAGGTATAATCCTTTGCTAGTGTAACAGCCAAGCAGATGGTTAAGTTCATCCAGAAGAACATCTTTGCCCGATACGGGATTCCCCATCATATAGTGACTGACAATGGAGTGCGATTCCAAGGGGCAACAGCTGAGTTGCTTGTAGAATATGGCATTGAGCACCATAAGTCTTCTCCATATAGACCCCAAGCTAATGGTGCAGTGGAAGCAGCTAATAAGGTGATAAAGAAGATTTTATCAAAAATGGTAACCACTTATAGAGATTGGGCTGATAAACTCTCATATGCTCTTTGGGGTTACAGAACCAGTGTCAGAACACCAATAGGGAAAACTCCCTATGCCTTGGTATATGGTATGGAAGCAGTATTACCAGTAGAAATAGAGCTTAAGTCACTTAGGGTCGCTTTGGAAGCTTAGTTACCAGAGACTGAATGGACTCAAGCTAGATATGAGCAGTTGGCGGCACTAGATGAAAAAGCACTGGATCATCTACAGATGTATCAATGTAGAATGGCCAGAGCCTATAATGGAAATGTAAAGTACCCTAGGCGGCAGTTGAAAGTAGGGAATTTGGTTCTAAAACAATTAAGGCCTTCAAATGTCGATGTTTTGGGGAAGTTCAGACGCAACTGGGAAGGGCCCTATGTTGTGAAGAAAGTGCTATCAAAAGGTGGTGTCAGCATCATGGACATGGACGGAAATGAGTTCACAAATCCTGTCAACCAAGACCGCTTAAAGCTTTATCATGTCTAAAAAAAAAGTCTACTAGGCTGAAAACTTAAAAAGAGCAGCCTAGGCAAAAGTTAAGACACGAGAGAAAATGTTCAATAGGAAAATCTGAAAGGGATGACTGGTGACGGATTCTGGCTCTGTGTGGAGTGTATACCATTTTGATTAATCCTTTCAAATGTACTCATTTTGATTTTATCAATAAATTGAAATGTTTGTTTAAATATATTTGTGTGGTTATGTCAAATGCATAAAGAAAGTTGTCTTGCTTAAACATCCACTTAAGGAAAGCACTTTGCATTTAACTGGACGAACATATCACATCATTTAACAATAGAAATGTACTAAATACATACAATATAAAATCTTTTATCATCCTCCAAATCGAAAAAGGTGCCTAAGGAAAAAGTTAAAGCAGCTCGCTGGGCTAAAAATCCACATTGGGCAACCTAGGAAAATTTTAGAGCACTTCCAGATTCATAAATCACAGGAACAGAAGTATACAATTTCTTCACCATCTCCCCAGCAGAACACTTGCAAGGGATACTAAGATCTTTTCCCCAGTGGTTGTCACACATCCCCAACAGTCATTTTATTTCCCCAGCAGTCCTCATATGTTTTCAACAAGGAAAAGCTCTTTGTGAAGAGTGTCTTACACCGGCTGGGGGCAAAACATATCTTCCCCAGCAGAAAGGAGGAACATCAATATTAAACAAACAATGAGAAATTCAACCTTTAAAATTCATGTGCATATGCATCATCATGCATACATACACAACATACATAGAGCATTCATCCCCAGCTAGTCTTAATTCTTGATCGAAGGGGCAAAAATTTTTGTTCAAAATCTCTCGATCAAGGAATGAAGACTCGATATTTCAAATGCAGGAATTCATCATTGTCTCAAACATGGATAGTTCCCCAGTAGATCTGCCTCGGGTAACACAGACCCGGTATCGGCCCAGATTGGCTTCATTCCATATCTCCTAGTAGATCCGCCATAGGTAATATAGACCTAGTATCAGCCCAGATCGACTTCATTCCAGATTTCCCAGCAGATCTGCCTCGGGTAACATAGACCCGGTATCAGCCCAGATCGGTTTCATTCCATATTCCCCAGCAGATCCGCCTCGAGTAACATAGACCCGATATCGGCCTAGATCGGCTTCATTCCATATTCCCCAGCAGATCCGCCTCGGGTAATATAGACCCGGTATCAGCCCAGATCGGCTTCATTCCAGTTCCCCAGCAGATCCACCTTGGGTAACATAGACCCGGTATCGGCCCAGATCGGCTTCATTCCATATTCCCCAACAGATCTGCCTCGGGTAACATAGACCCGGTATCGGCCCAGATTGGCTTCATTCCAGATCCCTAGCAGATCCACCTTTGGTAAGATAGACTCGGTATCGGCCCAGATCGGCTTCATTCCACATCCCCAGCAGACTCGCCTCGGGTAACCTAGACCCGGTATCGGCTTATTTCATCTTCAACTTCGCCTCGGGTAACCAAGACCCAGTATCGGCTTATTTCATCTCCAACCTCGCATCGAGTAACCTAAACCCGGTATTAGCTTATGTCAGATTCATCATTTCACCAGATCCACCTCGGATATGTGAGATCTGCTATCGACCCAGATTAGCTGTGTTTTCTTTCCTGTGTCTGCGGCGCTTCAATCCGCGCTCTCAAATTCATCACCTCAGGTATTTTGGACCTGGTATCGGGTATCGACTTTGATCACGCGAGGCACAGCTGTAAGCGCCGGAATTTTCCAGACTTAAAAAAAAAATATTTACAGTCGTACGATTGTATTTACAGTCGTGCGACTGTAGTTGAAAAATTACAGTCATACGACAGTAAATGCAGAGCAGGTACAGCAGCCTGTACCTGAGAAATAAAAAATTGGAGGTTCCTTGGAGGGGCAATTAATGCTTGGGTTTTGCAGCAAGAAAAGAGAAAAAAAAAGGGAGAAGTAAGAGAAAGAAAAAGGACTTTGGACTCTTGGATTTTAACAAAAAATTGAGAGAGAAATTGAGAGAGAAAAGGGGGAAAAAGGAAAGAAAAAGAAAACTCAACAAAACTCAATCTTTTTCTCCTCTTTTTCTTTTGATTCTTAAGTGTTAAAGTTTAAAACTGGATAGAAATCATAGGTTAAAACTTAACATAATCAATTCTAAACCTCAAATACACTAAAATCCGTGTCATTTTGGAGTATTTTAAACAATTCTTGAAACCTTTGCATACAAGTAAAAAGAAGTAAGTTGGAGGTGATTAGGGCATTTCCAGCGGTCAAACCTACAGTGGATCAGCGCCACAAAGGTAAATATACCCCAAACCTTCATTTTGCTGCTTTTTCTGGGTATTTTGGTTAATTTTGTGCATAAAAGCTCATTTTTTTCAGGCTTGTTGTTTCTGGAAATCAAGAACAGTCGCACGACTGTATCCCAGAAGCAGCCGTTGCTTGTAACAGCGGCGGCAGTTTTCACTGCTACGGTGGCAGCCGGTAGTGGATTTCGTCGCTGGCAGCCCCGTACCCGTGAAAATAGCCCATGATTTTTTTTAATAAAACAACAAATCAAACCACTGTAAGTGCCGGGATTTAAAAAAATTATTGGAAAAAAATCGAGAAAAAAAAAAGACAAAAAAAATCGAAAAAAAAATTATTACAGTGGTACGACTTACAGTCGTACGACTGTATGATCGGGGCAGGTGTAGAACACCATACCCATGACATAAGAAAAAGGAGGAGAAGATTTTGGGCATTAATTAACCCGGGATTTGTTGAAGAAACCTCAGAAATCAGAGTAGAAAAGGAGAAGAAAAGGGGGAAAAAGGGTTAGCTTGAATTCTGGTGAAATCTAGAGAGAGAAAGGAGAAAAAAGAGAAGGAAACGAAAGAGGACCAAAACCCACAAAACTCATCTTTTCCTCTTCTATTTTCTTTTAATTCTCGAAATTAAGATAAAAACTTGATAGAAATCCATAGGTTAATGATTTAACTTCACAAACAAATTGAAATTTCGGACTAAAACAATCAGAATCCCAAGCATTTTGGATTTTCGGACTCAAGGCTCTCAACTCCAATTCAAGAGGAAAAGTGCAAATTCTTGTGGATTGGAGTGACGCCAGGGGTCAATTTCAACTTAGAGGGACATCAAAAAGGTAGGCGCCCCATTTCTCTTTACTTTTGCTTGCTTTCTGGGTGTTGATTGCAATTTTTGTGCTTTTTTTAATCTCATTTTCTGCGTTTCTGCTTCCGAAAATCAAGAACAGTCGCACGACTGTTCTTGAAATTGATGAACAGTCGTACGAGTGTTCTTGATTTCTGGGTGATTTTCTTTCCAGTTTGTTTTAAATAAGATTTTGGTGAAATCATGAGTCTGGAGTGTTTATAGTCGTACGACTGTAATTACAGTCTTACTACTGTAGTTGCATTCGTACGACTGTAATTTACAGTCGTACGACTGTCATTTCCAGAACCAGAATTTTACCTTTAAGCCCTAAAAATTTCTTAAAAAATCCATAAAAAATCATAAAAAATCCCCAAAAATTCCCAAAAAATCCCAAAAAAATAACAAAACCCCAAAAATCATCAAAATGAATTTTGTTGTGTGCATCACGACCATAGATTCAATTTTCAGTAAAATTGCATTTATAACAATTCAACGACGGAGACCCGGTTCTCCCGAAAACCGACTCACTTTAAATATAAAAATGCATGTAAACCGGAAAAATTGTTTTTAAAATGATTTTCCCACAAAAAACCAAATACAGGGACGTTCCAAAATCTTTTCCAGGTCTAATCGGGCCGGCTAACCGAGCTAACCCGGTTATCCTCTATATGCATGCCCCCAATTCTCGATTTCTCAATTCTGTCTGTTTGAGTCCAACTTGTGGCGTGCCGTATAAATTGTGCTAACCTTCTGTTTTGCAGGTCTTAATTTCTTTTATTTTTATTTTTGATGTATTTTAATAGAATTAATCGTGTATTTAAGCGGTTGTAAATATTTTTAGATTCTCGTGTATTCTAGGCGATTGTATAAGTGAGGCGAGAGTTTTTTTTTTTTATTTTTCTATTCGATTTGGTTGTAGGCCAATTAATATTTATTTCTTTTCCTCACTTTTGTATTAAATATTTATATGCGCGCTGTATGCCCTTTTATATTCAATAAAATTGACTTTAGATTTTTGAAATACCGTTTGAGAACATTGGCAATATTTAATTTAATTAGACACGAAATAAGGGACTTGTCCGGACCCAAATCTCTGGATAGTGTAGCGACCGTTCGTCCGGTTCAGCTGCCATAAGAATTTCCCGGTTGAGCTGAGCCGGGTGGCGACTCTACAATGTTCATCGAGACTTAGGTCTTTGTTCTTTTATGCATTTAATTTCATTTATTTTCCAAAACCGATTTTCCATTTATAAAAACCCCACGCGAGGGAGGGGTCCGCCCGAGATCGAGGCGCCCCTTCCGAAAGGGAGTTTCTCGTCCCGTCGAAAACGCGTCGTCCGCTCACAGTGGCGACTCCGCTGGGGAATTCTTAAAAAGTTTTCTTAAAAACTTAAAAGAATTTTGACAAGCCCTGAAAAGTGTCTAATTAAAATAAGGCGGATGATTCTCTTTTGGTATTTTATTTGCATTTTTAGTTAGCCATTTCTTGCATTAGATTAGGTATCCTTTTATAGCCCGGTGGATTGTTGAAGTGTCGCCTAAGTTCCTCTTGGTCTTAGGGGCACGAATACGAAACACCACTCATAGCCTCGTACGAACCCCTTCGCTAGGACCCTTGAGTGGGGAGAAGTGAGGAGGATATCTTGCTATGAGAGCCTTGATGTTATCCCGACTTTGACCGAACCCATATAGGTAGCTCTAGTTGGATTCCCTTAGGATACCAAAATAATTGTGTGAATAATAATAATAAAATCGCGCCTTCACCACCCCCGGTTGGTGATTGAAGTGAACCCCACCTAGGACTCGGTTAGAAATTTTTGAGACCGACCACGTTGGAGGAATAAGGTTGGAAGAATTCGTTTTGCTTGCTATGTGTTCTTCATCATCTCGTGACACATCGCCATTGCCACCTACGCGTGCATAACATACCATAATCACCATTTTCCATACACATGACATACCATACATAAACATTTTTGTGTGATACTAACCCACATTTTTATGCAGCCATTTGCATTTTATTTCGTGTGTAAAACATTAATTCATTTGTTTGCCATTCATACTAACCCTTTCTTTTTTAGCCATAACATTATATTTGTGTGGTTGGCATTTTTCACATAGCATACATAACATTATTATGTATGTCATGCATCCTAACCACATTTTTGTGCAGCCATTTGCATATTGTGTGACATGTTCATTCACCACATTTCACTTAAATTAAATTAAGGGGCATTTCAAGGATGCCTATCATGACCATCCCATTCCATTTCATAACATATCGGGTACCCAAAATTACCCGTGGTTTGCCAATGCATCGGATTGCATTCGGCCATTCCACCAATATCATTTCATTTAATAAAAGTCACAACGGTCCTAAGCCCATTTTCGTGTAACAATTCACACGATGCATTTCATGACATCACGCCCATTTATCATAAACATCATATAACATCGTGGTCCACATCCGCCACTTCATAACATTAATTCACCATTCAAGGTACTCCCTGAGTGCCCGATTAGTATGCATATAGGTCCATAACATCACCAAGTCATAAAAAGGCGTTCCTCGAATGCCGAATCTTTGTCCGTGTCTCTGTTACACGTGACTTTCTCATAACATCATTTTATATCATATGCTCTAAAGCATCAAAACCTTGTCCATGGGCCAGGCCCATGCCACCATTCCATATCATCTCATAGACCTACAAAGCGTCAAAACTCTGTCTGTGTGCCAGTATACACGCGACCATTTCACGAATTCATTAGGTGCCCCAAAGGGACCGAAGCTCTGTCCGTGTGACGGCCCACACGTGACGTTTTTGCATAAGCATTGGGTGTTCTTGGAATGCCCCGACAGAAGAAAGATAATAAAAAGAAAACATTCATATCATCATTTCATACATAATCCCATTCCATTCATTTCAAGCATTCTCAGTGCCCTAATTTTCATGTCACATCACGTCATTCATTCACAACCCTAATACCTCCTGTCTACTCCCAAGCAGAATACACTGGAGCGACCTTGGACAAGATCCCAAGCTTCAAGGACAGCTAGGAGACAGAGGGTAGTTGAGAGTGACAGTGATTCTGAGCCTGGGGAAGGAGTGAATATGGCAGAACAGACACCAAGCAGGGCTGATGTTTTGAGAGACTTCTTCAGATCCCAAGACTTCCGCGACATGTTGAAGGAAGAGATGCGGGCAGTCGTGAGGGAAGCTGGTGAGACCGGTGGTAGTGGAGCCGGGAAAGAAAAAGAAGCTGAGTCATCTCAATATGGTGGTGATGCTTCAAGTAGCCTGGAAAAGCTATAGGAGATAGAAGCAGCTATGGAACAGAGGATGAAAGCCAAGTGCTCTGAACTAGACGAAGGTATGGCCCAGTTGAAGAAGGGGGTCAGTATCAGTGCTGAATCCAAGAAAGAGGTGAATGTGGATGCCATGATCAGTAAGGGCATCGAGACATTCCCCATTGTCTTCCAAGTGCCGAAGATCCCTACTTACAAAGGGATGGGCTCACCGGAGGCCCATGTGAATTTATATGCTCGAGTTATGCTACGTCGGGAGCCACGAAGAAGCAGCTGATCAATTTGTTCCCCACCACACTGGAGGGAGGTACTTTAGGATGGTATAACTCACTGTCAAAGGAGGAGCAATCTGATTGGGAAGTTTTATCTGCGGCCTTCATTAAATACTACAGCTTCAACACCAAAATCCAGGTGAAGCTGTATGATTTGGAGAGGGTGAAGCAGAAATTCAATGAGCCCTTCGATGAATACTACCAGAGGTGGATGAACAAGATGATCCTCCTAAAGAACCGCCCTGATGAAGACGAGCTTATACAGAAGCTCATTGATGGCAGCAGAGATATTTTCAAGAACAACATGAAATTCCATCCCTTCAAGGAGCTTAGTGAGGTTTACAGTATGGCCATGAAGATAGAAAGGGATGAAGAGGAGAAGCCAACTGGTCAGAAAGGGGGAAGAAGTACAGGGTATAGATCAACCGTAGCAGCTGGGTCTGACAGTGGTTCTGGATCAGGTTCCAGTGGCAAACAAGGGCAATCATCAGAGGTGAAGCAGGTTGAAGTGGCTACTGTGAATCAGCAGCAAGGCAACCAGAATAAAGGTCCTGGAGGACAAGGCATAATGCCTTGGACTCTTACTTTGTCAAAGATATTCGCCAAGTGTAGGAATGGTGGCCTGCTATAGTCCTTGAGGCCATTTGAGAAGCCATCTGAAGCTGACAAGGATAACTTCTGCACTTATCATGTGGTGATAGGCCACCGAACCAACAACTGCTACAAGCTAAGGGATGCTATCCAGAAGCTCATCAACGAAGGAAAGCTGCAAGAGCCACCTAAACCTAGCACTAAAACCAATCCACTTCCAGCATTTGAAAAGAGAGTTAACATGGTCCAGTTAGGGTTGCCGGCTAACTTCATATTTGCTCAAGTTCTACAAGCGAACCCTGTGATTCAGGCAGTGGCGGTAGGGGAACCTGAAGCGGAACCCAAATGTGAGGAAAAGGAGGGATGTAAGGAGATCAAACCCATAAGTCTGGATGATCTCGACTTCGAAGATGAGTACGAAGAATTTGATAGAAGAGAGGCTGTTAAACTCCCAGCTGTTGAGAAGCTAAAGATTTCAGAAGTGCAGCACGTAACCTGAAGGGGAAGGGTATATCAGCTGGCAGATCAGACGAAAGATAAAGCACTGATGAATGGGTCGGGCAGTACTTCGGCACCGGAAAGAGTCGAGAAAGAAGACTTGGTCATTTCCTAATTGAAGAAGGCCCCTGCACAAGCCAGTTTGTGGCATTTGCTTATGACCTCCAAAGAGCATAGGGAGGCTTTAGTGAAGAACCTATCAGAGATTGAAGTCTCCCCTATAGCTTCGCCAGAGGCTATGTGCTGTTTGCTAGACAAAGTCCATGTTGGAGCTCCTAATATTGTTTCCTCTGAGAAAGACCTACCTGCAGAAGGAAAGGCCCACAACAAGGCTCTTTACATTAGAGCCTATGTCATGGATAAGGTGATGTCGTGCATTATAATGGATGACGGCTCGGCTCTGAATATATGCCCGCTAAAAATGTTGCCATTTCTAGGCATGAATGAAGAAGTGTTGAAGAGGTCCTCGACAGTCATTCGGGCGTATGATGATTCTAAAAGAACAGTGATTGGGACCTTCGAAACAGAAATGGAGGTTGGGCCCATCAAGTCCATGGTTGTCTTCATAGTGATCGATATCCCAGCCACATTTTCCCTATTGCTCGGAAGGCCTTGGTTCCATCCTTTGGAAGGTGTTCCTTCCATATTGCATCAAAAGATTAAATTCTCTATGAATGGCAGGATTATGACTGTTGAGGCGAACGCCCAGTCGATGGTAGCTGCGGTGGACGAAGGAGTGGTTCCTTTTGGCGGATTTCAAGTTGCTGTCATTAAGGAGGAAGAAACCACCGATGCCCCTATGGTCTTTTATGAGAATTACATGCGGGAGTGGCTATCCCGATATCTGTACAAGTTGAACTTTGTCCTGGGAATGGGACTCGGGATTAATTTGCAAGGTGTGCCAGAATTCAAGATCGACTCGGGAAAGTCGAAGCAGTGCGGCCTTGGTTATGAAGAGGGGTCATCCGAGTAGAAGAACCTGAAAAAGGGCAAGAATGGCAGGGTCATGATGAAGCCATTTCTGAAGGCAGGAGAAAGCCTTTACAAGGGCCAAGCAGAACCGGTGCTGGTTGTAAATGTCGAGTACCCTAGCTTTGAGATCTTTGCTGATGTCGTGGATTTTGACAAAAGCCAGGAAGAGCCAGTAGCCCCTGTAATGGAAGAAGAAGCAACTGCTGAATTTGAAACTTTAAAAGGAGAACCATCTGAGGTGATAGTAGAAACCATAGAGGTGGTCGAAGAAGAAGATGAAAAGAAAGGCTGCGCTGAAACTACAGAAATCATCTCAGGTGCTTTGACTGCTGCATTGAATAAAGCTTTTGGAAAGACCAAGCAAGGATTTGGCGAAGAACTAATAGCCAAAGTTAACTTAGACTCTATGGTTGCTGAAATCGCCAAGATTATGGAAAAGGCTAAGATGCAAGTGACTGAAAAAGAAGCAGAGCAAGCGACAGTCCCAGATGATGCTCTGAAAGGGAAGATGGAAGCTGATAAAGAACAAGGCCCTCCGCTTGTGGAGGATGAAAATGATTTTGTTGTATCTATTTCTTCCATTTTCAATGTAACCGATGTACTCTATGATAAGTTTAATGCAATGAAATCCCAGTTTGCTAACTTGTGTGATGTTTATCCTGATAACTCTGTGCATGCATTTAAATCACCATCAAGCATATTTAGCATACATGACACTACATTGCATGAAATCAATATAAGTACAGAGGAAAACCCTAAAATGGTATTCATTTCACACGAGCTAAAATCCGAGGAAGAAAGAGAATTAATAAGAATACTTCAAAAACATGTTAAAGCTTTTGCCTGGTCGTATGAAGACATGCCAGGTGTGGATACAGAAATAGCAGTGCACAAGATTCCAACCGATCCCAAATTCAGGCCAGTAAAGCAGAAGCTGAGAAGGCTGAGACCGAAATGGGCTGCATTGGTAAAAGAGGAAGTGGCTAAGCAAATAGATGCTAAGTCCCTCAAAGTGGTGGAGTACACAGACTGGCTAGCCAACATCGTCCCAGTGCCTAAAAAGGATGGAAGAGTCAGAGTATGCGTTGATTATCGGGACCTGAACAAGGCATGCCCTAAGGATAATTTCCCACTACCTCACATCGATGTATTGGTTGATAGTGCAGCAAAAGCGGCAATGTACTCCTTCATGGATGGCTTCTCGGGATACAACCAGATCCTGATGGATGTAATTGACAAGGTGAAGACGTCATTCATCACAGAGTGGGGCACTTTCTGTTACAGGGTAATGCCCTTTGGATTAAAGAATGCTGGAGCCACTTATCAAAGAGCTGTTACAACTCTATTGCACGATATGATCCATAAAGAAGTCGAGGTGTATGTCGATGATATGCTAGTTAAATCAACGACCCGGGAGTAACATCCTGTTATCCTGGATAGATTTCTTACACGCATTGGAGAATACAACTTATGACTTAATCCGAAGAAGTGCATATTCGGGGTCACATCAGGAAAGCTGTTAGGTCATGTAGTCAGCCAGAGAGGAATAGAAATGGACCCAGACAAAATCAAAGCCATCCAAAACATGCCAGCACGGAAGACGGAAAAGGAGGTCAGATCATTCCTGGGTTCCTTACAGTATGTTAGCCGCTGCATAGCCAAGTTAACTTCTACTTGTGAGCCGATTTCAAGCTACTGAAGAAAGATCAGCCGATTGTATGGGATGACAGGTGTCAACTGGCATTTGAGAAAATCAAAACTTATCTGGTAAGGCCACTAGTGTTAAGTCCACCAATTCCAGGAAAGCCTCTGATTTTGTACTTGGCAATCGAAGAATCCTTTATAGGGGCGATGCTAGCACAGGAACAAGATGGCAAGAAGGAGTATCCCATCTACTACCTCAGTAAAAAGCTATTGGAGTATGAAACCAAATACACCCTGGTGGAGAAGACATGTGTGGCAATGATCTGGTTAACCAAGAAGCTGCGGCACTACTTTTAGTCCTACAAAATACGAGCCGTGGATAAGGTGGACCCAATGAAGTATCTGTATGAAGCGCCAGTGTTAGTTGGAAAGTTATCCAAATGGTTGTTGCTTCTATCCGAGTTTGACATCGAGTACATCACGAAGAAAACCATCAAAGGGCGAGCTATGGCAGAATTTCTAGCAAATCAGCCGCTGGAATTAGATTACATAGAAAATTTAGAGTTCCCGGATGAACAGTTGGCCATGGTTGAAGTGAAAAGATGGGTTATGTGCTTCGATGGTGCAGTGAACAGAAAGGGTGCTGGAATCGGGGTACTAATAGCGACACCGGATGGTGAAGTCATTCCCTTATCCAAGAGGTTGAATTTTCCCATAACCAATAATGGGGCAGAGTATGAAGCGTGCCTATTTGGGATGGAAGCTTTGTTAACACTAGGGGCAAATGACGTCCTGATTGTTGGAGACTCACTTCTGGTGATTAGGCAAGCTTGGGGAGAGTGGGAGCTGAAAGAAGAAGCCTTACGGCCTTACTTGGAGCTGCTACAATTTAGAAAAGACTTATTTGGCCAGTGTGAATTCAAACATGTCCCCAGAGATGAGAATAAAATGGCTGATGCTCTAGCAACGTTATCCTCAATGTGGGAAAACCCAAAAGAAAAACAAGTACAACCACTGGTTATAGCCACTTCCAGACATCCTTGCTTTGAAGTGCACGAAGTAATGGAATTATCAGCTGAAGAAAAACCATGGTTCTTTGACATCTACCAGTATGTTAAGGAGGGTAGGTATCCCAAAGGGGATAGTGCTGCTGATAAGTTTACACTAAGAAAACTAGCTAGTCAATTCAGAATCTTCAAGGATAAGCTGTACAAAAGAACAGCACACGGAGTCCTTTTAAGGTGTCTAACAGAGCAAGAAGCAGAAGAAGTGATGCAGCAGGTACATGCAGGATCCTATGGGCCACATATGAACGGACTTGCCATGGCTAGGAAGATCATGAGACAAGGCTACTTCTGGATGACGATGCAAGCAGATTGTATAAGAAAGGTGAAGAGATGTCACAAATGTCAGATCTATGCAGACATTAGTCATCTTCCTCCGCTTGAACTTTAGAATCTAGCATCTCCTTGGCCATTTTCAGCATGGGGGATAGATATGATTGGTGAAATTCATCCAGCTGCATCTAATGGGCACAGATTTACAGTTGTAGCAGTTGATTATTTCTCCAAATGGGTCGAAGCAGAATCCTTCACTGATGTGACAGCTAAACACATGGTCAAGTTCATCCAGAAGAATATCTTCACTCGATATGGGATTCCTCATCATATAGTAACTGACAATGGAGTACAGTTTCAAGGGGCAACAGCTGAGCTACTTGCAGAGCATGGAATTGAACATCATAAGTCTTCTCCATACAGGCCTCAGGCTAACGGTGCAGTGGAAGCAGCTAACAAGGCAATAAAGAAGATCTTATCAAAGATGGTAACCACTTACAGAGATTGGGCTGATAAACTGCCTTATGCTCTTTGGGGTTACAGAACCAGTGTCAGAACGCCGACAGGGGAAACTCCTTATGCCTTGGTATATGGAATGGAAGCAGTGTTGCCAGTGGAGATAGAACTCAAGTCACTCAGAGTTGCCCTGGAAGCTCAATTACCAGAGACTGAATGGGTTCAAGCCAGGTATGAACAGTTGGCAGCACTGGATGAAAGGTGACTAAAGGCACTGGATCACCTACAGATGTATCAGTGCAGAATGGCTAGAGCCTATAATCGAAATGTGAAGTATTCCAAGCGGCAGTTGAAAGCAGGAGACTTGGTTCTAAAGCAGCTAAGGCCTTCGAATGTTGATGTAAGAGGCAAGTTCAGACCCAATTGGGAAGGACCATATATGGTGAAGAAGGTGCTATCAAAAGGCGCTGTCAGCATTATGGACATGGATGGAAATGAGTTCACCAACCCGATCAATCAAGACTGACTGAAGCTTTATCATGTTTAAAAAAAAAAAGAGTCTGCTAGGCTGAAAATTCGAAAAGAGCGGTCTAGGCAAAAATTAAGACACGAGAGAAAATAACCAGTCGGAAAACCTGAAAAGGACGACTGGTGACAGACTCTAGCTCTGTGTGGAATATGTACCGCTTAGGAATCAAATCATTTCGAATGTACTTATTTTGACTTCATCAATAAAGTGGAATGTTTGTTTAATTATATTCGCATGGTTATGACAAATGCATAAGCAAAGTTATCTTGCATAAACATACATTTGGAGAAAGCACTTTGCATTCAACTGATCAATATCATTGCATTATTTAACAAATGAAAATGTATTAAGTACGTGCAATTTAAAATATTTTATCGTCCTCTAAAGTCCAGTTCATCTTCCCAAACGAGCAATAAAGGGTCTCGACACCATTTTAATCAAATCTTAAAAAAAAAAGAGAGAGCTCGCTGAGGTGAAAACCGAAAAGGCGCCTTAGGTAAAAATTAGAGCAGCTCGCTGAGGTGAAAACCGAAAAGGTGCCTCAGGCAAAAGTTAGAGCGGCTCGTTGGGCTGAAAACCTGAGTGGGCAACCCAGGCAAAAAATTAGAGCACTTACAAACTCATAACTTCCCCACAGAGCAGGAAAAGTAGAACGTCCTTAGTATTCCCCACAGAATTCGTCACGTCACTCCCCAGCAGAGTTTCCCCTGCTATTCCCCAGCAGAATCTACATAAAGAACACCATCAATTTCCCCAGCGGAATCTCTACAAGGAATACTACGATCATTTCCCCAGCAGTCACCTCACTCCTTCGATAATCACCAAACAATGCCCTAAGAAAAGCAAAATCAACCAGGGGTACAACATATCTCCCCAGCGGAAGACAGGAACGTCAAATAACAGAAAATACATACATGTACATATACATCATCATGCATCCATACATTGCATATATCAATTACTTATCCCCAGCTAGTCTTCATGCTTGATCAAAGGGGTAAAAATTTTTGTTCAAAAATCTCTCGATCAAGAAATGAAGACTTGCCATTTTAAGTGCAGGAATTCATCCGCAGCTTAATATCCTCAGCAAGTCAGCATGTCCGCCTCGAGTAATGTAAACTCGGTATTGGCCCAGATCCGCTCCATTATCTCAACTTTCTGCAGCGAGTCCACCTCGAGTAATGTAAACTCGGTATCGGCCTAGATCCGCTCCATCATCCAAGTTCCCCAGCAGATCCGCCTCGGGTAATGTAAACTCGGCATTGGCCCAGATCAGCTTCATCTATTTCCCCAGCAAAGTTCGCCTCGGGTAACCTAGACCCGGTATCGGCCAATTTCTTCATCAATTTCGCCTCGGGTAACATAGACCCGGTATCGGCTAATCTCATCTCCAGCATCGCCTCGGGTAATATAGACCCGGTATCGGCTAATTTCACCCATCATTTGCCTCGGGTAACCTAGACTCGGTATCGGCCTATCCGCATCAACTTTGCCTCGGATAACCTAGACCCGGTATCAGCTTATTTCTTTCCCCAGACTCGCCTCGGGTAACATAGACCCGGTATTGGCTTATCTCATCAGAGGGTTCATTCCAGTGTTGGCGATGCTTTGATTCGCGCTCTCAAATTCATGATCTCAGATATTGTAAACCTGAATCTAGGTGTCGAATTTGATCACGCGAGGGGCCGCTGTAAGCGCTGGGATTTAAAAAAAAAATTGGAAAAAAAAATAGAGAAAAAAGGGAAAAAAATCGAAAAAAAATTATTACAGTGGTACGACTGTAATTTAAAAATTACAGTCGTACGACTGTATGATTGGGGCAGGTGCAGAACACCATACCCATGACATAAGAAAGAGGAGGAGAAGATTTTGGGCATTAATTAGCCCGGGATTTGTTGAAGAAACCTCAGAAATCAGAGTAGAAAAGGAGAAGAAAAGGGAGAAAAAGGTTTAGCTTGAATTCTGGTGAAATCTAGAGAGAGAAAGGAGAAAAGAGAGAAGGAAAAGAAAGAGGATCAAAACCCACAAAACTTATCTTTTCCTCTTCTATTTTCTTTTAATTCTCGAAATTAGGATAAAAACTTGATAGAAATCCATAGGTTAATGATTTAACTTCACAAACAAATTGAAATTTCGGACTAAAACAATCAGAATCCCAAGCATTTTGGATTTTCAGACTCAAGGCTCTCAACTCCAATTCAAGAGGAAAAGTGCAATTTCTTGTGGATTGGAGCGACGCCAGGGGTCAATTTTGACTTTGAGGGACTTCTAAAAGGTAGGCGCCCCATTTCTCTTTACTTTTGCCTTTTTTCTGGGTGTTGATTGCGATTTTTGTGCTTTTTTTTATCTCATTTTCTGCGTTTCTACTTCCAGAAATCAAGAACAGTCGCACGACTGTTCTTAAAATTGATGAACAGTCGTACGACTATTGTTATCGTCGTACGAGTGTTCTTGATTTTCGGGTGATTTTCTTTCCAGTTTGTTTTAAATAAGATTTTGGCGAAATCCTGAGTCTGGAGTGTTTACAGTCGTACGACTGTAGTTGCATTTGCACGACTGTAATTTCCAGTCGTACGACTGTCGTTTTCAGAACCATAATTTTACCTTTAAGCCCTAAAAATTTCTTAAAAAATCCATAAAAAATCATAAAAAATCTCCAAAAATTCCCAAAAAAATTAGAAAACCCCAAAAATCATCAAAATGAATTTTGTTGTGTGCATCACGACCATAGATTCAATTTTCAGTAAAATTGCATTTAGAACAATTCAACGACGGAGACCCGGTTCTCCCAAAAACCGACTCACTTTAAATATAAAAATGCATGTAAACCGGAAAAATTGTTTTTAAAATGATTTTCCCACAAAAAACCAAATACAGGGATGTTCCAAAATCTTTTCCAGGTCTAATCAGGCCGGTTAACCGAGCCAACCCAGTTATCCTCTATATGCATGCCCCCAATTCTCGATTTCCCAATTCTGTCTGTTTAAGCCCAACTTGTGGCGTGCCGTATAAATTGTGCTAACCTTCTGTTTTGCAGGTCTTAATTTCTTTTATTTTTATTTTTGATGTATTTTAATAGAATTAATCGTGTATTTAGGCGGTTGTAAATATTTTTAGATTCTCGTGTATTCTAGGCGATTGTATATGTGAGGCGAGAGTTTTTTTCTATTTTTCTATTCGATTTGGTTGTAGGCCAATTAATATTTATTTCTTTTCCTCACTTTTGTATTAAATATTTGTATGCGCGCTGTATGCCCTTTTATATTCAATAAAATTGACTTTAGATTTTTGAAATACCGTTTGAGAACATTGGCAATATTTAATTTAATTAGACAAGAAATAAGGGACTTGTCCGGACCCGAATCTCTGGATAGTGTAGCGACCGTTCGTCCGGTTCAGTTACCTTAAGAATTTCCCGATTGAGCTGAGCCGGGTGGCGACTCTACAATGTTCATCGAGACTTAGGTCTTGGTTCTTTTATGCATTTAATTTCATTTATTTTCCAAAACCGATTTTCCATTTATAAAAACCCCACGCGAGGGAGGGGTCCACCCGAGATCGAGGCGCCCCTTCCGAAAGGGAGTCGCGTCCCATCGAAAACGCGTCGTCTGCTCACAACCACCAAGATTCAACATCAACAGAAAATTAAAACATACATAACCAATATGCAAATTAATTTCCAATTGCAAAAAAAAAAAAAAACCAAATGGGGAAGATCATAAACCCCAAATCCAAGAATCCCAAAATAAAACATCAATTTTAAAACCAGGGATTCAATCCTATTTAAGATTTCCACAGATCAAAAGCCTGCTCTGATACCACTGTAGGGATTTTTCATCGCAAAACGACCGATGAAAGCGGAAGCACGGATCATTTTCTCAAATCCAATACCCAGTAGCATTTGCAATGGAAATCAAATCAACAAAAATTAAGAAGAGAAAATTCAGATTCTCACTAGAAATATCTTCTCTGGAGATGGCTATTGAAATCAAAATTGATCCCCTCCACAATCCCGTACACGAACGGCTATGGAGCATGAAGCCGTGCTAGCGTTTGGATCGTCGGAAGAGAGGAAAAGGTGGCTGAAATTTTCTGCCTTGGAATGCACACCTTTGGCCGAATATTAAGGGTTTTAACCCTTCTTGGTCGAAATTCACTTGGTGAATTTAGGCCCCATTTGGTTTTATTTTATGTGGGCTTTTCGCTCATTAAAGTCCAGGTCTGAAATTTATTCTTTTGGTTTATTCTAATTGCAAATCTAATTTCAATTTAACATGTATGTGAATATATTATACCATATAATATATTACATTCCATTTAAATTAAACTTAATTTGACCAATTAATTAACTGAAGAATTAAATTAGACTCTTCATAAAATTAAACACATGTAAACCTATCAATGTGAAATATTTCCACCCAGGAAATAATATCTTAAATTAATCCATTGAATCAATTATAAGAAAACCAATACAAATATTAATTATATTATTTTGATCAATCCAATTGATGTATATGATATAATTAATAGAATCATCTCTCTCCAATGGGTATACTCCAAGTATACAGTTGACCCTTTAAGTTCAAGCTCAGACGTTTAATGTGTACAATGCTGTGGGTCCGTCTTTATGTTGGCAATAGGCCTATGGTCCACAAACTACAAGCGGGCTCTAGCAAGCCCCCTAATTAAGACGGAGATAGCAGTCCAACTGAAATCGAAACCCTGTAGTTTAAACTCGTATATCCCATGTCATTGATATCGGTGTCCAACACGCAGGCATGGAATAATCACCCTCTTTTGTGTCTGGACATTTGCTTGATTCTGAATGAACTGGTGCTCACAAACAAGTTCCAACTTGTTCGGATGTGGCCACACTCTTATCAGCTACATTCATCAAGTGGCCGATGATATCTTCTCAATGAACTACTGAGTGACATTCCCTTCTGCATATCCATAGTCCTGCCATGTTTACTGACATACCTGAACGTACCCATACTTGGCACCCTATTACAGGCCCTTTAGGCGTACACCAAAGTATGTCACTTCACATGTAGCACCATGATATGGTCAGGTCAAAGGATCCATACAAGTACTACACGAGAATCACTTGTGCTACTATACCATATGGATTTCTCATTTAGTGGATCTATCTAGTACCATGCCCCCTTTGCATGTACCCATCAACTTGGTTGACATTCCATGTCCAATGGCCGGTAAGACACCACCATACAACCAAGCTCATAATAGTCTTTGGTTCCATTCATTCCCATGACTGGAATAGACTACGGATGACTTTATGGTCATATCGTTTTTCTTATCTATGGTCTCACTGCCAAGTGCATGACTTGTCAACATGGATATGGATATGTCCATTGGATACTTTATTTATAATATTGCATAAGGTATATGATAAATAGATTAACGCCTTTATTCATTGATACAAATTGTATAATTCATGAATCTCATAACAAAGTACAAAACGAGGACCAATGCCTCTAGACTAGAGCATATCCAACATGCTCCTATTCATAAAGACATACTTTGCTCCTTTTCGTAGAGACACATATTGTGAATAATCATAAAGACACACTTTGCTCCTATTAGTAGAGACACACTTTGCTCCTATTTGCAAAGACATAGGCATACCATTATGTTGAACCTCTGTCCGTACACACTCATGTACCATCCCCTCTTGCAAAGACATACTTTGCTCCTAAGCCTTAGGAGTACCAATACATTGAGTCATTGTACATCAGCATGCCTACCCATACGGACTGTCAAATAAACTGCATCATATTAAAGCGTACACAGGCACAATGATGATGTTTTCATATTAAACCTGTTCTAAAATGCATCTCCTAGGTGCATAAAGACATTTTTCGTGAAACTGCATCGTACTAAAGTATCCATAGATGCAATGATGATCTTTTCATATTAAGTCTATTCTAAAATGCATCTCCTTGAGATTTAATGACATTTTGTCATGAAATTGCATTGTGCTAAAGCGTACATAGATGCAAAGGCGATCATTTCACCTTTATCCTATTCTAAAACACATCTCCTTGAGATGTAATGACATTTTATCATGAAATTGCATCGTGCCAAAGTATACATAGACATAATGACAATCTTTTCACATTAAGTCTGTTCTAAAATGCATCTCTTTGAGATGTAATTGATATTTTGTCGTGAAATTGCATCGTGCTAAAGTGTAGATAGATGCAAAAATGATTATTTTTTATGTGAGATTTGCAAGTGCACAAAATTGTCTCAAGTAATAAAGTGTTAAAAAGAGATCGTTTCCACGATGATTGCTTACTAATTATCAACTAATCCACAAAAACTATCAACTTAGCAAATAGTGAAAATTTGATCTGATTGATATTAAACTAATAATTAAATCTAAATACAATGAATAGAGAAAATTCGATAAGAAAAAAAAAATCCAGGATATTGATTTCATATAACCGTTAGCATAATCAATATATTGTATTTTTAAACAGTTTAATTACTCAAGCAATGGAGAATGATTTTATGTCAATAATACTGTATCTCAAGATATATTATCAATGCTAAAAATATGTCACTAATCCTATTTACCAATAGTGATTAATAACATAAAATTAATCCACTAAGCATGAATCATCCGAAAAACTCCACACAAGTTCAAATTATATTACTCCCATTCAAATCTAAACTTATGATTCTATTATCTTAAGTCCAATTTTAATAGTATTTCCTCCTAGAACTTTATACTATTTCAATCTATAAACATGCAATTGGTGGCCAAGCAAAAACAGGAATTAAGCAAGATAATAAAATTTGCATAAATAAAGTAAGAAAACTACAATAATTTCATTAAACCATAAAGTTGTACTACATCAATATCCTAGATAAGAGAGTTTAGCTACACATGGTATCTAAAACACAAAAATAATAGATAAAGAAAAACATGAATTAGAGAAAAAAAACTCTAAAGTTGGTGTAGACGTCTTCGCCGAATCACCTTTACTAACCCGCAGGAAAATATCTTAAGAGACTCAGAAAAATGATAATAATACCAACTCCTAAAACTGAAAATAAAAACTCCTTTTAATGGGAGAGACAATCTTCTAACCCAATAAGGAAACAACTAACCTAGAAACTCCAAACTCCCAAGAAACTCTAACCATACTCGATTAAAACTCATAATTTATCAAATTCCACTAAAATAGGAATTTCCCAAAATATCTCTAGCCCAAGTCTCCTAAATGGATTAGGAAGACACAAACTGTAGGAGAAAAAGTCAACACAATAGGTTTGACCCGTAGGACTAGAACCAGGTGCAGAAAACCCAAGCTAACTTCTTCGTTTCAACTCCGATTGGCGTGATTCAAGATGTGCTAAAAAGCTAACAGATAGGTGCCAAACTTTGCAGAATAATCTACAGCTAAAAAAGCCTTCAACTATCTTAAAAATCCATCCAAAGTTCTATATATAGCAATCCTTCTCTGATCAGATATCTTAAAAAGCCAAAATTCTCCTATTTAAAACCTAAAAAGAGAGAAATAAAACTAAATAACAGTAAATGAATAAAATATAACTATTAACCAAATAAACATTAGAACCTAAACTAAAATTGCATAAAATAATGAAAACAAATGGTAAAATAATCCTAAAAATGCTTATATGAAAATAAGTTATCAAATTCCCCCACACTTGGATCTTTGCTTGTCCTCAAGCAGACTGAGACTTCAAAGAAATCTACACACAGAATTGACTTTGTTTGAACCCAAGTAAATCTATAACCATTCATTCAAGGAACCTAAAGACACCAACATGTCCATAGGAAGTTTCAAAACTTTACAAGCCGGTAAGCTTAACCATAAAAACCAGAAAATTAAACAAGTTGACATAAATAAAACATCTAACCCAACTTCACAAGACTTAGCCAATTGAGAAACTACCACAATTTATTTAATTAACTAACTTTAGGCAAGTGAGTCACCCAACTTAGAAGGACATATAGAGATTTTAAGCTTTTACTCACATTTAAATCACTATAGACCAAAATTGATATCAAGATTAAGCAAAAGGTCAACATTCCAATTTTTCGAGCATTGAAAAGGCCTCCAATAAGGGGAAACTCTCCCCCATAAGCTATGCTCCATACATAAAGTCATTTTTTTTTATCTTTGCTTAAGGGGAGATGGGCCTATCCCCCAACTCCAAACTTATGGGTGTTGGAATGCAAAAGGTCTCATTTTTCGAGTAATGAAAAGGGTCTCCTATAAGAAGTTTGTGCTCCCTCTTAAGCCACTCTCCATACACAAGGAATGATTTTTTTCATACCTTGCTTAAGGTGAATTGGTCCCATCTCCCAATTCAAGACTTAAGGGTAATCGAGATAATTAAATTCTGTTAATTGACATTCTAAGCACAATTCAACCAATAGTATCAACTGTAAGCTAGACTCAAGTTATCCCATCCTTCATAAGTTGACAATAAACTCAATTACTTCACATTAGCCACCAAACTTTTTGGAAACAAGAAATCAATTAAACTTCATCAAATTTTGCCAAAATCAAATGTAGAGAATATGCAAACCAAGCTCAACTCCCAATCCTTATGGCAAACCCATCGACAAGCTTTGTTTCTAATCCTTCCCACTTCCAATTGTTTTATTATATCCAATGATGACAAAAATTAGGATTTTCCAAGTTGCTAAACCAAGTTAATTTCAAACGTTTAAAATTTAAGCCTAATTTACTTGTAGACAAACAACTGAGAATCTAATTTGTGAAAGGCATGCAAAAACAAAATGTAATTCCTAAGTTAAACTAGCACATGCATAAAAGAACTAAAATTAAAGAACTATCCCAGTGTGGATGTCTTTCGTGTAAAACTCTTTGCACGAACCTAAACCAAACATATGTTCATCATGTAAAGCCATTCATATTATCCCATACACCATCTGCACCATCTCACTCATGCATATACTCATCATATAGTAGCATTCATAGTTGTGCATCATTTCATTCATACATGCCCAACTCTTGCCTTCTGTGCATCTAGCTAATTTCTTTACTTTTCTAGGATACATGTTGAGTTATCATGCATCTATGTACATCTAGTTCATTTGCTAACCCCTTGTTTTGAAATATCTCCAACATGGATGAGGCCGAGTGAGAAGCTAGTTATGAGAGGTTTGGGTTTAAGCTGGGTAACAGAAGCAGTAGAACTGAGGTCAAGTCCAGGCAATAGTGAATTTTGGTTCATAGCCGAATCAGAGTCCAAATCAAAGTCAGAGTAAGAATTAGGGTTCAGTGATTCAGTGTAATGGAGATGTATGTACCATTTGATAATGTTAAGATCATCGAGGATCTACTTCAGTCACCCGAGTTCAAAAAAATGATTGAAAACCAAGCGGCCACCATATTGAATGCGACGTGAATAAAAGAAAAGCCCCGGAGCTTATCAATCTGGATGAGAGGGCCATTGAAGGGGATCTAATAAGGGAGAAAAGATTGAAGATGAAATGTAGGGAGTTGGATGAGGTGATGAAAGAGTTGAGAAAAGTAAACTCCATCAGGTCTGACCAATGCCTTGATGTTGATGCATTGATAAAGCAAGGCATAGAAACTTTCCCTGTTGGATTCCAAATTCCAAGACTACTTATGTATAAGGGCATTAGTTCGTCTGCTGCCCATATCAGTCGGTATGTTAGAATGATGTTAACTGCTAAAGTCATGAAAAATAGCTAGTAAATTTATTCTCCACCACTTTAGAAGAAGAAGCACTATCTTGGTACAACAGCCTATCAGAAGAAGTGAAAATGAATTAGGAAGCTCTCTCTGTAGCTTTTACTAAGCACTACAACTTCAACACATAGATACAAGTGAAGCTGCATGATTTGGAATAAGTCAAGCAGAAACCTGATGAATCTTTTGCAGATTATTACCAACGATGGATTGAAAAGATAACTCAGCTAAAAATGAAACCGGACGATGATGACTTAGTTTGTAAGCTTATTGATGGTAGCCAAGAAATGTACAAAGAAGTCATGAAATATCAAGAGTTCAACACCTTAGAATTAGTCTATAGAATGGCTGGCAAAATAAAGAAGGGGATGGGAAATCTGACCTTATCTGGTAGCATGGCAAGAATAAGCATCCAAGCTCTAGAGGAAGTAGCGACAATTTCGCAACGGGCGACCCATTTAGAGCAAAAACCCAGGGAACCATGGCATTTTCTCCTTGGACCCTATCTTAGGCCAAAATCTTTGCAAAGTATAAATGGCAAGTTGCTGTAGTCCTTCAAGCCCTATGTTCTGCCATCAAAAGAAGATAGGGGCAATATCTACTCATATCATGTCATGTCAGGTCATCAGACGAATAACTACATAAAATTGCAGAGAGATATTTAGAAGCTGATCAACAAAGAGAAATTGAGAGAGCCTATTAAGCGTGACATCCAAACCTATGACTTTGGAAATCAAGTCAGCATGATACAGTTGGGACTACAGCCAGATTTTGTTATGGCTCAAATACATCAAGATAATTCGACTGCACAACCAGTGACAAGTAGTGAGACTATTAGAAATGAAAGGGACATCCAGGTGACAGGAAGGAATATAGAGTCTAGCAGTTCCAGAGAAGACAGTCTCTCCGGGGAAGTTCAAGGGACAAAAATGACCAATCAGGTTGACATGAATAGCATAAAAGATGCTCTAGCAGATTATGTTCCCTCACCACATTTTTGCAAAGTCATCAAGGAAGAAGTGGCAATAGTGTTGAAGGGAATGGTAAGCAGTGACCATGATGAATTGGGGAGGTTAAAGGCATGATATGAAAGAACACTATAGGGCTTAAAAAGGGAATTAGTCGTGCCACAGGTCTGAAGGCTGACAATGAGCCTAAAGTAGAATAGAAATATATGGGAGCAACATCGTAGGGTTTATCACTATCCAAAATATTTGCCATGTGTAGGAATGGTGGATTACTACAATCACTACATCCGTATAGCCCTCCAGCCGAGGTTGATAAGGATAACTTTTGCTCTTATCATGTGGTGGTTGGTCACCGAACCAACAATTGTCTGAGATTGAGGAATGACATTCAAAAGTTGATTGACGAGGGCAAGTTGCTCGGGCCAACATAGCCTAGTACCAAGTGTGATCCGCTTCTACAGTTTGAAGAGCATGTTAATATGGTATGGTTGTGGTTATTTGCTAATTTTATGGTTGCATGAATCTTGTAAATTAATGCTAAATAAAGGGCCAGGGATGACTACAAATCACTAAACAACATTTTGGAAGAACTTTTGCTTATAGGGAGTGTATTTTTATTTGTACAAAATGTGAACCCTGGAGAACTCTTTTGGAATGTAACATGCTTTATCTTTTTCTTACTTATGTGATATTTTATCTTCATATGACATTATGCATCGATTCGATCATTTAAAAGACATATCCAACATACATAACATTAAAATGCATGGAATTGATACAAGAGTAATAGGGAACACAAAAGTGACTCTAGCCTTGATCTTATTCTCGGTTGAAGGGAGAGCTTGTGTGTGATAAAAATGACATAATGGCACCCTTGTGCGTCACTTATCAATCAGGAAGTCAATATCCACAACTTCCATAAGCAACAGCTCAGGCGTCATCATCAGTAACCAGTGAATGAAAGGAATGTCATTTCAGAGCCTCGATTTAAAATGACCTATTCAACTTCTAGGTAACCAAGTCAGGAGCATACTTCCATAGCTAAACCCAATTATCGAGAACCACAGCTTATGCACAAATGTCAAAATCTATTTAAGACCCAGCAAAGATAGTTCTTTCTTGCTAAACTCTGAACTCCTTAAATCATGCACAAAAAGCCAAAAAGCATTTAAGGCCCAACATTGACCTAGTTTATCATAGAAAATCCAATTGCCAAACAGTACGGCTCACATGCCAAGAACTATCCCAAAAGCCAAATCTGGACCCCACTCAACTGTGACATAAGACAAACAATGAAGCTCACCATGACAAGAGAAATCCGTATGATAACCAGGGGGCAAGTAGGAGATCACATTAGAGACACAATGCATATCGCTTAAGCTCTCACAATCTACAGTGAAACCACAGTCTAAGAAAGGAAGAGCAAACTTACCACACGAAATATGATATCACAGCACATAAGAAAGTTGACATTCCCAAGGGGCAAATAAAGGGTTACTTCAAAGGTATGACCTTTGGCATCGTCAGTTCTCAAATACAAAAAAGTGGATCAATAATGCGGTAAAAGGAGGAACTTAACACAGCATAAAGAGATTACATTTTGCATAGAAATCTTAGGAAAAGAAAAAAAAAGAAGGAAAAAATAATAATACAAACAAACAATCCAAATAGGATGAGTGAGCAAATGGAAACAAAGAAAGTAAAGGGAAATCGAGTTGTCTATGCCAAGCCTTATCAAGATCAACACCAATCCACAAGTACCAAGTCTATGATGATGACAAACGGAATACCTTTGTAGTAAATTGTGTTGCCTCATAGAAGTATCGTGAAACCTGATCCCAAGACCAACCGTCACAATTTGATCAAAAGACATTGACCCACGACTCAAGCAGAATCTTTAAAGCTATCATGCTTTAGGAAATGATTAGAGACCTTGGAATTGAAAGGGAATGGTTTAAGGAAGATAGTGTGACACTGCACTACATAGAATACAACTCAAGCAGAATCCACAGGATCAGTCATCGAAGAGGTAGTCAAAGATATTATGCTCAGGGCAAAGTAGCTCCAAGGAATCAAACCATACAATATCACCAACATTCTCCCGATGAAACACAGGCATCAACCTTGCAAAAAAAAAAGAGAGATAAAGAAAAGAGCTTGCTGAGCTGAAAATCCAAAAAGGGGGCCTCAGTTAAAATTTAGGGCAGTCTGATAGATTGAAAAACCCAAAAAGGGTTGTCTATGTAAGACTTTTTAAGAGAAAATCTTTGGTGTGGAAAACTAAAAAGACAGGCCGGTAACAAGAGAGGGTGGTGCTCAAGGCTAGATTCACTTTTTGATTTCCCTGTTGCACTTATATTGGTTGCATCATAATAATGTTATATACGTTTGATATCTTGCTCAAATGCTCATAATGCATGTATCATGTCATTGCACGTAAATATCCATTAGTAGGTCATTTTATTCAAACGGGTTGCATTCAAGAGAAACTCAAGAATCAAGGAGAAGCCATCGATATCAATAAGGGATCTTAGAAATCCCAACCAAGTTACTAATCATCCCAAGTGGTTATGTAAAAAAAAATAAAAGAGAAGAAGAGAGAGAAAAGGAGCCTGCCGAACATAAACCCAAAGATAAAGTAAATCAAGTTCCAAGGGCCTGACTAAGCCACATTGCTCTTGAAATCACTGCCAAGCTCACTCATTCCCAACAACAAATGGTAAGGGGCATCTTATGACTGTTCAGCAGCAAACAATGAGCATACAATTGGGCTTAGAAGCTATCACTGCCATAAGCTTTAAACCCAAATTCATAGCATCAGGACTAAAAGTTGTCGCTTCTAAGAGCTTTATCTGCTAGCCTCAGGAGAGGATCTCAAACTAGAATGGCGAATCTGCATTTATCGTAGCACATCTATATATACTTGCATATCATGCATACATCACACACATAAACATACATTCACATGGATTTATATACATTTGCATACATAACATGCATTTACTCATAGGGCATGAACTCCATGAATCATGTCTTTATTCTTGACTGAAGAGGCAAAAATTTTTGTTTCCAAAATTATCTATCAAGGAACAAAGATGCTAATACAAACTACATCGATAGTTATCCCCAACAAATCCAATCCATGAAAGTAGGGATGTTCAGCAAAGCAATCCCGCTCTCCTAAAAGGAATCATAGCCCATCTTGACCTCCAAAGGCGAGCATATTGTTATTTAACCGATGAATCCAGACTTAAGAGATCGTGATTTTTGGTGAAACGATCCCAGTCCCCAGCAAGTTAGCAAAATTTCAGCCCAATAAATCCAAATCATTCGAAGTCTTAAAAGTAAAGACATTCAGTGAAGCAATCTCGCTCTCGTAAGAGGAATAACAAACCCATCTCGACCTCTAAAGGCGAGTAAAGAACCACTCAATTGACAAACCCTAACCTTGAAGGCGGTGACATTTCATGGAAGTGCATCTAATCTCCGAGTTGACTGAAATTCAACTTCACAAACCCGAGGTTAGTCCTTTATCCTTGGTTCACCGTGCTCTCTATCATGTACTTAATCCCATAAGGTCTATCAAAGACTTGGTAAGGGTTGAATTTAACTACCTAAGGGGTAGCCTGTGAGCACGGATTTTTTTTCCGACCTCAGTGATGAAAAACCAAAGGTTATCCCTTGTAATGAGATTTTTACAGTAACATGATCCAAGGAGCAAAATTCGGATTTCAACGAGTTGAGAAGACAACCCAAAAATTGTCCGAGAGATGCCTGGCTTTTAACCCAAATTTATATAGAACCGCATGGCTTTTTCCTACCATATAAATAATATATTATATTAGATTAGATTATATATCTATATATAATATATAAATAAAATATTAAAATAAAAAAGGGAGGATGGTGATGGTGTGAGCATGAGTTTTCCGGACCTCTGTGATGAAAATCCTATGTTACCTGTTCAACAGACGAACATGAGTCGGACTTGAGAATGAGTGGGATATTGCCTAGAATGTCTCAAATGCTTCGAAAACCAAACAGTCTTTGATTTGAAACCCCAAGAAAGGTTCTTCGAGTGATTAGAGGGCTTAGATGTAAGGGTGGAATTTAGGAAAAAATCTTGTTAGCTCTCCGTACGGCTATAGTTCCACAACTACAGCCACGCGGCTGTAGTTCCACAACTACAACCACGCGACTGTAGTTCCACAACTACAGCCACGCGGCTATAGTTCCACAACTACAGCCACACGACTGTACAACCAGAGTCGCATTGCTATAACCTTATAGCCACACGGCTCTAACGAGCTACCCGATTACTTCCTAAATAACAAGCATCAATCTTTGACAGGGGACGGAATTCCTAAATTAGGGGGATTTTAACCTGATTTCTCTAGGTTTTAGAAAGGAGAATACAGAAAACACAAAGAGGAGAACAAAGAAAACTAAAGAAAAGACAGAACACATAGAGGGAATTCTAAGAGAAAACCAAAAAAGAAGAGAAAATAGAGAAAACTAAAAAAACCCAAAAGAAAAACACTAGACACAGTGAGAATATAGACTAGAAACACATAAGGTGAGAGTTCCCAGTCACACTTTCACTTGTTGGAGTCATTCTTGGGTTTGTTTGGATTGATTCGGGATGCGCATTCAAGGATTTTAGGACGTTTGTAAGGTTCTAAACAAATTTTGGTTTCCAAATACAATTCCGATCGTCAAACACACTGGAACATCAATAAGATAAACTCTGAAAGCCTTAAACTCATAATTATTTGCTTTTTGCTACGTGCTTTCTGTGTTTTATAAAATTTCCAGAAACTATTTGTTTGATTACAGCCGTGCGGCTCTAACTAGAGCCGAGCGGCTATAATCCCTTAGAACAGAGCCGAGCAGCTGTAAGACTATAGCAGCACGGCTATGTTCTTCTGGGAAGAAAACCTGAAGTGCCCTAAATCGACCGAAAGCAGTCAGTTTTTTATTTTAATCATTCTGTTATGAACTATTTCTATCAAATCACATTCGTTACACTCAGAATCATGGTTTTTGGTTTTCCCAATAACGTTGATGTGAGATTTGGGCTTTGTTGATTTCGGTTTTTGGAATCCAGGATTGTTCAATCCAAATCGGATCCACTGTTTAACTTTAGCGGACCCCCAAATTTCACAAAATTCTTAGAAATCATTGAAACGAGTCAAAACAGTGATTTACAAAACAAAGATAACCAATTTCAGGTTCTAGACACTACAGCCATACGATTGTAATGGCTATCACCGCGCGGCTTTAACTGGAACCGCACGGCTGTAGTTCCTAGATGAAGGCAGAATCATGGGATGACTCCCATTGACATCATTGCGTGATGCTGTCTTTAGGATCAAACTATTTTTGATGTGTTTACTGCTTTGGACCTTAGAAGGATGTTTGAGAACAGAAACCCCCACGAATGGAACCCGGAGTTCCCGGATAGCCGACTCACTAAAAGGAGGTGATTTGCATGTAATTGAGCCAAATCGTTTTCAAAAATGTTTTCAAGCACAAAAATCTACAGGGCATTTCTAAAACAGTTTTCCAGGTATAATCGAGTAAGTCGCTCAGACTTCTCAGTTACCCTTTAAATGCATGCTCCCCTTTCCTGAGATTCCCCATTCTGTCATGTTATAAGTCCCATTTGTGTTTGTAATATAGTTGTACTAACCCATCTGTTTTACAACTTTTTATTTCCTCTTATTTTTATTTTGGATGTATTTAATAGATTTTCGTGTATCCTAGGCGATTGTACCTTTTTAGATATTCTTGTATAGTAGGCGGTTGTATTGGTGAGGATGAGAGTTCTTATCTTTTTGGGTTGTAATAAGCAGCCTCTATCTTTTTGGTTTGGTTTGGATGTATGCTTTATTTTTCTGCACTTTATTTATTTATGTCATCTGAATGAGCATAGGTTAATCAATAACACAAGATAAATGGGTAGAGAATAAGTGAGTATAATATTGTCATATAAACTTATAAATAAAAGCAAGCTTGAGGTTGAATAGGTAAGTTGCCCAAACCCTAAATTTCTATATTAGGTATGGCAGTCTACACTCGTTAGGGAGCTATACCGAAATTTCTTGGATGAGCTGATCCGGGTGGTGACTCTGTCACCGATCTTGAAATTTAGGTTTTGAGATCTTTCAGTAATAAAACGAGATTTTCTAAAATGTAAAAACTAGTTTTCCCAAAACTCACATTCAAAATAAAAGGTATTCTACAAAAGGATTTCCAAACAAATCAATGGTTTTCCTAAGCAAGATACAAACCCATTTTCCATCCAAACTTCCAACAAACATTCAGTTCTCTTTTTCCCCGGTTTGCTTCGCCGCGTTCTGCTTTCCGAAAAAGGTCATCCGCTCATAGATGGGCAGCCATCGCCACTTAAATCATAATAATACTAATAATAATAAAGAGAGAAAGGAAGCATGGATGGGCATGAGAAGTGGGTAGAAAGGGGGTACAAGGTCTTGGCAAAAAAAAAAAAAAAAAAAAAAAAAGAAAATCAATTGCTCTAAAAACAACACAACTCATCTACGGCCCTCTCCTTCCTGCTCCTTCACCATCTTCATTTCATCACCCTGTAAATTCTTCTTTTTCCTTTCTTTTGTTTTGTTAAAAAAAATAATGTGTAAAAAATAGCAAATCATCACCGAAAGCCTTCAATCCTATACAATTCATTCATGATCTCTCGAACAATTTGGGACATAAACTAAGCTCAGTTGAACCGGTCGCCGCTCGAAGGATCGACTCAAAGTCTCCAAATAAACACGGATACATGTTATAATGGTAATTTCTGAAAGGCCATAAATCCATTCTTATTCAGTTTCAATTTGTTTGATTTTACTCATATGTGTTTACTGCTTTCTGCAACTTTAAATGTTTGCTACAAATTTCAGTTTTGAGTCATATAGCTCATCTTTTAGACCGTACAGCTTTGTTCTTCAAAACCAATCTTTTCCAGAATTAATTTTGAACATTTTCTGTAAATTTCAATTCTAGGCGTTACGGCTCATCTTTTAGGCCGTACGGCTCTGTTAGGATTCGACATCAAAAAAATAACGTGGCGCAGCAAAATTACACCACTTAAAATTTCCTAAAATCCACCTATCATGTACAATTACCATTTATTGAAACAAAACAAATTTGAATCAAAAGAGATTAAACTCACCAGATTAGTCTCTTCTAGAGACTGCTGAAGAATCATTTCTTGAAACTGCGATCTCTAAAGTCCAGTGCACGATTAACTATCGAACAACAATTGGTGCTAGCCAAAGAAGTGGAAGAAGTGGTGAATTATTGCTGAAATTTTGGCTGTTGGGGCAGCTCTAAGGGGGGCTGAAATTTAAAATTGTGAGCATGGGTTTTTTCCCAACCTCGATGGTGAAAACCGTTATTACCTTTTTCACGAATGAACATGAAGCGGATTCAGAATGACCGGGATAATGTTGGAAATGTCTCGGGTGATTTGAATCTGTGTGACAAGTCTTGGTAATTAACCCCGAAGAAGTTCGAGTGAGTATTTAGTAGAACCGAGGAAAAGAATGAAAAATAAATGAAAATGGGCTAATCTAGTCACTACAGCCGCGCCCCTATAGTGCCCTACAACAGCGCTGCTGTAGGGACTTCAGATTTCCTTTTTTGTTTAAAATCAGCATTTAATCCGGATTTTTAACCTAAATAGGAGAAATAAAAGGATTATGACAGGGATTAGGGTTAGACAATAGAGACAGAACATAGAGAATAGGGAGAATTGAAAGAAAACACAGCCACACTTAGAGTTCTTGAAAGAAAAAGATTGAAATTAAGTGTTTTAATCCAAAAATAATCAAAAAAACCTTTATAAAATCTGTAAAAACAATCATAATTTTTAGAGAACTAGTTTTCTAGGGGTGTTTCTAGACTGTAATCATTTATTCAATTTCATTCGGGGTTCCGCTTGGGCTTCAGAGATCGCACATGCTTCTCGGTTGTTCGTGATTGCAAGGTGTTTCCCGGTATCCGAATCCATCCCTGGTGGTCCAAAACACTAGAGCACAGACAAGGTATATTCTGAGAGGCCTTGAAGATCCTTTTTATTTCATTCTGGGTGCTATTTGTTGGTTTTTTGAGTTTTTTGTGATTTTGGAAGCGATTCCGGTTACAGCCACCCCACCTGATGATTACAGCCGTGTAGATGTAACCTACAAGGTCGCGGCTGTAATCTATAGAGGCGTGGCTGTAATCTCCAGATTATAGGGGTGTAGCTGTAACCTACAGGGGCAGAAGCTCTGAATGCCCCAAATCGACCGATAACGCTTCCGTTTTCAAATCAAATATGTTTTTCATGAATATTATCGGTCCAATTACATTCATGTATGCTTAGATTCCCGGTTTTCTGATTTTAATTGATGGATGTAATTTCGAGTTTGGTAATTTCAGGTGATTAGGGATTTCCAGATTTGTTTCGATCCGTTTCGGATCTGTTTTGTTGAATTTAGTGTGTTTCCAGAAATCCCAGATCGCCAAAAATCGCTAAACTTGTAAAACAATTTTCAAAAACGAGAAAAGAAAATCGAATTGATTTCTAGAGCACTATAGCCACATGGCTATAGGCGTTACAGCTGCCCTAGCCACTACAGTGGTGTGGCTATAACCTATAGGGGCGCAGCTGTAGTTCAGGAGGCAGAATTATAGTTTTGCCCTTTTAGGCCCCAAACTTGTAATTTTGCATCTTTTTCCTATTCAAAACTAAATTTTGGCATGTTTACATTCTTTTTAGACCCTAGATTGATGTTTAATTTAGGCCCACTCATGAACAGGGCCCCCAGGTCCCGAGATATCCAGCCCACTAAAAGTTGGAAAATGCATGTAAAATGAGCCAAATGGTTTTCAAAATTGGTTTTCATCCATAAAACCTACATGGCATTTCAAAAACTGTTTTCCAGGTCTAACCGAGTCGACCGATCGGGTCGACCCGGTTACCCCCCTCAATGTATGACCCCGCTTCCTAAAATACCCCTATTCTGTCCTATATGAGTCCTTGGTGTGTTTTATTTATTTGTGCTAACTGTATTTGGATGCAGCTTTTATTTTTCTTTATTTTTATTTTTGGATGTATTTTATAGATTAAATCATGTATCTAGGCGACTGTACTTTTTAGATTTTCTTGCATTATAGGCGGTTGTAATGGTGAGGATGAGAGCTTTTTCTTTTTTTTTTGGGGTTGTATAATTTGGCCTCTACTTTACTTTTTCCGCACTTTTACTTTTCTGCATTTTATTTTGGATTTATATTTATGTCATGTAAATGAGCATTAAATAAAAATAAAAAGAAGATAAAATGAGTAGAATTAAGTGAATGCAACATTACATTATGAAATAATAATTGAAAATAAGTGAGGATTAGTAGATTTGTTGCCCGAACCCTAAATCTCTAAATTAGGTACCGCTTCTACATTTGGTATGTAGCTGTACCGGAATTTCCCGGATGAGCTGATCCGGGTGGCGACTCTGTATCAAATTTCAAAATTTAGGTTTCGAGATCTTTAAGTTCAAATTGGGATTTTCTAAAAACCTATTTTTCCAAAATTCACACTTACAATTAAGTTTTCTGCAAAAGGGTTTTTCCAATAAAATGAAAGATTTTCTTAAGAAAGATTAAAAACCCATTTTCAAACCACAAACACTCACACTCCAAAAATAAAATCCCCGGTTCCCGCTTCACCACGCATTCTATAAAATGTCGTCCGCTCAAAGTGGCATCTTTGCTGGGGATTAACGGTTTCTTTTAAAAGTTTTCTTAAAAACTTAAGGAACTTAGGCAACAATCGAAGTACATCCTCACTTGTAGTCAATTATTAAATCAATTTGATGTTTCATTCACATTTGCATAAGCATGACATTTTCTCTTCTTGAATCCTTCCAACACTTGTTTAAGCCTGGTTTATCTTCAAAGGTGACCTACCTCTTCCACTAGGATTAGAGGCACCCGAGGGGGTAAACCACTCATTGCCTCATACGAACCCCTTCATTTAGACCCTTGAGCGGGGAGAAGTGAGGAGTATATTTTTGCTATAGGGACCTATACGACCCTTGGCTTGACTCATACCTTCATGTAATGGCCTAGCAACTTCCCTTTAGGGTTACCAAAACATATATCTGAAAATGGACATTGAGAGTGAGCCTTTGGTATCCCCGGTTGATGCCAAAGAGACCCAACACCTAGGAAGAATGTGAGACCAATCGAGGAGGAATAAGGTTGGAAGGGTGAGCATATTGTTACGTGTGCTAACGTTTGTTCTATGGTGGTTTCATATTTTGACTTTCATATGCAACATCAAACACGCATCATCCAGCCACACACAAGCATCATCATACGTGTGGTATTATACTAACCACGTTTTCTTGCAGCCATGACATCTTACTCGTGTGTCATATACATCTTATGTGCTTACATTTCATAAAGCATACATGAAATCATCTCGTGTGTCATGCATCCTAACCACATTTTTGTGCAGCCATTTGCATTCTGTATGACCTGGGCATTCACATCATTTCACCCCATCTAAAATGAAGGATGTTCTAAGTATGCCCCTTATGACATTTCATTTCATGGCATATCAGGAGTGATGCGGATATCACACCACAAGGACATGGAGGTATGGAGCGAGGAGGCAAGAGAGATCCTTTGGAGCTGCCCATTGGTCCAATAACAAAGAACCATGCAAAGAAGATGTAACAAGTGCTTGACGGTCTAGTTATACACTTATTTCAATGTATGGAGATTGAGGCTGATCACAACAAACCGAACAACTCATATGGATACGATTCAGTCTTGTGTTGTATTCAAATCCAAGAAAGTGATGATTATGGGTCTGATTGTAATGATTAGTTAAAATGGACCTAATTGGAATTCTATGTATGAGCTAAGGACAATTAAGTGGTAGCACTTAAGGCACCCTTAGGGAATATGTATGGATTTTGATTTGGGTTTAGGTGTCTTTAGTCAAATGTTAGTTTTAACAATAAATGAGCTGTTTTGGGCTCACAAATCAGCCCATAAACCACATGCTAAAGGGAAGCACATTTTTACATCCTTATTGCATAAGGATTGATTTAAAGTTTTCCTTCCTTGTGTTGGTTTGACTTTCCTAAGTATAAGGCTGAATTCCAGCCATTCCTTTTTTTGTTCTTTTCCTAGTCAAATAAGGTTTTCTTTTCCTAAATAGTTTGGGTTTAGGTTTTCTATTTAAACACCAATGTAATAGTTGAAAGCTTTGACATATGAAATTTAATACAATTGCAATTTGAAATTTTCAGATTTTTTTCTCTCTTTGTTGAGATTCCAGCCCAAGGCTGATTTTAATCTTGTCAGTTTGAGAGATCGAGTTCTTCATTCTTGCGATATTATCTTGATCGTGAACAAGTATTTTGGTAAGGTTCTTGTGAATCGCCACATTCAGGTTCTAAGAATGCTTAATCGAAGGTGTCAGGTTTGAATCCCTTTCATTGTCGTTTAAACACCTTAGGATTGGTTTGTTATCACCAATCTTTGTGTCATGCTTGTGAAATTCAAATTATATATTGTTGTCCTTAGTGATTATAATTCATTCTTCTAAATACTTTGCTGCAATTGAATAGATTCTATTGAACAAGTACCTAACCTTCAAATTTTGATTCATTGTTCAATTTGTTTTAAATCCTTCAACATAGATCAGGAAAACTTGTTGATTTCGGTTTCTTAGCCGTTATCATATCAATTGGTATCAGGGCCTTGGCTCTTGAGGATTTTGTTTTTCCATCTAAATCTGAAACCATCAACATAGTTTCTACGCGTCCGAAAACCCTAAAAAATGGACCAGCCCTTCTAGAATCAAATTTGTTGATCGAGTTGCTCATACTTTTGCATCTAGATTACTAAGTTCGTAGTTGTAGCGTATTGACTAATTTTTTTAGACTCTACTCTTATTCACTATCTTAACTTGTGTGTATGATTTCAATTCATTATCTTTGAAAATTTTGAATATTTGTGTGCATGAATTAAAGTTAGCTATCGTGATCGCATGTAACAAGTTCAAAAAAAAAAAGTGATTCCGTTATACTCAAAATGGAGAAAGAAAGCAAGTTTGGAAATATATGCAACTGAGTGATTTGTGCACCTATGCCTTGAACTTAATGAATTTGCATACTAATACACACTCCTGAGTATCTTTTTCAGCCTTTGTCTTTTATTCAAAAATTGTCTTTTATTCTTGTACCTAATGTGCGTTATTTTCTTTTCGTTTCAATTTTAGTCATCTTTGCATCTAGAATCCTGCCTACCTTCTTTTTGTCATCTTTATTGCTTCTGTGGTATTCGAATTACCTGAATTGATCCTTGTGATCCATCAAGATAATACAAAAGAGTGATTGAACCGATTGGGAGGTATTTCTTCTTTTTTCTTTCTTTTCTTGCTTTAGATTAGTTTTTTCGCTTCTTTTCTTATTTATCATGTCTAAAAAATCCTATGAAGACAACTCTAAAAAGGTTGATCTAGATTTGTGGCAACAAGCTGTTACAGGTGAATTAAAATGAATTGGTAACATTGTTACTGATTTGATTTCCGAACAAAAGCAACACAAAGAACAACCCTACCGGAACTCAAGAGATGCTGGGACATTCAATATGAAGGGTGACGTATCTGAATCCGATGAAGAAGTGTGGTCCACTTCAAGGCGGTGAGTACATGACCGAAAAGATAGTAACCTCAATGCTATCAAACTGAAAATGCCAACATTCTGAGGTGCTAGTGATCTGGAGGCGTATATTGAATCGGTTCGGAAAGTAGAAGCTATCTTTGACATTCATGAATATTCTGAGGAGAAGAAAGCTAAGCTTGTTGTTTCTGAATTGACTGATTATGCTACTGTTTGGTGGGATTAGTTGAAGCGAACAAGGAAAAGAGATGGAGATGAACCCGTAAGAACTTGGAGAGAGATGAAACGACTCATGAAGAAATAGTTTGTGCCAATGCATTATCACAAGGAGTTATTGATTGAACTTCAGACCATGACACAAGGTAATTAGTCCACTGAGGATTACCATAAATGTTTGGAAATGGAACTTATCCGAGCTGATGTACAAGAAAGTGAGGAGGCCACCATGGTTAAATTCCTCATAGGGTTGAAATGGGAAATCAAGAATGTCCTAGAGCTGCAAACATGTTTTACAATGGAGGACATGCTCCACAAGGCTGTACAAATTGAGCGTCAATTACAAGAAGCCAAAAAGGGTAGATCACAATATAAGGGTACTAATTCTACCCCATGGAGGTCAGAGCCAAGAGAGAGGGACTCGAGAAGTGATCACAAGTCCAAGGCTGATTATCACGCCAAAAGTGACCAAAAAGCATGAATTGACACAAAAGCTTTTGGGAAGATGAACTTGGGAGAGGCTGCCCCAAAGAATAAAAAAACCTAGATTTCAACTCGGACTCGTGATCTTCTTTGTTTTAAGTGCCAAGGAAGATGACATTATGCATGGGATTGCCCAAATCAAAGAACCATGGTCATGAAGCATGGAGAGTTGGCATTTGAATCTGACTCCGAATCTGATCCCGAACTTGAAGTTATGCCTTCCTTGGAAGATTGTAGTGATATTGAAGAGATAGATAACAAGGGAGGACATGGCTTAAATCTGGTCACCCGACGCACATTGAAAATAGGGGTGAGTAGCTCAACCGAACAAAGAGAACACATTTTCCATGCTCGATGTAATATGAAGGGGAAGACGTGTTTGATGATCATTGATGGAGGGAGTTGCTGTAATGTGGTTAGGCACATTTTGGTGAATCGGTTGGGACTTTCAACCATTCCACATCCTAATCCATATCGATTACAATGGTTGAATGATAGTAATGAACTCAAGGTTACTAAGCAGGTACTTCTGAACTTTTCAATTAGTTCTTATACTGATGAAGTGCTTTGTGATTTAGTCCCGATGTAAGCTTGTCATGTTTTGTTGGGAGACCTTGGTAATTTGATCATTCGGCACTACATCATGGCCGTCCGAACAAATTTACCATAGTCAAGGACGGGAAGAAGTATGCGTTATCACCCTTAACGTCCACTGAAGTATATGAGGACCAACTCTATATGCAAAGAATGTCGGAAGAAGCCATCATGAGTAGGGGTGTGGTTAAGGCAAGTGAAAACAAGAGTGTTAAAATCAGTGAGGGTAAGAAGAGAGAAGAGGGGAGAGAAAAGGCATTAAGGCCGAGAGATGAGAGTGAGAGGAGAGAAAAAGGAAGGAGCATTAAAATTATATGCTAAAATGAGAGATATTAAGCAAGCTGAATCTGAAAACAAAATTTTTTTGTTATTTTATTGCAAAAGTTTTTGTTTATCATCTCTAAACCAATGTGACCATCTGTCAAGTGTTTACCCTCCTTTGCAGGAGTTCGAGGACATGTTCCCCGAAGAGATGCCAAACAAGCTACCCCCGATCCGAGGAATTAAGCACTAAATCGATTTTATACCCGGTGCACAAATTCCTAATAGACCAGCCTACAGAAGTAATCTAGAGGAGACGAAGGAGCTTCAAAGGCAGGTGGATGAGCTTATGGAAAAGGGATTAATTCGTGATTCTATGAGCCCATGTGCTGTACCAGTCATCCTAGTACCGAAAAAGGATGAAACTTGGCGGATGTGCATTGATTGTAGAGCCGTCAACAAAATCACGGTAAAGTATCGTCACCCTATTCCTAGGTTAGATGATATGTTGGATGAGTTAAATGGCGCTGTAATTTTCATAAAAATAGATCTTAAAAGTGGTTATCATTAGATTCGCATGTTTTTGGGAGATGAGTGGAAAATGGCTTTTAAGACTAAGCATGGTTTATATGAGTGGCTAGTTATGCCATTTGGCTTAACTAATGCACCTAGTACATTTATGAGATTAATGAACCATGTATTGTCTGACTTTATAGGTAAATTTGTTGTTGTACATTTTGATGACATTCTTATCTATTCCAAATCTGAGGAAGAACACCTAGAACATGTTAGGGCTGTTTTGAATGTTTTGCGTGAACAATAGTTATATGCTAACCTTTCAAAGTGCTTTTTTTGCATGGAGAAAGTTGTGTTTTTGGGTTTTATCGTTTCAGCACAAGGTGTGTCCGTTGATGCTGAAAAAGTGAAGGCCATTCAAGAGTGGCCCATGCCAACTTCAGTTACCGAGGTGAGGAGCTTTCATGGATTGGCGAGTTTTTATCGGAGGTTTGTGAAGAACTTCAGCACGATAGCCGCACCATTAACTGAGGTAATTAAAAAGAATGTTGGGTTTAAGTGGGGAAAATCATAAGAGGATGCTTTTAATTTACTAAAAACAACACTAACTTCTGCCCCCATCTTGGCTCTTTCGAACTTTGATAGAATGTTCGAAATTGAGTGTGATGCTTCGGGAGTAGGAATTGGAGCTGTTTTGATGAAAGAGGGCCGTCCAATAGCTTTCTTTAGTGAAAAGCAAAATGGAGCAGCCTTGAACTACCCAATATATGATCGTGAACTTTTTGCATTAGTTAGACCTTTACAAATGTGGTAACACTACTTATGGCCGAAAGAATTTTTGATCCACACCGATCATGAATCCTTGAAGCATCTTAAGGGATAGCAAAGCTGAACCGTAGACATGCCAAATGGGTAGATTTCATTGAAACATTCCCATATGTGATTAAATATAAATAAGGAAGAGAGAATGTTGTGGCTGATGCATTAAGTAGGCGTGTTAACTTGTTGAATGTGATGCATGCTAAGTGTCTAGGATTTGAATTTTTGAAAGATTTATATGCTAATGATACTGATTTTGCATCGATTTATGAAGCTTGTGAGCATGCTGCCTTTGAAAAATTCTATAGACATGAGGGTGTTTTATTTAGAGAAAACAGATTATGCATGCCTAAATGTTCACATAGAGATTTTCTAGCGAGAGGCCCATGTGTTGGATATGCCCTAGTCCTGAGGCATTGGTCCTTGCATTTGTATCATACATTAACTGGATTCATGTATTATACTTATTTGTGTTATTAATAAAGGCATTAATTCATTTATTATATTTATCTTGTGCAATATATTAAATGAAGTATCCGATGGACATATCCATATCCATGATGACCAGTGTCATGCACTTGGCAGTAAGACCATGGATAGGGTAAATGATATGACCATAAATAGATCTGTAGTCTGTTCCAGTCATGGGAATGAATGGAACAAGAGACTATCATTAACCTGGTTGTATGGTGGTGTTTTACAGGTCATTGGACATGGAATGTCAACCAAGTTAATGGGTACATGCATAAGGGGCATGGTACTGGATAGATCCACTAAACGAGAAATCCACATGGTATAGTATCATAAGTGATTCTCGTGTAGTACTTGTATGGATCCTTTGACCTGACCATATGATGGTGTTACATGTGAGGTGGCATACTTAGGGGTACGCCTAAAGGGCCTGTAATAGGGTGCAAGTATAGGTACTTTCGGGTATTTCACTTAGCATGGTAATGCTATGGATATGCAGAAGGGATTTGTCACTCAGTGGTCCACTGGGAAGATATCACCGGCCTCTTGATGAATATGACTGATAAGAGTGTGGCCACACCCAAACAAGTGGGAACTTGTTTGTGAGCTTCAGTGCATTCGGGATCAAGTTAATGTCTGACACAAAAGAGGGTGATCAATCCATGCCTCTGTGTTAGACACCGATATCAATGACATGGGATGTACAAGTTTAAACTACAGGGTTATGATAACAGTTAGACTGCCATCTCCATCTTAATTGGGGGCTGCAGTGGCTTGCTAGAGCCCAACTGCAGTCTGCGGGCCAAAGGCCCGCTGCTAACATAAAGATGGGCCTACGGGATCGTACACATAGAACGACTGAACACAGACTTAAGGAATCACATGTATACTTGGAGTATACACTATGGAGAGAGAGGTATATATATATTAATCATATTATAAAGATCAATTGGATTGATCCTAATAATAAAATTAATATATTCAATTGGCTCTACATAATTAATTGGATTAATTATGAGATTATTTCCTAGGTGGAAATATTCATATGTATAGGCTTACATATGATTTTGTTTTGTGAAGATTTAACTTTAATTAGATGGATTAAATTAATTGCTCAAACTAATTTTAATTTAAATGTAAATAATATATTACTTGGTGTAATATATTAAATACATGGGTATATTGAAATTGGGCTTGAAATTAATTTAAACCAGAATAATTAAAATTAGATTGGGCCTGAATTAAAAGATGGAAGCCCGCACAGAATGAAAGGAGCTAAGCTGGGCCTAAATTCCCCTAGCGGAATTCGGCCACCCTAGATATAAAAACCTAGGGTAAAATTTCGGCCAAACAACACACAAAGCCACCATTGCCGAAATTCTATAGCCCCTCTCACCATTGTTTTTGTTTTTCCAATGCTAGCACGGGTTGTGTTCATTAGGCGTTCGTGTACGAAAATGAGGAGGGAATCTAATTTGATTTCTGCAGTCTTCATCCATCTCTAGAAAGAGATATTCCGGGTAAGAATTTAATCACTTTCTATTTCAATTTTATGTTTTACAATTTCTACTTCAATTGCTCTTGGGACTGGATTTGAGAAAATCATCGCGTTCTTCTGCTTTTATCGGGTGATTTCCAGTGAAAAATCCCAACAGTGGTATCAGAGCGGGCTTTTGATCCGTGGAAATTGTTAAAATTGGTTGAATCCCATGTTTTAAAATTGGAGATTTTTTATTGGGGTTCTTGGTTTGGGTTCAAGATTTTTCCCATTTGTTTTTGTACAATTGAAATTAAATTTGCATATAGGTTTATGTTAGTTTAATTTAATTGTATGATTTTGGAATTCTTGGTGAATATCTTGTTGTTGATGGATGCTATATTTTGTTTGTTCATTTTTTTTAATTTCTAGTTTTAAATAAAAAAAAAAATCTGGCTCCCGGGGTGCGGCCAGCAGAGACAGCAGGGCCGCTGCTAGGCGGCAGCTAGGCGGCTATGCCGCTGCTGCCCCTAGCAGCAGCTGCTGCTGCTAGGGCAACTCGGTTGCCCTAGCTACAGCGAGGTGGGCCCAGCGTTTTTGGATTTGGCGGGTTTTGGGCCCGGGGCCCAGTTTTGAAATTTTAATTAGTTTTAAAATTCGCGTGTTTAAATTTATGCAATTTAAATGCGTGTGGTTTCTTGAATGAAATTTTATTTTATTCATGTGATATTAATTTTGGAAATTAATATGGTTAATTGAAATTGGTTCGGGTAATTTTGACACAATTACTTAGGCAGCTGAATTGGACCCATGGTTTCCCAATTCCAGTGGGAGCAGTTGGACTGCCTGGGCTGGAGGCCCAAAGCCCGTTAAGGGTTAGAACCATGGTGGGCCAAAATTGGCGATTTCCATATAATGGCTTGGACATAATTGAAATGGGCTTAAATCATGCATTATAACATGCTTATGTATTATATGTATTGGATGCATATGGATAATTAAATGTTTGTATGGTTGGATGCTATTGGGCCTTATACAAGATGGGTTGTATTTTTCTTTTTGGGTAAATACGGCCTGCGTGTCGTTTTTCTTTTTTTTTTTTATGTAATTTTATTTTATTCAATTATTATAAAATTTGTAAAAGAAGAAGCCCATGGAGTGGTGAGCCCAAGTGGAGGTGCAAGCCCAAGTGGAGGTGCAAGCCCAGAAGGGAAAGATGGAAGCCCACCTGATATTTATTTCTAGTATAGGTTTACTAGAATAATATTAGAATGTAATGTAGGCCCATAGCAATCCATTTTACTTTTATTTAATTATGCTTTATGTTTATTTGCATGTATGAATGTATGATCTAACAGCAATTTCACCCCGCCTTATGTATGTAAGCCGTTATAAATTGAATCTAATAACCAAATGGAATTACTAAGTCGCTTAAAAGTGCTTCCCTCATTCAAAACCGACTCGAAGTGGGAATAGGCCAGTTGTAGACCATGCCCTCGCAGGATACACTGGAGTATTGTCACTTTGTATTGGGTTGGAGTATGGGATACTCTAACACTTGAATGGAGGTTTTGACTTAGCGTGGGTAGTAGGATTCTCCTGGCCCTAAGCACAAATGGGTAAGTGCCAACAAGCCCATCAAACCGAGAGTCCCTAGGTTGGGATTGGACGGCGTTCCTACCTAAATAATTAAGGTATAGTTGTACCAAACCCTCGTTTGGCTATATCTTGATGAAATATGGATCTCGGCCCATGAGCCCAACAACTCGGTTTAAATTAATAACATGATTCATTATTAATTTTTTATGGGAATAACAAATTAAAGTCCTTTATTAACACTCTAAATGTTTTTCTGTGTAGAAATTCTTAAATGGTAAACAACAATACCTTATCACTGCGATCAATTCTAGAAAGGGACAAGCTTTCCGGTCCTAACTTTTTGGACTGGTCTTGGAACTTGAGAATAGTTTTGAGGTAGGAGTCTAAAGAGTATGTACTGGAAAGGCCTGTGCCGGCTGCACCTCAAGGACGTAATCCACTGGCTGCCCAGCTGGAGGAATACGAGGCGCATTGGCTTGTATGGTCCCCGAACTGCAAAAACAGTTTATGGACCATCAAGCCTTTGCTATGATAACAACTCTTAATGAGATGTTTCAGGAGTAAGCTCGTTAGGAAAGGTACCTGACCAACAAGGCATTCCACTCTTGTAAGATAGGGGCCGGGACATCTGTGAGCGCACACGTGCTCAAGATGAAGGGCTATTTGGACACTTTGGCCCGTCTCGGATAGCCTATCTCTCAGGAGTTGGCGGTTGACACAATCCTTGCATCCTTGCCGGATTCTTATGATCAGTTCATCCTGAACTACAACATGCAAGGGATAAACCGTACTGTCAGTGAGCTGCATGGGATGCTTAAGCTTACTGAGCAGTCGATCAAAAAGACTCCGCCAGTGCTGCTGGTCAACAAGGGGAACCCTCCTCTTGCGAAGGGCAAGGCCAAGGAGAAGGCCAAAGCCAAGGCTAAAAAGGCCAAGGCTAAGAAGGCCAAGGCCCAGCCCAAGGCTCAGTAGAAGGCAGGTCCTGAGGATGTCTGTTTCGGGTGCAGACAGGCGGGCCATTGGAAGAGATCGTCTCCCAGGCTGATGGAAGAGAAAAGAAGGGGCCAAGGTGCGTCCTCTTCAGGTATTTATGTTATAGACATTAACCTTATTATTTCAACATCCTGGGTATTGGATACTGGATGTGGTTCTCACATTTGTTGCAATGTGCAGGGACTTAAGAATAGAAGGTCACTTGGGTCGGGAGAGGTGGACTTGTGGGTCAGGAATGGAGCAAGGGTTGCTCCCATAGAGATCGGCGAATACCACCTCATGATGCCTAATGGATTGGTTTTAATTTTGGAACATTGTTATTTTATACCCGCTATGTGCAGGAATATTATTTCAGTTTCTATGTTGGATATTTCTGGATTTTATTTTACTGTTTCTAATGGTAGAATTTCAATATCTAGAGAGGGATTATTTTATGGAGATGCTCTATTAAATAATGGCCTATATATCCTAGACTTAAATGAAACCAATCATGTCTATAACATAAACACTAAAAGGGTTAAGCCTAACGAACTTAATCCTGTCTACCTATGGCATTGTCGTCTTGGCCACATAAACGAGAAACGCATTGCTAGGCTTCACAAAGATGGAGTCTTAGGGTCATTTGACTTGGAGTCAATTGATACATGCGAATCATGTTTACGAGGCAAGATGACAAAGGCGCCTTTTAGCAAGAAGGCTGAAAGGGCCACTGGCTTATTGGACCTAATACATTCAGATGTATGTGGACCTATCAGCGCAACGACCAGAGGTGGGCATCTGTACTTTGTCACGTTTACGAATGATTTTAGCAGATATAGCTATGTCTATCTGATGAAACACAAGTCCGAGACCCTTGATAGGTTCAAGGAATTCAGGAACGAGGTACAGAACCAGCTAGGCAGGAATATCAAAACCCTTCGGTCGGACCGAGGTGGTGAGTATATGAGCCTAGAGTTTGACTCATACTTGAGAGAGCATGGAATAGTTCCACAGCTCACTCCTCCCGGAACACCACAATGGAATGGGGTGTCTGAACAGAGGAATAGGACTCTGTTGGACATGGTCCGCTCAATGATGAGTCAAGCCTCTCTCCCAATTAGTTTCTGGGGACACGCCCTCGAGACAGCAGCTCTTATCTTAAATAATACTCTGACTAAGGCAGTAGAAAAGACCCCATATCAGATATGGATGGGCAAGGAGCCCAATGTGTCTTTCCTAAGGATTTGGGGATGCGAAGCACATGTCAAGAGATTGACTAGTGGCAAGCTGGAGCCCAAAATTGATAAATGTCTGTTTGTGGGCTACCCTAGGGAAACCAAAGGGTATTACTTCTACAACCCTGCCGAGAACAAGGTGTTCGTGGCAAGGAAGGGGGTTTTTCTTCTAGAAAAGGAGTTCCTTTCTAAGAAAGACAGTGGGAGCAATGTTGAACTCACAGAAGTTCAAGGTCCACAAGCTCCAGAAGAGGATAACTCAGAGGCCCAGGCGGAGCTTCCACAAGGGGAAGCACCGACCCAGGCCGCACAAGAACCTAGAAGGTCTGGTAGGGATCATCGGGAACCGGAGAGGTATGGTTTCCTCGTCACCGATGATCAGACTCTTCTCATCTGGGATGAGGCAGAACCCAAAACCTACCAGGAGGCTATGGCTAGCCCACAATCTGCGAATTGGCGTAAAGCCATGGAGGCAAAAATGCAATCTATGTACGATAACCAAGTTTGGAACTTGGCTGATCCACCTCCGGGTGCTAAGGTAATAGGTTGCAAGTGGTGCTATAAGCTAAAAGCTGATAATACCTTCAAGGGGTGTTTGGTTGCAAAAGGTTTCAGACAAGTCCATGGAATAGACTATGATGAAACTTTCTCACCAGTAGCCATGCTCAAATCCATCAGGATACTACTGGCCATAGCCGCATGGTATGACTATGAGGTATGGCAGATGGATGTCAAAACCGCTTTCCTTAATGGAAAGCTACTCAAGGATGTGTATATGACACAACCTGAGGGTTTTGTTGATCCAAAGTATCCGGGAAGGGTATGCAAACTTCAAAGGTCCATTTATGGACTGAAGCAAGCTTCCCGAAGTTGGAATCTTAGATTCAATGAAGCTATAAAGGAATATGGCTTCATACGGAATCAAGATGAGCCTTGTGTGTATAAGAGGACTAGTGGGAGCATTGTCACATTCTTGGTACTTTATATAGACGACATCCTACTCATTGGAAGCGACATACCTACACTGCAAGGGGTAAAGCAGTGGCTGAGTAAGTGCTTCGCAATGAAGGACTTAGGCGAAGCTGAGATGATCATCGGGATCAGGATCTATAGGGATAGATCAAATCGGCTTCTGGGCCTAAGTCAGGCTTCGTACATTGACAAAGTTCTGAAAAGGTTCAGCATGGACTGGGCCAAGAAAGGTTTCTTGCCAATGGGCCATGGGTTGAAACTTAGTAAGAAACACTGTCCTAAAACAAGGGAGGACAGGGAGAACATTAAGTTGGTTCCATATGCTTCGGCTATAGGATTAATCATGTACTCCATGTTATGTACGAGACCTGATGTCGCCTTTGCACTGAGTATGACGAGCCGGTACCAGCAGGATCCCGGGGAGGATTACTGGAAGGCTGGCAAGATGATTCTTAAATATCTTAACCGAACTAAGGATAGCTTCTTAGTGTATGGTGGTCATGAAGTGCTATCAGTTATTGGGTACACTGATGCGAGCTTCCAGACCGACCAGGATGAGTACCAGTCGCAGTCTAGGTATGTATTTTTACTGCATGGTGGTGCTGTAAGATGGAGGAGCTCAAAGAAGCCAACCGTAGCGAACTCTACAACAGAAGCTTAGTACATCGCTGCGTGTGATGCGGCTAAGGAAGCTGTGTGGATGAAGAAGTTTATCACTGAGTTGGGAGTAGTGCCAACTATCCAAGACCCAGTTGATATCTTCTGTGACAACAATGGGGCCGTTGCACAAGTTAAGGAGCCCCGGTCACATAAGAACACAAAGCACGTGCTCAGAAAGTTTCACCTCATACCAGAGATAGCGGAGAGAGGTGACATTGCATTGCATAGAGTGGACACCGAGGATAATGTCGCAGAACCTTTGACCAAGGTGCTGGCCCAGCCCAAGCACGAGGGTCATACCAGATCTATAGGGATTAGGCCTATGCCTAGTTGGAACTAGTGCAAGTGGGAGATTGTTGGATATGCCCTAGTCCCGAGGCATTGGTCCTTGCATTTGTATCATACATTAATTAGATTCATGTATTATACTTATTTGTGTTATTAATAAAGGCATTAATTCATTTATTATATTTATGTTGTGTAATATATTAATAAGTATCCGATGGACATATCCATATCCATGATGACCAGTGTCATGCACTTGGCAGTAAGACCATGGATAGGGTAAACGATATGACCATAAATAGATCTGTAGTCTGTTCTAGGCATGGGAATGAATGGAACAAGAAACTATCATTAACCTGGTTGTATGGCAGTGTCTTACAGGTCATTGGACATGGAATGTCAACCAAGTTAATGGGTACATGCATAAGGGGCATGGTACTGGATAGATCCACTAAACGAGAAATCCACATGGTATAGTATCATAAGTGATTCTCGTGTAGTACTTGTATGGATCCTTTGACCTGACCATATGATGGTGTTACATGTAAGGTGGCATACTTAGGGGTACGCCTAAAGGGCCTGTAATAGGGTGCCAAGTATGGGTACTTTCGGGTATGTCACTTAGCATGGTAATGCTATGGATATGCAGAAGGGATTTGTCACTCAGTGGTCCACTAGGAAGATATCGCCGGCCTCTTGATGAATGTGACTGATAAGAGTGTGGCCACACCCAAACAAGTGGGAACTTGTTTGTGAGCTTCAGTGCATTCGGAATCAAGTTAATGTCCAACACAAAAGAGGGTGATCAATCCATGCCTCTGTGTTAGACACCGATATCAATGACATGGGATGTACAAGTTTAAACTACAGGGTTATGATAACAGTTAGATTGCCATCTCCATCTTAATTAAGGGCTGCAGTGGCTTGCTAGAGTCCAACTGCAGTCTACGGGCCAAAGGCCCACTGCCAACATAAAGATAGGACCACGGGATCGTACACATAGAACGACTGAACACAGACTTAAGGAATCACATATATACTTGGAGTATACACTATGGAGAGAGAGGTAGGTATATATATATTAATCATATTATAAAGATCAATTGGATTGATCCTAATAATAAAATTAATATACTCAATTGGCTCTACATAATTAATTGGATTAATTATGAGATTATTTCCTAGGTGGAAATATTCATATGTATAGGTTTACATATGATTTTGTTTTGTGGAGATTTAATTTTAATTAGATGGATTAAATTAATTGCTCCAACTAATTTTAATTTAAATGTAAATAATATATTACTTGGTGTAATATATTAAATACATGGGTATATTAAAATTGGGCTTGAAATTAATTTAAACCAGAATAATTAAAATTAGATTGGGCCTGAATTAAAAGATAGAAGCCTGCACAGAATGAAAGGAGCCAAGTTGGGCCTAAATTCCCCTAGGGGAATTCGGCCACCCTAGATATAAAAACCTAGGGTAAAATTTCGGCCAAACAACACACAAAGCCACCATTGCCGAAATTCTATAGCCCCTCTCACCATTGTTTTTTTTTTCCAAAGCTAGCATGGGTTGTGTTTGTTAGGCGTTCGTGTACGAAAACGAGGAGGGAATCTAATTTGATTTCTGCAGTCTTCATCCATCTCTAGAAAGAGATATTCCAGGTACGAATTTAATCTCTTTCTATTTCAATTTTATGTTTTACAATTTCTACTTCAATTGCTCCTAGGACTGGATTTGAGGAAATCATCGCGTTCTTCCGCTTTTATCGGGTGATTTCCAGTGAAAAATCCCAACACCATGGTAGGGGCTTAATGGGGCACTTTGATGTTGCTAAGACTTTAGAGATATTGGCTGAACATTTCTTTTGGCCTCATATGAAATGTGATGTAGAGAGAGTATGTTTCAATTGCATTAATTGTAAACAAGCCAAGTCTAGAGTGATGCCTTATGGATTGTATACTCCATTACCTATTCCTAATGAACCGTGGACTGATTTGTCTATGGATTTTGTAATGGCCTTACCTAGGTCTAGACGAGGTAATGATTCCATTTATGTGGTAGTAGATTGCTTTTCTAAGATGGCACATTTCATAGCATGTCATAAAACTGATGATGCTACCAATGTTGCTAACTTGTTCTTTAGGGAAATTGTATGCTTACATGGGATGCCTAGGAGCATTGTTAGTGATTGAGACCCTAACCTTCTTAGTTACTTTTGGAAGACATTGTGGGGAAAGTTGGGAACAAAGCTGTTGTTTTCTACTTCTTGTCATCCTCAGACCGATGGTCAAACTGAAGTTGTTAATCGAACTTTAGGACAATTACTTAGAGCTGTCATTCAAAAGAACTTAAAATCATAGGAGGAATGCATTCTATTTATTGAATTTGCTTATAATAGAGTTGTGCATTCATCTACTAATATGTCACCGTTTGAAATTGTTTATGGATTTAATCCTTTCACATCATTAGACTTGATCCCTTTACGTGTTGATGAAAGGAAAAGTATAGATGGTAAGAAGAAGGCAGAATCAGTGCTTAAGTTGCATGAACATGTGAGACAGCAATTGGAGAAGAAGAATGAGCATTGTGCAAGGCAAGCCAACAAGGGATGCAAACAAGTGTTGTTTGAACCGGGTTTCAAAGCTACACCCTAGAGGTGATGGACCATTTCAAGTCGTTGCACGCATTAGGGATAATGCCTACAAGCTAGACTTTCCAGGTGAGTACGGTGTGCATGCAACTTTCAATGTGGCTGACTTGTCTTTGTTTGATCTAGGTGATGAAGATTTGAGGACAAATCCTTTTCTAGAGAGAGGGAATAATGCGAACATCACACCACAAGGACATGGAGGCATGGAGCAAGGAGGCAAGAGAGATCCTTCGGAGTTGCCCATTGGTCCAATAACAAGGAACCGTGCAAAGAAGATGCAAAAAATGGTTAACGGTCTAGTTATACACTTATTTCAGCGTATGGAGATTGAGGCTGATCACAACAAACCAAACAACTCATATGGATACGATTCAGTCTTGTGTTGTATTTCCAAGAAAGTGATGATTATGAGTCTGATTGTAATGATTAGTTAAAATGACCTAATTGGAATTCCATGTACGAGCTAAGGACAATGAAGTGTTAGCACTTAAGGCACCCTTTGGGAATATGTATGGATTTTGATTTGGGTTTAGGTGTCTTTAGTCAAATGTTAGTTTTAACAATAAGTGAGCTGTTTTGGGCTCACAAATCAGCCTATAAACCATATGCTAAGGGGAAGCACATTTTTACATCCTTATTGCATAAGGATTGATTTAAAGTTTTCCTTCTCTGTGTTGGTTTAACTTTCCTAAGTTTAAGGCTGAATTCCAGCCATTCCTTTTTTTGTTCTTTTCCTAGTCAAATAAGGTTGTGTTTTCCTAAATAGTTTAGGTTTAGGTTTTCTATTTAAACACCAATGTAATAGTTGAAAGCTTTGACATATGAAATTTAATAGAATTGCAATATGAAATTTCCAAAATTTTCTCTCTTTGTTGAGATTCCAGCCCAGGGCTGATTTTAATATTGTGAGTTTGAGAGATTGAGTTCTTCATTCTTGTGATATTATCTTGATCGTGGATAAGTATTTTGGTAAGGTACTTGTGAATCGCCACATTCAGGTTCTAAGAACGCTTAATCGAAGGTGTCAAGTTTGAATCCCTTTCATTGTCGTTTAAACACCTTAGGATTGGTTTGTTGTCACCAATCTTTATGTCATGCTTGTGAAATTCGAATTATATATTGCTGTCCTTAGTGATTATAATTCGTTCTTCTAAATACTTTGCTGCAATTGAATAGATTCTATTGAACAAGTACCTAACCTTGAAATTCTGATTCATTGTTCAATTTGTTTTAAATCCTTCAAAATAGATCGGGAAAACTTGTTGATTTCGGTTTCTTAGCCGTTATCATATCAGGGAGTCCCCAAGATTACCCGTGTTCTCCTATGCACCGGATTGCACTTGGCCATTTCATCACATCATTGCACCATTAAAGGACCACAACGGTCTCAGGTTCGCATTCGTGTGGCGGACCACACAATACCATTACATGACATCATATCCATTCATCATGGTGTCATGGCGACACTAACGTCTTAATTGGTGTGTCACGATCCACATCGAATTGTTTCATAACATTGAAAGTTCATTCAAGGTACTCCACGAGTGCCGGATTAGAACTCGTACTAGGACATTTCATTACATGCCTAAATCGTTCAAGGTGTTCCATAAATGCCGAAATGCTGTCTGTGTCTCAAGTTACATGTGACTTGTTTATGATATCACCTTATCTAAGATGCCACAAAAGCATCGAACCTTTGTCCATGGAACGGCTCCCATATGACCATCACATGTCACTTCATTGGCCTACAAAGAGTTGAACCACTGTCCGTGTGTCGGTACACATGTGACCATTTCACGACATCCGCTAGGTGCCCCGAAGGCATCGAATTTATGTCCATGTCCCGGCCCACATGTGACATTTCCTTTTGCATGGCATGGGATATGCTTGGAACATCCAAAACAAAAAGAAAGAAAATACAAAAGTCATTTTCATCATCCGATCATGAACATGAACACACCATACACATCATTTAGGGTGTCGAGTCTAGGTCCATGACATCCATCCGCGACTCTAACCTTGTGTTGAATGTGCAGTTTGGAGACGAACCTCAAAGCAATTAGTTCGTGTCGAGTCAGTGCCAAACCCATCAGTTCAATCAGTTCAATCAGAGCTGGTCACTGTGGAGGGAATCAGCTCAGGGTCAGACTCAGATCAGGAGGTCGAAACTCAGTTGCCCACTCTACCGATTGACAGTCAAGTTTTATTAGAAGAAGTGGATAGAGCAGAGATGGCCGATAGAAACAATGGAAACTTGCCTTTCAATATGGCTGCTTTTATGAGGAGCTTCCTAACCTCAGACAAGTTCAAGGCTACTCTTAGGAACAAGTGCAAGCCGTGATAAGCACCATCCCTGTTCAGACTGTTCCACCAGCTCAAACTTTGGTTGGAAGTGAGGGATAATAGTTTGTGCAAGTTACTAACGGTGCTACAGCAAATCTTCCTAGAGGAAGTGGTGGAGTGATCAACCACAAAGAACCCGACTGTCAATCCGAAGAGGATGAAGCCTTTGAGAAGACAAGGGAAGCCTTGATTCAGATGATGTTGGAAAAGCGTCTCAATTAGAAATTTTCTGATATTGAAGCCATGCTACCAAAGCTGAAGGAGATGGTCCACTATAACCCTGTTAAGTATGTCGACCCAACTACTTTGATAGCTGATGGAGGAGAGTTGCTCCCAGCGGGTTTTCAAATGCCTTACCTGCCTCTGTACACCGGGGAAGGCCCACCGGAAGCCCATTTGGACAGTTATGTAAAGTTGATGACTAGCATAGGGATTAGGAAAGGTCACCTCTTAAACCTGTTTTTGACTACTCTGAGGCGTGCTGTGGCAAAGTGGTATATGAAGATGCCTCTATACACCCGTTCTACTTGCGAGGACCTATCTGAAGCTTTTGTAAAGCAGTACGCTTACAATACCCAAGTGGAGACTACCCTTGAAGACCTAGAGAGAATCCGCCAGAAGCCAAATGAGTCCTTCCCGGATTACTACAAATGGTGGATGGATGTGCAAGTTTTGGTGGATGGTAGTCTGCCCCAATATAAGGATAAAATGAAACTGAAGAGATTCCACTCCTTCAATGAAGTGGTTGAATTTGCCAAGCATATCGAGTGATACGAGGAAGAGGAGTAGAGAGGCAGACAGGGTTCGGGCTCCTACAGAAATAACCAAGGGTACTGATAAGGTCGGTTTTTAACCTTATCTTGTAGGCAATTTCGTGGTTTGAACGGCAATTTTTAGAGTCCTTTGTGTGAATGCTTGATTGGTTTTTGCGTATTTTGTGATTTTTATGTTTTGGATAGATTTTTATAACTTTTAGTTTTTTTTGTGTTTTATAGGGGTGTTTTTGTAATTTTGGATAATATGTCATTTTTATGGTCCGTGGCTTTGGTGCGGTTATGTTTCTTTATGTTTGTTTTGGACAGGCATTATGACCCGGACCAGAAGTTGGAGCAACGGCGGCGAAGAAGAGTTTGAAGTGCTGAAAAGCAAGGTGGCATGGCATGCCACAATGAGGGCACGGCGTGCCATGTCAGCGTGCCAAGGGATGGGATCCAGCGGATCGGCACGAAATCGTGCCACCCCTACCAGCGCGGCGTGCCAACCCCAAATCTACATAGCACGGCGTGCCACCTCCACCAGCACGGCGTGCCACCCACAATTCTGAACTAGCACGACGTGCCACCTCCACCAGCACGGCGTGCCGAGCTCCAGAATTCTGTTGTTGCCCTATTTTCATCTTTTCTGTTTCGTGGTCTTAACCTAGCCGTATAAATAGGTTATTTTCTAAGTTTTAAGGATCTTTTCCCAGACCTTTAGAGTGTAAAGCAAAAACTTGTAGCTAGGTTTTGGCTTGAACTATTTGTTTCTTTGAGTTTTGAACCATCAATTGGTAGAAGTTTTACATAGAACCTTCCCCTTTTGCGACGTTCTTAGTTCCGGCTTGAGTTCGTCTATAGAGGTACACCCCAAGCATCTTCACACTGTCGAAATCCGGTTAATCGGACCAAAAGGGCATAAGTTTTTCTTCTTCTCTTTTGTAATTCGATTAAGTTAGTTTTTGATTCCGCAATTGATTGTGTTTGGTTGTAAACACTGAATTCGTATCACCTTTCTTGATTAATACAATTGATTGCAATTTAATTTCAATTTTTATTCCTCTTCTTTATGCAATTCCTTTAATGATAATCTAGTCTCATAAGATCTTAATTTATTAAGTTTATATTTGTGGCATTACCTAGATTAACGCCTAGGAAACCATTAGTATTGACGACACTGTGGAACTTACGTGCCCCTATTTTCTGAGCTTTAGAATTAGACCGCCTCTAAACAAGGGAAACCGGCTAAGGACCTAAAAGATCTAGACACGCTAGGTTGAATTATCGAAAGAACATAATTAAGGGTTAATTGTTGAGTTAAGTTCATCTATTGTAATTAATTGATAAAGCCATCTCCATTAGCATTCATAGGTCGGTAAACCGCCAATTGATAACCCAAATTCAAGTGCAAAGTAAGCTGGGATAGATCAACTAGGAGTAGGATAATTTAGTTGTTAGTATAATCAAATCCAAAAACTAAGTTCCGCCTAGGACACGCAAGAAATCCGAGTAGTTTAGTGTTTGCAGAATATTTTTCTCTGTGGGATCGATACCTAGACTAACCAGAATTATTACTTGTCAACGATAGGTACACTGCCTTAGTTGTGCGATTCTAGGTTTAGTTTCACTACTTCACCTAGGAGCCACCAGGTACTCTCAAGGGTACAAGGGCAGCAGCTCTAAGGCTACGTCAGCGGGGTCTAATGCTAAGACGACTCTAGATGCAGCTTAGTTTGAAGTGCAAGAGGCGGGTGTGGCTACCATGATCCAAGGAAGGTAGACTCCTCAAAGGGTCACTAGTTCATGGGCTGAGTGAGTAAGCCTGATCTATGCTAAGTGTAGAAAAGCTGGGTTGTTGCAGAGTTTGAGGCCATTTTTGCCTCCGACTCAGGCGGATAAAGACAATTTCTGCTCTTACCATGTGATGATGGCACCGTACAAACGAATGCACCCAGTTGATTAAGGCTATCAAGCAATTGGTCGCTAATGGATGGATCATCGAGCCGGCTCTGAAACCTAGCATTTAGAATAATCCCTTGCCCAACCTCAGTTGATTCAGATGCACAAGCTATTGAGGACCATAAGGCTGTAATAAAAGAAGACCCTTTGCATATGGAGGATGATAGTTATTTTGATGTTTTAGTTTGTTTTACTTTTGTTATCTTTATCATTTATTCTGTGAATAATTCAACCTCTCAGTGTTTAGTTCAATAGAATTTGGTTTCAATTACTTGTGTGATATTCTTTCGAATGGAACTCTGCATGCATACAAATATTCATTTAATGTCTTTATCATACATGATGCATCAATGCATGAAATGAATCTAGGGACAGATGACGACCCAAAAATGATATCCTTCTCGAAAAACCTCACGCCTGATGAGAGGAAAGAAAATTGCAACATACCACAAAAGAACATGGAAATCTTTGCCTGACTGAACGATGTCACGCGGAGATTGACAGAGAAATTATTGAATACCAAGTTCGAAAGGATTCGAAGATGAAATTAGCCAAGCAGGAGCTCCATGGACTCAAATTAGGAAAAGAAGGGTTGTCAAGGTGACTGGCATCGTACGGACATCACTCCATAGTCGCAACCGTCAACTACTTCTCAAAGTGGGTAGAAGCAGAACTATATATGAATGACACTTCCAGAAAGAAATAAAAAGAAAAAAAAAAGTGCTATTAGGTCATGACTGATGATGGAGTACAATTCCTAAGGGCAATAACGCAGTGCTCAAAAATAAAGGGTTAGACATCATAGGTAATCTCTGTATCTCTCGTAAACCAATGGGGCGATAGAAGCAGCCAATAAATCCATCAAAGGGATTTCGTCAAAAGTGATAGTTACGTACAAAATATGGGTCGAAAAATTACCATTTGCTTTGCAAGGACACAGAACTAGCATCAAAGTACGCACTGAAGAAACGTCTAAGTCATCAACCCCATCAACCCAGACAAGCCCAGGAGCTATTATGTGTTTAAAAAAAAAAAGGGTCCGATGGGTCGCAAACCAAAAAGGCGTTCCATATAAAAATCAGGATAGTCTGATGGATCAAAAACCGAAAAGGTGGTCCATGCAAAAGTTAGGATAGAGAGGCAAGCACCATCAGTGGGAAAATCTGCGAAGACCAATTGGTGGCAGGCATTGGACGGGTCGAGACAGATACCATTATTGATTATGTCCTTAGCCTCATTTCATCTTTTAATGTGCATTGTGCTAAAACATTATAAATGAGTGAATGAATGAATACCATTTTCTGTTCGGTCAAATGTCCCAAGTCTGCTTGAGATTGAATTCATACGAATGAGCACATTTTCTATTTACATGCATCTCACCTAAAAATAAAAGTCCGATGGATCGAAAATTGAAGAGGCGATCCATGCGAAAATTAGGACAGTCTGATATCAAAAACCCAAAAAGGGCGGTCTATGCAAAAGCTAGAGCACAAAATAAAGTCTGCTAAATTGAGAACCCGAAAGGGCGATTCAGGCAAAAATAAAGACATTCCGATAGGCCAAAAACCAAAAAAGGGTGACCTATACAAAAATTAGGACAAGCAATGAAAATAAAACAAAAGTCATACAATAGTATCAAGCTCAGACAACTCTAATCCTGTAAAAACCGAGGTACATCAAAGCCAGTGCCTCACGCCTACGCCTCGTGGAGCAAGCAATCAGGTCAATCAAACAAACTTCAATGTGATATCCCACCAAGGATAGACCCATCTGGGCATCCTAATCGTCTGTCTAGTCCCTGAAACTCTGATTCATGACCTCCAGCTTGGTGACCCGCCGACGCAACTGACCAACCTCTGTTCTCAAACAAGCAAATTCAAGGCACTCAATCCCAATCACCGTTTGCACCAAGCAAACCATAAAAAGCACCATAATCATACGCATATGCATCTAGGACATGCACATACATATACACCCAAAAGATGCACACACACATGCATACACGCATCAATGTGTACTCAAGTACAGGTACATGCTGTCATCATCAGGCTGTCTTGAGCCATGAGTACTCCAGAAGCGGAAATAATCTGACACTGGGGCATCCTCAAATCCCAAGTAAGAGACTTTTCTCAATTTCAGAATTCATCTTTACGCTAATATAATCCCGAGAAGGGTATTCCTTGTCTTTTACAGGTTTCCAGGGGCAAAACAATCAAGCCGTATTTATTCTTGATCGAAGGGGCAAAAATTTTTGTTTCCAAAATTATCGATCAAGGAATAAATACATACCCCCGATCCAATTTCATTGGTATTGCTCCACCACAGAGAGCCGATTTCAATGGTATCGCTCCACCACGGAGAGCCGACTTCAATGATATTGCTCCGCCATAGAGAGCCAACTTCAATGGTATTGCTCTACCATAAAGAGTTGATTTCAATGGTATTTCTCCGCCACAGAGAGCCGATTTCAATGGTATCAAGGGGCAAGATATTCAGTCCATATCCATTCTTGATCGAAGGGGCAAAAATTTTTGTTTCCAAAATTGTCGATCAAGGAACGAATATGCACCCAAAACAACTGCAAAGCTTCGAGAGGGGTGATCAAATTTCTCAAATCACCAAAGCATTTTTTTTCCTCAGATACACTAATTTCATGGGAAACACAACTACTCTTCCCTTCAGTGACACAGGCATCACCAGAAGTAAAATGACCAAAAATGCCCTCCTGTTAGGAACTGAACTACCGGATGGCCAAAACTCTTCCTTTTAGCGACACTAACTACATGGAGGACCAAATCACTAAAATATTTCTTCCCCTAGTGACACAAGCTCCACTAGGGGCAAAAAGACCAAAATACCCTTTTTGTTAGCCACCAAGCTACCAAATGACCAAAATACCCCTTTTCATCAAAAAGGGAACCAAATCATCAAAACTCATTCCTTTTCATGACATAGGCCCCATGAGAAGTCAAATGACCAAAGTACCCTTCCTTCAAAGGGTACTGACTTCCCAAGCTGTGAAATTACTAAAATACCCTTTCCTTTCATGAACATCAAATGGCAGGGAAAATTCAATTTGGGCAAAGTCCTCTGCTTCGCAATGGAGTCAAAGCACGACCCTAGAAAACCAATACAATCTGGGCAAAGTCCTCTTCTTCGCAATGGAGTCGAAGCACGACCCTAGAAAACCATTACAATCTGGGCAAAGTCTTCTGCTTCACGATGGAGTCGAAGAACGTCCTTAGAGAACGCCAAACCAATTCGGGCAAAGTCCTATGCTTCGTAATAGAGTTGAAGTAAGTCCCTGAAGAATCAAATCAACCTGGGCAAGACCGCTGCTTCGTAAAACAACCGAGACAAGTCCCTACAAACATCAAAGCTAGTAGACACGGGAGGAGCCACTAGGTACGTCATCTTCTCCTTCTCACCGTGCTCCATATGCAGGATCAAACTCGAATCGGGCACAAGCACCCGTTCAAGTCGACTTTGGTCACACAAGGGGCAGCCTGTGAGCACGGGTTTTTTCCCAACCTCAGTGATGAAAGCCGTTATTACCTTTTTGACAGATGAAAGTGAAGCGGATTCGGAATGACCGGGATAATGTCGGAAATGTCTCGGATGATCCGAACATGTGTGACAAGTCTTGGTAATGAAACCCGAAGAAGTTCGAGTGAGTATTTAGGAGAATCGAGGAAAAGAATGAAAGATAAATGAAAATGGGCTAATCTGGTCACTACAACTGCGCCCTTGTAGTGCCCTACAGCCGCGCGACTGTAATCATCAGATTTCCTTTTTTGTTCAAAATCAGCATTTAATATGGATTTTTAACCTAAATAGGAGATATAAAAGGATTATGACCATGATTAGGGTTAGACAACAGAGACAGAACATAGAGAATAGGGAGAATTGAAAGAAAACACAGCCACACTTAGAGTTCTTGAAAGAAAAAGATTGAAATTAAGTGTTTTAATCCAAAAATAATAAAAAAAACCCTAATAAAATCTATAGAAACAATCATAATTTTGAGAGAACTAGTTTTCTAGGGGTGTTTCTAGACTGTAATCATTCATTCGATTTCATTCGGGGTTCCGCTCGGGCTTCAGAGATCGCACATGCTTTTGGGTTGTTTGTGATTGTAAGGCGTTTCCCAACATCTGAATCCATCCCTGGTGGTCCAAAACACTAGAACACAGACAAGGTATATTCTAAGAGGCTTAAAAATCCTTTTTAATTCATTTTGGGTGCATTTGTTGGTGTTTTTGAGTTTTTTACGATTTTGGAAGCAATTCCAATTATAGCCGTCCCACCTGGGTGCAGCTGTAACCTATAGGGGCACGGCTGTAATCTCCATATTACAGAGGCACGCTGTAACTATAGGGGCAGAAGCTCCGAATGCCCCAAATTGACCAATAATGCTTCCTTTTTCAAATCGAATGTGTTTTTCATGAATATTATCGGTCCAATTACATTCATGTATGCTTAGATTCCGGGTTTTCTGATTTTAATTGATGGATGTAATTTCGAGTTTGGTAATTTTGGGTGATTAGAGATTTTTGGATTTGTTCCGATCCGTTTCGGATCCGTTTTGTTGAATTTAGTGTGTTTCCAGAAATCCCAGATCACCCAAAATCGCTAAACTTGTAAAATGATTTTCAAAAACGAGAAAAGAAGGCCGGATTGAATTCTGGAGAGCGTTACAGCTGCCCTAGCCACTACAGTGGTGCGGGTGTAACCTACAGGGGCACGACTGTAGTTCAGGAGGCAGAATTATATTTTTGCCCTTTTGGGCCCCAAACTTATAATTTTGCATTTTTTCCTATTCAAAACTGAATTTTACATTCTTTTTAGACCCTAGATGGATGTTTCATTTAGGCCCACTCACGAATGGGGCCCCCAGGCCCCGAAATATCCGGCCTGCTAAAAGTTGGAAAATGCATGTAAAATGAGCCAAATGGTTTTCAAAATTAGTTTTTCATCCATAAAACCTACAGGGCGTTTCAAAAACTGTTTTCCATGTCTAACGGGACCGACCGGTGGGGTCGACCTAGTTACCCCCCTAAAAACATGATCCCGCTTCCTAAAATACCCCTATTCTGTCCTATATGAGTCCGTGGTGTGTTTTATTTACTTGTGCTAACCGTATTTGGTGCAGCTTTTATTTTTATTTATTTTTATTTTTGGATATATTTTATAGATTAAATCATGTATCTAAGCAATTATACTTTTTAGATTTTCGTGTATTATAGGCGATTGTAATGGTGAGGATGAGAGCTTTTTCTTTTTTTTTCAGGGTTGTATAATTTGGCCTCTATCTTACTTTTCCCGCACTTTTACTTTACTGCATTTTATTTTGAATTTATATTTATGTCATGTGAATGAGCATTAACTAAAAATAAAAAGAAGATAACATGAGTAGAACTAAGTGAATGCAACATTACATTACGAAATAATAATTCAAAATAAGTGAGGATTAGTAGATTTGTTGCCCGAACCCTAAATCTCTGAATTAGGTGCCGCGTCTACACTTGGTAGGGAGCTGTACCGAAATTTCCCGGATGAGCTGATCCGGGTGGCGACTCTGTATCTAATTTTGAAATTTAGGTTTCGAAATCTTTAAGTTCAAATTGGGATTTTCTAAAAACCTATTTTTCCAAAATTCACACTTACAATTAAGTTTTCTACAAAAGGATTTTTCCAATAAAATGAAAGATTTTCTTAAGAAAGATTGAAGACCCGTTTTCAAAACACAAACACTCACACTCCAAAAAGAAAATCCCCGGTTCCCGCTTCAAAGCGTGTTCCTTAAAAACGTCGTCCGCTCACAGCAGTTCAATAATCAGGGTTAGGGCTATTTTTTTTCACTTAAGTGCCTTATATATAGTCCTTCTATAATTAGTTTCCATTTAGGTTAATTAAACCCATGCCTATTAGGATTTGGATCACATAAATAAACCTTATACCAAAAGGTTTATACTATGTAATTTAATTCCATTTGGCTAATTTAATTACCCCTAAATAAAATTAAATCACACTTAAGAAAATACAATACAAGTATTGAATTTTCCTTCTTAGGAAAATAATTTAATTAATTGTCTACTTTATGCAATTTAATTAATTGATTAATAATTAATTACATATATAAAATTATTAATTAAATTAAACCAACCCAATGCTAATTAATTGCCTTGACACCAAATGTCGACTAATTAATTAATGCATTCCTTCCAATGTACATTACATGTACAATTTCTATAAGTTTCGGCTTAGTTGATCTATGTGCATGATCCTATGGGTCTGTCTTTATGTTTGCAGTGGGCCCAAGGCCCACAGATTGTAAGTGGGTTCTAGGAAACAGTTACAGCCCCCAATTAAGACAAAGATGTAGCAGTCTTTAGAAGACACTCACCCGTAGTAATCTCACAGTGTCCTTTGCCAAATAACATCGATATGAATAAACAAGAGGCATGGTGTCCGTCATCCTCTTCTACTATTTATTATATTTCTTGATCTTGAGTTGATTAATTAATCAAATAAGCTACCAACTTATTTGCGTATGGCCATACACTTATCAGTCCCACTCATCAAGTGGCCCGTGATATCATCTCAGTGTTACTCGGGTGACAATTCCATCACTTCATCATCAATATCAATATGTTCACCGGTCCACCCAATCATACCCGTATTTAGCATCCTTTTACAGACCTGTTAGGTGTATGTCAAAGTGAACCAGATTCCATATTGATACTATAATGAAATCTGGTCTACGAACAAAAGAGACCTACTAAAAAAAAATCATGTTGGGAATCCCTTAGTTCTAAGGCATTGGTCCTTGTATTGTATACATCTTGTATCTTGTAATGAGATTTATGTATTATACATTTGTGTCAATGAATAAAGGAATTAATCTATTTGTTATATACATCTTGTGCAAAATTTTAAATAGAGTATCCAATGGACATATCCATATCCATGTTGACAAGTGTCATGCACTTGGCAGTGAGACCATGGATAGGGAAAATGATATGACCATAAAGTCATCCATAGTTTGTTCCAATCATTCCCATGAATGGAACCAAAGACTATCATAAGCTTGGTTGTACGGCGGTGTCTTACCGGCCATTGGACATGGAATGTCAACCAAGTTCATGGGTACATGCAACGGGGCATGGTACTTGATAGATCCACTAAACAAGAAATCCACTTGGTATAGTATCACAAGTGATTCTCGTGTAATACTATCCTTTGACCTAACCATGTTATGGTGTTACATGTGAAGTGACACACTTTGGTGTACGCCTAAAGGGTCTGTAACAGGGCACCAAGTATGGGTATGTTCGGTTGTGCCAATGAGCATGGAAAGACTACGAACATGTAGAAGGAAATATCACTCAGTAAACCACTGAGAAGATATCACCGGCCTCTTGATTAATGCAACTGAGAAGAGTGTGGCCACACCCAAACAAGTTGGAACTTGTTTGTGAGCATTAGTTCATTCAAGATCAATTAAATGTTCAGACACAAAAAAGGGTGATGATGCCATGCCTCTGTGCTGGACACCGATATAAATGACATATGATATATAAGTTTAACTATAGGATTAAGACTTACGTTAGACTGTTGTCTTCGTCTTAATTGGGGGTTGTAGTGGCTTGCTAGAGCCGCCTACAATCTATTGGCCTTAGGCCCACTACCAATATAAAGACAGGCCTACAGGATCATACACATTGAATGTCTGAGTTTGAACTTTTCGGATCACCCATATACTTGGAGTATACAGACTAGAGAGATAATTATTAATTAATTAAATTATAGATCAATTGGATTGATCTATATAATTTAATTGATATATATATATTTTTTAATTGGGAATTTATTTCTAAGTGGAAATAAATTACATCTATTGGTTTATATGTATTTAAGTTGAATCTCAATTAATTTATTGGGTCAATTTTAATTGGCAAATCAATTTTATATAAATACATGCATGAAAATTAAAATAGAATTGCATTTAATTTTATCCATAATAATTAATTTGGATTAAAGGATTTATGGTATTAAATCCCAACTTAAAAGCTAATTAAAAGAATAGGCTTAAATCAAGGCCTTGATTTGAGCCAAGTATTAATTCTCATTAATGTGAAATTTTGGCCATAAGAGCAAAGAGAGGCTGAATGTTTCGGCCAACCATTGCTCTCCTTTTTTGATCCGCCACTAGCTCGGGTTCTACTTAATATACATTCGTGTACGTGTAGTGGAGGGAATCGAGTTCGGTTTCTGTAGCCATCTCTAGAAGAGACATAGATAGGTGAGAATCCCATTTCTAATCTTTGTATTTCATGTTTTTTATTTCTACTTCAATTCCTCCTTGGTCACGGATTTGAGAAAATCGATTTGAGCTTCCACTTTCATCAGTTGATTCTTTATGAAAAATCCCAACAGTGGTATCAGAGCAGGGTTTTGATCCATAGAAATCTTAAATGGTTTAAATCCCATGGTTTTAAAATTGGGTATTTTGATTAAGGATTCATGGATTTGGGGTTTTAATATTTTTTCCCCTACTTGATTTTCAAATGGAAATTTGAATTTGCATATTAGGTTATATGTATTTATTTCTATTTGATTATTAGTTTTGATTTTGTTGATTGGTTGGATGTTGGATTTATTTTTCTGTTTTTGATTTAAAGTCAAATTTAAAAAAAAAATATGAGGCTTGTTGCAGCGTGCTGCTACTGCCGCAACTGGCTGCTCGGCGGGCCGGTTTTGGATTTTGCGGGTAAATTTTGCTGCCGGGCCCTTTTTTTTTAATGATTTAAAAAAATTTTGTGTTTAAATTTGGTATTTAAATGTGCATGGTTTCTTGAATGATTTATTTTATTCATGAGATATTAATTTGGAAAATTAATATGGTGTAATGAAATTGGTTCGGGCTTTCTTGGTACGATTACTCGGGCGGCATGATTTAGATTCATGGTTTTCCAATTCCAGTGGGAGTAGTGTTCTACCTTGTGCTGGAAGGCCAAAGCCCAACAATGGTTAGAACTGCGATGGGGCAAATCGGCGATTTCTATATAATGGCAAAGTACATAATTAATTGGGATTAATTTCATGCATTTTAACATGTTTATAAATTGATGTATTGGATTATATGTCTATATGACTAAATGTTTGAATGGATGCTTTTGGGCCTTAATTCAAGATGGGTTGTAATTTTCTTTTGGGTAAATACGGCCTGCGTGCCATCTTCTTCTAATGTAATTTTATTTTAATTTTATTATTATTATGAAATTTATGTAAAAGAAGCCCACTAGCGAGGTAAGCCCATAAAGAAGGAAGGAGGCCCACCTGGTGTTTTTCTAGTATAGGTTTATTAGAATTATATTAGGTTGTAATATAGGCCCATAGCATTCCATTATTTATTTAATTATGCATTTTTTTATTTCAATGCTATATGCCATGATCCAATCCCATTTCACTCGCTTATGCATCTAAGCCCTTATTTAAATTGAATCTAAACCAAATGTTAATTACTAAGTCACTTAAAAGTGCTTCCCTCATTGAAAACTGACTCGAAGTGGGGATAGGCCAGTTGTTGACCATGCCTTCGCATGATATACTGGAGTATCGCCATTTTGTATTGGGTTGGAGTATTAGTTACTCTAACACTTGGATGGAGGTTTGGATTTAGCATGGGTAGTAGGATTCTCCTGGCCCTAAGCACAGATGGATAAGTGCCAACAAGCCCATCAAACCGAGAGTCCTTAGGTTAGGATTGGACGGCGTTCCACCTAAATAATTAGGGTATAGTTTTTCCAGGCCCTCGTCTGGCTATATCTTGATGAAATATGGATCTCAGCCTAATAGCCTAACAACTTGACTTAATTAATAACTTGGATTCATTATTAATTAATAATGGGAAAAACAAATAAGACCTTTATTAATACTCTATAATTTTTCTTTGTAGCAATCAAATGGCAAATAACAACTCTTTATCACTGTGTTCGCTCCTTGAAAAGGACAAACTTTCCGGCCCTAATTTCCTGGATTGGTCTAGGAACTTAAGGATAGTTCTAAGACACGAATCTAAGGAATATTTGCTAGAGACAGTTGTACCACCTGCACCTATTGGGTGTAATCCACTGGCTGCATTGCTGGAGGAATACGAGGTGCATGTTAGGGACAACCGAGATGTGACATGCCTGATGCTAGCGTGTATTGTCTCTGAGTTGCAAAAGCAGTTCATGGACCAGTAAGCCTATGCTATGATAACAACGCTCAATGAGATGTTTCAGGAGAAAGCACGTCAAGAGAGATACTTGACCTCTAAGGCATTCAACTCCTGCAAGATGAGGTCTAGGACATCTGTGAGTGTGTATGTGCTCAAGATGAAGGGCTATCTAGATTCTTTAGCCCGTCTCGGTGTGCCTATCTCGTAGGAGTTGGCGATAGACACTATCTTGGTGTCCTTATCGGACTCTTATGATCAGTTCATCCAGAACTATAACATGGAAGGGATGAACCGCACTGTTAGCGAGCTGCATGGTATGCTCAAGCTTGTAAAACAGTCGATCAAGAAGACTCCGCTAGTACTACTGGTCAATAAAGGGAACCTTCCTCTTGCTAACGGCAAAGCAAAGGTGAAAGCCAAGGCTAAAGCTAGGAAAGCTAAGGCCAAGGCCAGTCCTGCGGATATCTACTTCCAGTGCAAGCAGGCAGGACACTAGAACAGATCTTGTCCCCAACTGTTGGGAGAGCAAAAGAAGAGCCAGGGTGTGTCTTCATCAGGTATATATGTCATAGACATAAACCTCACTGTTTCTACATCTTGGGTATTGGATAATGGATGTGGTTCTCACATTTGTTGAAATGTGTAGGGACTTAGAAACAGGAGATCACTGGTATCGAGAGAGGTGGACTTGAGGGTCGGAAATGGAGCAAGGGTAGCTGCCATAGAGATCAACGAGTGTCGTATAATGATGCCTAGTGGATTCGTTTAGATTCTGGAACAATGTTATTTTCTACCTACAATGTGCAGGAATATTATTTCTGTTTCAGTTTTGGACATTTCTGGATTTAATTTTACTATTGGTAATGGTAGAATTACTTTATTTAGAGAGGGATTATTTTATGGAGATGCTCTATTAAATAATGGCCTATATGTGCTGGGTTTAAATGAAACTAATCATGTCTATAACATAAATACTGAAAGGGTTAAGCCTAACAAACTTAATCCTGTCTACCTTTGGCATTGTCGCTCAGGCCACATAAACAAGAAACGCATAGCTAGGCTTTACAGAGCTAGAATCCTAGGATCATTTGACATGGAGTCACTTGAAACATGCGAATCATGTTTACACTGTAAAATAACTAAAGTGCTTTTCGACAAGAAAGCTCAAAGGGCTACTAGCTTATTAGACCTAATACATTCAGACGTATGTGGGCCAATGAGCACAGCCTCCAGAGGTGGACATCTGTAATTCATAACTTTCATGGATGATTTTAGCAGATATGGCTATGTCTATCTAATGAAACAGGTTCAAGGAATTTAAGAACAAGGTGCAGAACCAACTAGGTAGGAATATTAAAGCCCTTTGCTCAGACCAAGGAGGCGAATATATGAGCCTAGAGTTTGACTCATACTTGAGAGAGCATGGAATCATTTGATAGCTCACTCTTCTAGGAACACCATAATGGAATGGGGTGTCTAAATGGAGAAATGGGACTTTGTTAGATATGGTCCGCTCAATAATGAGTCATGCCTCTCTCCCAATAACATTTTAGGGATACGCTCTTGAGACAATAGCTCTCATTTTGAACAATACTTCGACTAAGGCTGTGGAAAAGACCCCATAAGAAATATGGATGGGCAAGGTGCCCAATGTGTCTTTCCTGTGGATTCGGGTTGTCATGCACACGTCAAAAGATTGACTAGGCATACACTAGAACCTAAGACTGATAAATGCCTGTTTATTGGCTACCCTAGGGAAACCAAAGAGTATTACTTCTACAAACCCAACGAGAATAAGTTGTTTGTGGCACGAAAAGGGGTCTTTCTTGAAAAGGATTTCATTTCCAAGAAGACAGTGGGAGCAATGTTGAACTTAGGGAAATTCAAAGCACACAAGCTCCTGAAGAGGATAACTCGGAGACCAAGGAGGAGCTTCAATAGGTGGAAGCACCCACCCAGGTCGCACAAGAACCTAGAAGGTCTGGCAGGGATCTTCGAGAACCTGAGAGATATGGGTTTCTCATTACTAATGATCACACTCTTTGCATCTTTGATGAGGAAGAGCCCAAAACCTAGGCCATTGGTAACCTGTAATCTTCTAATTGGCGTAAAGCCATGGAAGCAGAGATGCAATCTATGTACGATAATCAGGTTTGGAACTTGGTTGATCCACCTCTGGGTACTAAGGTTATAGGTTATAAGTGGTGATATAAGCTGAAGGCTGACAACACCTTCAAGGGGTGGCTGGTTGTGAAAGGTTTCAAACAAGTCCATGAAATAGACTACGATGAAACTTTCTCACCAGTTGCTATGCTCAAATCCATTAGGATTCTACTGGCCATAGCCGCTTGGTACGACTATGAGGTCTAGCAGATGGATGCCAAAACTACTTTCCTTAATAGGAAGCTACTCGGGGATGTGTACATGGCACAACCTAAGGGTTTTATCGATCCAAAGCATCCTGGAAGGGTTTGCAAACTTCAAAGATCCATTTATGGATTGAAGCAAGCATCCTAATGTTGGAATCTTAGATTCAATGAAGCCATAAAGGAATACAACTTCATACAAAATCAAGATGAGCCTTGTGTGTATAAGAAGATTAGTGGGAGCATTGTCACTTTTCTAGTGTCATATATGGATGACACCCTTCTGATTGGAAGCGACATACCAACACTGCAAGGAGTTAAGTAGTGGTTTTGTAAATGCTTTGTAATTAAAGACTTAGGCAAAGCTGAGACAATTGTAGGGATCAAGATCTATAAGGATAGACCCAATCGAATTCTCGGCCTATGTCAAGCCAAGTACATAGACAAGGTTCTGAAAAGATTCAGCATGGATCAGGCGAAGATGGGCTGAAACTTAGTAAGAAAAACTATCCTAAGACAAGGAAGGACAGAGTAAACATGAAGTTGGTCCCATATGCATCGGCTGTAGGATCAATCATGTACTTCATGCTATGTACGAGACCTAATGTTGCCTTTGCACTAAGTATGACGAGCCGATACCAGTAGGATCCTGGCAATGACCACTCGAAGGCTATCAAAGCAATCCTAAAGTACCTTAACCAGACTAAGGATAGCTTCTTAGTCTATAGTGGTTAGGAAAAGCTATCAGTGACTGGGTACACTGATGCAAGCTTCCAGACAGACTAGGATGACTACCAATCGCAGTCTGGGTAAGTATTTTGCTAAATGGTGGTGCTATCAGCTGGAAGAGCTTAAAGCAGCTGACCATTGCTGACTCTACTACAGCAGCTGAGTACATTGCGGCATGTGATGTAGCTAAGGAAGCTGTATGGATAAGGAAGTTTATCACTGAATTAGGAGTAGTACCAACTATCCTGGATCTAGTTGATATCTTTTATGACAACAACGGGGCTGTTGCACAAGCTAAAAGACCTCAGTCACACAAGAACATGAAGCACGTACTCACCTCATATGAGAAATCACCGAGAGAGGTAACATTTCATTACACAGAGTAGACACCGAGAATAATATTGTAGATCCTTTCACTAAGGTGCTAGCTCAACCCAAGCACAAGGGTCATACTAGATCTATAGGGATTAGGCCCATGCCTAATTGGAACTAGTTCAAGTGGGAGATTGTTGGGAATGCCTTAGTCCCAAGGCATTGGTCCTTGTATTGTATATAACATCTTGTATCTTATAATGAGATTTATGTATTATACATTTGTGTCAATGAATAAAGGCATTAATCTATTTATTATATAGATCTTGTGTAATATTTTAAATAGAGTATCCAATGGACATATCCATATCCATGTTGACAAGTGTCATGCACTTGGCAGTAAGACCATGGATAAGGAAAATGATATGACAATAAAGTCAACCATAGTCAGTTCCAGTCATGGGAATGAATAGAACCAAAGACTGTCATAAACTTGGTTGTATGGTGGTGTCTTACCGGCCATTGGACATGGAATGTCAACCAAGTTCATGGGTACATGCAACAGGGCATGGTACTAAATAGATCCACTAAACGAGAAATCCATATGGTATAGTATCACAAGTGATTCTCATGTAGTACTTATATGGATCCTTTGACCTGACCATTTTATGGTCTTGCATGTGAAGTGACACACTTTGGTGTACGCCTAAAGGGTCTATAACAAGGTGCCAAGTATGGGTACATTCGGCTGTGCCAGTGAGCATGGCAAGACTATGAACATGCAGAAGGGAATGTCACTCAGTAAACCACTGAGAAGATATCACCGGCCTCTTGATGAATGCAACTTAGAAGAGTGTGGCCACACCCAAATGAGTTGGAAATTGTTTGTGAGCATTAGTTCATTCGAGATCAAGTAAATGTTTGGACACAAAAGAGGGTGATGATGCCATGCCTCCGTGTTGGACACCGATATCAATGACATGGGATATATAAGCTTAACTACAAGGTTAAGACTTCTGTTAGACTGCTGTCTCCGTCTTAATTGGGGGCTGTAATGGCTTGCTAGAGCCCGCCTAAAATCTGTGGGCCTTAGGCCCACTGCTAATGTAAAGACAGTCCTATAGGATCGTACACATATAATTTCTAAGTTTGAACTTTTCGGATCACACATATACTTGGAGTATACAGACTGGAGACATAAATATTAATTAATTAAATTATAGATCAATTTAATTGATCGATATAATTTAATTGATATATATATTTTAATTGGAAATTTATTTCCAGGTGGAAATAAAATACATATATTTATTTATATGTATTTAAGTTGAATCTCAATTAATTTATTAGGTCAATTTTAATTGGCAAATCAATTTTAATTTAATGACATTTAAATTATATAATATGGTTTTTATATAAATACATGCATGAAAATTAAAATAGAATTACATTTAATTTTACCTATAATAATTAATTTGGATTAAAGGATTTATGGTATTAAATCCCAACTTAAATGCTAATTAAAAGAATAGGCTTAAATCAAGACCTTGATTTGAGCCAAGTATTAATTCTCGTTAATGTGAAGCTTTAGCCATAAGAGAAAAGAGAGGCTGAAATTTTCGGCCAACCATTGCTCTCCTCTTTTGATCCGCCACTAGTACGGGTTGTACTCGATAGACATTATCGATTTCGATTTCTGTAGCCGTCTCTAGAAGAGACATAAAAAGGTGAGAATCCCATTTCTAATCTTTGTATTTCATGTTTTTGATTTCTACTTCAATTTCTACTCACGAATTTGAGAAAATCGATCCGAGCTTCTGCTTTCATTGATTGATTGTCTATGAAATATCCAAATAGACCGATGATGCGACAACCATGTGGCTTTCTTATACAGATCAATCCAGTCCCATATCAATGACATGTACCTATATTCATGACTGACTATACAAGTACTATGGCTAGTTAAGAACTACCATACAGTCATCGAATATACAAGTTTGTGATTCTATTTATTCCTATGATTAGAATAGACTTGGGATATGTTTTATGATTATCAATCAATGGATACTCTATTCATGCTATAGCACAAGATATAAATGAAATAGATTATTGCCTTTATTAATGTGACACAAATGATGTATACTTACATAGAGTCTTAATGTACAACACAAAATATAAGAATAGAATGCCCTAGAACTAGGGCACACCAACAATCTCCCACTTGCACTAGTTCCAAGTGGGCATTGCCCTAATTCCTATAGCTTGGTATGACCATCGTGCTGTGTCTGTGGCAGCATCTTGGTCATTGGATTAGTAACATTTCTCTTGGTTTCAACCTTCTATAATGATATGTCAACTATGTTCACGATCTCCCGAATAAGGTGAAACTTTCTGAGCATGTGTTTGGATCTCTTGTGTGACCAGGGCTCCTTGGCTTGTGTGATGGCCCCGTTGTTGTCACAAAAAACATCAAATGGGTCTAGGATAGTGGGTACTACTCTAAACTCAGTAATGAACTTCTTGATCCAAACGGCTTCCTTTGCGGCTTCGCCTGCAGCTGTGTACTCAGCTTCCATTGTAGAGTCAGCAATGGTGGCCTACTTTGAGGACCTTTAACTAATGACATTGTCATTTAGGAGACAAACATAACCAGCCTGTGACTGGTTTTCATCCTCATTGGTCTCAAATCTTGCATCAGTGTAATTTGACACTACCAGCTCATCTTGACCTCCATACACTAAAAAAGCATCCTTAGTCCAGTTAAGGTACTTCAGGATTGCCTTAACTGCCTTTCAATGTTCCTCACCCGAATCTAACTGGTACTGGCTAGTCATACTTAGTGCAAACGTGACATCAGGCCTCGTACACAACATGGAGTACATGATAGATCCTATAGCAGATGCATAAGGGATCTTTCCCATGTTCTCCCACTCCTTCTTTGTTTTAGGACCATCTTTGTTACTCAACTTCAGCCCATAGCCTATAGGCAAGAATCCTTTCTTTACCTTATCCATGCTTAATCTTTTTAGAACCTTGTCTATGTAAGTGGCCTAACTTAGGCGTAGAAGCTGATCATATCTATCTCTATAGAACCTGATCCCTAGGATCGTCTCAGCTTTGCCTAAGTCCTTCATTGTGAAGCACTTACTCAACCACCGCTTTACCCCTTGCAGTGTTGGTATGTCACCTCCAATTATAAGGATGGCGTTAACATACAGCACTAGGAAGGTGGAAACGCTCCTACTAACCATCTTATACACACAGGGCTCATCAGAATTCTATGTGAAGCCATATCATGTAATGGCCTCATTGAATCTCTAATTCCAAGACCTGGATGCCTGCTTCAATCCATAAATGGATCTTTGAAGCTTGCATACCCGGTTAGGATACTTCAGATCGATAAAATTCTCAGGTTGTGTCATATACACATCCTCGAGTGGCTTTCCATTAAGGAAAGTGGTCTTAACTTCCATCAGCCATATCTCATAATCATACCATACAGCTATGACTAGTGGTATCCTGATGGATATGAGCATGGCAACTAGTGGAAAGGTTTCATCATAATTAATTCCTTGAACTTGCCTGAATCCTTTTGCCACCAATCGCCCCTTGAAGGTGTTGTCGGCTTTCAACTTGAAAAACCACTTGGAACCTATCACCTTAGCACCCGAAGGTGGATCCACCAAGTTCCATACTTGGTTATCGTGTATAGTTTGCATCTCAGCCTCCATGACTTTGTTCCATTGATCTGAGTGTGGGCTTTCAACAGCCTCCTGATAGGTCTTAGGCTCCTCATGGTTAAAGACCATAAGGTCCCCATCATCAGTCACAAGAAAGCGGTACCTCTCTGGCTGATGACATATCTTACCAGACCTTCTAAGGTCCTATGCAACCGGTTCTGCTTCCTCAATTTCTTGAGTAGCCAGATCGGTTCCCAAAGCATCCTCAGTAGTATCTGTGGGAGCTTGTGAGTCTTGAACTTCAAAAATTTCAACGTTACTCCCACTATCTCTCTTATAAAAGAATTCCTTCTCCATGAAGACTACATTCCTGGCTATGAAAAATTTGTTTTCTGTCGGGGTCGTAGAAGTAACCCACACATTAGAACTTGATAGATTTAGAGTCAGCTTGCCACTTGTCAATTTCTTAACATGTGCGTCACAGCCCCAATCTTCAAGAAAGAAACATTGGGCTTTCAGCCCTTCCATAGTTCATATGGTGTTCCCTCAACTGCCTTGCTTGGTGTATTATTAAGTATGTAAGCAGCTATTTCTAAAGCATATCCCCAAAAGGAGACAGGGAGTGTAGCATGACTTATCATCGAGTGGACCATGTCAAGCAAGGTCTTATTCCTCCTTCTGACACTCCATTCCACTGGGGTGTACCAGGAGGAGTGAGTTGGGGTACAATCCCACACTCTCTCAAAAACAAGTCAAACACTTGGCTCAAATATTCACCCCCTCGGTCAGATCAAAGTACTTTTACTTTCTTTTCAAGTTGGCTTTCTACTTCACTCTTAAAGTCCTTAAATCTCTGAAGAGTCTCAGACTTATGCTTCATCAGATACATGTAGCCATATCTGTTGAAGTCATCCATGAAGGTAACAAAGTATAGAAAACCTGATCTAGCACTAGTGCGCATTGGGCTGCATACATCAGAATGTATCAGCTCCAATGAGGCCCTTTCAGTAGTCTTGCTAAAAGGTGCTGTAAGCGCCGGAATTTTCTATTCTTAAAAAAAAAAGAGTTATAGTCGTACAACTATAGTTACAGTCGTACGACTGTAACGTCGGATAGACTGCAGGAACCCATACCTCTGCAGCAGAAATGGAGGAGAGAGAAAGGGAGCATTAATTGCTCCCTTGTTGCAGTAAGCAAGAAAAAGGAGGGCAGAGATAAAAAGAGGAAGAGGAGGAGAAAGAAGGGGATGAAAAAAAAATCTGGTGAAATCTAGAGAGAGAAGGAGAAAAGAAAAAAAAAACCACCACAAATTTTCATTCTTTTTCTCTCCCATTTTCCTTAATTCTCGAAATTAAGCCTAAAACTTGTTAGAAATCTCTAGGTTAATCAGTTAATTTCTCAAACAAATTAAGAATTCGGACTTAAATCATCAGAATCCCTTGCAATTTGGATTTTGGACAAAAAGCTCTCAACTTCATCTCCAAAGGAAAAAGTGCGAATTTGTCGGGATTGGAGCAATGCCAGGGGTCAAAACGACTTGGATTAGCTTCTAAAAAAAGGTAGACACTTCTTTTCCTTACACTTTTCCTCGCTTTCTGGGTGTTTGAAGTGAGTTTTGTGCCTTTTTTGCTGCATTTTCGTATTTCTGTTCCTGGAAATTAAGAACAGTCGTACGACTGTTCTTGGTTTTCATGAACAGTCGTACGACTGTATATACAGTCGTACGACTGTTCCTAATTCCCAGTTGATTTTCTTCAGTTTTTGATTCAGAATGAATTTTTAGTGAAATTCTGATCCTGAACTGATTACAGTCGCACGACTGTAAACTACAGTCGTACGACTGTAATCCTTGTTCCAGAATCAGAATTTCAGCTTTTACCCGTAAAAAATCCCAAAAATTAGAAAACCCCAAAAATCATCAAAATGAATTTTGTTGTGTGCATTCACGACCCTAGATTCAATTTTTAGTAAATTTGCATTTAGAACAGTTCCACGACGGAGACCCGGTTCTCCCGAAAATCGACCCACTTTAAATATAAAAGAAAAATGTAAATGCATGTAAACCGGTAAAATTGTTTTCAAAAATGATTTTTCCACAAAATCAAAAATACAGGGACGTTTCAAAATGTTTTCCAGGTCTAACTGGGCTGGCTAGCCGAGCCAACCCGGTTACCCCCTAAACGCATGCCCCCAATTCTTGATTTCCCAATTCTGTCTATTTGAGTCCTAATTGTGGCGTGCTGTATATATTGTGCTAACCCTCTGTTTTGCAGGTTTTAATTTCCCTTTATTTTTATTTTTATTTTTAATGTATTTTAATAGATTAAATCGTGTATTTAGGCGGTTGTAATTATTTTTAGATTTTCGTGTATTCTAGGCGATGGTATAAGTGAGGTGAGAGTTTTTTATTTTTCCATTCGATTTGGTTGTAAGCCAATTAATATTTATTTCTTTTCCTTATTTTTGTATTAAATATTTTGTATGCGCGCTGTATGCATTTTATATTCAATAAAATGGACTTTAGATTTTGAAATACCATTTGAGAACATTGGCAATATTTATTTTAATTAGACACGAAATAAGGGACTTGTCCGGACCCGAATCTCTGGATAGTGTAGCAGCCGTTCGTCCGGTTCAGCTGCATAAGAATTTCCCGGTTGAGCTGAGCCGGGTGGCGACTCCTACAATATTCATTGAGACTTAGGTCTCGGTTCTTTTATGTATTAATTCCATTCATTTTCCAAAATGCGGATTTCCATTATAAAAACCCCACGCGAGGGAGGGGCCCGCCCGAGATCGTGGCGCCCCGTTCCGAAAGGGAGTCCCGCGTCCCGTCGAAAATGCGTCGTCCGCTCACAGTGGCGACTCTGCTGGGGAATTCTTAAAAAAGTTTTCTTAAAAACTTAAAAGAATTTTGACAAGCCCTGAAAAGTGTCTAATTAAAATGACGTGGATGATTCTCTTTTGGTATTTTATTTGCATTTTTAGTTAGCCATTTTTTGCATTAGATTAGGTATCCTTTTATAGCCCGGTGGATTGTTGAAGTGTCGCCTAAGTTCCTCCTGGTCTTAGGAGCACGAATACGAAACACCACTCATAGCCTCATACGAACTCCTTCGCTAGGACCCTTGAGTGGGGAGAAGTGAGGAGTATATCTTGCTATGAGAGCCTTGATGTTATCCCGACTTTGACCGAACCCATATAGGCAGCTCTAGTTGGATTCCCTTAGTATACCAAAATAATTGTGTGAGTAATAATAATATCGCGCCTTCATCACCCCCGGTTGGTGATTGAAGTGAACCCTGCCTAGGACTCGGTTAGAAATTTTTGAGACCGACCACGTTGGAGGAATAAGGTTGGAAGGATTCGTTTTGCTTGCTATGTGTTCTTCACCATCTCGTGACACATCGCCAACGCGTGCATAACATACCATAATCACCATTTTCCATACACATGACATACCATACACAAACATCTTTGTGTGATACTAACCCACATTTTTATGCAGCCATTTTGCATTTTATTTCGTGTGTAAAACATTAATTCATTCGCTTGTCATCCATACTAACGATTTCTTTTTCAGCCATAACATTAAACTTGTGTGATTAGCATTTTATTTTTGACATAGCATACATAACATCATTATGTATGTCATGCATCCTAACCCACGTTTTTGTGCAGCTATTTGCATATTGTGTGACTTGTTCATTCACTACATTTCACTTAAATTAAATTAAGGGGCATTTCAAGGACGCCTATCATGACCATCCCATTCCATTTCATAACATATCGGGTACCTAAAATTACCCATGTTTTGCCAATGCACCGGATTGCATTCGGCCATTCCACTAATATCATTTCATTTAATAAAAGCCACAACGGCCTTAGGCCCATTTTCGTGTAATAATTTACACGATGCATTTCATGACATCACACCCATCTATCATAAACATCATATAACACTGTGGTCCACATCCGACCACTTCATGACATTAATTCACCATTCAAGGTACTCCCCGAGTGCCCGATTAGTATACATATAGGCCTATAACATCACCAAATCATGAAAGGCATTCCTCGAATGCCGAATCCTTGTCTGTGTCCCTGTTGCACGTGACTTTCTCATAACATATATCATGTGCTCAAAAGCATCAAAACCTTGTCCGTGGGCCCGGCCCATGCGACCATTTCATATCATCTCATAGACCTACAAAGCGTCAAAACTCTGTCCGTGTGCCGGTATACACGCGACCATTTCACGAATTCATTAGGTGCCCCAAAAGCGCCAAAGTTCTGTCCGTGCGACGGCCCACACGTGACGTTTTTGCATAAACATTGCGTGTTCTTGGAATGCCTCGAAAGAAAAAAAAAGTATATATAATAAAAAGAAACCATTCATATCATCATTTCATACATGATCCCATGCCTTTCATTTCAAGCATTCTCAATACCCTAATTTGCATGTCACATCACGTCATTCATTCACGACCCTAATATCTCCTATCTGCTCCCAAGCAGAATACACTGGAGCGACCTTGGACAAGATCCCAAGCTTCAAGGGCAGCTAGGAGACAGAGGGTAGTCGAGAGTGACAGTGATTCTGAGTCTGGGGAAGGCGTGAATATGGCAGAGAAGACACCGAGTATGGCTGATGTTCTGAGAGATTTCTTCAAGTCGCAGGATTTCTGCAACATGTTAAAGGAAGAAATGAGGGTAGTGGTTAGAGAAGCTGGTGAGACCGGTGGTAGTGGAGCCGGGAAGGAAAAAGAAGCTGAGTCATCCTAACATGGTGGTGACGCTTCAGCTAGCCTGGAAAAGCTGCAGGAGATAGAAGCAGCTATGGAACAGAAGATGAAGGCAAAGTGTTTTGAATCAGACGAGGTCATGGCCCAGTTGAAGAAGGGGGTCAGTATCAGCGCTGAATCCAAGAAAGGGGTGAATGTGGATGCCATGATCAGTAAGGGCATCGAGACATTCCCCATTGGCTTCCAAGTACCGAAGATCCCTACTTACAAAGGGATGGGCTCGCCGGAGGCCCATGTGAATTTATATGCCCGGGTTATGCTAACAGCAGGCGCTACAAAGCAACAATTGATTAATCTTTTCCCCACCACACTCGAGGGAGGTACTTTAGGATGGTATAACTCACTGTCAGAGGAGGAGCAATCTGATTGGGAGGTATTGTTAGTAGCCTTCATCAAATACTACAGCTTCAACACCAAAATCCAGGTGAAGCTGTATGATTTAGAGAGGGTGAAGTAGAAATTCAATGAGCCCTTTGACGAATACTACCAGAGGTGGATGAACAAGATGATCCTCCTAAAGAACCACCCTGATGAAGACGAGCTTATACAGAAGCTCATTGATGGCAGCAAGGATATTTTCAAGAACAACATGAAATTCCATCCCTTCAAGGAGCTTAGTGAGGTATATAGCATGGCCATGAAGATAGAAAGGGATGAAGAGGAGAAGCCAGCTGGTCAGAAAGGGGGAAGAAGTACAGGGTATAGTTCAGGGTATAGATCAACCGCAGCAGCTGGGTCTGGTAGTGGTTCTGGTTCAAGTTCTAGTGGCAAACAGGGGCAATCATCAGAGGTGAAGTAGGTCAAAGTGGCTACTGTGAATCAGCAGCAAGACAACCAGAACAGGGGTCCTGGAGGACAAGGCATATCGCCTTGGACTCTTACTTTAGCAAAGATATTTGCTAAGTGTAGAAATGGCGGCCTATTGCAATCCTTAAGGCCATTTGAGAAGCCATCAGAAGCCGACAAAGATAATTTCTGCACTTATCATGTGGCGACAGGCCACCGAACCAACAACTGCTACAAGCTAAGGGATGCTATCCAGAAGCTCATTGACGAGGGAAAGTTGCAAGAGCCAGCTAAACCTAGCACTAAAACCAACCCACTGCCGGCATTTGACAAGCTGGTTACCATGGTTCAGTTGGGGTTGCCGGCTAACTTTATATTTGCCCAAGTTCTGCAAGCGAACCCTACGATTCAGGCAGTGGCGGTAGGGGAACCCGAAGTGGAACCCGAGTGTGAGAAGGAGTGGTGTAAGGAGATCAAACCCATAAGTCTGGATGACCTTGACTCCGAAGATGAGTACAAGGAATTTGACAAAAGAGAAGCAGTTAAACTCCCAGTTGTTGAAAAGCTGAAAATTCAAGAAGTGCAGCACGTGACCCGAAGTGGAAGGGTATATCAGCCGGCAGATCAGACGAAAGATAAAGCACCGATGAATGGGGCGGGCAGTACTTCGGCACCGGAAAGAGTCGAGAAAGAAGACTTGGTCATTTCCCAATTGAAGAAGACCCCTGCACAAGCCAGTTTGTGGCACTTGCTTATGACCTCCAAAGAGCATAGGGAGGCTTTAGTGAAGAAGCTATCAAAAATTGAAGTCTCCCCTATAGCTTCACCAGAGGCTATGTGCTGCTTGCTAGACAAAGTCCATGCTGGAGCTCCTAATATTGTTTTCTCTGAGAAAGACCTACCAGCAGAAGGAAAGGCCCACAACAAGGCTCTTTATATTAGAGCCTATATCATGGATAAGGTGATGCCGTGTGTTATGGTGGATGACGGCTCGGCTCTGAATATATGCCCACTGAAAATGTTACCGTTTCTAGGCATGAATGAAGAAGTGCTGAAGAGGTCCTCGACAGTCATTCGGGCATATGATGATTCTAAAAGAACAGTGATAGGGACCTTCGAAACAGAAGTGGAGGTTGGGCCCATCAAGTCCATGGTTGTCTTCAGAGTGATCGATATCCCGGTCACATTCTCCCTATTGCTTGGAAGGCCCTGGTTCCATCCTTTGGGAGGTGTTCCTTCCACATTGCATCAGAAGATTAAATTCTCTATGAATGACAGGATTGTGACTGTTGAGGGGGATGCCCAGTCGATGGTAGCTGCAGTGGATGAAGGAGTGGTTCCTTTTGGTGGATTCCAAATTGCTGTCATTAAGGAGGGAAAAACCACAGATGCCCCTATGGTCCTTTATGAGAACTACATGCCGGAGTGGCTATCCCGATATCTGTACAAGCTGAACTTTGTCCCAGGAATGGGACTCGGGATTAATTTGCAAGGTGTGCCAGAATTCAAGATCGACTCGGGAAAGTCAAAGCAGTACGGCCTTGGTTATGTAGAGGGGTCATCCGAGTAGAAGAATCTGAAAAAGGGCAAGAATGGCAAGGTCATGATGAGGCCATTTCTAAAGGCAGGAGAAAGCCTTTACAAGGGCCAAGCTGAACCGGTGCTGGTTGGAAATGTCGAGCACCCTGGCTTTGAGATCTTTACAGATGTTGTGGATTTTGAGAAAAGCTAGGAAGAGCCAGTAGCCCCTGTAATGATGGGGGAAGCTATTGTTGAATCTGAAATTTTGAAAGGAGAATCATCTGAGGTGACAGTAGAAACCATAGAGGTGGCTGAGGAAGAAGATGAAAAGAAGACCTATGCCGAAGCTACAGAAGTTATCTCGGGAGCTTTGACTACTGCATTAACCAAAGCTTTTGGGAAATCCAAGGAAGGATTTGGCGAAGAACTGATGGCCAAAGTGAACTTAGACTCTGTGGTTGCTGAAATCGCCAAGATTATGGAGAAAGCTAAGGCACAGGTGGCCGAGAAAGCTGCAGTCCCAGATGATGCTCTGGAAGGGAAGATGGAAACTGATGAAGAACAAGGCCCTCCGCCTATGGAGGATGAAAATGATTTTATTGTATCTATTTCTTCCATTTTCAATGTAACTGATGTACTCTATGATAAGTTCAATGCAATGAAATCCTAGTTTGCTTACTTGTGTGATGTTTATCCTGATAATTCTGTGCATGCATTTAAATCACCATCAAGCACATTTAGCATACATGACACTGCATTGCATGAAATCAATATAAGTACAGATGAAAACCCTAAAATGGTACTCATTTCACATGAGCTAAAATCCGAGGAAGAAAGAGAATTAATAAGAATACTCCAAAAACATGTTAAAGCTTTCGCCTGGTCGTATGAAGACATGCCGGGTGTAGATATAGAAATAGCAGTGCACAAAATCCCGACGGACCCCAAGTTCAGACCGGTAAAGCAGAAGTTGAGAAGACTAAGACCGGAATGGGCTACGCTGGTGAAAGAAGAAGTGGCCAAACAGCTAAACGCCAAGTTTCTCGAAGTGGTGGAGTATACGGATTGGCTAGCCAACATTGTCCCTGTGCCTAAAAAGGATGGAAGGGTCAGAGTATGCGTTGACCACAGGGACTTAAATAAAGCATGCCCAAAAGATAACTTTCCACTGCCACATATTGACGTCCTAGTTGATAGCGCAGCAAAAGCAGTAATGTACTCCTTCATGGATGGCTTTTCAGGGTATAACCAGATTCTGATGGATGTGATCGACAAGGTGAAAACATCGTTCATCACAGAGTGGGGTACCTTCTGTTACAGAGTGATGCCTTTCGGGTTGAAGAACGCCAGTGCCACTTATCAGAGGGTTGTCACAACTCTGTTGCACGATATGATCCATAAAGAAGTTGAAGTGTATGTCGATGATATGCTTGTTAAATCAACAACCCGGGAGGAACACCCTGTTATCCTGGATAGATTTCTAACACGCATTAGAGAGTACAACTTGCGACTTAAGTGCATATTCGGGGTCACATCAGGGAAGTTGTTGGGCCATGTAGTTAGCCAGAAGGGGATAGAAATGGACCCAGATAAAATCAAAGCCATCCAAGATATGCCAGCTCCAAAGACTGAAAAGGAGGTCAGATCATTCCTGGGTTCCTTGCAGTATGTCAGCCGCTTCATAGCCAAGCTAACTTCCACTTGTGAGCCAATCTTCAAGCTATTAAAGAAAGATCAGCCAATTGTGTGGGATGACAAGTGTCAGCTGGCATTCGAGAAGATCAAGGCTTACCTGGTAAAGCCACCAGTGTTGAGCCCTCCAATTCCAAGGAAGCCTCTGATTTTGTATTTGGCAGTTGAAGAATCCTCTATAGGGGCAATGCTTGCACAAGAACAAGATGGCAAGAAGGAATATCCTATCTATTACCTTAGCAAGAAATTGCTGGAGTATGAAACCAAGTATACACTGGTGGAAAAGACATGTGTGGCGATGATTTGGTTGACCAAGAAGCTGCGCCACTATTTCCAATCCTACAAGATACAAGCCGTGGCTAAGGTGGATCCAATGAAGTACCTCTATGAAGCACCAGCATTGGTTGGGAAGTTGTCCAGGTGGTTGTTACTTTTGTCTGAATTCGACATCGAGTACATCACAAAGAAGACCATTAAAGGGCGAGCCGTGGCAGAGTTTCTGGCAAACCAGCCCCTAGAATCAGATTACACAGAGAACCTGGAATTCCCTGATGAGCAGTTAGCCATGGTGGAAGTGAAAAGATGGGTCATGTATTTCGATGGGGCAGTGAATAGAAAAGGCGCTGGAATTGGAGTACTTATAGCAACACCAGATGGTGAGATCATTCCTTTATCCAAAAGGCTGATCTTTCCTGTAACCAACAATGGAGCGGAATATGAAGCATGCTTGTTTGGAATGGAAACTTTATTGACCTTAGGAGCAAATGATGTCTTAATTGTTAGTGACTCACTTCTAGTGATCAGCCAAGCTCAGGGTGAATGGGAGCTAAAAGAAGAAGCCTTGCGGCCTTATTTGGAGCTGCTGCAATTCAGAAAAGGTTTATTCGGCCGGTGTGAATTCAGACATGTCCCCAGGGATGAGAATAAGATGGCTGATGCATTAGCAACTTTGTCCTCCATGTGGGAAAATCCAGAAGAGACACAAGCTCAACCACTGGTCATAGCCACTTCCAGGCATCCTTGCTTCGAAGTGCACGAAATAATGGAATTATCAGCCGAAGAAAAGCCATGGTTCTTTGACATTTACTAGTATGTTAAGGAGGGAAAGTACCCAGAAGAGGCCCGTGCTGCTGATAAGTTGACACTGAGAAAACTGGCTAGTCAATTCAGAATCTTCAAGGATAAGTTATACAAAAGAAGAGCACATGGAGTTCTTTTAAGGTGTCTAACAGAACAAGAAGCAGAGGATGTGATGCAGTAGGTACATGCCGGATCCTGTGGGCCACATATGAATGGACTTGCCATGGCTAGGAAGATCATGAGACAAGGCTACTTTTGGATGACGATGCAAGCAGATTGTATAAGAAAAGTGAAGAGACGTCATGAATGTCAGATCTATGCAGACATTAGTCATCTTCCTCCACTTGAACTTCAGAATCTAGTGCCTCCTTGGCCGTTTTCAGCATGGGGGATAGACATGATTGGTGAAATTCATCCAGCTGCATCTAATGGGCATAGATTCATAGTTGTGGCAGTTGATTAGTTCTCCAAATGGGTCGAAGCGGAATCCTTCACTAATGTTACAGCCAAGCACATGGTCAAGTTCATCCAGAAAAATATCTTCACTCGGTATGGGATTCCTCATCACATAGTAACAGACAATGGAGTACAGTTTCAAGGGGCAACAGCTGAGCTACTTGCAGAACATGGTATTAAACATCATAAGTCTTCCCCATACAGGCCTCAGGCTAATGGTGCAGTAGAAGCGGCTAACAAGGCAATAAAGAAGATCTTATCAAAGATGGTAACCACTTACAGGGATTGGGCCGATAAACTGCCTTATGCTCTTTGGAGTTACAGAACCAGTGTCAGAACGCCCACAGGAGAAACTCCTTATGCCTTGGTATATGGAATGGAGGCGGTGTTGCCGGTGGAAATCGAACTCAAGTCACTCAGAGTTGCCCTGGAAGCTTAATTGCCAGAGACTAAATGGGTTCAAGCTAGATATGAGCAGCTGGCTGCACTAGATGAAAGGCGACTAAAGGCACTGGATCACCTGCAGATGTATCAGCGCAGAATGGCTAGAGCCTATAATCGAAATGTGAAATACTCCAAGCGGCAGTTGAAAGCAGGAGATTTGGTTCTAAAGCAACTAAGGCCTTCAAATGTTGATGTTAGGGGCAAGTTCAGACCTAACTGGGAAGGACCCTATGTGGTGAAGAAGGTGTTATCAAAAGGCGCTATCAGCATTATGGACATGGATGGAAACGAGTTCACCAACCCGATCAACCAAGACAGGCTAAAGCTTTATCATGTATAAAAAAAAAAAAAAGAAAAAGAAAAAAAAAAGAGAGGTCTGCTAGGCTGAAAACTCGAAAAGAGCGGTCTAGGCAAAAGTTAAGACACGAGAGAAAATAATCAGTCGGAAAATCTGAACAGGACGACTAGTGACGAATTCTGGCTCAGTGTGGAATCTGTACCATTTAGGAACCAACTTGTTTCAAATGTACTCATTTTGACTTCATCAATAAAGTGAAGTGTTTGTTTAAATATATTTGTATGGTTATGACAAATGCACAAACAAAGTTATCTTGCATAAACACACATTCAAAGAAAGCACTTTGCATTCAACTGATCAGTATCATCGCATTATTTGACAAATGAAAATGTATCAAGTACATGCAATTTAAAATCTCTTATCGTCCTCTAAAGTCCAGTTAATCTTCCCAAACGAGTAATAAAAGGTCACAGCACCATTTTAGTCAAATCTAAAAAAAAAAAAAAAAAAAAAAAAAAAAAAAAAAGAGGAGCTCGCTGAGGTGAAAACCGAAAAGGCATCTCAGGCAAAAATTAGAGCGGCCCGCTAAGCTGAAAACCTATATCGAGCAGTTTAGGCAAAAATTAGGGCATATGAAAAGCTCGCTAAGGTGAAAACCGAAAAGGCGCCTTAGGCAAAAGTTAGAGCGGCTCGCTGGGCTGAGAACCTGATTTGGGCAATCCAGGCAAGAATTAGAGCACTTAAAAAAAAAAAAAAAAAAGGAGGAGCAGGCTAAACAGAACATCCTCCGTATTCCCCGTAGAATTCGTCACATCACTCCCCAGCAGAGTTTCCCCTACTATTCCCCAGCAGAATCTACATGAAGAACACCATAATTATCTCCCCAATCAAGTCACTACACTCTTCCCCAGCGGAATCTGTACAAGGAATACTACGATCATTTCCCCAGCAGTCACCTCATTCCGTCGATAATCATCAAACAATGCCCCAAGAAAAGCAAAATCAACCAGGGGCACAACATATCTCCCCAGCGGAGGACAGAAATGTCCAATAACAGAAAATACATACATGTACATATACATCATCATGCATCCATACATTGCATATATCAATTACTTATCCCCGGCTAGTCTTCATTCTTGATCGAAGGGGCAAAAATTTTTGTTTAAAAATCTCTCGATCAAGGAATGAAGACTTGCCATTTTAAGTGCAGGAATTCATCCCCAACTTAATATCCTCAGCAAGTCAGCAGATACGCCTCGAGTGATGTAAACTCGGTATCGGCCCAGATCAGCTTCATCTATTTCCCCAGCAAAGCTCGCCTCGGGTAACCTAGACCCGGTATTGGCTAATTTCTTCATCAATTTCGCCTCGGGTAACATAGACCCGGTATCGGCTAATCTCATCTCCAGCATCGCCTCGGGTAACATAGACCCAGTATCGGCCAATTTCACCCATCATTTGCCTCGGGTAACCTAGACCCGGTATCGGCTAATCTCCTCATCAAGCTTGCCTCGGGTAACCTAGACCCGATATCGGCTAAACCGCAATTCGCCTACTCCCTCGCCTCGGGTAACCTAGACCTGATATCGGCTTATTTCCTCCCCAGTGTCGCCTCGGGTAACCTAGACCCGGTATCGGCCTATCTCATCAGAAGGTTCATTCCGGTGTTCGCGGCGCTTTAATTCACGCTCTCAAATTCATCATCACAGGTATTATAGACCTGGATCTAGATGTCGAATTTGATCACGCGAGGGGCAGCTGTAAGGGCCGGAATTTTCTATACTTTAAAAAAAAAGAGTTATACAGTCGTACGACTGTAATTTAAAAATTACAGTCATACGACTGTAACGTCGGACAGACTGCAGGAACCCATACCTCTACAATAGAAATGGAGGAGAGAGAAAGGGAGCATTAATTGCTCCCATGTTGCAGCAAGCAAGAAAAAGGAGGGCAGAGATAAAAAGAGGAAGAGGAGGAGAAAGAAGGGGATGAAAAAAAAAATCTGGTGAAATCTAGAGAGAGAAGGAGAAAAGAAAAAAAAAACCACCACAAAATTTCATTCTTTTTCTCTCCCATTTTCCTTAATTCTCGAAATTAAGCCTAAAACTTGTTAGAAATCTCTAGGTTAATCAGTTAATTTCTCAAACAAATCAAGAATTCGGACTTAAATCATCAGAATCCCTTGTAATTTGGATTTTGGACAAAAAGCTCTCAACTTCATCTCCAAAGGAAAAAGTGCGAATTTGTCAGGATTAGAGCGACGCCAGGGGTCAAAACGACTTGGATTAGCTTCTAAAAAAAGGTAGACACTTCTTTTCCTTACACTTTTCCTCGCTTTCTGGGTTTTTGAAGTGAGTTTTGTGCGTTTTTTGCTGCATTTTCGTATTTCTGTTCCTGGAAATTAAGAACAGTCGTACGACTATTCTTGGTTTTCATGAACAGTCGTACGACTGTATATACAGTCGTACGACTGTTCCGAATTTCTAGTTGATTTTCTTCAGTTTTTGATTCAGAATGAATTTTCAGTGAAATTCTGATCCTGAACTGATTACAGTCGCACGACTGTAAACTACAAATTCTGATCCTGAACTGATTACAGTCGCATGACTGTAAACTACAGTCGTACAACTGTAATCCTTGTTCCAGAATCAGAATTTCAGCTTTTACCCGTAAAAAATCCCAAAAATTAGAAAACACCAAAAATCATCAAAATGAATTTTGTTGTGTGCATTCACGACCCTAGATTCAATTTTTAGTAAATTTGCATTTAGAACAGTTCCACGACGGAGACCCGGTTCTCCCGAAAATCGACCCATTTTAAATATAAAACAAAAATATAAATGCATGTAAACCGGTAAAACTGTTTTCAAAAATGATTTTTCCACAAAATAAAAAATACAGGGAAGTTTCAAAATGTTTTCCAGGTCTAACCGGGCTGGCTAGCCGAGCCAACCCGGTTACCCCCTAAACGCATGCCCCCAATTCTTGATTTCCCAATTCTGTCTATTTGAGTCCTAATTGTGGCGTGCTGTATATATTGTGCTAACCCTCTGTTTTGCAGGTTTTAATTTCCCTTTATTTTTATTTTTATTTTTAATGTATTTTAATAGATTAAATAGTGTATTTAGGCGGTTGTAATTATTTTTAGATTTTCGTGTATTCTAGGCGATTGTATAAGTGAGGTGAGAGTTTTTTATTTTTCCATTTGATTTGGTTGTAAGCCAATTAATATTTATTTCTTTTCCTTATTTTTGTATTAAATATTTTGTATGCGCGTTGTATGCATTTTATATTCAATAAAATGGACTTTAGATTTTGAAATACCATTTGAGAACATTGGCGATATTTATTTTAATTAGACACGAAATAAGGGACTTGTCCGGACCCGAATCTCTGGATAGTGTAGCGGCCGTTCGTCCGGTTCAGCTGCATAAGAATTTCCCGGTTGAGCTGAGCCGGGTGGCGACTCCTACAATATTCATCAAGACTTAGGTCTCGGTTCTTTTATGTATTAATTCCATTCATTTTCCAAAATGCGGATTTCCATTATAAAAACCCCACGCGAGGGAGGGGCCCGCCCGAGATCGTGGCGCCCCGTTCCGAAAGGGAGTCCCGCGTCCCATCGAAAACGCGTCGTCCGCTCACAGGCACCTTTATCATCTTGCCTCTTAATCAAGATTCAAATTTGTCATAAGACTAGATGTCAAATAACCCCAGCACTCCACTAGAGTGAAGCCTAGCTATGCACTTCTCATTTATGTGGCCAAGTCAACAATGCCAGATGTAAGTAGGATTAATTTCATTTTGTTTAATCCTTTTAGTATTTATGTTATAGATTGAACTTTCATGTTTTAGGTCAAGGATATATAAGCCATTTTCAAGAAATGTCATTCCATAAATAATATTGCCCTATTGCATGGAAATTCTACCATGTCCAATATTAAATACAAAACCAGAAATATCCAATAAAGAAACAAAAATAATATTCCTGCACATCGTAGTGCAAAATAACAATTTCTTAATTCTAAAACAAGTCCACTAGGCATCTCTAAGAAATAATTTCCGATCTCCATAGCCTGAACCCGAGTGCCATTTTTGACTGAAGATCTACTTCTCCAGATCCTAGTAATCTCCTATTTCTTAGACCTTGCACATTTGAACAAATATGAGATCCACATCCAGTGTCTAAAACCCAAGATGTAGAAATAACCAGATTAATCTCAGCAACATAAATACCTAAAGTAGCAAACTTGCTCTTCATTTGCTTCCTTAGCTTTGGACACAAGCTCTTCCAGTGCCCCTTCTCATGACACTCATGGCAGACATCTTTAAGAGAAGCAACCCTTGCTTTAGGGTGGGCCGCCACCTTCTTGCCTTTAGCCTTGGCCTTTTGGGCCTTAGCTTTGGCCTTGGATTTGGCATTTCCCTTAGCACTGGGCATATTGCCCTTATTCACCAGTAGAACTTCAGGAGTCTTCTTAAGAGAATGCTCAATAAGCTTGAGCATTCCATGCAGCTTAACAACCAATTTATCAAGACCTTGCATGTAGTAGTTCATGATAAATTGGTAATAAGACTTAGGAAGTGACCCGAGAATAATGTCTGCTGCCAAGTCCTACAGAACCGTGAGCTGAGGTTGGTAAGTGTATCAATGTACCCCTTCAACTTTAGCACATGAGTGATAACAGAAGTCTAGGCTGCCATTGTAGTAGTGCAAAGTGCCTTAGTTGTCAAGTAACATTCCTAACGAGACTGATCTTGGAACATATTTTCAAGCTGATCCATCATCTCATAAGCATGCAACTCCATGAATTGCTTCTGAAGATCAGAAGCCATGGTACCCAGCATTAGGCATGAGACATCTCGATAGTCCCTCACATACCGGTTGTACTACTCCACCATCATTGTGGTGACGCCTCGACCTCCGGGAGGGCCAGCTAGTATAGGAGCATTTGGTACATACTCCTTAGATTCTTATCTAAGAACTATTTGCAAGTTCCTAGCCCAATCCAGGAAGTTAGTCCCTTAAAGCTTCTCCTTCTCCAGGAGTGACCTAAGTGAGAGTGAGTTGTTGTCTGTTGCAGCCATTTTATATCGCTCTATGAAATGGGATTAATCTATATGGAAGAATTCATTGCTTGAGTTAGAAATAAAGGACTTTTAAGCTAATTCAAATTAATAACTGATTTTAATTTGTTCATTGGTGATATTAATTAGCTGACTTGATCAAGATCCACAACTCCTCAATGATTGGCCAAACTAGGGTTCGCTAACCAATCATTGATTTGTTTGGTAGGACAACCTATCCAATCCCTCTATGAAGGACTCTTGGTTTGATGGGCTTATTGACACTTTACCCATCTGTGCTTAGGGACCGCTCTGAGCTAATGCTACCCATGTTGAGTCAAACCACCATTCACATGTTAACCATACCAAGTATCCTAACCCTTGACGGCCCACCAAATACTACAATGAACCCAGCTAGGGCATGGTGCACATTGCAGCATCAATGGGAGGAAATGGTGTGAATGTGGGAAGCACTTTTAAACGACTCAATATTTTAATTTCCGGATTAAAATTAAGTGATACGGCTTAGCATGCATAATCACGGGTTATAATCCGTTGATCCATACATCCATATTATATGACAAATACAATAACATACTTAATTTAAAATAAATGAGATCTTATGGACCTTTAATTTCAACCTAATAAAAAACCTAGACAACCTATCTAATTCTCCATTGAGCCGGACTGCAATTCTCCTTAGGCTCCCACCATGGGCTTGCTCCATCTGGGCCTTCCTCCAAACTTGATGTAATTAAATAAATTTATTTAAAATAACATCTATTCTAAAATTACATCAAAATAAGAAATGGTACGCAGGCCATATTTCCCAAAAATTAATTACAACCGATAATATTATAGGGCCTATAGGACTCAACACAACATTTCAAACAAAGTACCTGTCGTGCACATACATACCAATATGATGCATGATCATGGCATTCCAAATTATGAATATAAATATTAAGCCGAGTTACCTAGGGTAAAATCGCCAATTTTAACAAATGTGACTCAGGCCCATAAATGCCCAATGGATAACATCCATTAATGCAAAATTAACAATTTTGCTCCTACTGGAATTTGGGTTGTCACAAATCCAAAATTTAGCTCTCCCAATTTTAACCAGTGCCACAGTTTATTGGGCCAATTTCACAAAGTCTATATCCAATTTAATATGCAGAACAATTAAATTAAATATGCATGCCAACATAATAAACAATTTAAATACAAATCAATTCAAAATAAAACATTTTAATTTAATTTGCATTACGGGCCGGGGTAAATAAAATATCCGCAAAAACAAAAAAAAGGGACCCGAACCCCCCACACGATAGCCTGCTGCAACGGCTTGATGCGGGCAACTGATGGAATTGAAAATTACGATTCCATCTTTTGCCCAAAACCAAAATTTTATATATATATATATATATATATATATATATATATATATATAATTTTTTAATAAAACAAAAAAATTCCAGCCACACAAAAAAATTAGCAAGCATAATCAATTCAATAAACCCTAAATTAAAACTAACAAGGGAAAGAATCGATAAAATCAATTGGGAAAAAATATCAAAAACCCAAAAAAAAACAATTCTTGAAACCTATTCTTTCTTCTAGAACACTTTCAAGAATCAAAATCCAATCAATCTAATGGACAAAACCTGGGCTTTGATACCATTGTTGGGATTCGTCATCGGAAAAATAACGTGCCGCAAAGGAATTTGAATCAACAGAGATTAAACTCACTGGATTCGTCTCTTCTAGAGATTGCTGCAGAATTGTTTCTTGAAACTGCGATCTCCAAAGTCCGATGCACGACCAACTATCGAATGGGAACCGGTGCTAGCTGAAGAAGCAGAAGGAATGGAGAATTATTGCTGAAATATCTGCTGTTGGGGCTGCTCTAAGGGGGGCTAAAATTTACAGCTCAATAGTTAGGATTAGGGCTAATTTATTTTTCCTTAAGTGTGCCTTATATAGTCCTTCTATAATTAGGTATCTATTTAGGTTAATTAAACCCAAGCCAATTAGGATTTGGATTATATAAATAAACCTTATACCAAAAGGTTTATACTATGTAATTTAATTCTATTTGGCTAATTTAATTACCCCTAAATGAAATAAAATCACACTTAAGAAAATACAATATATGTATTTAATTTTCCTTCTTAGTAAGATAATTTAATTAATTCTCTACTTTATACGATTCAATTAATTGATTAATTAATTAATTATATTATGTAAACTTATTAATTAAATTAAATCAACCCATTGTTAATTAATTACCTTGACACTAAATGTCAACTAATTAATTAATGCATTCCTTTCAATGTATATTACATGTATAATTTCTATAAGTTCCAGCTCAATTGATATATGTGCACAATCCTATGGGTCTGTCTTTATGTTGGCAGTGGGCCCAAGGTACATGGACTGTAAGTGGGTTCTAGCAAGCCATTACATCCCCTAATTAAGATAGAGATGCAGCAGTCTTTAAAAGGCACTCACTCGGTAGTAATCCCATAGTGTCATTTGCCAAATGACATCGATATGAATAAATAAGAGGCACGATGTCTGTCATCCTCTTCTGCTGTTTATTATATTTCTTAGTCTTAAGTTGTCTGATTAATCAAATAAGCTACCAACTTATTTGGGTGTGGCCATACACTTATCAGTCCCACTCATCAAGTGGCTCGTAATATCATCTCGGTGTTACCCGAGTGTCAATTCCATCACTTCATCATCAATATCAATATGTTTACTAGTCCACCCAATCATACCCGTATTTAGCATCCTTTTACAGACTTGTAAGGCATATGTCAAAGTGAACCGGATCCCATATTGATACTATAATGAAATCTGGTCTGAGGACAAAAGAGACCTACTCAAGAAAGAACGATGACGCGACAACCATGCGGCTTTCTTGTGCGGATCGATCCAGTCCCTTGTCAACGACATGTACCTATATTCATGACTGACTATACAAGTACTATGGCTAGTTAAGAACTACCATACAGTCATCGAACATACAAGTCTGTGATTATATTCGTTCCCACAATTAGAATAGACTTGGGATATGTTTTATGATTATCAATTAATGGATACTCTGTTCATGATATGGCACAAGATATAAATGAAATAGATTATTGCCTGTATTAATGTGACACAAATGATGTATACATACATAGAGTCTTGATGTACAATACAAAATACAAGAATACAATGCACTAGAACTAGGGCACACCAACATCCTCATCTCCTTCGGACTCCAAAAAATTGATTTCGAGCATTTTTTTCTACAAGTTTTGGTTTTAGATCATATGGCCCATCTTTTAGGCCATCCAACTTATCTTCCAGAATATGTTTTCTTATGATACGAGACCCCCAAGGCAGGCTAAAATAACTAAACTTGCAAGGAGAAGAAATATTTCTAGAGTTTTTATATTTTTCCAACATTTTAGTTTGTATTATACATAAATAGATTTTGCTAGTATAAAAGCTAATATTATATACTTGTGCATTTTTCTAAAATTGATTTTGGGTGTTTAACGCTTTACAGCTTAGCTTTAATTTCTGAGAATTTTTAGGTACCAAATGAAAGGAATCTTCAGTAAATTCCTGGATATCCGACCCATCATTGCATGTTTAAAAGCTAACAAATTGGCAAAAAATTGCTTTCTAAAAATAATTTTCTCCATATCCAAATGTTTTCAAAGTCTAATCGGATAAACATATCTGGTTTTCCTGATTATCCCCTAAATATTTGACCCCGAGCTATTTGGATACCCCATTTTCTCCTACTTGAGTCCAATGTGCTTATATTTATCTGTATCACTAACCTCTGTTCTATAGGTAGATGTATGCTAGCTTTTTATTTTTTAGAATATTTTGTGTAAACTAGGCATTTGTATCCCCTATCCCATTTTTATCAAATGTATACCCTAGGATAGTTTATTAGATTTGGTTGTAATAATTTATTTCCCGAATTTATTTATGGCTTTCTGTATGAGCATATAGCAAAAATCTAGGGTTGAATACTGAATAAGGAATAAAATAACAAAAAGTGCATATTTGGTATACTTAAATGGTATTTCATAATAAAGTAAAAATAAGTGATTTGCCTGGACCAGAATCTCTATCTTAAAGGTATAGGAATCCTTATCGGGCTTGGCCATACCACAATTTCCCGATAAAAGCTGAGCCGGGTGGCGACTCCTGTCAACCTTTAAGGCACGAGGAATTGGTTTCGTACGTTTCTTTGTTTTGCCTTATTTTTCAAAACTCGAAAACCACATTTTCTATTCTAAACCCTCCGGTGCCCGATTCGCAGCCTCGCTCCGGTCGAGGATTCGCCCGTTCACACCTATTTTACATCCTAATGGAAAAATTAGTAAACCTATTCTAGCTTCATCGGCTCCATTAGGCTAGGGCTTGCAAAATCCTCCTGGCTTTGTCACCAGCTAGGCCTTCTTTCCTTGTTAGGCTTGAGTAATTACAATTTATTAAAATAAATGGCTATCTATTCAAATAAATTAAATTACAACAAAATAAAATAGCATGCAGGCCGTATTTATTAAAAACAAAATTAAAATTACAACCCATCTCTATAACAAGGCCACTAGTGCCCATAAAAATATGCACCAAGTATATCAAATAATTGCACATAATATATCATGGTATAATGTATGAAAATTAATCTAATTTTAAGACAATGTCATAGCCGTTATGAAAATTGCCATATTTTGACATTCACGATTTATAGCCTTGTTACGGGCTTAGACCTCCAGCCCATTACAAACCAATTTCTCCCATTAGAATAGTCCAACTATGAGAAATTCCAAATTAGTCGTTCGATTAATCATACTAAGAAAAATCGAAACCAATTTCATTTACCAATTTAATTGACCCATAATTAAATCCAAATGTAAGAAATTAATCACCAAGAAACCACATGAAACCAATCGTATAAATAAACACCCGAAATTTTAAACCTTTTAAATTGATGTATATGGACCCAAAAATAAAACCCACAAAATCCAAATGGGCCCACAATGCGCAACAGGATTGTTGTACCAAAAAGGACAGCGACTCTGCCACGCAGTAGCCTACTAGGAAGGCAGTTGCTACAACTGGCCAATCTCCTGAAAAATCCAAATAGTTTTTTTTATTAAAACAATAAAACTAAAACCAAAATTGGGGAAAAACTACAATAAAAACCCCAAATCAAATTCTAGGGTTCCACGAAAATTCAAAATCAAACCAATTGAATTAAAATTTATGAAACCTAAAATTCATATTCTACAATCAAGAACAACCCTACTCTGGTACCATTTTTTGGATTCTCCCGATGCAAAACAAAAGTTTAAACCGTAGTGAAAGCAATTATGCTTTGCACTCGAATCCGTTCCAGTAAAAAGTTAAATGGATTATGGAATAAGAAATAATAAGACACAACCAAAAAGCAATTTAAATCATGCCTGGTGAGCGTGATAGTGTGCTAGTACGGGACCGAAAATGGAACTCAACCCCAATCTCTCTCTCCTAGCTGAAAATGTTGCGGTTCGTCATAGAAAATCAAACGAAATGGCAATGGAAACCGTTTAAAATTTTCTAAAACCCTAGAACCAGGAACTTAGGTGGATGAAATCAAAATCAAGTATAAGAGAATAGAGAATGATTGTCACCTTGTATGTCTCTTTTAGAGACTGTTGAAGAAACCAAGCAAGATTTCTTCCATGCCTACGTACACAAACATCTATCGAACTGAGACCCGTGCTAGCATCAGATTAAGAGCAAAAGAGATTGGGGGCCAAATTCTCTAACTCAAAATTAGGGTTAGAGTTTTCTTTTCTTAAGTGGGTATTTATACTCCTTTTAACCCTAGGTCTAATTAATTACTTTAGGTTAAATTTAATTTCCAAATTAAATTAATTTTACATGTATGAATTAAATCATACCATATGATATAATTCATATCATGGAAATTAAATATAATTTGTCTAATTAAATTAACCCCAATAATTATTCAGACTTTGCTTAAGAAATAACATATATATATATATATATAAATTAATTTCCAACTAGAAAATTAATTCATAAAATTAATTCTTTCAATTAATCTTATGAGATAATCAATCCCAATTAATTAAATTAATTTGATCAATCCAATTTATCTATAATTCAATTAATAACTCTCCCCGCATGTTAATATACTCCAAGTATATAAGTGATCCATTAAGTGTCGGTTCAGATATTCAATGTGTACGATCCAGTGGGCCCGTCTTTATGTTGGTAGTGGGCCCATGGCCCACAGACTATAGTTGGGCTCTAGCAAACCATTACGGCCCCCAATTAAGATGGATACTACAGTCTAACAAAAATCGTAACCCTGTAGTATGACTTATATGTCCCATGTCATTGATATCGAAGTCCTAACGGAGGCATGGTATTATCACCCTTTTTTATGTCCAGACATTTACTTGATACCTAGTGAACTAATGCTCTCAAATAAGTTCCAACTTATTTGGGTGTGGCCACACTCTTACCAGTCCCACTTATCAAGGGGCCGTTGATATATTCTCAATGAATCACCGAGTCACATATCTCTTTCGAACACTCATGGCTTTGCCTTGCTCACTGGCACACCCAACCATACCCATATTTGGTGCCCTGTTACAGGCCCTTTAGGCATATGTTAAAGTGTTTGAGTTCACATGCAACTCCATAATATGGTCAGGTCAAAGGATCCAATATAAGTACTACACGAGAATCACTTGCGATACTATACCATGTGGATTTCTTGTTAGTGGATCTATCTAGTGCCATGTCTCATTACCTGATTGATAATCCATGTACTATGGCCGGTAAGAAACCACCATACAATCAAGGCTATGCTAATCTTATGTTCTATTCATTCCCATGACTAGAACAGACTAGGGATGGCTTTATGGTTATAACGTTTCTCTATTCATGGTCTCAATGCCAAGTGCATGACACTTGACAACATGAATATGGATATGACCGTCGGGTACTCTATTTACATTCATTACACAAGTGATAAATCAAATAGATTATGCATTTATTTAATAACACAAATGTATAATAAATTAATCCATAAAGATCTAGTAATGCATGATACAAATCAAAGACCAATGCCTTGGGACTATGGCCTTTCCTAACACGAAACCCTCTCCATTGAGTGTGGTGGCCGAAATTTCCTTAGGCTTCTGGGGAGAAAATTATTCTTTTATACCCATGTATAAAATATTATGTTTAATTAAATTAGGTTCAATTTGTTAATTTAATTTAATTTAATTAGATTAAATCCTAACCATATGGTACAATCCAATTGCATAAATTAAACTCAATTAATTAAATTAACTAGGCCTTGATTTAATTAATCCTTCTCTCATTTATAAAATATGAACCATGTGTTTATATTAAGAGATTATTTCATCCATTTAATTAATTACACCAAGTAATTAAATCAATAGGTTGAAATAAAATTTCTCCCTTAGTTAATTATATTAATCTTGACTTTAACATAAAGTCTATAAATATAATTAACATCAAACTCCATATTAAATATAATATATATCCAATATACATTATAATTAAGTTCATGATGATCATGTTCAGACATCTTTGTGTGATCCTGTGGGTTTATCTTATGCTGGTAGTGGACCCAATACCTTAAGTCCCACAAGTTGTAAATGGGTTCTAGCATACCGTTACAGCTACCCAAATAAGATGAAGACATCAATCTTATGTGAGGCATAAACCCTATGGTAACTTATACATCCTTTGCCAATGATATCGGCGTCCTATAAGAGACATGGCAATGTCACCCTTTTTAGCTGTATAGACATTCCTTGATTTCGAGTAGACTGAAAAACTCAAGTAACTAATCACCTAGTGATTACCTTACTTAGGTGTGGCCACGCTCTTCTCAATCTCACTCATCAAGAGGCTAGTGATTTCTACTCTCAACTAAGAGAGAGGCAAGTCCTATCACATCACTCACATTCCTAGCATGATCATTAGCATACCCCACCATACCCATACTTGGCACCCTATTAAAGGCCCAACAAGCATACATCAAAGTATGTGAACTAGCACCTAGGTCTGTAGCGATATCAGGTTAAAGGATCCAATACAAGTACTACTAGAGAACCACTTATGACATATGAACTGTGTGGTATTCTCATAATGGATCGATCCAGTATCATGTAACCTAACATGCACCCATGTTCTTGATTAACATTCCATGTCTAATTGTTGATAAGACACCACCATATAATTAAGACACAAGCTAGCCTTTAGTTAAAATCATTCCCACGACTTTAACTGACTAGGAATAACTTTATAACTAGTGTTCTTTCTAACTCAAAGTCTTACTGCTTTAAAAACGTTACCGATATACTTAAGAAAAACACCAGTTAATGGATTCTCTATTACTGTTAATTGCACAAGAAATTAACAAACCAAATTATGCCTTTTTACTTATAAAAATATATCTAATTACCCTATATAGGGACAAGGGCATCCACTAACAGAGGACAGTCCATTGCTTAAGTTAGAATGATTCTTAGATAAAATCACAAGTACAATGGTAAATATTATATGAATCAAATCTGAAGGGCTAACCCTTTTTATATAGGCATTTGAGGCTGACAATCACACTAGAATAAGGTTAATGTCTTTGCTTATTTAGGAGTTAGATTCCTACTTAGAGTGCAACTCTCTTGTATAGGACATGCGTTAGGAACTAGTTTCCTTATTATATAAGAATTCTTATAAAGGTAGGTGTCTTATCCTCCTATTTAGGCAAAAAGCACATTCTCCAGCCTATTAAGGATGAATAGCTGAAGGATCGGACCTATGTCTGGCATAATCCTCGTACCAGAACTATATTTAATTTTATTGAATCAAGTTTCGATGATAAGAATCAGTATACTGAAGATTGAAGGAGATAAAAAGGAATATTAATTAATTTAAGATTAATAAATAAATATTTAATAAATTAATTATAGAGTACATCATCATGAAGATTAAGACATACAACAAGTTGAAGACATTGAAAGACTACTACATCATATACAAAAGAAGATAGGGATTGGAGTTAAAGAGCTACACTACTTCAAAAGACTATAGATATTTAGAAAATCAATCAAAAAGGTTTAGTAGAATGAATACTACATAAAGGTCAATTTTAGTAGACTAAGCACTTTATAATAGCTAGTTCCAGAATGCTGAAGGAATATACAAGTTTTATCCAAAAGGCTTCAGTAGACTGAGCAATGAATAACAGCTAGTTTCAGTAAACTGAAGATACATCAAAAAGCTACTTCAGTAGATTGAACAACAATTGGGCAGATTTAGAAGACAACTCCAGTGCCAAGTTTACTTGTGTCTAATGATTAGTTTTTCATTTTTCCTATAAAATTAAAACAAATGCATCATTCACAAATGGGGAGACTATATACAAATCACACATGAAAGCAATATTGATAAGTCTTTCAAACAAGTTTTCAAAAAGCAAAATTCATAGAAAAAAAAGTTTTCATCAAGCAATTCCAAGAGTGCATCAGCTACAAATTCAATATCTGTGAAGGGAATTGTAATTCACACCAGGGATTTGTGTGAGGGAGAGCTTTGTTCTAGGTGATTTCAACAAAGTTGTTAAGTTTTTACAATTGAGCTTAATAGCATGGTGATAGTTTGGTTGTTCATCTTGAAAAAAATTTTTGTAAAAATTTTTGTGTTTGAGCTTGTAAAAGCATCAGAATAGTTTGTTGTTGGAGTTATAAAAACAACGGTAGAGATTTTGATACTTTTCCTTGAAAAGTATTGGGTTCATACTTGGACCGTAAAAGTAAAGTTTAATACTTAGCCTGAAAAAGTAGTATGTTTGATACTAAGCCTATAAAAGTATTGACTATGTTACTAGAACTCATAAAATGTAACAGTTGGCGTGATTCTGCTGTTAAAGAAATCATAGTGGAAAATCTTAAGTGGTGTACTTGGGGATAGGAGAAGACCAGATTGGTCGAACCTCTATAAATCGTTGTGTCTCCAATATCTCTATCCCTACTCTCTTTACTTATTGCTATTTACATAATGTGAACTAAAATTAATAGAATTAGTATTGTTTGAAGACATTGTTTAACTCTATCAAGTGATTATATTCTTAAGTTTTATATAGTTTTCTAATTCTGTATTTTGTTGTAAAACTTGTTTTATTGGGCAAAGTTATTTCACCAAAAAAAGTTTGTAAAAGAATTTTATGAAAAGATTTTATTTGTGATGTACACTATTCACCACCCTAGTGTATCTCTAACCTATCTGGGATCATTAGATTTGATGTTAATTACCTATTAGAAGTTTGGTTTGATTCTAGGACTGTCCCTACATAGAGCCATACGGTTCTAACTTGAGACGTACGGCTCTGTTCTTCATGCATAATCCCATGCGAAATTGATTTTTGAACCAAACTATTTTCTAAAGTATTATAGTCGTACTACTATCGTTAGAGCCATACAACTATTATTAAACATGTACAGCTATCACATGAGCCATACAGTTATGTTCTTGGTTCCAGTTTGGTAAAGTAATTAGAACTCACACCAATGGGATTCCACAGAGATCCTGAGATAACCAACTCATCGAAGTATATATTGATCCACTAACTAGAAAAATGTTTGAGAAATTTTTTTCCCTAAATGAGTTTTAAAATCGTTTTTCAGGTCAAGTCAGTTGATTCTACTAGATTCCCCCGACTCTCCCCTTTCATATCTCAAGTATTTGACTCCTATATGTATTTATATGTTTATTGTGCTACTAACCTCAATTTTGCAGGTAGATGTATGTAAGGTTAGATATAGCTTTTCCCCTTTTAGATTGTTCGTGTATTCTAGGCAATTGTACCTCGTAACCCATTCTTACTAATGTACCCCTTAGGTTAGATTATTCGATCGGACTGTATTAATTTAATTTTCCAAATTTATTTAGTTTCTATATTTATTTATTGCTTTCTGTATAAGCATGTTGAAGACAATTAAGGCTGAAAATGGAATAAGATAATAAATGAAAAGGACGTGAAAATTAAAACATTTAATAATTATTTGAAATGAGATAGAAATAAGTGATTTGTCTGAACCAAAATCTCTGACTAAAAGGTAAAGAAATTCCTACATAGCTTAATTATACCATAATATTTCGGTAGAGATGAACCGGGTGGCGACTCCTTAACCATTTTTAGTGAGTGAATTTGGTTTCAAACATTTTCGTTCTGCTTTTCAAAACTGAAGCCTTTAAACGGCCCCTATTTCCAAACCTAATTAAAAACCTTCTCTCGGCACCCAGCCTCATAGTCGTCGAAAGGATTGTTCATTCATAGTAGCGACTCCACTAAGGACTAATTTCAAAATCAAATTGATAAACATCAAAAATATCTCTTTTCAAATAATTCTAGAAATTCTAAACTTCATGTCTTTTATTACATCATGTCACGGGCATGATGGACACATGTTCTCGAAATTCCTTTATTAGCCCCGATATGCTATTGAAGTGTGGCCAAAAGACTGAAAGCTCTTAGGGACACGAATATAGCATATCACTTATAGCCTAGTACGAACCCTTCGTTTGGACCCTTGAGTGGAGAGAAGTGAGGAGTATATCTTTATATAAGAGACTTGATTTTAACCATTGGATTGACCCGAGCTCATACAGACAGCCATAGTAATCTCCCTTAAGAATACCAAAACAAATTTGCATTGTCATTATGAGAGACGCCTTTATTATCCCTAATTGGTAATAAGGAGACCCGATGCCTAGGAAAGATTATTATTGGCCAAATCACAGAGAAATAAGGTTAAAAGGGTGCTCATCCATTATGCATGTTGGTGCTAATAACTTGGTTTCTTATGGAGATTTTGTGATTTATATTTCAAGCATAAAAACCATATGTGTGCTACGCATACATACTAACCATTTGTGCAATCATAAGCTTCGTGTGACATGAACATTTTTCAATATCATCCCATCATCATTTTAGGCATTTAAATAATACATCAAAGTTATGTTCACACACCATCGTGTGCACCTATTTTAAAATTATGTTTAGTGTCTTAGGCATGTAAATACACCAAAATGCTATTCACACACAGTTACGTGCACTCAATTCCAAATTGTGTTTTGTGCTATAGACATTTAGATACACCAAGATGTTGTCCACAGATAGTCATATGCACTTGTTTCTGTATTGTATCTTGTGATTTAAATGTGTAGGAACACCAATGTCTTGTCCATACATAATTGTAAGCACCTATTTTTAGGTAATGTCTCACATTTCATGCCTTAATTGTATGGTCATGCCGTCGTGTTGTTTGTGTTCAATTATATAAATTCTTTTTTAAAAAAATGAAGTGTCTAAGGTCTGACATTAATCTTATTCTTGTATAAGAGCAAAGTTGGTCATCATAGAATTAGGTTAGTCGGTCAGTCCCATTTTCATTTCATGCATTGCATAAACATTCATGACATATCATGCATACATTCATCCCATATTGTGAATGTTCTTTCATCCCTTCTATTGTGGTCGTTCATGCATCAAGCACATAATTGGATGACATTAACCCCTCCTATTCTTAATAGTGAAGTTGTGGTAGAAACCGGATAAGAGGCTGGTTTGAAAGATTTTTAGAAGTGATTCACTAGGAACGACACAAAGGTCAACAAGAGGGATAGTCAAGGAAAATAGTAGTGTAACAACTAAAGCAAGTTTCAATTCAGCACCAGAAGTTAGTGTGAGTTCAGAATTGGAAGATATCGTGGTATTAGAAATAGAGAACGGTTGGGGTTCAGAGTCAGTTTTAGTTGAGGAAAGTAGTGAAGCAACAAATCTGACAACAGAAATAGCTCATGCACCAAGATCCTCAAACAATGTTGACATCATCAAGGATTTCTTAACTTCTCCTGAATTCCTTAAACATATGGAGATGCTGATGAGAAGCATTAATAGCAAAGAAAGGGAGAGGGAATCCTCCTCTAGTCAGGAAAAAGAAAAGGTCCAAGATGGTAAGTCGGTTGTCGAAAACAAGTGGAAGGAAAAATGTGCAAAATTGGATGAACTAATGTCAAAAATCTGAAAGAGCATGAGGGTTAATGCTACTAAATGTGTTGATCCAAATGCCCTAATGGCCAGTGGGGTTGACTTGCTTCCAATCAACTTTCAAATGCTAAGAATTACTCACTACAAAGGAAAAGACCTCCCGTGGGGCACATCAACCAGTATGCAACAATCATGGCTATGTCCAGGCTTAGTATAAATCAGCTGTTGGGATTATTTCCCACCACTCTAGAAGGAGGGCTCTCATGTAGTACAACAACCAACTAGAGGACATTTGCAAAAATTAAGGTGCTTTGTGCGTTGCTCTTATGAAGTACTACAGCTTTCACACCTAGCTGGAGGTGAGATTGCAAGACTTAGAGGCCATCAAATAGAAGCCTATAAGACTTTCACTAAGTATTATCAAAGGTGAATAGATAAGATGATCCTTTTACACCAAAGGCCCTTTGAAGAAAAACTGATAAATAAGCTAGTGGATGGGAGTCTTAAAATTTATAAAGATGCCATGAATATAGTGAGTTTCCTACCTTGGTAGATGTCCCTTAAATGACGAAAGGGATCAAGAAATATGAAAAGGGATATGAGGATGACAAAAAGCCTCGAAACTAACACAACCACAATGGGTAGCTCAAGGGAAAAAGAGGCACAATCGATGGCTATGGAGCATCAAAAAGAGGTCGGAACGGTCACTTGAGGATGTTCTGATTAGACCAAAAATGGAAGAAAACACGGAAATATCTTCTTGGGGTCAAACACTGATAGAGATATTTGCAAAATATAGGAATGTTGGCTTGTTAAAATCCTTAAAACCTTTCCTTAAACCCTCAAAGGAGGAAAAGAATAACTTTTGCACATATCATGTGGTGATTGGCCATAGAACCAATAAGTGTTACCATCTAAAGAGGGATATTCAGAAGTTAATAGATGAAGGAATATTGAAGGCCCGAACAAAGTTTAATGTCCTGAGCGATCCTATTCCTCAACTTGAAAACCAAGTTAACATGGTACGGTCTGGACAACCACCGGATTTTATTCTTGCCGAGATCCAGCAAGCCAATCCAGCTATATAGCCAGAGACAACTGGGTAGATTGTCAGGACTAAGGGGATCATCTCATCAATAGAAGAGAACGTAGAATTTATTAATGCAAGAAGGGATAGTATCTCGGGAAAAGTTTATGGGACAACAATGGCCAACCTGGGAAGCATAAATAGTGTAGCCGATGCCCTGGAAGACTAAGTTACTTCATCCTAATTCCACAATAACATTAGGGAAGAAATGGCAATAGTATTAGAAGGAATGGTAGGCGACAACACTGTTGAAATCAAAAGGCGAAACCAGGTGTCTAAATTAGAAACAACAATGGAAGAGATTAAAAAGGAAAATAACTTTGTGGATGGTCTAAATACTCACCACAATCCCAGGATAGAGCAAAGCATTGAAACTCTTGCTGCCCACCCTCAACTATAAAATAAACCTCCTATGGAACCCCGAATTTGCTAGGTGCATATAATGATGAGGGAGTAGTACCAAACACCAGGGTCACTATGGAGCAACTACTAAGCATTCTTAAATCTGTGAAAGCTGTATAGAATCAAGAGCATACTGCGGTGACCTCTCAAGGGTAATCATCATTAGGCAGAAGAACTAAAAAGGTGAGAATCTCACCCTGGCCCATGTCCTTGTCTAGAATTTTTAGTGAATGCAAGAGAAAAGGCTTGCTACAGCCCCTCAGACCATGTGTAGCACCATTAGGGGGCCAGCAGTGAAAATTACTATAGGTACCATGTAGTTACCGATCACATCATCAACTATTGTTGGAGGTTACGAGATGACCTACTAAAGTTAGTTAGGAAAGGAAAGTTGAAGGATTTCTCCGAGTTTGAGCGGCAAACTAACCCATAAATTGGTCAGATTATGCGGTTGATAGCTAGTGAAAATTATTGTGGGTACTATGTAATTGCCATTCTCATCACGAACTATTGTTGGAGGTTATGAGATGATCTAATGAAGTTAGTCAAGAAAGGGAAGTTAAAGGAATCCTTCGAGTTTGTGTTAGGTATGCCCTAGTCCCGAGGCATTAGTCCTTGTATTTGTATCATACATTTGTACTTTGATGTGAGATATATGTATTATACATTTTGTGTCATTAAATAAAGGCATCAATTTATTTATTTTATATCTTGTGCTATGTTTTAAATAGAGTATCTAATGGACATATCCATATCCATGTTGTCAAGTGCGATGCACTTGACAGTAAGACCATGGATAGGGAAAACGATATGATCATAAAGTCATTCGTAGTCTGTTCCAATCATGGGAATGAATGGAACTAAAGACTATCATTAACCTAGTTGAATGGTGGTGTCTTACAGGCCATTGAACATGGGATGTCAACCAGGTTAATGGGTACATGTAAAGGGGCATGGTACTAGATAGAACCACTAAACGAGAAATCCACATGGTATAGTATCACAAGTGATTCTCGTGTAGTACTTGTATGGGTCCTTGATGGTACTGCATGTGAAGTGGCATACTTTGGTGTATGCCTAACGAGCTTGTAAAAGGGTGCCAAGTATAGGTATGTTTGGGTATGTCAGTGAACATGGCAGTACTATGGATATGCAGATGGGAAAGTCACTCAGTAGTCCACTGAGAATATATCACTGGCCTCTTGATGAATGCAACTGATAAGAGTGTGGCCACATCCAAACTAGTTGGAACTTTTTTGTGAGCATCAGTTCATTCGGGATCAAGTAAATGTCCCAACACAATAGAGGGTGATCAATCCATGCCTCTGTGTTGGACACCGATATTAATGACATGGGATATACGAGTTTAAACTACAGGGTTACGGTTCTAGTTTGACTGCTATCGCCATCTTAATTGAGGGCTGTAGTGGCTTGCTAGAGCCCGCCTGCAGTCTGTGGGCCATAAACCCACTACCAATATAAAGACGGACCCACAGGATCGTACACATTGAACGTCTAAACTTAAACTAAAAGGATTTTGTGTGTACTTGGAGTATACACACTGAAGAGAGAGATTTCTATTAATTATATCATATAGATCAATTGGATTGATCAAAATAATATAATTAATATTTACTTAGGCCTTCTCATAATTGATTCAATGAATTAATTTATGAGATTATTTCCTAGGTGGAAATATTTTACATGTATAGGTTTATATGTATTTCATTTTATGAATGTCTAACTTAATTCCTCGGTTTAATTAATAAGTCAAATTAATTTTAATTTAAATGTATGTAATATATTATATAGTATTATATATAAGCAATACATGTTGAATTAAAGTTACATTTGAAATTAAATAAAACAAAGGAATTAAAATGGATTTGGGCTTGAGAGAAAAAAATAAAAGCCCACATAGAATGAGATAGGTTGGGCTGAAATTTTGGTTAGAATGGTGAGCCATCCTTTTTGATAAGGATGATGAGTCATTCTTTCCAAAAAGGTGATGAGTCATTCTTTTGACCAAAAAGGTTAAGAGGTAGCAAAATTGGATTTTGCTTCTTTTATATAAAAAGCTTATCCTCTTCTTTCTTTTGGTAAGAAAGACATTACCACATTATCTCCTCTCTTCTTGAGTGATCCATTCTGCTAGCACGGGTTTAGTTCGAAAACCGTTCGTGTACGTGACGGTGGAGGAAGTCTAGTTTAATTTTTGCAGTCATCTCTTTAAGAGATATACTAGTAAGAATCTAACTTTCCTCTTTTGGTTTTGGTTTTTGATTTCCACTTCATTAGCTCATGGGCACGGATTTGAGGAAATCAATGCGTTCTTTCGCTTTTATCGGTTGATTTACGGCAAAAAATCCCAACAGTTTGAATGCTAAACTAACCCACAAATTAGTCAAATTATGCGGTTGGTAGCTACTAGTGGTAAAGAAGCTGTCTTAATGGCCTGTGAAAAGGAGAAAGAAGAGGAACTACTAGGACTGCTCTGTGGAAAAATTAGTGAGTCAATGACACAGACAGAGGCAATGGCTATGAGAAAAGCCAAATAAAATGATCAGGGATGGTTGAACTGATATTTTAAAGGCTTTCTTCCTATAGAAAACTTTTTCTTTCCCATAATATGTTGTCATACTGATGTAAACCCTAGAACAACTTGTTTTGAATGTAATGCATTTCAACATCATTCTCTCACTCATGTGATGTTTTCATGTATATGAAATTATGTATGCATTTGATCATCTGAAAAGACATATCCAACACCTATAACATTAAGATGCACGACATCAACCTGAGTACAATAGTGAACCTAGAGTCACGTATGACTCTGTTCTTCATGCACAGTCCTATATAAAATTAATTTTTGAACCAAATTGTTTTCCAAAGTATTATAGGTGTACAACTATTGTTAGAGCCGCATGGCTATCATTAAAGTTTTACGAGTATCACATGAGCCATACAGTTTTGTTCTTTGTTCAAGTCCAATTTTCTAATGAATCAGTAAGCTTTTGCCCTAAAGGTAGGCCAAAGGCCAAACTCACGCGAAGAAGAAATATTCTGGAACTTCATTTTTCGATAAATATTATATTTTATTGTAATAAAATTAATAAAAAGAGAAAAATATGCTTTTCATTAAGATTGATTTGAATATGAACAATTATATTTTAGAATGTTTTTGTGAAAATTGTTTTCGATGTGTTTACTGCTTTACGACCAAGATTTAATTTATGTGAAGTAATTAGAACCCACACTAATGGGATTACATGGAGATTCTGGGATAACCGACTCACTGAAGTATATGTTGATCCACTAACCAAAAAAATGTTTTACAAATTGTTTTCCCAAAAATGAGTTTCTAAATCGTGTTCTAGGTCAATTTGGTTGAATCTGCCGGATTTCCCCCGACTCTCCCCTTTCGCATCCCGAGTAATCTATTATCCCTTGTTGTCTTGTTTGAGTCTTGTGTGTACTTATATGTTTATTGTGCTACTAACCTTTGTTTTGTAGGTTGATGTATGTTAGGTTAGATTTAGCATTTCCCTTTTTAAATTGTTCGTGTATTCCAGGCGATTGTACCTTATATCACATTCTTACTAATATACCCCCTAGGTTAGATTATTCAATCGAGTTGTATTAATTTAATTTTCCAAATTTATTTACTTTTTGTATTTATTTATTGCTTTCTGAATGAGTATGTAGAAGATAATTAGGGCTGAAAATGGAATAAGACAATAAATATAAAGGATGTGAAAATTGGAACAATTAATAATTATTTGAAACGAGATAGAAATAAGTGATTTGTCCAAACTAAAATCTCTAACTAAAAGGTATAGTGATTCCTGCACGGTTCGGCTAAAACCGCAATTTCCCAGTAGAGCTAAACCGGGTGGCAACTCCTAAACTATTTTTAGTGAGGGAATTTGGTTTTGTATGTTTTCCTTCCACTATTCAAAACTGAAATCTTTAAACGGGCTGTATTTCCAAAATTACTTAAAAACCTTCTCCTGGCATCGACTTTGCTGCTAGTTGAAAGGATCGTCCGTTCATAGATTTGAGACAGGGGAAGAAGGAGGTGAAGATGAAGATCAATTGTAAATCATGTTTAATCCAAATTCAATTTGTACAGGCAAAAAGAGTCGTTGGTTAACATTAGTTTAAAGATATCAACGGGTTATATTTTTTCGCTTTTTAAATCAATAAAAAGTGGCCTTACTTTATTTTCATAGAAAGTATGCCCTGCACCTTCCCCTTAACATAAATATACAATTCGCCAACTTATAAAGAAAAATCAATAAAAATATGAGAATTAGGTAAATATATTCATGGCTATTAGTTGAGATTCAAGGAACAACTAGGGGTGTATTGGATTAAGACTTTTAATGACTTTTACATACTTTTAAAATCTAGAGGTATTCAATTAAGACTTTTTAGGAGTCTTTAGAAGTCATCAGGTATTCAATTATGACTTTTTAATAGTTTTTAAAAGTCATCAGATATTCAATTATGACTTTTTAAGAGTCTTTAAAAGTCATCTTGTATTCAAAAAGTCATTGAAAATTGATGAAAATGACTTTTATAGACCTTTTTTACAAAATATAACACAAAATCTTTAGAAAAAGTCTTGCATCTATACGCAAGACTTTTTATTTATCGTGAACCTTTTATTTATCGTAAAATATATTTTATTATTTTATACTTTATTCTTTCTCGCCATCTTTCTTCTATTTTATTTTGCCCCCTTTTTGTACTAATTTGTTTTCTGTTCGATTCAGATAAAAAGAAAGCTCTAGAATATTTCGCAAGTCAAGAACCTTCATAATCACCCGTCCTTTTTGGTTCTGCAACAAGTGCGAGCTGTCATCCTCCCTATCGCTAAGTTTAAGAGGTACGATTTCTTCTCTGGTTGTTTTTTCTCTTTCTTATTTTCGTTTCGTTGAAGGGAATAGATCCTTGCCTATTTGCTGCGTTGAGAAGTACTTGACTACTGGCCTGTTGTAGTGGGAATTCTCTTCTCGATTTAACTGTGTGTGAAAGGTTTAGGAGAGTTATCTTTATGTTTTGGGTCTTTTATGAATCCCTCACTTTAATTTTGTTCTTATATTTGAAGGTCTAATTTTGCTCTGGACTGGCAAAAATTATCCTACTTGTTTAAGTTTTATTTAATTTCTTTAAAATAATTTTAAGAGAACTATTTTAGATCTCTCATTATGGTTCTCTCTTTAATCCCTTTGAAGACTGATGCAACTATAAACCTAGATGTAATGCTAGCAGATCAAACATCCTACACTCTCTTGATTTTTTTGTTGAATATCTTTATTAATTTTGTGTCAGTTGGGATCCAGAGTACAACATAGATCTTGATAAATTACTAGCATGCTAATAATTCTGGATGGTTCAGTGTATATTGAACCTATGGTATTTTGAACAGCAACCTATGAGGAGCCTTTGAGTGTTTCAGTTTTAGGCGCTTATTAGGATGCCTAGGTTTATGTGGAAGTTAGCAGTAAGGTTTACATTACAACTATGTCTATGGGTACATGTGTCATGAACTTATTGAGCCTTGTTATGTGTTAGCAACGATGTCGAGCAAGACAAAGATAGAGGCCCAGTGATTAATCAATTAACTCATGGGGCCTAGGATTTGTAATGTTTATAAGAGGAGGAACTTAAATCACGGGTGGAGAGAGGTTTAGGGCCTGTTAGTTGATAAGCTATCTTGTCTATTAGTGGTGTACTAGTAGTAGTAAGTATTAAATAAGGTGTGCAGGTTTGTCTTGTCTATTAGTGGTGTACTAGTAGTAGTAAGTATTAAATAAGGTGTGCAGGTTTGTCTTCTCTATTAGTGGTGTACTAGTAGTAGTAAGTATTAAAGGCTCGGACGCTCCCTCTTCAGTCCAGCATTGCCAACATTACAGCAACCAGAAATTTGGCTGCTTCGGTCTTCAATTTTAGTAACAACATCATTGTCCTCATCATCATCAAACTTAGAAGCTGAACTACTAAAACTTAAGCAATCCACGAAAAGCCTTCCGGGACTAGTTCCACAGGGAAAAATGATTTCTTCTGTTCGAAATAGTGCTTCCTCACCTCTTCGCAAATCAATCTGGGGCTTAATACTTGATTGCCTTTTCACTATTGTTGGTTTCGTAGTTGGTCCTGATTGACACCCATTACTGCTTCTCCGACTAATAGCCCTTTTCAAAGGCCTTGAAATCATCATTTGACTTGAAACCTCCCTAAATTCAGCTTTCATTGGAGGAGGAGACCCAACCCTTCCAATAGCCCTAAAATTCTCCCTCCTCAAAATAGATTCCCCAAATACCACACAAATCTTAGCATAAATAGTACATATTGTTCTAGCCAACAGCTCAACAACCTTATCATAAGTTTGGTTCCAAAGGGAAATCTCCTTAAGATGTCTCACATCTTGCTTTTGCCAAATAAGTTTCTGCTCAAATGTTTTCCGACTCTTCTCATGCTGAGTCTGCTGAAATTTCTTAATTGCTTTCTCTAATTCATTTAACACCTCCATTTCAACATACAAATTTGATGTTGCAGTCAAATACCTCTCCAATTTCCTAATCATCCTCTCCATATCTTTAACTAAGAACCCCAATTGCTTAACATCAATAATCCCACTGACTATATCGCCATAAACATGCTTAAGCCCCTGCGAAGTAGGTCCAAAACATTTCTTCCCCAGCCTAGAAACAACAGTTGCAACCCGGTTCAAATCATCGAGCTTCTCAGCCAGAGCAAGCTGAAGAAGGTAACTTTCATCTGTGGAAACCAGTTTTTTAACTCCCTTAGATTTCAAAATCTCAGCTTTAAGCTTGGAGACCTTGGAATCAGTGAGGGGTTTATGGAGATGGACTGTTCTAGACATGATATTAGCAACCTCAAAATAAAGTATGCCAATAATTTCTCTCTATTTAGTAGTGTGTAATCTTTTTGGGTTCTTCTTTTTGTGGTTCGAGAAGTAAAGCGTGCTTGAGATTGCCACTTACCCGGTTACCCATCTTCAAAATCCAAACAAATTTTCAACAATCACATGCAACATTCTATTGCTGGCATATATAGGAAGTTTAATTATAGAATTAAATGTATGGTCAAAAGCAATCGTCATGTAGCTTCTCTTCTTGGAATAAACTACAATGTCCTATAATTAATTAATTTGGATCCTACTGTTTTGGTAAAACCAATTAATTAACTTGTGGTGTGTCTTTGTTTTGGTAAAACCAATTAGTTTAATAAACTAAAAATTAATGTTTTCCTGAATAACAAATGAATTTATTTGCTTCTACTAATTTGATATTAATACATGCATTCATTTGTACCAAACATACAGGAAATCTGATGATGATGCAATTAAATTAATTTGATCTTATTTTTTCTTTATTTTAGTTATTTTCTGGTTATTAATTTTACTGGTTCTTATCAAAATTCTATGTCTGTTTGTCAATGGCATTGTGAATCATGATGCAGCTTAATATGTGGTTTTAATTATAAAGTATTTGATAAGTGCTTGAACAACTCTTTTTTATGGTTTTAGGCTTTCATCAAGGCTCAAAAGACCAAGGTTTACTATCCCATCGTTGCTAATATCTCCAGTTCTCCGCTAATCCACATCACCGATGAGGTTTTCTGTCTCTTTTCCCTTTGAGTTATTGTTGTGGTTGTAGATTTGAGATTCTGTTGTTGCTGTAAATTTAAGTTATTTTATATTTTCGCATTTAGTTCAACTTTTGTGTATATCTTTATCTATGCTGAGATTACTATGAATGGATGATTTCATTTTCATATTGATGTCAAGTGAGAATCACTAACTAGAAAATGCAGCTATTGTACCATTATTTTGATTGCGTTGAAAATGCCAAATTGAGTAGAGGGCCATCATCTAGATAGCACTGTTTTACTGCAATCTAAAATACTGCTACCAGTATTTATGTAGCATTAGTCAAATCCAATTAACAAAATTGAAACATAAGAAAGAGTGGCAGAAAATATATTGGGAGTAGATACCAATGACGAATTTTGCTTGCTTCTTTTCTACTCATTGTCGGACAAAATGTTAGATATGGTGTAGTATGTGACACATTTGATCGATCATATTACATAGTCAGTCAAAATTTTAACAATGTTTTGAGAGCATTAAATAGAATGGCAGTTGATTTTATGGTCAAACCAAGTTCTACAATCCCACAAAAAATCAGAGAGAGTACAAGGTTTTTTCCTTATTTTAAAGTAAGTACAATATAATTCTTATTTCCAAAAATTATATTTTTCCCTACTTATTTGATTGATTGGAATAAAAAATTATATTTTATATTTTTAGGATTGTGTTGGGGTAATTGATGGTACATGTATTCCTGCTATGGTGATTGGTTGGGATAAAAGTAGTAATCTTAATCGTCATGCAACAATCTCACAGCATGTATTAGTAGCTTGTAATTTTGACTTGGAATTCATTTATGTTCTTAGTGGGTGGAAAGGATCTGCACATGATTCAAAAGTGTTAAATGATGCTTTATCAATGAATAATGGACTTAAAGTGCTTCAAGGTAATTTATAATTTATATCTATTGTTATATGGCCTTTTATTTTTTTAATTTAATGCATTACATGTATTAGGTAAATATTTTTTGGTGGATTGTGGATTTCCAAATCAAAGACAATTTGTAGTTCCTTTTCGAGGTGTTCACTATCATCTACAGGATTTTAATGGGCAAGATCGACATCTTGAAGATGCAAATGAGTTTTTTAATCTTCGTCATGCTTCTGTGAAAAATACAATTTAGAGGTTATTTGGTATTTTCAAATCAAGATTTACCATCTTTAAGACAGCTCCCCCATTTCAGTTTGACACTGACAGTCCCAAGTGGCTAGTTACAGTACTAGAGGGGGGTGAATAGTACTGTAAGGCGAATAAAAATTTTCACAGACCTCTTTTTCAAAAACAAGTTTTATTAAAAATTGCGGAATTATGAACCATAATAAAACTTGTAAATATAAAATGCTTTTGTAAAAAATAACTTTAAGTACTAAAGCATTTAAAATAAAGTGCAGGAAATTAAATTGCATAAAATAAAGAGAGTAGGGATAGAGAAAATGCAAACACATAATTTTATCCTGGTTCGATCCAACCGGTCTACGTCCAGCCAACCACTTGAGATTTCCACTAATGTTTCATTTATGGGCAGCAAACAAGCTTATGTTACTTTTTCTGAGTTCAAGTAACAAACTCAATACTTCTATAGGCTCAGGATCAAACTTATCCCATTACTTTTTGAAGCTTAAGTAACTAACTCAACCGGTGCTTTTTCGAAGCTCAAACACCAAACTTCTACAACCTTTGTTGATCAACAACCAATAAAGTAATACCCCTTTCACACAACCTTGTGTGAAAATACGATTCCCAAAATATGTGAATATATGAATGAATAATATTTTTCTCTCTTCTCTTTGTACTCTTTAGGAATATGGAAGACTTTATAACTTGAAAGCTTGTATAAGAATGTATCTTGAAATGTCTTCCACACCTTCACACTTTCTTCTTCTTCCTTTTTATAGCAATGTGAGAATATGGCTGTTTGACACAAAATATGGCCGTTGATGTCAAGTAATGTGGCCTTTGGAAGATGAATTGTGAATTGTCTTCTAGTGATAATCAAAGCAAAGAATATAGCTATTTGTCATCACATGTTTTCATAGCCGTTTGTCCTTAAGCCGTATCCAAAGTATAGGTGGATTTCTTCTTCATAAAGACATGTGACAAAATGAGGTACAAGTGCATCCTTAGGTGTAAACCGTAGCTATAAGAGATGGAGTGAAGAGAGACTTTATTCTCAAGATAAGGTTTGACCTTAAGATTTCATGTGATCATAAATTTAAGAATTCCTTAGCTAAGGTTGCAAACTAAGGTAAAAGATATCACATGATGCAAGTACATAAAGTGGCCGAAATAATTCTTTAAGCATTACCACTTATAAGTCAAGGTAAGGTCAAAATATGATCTTAAAAAAATAACTTACCTTATGATCAAATATGAGCTCAAAGTCGATATGTCCATGTAATCAAAAGAGAGATCAAAGAGAATATTTTTGTGTAGCCGAAGATATGCTATTGTATGGTCAACATTCCACTTTGCTAGAAGTTCTCAAATAACTCAAGTCATAATCAAACCTTAGGTCAACATTAATGTTTTGAACTAATAAACCAACCTTAGGTTGTTGGTGTGCCCTAGTTCTTAGGGCATTGGATTCTTGTATTTTGTATTATACATTAAGACTCATTGAATAGATACATTATTAGTGTCACATTAATAAAGGCAATTAATCTATTTCATTTATATCTTGTGCTATAATATGAGTAGAGTATCCATTGATTGATAATCATAAAACCTATCCCAGGTCTGTTCTAATCGTGGGAACAAATAGAACCACAGACTTGTATATTCGATGATTGTATGGCAGTTCTTAACTAGCCATAGTACTTGTATAGTCAGTCATGAATGTAGGTACATGTCGTTGACATGGGACTGGATCGATCCACATAAGAAAGCCACATGGTTGTCGCGTCATAGGTCTTTCTTGAGTAGGTCTCTTTTGTCCTCAGACCAGATTTCATTATAATATCAATATGGAATTCGGTTCACTTTGACATACGCCTAACAGGTCTGTAAAAGGATGCTAAATACGGGTATGATTAGGTGGACTAGTGAACATGTTGATATTGATGATGAAGTGATGGAATTGCCACTCGGGTAACACCGAGATGATATCATTGGCCACTTGATGAGTGGGATTGATAAGTGTTTGGCCATACCTAAGTAAGTCGGTGCTTATTTGATTAATCAGTCAACTCAAGATCAAGAAATATAATAAGCAACAGAAGAGGATGACGAACACCATGCCTCTTATTTATTCATATCGATATCGTTAGGCGAAGGACACTATAAGATTCCTATCGGGTGAGTGTCTTCGAAAGATTGCTGCATCTCTATCTTAATTGGGGGCTATAATGGTTTGCTAGAACCCACTTACGGTTTGTGGACCTTGGGCCTACTACCAACATAAAGACAGACCCATAGGATCGTGTACATAGATCAACTAAGCCAGAACTTATAGAAATTGTACATGTAATGTACATTGGAAGGAATGTGTTAATTAATTAATTGACATTCGGTGTCAAGGTAATCAATTAACATTGGATTGAATTTAATTTAATTAATAAGTTTACATAATGTAATTAATTAATTTATCAATTAATTGAATTACATAAAGTAAACAATTAATTAAATAATTTTCCTAAGTAGGAAAATTAAATACATGTATTGTATTTACTTAAGTGTGATTTAATTTTATTTAGGGGTAATTAAATTTATCAAAATGGATTTAAATTACATAGTATATACTTTTTAATTAAAGTTTATTTATGTATTTATAATCCTAGTGGGCTTGGGTTTAATTAACCTAATTAAAACCCAATTAGACAAGGTGTCTATATAAGGGCACACTTAAGGAATAAAACCCTAATTCCCTAATTAATTGCTGGAAATTTCAGCCACCAAGAGCAACCCCAAAACAGCCGAAAATCCCAGCATTAATCCTTCATTCCTTCGCGTCTTTGGCTAGCACCGGTTCTCACTCAATAGTTGGTCGTGCACCGGACTTTGGAGATCGCAGTTTCAAGAAACGATTCTGCAGCAGTCTCTAGAAGAGACGAATCCGGTGAGTTAATCTCTCTTGATTCAATTTGGTTTTATTCTAATCAATGGTAATTGGACACGATAGGTGGATTCTAGGAAATTTTAAACGGTGTATTTTCTGCTACGCCATGTTATTTTTCCAATGACGAATCCCAACATAGGTGTGTGTATATATATATATATATATATATATATATATATATATACATGTATAAGAAACTTTCAAGTCATAAGCATTTATGAGATGAGCAAGTATTGATTATTAAGCTTTTTATCTCATATGCTTTTGATATATATATATATATATATATATATATATATATATATATATATATATATATTCTTTTCTTCTTCAAGATAGATAAATGGAATGTGAGTTGCTCTTTTAACTTATAAGCCAAATATAAAAACATTTTACCTTATGTAACTCGTTATTTTAAAAATGTCAATTGTGATTATCAAAACCGAACTCAACATTCTCCCCCTTTTTTATGATTACAATTTTGTTCGTTTTGACATTTTATAAAATAATCGAATTGTCGAATGCTCCCCCTCAATTCGTCGCTCCCCTCAATATAAGCGCGGTTGTTTTTGATTGTTATAGTTAAAAATCTTTTGATTACAACCAAGTTATTATTGAGGTTTGATCATCTTGGGATTTTTGGAGTGTGATCAATGTGAGGCCCGTATATACTTCTTAAGTATGAGTTTAAGATTAAGTAAAAACTTAAACTTATAAAGTGTAACCTGCAAGTGTTAGTATAATTCGAATATATGAAGATCATCTTGCATACATAGCTCTCATATCATAAGTTAATGAGCTATAGACCATACATCCTGTTAAGAGCAAAGTATATAATGGCTTTGAAATGAGAGAAACATTCTGCCAACTCACATATTTTGCCAACTCATCCATACATACTTCAACTAAGTATAGAAACTTCAGCATTGAAGAACACATGTCAACAGAAATATTCTCATATGTATGGCAATTTAAACATGTGATCAAACACATGCCAATGTGCTAACATTCATTTCTAAATTTCATAATGTAAGCTAAGGGTCAAAATTTGGTCAAAGCACCAAACATAGTCAACACAGTACTTTTCATCCTTAGCCATCCGAATTCACATAATGACTATTTCTTATTCAAAAAGGCATGTGAGCATGTGATCCTAATGTTCAAGTATGCAAACAATGTCAATGCACATTTAAACTTTTTGGCATAGATGTTAAACATAGCTGACCTTCACAACATAAGTGTCAAACATCTCTTAAAATTTCAAATGCAGAGATTTGATCAACCAAAAATGTCAAATTCCATACACAGAACTTTAAGTGATCAAGATGCCAAATGCAGAGAATACTAAGTGCCATAACATAAGTGATCAAGCCAACACCATAAAATGTCAAACAGTCAAACTTTCTCCCCCTTTGAAATCATTAAAAAGAGATGGTGAAGGAAAAATCACATCAATCATCAAGGATCATCAAAACAAAACTCACAATGCTGAAGGCTAAGATGCAAGACTCAAATAGGTCAAGCAACTAAAAGGATCAAACACATGCCATCATGTAGAAGATCATATTTCGACCAAGAATGATGAAGGCAGCATAGAGTGGCCAGCATAATATGATCATGGTCACAACATGTTCACCACAGTTTGATCATCACAGGGCAAACAGCAAATCAGAATGTAGTAGACTGAAAAAAATCAGCAGTCATAGAATAAAATGATCACAAATGGATACTTATATGGTCAGCAAGTCCAGCAGCATTAATGTGATCAGCAGCACAGGGTAAGCAACAATGCATGGCACATAATGTAGGAGACTAAAGACCAATCAAGCGTAGCACAATGTGATCACAAGTACAGAAAAGATCAAGATCAAAGCACATCACACAAGTGTAAAAAGTATAAATCCAAGGAAAGAAAAGGTAAAAAATTATATATAATCTGTGCTAACTATCAGTCCACCAAAAAGTTAATCTATTCTAAAACTATATCAACAAGAGAAACCAATATTCTGATGCATTCCACTGATCACTTCATGCAGGATATCTGGTTCAAGGAGTGAGAGACTTATGAGAGCAGGCTTTGAGCATCTTGGACAGATTTGGTTTGTTGATTATAGACCTATGACCTATAAGGAAGGGAATGAGCCCAGCAGTTGAGACTTTGAAATGCTTAAAGTACTTTGTTAGCAACATGCTGTGAGGCAGGTGTGAGCGGATGACGTTTTTGATAGAACGTGGACTCCCTTTCGGAAGGGGCGCCTCGATTTCGGGTAAACCCCTCCCTCGCGTGGGGTTTTTAGAATGGAAATTCATTTTTAGAAAATTAGATTATTTGCATAAAAGAACCGAGACCTAAGTCTCGATGGATAGTGTAGGAGTCGCCACCCGGCTCAGCTCAACCGCGAAATTTCAGTGTAGCTGAACTGGACGAACGGCCGCCACACTATCCAGAGATCTAGGTCCGGAGAAGTCCCCTATTTCCTATCTAATCAAAATAAAAATTAGCCAATGTTCATGTATGGTATTTTAAAATTCTAAAGTCCATTTTATTGAATAAAACATACAACGCATATACAAACAAAATAAAAATAAAACAGTGAATAATTAATTAAATTATTACAACCCAATCGAATAAAAATAAAAACTCTCGTCCTCACCTTACAACCACCTAAAATACACGAATTAATCTATTAAATTACATTAAAAATAAAAATAAAAGAAACTAAAAGCTGCAAAACAAAGGGTTAGCACAATTTACGGCACACTACAAATAGGACTCACAAAGGACAGAATGGGATTTTAAAGGATCCAGGAACATGCAACTAGGGGGATAACCGGGTCGACTAGGCTAGCCAGCCCGATTAGACCTGGAAAACATTTTGAAACATCTCTGTATTTTGGTTTTGTGAGAAAATCATTTTTGAAAATGTTTATTTTCCGGTTTAATTTAATTTAACAAATGAGGTGGGTCGGTTTTCGGGAGAATCGGGTCTCCGTCGTTGTCTTGTTCTAAATGCAATTATACTGAAAATTGAATCTAAGGTCATGAATGCACACAACAAAATTCATTTTGACGATTTTCTAAGTTTTCTGAATTTTTATGGGTTTTTAGAAATTTTTCTGGGTTAAAATGAAAATTCTGCTTCTGGACGGAGATTACAGTCGTGCGACTGTAGATTGCCCAGATGCAGGATTTCGCCAAAAGTATTCAAAATAAAAGCAAAAGTTGCGGGAAATCAAGAACACTCATACGACTATAATTACCGTCGTATGACTGTTCTTCAACTCAAGAACGGTCGTACGACTGTTCTTGATTTCCAGAAACAGCAAACGAGAAAATTGAATTTATATGCACAAAATCACCCAAAATTACCCAAAAAGCTCAAGAAAGTGAGGGATTGAAGTACATTTACCTCTTTGGCACTGATCCACCATAGGAATGACCCCTGGAAAAGCCCCAATCCACTTCAAATTGCTCCTTTTCCTTTGAGTGGAGGTTTAAAGAGTTGGGTCCAAAATCTCCAAAATGTCAAGGATTCTGAGAGTTTTTACTCCGGATTTGATTGAGTTTAGAGAGTCAGATTATTAATCTAGGCTTTCTAATAGGTTTTTAATTCAAAAACTTAAGAATTACAAAGAAAAAGAAGAGAAAAAGAAGCTTGAAGTTGTGTGGTTTTCTTTTTCTTCCTTTTTCTCCAATTCCCTCTCTCTGAAATTCTCTCTGATTTCCTAGAGCTAAAACTCCTAAAAATCCCCTAATCCTTCTTTCTTTCTTTTCTTATATCTCCTTTACTTGCTGCCAAAGATGAGCATTTAATGCTCTTCCTTATTTTTCTGCTCCATAGGTATGGGCTGCTGTACCTGCTCTGTAATTATAGTCGTACGACTGTAATTTTCAATAGCAGTCGCACGACTGTAACTACAATCGCACGACTGTAACTACAATCGCACGACTGTAATTACAGTCTTGTGAAACATGCATTTTTTTAGGACGAAAAATTCCAGTGCTTACAGCTGTCCCTCGTGTGATCAAATTCGGCACGCTAATCAAAGATGAATTTATAATACCTGAGATGATGAATTTGAGAGCGCGAATCAAAGCGCCGTAAACAAAAGAAAGAACCCACTATTAAAATAAGCCGATACCGGGTCTAGGTTACCCGAGGTTATGCTGGGAAAGAAATAAGCCGATACCGGGTCTAGGTTACTTGAGGCAAAGGAAGGTGAAAGGCGGATAGGCCGATACCGGGTCTAGGTTACCCGAGGCAAGGAAGGTGGAAGGCGAATAGGCCGATACCGGGTTTAGGTTACCCGAGGCAAGGAAGTGGAAGGTGGATAAGCCGATACCGGGTTTAGGTTACCCGAGGCAAGGAAGGTGGAATGCGGATAAGCCGATACCGGGTTTAGGTTACCCGAGGCAAGGAAGGTGGAATGCGGATAGGCTGATACCGGGTTTAGGTTACCCGAGGCAAGGAAGGTGGAAGGCGGATAGGCTGATACCGGGTTTAGGTTACCCGAGGCAAAGGAAGGTGGAGAAAGAAGCCAATACCGGGTCTAGGTTACCCGAGGCGGATCTGCTGGAGACTTGAAGATGGAGCCGATCTGGGCCGATACCGGGTTTACATTACCCAAGGTGGATCTACTGGAGACTTGAAGATGGAGCCGATACCGGGCCGATACCGGGTTTACATTACCCGAGGCGGATCAGCTGAAGACTTGAAGATGGAGCCGATCTGAGCCGATACCTGGTTACATTATCCGAGGCAGATCTGCTGGAGACTTGAAGATGGAGCCAATTTGGGCTGATACCGGGTTTACATTACCCGAGGCGGATCTGTTGAAGACTTAGATGGAGCTGATCTGGGCTGATACCAGGTTTACATTACCCGAGGCGGAGCTGCTGGAGATGTGAAGCTATGGATCATGAATTCCTGCATTTGAAATGGCAAGTCTTCATTCCTTGATCGAGAGATTTTGAACAAAAATTTTTGCCCCTTCGATTAAGAATGAAGACTAGCTGGGGATGAATGATTTGTGTATGCTATGTATGCATGCATAACGATGTATATGCACATGGAGATTAAGTGATGCATTTCTCATTGTTTGTGCTAGATTGATATCTCTTCTTTCTGCTGGGGAAGGCATGTTTTGCCCCTGGCTGGAGGAAGACATTCTTTGCTTAAGTCTTTCCCCTGTTGAAGGTATATGCGAGGACTGCTTGGGAAATGAGATAATTGCTAGGAATGCATGATGATGTTGGGGAAAAAGATCATAGTGTCCTTTGTAAATGTTCCACTGGGGAGGTGATGTAGAGAATCCTGCTGGCGAGATGATGGAAAGACTTGGCTTCTCAATCCTGTAATTTATGAATCTGGAAATGCTCTAAATTTTGCCAGGGTTGCCCAATGCGGGTTTTCAGCCTAGCGAGCTGCTCTAATTTTTGCCTAAGGCGCCTTTTCAACTTTCACCCCAGCAAGTTGCCCTAATTTTTGCCTGGGGCGCCTTTTCAATTTTCACCCCAGCGAGCCCTCTCTTTTTCTTTTTCTTTTTTTTTTAACAAAGACCGATGGAAATGGCAAGTTCTTGGACAACCACTGTCGCTCTTCGGAAAGATGAATTGGATCTGGAGGATGATAAAAGATTTCAGATTGTAAGTATTTAGTGCACTTTCATTGTTAAATAATGTGATATGTTCGACTAGTTGAATGTAAAGCACTTTCCTTAAGTGGATATTTAAGCATGATAACTTTGTTTATGCATTTCGTCATAACCATGCAAATATATTTAAACAAACATTTCACTTTATTGATGAAATCCAAATGAGTACATTTAAAAAGATTAATTCCCCAGATGGTATACATTCCACACAGAGCCAGAATCTGTCATTAGTCATCCCTTTCAGATTTTCCGACTGATCATTTTCTCTCGTGTCTTAATTTTTTCCTAGGCCGCTCTTCCGAGTTTTCAACCTAGCAGACTTTTTTTTTTTAAATATGGTAAAGCTTTAAACGGTCTTGATTGACAGGATTTGTGAACTCATTTTCATCCATGTCCATGATGCTGACACCACCTTTTGATAGCACTTTCTTCACAACAAAGGGCCCTTCCCAGTTAGGTCTAAACTTCCCCTGAACATCGACATTTGAAGGCCTCAACTATTTCAGAACCAAGTCCCCTGCTTTCAACTATCGCCTGGGCTACTTTACATTTCGGTTATAGGCTCTGGCCATTCTACGCTGGTACATCTGTAGATGATCCAGTTGTGAGCATAGGTTTTTTCCCGACCTCTGTGATGAGAATTCCATAGTTACTTATGGATCAGACGGACTTGAACAGGACTTGGAAGTGACCAGAATGTTTCCTGGAGAATCTCAAATGTTTTGAAAACCGAGCTATCCGCTATCCGAAATCCTCGAAGAGGTCTCCCGAGTGATTTCCAGGGTTTAGGGTGCACGTCGGACTTTCAAAATTTTCCCCCGGCTCTTGTTAGAGCCGCACGGCTCTAGTGGGCAAGATAAGATGCCTTGTAAAACAAAGCAAATTGTCTCGCCAGAAGAAGTATAGGCAGAATCAGAAAGTCAGACGGTATTAAATGAGTGAAATGATACGAGAGAGAGGGATATAGAAAGAGAAAATCAAATCAGAGGAAAGGGGGAGGCTTTTCAATCTTAAAAGGAGAAAAGAAAGAAACAGAGAAAAAGAGAGAAAAGCTAAGTAAGGAGGTGAACCAAACGCAGGAATTAAAACTTAAAATCAATCCTAATACATTAAACACAAATCATTTAACCTTTACACGTTGATTGGGGATCACTTCGGATTTGTTTGGGTTGTTTCGGATTGTTACGGTTTTTGGCTGATTGAGTTCCCAGGAGGCATTCCAAGCTTTCAATCCATTCTTTGGATGTTTAAAGCATTCAAACAACACCCAAGTAGACTCTAAGAGGCCTTAAACCTGTTTGCATTATGTTTTCTGTGCGTTTTCTTCATTTCTGCAAAAATCTGGAAATTAGGCTTCCCACCATAGCCGTACGGCTGTGTTCTTCATGAACACAGCCGTCCGGCTGTGTTTGTGATGAACGAAGCCAGCCAGCTCTGACTCTAGAGCCGCCCGGCTCTGTTCTTCAGGGACAGATCCCTGATCTCTCCCGTTAGGTCGAAAACAGTCTGTTTCTCATTTCAAACATTCTGTTGCAATCATTTTCAGCTCAAATCCATCCGTATGTCATTATATTTTGGTTTTTAGATTTCTACACGTATGGATATTAGGGTTTTTGATGTTTTCTAGGTTTATTTCCTGAGTTTCGGGGTTGTTTTATCCAAGTCGGATCCACAATTCAGCATTAGCCGACCCCCGAATCCTACCAAGTCCCTGGAAAGTATTAAAAACATGCAAAGTAGTATTTTTCTCAAATGTTTTTGGTGTGTTTATTGTATTTTGGACCTTAGATGAATATTGAGTTTAGGAACCCAAATGAACGGAACCCTGAATTCCGGGATAACAGACCCACAAAAGAGGAAATTTGCATGAAATTGAGCCAAATGGTTTTCCAAAATTGATTTTCTAGCAGAAAAATCTACAGGGCGTTTCAAAACCGATTTCCAGGTCTAACTAGTCCGACCAGTCGGGTTGACCCGGTTATCCCCTAAACGCATGCCCCCGATCCTAGAAATCCCAATTATGTTCTGATCTGAGTCCTACTTGTGTTTATAATATAAATTGCACTAACCAGTCTGTTTTGCAGCATTTATTTTTATTTTTGCTGTATTTAATAGATTAATTCGTGTATCTTAGGCGATTATATTTTTAGATCCTCGTGTACTTAGGCGATTGTAAATGTGAGAATGAGGGTTTTTATCTTTTCTTCAATTTGGTTGTATATGCGGCCTCCATTATTCTTTTGTATGTTTACATGGATGATTTATCTTTCTGCAATTTAATTTCTGCATACTGATTTAGCAGGGGCTAATAAATTAAACAAATTGGGCTTAGAAAAGATAATAAATTGAATAAATATGGTTTTATAAATAGTAAATCGAATACAAGCTTGAGGTTAAGTAGGTAAGTTGCCCGAACCCTGAATCTCTGGATTAGGTACAGTAGTTTGCGCTCGGTAGGGAGCTATACTGGAATTTCCTAGATGAGTTGATCCGGGTGGTGACTCTGTCACTAATCTCAAAATTGAGGTTTCGAGGTCTTTAAGTAATAAAACGGGAAAACGTTTTCTACAAAGGAATTTCCAAATTAAATCAATAGTTTTCCCAACTCAAGATAAACAAACCCGCTTTTCCACCAAAACCAAATTCAAACGAACAAAAATGTTTTCCCCGGTGTGCTTCATAGCGTCCCAATTTTTCTCTTTCGAGAAAAGGTCGTCTGCTTACAGTGGCGACTCTGCTAGGGATCTTAAAAGTTTCTTTAAAAGTTTTTTATAAAAACTTAAGGAACTTAGGCAACTATTGAAATATACCTCGCTTGTATTCATTTATCGATTTATAAATACCATATTTATTCATGCTTTGCATATCATGACATTCTCTTCTTCTCAACCCCTCAAATACACTGTTTTACCCTGGTTTACCCAAGACGGTGGCCTACCACTACCTCCAGGATTGGAGACACCCGATGGGGTAAACCACTCATAGCCCCGCATGACCTTTCATCGTGTTCTACGATGGGGAAGTGCTTATTCGCTATGGGAGCTTGTACGACCCTTGGTTTGACTTTGGCCCACATATAATGGCTTGGTAATTTCCCCTAAGATTACCAAAACATGAAATTGAAATTGAACAATTGAGTGTGAACCTTTGGTATCCCCTGTTGTTGCCAAAGAGACCCAACACCTAGGAAGGATGCGTGACCAATCTAAAAAAGAAATAAGGTCAGAAGGGAGAGCATATTTTTGCTTGTGCTAACGTTTGCTCTATGGTGATTTTCTCTTTACTTTTTCATGAAGCATTAAAAACGCATAATCATCTCATGTGTCATTCTTAACAACATTTTCAAGCAGCCATCTTCTAACATATATGCATGTCATGCATCTTAACCACATTTTCGTGCAGCCATTTGCATTTTCATATGACATACGCATCCATGTCATATCATCTCCACCAAATAAGAGGATGTTTCGAGCATGCCCTTCACGAGCATTTCATTCCATGACATGTCAGGTACGCCAAAGCTACTCGATTTTCGCCCGTGCACTGGATTGCACTCGGCCATTTCACAAAATATCATATCATTCCATAGTAGACCATAATGGTCCCGGATTTGCTTCTGTATGACGGTTCATACGATGCCATCATATGACATCACATTCATTCATCATAGGTGTCCCAGTGACGCTAAATCCTATTTGTGCATCATGTCTCACATCGAACCATTTCATAACATTATAAAATCATTTGAGGTGCACCACGAGTGCTGAGTTATTCTGTGCATAGGAACATATCATGTCATATCAATTCATTTAAGGCGTTCCATGAACGCTGAACCTCTGTCCATGTCCCTACACACGTGTCACCTGGTTGCAACATCATTTCATCCTAGATACCCCAAAAGCATCAGAGTTTTGTCCGAGGAATGGTCTCCATGTGACCATTTCATGCCATCTCATATTGACCTACAAAGTGTTGATCTCTTTTGCTCGTGTGTCTGTACACACGCGGCCACTTCATGATATCCACTAGGTGCTCCAAAAGCATCGACCTTTGTCCGTGTAATGGTCCACGTGACTATTCTTGCATTGTTTTCTACATAGCATTGGGCTTTCTTAGATTGTCTCGAATAAAGAAATCACATCCATTATCATTTTCATTCACGAGGCATCAACATGCACAATCATCCGTGTATCATCATAATCGCATCTTTGTGCACTTATTTTCAAGACATCAACATATTCATGACATTGACACTAACCACATCTTCATGCAGCTACGACATTTCATCCATGTTTCATTCACATCTCATGTGTGGCATGTTCATGAAGCATGCGTGACTTCGTGTGTTATACATCCTAACCATGTCTTTGTGTAGCCATGGCACTTTATTTGTATGACATATGCATTCATACCTTGCATGCATGACATTGTCCTGAGTGTCATTCTAACCACATCTTCGTGCAGCCATCCATATTCTTGTGTGACATGAACATTCATTCACACCATTGCATTCCGCTTTAAATAAGGATGTTCCAAGGATGTCCCATCATGATCATTTCATTTCATAGCGGGTGTCCCAAAGCCACCCGTGTTTACTTGTGCCCTGGTTTGCACTTGGCCATTTCGCTGCACCATAACATTCATTAGGAGACCATAACGGTCCTAGATCTATTTTCGTGTGGGGAGTCACATGACAAACATTGCACAACATCTCATTCATCCACTATCAGTGTCACGGGGATACCGAGATATTGCTTCTGTGTCGTGATCCACATTAGATTGCTCATAACATTATCAAATCATCCAGGGTACTCCATGAGTGCCCAGTTATTACACATATAAGGGCATTCCATGACATCACTAAATCATGCAAGGCATTCCATGAGCACCGAATCTTTGTCCGTGCCTCAGGTTACACGTGACTCACCAACAATATCATTCCATATTGGATGCATTAAAAGCATCAGAGCTCTGTCTGTGTGTTGGCATACACACGACCATTCCATAATATCCATTAGGTGCCTCAAAAGCATCAAAACTCTATCCATGTGTTGGCCATGTGTGACCATTTCATGACACCCACTAGGTGCTCTAAAGGCACCGAACCTATGCCCGTGTGCGGGATCACACGCGGTCTATTTGCATTGCCTTTTCGCATAGCATAGGGGCATCCGCGGAATGTCTAAAATATATAATAGGGTAAATCATCTTCATTCTTATCTCCACCCATCTGACATCATTCAACCGCATCAACCCATGACCGTGCATCCGATTCATACATAAGCATAAGGCGCTCCCCGAGCGCCAAAAAACTTGGCTCATGTGCCAAACACATTACTTCATCACATTTCATCGCATAAAAGCCTAAGGTGCTCCCCGAGCACCGAAAAGTCATCTGTGTGCCAAGCACTTTGTTCTATCTCACCTCATATCATGCATCATAATCCAAGGTACTCTCTGAGTGCTAAAGATTATGTCAGGCCACCGTGCACATACATGCATCCATGATATCTTACTCCTTGCAAGCAATGTCTTGCTTCGACCCATGGACACCCCAGTGTGTCATTCTTCCCAGGGGCATAACTATGCACCCTATTGCAAGTACCACTTGCTTTGATCCGTGGGCACCCAGTGTGTCATTTCTTCCTAGGGGCATAACTATGCACCCTATTGTAAGTACCACTTGCTTCGATCCATGGACACTCCCGAGTGTCATTTTATCCATGTGGTGTATATTTATACACCACGCTTTACTTTAGCATGCATACATCATCCCCCAACAACATTCATTGCACCTACATGTTTCCCTTCTTGACTTTGCATACACTTCGTTGGTCCCGAATAGTATAGCATGACGTGGCATTACATGATATCACGTGTGCAATTCACCATCCATACACATACACGTTTCATCGCATACTCATGCATGTGTCACTCCCTGTTTGGTATCTCCCACGCATGCACCAGTCGACACTAATGAGTACTCTCATCAGGGGGGAAAGAATCTCGAGGATGGCAAACCCAAGGAGCTTCAACGCCATAACAGATATTGTGAAAGACTATATTGCTTCATCACGATTCTGAAAGGCAGTCAGAGAAGAAGTGGCAGCTATGTTGAGAGAAATGCCGGGGGACGACCTTGACAGAGTAAAGAGACTGAAGGCGAGGTGCGTTGAGTTGGAAACCCGGGTGGCAGAGCTCGAAAGAAAAGTAAAGGGGCATGGCACGGACTCCAATGCTAGTACTGATAAGAAGTAGGATGCCCAAATTACTGACACTTCCCTCAACATATCGAAGGGCCTTCTTATTTTAATTGGGACTTACCTGTGCCGGTCGATCAAAACTAGAAAAGCCTTTTGACACCAGTGCCAACGTTGACCCTATTTCGCAACATATCCGGAGTCCGCATCTTGAAGATAAAGGGACAGTCGCATCCTCTGGGCCTTGCTCGGTGACTAGATTATTCACCATCTGTAGAAAGGTGGGCCTCCTGCAGAGTGTTAGACCATATGTGGCGCCAACACCTAAACAAAAGGGGAACTATTGCAGCTATCATATGTTGGCAGGCCACCAGACCAATAAATGTGTCACTCTACGAAGGAGGATTCAGGAGCTCATTGACGAAGGAAAATTAAGGGTCCCACCTACCTCTAATAAGCACCCAGTGGCAAATAAGGGGACCACTAAAGAAATTCCTCAAACTTCCCGGGGAGGGGAATATGATGAAAAGCTACAAGGTTTGATATGACGAGAGTGGGGCAATGGGGCTAAAGCTGAATTACCGGCTTTCCTAAGCTTGATGAATATGCCTCAAAAAAAGATCCGAAGCAACAAAGAGGGCATTTAGACATGTTAGTACCTATGTAGGGTGTCATACCTTGCTCAAGCAGGAGAATATCTAAAGTTTAGAGCGGTTAAAGCAGAGGCAGTGACTAATCGGGGAATAAAAAAAATCAATACCCTTGGAGTTTTCTTTTTTCGTAGGGGACTTATTTTTGTTTCTACAGTGTATTGATATCATTTTGAATGCAATTCATTTTGTTATTTTCCTACTTATGTGGTGATTGCATGTACATGGCATTATGCATGCATTTGAGCATCTAAAACGACATATCAAACACGCATAATATCAAAATGTATGGTATCAACCTGAATACTATAGGGAACTTAAAAGTAAACCTGGCTCTGATCGAACTCTCTCTTGGAAGGTGAGCTTGTGATGGCACCACCTCCGCCGAGGCATCCGCTGATCCAGTTCAATAATCCCTGTAAGATGCTACTACTCCTGCCCTAGAGTTTCAACTCAAATGGCACGCATGATACCCAAACCATTCCAAACAAAAAACTATTATTGAAACTCAAAACCCTACTTCAAAATGAAGCCCCAAGCTTAATCCCATGTCCAAGAGGGCATCCCGCGCTAAAACCCCAAAGCTCAAAATTCCAACCTCACCAAGACATCCAACCCGTAGGGAATTCAAATGGTTTTCATCACCTTCATCACCCACTATGTGCAAAATGCTGAAGCAGTCTTGGTTGCAGTGCATATATCATCCTGTTCGTGTGACATTCACATGTACATGACACAATTTTTCCATAGGACTAGATGTGAAAGAGTTGAAATGCAAACGGTGATTGACCCCAAAATGAATGAACAACTTAGCCAATTACTTGATTTAGGAGAGGAGGGTGAGAAAGGAAAATCAAAGTTAATGGTAAAAAGTTAGGATGATAGAGTTGGCTTGGTGAAGGTTTTTAAGTCAAAAAGGTTAATTTAGTGGCTTTGGGTGATCTAAGGGATAATTAGTAGTTAGGGTTAGGCTCATTTAAGTCAAGGGGTTAATCCTACGGGTCTCCACATATTAAGCTCTCGATGCCAAGTACAAAACGACACCGGGTTCTACGATCTAGTGTGCCACGATTGTTTTTACCCTCACAAAGAAATAGAACCGATGTGAAATGGTTCTAAAGGCTTAAATTCTCATAAGTGTACTAGGGGTTGTATGCTAGGTCGTGTGACTCAACCAATGTTCCAAGGCGTAATCCTAGCTCGATCATGCAAGTAGAGGTAGAGGGTTAATTCCCTGATGCAACCTTAATGACAAATCTAACCAATGGTTACCATCAAGAATCACAAATCACGCACAAACAAGCTAATGACTTGCAAACAACTCCTAGTATCCCTAGCCAATTGCTACCAATCCAAGCACAGAGACTTAGGTTCGAGGGTGGATTAAGCAATGTTATTCAAACAACAATTGACACATAAACAACCTAAAAACACTATCAAACCAAAAACAAACCAAAACCAACTCCACATGCATTAAAAACTACAACCTAAATCTAACCAAAAACCAACGCAAAACATCCAAATATGCAAAAACACCAACAAACATATGAAACAAACAATCAAAAAGTGCAATGTAAAAAAAAAAGCAAAAGAAGGGGAGAAATCCCTTTACCCACCCCACACCTAGATTGCACTTACTTCCAAAAGTGCAATGGAAGAAGGAGCAAACTAAGTGGGAAAGGAAAAGGGTTACCTCACATATCGGGGGCTGGTGGCGACGGGTATGGCCACCCTTGGGCTGCACAGAAACGAGAGGCGAACACCTCGATGTTGGCGAGCTGAGCTGCTTGCCTATCAAGGCGCGTGTTCATCCGCTGCTCAAGCAGAACCTGATGGACGGTTAAGCCTTCCAGTTGTTCAATTATGCCATCCAACCGTCCTTCGATCCGCCCCATAAAATCTAGGCCCACTGAAACATTCTCCTCATCCTCCTCGCTATCCTCAACTTCCTCACTCTCGTCCTCCTCATCTACGTCCATAGGAGCCTTTCCCCTACTCGAACCTCCTGCACTTGAAGTACCTGCAGCTGTCACAACATGGGAGCAAGACAAGATTCCCCTCGAAAGCTTCTTGGGAAGGATGCTATCGAGGTTCCTATAAAAAGTATTACTATGAAAGAAGCACGCAATACAAGTTACAATATGTCCTAACCCTAGTTCGGACTTAGCTCGGTTGTGGTGGTTGTATAAGGCTTCCATGACAAAGAAGCCCATATGCACCTTAATCTCACTATGCACATGCCATAGGATTAAAAGTTCAAATGCATTAACTTGGTTGCTCTCAGTTTTTCCCGAAAAATTAAAACACACAAATTTGTGAATTAATTGCAAGATAGGGTCATGAATTTGGGAAGTTTTGGCAAACCTAGGTTGGTATACCCCTTGCCCTACCATGCGCCAAAATTTCTTGGCATCCATATTCTCCGGCCATTTGTAACCATTCCCCTCAATACCTATGCAAGCCTTAAGGCCCTCAATATCTAAAGACCGTTTAGTACCAAAGAGGCGGAATGTCATGCTCCTAAGGCCCGTATCAGGGTTTGTTTTAAAGCTTAAGGTGGAGTAGAATTTGAGGTTTAACTCCCTAAAGACGGGTGGATTAGACTTCACAAACTCATACCACCCTAGACTAGTCAATTTAGCTCATACCGCCTCCGACCTATCTTGCACAAATAAAAATTCCCAATTGAAAGTTCGGAAGGGGGTGCTTTCTAAAGGAAATAGGGTTTTGTATTTTTTACCTTCATCATCCGAAAGTAAAGGGAAGGGGCATTTATACTTCCTTGAGAGGCTTGTCAAAGGGGCCATCAGCTGTTCCGTAGGTAATTCGTCGCGTGGCACCGGTTCCGGTGATGGGTCTATGGGCCGTCGTGACGAACCGTGTCTCCGATCGGCGACGGTCTTCTTCTTCATCCTACAATTGCACAACCATAAAAATAAAACAAAAATCAAAAACAAAAGAACCCAAATCCAAAGAAAACCTACTGTCATAAATACAAACCACTAAAAAGAAAAAGAATGCAAAACAATCATCCTATTAAGCAGTCAATCAATCAAAATCAAAGTGAGAAAAAGAACAAACAATAAAAAGAGTAAAGGGAGAACAAAGCATGAATTCATACCTGGTTGCAAGGAAAATGAAGCAAAAGAAAATCCTAGGGCGAAATCAAAGTGGAAGAGAAGGTGAGAGGGAGAAGATGAGAAAGGAAGGAAGAATAAGGGAAGAGAGGGAGAAGGGGAGAAAGGAAGGAAGAATAAGGGAAGAGAGGGAGAAGAGGAGAGTTGGTTCTAGAGAGAGAAAGTAGAGAGGGAGAGAGAAAGTGAGGGCACGCCGGCGTGCTGCCTTGAAAATTGCATATGTGGCACGGCGTGCTCTAATTTTGACACGGCGTGCTGTTCTCTCTTCAACAACTCACTTTAGAAACAGCGCGACGGCACGTTGGCGTGCTGTATTGGCACGTCGTGCCGCCTTGAAGACCCTGTAATTGGCACGGCGTGCTGCTTGCTTATGCACAACCCTCTTCCGGAACAGCACGATGACACGTGGGCGTGCTGTATTGGCACGTCGTGCCACTTTGAAGACCATCACTTTGGCACGGCGTGCTCAATGTCAGTCACGGCGTGCTGAATTGCTCTTGCACGTGATTTCGGAACAGCGGCCTGGCACGATTACGTGCCACCCTGGCACGCCACGTGCTACTTCCAATTTCACCTTGGCACGGCGTGCTGCTTGTGACACGGCATGCCAATCTGAATTCTGCCAACCTTTACTTTTTTCCACATTTTGATCATGATTTTTGATTAACTTGCTTAATTACCTATTCCTACACACAAAACACACACACAAAAAAAAACATATTAACACAAAAATTAATGTACAAGGGAGGCACACGTACCTCATTGCTCTGTTTATAGTCGGAATAGCTCGACTTCTACATCCATGATTTAGCATTACACATCACGAAGGAGTAAGACTTGCTTCTCCTCCTTCATTCCTCCACTGACGTAGGGCTTCAACCGATGCCCGTTTACTTGTTGAATTCCCTCCGGGGTTTCAATTTCCACGATTCCGGAGGGGTAGACCTTATGCACGGTAAACGGCCCCGTCCATCGACTTCTCAGTTTGCCCGGAAAGAGTTTCAACCGGGAGTTATACAAGAGCACCAACTCCCCTTGGTTGAAACCTTTCTTTGTTACATGCTGGTCATGCAACTTCTTGGTCCTCTCCTTGTAAATCTTGGCATTCTCATATGAACTCAACCGAAGCTCATCTAGCTCCATGAGTTGCCTTAATCGAAGCTCACCTGCAGCTTGCATATCAAAGTTAAGAAATTTTAAAGCCCAATATGCCTTGTGCTCTAGTTCTACAGGTAGATGACAGGATTTACCGAAGACTAAACGGTAAGGGGACATCCCTATAGGTGTCTTAAAAGCAGTCCGATATGCCCATAGTGCATCGTCTAACCTTAGACTCCAATCTTTCCTAGATGCACTTACCGTTTTTTCTAAGATTCGTTTTAGTTCCCTATTTGAAACCTCAACCTGCCCACTCATCTGAGGATGGTAAGGAGTTGCTACCTTATGCTTAACCCCATACTTATGCAAAAGATTGTCAAATTGTCTATTACAAAAATGGGAACCCCCATCACTGATGATAGCCCTTGGGGTTCCAAACCTAGTAAGAATGTTTTTCTTTAGAAACTTGACAACGACCCTTGCATCGTTGGTTGGTAAAGCGACAGCTTCTACCCACTTAGACACATATTCAACCGCCACAAGAATGTATTGGTTGTTGTGAGATATTGGGAAGGGTCCCATGAAATCTATGCCCCAAACATCAAAAAGTTCACACACTAAGATACCCTGTTGGAGCATTTCATTCTTTTGGGAGATATTTCCCGTCCTTTGACATGCATCACAGGCTCGAATATAACTAATGACATCCTGTTTCATGGTTGGCCTATAAAACCCACTAGATAAAATTTTTCCTACAGTTCTATCGGGTCCAAAATGGCCACCCGCTTCTCTATCATGACACATCTCAATAATGGAGGGAACCTCCTCACAAGCAACACACCGCTTAATCACATTATCAGCGCATAATCTAAAAAGATAAGGGTCATCCCAAAAATAATCTTTAGCATCATGAAAGAATTTACGTCTCTGTGCATGTGAGAGGTTAGGTGGAAGAATGTTACCGACTTTGAAGTTTGCGATGTCCGCAAACCATGGTATAGAGGTTACCCCACACAACTGTTCATCGGGGAATGTGTCACGGATGTCTGCTTCCGGAGAGGATACGGATCCTTCACTTGGTAGTCTTGATAAATGGTCGGCCACTACGTTCTCTACTCCCTTCTTATCCTTAATCTCCACATCAAACTCCTAGAGGAGTAGAATCCATTGAATCAACCTGGGCTTTGCATCCTGTTTAGCCAACAAATACTTAAGAGCAGCATGGTCAGTATACACAATGACTATTGATAAGACCAAGTAAGACCTGAACTTATCAAAAGCAAACACGACAGCTAGTTCTTTCTTAGTCACAGTATAATTCATTTGAGCACCGTTTAATGTCTTACTAGCATAGTAAATTGGGTGAAAAATTTTGTTCACCCTCTGACCTAAACATGCCCCAACAGCTATGTCACTTGCATCGCACATAAGTTCAAAAGGGATTTCCCAATTCGGACTCACCATGATCGGTGCCTCAATCAATTTCTGCTTAAGCAAATTAAAAGCATACATACACTCATCATTGAAATTAAATGGGGAATCCTTTAGGAGGAACTCAGTCAATGGCTTAGCAATCTTAGAAAAATTTTTCACAAAACGCCTGTAAAAGCCCGCATGTCCCAAGAAGCTCCTAACTAACTTAACCGAACTTGGGGGAGGCAGTTTCTCAATCACATCAATCTTGGCCGGATCGACCTCGATCCCCTTTCCCGACACCTTATGCCCTAAGACAATGTAATCCCAGACCATGAATTGACACTTCTCCCAACTAAGTGCCAAATTGGTGTCTTCACATCTCTGAAGCACCTGGTCCAAGTTCCCCAAGCATGACTCAAACGTATGACCAACAACAAAAAAATCATCCATAAAGACTTTCATAAAATCCTCAATCATATCAGCAAAAGTGGCTAGCATGCATCTTTGAAAGGTGGCCGGGGCATTACACAACCCAAAAGGCATCTGCCTATATGCAAATGTCCCGTATGGACACGTAAACGTGGTTTTCTCTTGATCGAGAGGGTCCACTGGAATTTGCATATACCCCGGATAGCCCAGCCAATGTACAAAAATATTCATGCCCGGCCATCCTTTCTAACATTTGATCAATAAATGGTAATGGAAAATGATCTTTTCGGGTGGCGTCATTCAGCTTCCTATAATCAATACACATACGCCAACCCGTGACAGCTCTAATAGGGATTAGTTCCCCTTTATCATTTTTCACTACCGTCGTGCCTCCCTTTTTAGGCACACAATGGACGGGACTCACCCACTGACTATCAGAAATAGGAAAGATGATACTTGCGTCGAGGAGTTTTATCACCTCGGTTCTTACCACTTCCTTCATGTTTGGGTTCAACCGACGCTGAGGCTGTGCACACGGTTTTACCTCATCTTCCAGGAAAATTCTATGCATGCAAAACGTCGGACTTATTCCCTTAATGTCGTGGATTGTCCACCCGAATGCTCCTTTGTGCTTCCTTAGCACCTCTAGCAGCTTGTCCTCCTCCTCTCCTGTCAACAAAGAAGAGATTACAACTGGTAAGTCCTTTGGAGGATGCAGAAAGACATATTTAAGGTTAGGGGGAAGGGCTTTGAGCTCCAATGATGGAGGTTCCTCCAATGAGGATTTAGGTACCGGCTTGACTTCACGCTCCAGCTTATCAAACCGTCCCTTCACCCATGAGCATTCCTTACTTAACACTTCATTCGCCTCACTTTCACTTAAGCCTTCTCCTATGATGCATTCTAGTTCACTGCACAAATTCTCACTCACACAAGCATCAATAGGACAAAAGGAGTCCACAAAATTACAATTTTCAACATCTAATGGATATTTCATTGAGTTATAGACGTTGAAACTTACCTCCTCGTTGTGCAACCTAAGAATAATCTTACCTTCCTGGACATCTATCAAAGTCCTACCGGTTGCGAGAAAAGGTCTTCCAAGTAGAAGGGGCACCGAGCTATCTTCCTCCATATCCATTACCACAAAGTCTGCGGGGAAGATAAACTTGTCCACCTTTACTAACACATCCTCGACCACCCCCTTTGGTCTCGTGAAAGATCTATCCGCCAATTGGAGGGTCATATTGGTTGGCTTTGGGTTTCCCAATCCGAGTCTCCTGAAAAACAACAGAGGCATCAAATTTATACTTGCACCCAAATCACATAGGGCATTGGCAATCTCCAAGTTTCCTATCCGGCATGGAATAGTAAAACTGCCCCTATCTTTGAGCTTAGGTGGGAGTTTGTTAGTGATAATCGCTGAACATTCCTCTGTTAAAGCCACCACTTCGTCCTCGCCTAGCTTTCTTTTCCCTACAAGAAGTTCTTTAAAGAAGTTAGCATAAGAGGGCATCTCTTGGAGAGCCTTAGTCAATGGCATATTAAATTCTAACTTCTTAAAAATTTCCAGGAATTTGGAATATTTCTGCTCCAGTTTATCTTTCTTCTCCCTTTGAGGATAGGGAAGTTTAGGCACGTAGGCTCTCACTGGGTCAGGAATTTTCCCTTTTTCATTTGTGCTAGGTTCGGGTTTAGAAATCGAGTCGGGGTTGCTTACCTCTCCTGACTCTTCACTTACCTCAGTAGGTTGGGATGGAATATCAGCGTTTTGCACTCAGTCCTCCACTTGCCTACCACTTCGTAGGGTTATAACTTGAGCTGTCTCCCGTTGATTACCCTTAGGGTTTTGTTCAGTTCTACTCGGGAGTGCTCCTTGAGGTCTCTCCTGCCTCTCCCTACTCATTTGAGCCACCTGCTTACCCAAATCCCTACAGTATGCTTCATTATCAGCAAGCTGAGACGAGATGTCTTTTAATAAAGACAAAACCGTCTCATCTTGCTTAGACTGTTGAGGTTGCTGTGAGGATTGATCATTAGGAATAAATGGGGCCATACCTAACCCCTGCTCACGGTGCTCATAATGGAACCCGGAAGGAGGTCTCAACACATTTTGGTTATTACCATAAGACATTTTCGGGTGTTGATACCTTCTTCCGTAATTATTATTATTATTGAAATTTTGTGGGTAAGAGTTAGAATTATTGTACCTTTGGTTTCCTCCCACAAAACTTATGTTTTCGGACGATTGGGTGAATGGGTTGCCTAATGCACATTCTTGCCCGGGATGCTCCGCTCCATATGATACACACAACACTGGCTGGTATTGTGGCCCATTTAAATTCAGGCAGGACATCAACAGGTCCAGCTTCTTATTCACATAGTCCATGGCTGCATCTTGGCGTCCCAAATCCGCAGCCCGAACCTCATTCCTTGTTGGCATGTCCGACTGCCACAAGATACTCTTTCTAGCCAGCTCCGCAATCAACTCCTCGGCTTGTGTAGCAGTCTTCTTAAAAATGTCCCCACCTGCAGAAGAATCAATAATGGCACGGTTAGCTGGTGTCAAACCATGATAAAACGTGCTTACCTGAGTAAATCGCGGCATGTCATAGTGCGGACAGTTCCGCAATAACCGTTGAAACCTCTGCCATGCTTCATTAAGAGTCTCAGTCCCAAATTTCCAGAATCCCATGATCTCGTTCCTTAACTGGACCATTTTTGATGGTGGGAAGTAGTACGCTAAGAACTGCTCTTCCAATTGATCCCATGAAGTCACTGATCCAGACCTCAAAGACTTGTACCATTCCATTGCTCCCCCGCATAATGAGAAGGGAAACAACTTCAACCGCATAGCATCTTGGGGCACCCCACCGATTATGACTGTGTCGGCCACCATAAGAAACCAGTCTAAATGATCATTGGGGTTGTCACTTATTCCGCCACTGAATAGTCCGTTCCCTTGGATCAAATTGATCATGCTGGACTTCAACTCAAAGTGATTAGCAGTAATGGCTGGGATAACCACTCCGGATCTGTTCCGGGGCCGATGTTGAGCCATCAGGTCAGTCATGACCATGTTGTCTCTATCACCACCCCTTCTTCTATCAAACTCCTCCCGCTCATGCCAGAGTCGCTCTTGCTCAACTCTTTCCCGAAGCTGTCTCTCCTTTTCCTCCTGTTGCTGATGATCCATTTGGATAATTCGCTCTTGTTGTACTCTGCGATTCCTGCTACACAAACGTTCAATCTGAGGGTTATAAGGTAAAAGCTCAGGGTATTGAGAGCGAGTTCGCATAAGCTAGAAAACACACACATAGAAAATAAGGAAAACTAATTTGCAACAAATATCCACAGAAAAGAAAAATTATTTAACTATATGCACAAGAACAGTGCCTAGATCAGCAAATAGACTTTTGGCTCAATGATGCAGAAAAATAAATCTCCCCAGTAACGGCGCCAAAAACTTGATGGGTCCTAGGCGAAGTATTGAAACTAAACCTAGAAACGCACAACTAAGGCAGTGTACCTATCATTGACAAGTAATAATTCTTGTTGGTCCAGGTATCGATCCCACAGAGAAAAATATTCTACAAACACTAAACTACTCGGGTTCCTTGCGTGTCCTAGGCGGAACTTAGTTTTTGGATTCGATTATACTAACAACTAATTATCCTACTCCTAGTTGATCTATTCCAGCTTACTTTGCACTTGAATTTGGGTTATCAATTGGCAGTTTACCGACCTATTAATGCTAATGGAGACGGCTTTATCAACTAACTAAAATAGATGAATTTAAATGAACAATTAACCCTTAATTATGTTCTTTCGATAATTCAACCTAGCGTGACTAGATCTTTTAAGTCCTTAGCCGGTTTCCCTTGTTTAGAGACGGTTTAATTCTAAAGCTCAGAAAATAGGGGCACGTAAGTTCCACAGTGTCGTCAATACTAATGGTTTCCTAGGTGTCAATCTAAGTAATGCCACAAATATGAACTTAATAGATTAAGATCTTATGAGACTAGATTATCATTAAAGGAATTGCATAAAGAAGAGGAATAAAGATTGAAATTAAATTGCAATCAATTGTATTAATCAAGGAAGGTGAAATGAATTCAATTTTACAACCAAACACAATAAATTGTGGAATCAAAAACTAACTTAATCAAATTACAAAGGCGAAGAAGAAAAACTTATGCCCTTTTGGTCCGATTAACCGGATTCCGACGGTGTGAAGATGCTTGGGGTGTACCTCTATAGACAAACTCAAGCCGGAACCAAGAACATCGCAAAAGGGGAAGGTTCTATGTAAAACTACTACCAATTGATGGTTCAAAACTCAAAGAAAACAAATAGTTCAAGCTAAAACCTAGCTACAAGTTTCTGCTCTCCCTCTAAAAGTCTGGAAAAAGATCCTTAAAACTCAGAAAATAACCTATTTATACGGCTAGGTTAAAACCAGGAAAAAGAAAAGATGAAAGTAGGGCAACAGCAGAATTCCGGAGCTCGGCACGCCGTGCTGGTGGAAGTGGCACACCGTGCTATGCAGAATTGGGGGTGGCATGCCGTGCTGCTGGAGGTGGCACGCCGTGCTGCTGGAGGTGGCACGCCGTGCTGCTGGAGGTGGCACGCCGTGCTGTGTAGTTTTGGGCTTGGCACGCCGCGCTGGCCTGAGTGGCACGTTTTCATGCCACTCCACTGGATTGCATCTCTTGGCCCGCCGGATTGGCACACCGTGCCCTAATTGTGGCACGCCGTGCCACCTTGATTTTCAGCACTTCAAACTCTTCCTTGCCGCCGATGCTCCAACTTCCTGTCCGGGTCATAATACCTGTCCAAAACAAGCATAAAGAAACATAACCGCACCAATGCCACGGACCTTAAAAACGACATATTGTCCAAAATTACAAAAACAACCCTAGAAAACACGAAAAATACTAAAAGTTATAAAAATCTATCCAAAACATAAAAATCACAAAATACTCAAAAACTACACAAACATTCACACAAAAGACTCTAAAAATTGCCGTTCAAACCACGAAATTGCCTAAAAGATAAAGTCAAAAACCGACCTTATCACATGTACATGACATTACGCATGCATTGTTCATTTAAAAAGCATATTAAACACGCATGACATGCATGGATTTGAATGCATTAGGAAAACCAACAGATGGCAATGGCTTGGGCTAAGTCCTTCAACCAAAAAAAAAAAAGAAGGGGATCGGTGTAGACAGAAGTCTTTTTTCCCTCTCATACGTGGCCACCATAGCTAACACTGGAGTGTCTCATAGCATTAAAAGGTAATCTCCAACTCTCGGCATTGTCAGATCGTTCCCTCCTATCTGTGAAAGATTTAGACTTTACTATCTTCAAAACCAAAGCTTTTCCCATTTCTTTTTCTAATTTCTTCCACACCTTCAACACCCTTTGTCTTCCGTTTACCACCCAACCACCTGTTGGAGATTGTGCCCTAAGGCCAATATTGGATTATGTAATTTGACTTCTAAGATTAATCTAGTGTAGATTAATATTATCATTTATGTTTGTATGTTAGCATTTATGATAAGTATCCATGAATAAATCGTGTTATTCTAAATATCCCTAGTCGATTGTTATTATGGGAATAATAACAAACTAAGACTAGTGTGAGTGATAATGGATATTCATAAGATGAATATAGTGTATACAGATACAGATTATACTCACGGGTAATATGTTAGAGAACATGTTACTGGAGACCCACTATGAGATCAAGTTCATGGTCATGTGTCACAACTGATCTTGATTATAGTAGTGTCATTAGCTGATTCCTTTGACCTGAGGTCACCATTGATTCCGGGATGAACTCATGTTGTGCTTTGACGCAGTCAAACGCTGCTTGTAACAGAGTAGTTATAAAGGCTGTGATTGGGTACAATATGACTCATGCTTTGGGATGTGAGTGACAGATATGGGATTTTGTCCCTCTCTATCAAGAGAGCGATATCACTGGGCCCCTCGATAAGTAAGACTGTTAAATGCATGGCCGTGCTCAAATAATTGATAGAGTATCAATTGATTTGTCTAAACAGTTTACTTTGAGATCGAGAAAGCATATGATTAATTATATAAGATTGACAAGTGTACCATGTCTTATGATTAATCATGATATCAAAGAGACAAAAGGGAATATGACATTCTATAAATAGGTATTGGATCATTCCAATCATGTTAATTGGGTAGTCGTAATGGCTTGCTAGAGTCCGCTTGTGACCTATAAGGACATTATGGTAATTTCCTTATTGCCAATTAATATGAACCTATGGGGTCACACACAAAGAGCAAAATGAAGTTCATCTTTTCGGGTATAAATTATTATTGGATAATAATTTATGAATGAGAAAGAGAATAAATATATATATAATGATATATATATTTATATATATATATGTATATATAAATATTAATATGATTAATATTGCATAAAGTATGCTACATATTATAATTTAATTATATAGAGATATAATTAATTATAATATCAATATACATATGTGTATGATGGAGAATGGAATTGATTTAATATTAATTGAGAATTAATATTAAGTTGTGTGGGTTAATTTATAATTATAACTAATAAGGGTATTAAGTTATAATTATAATTAAGTTTAATGGATATAAAAGGAAGTTTTATAACCTAAAATCAAAAACCCTAGCCTACACATAAGATGCAGTTTTTTCTGCAGCCTCCATGGAGCCAGCCGACTTCACCCTTCTCCTTCACCCAAGGTTTTCGAAACTTTGGCTTTTCCATTCGAAGAAATCGTTCTTCAATCCCGGCGCTAGCACGCGGTGAATGAATTGCTCCGTGTGGATCAACCGTAGAGGGAAGCTACTTTGGTTCCTAATTGATTCAAAACCTACAAAGAATTAAGGTAATTCTTTAACCCTCCTTCCAATTCAATGCAATGTACATGGGTCCTTGGTGGGGATTAATCCTTTTATTTCCGCTGCGTATTGTTTTTGTGCGATTAATTCCCCAACAGTGGTATCAGAGCCACTTGTGCATTGGTTGAATTGGATCTGTTATTTTGATTAGATCAAAATGCATGTTAGGGTTTGTGTGTTTTGATTTAGGGTTCTTTTGTTATTGTGAATAACAAATTGAAATTTGATTTCAATGTTGGTCATTATGAATGATTTGTTCTGTTATTGTGAATAACTATTTTGAGTTGATTTGGAATTGATCATTGTGAATGATGTGTTTTCTTCAATTGTTTTGCTCATTTCGTGCACTGGAAATCGTTTCCAGATATGAGTTCAGTTCCGAACTCGTCGGCGTGCAGGTGCTGCACGCCGTGTTAACATGCTGTGCACGCCGTGTGCTGTCTTTGCACGGCGTGCAACTGGAAATTGTTTCCAGTATTGGCTCTCAGTTCGGAACACGACGGCGTGCAGGCTCTGCACGCCGTGCAAACATGAAGTGCACGCCGTGTGATGTTTTGGCACGGCGTGCAACCGGAAATTGGTTCCGTGCGTGCTGAGACACAGCGAGGAACACGGCGCCGTGCAAGTGCTGCACGCCGTGCAAACCGGTTTTGCACGCCGTGTTCCCTTGGTGCTGCCGTGTAGAAATTGTTTCTACACATTTAGCCTTTTCAAATCAATTCCTCAATGCAATAAGATTGTATTTTGCCTTTGAACCCTAAATCTTGTAGGTATGAAATTATTGTGATAATTTTATGCATGGTGTTGTGGTATGGTTTTTGAACCCCGTGGATGTTTTTTTGTTTTCCTTTGGTTTTGGTGGATGTAAGTTTTTTATAAATACGGCCTGCGAGTCGTTTGTATTTATGTAATCTTATTTTCTAGATAAATTGTATAGGATGCAATTTATTGTTTGTAAATCTTATTTTACTAGAAAATTGTATAGGATACAATTTTGTTAAATATGTGAATCCATGAGATGATGCCAAGGAACAAAGACGTGAGGACGGATCCAAGGGGTGCGGGAGAGCTGTGACCATGCGATGGTTACAACCACCTAGGAAATGACCTGTTGATTTTCATATTGGCCTATGAAAATCAATGTAGATAAAACCATACCATAACACGGTTTTTCGAGTCTATTGCATGTTTTATATTTTGATGCCATGTGATGCCATGCCTAGTATGAAATATGCATGCTAGATGAATGTATGACATTGGATGCCATGCTAGGATTAATGTTAACTTGGAAAGTTTAATATTAATGCCATGTTTTGTATATGATAAAATTCTAATCACGGGATTTATAAACCCTAAATAAACTTATGAAGTTTATATTTTTGCCACCCAATTACGTATAACACTTGTCAAGTACTATGTTCGCATCATGGTATACCGCCAGGGCGGGTACGCATGTTGTGACCTTAGCGAAGCAATAATATGAGAAAAGGTGATTCTCATTGTGTTGTAATTGGTTTAACTAAAGGGTTAATCAAAAAGGTGTTTGAGCCCGAGGCAAAGATGAGATGAGTAACATACAATTAAACATGATATATGATATCATGCATCTCATAAATTAGAAGAGTTGCATAATGATGCAATTGGCAAAGAAGTGCACATCCAAAATATGTTTAAATGGTTTAAAGCATGATTTTGAGTCTTTGCCTACCGAAATTATATTTAATCATAGGGACATGCCAAAGCAGTGCTATGGTTAAGTATGGATTTTGGATCTTCACCCACTTGAATATTTTAAAGGGTTTTATAATTTAAGTGGGAGCACTTAAATAAAAATCTTTACACGCTTTATTATAGTTATGATTGCTATTATCATGGTCTCGATTGTTATTGAACCTTGAGAATTGTTCTCAAATCAAAAGGAATCATATGTTCTCAATAATCCTTTTGCCCAATGAACCACTAGCAATTGTAACACGAGTATAAAAGATGCTTACTTGAAGCATCGAAGGGACTCTGTTTAAAATTTATTATCTTACACTTGCCACCAATTCTTCCGCACGTGGAAGTTTTACTTGAGGTATATGATACATCACAAATGGAAATGTTCCATCAGTTAGTAAGCAAGAAAAGATAAGTGTCTGAGGCAACATTTTCTCATTGGCCTCCAAAAGGCATTAAGATGTGATCTTGAATTCATTATTTGATAGTCATTGGTGATGAACTATCATTTGAATGACATGGGGAAAATTGTGAATTAGTTGCATAGGATGCAAAAGAATGTTAAGTTATCCATAAAGGATAAGCCCGCCTCGAATTGTGTGCTTATGGTTCAAAAGGAAAAGGATAAAAGAAAGGTCGAAAAGCATAAAGACCGAAAGGTTCGGGTGAAAGTGCTTTAAAGGCCAAAGCTGTTGGCATAGAGAGATCTCCAAAAGAAGGGTGTTGCCATTTCTAGAATGAATCGTTCATTAGAATGGAAATAGCAAACTTTGTTTGGAGAACTATAAGAAGATGAAAGGCAGTAAGACTGCTACCTTAAGTATTTATTAACTATTCTACTTTTGTTTCTATATCAAAGGTATTAGATACCAGTTGTGGATCTCATATTAGTAGAATATGATGAATCGCAACTTGAATAGAAACCTTATGAAGGTGAAAGGTAGAATGCGAATAGGCAAGAGAAGCAAAGGTTGTTACTCAAAGGTTATGAACTTTTACATGTGAGTTACGAACTCTTGTTGCCTATTGAGCTTGTTGGCTTAAGTAAACAAATGTTGTTTATTTTATAATTGTGAATTATAAACTTTATAAAGACATGATTATGAGATGTAGATTTACATAATTGTCTTTATATGTGGAGCCCATCTGTAACATAAATACTGTAAGGATCGAATCAAATAGTTTGATTAAACCTATTTTGGCAATGTTGTCTTGGAGACATAAGCAAAGTCGCATTACGAAACTCCATGAGAATGGACTTTTGGATTCATGAGATTATGAATCATCTTGAATCATGCAAATGTTGTTTATAGTAAAAGATGACAAAAGTGGTTCTTTGCTAAAAGTAGTTAAAGAATAATCGATTTATTAAGCATTATACATGTGGATGTATATGAATTATAAATCAACTGCTAAAAGAGGTTTTAATACTTCATTATTTTGTGGAACTTTTCACTAGATAAGTGTATCTAATGAAACACGAGTTTGGAACTTTTGAAGTGTTCAAAAGCTTGTAAAAGGAGTATGAAGTATATTGACAAGATAGTAAAGTCACTTAGATATGATCCGAGTGGTGAATATTTGAGTCAAGATTTTGACAATCATCTTAGAGATTGTGGGACTGTCTCACAATTGACTCCTCCAAGTACGCCACAAAGTATGTTGTGTCGAAAAGGGAGTAGTCGAACTCTATACAGATATAGTTCAATCTATGATGAAGTCAAGATTGATCATCGTTTTCTCGAAAATATGCCATTAAAGCAGCTGTGTATATTGTGAACCAAGTTCCGTCTAAAACAATTCATGAATCAACATATGAGATATGGTTGGGTAAGAGACCCAAATTGTTTCATTGAATAAGTTTAGGGCTGTAAAGCTTATTTCGAATAAGTTGGCACCTAAATTTAAATGTCGTATTTTGGATTACTCAAAAAGAAAATAGGAGTTGTTACTCCTGTGTTTCTTTGGGATACAAAATAGTTGTAGCTAGAAATGGTTTCCCCTTGAAGAGGGAGTTAATTTCTAGAAGAGTTAGTGGGAGTAAAGTACACCTACAAAAACTCGTAATTCACAAAGTGACATTAACGTTGAAGAGGAACATGGAAATGGTTTCATGATCATTGTTGAAATTACACAAGTCCAATGAAAGTCTAGTAGAATACTACATGAATAGGAGAGATATGGATTTCTCAAAATCATGATGTAGTTTTACTAGATTGGAATAAGTCTTCTTTTATGAAGAAGCAATGTTAGATTTTGAATCTAATGAGTGACTTGATGCTACAAAGGTTGAAGATAAGTCCATGTCTGACAATCAAAGTATAGACTTTGATAAATCTTTTAAAAGATGCATATGCAATGGTTGCAAGTGAGTTTTCAAATTGAAAAACCGACATGAATGGTGATCTTCAAACTTATAAAGCACGACTAGTGACAAAAAGGGGTAATAAACAAGTTCATAGTAGTGACTATGAGGATACGAACAAATTCATAGTAGGACTATGATAAAATCCTTTTTCGTCATTAATCATGATCAAGTCAAATTGAGTTCTTGTTGCCACATCCGCATAATATGATTATAAAATATGGCAAATGGATATCAAAATCTGTTTTCTACGTGAAAACATGATTGAGGATGTGTACGTGACACAACCCAAAGTTTTTGAGCATCCAAAGAATTCAAATAGCGTATGCAACCAAAGATTCTTATAAGGATCGAAACATGCATCAAATAGTTGGAATCATAGTTTTGATAAAGAAATCAAATGGTTTGATTTTATCAAAAGGATGATGAATCTTGTGTTTCAAAAGGATCAGTGGGAGCATATCGGTATTCCTAACGCTATATGTGGATGACATATGGCTTGTTGGAAATAACATTCTTACCTTGCAAGAAGTAAAATCTTGGCTAAGAAAGTAATTTCGGTTAATGTTATAAGCATGACTGCCTGTGTTCTTGAAATTGGAATCTATAGAGATAGATCTAAAAGAATGTTTTGGCTTAAGTCAAAGCATTGAAAGCGTTCAATGTAAAAAGACTTAATAGAAGCTTGCTTATGTTAACTGCACATATACAACTGATTGCAATTAGTTGCAATATATCAGTCGAGATCTAGTATTCTCTTAAAAAGAGATGTTATGATTTTGAAAGGTTCAAAATAAAACAATATAGCTAAATATCTATAATAGTAGTCAAAGTATATTGTTACATATGATGTAAAAGAAATTTTGGATGAAGAAGTTCATCAAAATTTTTGTGTTTTGTTCTAAGCATTGCTTATCCTGTGAGACTATTGTAGGGACAATAGTTCAATGCGTAAGAACCTTGTATGACACAAGCATATACTTAGGCGTTTTTCACTAATTTAGAGAGGCTGTCTCTAAAGAGAGAGTGAAAATGTGTAAAGTAACAACTGAAGGTAAAATTAATAATTCACTGACAAAGACTCCTGCACGAGTGAATACATGAAAGTCATGTAGGTCAATGGGTATGAGATACATGTATGATTGGCCATAGTGCAAGTGGGAGATTGTTGGAGATTGTGCCCTAAGGCCAATATTGGATTATGTAATTTGACTTCTAAGATTAATCTAGTGTAGATTAATATTATCATTTATGTTTGTATGTTAGCATTTATGATAAGTATCCATGAATAAATCGTGTTATTCTAAATATCCCTAGTCGATTGTTATTATGGGAATAATAACAAACTAAGACTAGTGTGAGTGATAATGGATATTCATAAGATGAATATAGTGTATACAGATACAGATTATACTCACGGGTAATATGTTAGAGAACATGTTACTGGAGACCCACTATGAGATCAAGTTCATGGTCATGTGTCACAACTGATCTTGATTATAGTAGTGTCATTAGCTGATTCCTTTGACCTGAGGTCACCATTGATTCCGGGATGAACTCATGTTGTGCTTTGACGCAGTCAAACGCTGCTTGTAACAGAGTAGTTATAAAGGCTGTGATTGGGTACAATATGACTCATGCTTTGGGATGTGAGTGACAGATATGGGATTTTGTCCCTCTCTATCAAGAGAGCGATATCACTGGGCCCCTCGATAAGTAAGACTGTTAAATGCATGGCCGTGCTCAAATAATTGATAGAGTATCAATTGATTTGTCTAAACAGTTTACTTTGAGATCGAGAAAGCATATGATTAATTATATAAGATTGACAAGTGTACCATGTCTTATGATTAATCATGATATCAAAGAGACAAAAGGGAATATGACATTCTATAAATAGGTATTGGATCATTCCAATCATGTTAATTGGGTAGTCGTAATGGCTTGCTAGAGTCCGCTTGTGACCTATAAGGACATTATGGTAATTTCCTTATTGCCAATTAATATGAACCTATGGGGTCACACACAAAGAGCAAAATGAAGTTCATCTTTTCGGGTATAAATTATTATTGGATAATAATTTATGAATGAGAAAGAGAATAAATATATATATAATGATATATATATTTATATATATATATGTATATATAAATATTAATATGATTAATATTGCATAAAGTATGCTACATATTATAATTTAATTATATAGAGATATAATTAATTATAATATCAATATACATATGTGTATGATGGAGAATGGAATTGATTTAATATTAATTGAGAATTAATATTAAGTTGTGTGGGTTAATTTATAATTATAACTAATAAGGGTATTAAGTTATAATTATAATTAAGTTTAATGGATATAAAAGGAAGTTTTATAACCTAAAATCAAAAACCCTAGCCTACACATAAGATGCAGTTTTTTCTGCAGCCTCCATGGAGCCAGCCGACTTCACCCTTCTCCTTCACCCAAGGTTTTCGAAACTTTGGCTTTTCCATTCGAAGAAATCGTTCTTCAATCCCGGCGCTAGCACGCGGTGAATGAATTGCTCTGTGTGGATCAACCGTAGAGGGAAGCTACTTTGGTTCCTAATTGATTCAAAACCTACAAAGAATTAAGGTAATTCTTTAACCCTCCTTCCAATTCAATGCAATGTACATGGGTCCTTGGTGGGGATTAATCCTTTTATTTCCGCTGCGTATTGTTTTTGTGCGATTAATTCCCCAACACCACCAACACCCATTTGACAAAACCCCTTTTTCGTCCTTCCCCTGAACTGATTCTGTGAGGCCTTATTTTCCACCATCAATGACTTCTAACAAGAAATTGAATCCCAATGCTATTCCATATTGTACCATCTTATCACCACAAAGGTAACAGGGACATATGGCAAAGTACTGACTCAATCAGTCTTTGTTTGTCATCAACCTGTACCAGGTGAGGGATTCTCTTTCTATCCCACACCACTTCTCTTCAACCTAAACCCCTAACCACCTATTTTGTAACCTCAGACTTTAGGAAAGCCTTTGATTTCATAACAGAGAAAGGATCTGAATATAAGTACACTTCAGTTGAGATGGAGATTACCCATACGCAAGTAACTATTGGTGCAACTCCTGGATAAGCACTACATGAAAGAGAATGGGAGCAGCAATGTGAAATTAGTGTCAACCACTATGCCTTCCTCTTGTTTTCAAAAACAAAGTGAATAAAGAGTATGCATTTGTAAATTTCACGAACCCAAAAGCCGCATGCCAACTTCAAAGAGCAGTTCATAACAAGAGATGACCACTTTTCTTGTCCAGCAAAGTCCACATTATACGCTGTGCCGGACTTCAGGAAAAGAGTGGCTGGTGAGACATTTTGTAAAATGGATGGTCATCCACCAATAATACTCAACCCAACAAGGGATGGTTCTGTCGAGCAAAATGTGCTACGGAAAGGAAAAGACTGACGCTCACCCCTATGAACTTCACCAACAATGTTGGAGCAACCAGGACTTACAAAGCTTTCAACAATCATGAATGGGATGTTCCCATCAACAGAAAGACTTGCAAAGCCTGTTGTGCTAATATTCAAGGAAAATTTGCGTTTACCAACCATTTCAAGAACTCAGTCTTCAATTGCAACAGAAGTGACTACTTACCAGTGGTTCCCTTCACCTCCTAACCATGGTGTACTTTGCTCTAGGGTTATTATGGCTGGCAGGCATAGGAAAACCACAATTAACTCAAATCATCCTGAATCATGCCATGCCTTGAAAGACTAAAAGCTGTATCCCTCTTTGGAGACTACGTATAAGCTGGAATCTAGGGTGAATTGAGAACATGAACACAGTTCCAGACCCTTAGAGATTTCAGTGGTTAATTGAATCCATCTCAGTGGTCAGCTGTACACCTTGGTGACTTGCCCTTAGCGTATCCCCAGCACATCCTCAAAAAAAAAAGGAAAAAAAAATTATAGTGAAGGGACATTGATCCACACCAGAACCACGGGTTGGATTTTCCTAATGCATTCACATTCATCATATCATAAATGTTTCATATGCTGTTTTGATGCTCAATATGCATGTGTCATGCCATTGCATGTAAATGTCCATATACAGGTTGCCGCACGCAGCAAACCATATCTGATGCAGTGTTTTACAATCAGACATCCAAACACAAGCCTCCAACACCAGGGGCAAGCAAAATTTAAGCCAGGAAACATCATTAAGGACAATCCTACCATGATCTTGGTAGACTTGTCGAAGTGCACTTTTTAATCCTAAGACAAGCCAATGCTAAGAAATCCACTCGGCTGGCGTGCTTTTACAGACTTGGTCATCACTTCAAAAAAAATCTCTAATGAGAGGATTTCCAACACGAAAGGACGTGTTGGTAACAAGAAGAGAGTGACGTTCAGAGTCAGAATCACTTTTGATTTTCCTATCACATTCATTCTGATGTCATCATAATGATATTAGGCATGTTTGATTTTCTGCTTAGATGTTCATATTGCATGCAACGTGCCATTGCATGTAAACATACATCAGTAAGCCATTGCATCCAAACCCACGACAGCTTCAGTGCAATTGTTTCTACGAATAGCAACTACCGGCCCAGCTGTACCATCCCCAGCAGAATTATCCCCGGCATAATGGTCCCCAGCATGATCATCCCCATAGAATCTCCAATAAGATCCCTAACAGGGTCCCAGCTAAGATATATCCCACTGAATCAAAATCTCCACCAGATGCCCCAGTAGGTGTGAATGGAGCAGGGTACTCCCCAGCGAAGATCTCAGCTAAAACAATCCCCACTGAATCAATATCCCTGGTGAGGTCATCTGATTGAAATAGTCCCCATAGGAGATGTCGCAAGTTCATTCCCTAACACAGTGCAGATACCAAGCATAGTATCAAAAACATCATGTTGCATATGTGCATACACACAAATCATGGCATCATGCACACATTCTTGTATCAAACAACTTGCCGTATTTATTCTTGATCGAAGGGGCAAAAATTTTTGTTTCCAAAATTGTCGATCAAGGAATAAATATGTATCCTTGCATTCAATTTCATTAAGACACTCATCACCATCATTAGGTCATTTCAAATTAGGGACCTTGCTAGGATTGAAAAGATTTAATCCAGGCACACCCTCAGAGTCATGGCGTGCAAATCAGAGCTCTGCGATTCAAAATCTCAGGTACGAAAAATTTCTACAATTACTAGAATTTTCGTTCACACCAATATCACCCCGAGAAGGGTAATCCTTACATTTAACAGGAATGTGGGGGTAAAGAACATCTCATCACATGGGTAGGGAAGTAATGTCTGTTGAGAAATTCTTGTAAAATAAAATCCCAAAAGCCCTCCTTGAGGCAACCAAACTGAAGAAAGCCCTCCTTGAGGCACCCAAACTGAAGAAAGCCCTCCTTGAGGCACCCAAACTGAAGAAAGCCCTCCTTGAGGCACCCAAACTGAAAAAGCCCTCCTAGAGGCAAAACCAAATCTAAAGCCCTCCTAGAGGCAAAACCAAATCTAAAGCCCCCCTTGCAGCACCCAAGCTAAAAAAGCCCTCCTTGAGGTAGCAAAACCAAACTTGAAGAAGCCCTCCTTGAGGCACCCAAACCTAAAGAAAGCCATTCTTAAGGCAACCAAATCTAAAAAGCCCTCCTTGAGGCAGCAAAACCAAACCTCAAGAAGCCCTCCTTGAGGCACCCAAACCTGGAGAAGCCATCATTGAGGCAAAACAAAATCTAAAGCCCTCCTAGAGGCAAAACCAAATCTAAAGCCCTCCTCGAGGCAACCAAACTGAAGAAAGTCCTCCTTGAGGCACCCAAACTGAAAAGCCCTCTTAGAGGCAAAACCATCTAAAGCCCTCCTAGAGGCAAAACCAAATCTAAAGCCCTCCTTGAGGCAAAACCAAATCTAAAGCCCTCCTTAAGGCAACCAAACTGAAAAAGGCCCTCCTTGAGGCAAAATCAAACCAAAAAAGCCCTCATTGAGATAACCAAACTGAAAAAGCCCTCATTGAGGCAACCAAACTGAAAAAGCCCTCCTTGAGGCACCTGAACCAAAAAAGCCCTCCTTGAGGCACCCAAACTGAAAAAGCCCTCCTTGAGGAAAAATCAAACAAAAAAAAAGCCCTCCTTGAGGCACCTAAACTAAAAAAGCCCTCCTCGAGGCAAAATTAAACCAAAAAGAAAAAAGCCCTCTTTGAGGCAACCAAAGTGAAAAAGCCCTCCTTGAGGCACCTAAACTGAAAAAGCCCTTCTTAAGGCAAAATCAAACCAAAAAAAGCCCTCCTTGAGGCAATCAAACTAAAAAGCCCTCCTTAAGGCAATTAAATCCAAGAAGTCCTCCCAGAGGCAATCCAGATAGCTCGGGCAAGACCGCTATTCCACACTTTGACAGGAGCAAGTCCCCAATGCCGTGGAGGTCGACAAAAGCGAAACCCTCAGGTATGCATTATTTTCCTTTACTCACCACGCTCCTAATCGCAAGACCAAATTTGAATCGGACATAAGCTACCGATCTAGTCAACTTTGATCTCACGAGGGGCAGCCTGTGAGCACGGGTTTTTTCCCAACCTTTGTGATGAGAATTCCTTAGTTACCTGTGGATCGAACGGACTTGAACAGGACATGGAAGCGACCGGAATGTTGCCTAGTGAATCTCAAATGTTCTGAAAACTGAGCTATCCATGATCCAAAATCCCCAAAGAGGTCTCCCGAGTGATTTCAAAGGTTTAGGGTGCGCGTCAGACTTTCAAAATTTTGCCCCGGCTCTAGTTTTCAAACTAGAGCCGTACGGCTCTAGTACAAACTAGAGCCCCACGGCTCTAGTGGGCAAGACAAGTTGCCTTGTAAAACAAAGCAACTTGTCTCGCCAGAAGAAGTATGGGCAGAATCAGAAAGTCAGACGGCTATTAAATGAGTGAAATGATACTACAGAGAGGGATATAAAAAGAGAAAATCAAATCAGAGGAAAGGGGGAGGCTTTTCAATCTTAAAAGGAGAAAAGAAAGAAACAGAGAAAAAAAAAAGAAGCAGAGAAAAAGAGAGAGAGGCTAAGCAAGGAGGTGAACCAAACGCAGGAATTAAAACTTAAAATCAATCCTAATACATTAAACACAAATCATTTAACCTTTACACATTGATTAGGGATCACTTCGGATTTGTTTCGAGTTGTTTCGGATTGTTACGGTTTTCAGCCGATTGAGTTCCCAGGAGGCATTCCAAGCTTTCAATCCATTCTTTGGATGTTTAAAGCATTGAAACAACACCCAGGTAGACTCTGAGAGGCCATAAACCTTTTTGCATTGTGTTTTCTGTGCGTTTTCTTCATTTCTGCAAAAAATCCTGAAATTGTGCTGCCCACCATAACCGTACAGCTGTGTTTGTGATGAATAGAGCCGGCCAACTCTGACCCTAGAGTCGCCCGACTCTGTTCTTCAAGGACAGATTCCTGATCTATCCCGTTCGGCCGAAAATAGTCCGTTTCTTGTTTCAAACATTCTGTTGCAATCATTTTCCGCTCAAATCCATCCGTATGTCATTATATTTTGGTTTTTAGATTTCTATATGTACGGATATTAGGGTTTTTTTATGTTTCCCAAGTTTATTTCCTGAGTTTCGGGGTTGTTTTATCCGAGTCAGATCCACAGTTCAGCATTAGCGCACCCCCGAATCCTACCAAGTCCCCGGAAAATATTAAAAACATGTAAAGTAGTATTTTTCTCAAATATTTTTGGTGTGTTTATTGTATTTTGGACCCTAGATGAATGTTGAGTTTAGGAACCCACACGAATGGAACCCTGAATTTTGGGATAACAGACCCACAAAAGCGGAAATTTGCATGAAATCAAGCCAAATAGTTTTCCAAAATTGATTTTCCAGCACAAAAATCTACCGGGCATTTCAAAATCGATTTCCAGGTCTAACCAGTTCGACCTGTCGGGTCGACCCGATTATCCCCTAAATGCATGCCCCCGATCCTAGAGATCCCAATTCTGTCTTGATTTGAGTCCTACTTGTGTTTATAATATAAATTGCACTAACCAGTCTGTTTTGCAGCATTTATTTTTATTTTATTTTTACTGTATTTAATATATTAATTCGTGTATCTTAGGCGGTTGTATTTTTAGATCCTCGTGTACTTTGGCAATTGTAAATGTGAGAATGAGGATTTTTATCTTTTATTCAATTTGGTTGTATAAGCGGCTTCCATTATTCTTTTGTATGTTTGCATGGATGATTTATTTTTTTGCAATTTATTTTCTGCATACTGCTTTAGCACGGGCTAATAAATTAAACAAATTAGGGTTATAAAAGATAATAAATTGAATAAATATGGTTTTATAAATAGTAAATCAAATACAAGCTTCAGGTTAAGTAGGTAAGTTGCCCGAACCCTGAATCTCTGGATTAGGTACAGTAGTCTGCGCTCGGTAGGGAGCTGTACCAGAATTTCCCTGATGAGCTGATCTGGGTGGTGACTCTATCACTGATCTCGAAATTGAGGTTTCGAGGTCTTTAAGTAATAAAACGGGAAAACATTTTCTACAAAGAAATTTCCAAATTAAATTAATAGTTTTCCCAACTCAAGATAAGCAAACCTGCATTTCCACCAAAACCAAATTCAAAATAATAGAAATGTTTTCCCCGGTGTGCTTCATAGCATCCTGATTTTTCTCTTTCGTGAAATGGTCATCCGCTCACACTAGTACTTTCAGCTGCTTCTCATCTAGTGTCGCTAACTGCTCATACCTGGCTTGAACCCATTCAGTTTCTGGTAACTGAGCTTCCAAGGCGACTCTGAGTGACTTGAGCTCTATTTCCACTGGTAATACTGCTTCCATACCATATACCAAGGTGTATGGAGTTTCCCCTATCGGTGTTCTGACACTGGTTCTATTACCCCAAAGAGCATACGACAGTTTGTTAGCCCAATCTCTGTAAGTGGTTACCATTTTCAGTAATGTCTTCTTTATCGCCTTATTAGCTGCTTCCACTGCACCATTAGCTTGGGGTCTGTATGGGGAAGACTTATGGTGCTCAATGCCATGTTCTACAAGCAGCTTAGTTGTTGCCCCTTGAAACTGCACTCCGATATCAGTCACTACATGGTGGGTGATCCCATATCGAGCAAAGATGTTCTTCTGAATGAACTTGACCATTTGGTTGGCTGTTGTACTGGCAAAGGATTCTGCTTCTACCCATTTTGAAAAATAGTCAACTGCCACAACTATGAATCGATGTCCATTAGATGCTGCAGGATGAATTTCTCCAATCATATCTATTCCTCATGCTGAAAATGGCCAAGGGGATGCCAGATTATATAGCTCAACTGGTGGAAGATGACTGATATCAGCATAGATCTAACACTCGTGGCATCTCTTTACTTTCCTTACACAATCAGCCTGCATAGTCATCTAGAAGTACCCTTGTCTCATTATCTTCCTGGTCATAGCAAGTCCATTCATATATGGCCCGCAGGACCCTGCATGTACCTGCTGCATCACCGTTTCTACCTCCTGTTTTGTCAGACATCTTAGGAGAACTCCATTTGCTGTTCTTTTACATAACTTATCTTCAAAGATTCTGAACTGACTGGCTAGCTTTCTTAATGATACCTTATCTGCGATATTGGCTCCCTCTAGGTATTTTCCTTCCTTCACATACTAGTAGATGTCAAAGAATGACGGCTTCTCTTCAGCCGTCAACTCCATTACTTCATGCACTTCAAAGCAGGGTTGTTTGGAAGTTGCTATAACCAGTGGTTGTACTTGAGTTTCTTCTGGATTTTCCCACATAGAAGATAGTGTTGCTAGCACATCAGCCATTTTGTTCTCATCTCTGGGGACATGTCTGAATTCATATTGGCCAAAGAATTCTCTTCTGTATTGTAGTAGCTCCAGGTTGGGGTGTAAGGCTTTTTCTTTCAAATCCCATTCACCTTGAGCTTGCCTAATCACTAGAAGTGAATCCCCAGTGATCAAGAAATCATTTGCCCCTAGAGTTAACAAAGCTTCCATCCCGAATAAGCATGCTTCATACTCTGCTCCGTTGTTGGTTATAGGAAAATCTAATCTCTTCCACAGAGGGATGATTTCACCATCCGATGTTGATATTATTACCCCGATTCCAGCGCCCTTTCTGTTCACGACACCATCAAAGCACATAACCCATCTCTTTATTTCCACCATGGCTAATTATTCATCCAGAAAGTCCAGATTTTTTGTGTAGTCTGATTCCAGTGGCTGATTTGCTAAAAATTCTGCTACGGCTCATCCTTTAATGGTCTTCTTGGTGATGTACTCAATGTCAAACTCTGATAAGCGTAACAACCACCTTGATAACTTTCAAACCAACATCGGTGCTTTGTACAGATACTTCATCAGGTCTACCTTAGCCACGGCTTGCACTTTGTATGACTGGAAATAATGGCGCAACTTCTTGGTCAGCCAGATCATTGCCACACACGTCTTCTCCACTAGTGTGTACTTGGTTTCGTACTCCAGTAGCTTTTTACTGAAGTAGTAGATAGGGTACTCTTTTCTGTCATCTTGCTCTTGCACCAACATTGGCCCTACAGAAGAATCTTCAACCGCCAAGTACAAGATTAAGGGCTTCCCTGGAATTGGTGGGCTCAGAACTAGCGGATTTACCAGATAAGCTTTGATTTTCTCGAATGCCAACTGACATCTATCATCCCACACAATCGGCTAATCTTTCTTTAACAGCTTGAAAATTGGCTCACAGGTGGAAGTCAGCCGTGCTATGAAGCGACTGACGTATTGTAAGGAGCCCAAGAATGATCGGACTTCCTTCTCTGTATTTGGAGCTGGCATGTCTCCAATAGCTTTGATTTTATCTGGATCCATTTCTATTCCTCTCTGGCTAACTACATGGCCCAATAGCTTCCCTGATATGACTCCAAATATGCACTTCTTAGGATTAAGTTACAAGTTGTATTCTCCAATGCAATTAAGAAATCTATCCAGGATAAGAGGATGTTCTTCCTGGGTCATTGATTTGACTAGCATATCATTAACATACACTTCGACTTCTTTATGGATCATATCATGTAGCAGGGTTGTGATAGCTCTTTCGTAAGTGGCTCCAGCATTCTTCAACCCGAAAGGCATTACTCTATAGCAGAGCGTGCCCCACTTTGTGATAAACGATGTCTTCACCTTATCAATCACATCCATCAGGATCTATTTGTATCTTGAAAACCCATCCAGGAAGGAATACATCGCTGCTTTTGCTGCACTATAACCTAGGACATTAATGTGAGGCAACGGAAAATTATCTTTTGGGCATGCCTTCTTCAGGTCCCTGTAGTCAACGCATACTCTGACCCTTCCATCCTTCTTAGGCACTGGGATGATGTTGGCCATTCTGTATACTCTACTACTTCGAGGAACTTGGTGTCTGTCTAGTTAGCCACTTCTTTTTTCACCAATGTAGCCCACTGTGGTCTCAATCTTCTCAATTTCTGCTTTACTGGCCTAAATATGTACTGCTATCTCTGTGTCTACACTCGGCATGTCTTCATATGACCAATCAAAGGCTTTAACATGTTTTTGCAATATTCTTATTAAATCTCTCTCTTCCTTGGGTTTTAGCTCGCGTGAAATGAATACCATTTTGGAATTTTCATCTGTACTTATGTTGATTTCATACAATGCAGTTTCATGTATGCTAAATATGCTTGACAGTGATTCAAATGCATGTACATAATTATCAGGATAAACATCACACAAGTAAGCAAATTGAGATTTCATTGCATTAAACTTGTCATAAAGTACATCATTCACATTGAAAATGGAAGAAATAGATACAATAAAATCATTTTCATCCTCCACAGGTGGAGGGCCTTGCACTTCTTCAGCTTCCATCTTCATCTTCAGAGCATCATTCAGGTCTGCAGCCAGCTTGGCCTCTTTCTTAGCAACAACAGTGATGTCCTCACTTTCAGCGATCTACGCCTTAGCCTTTTCCATAATCTTGGCTATTTTGGCAACCACAGAGTCCAGGTTCACCTTGGCCATCAGCTCCTCGCCAAACCTTTCTTTGGACTTCCCAGATACCTTACTTAAGGCAGTAGTCAATGCACCTGAAATCACTTCTACGGCTTCATCACAGGCTTTGTTTTCATCTTTCTCCTCTGCCACCTCTACTGCTTTTGCTATCTTTGTAGAACATTAGACTTGACAGCTACCTTTTCTACCATCACGGGGGCCACTGGTTCCTCTCGGCTCTTCTTAAAATCAATAACATCAGCAAATATTTCAAAGCCGGGGTATTCAACATTTCTAACCTTTACTGGTTCAGCCTGGCCCTTGTATAGCCCTTCTCCTGCTTTCAGGAACGGCTTCATCATAAGCTTGCCGTTCTTGCCCCTTATCGGGTTCTTCTGATCAGATGTCTCCTCTATATACCCAAGGCTAAACTGCTTTGGTTTCCCTGAGTCAATGTTGAATTCAGGAACTCCTTGCAGGTTGATTCCAAGTCCCATGCCCGGGACAAAATTCTGTTTGTGCAAGTACCTAGATAGCCACTCCGGCAAATAATTTTCATAGATGACCATAGGGGCATCTGTACCTTCCTCTTCCCCGATCACTGTGACTTGGAACCCACCAAATGGTACAACTCTTTCATTCACAGCAGCAATCATTGATTGGATATCAGCTTCAACATTCACAATCTCGCCATTTATAGCGAACTTTATCTTCTAATGCAAGGTAGAAGGGACACCTCGTAAAGGGTGGAACCATGATCTTCCTAGCAGCAGGGAGAAGATGACCGGGATGTCGATCACGATGAACACAACCATTGACTTGACAGGCCCAACCTCCACTTCGGTTTCAAAAGTCCCTACTATTGTTCTCCTGGAGTCGTCATATGCCCAGATTATGGTTGGGGACTTCTTCAAAGCATCTTCACTTAAGCCCAAGCATGGTAGCATCTTCGATGGACATATATTCAGTACCGAGCCATTGTCCACCATAACACATGGCATCACCTTATCCATCACATGGGCTCTGATGTATAGGGCCTTATTGTGAGCCTTTCCTTCACCAGGCAGATCTTTCTCAGAAAAAACAATGTCAGGAGTCCCAAAATGGACCTTATCCAACAGACAACACATGGCCTCCGGGGATGCAATAGGAGAAACCTCAATCTCTGACAACTTCTTTACCAAGGCTGCCCTATGCTCCTTAGAGGTCAGCAGCAGATGCCACAAACTAGCTTGTGCAGGAGTCTTCTTTAACTGGGAAATAACTAAGTCCTCTTTCTCAACTACCTCTGGTGCTGACGTGCTGCCGATCTAGCCATCGGGGCCTTATCCTTCACTTGGTCTATTGGTTGATACACCCTGCCACTTCGGGTCACATTCTGGACCTCCTGAACTTTCAGCTTCTCAATGGCTTGAGGCTTAACTATCTCCTCTCCGCCAAACACTTCATATTTCTCTTTCGAGTCAAGGTCATTCAAGCTTATTGGTGTGATTTCTTTCTGTTTTGCCTTCTTTTCACATTCTGACTCTACTTCAGAATCATCAATTGCAACAAACTAAATGGCAGGATTCGCTTGAAGGACTTGAGCAAAAATAAAATTAGCTGACAGACTTGAATGTACCGTGTTGACCCGCTTCTCAAATGCTGGTAATGGGTTAGTCTTTGTAACAATTATTAGTTCTGTGGCCAGCAACAACATGATACGTGCAGAAATTGTCTTTATTTGCCTCGGTAGGTTTTTCAAATGGCTTCAGGGACTGTAGCAATCCTCCATTTCTGCATTTAGCAAAAATCTTGACCAAGGGAAGAGTCCAAGGTGATATGCCTTGTCCCCCTGGATTCCTGTTCTGATTGTTCTGTTGCTGGCTTACTGTAGCAACCTCTACTTGTTTCACTTCCGAAGTCTACCCCCCTTTTCCTCCAGAATTTGAGCTAGAACTGCCACCAAACCCTGCTGCAGCTGTTGATCTATATCCAGAACTGTACCCGGAACTTCTACCACCCTTGTGACTTGCCGTTTTCTCTTCTTCACCTCACTCGATCTTCATGGCCATGCTGTAAACTTCACTAAGTTCACTGAATGGATATTGCCTTCGATTAGCTTCTGTATCAGTTCATCTTCATCAGGGTGGTTTTTCAGAAGGATCATTTTGTTCATCCATCGATGGTAGTACTTATCAAACTCCAAATCATACAGCTTCACCTGAATCTTGGAGTTGAAGCTGTAATATTTAATAAAGGCCACCGACAGAACCTCCCAATCTGACTATTCTTCCTCTGATAAAGAGTTATACCAGCCCAATGCTCCTCCCTCAAGTGTAGTTGGGAAGAGATTAATCAATTTTCGTTTAGTGGCGCCCGCCATCAGCATGACCCGAGCGTAAAGATTCACATGGGCCTCTGGTGAGCCCATTCCCTTATAAGAAGGCACCTTCGACACTTAGAAGCCGATGGGAAAAGTCTCAATGCCCTTGCTGATCATGGCATCAACATTAACTCCCTTCTTGGACTCAGAACCGACATTGGCCCCTTTCTTCAGCTGGGCCATAACTTCATCCAACTCCGAGCATTTTTCTTTCATCTTTCTCTCCATGGCTGCCTCTATTTCTTGCAGCTTTTCCAGGCTAGCTGAGGTATCACCCCCTTGCTTGGATGATTCAGCCTCCTTCTCCTTTCCAGTTCTACTACCACGGGTTTCCCCGACTTCTCTTACTACAGCCCGCATCTCCTCCTTGAGCATATCACGAAAATCCTGTGATCTCAAGAAATCCTTTAAAGCATTGGCGAGACTCGATGTTGGATTAGCCATCTCGACTTCTTCCCCAAACTCAGAATCACTTTCCGTTTCAACAGCTCTCTGTTCCCCAATAGCCCTTGAAGCCTGAGATCTTGTCTAAGGCCGCTCCAGCTTATTCTGCTTGACATCAGTCGGGAAACGTTTAGGGTCAATGTATGGAATGATGTCATGAAGAGGGAGACATTGAAAATACTTATTATGAATGAATGTAGTGATGTCGTCCTTGAAATGATGATGAAAATTATTAATCTATTTTTTCTTTCGGACATTCCAAGAACACCCAGTGCTGTGCAAAAAGGTCATGCGTGGATGCCACACGGACAAAGGTTTGGTGCCTTTGGGGCACTTAATGATTTGCGTGATATGGTCGTATGTGTACCGACACACGGATAGAGTTTCGACGCTTTCTAGGTCTATGTGATGATATGAAATGGTCACATAAGGCTGGCCCATGGACAAAGTTCTGATACTTTTGAGCATATGATATGAAATGATGTTGTGAGAAAGTCATGTGTAACAAGGGACACGGACAGAGGTTCGACATTCGGGAAACACCTTTCATGATTTGGGATGCTATGAAATATCCCTACATGCGTACTAATCTGGCACTCGGGGAGCGCCTTGAATGACGTAATAATGTCATGAAGTAATCCAATGTGGACCATGGTGCTCTACGATATTTATGATAAATTAGTATAGCGTCATAAAATTTCTCGTGTAAAGCATCACACAAAAATATACATGGGACCATTGTGGTCTCTATTGAATGAGATAATTTGGTAGAATGGCGGAATGCAATCCGGTGCATTGGCAGAACATGGGTAATTTAGGATACCCGATATGTTATGAAATGATTATGATGGGCATCCTTGGAATATTCATAATTTAAATGAGATGAAATGATATGGTTGCTTATGTCACACAAAATGCAAATGGCTGCACAAAAATGTGATTAGGATGCATAACATACATAATGATATTGTGTATGCCTTGGAAAAATGCTAACATACAAATATAATGTTATGGCTGCAAAAATAATGGTTAGTATAAATTTCACACTGATGATTTAATGTTTTCACACGCGAAAATAAAATGCAAGTGGCTGCACAAAAATGTGGGTTAATTATCACACAAATGCTTTGCGTGTATGGCGTCTCATGTTATATGAATGGCGATGATGGTATGTCACGGGATAGCGAGAAACACATAGCACACGAAGCGTATTCTTCCAACCTTATTCCTCCAAACGTGGTCGGTCTCCAAAATTCTAACCAAGTCCTAGGTGGGGTTCTCTTCGATCATTAACTGGGGAATCCAACTAAGGTTGCCTATATGAGTTCGGTCCTAGTCGGGTTAAAATCAAGGCTCCCATAGCAAGATATACTCCTCACTTCTCCCTACTCAAGGGTCCAAACGAAGGGGTTCATACGAGGCTATAAGTGGTGTTTCGTATCCGTGCCCCTAAGACCAAGAGGAACAAAGGCGACACTTCAATAGTTCACCAGGCTAAAAAAGGATACTTAACCTAATGCAAAAATGTCAAACTAAAGAATGCAAAATAAAATACCAAACAAGAATCATCCACCTTATTTTAATTAGACACTTTTTAGGGCTTGTCAAATTCTTTTAAGTTTTTGAGAAAACTTTTATAAGAAGTTCCCCAGCAGAGTAGCCACTATGAGCGGACGACATTTTCGACGGAACGCAGACTCCCTTTTGGAAGGGGCGCCTTGATTTCGGGCAAACCCCTCCCTTATATGGGGTTTTTAGAATGGAAATTCAATTTTAGAAAATTAGATTATTTGCATAAAAGAACCAAGACCTAAGTCTCGATGGATAGTGTAGGAGTTGCCACCCGGCTCAGCTCAACCAGGAAATTTTAGTGTAGCTGAACCGGACGAACGGCCGCCATACTATCCAGAGATCTAGGTCCGGACAAGTCCCCTATTTCCTGTCTAATCAAAATAAAAATTGGCCAATGTTCAAGTATGGTATTTTAAAATTCTAAAGTCCATTTTCTTGAATAAAACATACAGCGCACATACAGACAAAATAAAAATAAAACAGTGAATAATTAATTAAATTATTACAACCCAATCGAATAAAAATAAAGACTCTCGTCCTCACCTTACAACCGTTTAAAATACATGATTTATCTAGAAGAAATACAATCGCCTAAAATACACTAATTAATCTATTAAATTACATTAAAAATAAAAATAAAAGAAACTAAAAGCTGCAAAACAAAGGTTTAGCACAATTTATGGCACACCACAAATAGGACTCAAATAGGACAAAATGGGATTTTAAAGGACCCGAGAACATGCAACTAGGGGGATAACCGGGTCGGCTCGGCTAGCCGGCCCGATTAGACCTGGAAAACATTTTGAAACGTCCCTGTATTTTGGTTTTATGAGAAAATCATTTTTGAAAACGTTTATTTTCCGGTTTAATTCAATTTAACATGTGAAGTGGGTCGGCTTTCGGGAGAATCGGGTCTTCGTCGTTGTCTTGTTCTAAATGCTATTATACTAAAAATTGAATCTAAGGTCGTGAATGCACACAACAAAATTCATTTTGATGATTTTCTAAGTTTTCTGAATTTTTATGGGTTTTTAGAAATTTTTCTGGGTTAAAATGGAAATTCTGCTTCTAGACGGAGATTACAGTCATACGACTGTAACTACAGATGTAACTACAGTCATGCGACTGTAGATTGCCCAGATGTAGGATTTCACCAAAATTATTCAAAATAAAAGTAAAAGTTACAGGAAATCAAGAACACTCGTACGACTGTAATTACAGTCGTATGACTGTTCTTCAACTCAAGAACGGTCGTACGACTGTTCTTGATTTCCAGAAACAGCAAACGAGAAAATTGAATTTATATGCACAAAATCACACAAAATCACCAAGAAAACTCAAGAAAATGAGGGATTAAAGTAAGTTTACCTCTTTGGTGCTGATCCACCATAGGAATGACCCCTGGAAACGCCCCAATCCACTTCAAATTGCTCCTTTTCCTTTGATCTGAGGTTTGAAGAGTTGGGTCCAAAATCTCCAAAATGTCAAGGATTTTGAGAGTTTTTAGTCCGGATTTGATTGAGTTGAGGGAGTCAGATTATTAACCTAGGCTTTCTAATAGGTTTTTAATTCAAACACTCAAGAATTACAAAGAAAAAGAAGAGAAAAAGAAGCTTGAAGTTGTGTGGTTTTCTTTTTCTTCCTTTTTTCTCCAATTCCCTCTCTCTAAAATTCTCTCTGATTTCCTAGAACTAAAAGTCCCAAAAATCCCCTAATCCTTCTTTCTTTCTTTTCTTATATCTCCTTTACTTGCTGCCAAAGGCGAGCATTTGATGCTCTTCCTTTTCTTCCTCATTTTTCTGCTCCATAGGTATGGGCTGCGGTACCTGCTCCATAATTATAGTCGTACGACTGTAACTACAGTCGCACGACTATAATTACAGTCATGTGACAAATGCATTTTTTTTAGGATGGAAATTTCTGATGCTTATAGCAGGGCAAGTTGCTTCTTAAATGGGTTATGTGATTGAGCATTATATAAGGCAGATTGATCCTTATATAACTAGCTAAATGCCATATAAAGCAAAGACTAAACCCATTCATTGTGGCCAAGCTACCTTTTTATGGAAAAAACACAGTAGAAATAAGAAGCTATAGGATCCTGTAGTCTTCTCTAAGGTATCCTGAATCAAGTTTGGACCAAGGAATAGGTTCCCCAGGAGGTATCCTGAATATCTTAGACACAAAATCAGCTGCATTATACTTCCCTAAGGTCATGAGTGAAGAACATCTATCTAATTTAATTCCCTCAAGAGGTAAATTGAAGACTTCACTTAATATCTACTCATTGACAGGCAATTTCCTTCCTTCTAAAGTTACTTCAAAGTTCCTATCTTCTAGGTATGTGAGAGAACTATAAAAATCTCTAATCAAAGAGTTATGTACATGTTCATTGAAATATAGAAATTCTTCCCACCTCTGTGCCTTAAAGTACCAGACAAAAGGTTTGTCATTTGCTCTAAGATACTTCCAATCTACTCGTTTGTTGCTAACTCTTTCTCTAATTGCACCATTCTAATAAACTAGATTACCTGGCTTAAGCTTTGAAATTTTGCATATATAATTTGATTCAGGTGCAGGTAGGGTTGAACTCGAGGCTTGCTGCAAAGGAGAGGATCTTATAGCAGTCTTCCTTCGTGAGTAAATCTACTCCAGGGAAGTGATAGGTCTCCTTTTTGCTTCATTCTGTTCTTCGATAGCTTCACTCTCTTCTCTTTTCCCCTTAATTTGTTCCTTTGATAGGTATACTGTCAGCTTCTTAGTGGCATTGGTTGAGCAGCGCTTCATTATGGATTTGGTGAAAGAGAGAAATTCTTTTGGAAAAGATTTCTGAAAAGGATTAGGTCAAATTTTTGGGGGATGTCTGTTCCAGGAATTTGTTTCATGACATAAAGGGGAAGGGAGGCAAGAAGGAGTGAAATGATTTGGAAATTGGTGCCTTGGGCTTCTGCTATGTCGTTTTGGGTGAAGGAGATGCCAGCCCATGAAAATCTGTTTCTTCCTTCCTTCTCTTTCTTTTCTTATATGATTTTGGGCATTGGAATGGTAATCTGATTTTGGTCCAATTCCTTTAAGTCCAAAAAATATAAAAAGCTTAACCATATAATTATTTGGAGCTTATATTAGGTGGCAATAAGATTTTTATGATTAACTTTTAATTGTAATCTTGATCTAATAGTAAAATTTCAATGAATTTTATGTAACCTAGACTTACAATAAAAATTGATCATTATTAAATTTGCTTTTTGTCACACAATATCATTTTTCATATATTGGAGCAGTCATGCTGATTTTCATTCTTAATTCTTTGAATTTATTTTCACATAGAGGTTTAGTGAAAATGTCTACAATTTGCTCGTCTGTAGGAACAAAGTCTAAGTAAACATCACCTTTTTGTATATGATCTCTGATGAAATGATGTCTTATGTCAATATGCTTTATTCTTGAATCTTGAATAGGATTCTTTGTTAAATTTATAACACTAGTATTATCACACTTAATTGGGATATGATCATACTTTATGCCATAATCTTCGAAATGTTGCTTCATCCATAGAATTTGTGCAATGCAGCTACTTGCAGATATATATTCAGCTTCTGTTGTTGACATTGTTACTGTTGACTGCTTTTTACTAGCCCATGAAACCAGTGCTTCTCCTAGAAACTGACAGGTACCTGAAGTACTTTTTCTATCTAGTTTGCATCCGGCATGATCAGCATCACTATATCCTATAAGATTAAAATTTTCACATTTTGGATACCAAATCCCAATTTCTTGAGTACCATTAAGATACTTAAGAATTCTATTAACAACCTTCAAGTGAGACTCTTTGGGATTTGCTTGAAATCTTTCGCATAAGCATATGCTAAATTGTATATCAAGTCTACTAGATGTTATGTATAGTAGAGAACCAATCATACGTCGATATTTTTTGGTATCTACACTTTTACCTTTCTTATCTTCATCTAGAGAGATTGATGTACCCATTGGTGTTTTTACCGGTTTAGAATTCTCCATTCCATACTTCTTAAAGAGCTCTTTTGTATATTTTGATTGGCATATAAATGTTCCTTTCTTGCCTTGCTTTATTTGAAGACCAAGAAAGCAATTTAGCTCGCCCATCATAGACATTTCGAATTCAGTGCTCATTTCTTGTGAGAATTCCTTGCACAAAAAATCGTTAGTAGAACCAAATATAATACCATCAACATATATTTGAACAAGTAATATATGGTTCTTTTCATGCTTTATAAACAATGTTGTGTCAACTTTTCCATGAATAAAATTCTTTTTGAGTAAGAGTTTACTTAGCCTTTCATACCATGCCCTTGGTGCCTGTTTTAATCCATACAAAGCTTTAGTTAGCCTGTATACATGGTCAGGATGTTGACAATCTTCAAATCCTGGTGGTTGCTTTACATAGACTTCTTCATTGATGTAGCCAGTGAGAAAGGCACTTTTTACATCCATTTGAGAGAGCTTGAAGTCTTTGTAACATGCATATGCACATAACATTCGAATTGCTTCCAATCTGGCCACTAGAGCAAATGTTTCATCATAGTCAACTCCTTCTTGGTGGTTGTATCCTTGTGCCACCAATCTGGCTTTGTTTCTGACAACTTTGCCAGTCTCATCAAGTTTGTTTCTGTACACCCATTTAGTTCCAATTACTGACTAGTTTTCAGGTTTTGAAACAAGCTTCCAAAAATTGTTTGTTTTGAACTAATCCAGTTCTTCTTGCATGTCCATCATCCAGCTTTCTTCAAATTCAGCTTCCTTGAAATTCTTTGGTAGAAAATTGTTGAAAAACTTCATCTTTTTGACTCAAAAATAGTGTCCATGTAAAACGTGAGTAGTCATCTACTATGACTAATGCATATCTCATGCCACCTAAGCTTGTTGGTTGAATTGGACCAAGTAAGTCTAAATGCAGTAATTCTAGAGGTCTAGAGGTAGAAACAATTCCTTTAGAACTAAAAGAACTTCTGGTTTGTTTCCCTCTTTGACATGCATCACATATATGAGTTTTATCAAACTTGATTTTTGGTAAACCTTTGACAAGATCCTTTTTAGAAAGTTTTGAAATAAGATGCATGCCAGCATGACCTAGTTTATGATGCCATAACCAACTCTCTTCCTCTTGTGAAATTAAGCAGTGATCATTAGTAAGAGTACTTGAATTCAAAAGATAAATATTTCCAATTCTAGGAACTTCAAGTAAAGTCTTACCACTATCAGCTTCCACAGTTTCACACTTTTTAGAATCAAATATTACCTTTTGGTTTTTGTCGCAGAGTTGACTCACACTGAGAAGATTAAATTTCAATCCATCGACCAGAGAAACCTCATCAATGCATGAATTATTTCCAATCTTTCCTTTCCTGACAATCTGTCCTGCAAGATTATCTCCAAACTTTATAGTTCCTCCTTTAACTTGTTTTATGGAAGTAAAGTATCTTCCATCACCAGTCATATGTCTAGAGCACCCACTGTCAATGTACCACTTTAAATCTCTGTGAGTGTTCTTTAGACATACCTGTAAAACAAGTTAAGTATTTTTAGGTACCCAAATATTGTTGGGTCCTTTAGGGTTAGAAGCATTTTTATCCTTGGGAACCCAGATAGTTTTCCCTTTATATTTTTCCTTTCTAAAAATGCAATCACCAATTGCATGTCCCTTATGGTTGCAATGGAAACATGTAACATCCTTTCTTTTCTTAAATTGATATGATTGATTATATCTCAAAGGATGATTTTGATGATAAGAAACATAGTCATCATGACGTAATCGTTTAGGTTTGTAACTATGTTGTTGCTTAGGCCTATGTATATGAACTTTTTAAGAGTGTGTAGGCGGTGGGGGGTTTTTGTGTGCAATCTTTTGTTGTGAAGGATATTTTCGGTTTGGGTTCACAAACTGCACTTTATTTGCTTGGAAAAATGTGAGTGTTGTAAATTCTTCTGGTTTGGCTTATGACTTTTACTATGCTTTAGAAGTGTAGATTCAGGGGATTTGGATTGCATAGTAGAAGTGGAGGAGGGACAAAAAATGATAGGTTTTTAAGAATTTCGTGGAGATATCCTATCATTATAACCAATACCAGACTTATCGTTTGGATTTCTTTGAGAATCCAAAATCACATTCAACATATTTTCACCATTAGTAAACTTACTAATAGTGCAATCAAGCTTCTCACATTTCTTTTCTAAATGAGATATCTGGCTAATAAGCTTAAGATTGGAGTTTTTTAGAGAACTCACTTTGCTCTTTAGTTCAAGATTTTCAGATTCTTTTTCTAAGAGCCTATTCTCATATTCTTTACACTTAGCAACTATCTCAAGCTTATTATCATGCATTCTAAAAAATTCTTGTATAAGATCATTATAAGACAGAGTTTGCAGAATTACCTCATCATCCTCATTTTGATCTTGATTGATGATGTTGTTGGATCATTGTTGGCCATGAAGCATATCTGGGCTTTTTCTTGGTTCTGATCCTCATCATCATCAGAGTGGATTCATCGCTGTCCCTCCATGTTGCTATCATAGCTTTCTTGTCCTTTTTCTTGAATTTATTTTTCAGCTTTGGGCAATCGATTTTGAAATGACCAGGCTTATTACATTCAAAGCATGTAATTTCCTGCTTTAAATCTTTCTTTGCCTTATCAGCCTTGAGATGATTTACCTCTGTTTTTGTTCCTTAGGAATTTTCTGAATTTCCGCACCAACAGAGCTTCATCGTCATCTTCATCATTTTCAGAAGCAGAGGTGGATTCTTCAGGAATGGGATTTGCATCTTTTAAAGCAATAGACTTTCTTTTGTCGGTTTGCTCACGATCAGTAGTGGATTTAACTTTCATTTCATATATGAGTAATGAACCGAAAAATTCATCATATGAGTATGAACTTAAATCTTTTGACTCTTCAATGGCTGTGAGCTTTGCATCCCATGATTTTGGCATCGTTCTAATTAGTTTCCTAATTAGTTCTTCATCATTGAAGTTCTTGCCAAGATTCTTTAATTTGTTCAAAATAAGAGTGAACCTTGTGTTGATTTCTGCAACATATTCCTTTGCATCAACTTTTAACAACTCGTATTCCGTGATGCAAAGATTAATCTTTCCATCCTTCACTTGTTTGGTCCCTTCATGAGTTGTTTCTAGCTTATCCCATATCTGCTTTGGAATAATGCAACCTGAAATATGATTAAATTCATTAATGTCCAATGCACACTGTAATAAATTAATAGCTTTAGAGTTTAAAGCTTCTCTATTCCAATCTGCACTTTCATATTCAATTTCCTCTTTGGGAACAACTTCTCCATCAATAATTTTTGTCGAAATACTAGGTCTTTCCTTGACAATTCTCCAGACCTGAATATCCGTGGACTGTAAAATTATTCTCATTCGGTTTTTCCAAAAACTATAATTCTCTCCATTAAAAAGTGGGGGCTTGTTGATGGAACATCCCTCAGACATAAAAACATTTTGACTTCTAGAGGTATTAGCCATATCAAGATCACTCTAAGAATTTTACTTCTTTTGATAGAGTTAGGCTCTAATACCAATTGATGGTCCCAAATGGCTAGTTACAGTACTAGAGGGGGGGTGAATAGTACTGTAAGGCGAATAAAAATTTTTACAGACCTCTTTTTCAAAAACAAGTTTTATTAAAAATTACGGAATTATGAACTATAATAAAACTTGTAAATATAAAATGCTTTTGTAAAAAATAAATTTAAGTACTAAAGCATTTAAAATAAAGTACAAGAAATTAAATTGCATAAAATAAAGAGAGTATGATAGAGAAAATGCAAACACAGAATTTTATCCTAGTTCGACCCAACCGGTCTACGTTCAGTCCCCAAGCCAACCGCTTGAGATTTCCACTAACGTTTCCTTTACGGGTAGGAAACAAGCCTATGTTACTTTTTCCGAGTTCAAGTAACAAACTCAATACTTTTACAGGCTCAGGATCAAACATATCCCATTACTTTTTGAAGCTTAAGTAACAAACTCAACTGGTGCTTTTTCGAAGCTCAAACACCAAACTTTTACAACCTTTGTTGATCAACCACCAACAAAGTAATACCCCTTTCACACAACCTTGTATGAAAATATAATTCCCAAAATATGTGAATATATGAATGAATAATATTTTTCTCTCTCCTCTTTGTGCTCTTTGGGAATATGGAAGACTTTATAACTTAAAAGCTTGTATAAGAATGTATCTTGAAATGTCTTCCACACCTTCACACTTTCTTCTTCTTCCTTTTTATAGCAATGTGAGAATATGTCCGTTTGACACAAAATATGGTCGTTGATGTCAAGTAATGTGGCCGTTGGAAGATGAATTGTGAATTGTTTTCAAGTGATAATCAAAGCAAAGAATATAGCCGATTGTCATCACATGTTTTCATAGCCGTTTGTCCTTAGGCCATATCCAAAGTATAGGTGGATTTCTTCTTCATAAAGACATGTGACAAAATGAGGTACAAGTGCATCCTTAGGTGTAAACCGTAGCCATAAGAGATGGAGTGAAGAGAGACTTTATTCTTAAGGTAAGGTTTGACCTTAAGATTTCATGTGATCATAAATTTAAGAATTCCTTACCTAAGGTTGCAAAGTAAGGTAAAAGATATCACATGATGCAAGTACATAAAGTGGCCGAAATAATGCTTTAAGCATTACCACTTATAACTCAAGGCAAGGTCAAAGTATGAACTTAAAAAAATTACTTATTTCATGATCAAATATGAGCTCAAAGTTGATATGTCTATGTAATCAAAAGAGAGATCAAAGAGAATATTTTTGTGTAGCCGAAGATATGCTATTGTATGGTCAACATTCCACTTTGCCAAAAGTTCTCAAATAACTCAAGTCATAATCAAACCTTAGGTCAACATTAATGTTCTCAACTAATAAACCAACCTTAGGTGTGTGTGTGTGTGTGTGTGTGTATATATATATATATATATAATTTTTTTTTCTTTTCTTCTTAAAGATAGATAAATGGAATGTGAGTTGCTCTTTTAACTTATAAGCCAAATATAAAAACATTTTACCTTATGTAACTAGTTATTTTAAAAATGTCAATTATGATCATCAAAACCGAACTCGACATACGCACAAACAGAGCTAGTCTTGGCTTGTGCAGGATTGCATAATTTTCTTAGAAAGGAGTATCGATCAGATGAGTTTCCAATTAAACAAAATAGTGAAATTAATTCATCTACACCAACATCAATTAATGAAGAAGAAGATTTTGAACTATTTGTTGGAACACAAGAGTAACAAAGAAATGATGCTAATGAATGGAGAGCTAGAATTGCTAATGACATGTGAAATAATATTGAACATATGAATGATGATGAATATTAGAAATTTTATAGCCAAATTAAAATTTTTTAATTAAAATTACTACTCAATTTTTATGTTACTAGTTTATATTTTATGTTTGACGATTGTTGTGATCATGTATGTAGTGTATTATCATTACACATATGGAAATTATTAATATTTTCTAACAAGTCTACAAAAGTCTTTAAAAGTCTATGAAATAAACTTTTTAAAAGTTATCAATACTTTTAAAAATTCTCTGCAAAATATTAAAAGTTACTGAATATCATTAAAGTTTATAAAAGTTATTCTCTCAAAAAAAGTCTATAAAAGTCTTAATCGAATACCACCCCCTAAAAGAATTTAATTTTTTTTTAATAATAAATTATGTTTTAAAATTGTGACTCATTGTTCTAATTAAATTAGTTCGACTTATTGTGTTTAATTTATAGGCATGAAAGTTGTGTGAACAACTGTTAGAAATATGGGACGCATGATGAAACTACTATTAGTATTTACAAACATATCACTAAAACTTTTATTCTAAATAATATTTAATCGATTGTTGTTTGCAATTTCTTTTCTTTTCTTTTACGTCTTTTTCTATTACAACTTTTATACACTACTTCATAGACAACGTTTTGTGCTTTCAGGCTTTGTTATGTATACTTTTTCCCTTTATATGAAGACCTTTTTTTTCCCTCAAGAAATATTGGTGTACTTAAAATAATTGTAAAATTTAGGTTTACCTATAAATGCTTAAAAGTTTATGAAGTTATAGTCTAGTGATAAAGGCAATTTCTTCCAAGGTCTAGGGTTTGAGTGTTAGAAGAACATATACTACACCTTTAATTAAAAATGAAAATACTAATAAAAATAGTTTAAGAAATTTAAAATACTTTGTTGAAATATGATGAGGACATCACAAATGTAGCAGGACTTTTCCCAAGGTGTGGTCATACCTTAAACTAAACAGAAGCAGTCCAGGACTCTTCCTAAGGCATGGTCATACCTTAAGGTCACAACAGCACTATAAAGAAGCAGTCATGGACTCTTCCTAAGGCATGGTCATGCCTTAAGGTCACGCCAGCACCCAGAATTTTGTTTCTTTAATTTTTAACTAATTACTGTTTTGCCCTTAGTAAGGTTATTTTAGTCTTTTCATTTTCACTTGTTGCCTTAGCTATAAATACATTCTTATCTTGTATTGGTAGCCACCTTTTGATATTTATGCAATTAAAATCAAGGGTTTCAATCCCCATTTGAGAGCTTTTCTCTCCATTAAAGCTCTTTGTGAGCTTTTGTTCAATTTCTTTGGTGATTTAGGGTTCAAATCACCCAAATTTCTTTCTCTCATCTATTTCTAATCCGTATCAATTGCTATCAGAGCCTCATTGTTTTCTAACCCGAAACCTCTTTGAAGCTATGGTTCCACCAAGAGCAAATCAAGAACAAATTGAAGCTTTTAAGAAGTAAATGGAAGTTTTGGAGAAGCAAATGGAAGATTTAAGGCAAGAGACTAGAAATGAGTCATTAGCCTAAAGAAATAGCATAAATGATTTGATAAGGGAGCTTCTTGAAGCTATTCAACAACATGCAAGGCCTACACCTAGAAATCGAGATAGAGATGAGGGAGGAGATGTCAATCTCCCACTACCACAAACTCGAGGAGGAGGAGAGGTGATACCTCTAAGGCTACCACACCAACTTAGAGCTCCTATTAGGAACCCTATAAATCAAAGGGTTTAAGAAGTAAGAAGACTAAACCCTTATCATTTTGAAGATGATGATGATAGTGATGATAATGACATGTATGTCGGAAGAAATGATGTTGGGTTTGCAAGGCGAATTGGTAGGGATGTTGGTATGGATGATTTTGGCTATGGTAGAGCGGATGGTAGAGATTTTAGGGGAAATAGTTTTGGTCGTGCTGGGGGGAATGAAGGATATGTTGATAGAGATGTTGTGAGCTGGGGTTTTTTCCCGAACTCGATGATGAAAGCCTTCGTTACCTTTTTCACGGATAAACGTGAGGTGGATTCGAAACCACTGGAATGACTCTGGAGACATCTCGGATAACCGGATATGTGTGACAAGTCATGGTACAGAACCCCGAAGAAGGTCGAGTGAGCATTTGAAAGAACCGAAGAGAAAAGAGAAAAATAAGTGAAAATAGGCATTTCTGGACACTATAGCTGCTCGGCTATAGTGCCCTACAGCCGTGCGCCTGTAATCTTCAGATTTCCTAAAAAGCTAGAAATCATCCATTAATTCGGATTTTAACCCTATTTTGGGCCATATAAAAGCAAATTAAATGGAAATTAGGTCAAGAGAGACTCTGGACAATTCACTCTGCAACGAAAAACATAAAAGTTAGGGTTTCTTTGGGATTTTTAGGTAGAGAAAAGGAAAAAGAAAAGAACAAAAAATCGAAAACAATCAAAACTTTAATTAAATTGGTAGAATCGATTAGGGTTTTGGGTAATTGGTTTTCTGGGGAAATTCTGATCTAGTTAGCCTTCATTCGGGTCAATTTGGGGTTTTGTCCGAGCTTCGGAGGATCGTAGATGAGTTCGGGTTGTTCGTGAATCCAAGGGATTTTCCGGCGTCCGAATCCGCTCCTTGTGGTCCAAAACGCTGGAACACAAACCAGGTATGCTCTGAGAGGCCCTAAAAACTCATTCTGATCTGTTCTAGGTGTTGTTTGTTCATGATTTTGCGTTTTTCTCAAATTTGGAAGTGAACCCAGTTACAGTCACCCCACTTGATGATTATAGCTGCTCGACTGTATTACAGCCGCGCGGCTGTAATCTACAGGGGCACGGCTGTAATCTATAGGGGCGCGGCTGTAATCTACAGTGGCGCGGCTGTAATTTTGATTACAGCCGCTCGGTTGTAATCTACAGGGGCATAGCTGTAATCTACACAGGCGCGGCTATAACCTACAGTGGCGCAATTGTAATCTTTAGGGCAGAAGCTCTGAATGCCTTAAATCGACCAATAACGCTTTTGTTTTCAAATCAAATGTGTTTTCTATGAATATTATCGATCTAATCACATCCATACATGTTGAGATTCATGGTTTTCTAGTTTTTATTGATGGATGTTAGATTGAAATTTGGCAATTTCGGGTTTTGAGGGATTTCCGGACTCGTTTGATCTGATTCGGATCTGTTCTTGTTGAGTTTCATGAGTTTCCAGAAGTCCCAGATTGCCCAAAATCTTCAAAGTTCTAAAATGATTTTCAAAACGAGAAAGAAAACCGAAAATTTGATTCTGGAGCACTACAGCCGCTCTGCTATAGGTGTTACAGCCTCACGGCTATAACCTACAGCCGCGCAGCTATAGCCCGAGAAACAGAATTACAGTTCTACCCTTTTGGGCCTCTAGCTTGTAATTTTGTGTCTCATTTCAATTCAAAATAGATTTTTGGCGTGTTTACACTTTTAGACCTTATATGGATGTTTAATTTAAGCCGACTCACGAATGGGACCCCGGTTCCCTGGATATCCGACCCACTAAAAGTTGGAAAATGCATGTAAAATGAGCCAAATTGTTTTCAAAATTGGTTTTTCTTCCACAAAATCTACAGGGCATTTCAGTAAAATGTTTTCCAGGTCTAATCGAGTAGTCGCCCGGACTTTTCGATTACCCCCCTATGCATGATCCCGTTTCCCAAAATACCCCTATTCTGTCTTATGTAAGTCCTTGATATGATTTATATATCTGTGCTAACCAATTTGTGACATCCCTAACTTTCTTAGCATGCAATGGCGGAAAAACATTACATAAAGTCTAGGACATCATTATAAAAGAAACTTCCAATTATGCCTCTGATTAATACTACACGTGTTCATAAAATACGTACTCCAAAATTTAATTCTAAGTGATAAATAATAATTCAATACGAATAATACTTCAATGACAAAAACCTAAAAGTTTAGAAAATCTGAAAATCTCAATTCTAAAATGTTTATAACAACTATTTAATATCTACTCAAAGCAATCCCTCCACACAATCCCAAGGACAGGCGTCAGGCATCATTCAATCTTCACCGGCATAATCTGAAAATATCAACAGCGCCACTTAGTGACGAGTAACTAATAAATCCCAAACATCAATTCAAAGTTCACATAGGAAGATGACAGATCATAAATTTCATATTACATTACTTAAGTATACTTCATCATGATTAATAGAAAGCAAATTTATCAATTTATACAAGCATGCATAATTCTCATAGTAACAATCATGTATCAGGGATCTTACCCTTATTTGTTAGCTGCATCACATACAACATATAAAGTTCAAGTTCAGCATATCACATAATTATCTATTTCAAATAATAGTACAAAACATTCCAAGTGGATAATCAATATCATCAAAATTCAGATTTCCAAGATAAGTCATGTACATACAAATACATACCAACATCCCAAATCAAAGTACTTCATCACAAAATTGACATCAACTCAATTATACCTTAACCTTTATTAATTTTGTGGTATACGCGTATAAATCATTTGTATTGACCTATACACCTATGTCCTTAGAGAGTTCGGCTCAGACGCTTCGGGGAACCACAACGGGACTTACCCCCTTATCAATAAGAAAAGAGTACCACGAAGGGATTTACCTCAGAGTGCCAACGAAGGGACTTACCTCACAGAGTGCCAACGAAGGGACTTACCTCAAAAATAAAATAAATTAGAGTACCACGAAGGGATTTACCTCTCTGAGTGCCAACGAAGGGACTTACCTCGAAACAAAGGGCGCTGTCCTAGTGTCAACCAATCAAACATGGAAAACACTTAGCCAAACTAACCAAGACACCAGAGTATATGCCACTACAAACACCAATTTAATTATCATAATTATATCAATATTCAAAAGGTGCCTTTAACATAGGACTTATCCCAACCAATTCAATAACCATAAGGTGCCATTAAAATAGGACTTACCCCAAAACATAATCTGATACATCAATAAACACATGGTGCCATAAAAAAAATAGGACTTACCCCAAACTCGATTTCATAATTCCAACATGTATTAAATTTACCAAACCATATATGTAATTATTAGATTTCATGTCAAGAGTCCTAGCATAAATTCCTAGAATCAAATTATGCTTTGCACACATTAAAAAAAATCAGTTCAAGGCCTAAGGTGAAAATTTCAGAATTCATAGTTCATGCCTCAACTTGCATATAATATTCCAGTAGGTTAGACTCAGAATTCAGCATGGCAATACAAAGGTAAATTTAACCTTACATCTTAGGAACACACGCCAACTTAAATCATGCAATTCGGATTCCTATAGCAAAAGATATTAAGGAAACACTAAAAACATGCAATCTGTAAATTCACTTCAGATCACTGCACATAGTCTGACTTCAACAGACAAAACAGATGTGTTACTCACTGATTTAGCAAAAATAATATAAAGCAACATTGAACATCAGAATTTCAGGAATACATAGAATTTTGTTTCATGGCAAACGGAGCTACAGAGAGAAAATAAAGCCATAATCAACACAAACTGTACAAACTGAAATTCAGCAGTTCCAGGAAATCGGCACAGTGCACATAAGGCAGTTTCAACAGGGAATACGAGCACTTTACTCACGGAATTTTCCAAAATAATGTAAAACAACCTTGTACACCTATATCTCAGGAAAACACAGAAAGTTGAATTATGCCAATCGGAGTTATATAACGGAAGTTATGCCATAATTACCATAAACAGTCAATTCTGAAAATACAGCAGCTTACCAATTTCGACTCAATCACATGTATTTTCATATTTCTACCAATCTTTTAACCTAAAAGCAATTTCTTACACCAATATCATATACATTCATGTCTCAACAATAATTTCAGTAATAATACAACCTAGGATCAAATTCATCTACCATACATCCTATATAAATTTCGAACCGACATTTAGGGTTTAGTTGTTACCTCGATTGCAGTGAGATCGGTCACTAGAATAAAAACAGAAATTAGGAGAGGGTGCTCCTCGATTTAGGTCACGAACTTAATCCGATGATTCCCAAAGAGAAGAAACTTCAGAAAATTACAGAAAAGAACAAAGTTCTTAGCAAGTTTCTAAGGAGTTAAAAGATGGAATAAAACCGATTGGGATTCCTTACCTTCAGAAAGATGAATGATTTCCTCAACTGAGACAATGGAATTTCGGAATTCACAAGAATGATGCAAGGCTGGTTTAAGTGAAAGAGAGAGGAAGAGAAAGAACAAATTTCGGCTAGGGTTAGAGGAATTCTGAAATTTGTAGTGTTAAATAGGAAATAGAAGTTGATTTGATGGAGGAAAGGTAAGTGGGCGAGATTTGCTCCACTAAGTTGGTAGTTTCTGATTTGAATTGGTCAAACTAAATAAAAAGGGATATATGCAATAATAAATTTCGGATTTTATGTCTCCCAAACAAAAATATAAATCCTAAAAAAAATAACCAAATTAAGCTAAGTTGAGTTCGAACTCTAGACCTCTAGTTATTAAACACATCTCTCTACCATTAGGCCAAAGCCTACTAATTGTTATAAGCATACAAAACATCGGTTAAATGCAAAAATGCTCACTCATATGCACACATCACAACATAACTAAGTCAACTTATATCTGGGGCGTTACAAATTTGTCTTGCGGCTTTTATTTTTCTTTATTTTTATTTTTGGATGTATTTAATAGACTAAATCGTGTATTCTAGGAGATTGTACTTTTTTAGATTTTTGTGTATCTAGGCGATTGTAATAGTGAGGATGAGAGCTTTTTCTTTTTATGGGTTGTATAATTTGGCCTCTACTTTACTTTTCCTGCTCTTTTACTTTTCTGCACTTTATTTTGGATTTATATTTATCTCATGTGTATGAGCATTAAGTAAAAATAAAAAGAAGATAAAATGAGTAGATCTAAATGGATGTTATATTATATTATGAAATAATAATTGAAAAAAAGTGAGGATTAGTAGATTTGTTGCCCAAACATTGAATCTCTGGATTAGTTGCTGTGTCTACACTTGGTAGGGAGCTGTACCGGAATTTCCTGGATGAGCTGATCCTGGTGGCGACTCTGTATCTAATCTCAAAATTTAGGTTTCAAAACCTTTAATTTTAGATTGGGATTTTCTAAAAACCTATTTTCCAAAATTCACACTTACAATTAAGTTTTCTACAAAAAGGGTTTTTCCAATAAAATGAAAAGCTTTCTTAAAGAAGATCAAAACCCATTTTCAAAACCACATTGACACACTTCAAAAAGAAAATCCCCGGTTCCCGCTTCACTGCGCGTTCCATTAAAACGTCATCTGCTCACAGTGGTGACTCTACTGGGGATTAATGTTTCTTTAAAAAAGTTTTTCATAAAAGAAATTAAGGAACTTAGGCAACAATTGAAGTATATCCTCACTTGTAGTCAATTATTAATTTATAACCCGATATCTCATCCACAACCACATAGCATGACATTTTCTCTTCTTTAATCCCTCCAACACGTGATTAAGCCCAGTTTATCTCCAAAGGTGACCTACCTCTTCCGCTAGGATTGGAGGCACCCGAGGGGGTAAACCACTCATGGCCTCATACGTACCCCTTCATTTGGACCCTTAAGTGGGGAGTAGTGAGGAGTATATTTTCGCTATAGGAACCTGTACGACCCTTGGTTTGACTCACACCTTCATGTAATGGCCTAGCAACTTCCCCTTAGGATTACCAAAACATATATTTGAAAATAGACATTGAGAGTACGCCTTTGGTATCCCCGGTTGATGCCAAAGAGACCCAATACCTAGGAAGAATACGAGACCAATCGAAAGGAGGAATAAGGTTGGAAGGGTGAGCATGTTGTTGCGTGTGCTAACGTTTGTTCCGTGGTTGTTTTACTTTTGACCTTTACATGCAACATCAAACACGCATCATCCGTGTGCCATTTTCTAACCACATTTTTATGCAGCCATTTTGAAGCATCATCATACGTGTGCTATTATACTAACCATATTTTCGTGCAGCTATAACATCTTACTTGTGTGTCATATACATCTTGTGTGCTCGCATTTCATAAAGCATACATGACATCATCTCGTATGTCACGCATCCTAACCATGTTTTTGTGCAGCCATTTGCATTCTGTATGACATGGGCATTCACATCATTGCATCCCATCTAAAATGAAGGATGTTCTAAGTGCGACCCTTATGACCATTTCATTTCATGACATATCGGGAGTCCCCAAGACTACCCGTGTTTGCCTGTGCATCGGATTGCACTTGGCCATTTCATTACATTGTTGCACTATTAGAGGACCACAACGGTCTTAGGCTTGTGTTCGTGTGGTGGATCACAGGATATCATCACATGGCATCATGTCCATTCACTGTTGGTGTCATGGCGACACCAAAGTCTTGCTTGTGTGTCGCGATCCACATCGGATTGTTCCATAACAATGATGATTCATTCAAAGTACTCCACGAGTGCCAAACTAGTACTCATATTAGGACATTTCATAACATGCCTAAATGATGCAAGGTGCTCCACGAACACCGAAATGTTGTCTGTGTCTCGAGTTACACGTGACTTGTTTGTGACATCACTTCATCCAAGATGCCATAAAAGCATCGAACCTCTGTCTATGGAATGGTTCCTATATGACCATCATATGTCATTTCATTGACCTATGAAGCGTCAAACCTCTGTCTGTGTGTCGGTACACATGTGACCATTTCATGACATCCACTAGGTGCCCCGAAGGCGCCGAATTTCTGTCCCTGTGCCGGCCCACATGTGACTTTTTTTGCATTGTCTTTTGCATGGCATGGGTTATGCTTAGAACATCCAAAACAAAAAGAAAGAAAATGAAAAAATCATTTTCATCATCGTCCGCATCCATAAAGCATCATCTGATCATGAACATGAACACACCATACACGCCATTTAGTGTGTCGAGTCTAGGTCCATGACATCCATCCGCGATTCTAACCTTATGTTGAATGTGCAATTTGGAGTCGGACCTCCAAACAGTTAGTTCGTGTTGAATCAAAGCCGAACCCAACAATTCAGTCAATTCAATCAGAGCCCATCACCGTGGAGGGAATCAATTCAGGGTTAGATTCAGATCGGGAGGTTGAAGTTCAGTTGCCTACTCTACCAGTTGACAGTCAGATTTTGTTAGAAGAAGCTGACAGAGCAGAGACGGCTGACAAAAACATTGGAAACTTGCCTTTCAATATGGCTCCTTTGATAAGGAGTTTCCTAACCTCAGACAAGTTCAAGGCTACTCTTAGGGAACAATTGCAGGCCGTGATAAGCACTATCCCTGTTCAGACTGTTCCACCGTCTCAGACTTCGGTTGGAAGTGGGGGACAGCAGTTTGTCCAAGTTACTAATGGTGCTAGAGGAAGCCTTCCCTGAGGAAGTGGTGGAGTGATTAACCACAGAGAACCCGACCGTCAGTCCAAAGACGATGAGGTCTTTGAGAAGGCAAGGGAAGCCTTGATTGAGACGATGCTGGAAAAGTGTCTCAATCAGAAATTTTCTGATATTGAAGCCATGCTACCTAAGTTGAAGGAGATGGTGCACTATAACCCTGTTAAGTATGTTGACCCGACTACTTTGATGGCTAATGGAGGAGAGCCGCTCCCAGCTGGTTTTCACATGCCCTATCTTCCTCCCTACACTACGGAAGGCCCGCTGGAAGCCCATTTGGACAATTATGTGAGGTTGATGACTAACATGGGGATTGGGAAAGGTCATCTCTTAAACCTATTTCCGACTACTCTGAGGAGTGCTATGGCGAAGTGGTATATGAAGATGCCTCTATACACCCGTTCTACTTGGGAGGACATATATGAAGCTTTTGTAAAGCAGTGCGCTTACAATACCCAAGTACAGACTACCCTCAAAGACCTGGAGAGAATCCGCCAAAAGCCAAATGAGTCCTTCCCGACTTACTACAAATGATGGATGGATGTGCAAGTTTTGGTTAATGGGGCACCAAAGTTGGAGTCACTCATTGTGAAGCTGGTGGATGGTAGTCTACCCCAAGCATATCAAGTGATCCGAGGAGGAGGAGCAAAGAGGCAAACAGGGTTCGGGCTCCTACAGAAGCAATCAGGGACACTCTCAAGGGTACAAGGGCAGTAGCTCTAAGGCTACTTTAGTGGGGTCCAGTGCTAAGACGACCCCGGATGCAGCTCCGTTCAAAGTGCAAGAGTCGGGCGTAGCCGTCGTGATCCAAGGAAGGCAGACTCCTCAAAGGGTCACTAGTCCGTGGGCTGAGTCAGTAAGCCTGATCTATGCTAAGTGTAGAAAAGCTGGTTTGTTGCAGATTTTAAGGCCATTTTCACCTCTGACTGAGGCGGATAAAGACAATTTTTGCTCTTACCATGTGATGACGGGTCACCATACAAACGAATGCACCCAGTTGATTAAGGCCATCAAGCAGTTGGTCGCTGACGGAAAGATTGTCTAGCCGTCTTTGAAACCTAGCATTCAGAATAATCCCTTGCCCAACCTCAGATGATTCGGCTGCACAAGCTATTGAGGACCATGATGCTGTAATTAAAGAAGACCCTCCGCATGTGGAGGACGATAGTCATTTTGATGTTTTAGTTTGTTTTATTTTTATTATCTTTATCATTTATTCTGTGAACAATTCAACCTCTCAGTATTTAATTTAATACAATTTGATTTCAATTACTTGTGCGATATTTTTTGGATTGAACTGTGCATGCATCCAAACATTCATTTAATGCCTTTAACACACATGATGCATCAATGCATGAAATGAATCTAGGGACAGATGATGACCCAAAAATGATATCCGTTTGGAAAGTTTTCACACCTGAAGAGAGAAAAGAAAATCGCAACAGTACCACAAAAGCACATAGAAATCTTTACTAGCTGTACAGTGCCATGCCGAGGTGACAGAGAAATCACTGAACACCGAGTTCCAAAGGGTTTGAAGATGAAACTAGCCAAACAGGAGCTTCATAGACTCGAACCATAAAAAGGAGGATTGTGACAACATAAGGAATTGACAGTGTCAGCAAAGTAAAGCCACTGGCGTCGAACGGATGTCACTCCATGGTTGCAACCATCGACCAATTCGCAAAGTGGGTAGGAGCAGAACTATGTACGAATTTCACTTCTAAAAAAAATTATGTCATGACCGGTGATGGAGTATAATCCCAAGGGGCAATAACACAGTTCTCTAGAATAAAGGGTTGAACATCATAGATCATCTCCGTATCCCTCACAAGCCAACGGGGCGATAGTGGGGGCCAATGAATCCATCAAAGGGATTCCATCAAAAGTAGTGGTTACCTACAGAACTTGGGTCGACAAATTACCATTTGCTTTGCAAGGACACAGAACTAGCATCAGAGTACGCACTGAAGAAACGTCATACTCCTTAGCCCACAGGATGGAAGCGGTTCCACCAGGGGAGACAGAGACCAAGTCGTCAACCCTATCAACTCAGACATGCCCAGGCTCTGTTACGTGTAAAAAAAAAGGGTCCGATGAGTCGTAAATCGAAAAGGCGATCCATGCAAAAAATCAGGACAGTCCGATGGATTTAAAACCGAAAAGGCTATCCATGCAAAAGTTAGGACAGAAAGGTGAGCACCATCAGCGGGAAAATCTGCAAAGACCAGTTAGTGGCAGGTATGGGTCCGGTCAAGACGGATACCATTACTGATTCTGTCCTTAGCTTCATTTCATCTTTAATGTGCATTATGCTAAAACATTATAAATGAGTGAATGAATGAATGCCATTTTCTGTTCAATTAAATGTCCCAAGTTTGCTTGAAATTGAATTCGTATGGATGTGCACATTTTCTGTTTACATGCACCTCACTTCAAAAAAAAAAAACGAAAAAAAAAGTCCGATGGATCGAAAATCGAAGAGGCAGTCCATGCAAAAATTAGGACAGTCCGATAGATCAAAAACCCAAAAGGGCGGTCTATGCAAAAATTAGGACACAAAATAAAGTCTACTGAGTTAAAAACCCGAATAAGCAATTCAGGTAAAAGTAAAGACAGTCCGATAGGCCGAAAACCCAAAAGGGCGGCCTATGCAAAAGTTAGGACATAAAATAAAAAAATAAATAAAAGTCATATAGTAGCATCAAGCTCGGATGATCCTAATCCTCTAAAGACCAGGGCAGCTCAAAGTCAGTACCTCATGTCCACGTCTCGTGAGGTAAGCAATCAGGTCAGTCAGCCAAACTCTGTAGTGAGCATCTGTCTCCACAGGTGCAGTACCATCATATCTTAGAATTTCGGTGTGAATAGGATGCATCCACTAATGCTACACATGTCAAGTCCGATGTGATGTAAACACTCTACACTCGGTGGTGCACAAAGATCAAAGGACCCTTAGCAGCTGACCATACTATCAGCATAGCCGAGCGGGAAAGTAGAAAAGTCACGTGGGTCAATCCAAGCAGCTGGATATCTTTGGCCAAGGTCTCAGTTGTCACATCAGAAATATCCCATCAGGGGCATACCCACCTGGGCCTCCAAATCAGCCACCCGATCTTTGAAGGTCTGACTCATGATCTCTAACTCGGTGACCCATCGACACAACTGGTCAACCTTCACCCTCAAACGAGTGGACTCTCAGCACCCAATCCCAATCATTGTCTGCATGAAGCAAAACATAAAAAAGCACCATAATTATATGCATATACATCCAAGACATACACACATACATACATTTAAAACATACATACACACGTGCATATACACATTGAAGATCAACCCAAGTACAAGTATTCACTATCATCATCGGGCTATCTCGAATCGTGAGCACTCCAAAGGCGGAAATAACCTGACACTGGGGCATCCTCTAAATCTTAGGTAAGAGACTCTTCAGAGTTCACATTTACGACAATATAATCCCGAGAAGGGTATTCCTTACCTTTTTGCAGGTATCCAGGGGCAAAACAATCAAGCTGTATTTATTCTTGATCGAAGGGGCAAAAATTTGTGTTCCCAAAATTGTCGATCAATGAGTAAATACACACACCTGATCCAATTTCAATGGTATCACTCCACCATAGAGAGCCGATTTCAATGGTATTGCTCCACCACAGAGAGCCGATTTCAATGGTATTGCTCCACCACAGAGAGCCAATTTCAACGGTATTGCTCTAATACAGAGAGCCGATTTCAACGGTATTACTCCAACATATAGAGCCGATTTCAACGGTATTGCTCCAGCGACAGAGAGCCAACTTCAATGGTATTGCTCTACCATAGAGAGCCGATTTCAATGGTATTGCTCTGCCACAGAGACCTGATTTCAACAGTATCAAGGGGTAAGATATTCAGTCCATATTCATTCTTGATCGAAGGGGCAAGCATTTTTGTTTCCAAAATTATCGATCAAGGAACGAATACGTGCCCGAAACAACTTCAAAACATCAAAGGAGATAATCAAGCTTCTCAAATCACCAAAGCATCTTTCCCGAACCACGCAAGATTCATGGGAAACACTATTATCCTTTCCTTCAGTGACACAAGCCCTACTAAAAGTGAAATGACCAAAATGCCCTTCTATTAGTAACCAAACTACCAAATGGCTAAAACACCTTCCCTTTAGTGACACAAGCTTCACGGGAAACCAAATCATCAAAATATATTTTTTCCCCTAGTGACATAGGCTCTAATAGAGGTGAAATGACCAAAATACCCTTCCTCCAAAGGACACCAACTTTCCAAGCTGCATAATTACCAAAATGCCCTTCACCTTCATGAACATCAATTCACAAGGAGAATCCGATCAGGGCAAAGTCCTCTGCTTTGCAATAGAGTTGAAGAACATCCCTGGAGCATCAATTCAATCCAGGCAAAGTCCTCTGCTTCGCAAGGGAGTCGAAGCATGTCCTTAGCAAAATAACCTAATCTGGGCAAAGTCCTCTGCTTTGCAAGGGAGTCGAAGCATGTCCCTGGCAAATCAATCTAATCCGGGCAAAGTCCTCTGCTTCGCGATAGAGTCAAAGCACATCCCTGGAGAACACCAAATCAATTCAGGCAAAGTCCTATGCTTTGCAACGGAGTCGGAGAAAGTCCCTGAAAAATCAAATTCACTTAGGCAAGACCGATGTTTCGTGAATCAACCGAGACAAGTCCCTACAAACATTAAAACGGGTTCATATGAGGAGAACCCCCAAGTACATCCTTTTTTCCTTCTCATCGTGCTCCCTGTCGCGAGACCAAACTCGAATTGGTCACAAGCACCTATTTAGGTCGACTTTGGCCACGCGAGGAGCAGCCTGTGACCACAGGTTTTTTCCCGACCTCGATGATGAAAGCCTTCGTTACCTTTTTCACGGATAAACGTGCGACAAATTTGGAACGACCAAAATGACTTTGGAGACGTCTCGAATAACTCGGATATGTGTGACAAGTCTTGGTACAGAACCCTGAAGAAGGTCGAGTGAGCGTTTGAAAGAACCAAAGAGAAAAGAGAAAAATAAGTGATAATAGGCATGTTTGGACACTATAGCCGCTCGGCTATACTACAGCCGCCCGACTATAGGCCACTACAGCCACGCGGCTGTAATCTCTATATTTCCTGAATAGCTAGAAATCAGCCATTAATTCAGATTTTAACCCTATTTTGGGCCATATAAAAGCAAATTAAACGGAAATTAGGTCAAGAGAGACTCTGGACAATTCACTCTTCAACCAAAAACATAAAAGTTAGGGTTTCTTTGGGATTTTTTGGTAGAGAAAAGGAAAAAGAAAAGAACAAAAAATTGAAAACCATCAAAACTTTAATTAAATTGGTAGAATCGACTAGGGTTTTGGGTAATTGGTGTTCTGGGGAAATTCTGATCGAGTTAGCCTTCATTTGGGTCAATTCGGGGTTTTGTCCGGGCTTAGGAGGATCGTAGATGAGTTCAGGTTGTTTGTGATTCCAAGGGATTTTCCGGTGTTCGAATCCGCTCCTAGTGGTCCAAAACACTGGAACACAGACCAGGTATGCTCTGAGAGGCCCAAAAAACTCATTTTGATCTGTTCTAGGTGTTGTTTGTTCATGATTTTGCGTTGTTCTCAAATCTAGAAGTGAACCGAGTTACAACCGCCCCGCCTGATGATTATAGCCGCTCAGCTATATCACAACAGCGCGGCTGTAATCTACAGGGGCATGGTTGTAATCTATTGGGGCACGGCTGTAATCTACAGTGGTGCAGCCGCTCAGCTATAATCTCCAGGGGCGCGGCTGTAACCTACTGTGGCGTGGTTGTAATCTTTAGGACAGAAGCTTTGAATGCCCTAAATCGACCTATAATGCTTTCGTTTTCAAATCAAATGTGTTTTCTATGAATATTATCGGTCTAATCACATCCATACATGCTTAAATTCATGGTTTTTTGGTTTTTATTGATGGACGTGAGACTGGAATTTGGTGATTTTGGGTTTTTAGGGATTTTCAGACTCGTTTGATCCGATTCAGATCCGTTCTTGTTGAGTTTCATGAGTTTCCAGAAGTCCCAGATTGCCCAAAATCATCAAATTTCTAAAATGATTTTCAAAACGAGAAAGAAAATCAAAAATTTGATTCTGGAGCACTACAAGAGTGCGGCTGTAGCCCGAGAAACAGAATTACAGTTTTGCCCTTTTGGGCCTCTAACTTGTAATTTTGTGTCTCATTTCAATTCAAAATAGATTTTTGGCGTGTTTACACTTTTGGACCTTAAATGGATGTCTAATTTAGGCCCACTTATGAGCACGGGTTTTTTCTCGACCTCGGTGATGAAAGCCATTATTACCTTTTTCACAGATAAATGTGAAGTGGATTCGGAACGACCGGGATAACATCAGAAATATCTCGGATGATCCGAATATGTGTGACAAGTCTTGGTACGGAACCCCAAAGGAATTCGAGTGAGTATTTAAGAGAACCAAGAAAAAGAATGAAAAATGAGCAAAATAGGCTAATCTGGTCACTACAGCCGCTCGGCTGTAGTGCCCTATAGCTGCCCGGCTGTACTACAGCTGCACCCCTGTAATACAGCCGTGCGGCTATAGTCCACTATCGCCGCACGGCTGTAATCACCAGATTTCCTTTTTTACACCAATCAGCCTTTAATTCGGATTTCTTAACCTAAATGGGAGATATAAAACCATAATAACAGGATTAGGGTTGGCAATAGAGACACAGAACATACAGAATAGGGAGAATTAAAAGAAAACACAGCCACACTTAGAGTTCTTGAAAGAAAAAGATTGAAATTAAGTGTTTTAACCCAAAAATAATAAAAAAACCTTAATAAAATCTGTAGAAACAATCATAACTTTGAGAGAACTAGTTTTCTAGGGTTGTTTCTAGACGGTAATCATTCATTCGATTTCATTCGGGCTTCCGCTTAGGCTTCAGAGAGCGTACATGCTTTTGGGTTGTTTGTGATTGCAAGGCGTTTCCCGGCCGAATCCATCCCTGGTGGTCCAAAACACTAGAACACAGACAAGGTATATTCTGAGAGGTCTTAAAAATCCTTTTTAATTCATTCTGGGTGCTATTTATTGGTTTTTTTGAGTTTTTTATGATTTTGGAAGCGATTCCGGCTACAGCCACCCCACCTGATGATTACAGCCGCATGGCTGTAACCTATAGGAGCGCGGCTATAACCTTTAGGGGCGCGGCTGTAATCTCCTGGGTAGAAGCTCCAAATGCCCCAAATCGACCAATAACTCTTTCGTTTTCCAATCAAATGTGTTTTTCATGTTTATTATCGGTCCAATTACATCCATGTATGCTTAGATTCGTAGTTTTCTGATTTTAATTGATGGATGTAATGATAACGTTTGGTGATTTTTAGTTTTTAGGGATTTTCAGACTTGTTTTGATCCGCTTCGGATCTGTTTTGTTGAAATTTGTTTGTTCCCAGAAATCCCAGATTACATGAATCGCTAAATTTGTAAAACGATTTTCAAAAACCAGAAAAGAAAGCTGTAACACAATCTAGAGTGTTACAGCCGCGTGGCTGTAGTTCAGGAGGCAGAATTATAGTTTTATCCTTCTGGGCTCCAAACTTGTAATTTTGCACTTTTTTTCTATTAAAAACTGAATTTTGGCGTGTTTACATTCTTTTTGGACCCTAGATGGATGTTTTTAGGCCCACTCACGAACGGGACCCCCGGGTCTCGGGATATCCCTCCCGCTAAAAGTTGGAAAATGCATGTAAATGAACCAAATGGTTTTCAAAATTGGTGTTTCATCCATAAAACCTATAGGGCATTTCAAAAACCGTTTTCCAGGTCTAACCGGGCCGACCGGTCGGGTCGACCTGGTTACCCCCTAAATGCATGACCCCGTTTCCTAAAATACCCCTATTCTGTCCTATGTGAGTCCTTGGTGTGTTTTATGTACTTGTGCTAACTGTATTTGGATGCAGCCTTTATTTTTCTTTATTTTTATTTTTGGATGTATTTTCTAAATTAAATCATGTATCTAGGCGATTGTGATTTTTTAGATCAACGTGTATTATAGGCGGTTGTAATGGTGAGGATGAGAGCTTTTTCTTTTTATGGGTTGTTTAATTCGGCCTCTATTTACTTTTCCCGTGCTTTTACTTTTCTACACTTTATTTTGGTATTTATATTTATGTCGTTTGCATGGGCATTGATTAATAATAAAAAAGAAGATAAAATGAGTAGAATTAAGTGAATGCAACTTTACATTATGAAATAATAATTGAAAATAAGTGAGGATTGGTAGATTTGTTGCCCGAACCCTGAATCTCTGAATTAGGTACCACGTCTACACTTGGTAGGGAGCTGTACCGGAATTTCCCGGATGAGCTGATTCGGGTGGCGACTCTGTATCTAATTTTGAAATTCAAGTTTCGAGATATTTAAGTTTAAATTGGCATTTTCTAAAAACCTAATTTCCAAAATTCACACTTACAATTAAGCTTTCTACAAAAGGGTTTTTCCAATGAAATGAAAGATTTTCTTAAAGAAGATTAAAAACCTGTTTTCAAAACCACATCATCACATCTCAAAAAGAAAATCCCCGGTTCCCGCTTCACCATGAGTTTCGTAAAAAGGTCGTCCGCTCATAGTGGCAACTCCGCTGGGGATTAACGGTTTCTTTTAAAAGTTCTTCAGAAAAACTTAAGGAACTTAGGCAACAATCGAAGTACATCCTCACTTGCAGTCAATTATTAAATCATAATTTGATGTTTCATTCACATTTGCATGAGCGTGACATGTTCTCTTCTTGAATCCCTCCAACACTTGTTTTAGCCCAATTTATCTTCAAAGGTGACCTACTCTTCCGCTAGGATTGGAGGCACCCGAGGGGGTAAACCACTCATAGCCTCGTACGAACCCATTCGTTTGGACCCTTGAGTGGGGAGAAGTGAGGAGTATATTTCCGCTATGGGAACTTATACGACCCTTGGTTTGACTTATACCTTCATGTAATGGCCTAGCAACTTCCCCTTAGGGTTACCAAAACATATACTTGAAAATGGACATTGAAAGTACGCCTTTGGTGTCCCCGGTTGATGCCAAAAAGACCCAACACCTAGGAAGAATGCGAGACCAATCCAAAGGAGGAATAAGGTTGGAAGGGTGAGCATATTGTTGCATGTGTTAACGTTTGTTCTATGGTGGTTTCATTTTTTACCTTTACATGCAACATCAAACACGCATCATCCGTGTGCCATTTTCTAACCACATCTTTATGCAGCCATTCGCAAGCATCATCATACGTGTGGTATTATGCTATCCATTTTTTTTCGTGCAGCCATAACATCTTACTCGTGTGTCATATACATCTTGTGTGCTTGTATTTCATAAAGCATACATTACATCATCTCGTGTGTCATGCATCCTGACCACGTTTTTATGCATCCATTTGCATTCTGTATGACATGGGCATTCACATCATCTCATCGGATCTAAAATGAAGGATGTTCTAAGTATGCCCCTTACGACATTTCATTTCATGACATATCGGGAGTCCCCAAGATTACACGTGTTCGCCTGTGCACCGGATTGCACTTGACCATTTCATTACATCATTGCACCATTAGAGGACCACAATGGTCTTAGGTTTGTGTTCGTGTGGCGGATCACACAACACCATCACATGATATCATGGCCATTCATCATGGTGTCATGGCAACACTAAAGTCTTATTTGTGTGTCACGATCCACATCGGATTGTTTCATAACATTGATGACCTATTTGAGGTACTCCACCAGTGCCGAACTAGAATTCATATTAGGACATTTCATAACATGTTTAATCATGCAAGGTGTTCCACGAATGCCCAAATGATATCTGTGTCTCGAGTTACACGCAATTTGTTGGTGACATCACTTCATATAAGATGCCATAAAAGCATCAAACCTCTGTCTATGGAACAGCTCCCATATGACCATCACATATCATTTCATTGACCCATAAAGCATCGAACCTCTGTCCATGTGTCGGTACACATGTGATCATTTCATGACATCCACTAGGTGCCCCGAAGTGCCAAATCTCTATCCATGCGCCAACCCACACGTGACATTTTTGCATTGTCTTTTGCATGGCATGGGGTATGCTTGGAACATCCGAAACAAAAAGAAAGAAAATACAAAAGTCATTTTCATCATTGTCCACATCCATAAAGCATCACATGATCATGAACACGAACACACCATATACACCATTTAGTGTATTGAGTCTAGGTCCATGACATCCATCCGCGATTCTAACCTTATGTTGAATGTGCAGTTTGGAGTCGCACATCAAAACGATTAGTTCATGTTGAATTAGAGTCGAACCCACCAATTCAGTTAGTTCAATCAGAGCCTATCACCGTGGAGGTGATTAGTTCATGGTCAGACTCAGATCGGGAGATCGAAATTCAATTGCCTACTCTACCAGTTGACAGTCAGATTTTGTTAGAAGAAGCTGACAGAGCGGAGATGGCTGACGGAAACAATGGAAAATTCCCTTTCGATATGGCTGCTTTTATAAGGAGCTTCCTAACCTCAAACGCGTTCAAGGCTACTCTTAGGGAACAAGTGCAAGCTGTGATAAGCACCATCCCTGTTGAAATTGTTCCACCGGCTCAAACTTCGGTTGGAAGTGAGGGACAACAGTTTATCCAAGTTACTAATGGTATTGCAGGAAGCCTTCTCGGAGGAAGTGGTGGAGTGGGTAACCACAGAGAAACTGATCATCAGCCCGAAGAGGATGAGGCCTTTGAAAAGGCAAGGGAAGCCTCGATTGAGACTATGCTGGAAAAGCATCTCAATCAGAAATTTTCTGATATTGAAGCCATGCTACCTAAGCTGAAGGAGATGGTCTACTATAACTCTGTTAAGTATGTCGACCTGAATACTTCAATGGCTGATGGAGGAGAGCCACTCCTAACTGGTTTTCAGATGCCTTACCTGCCTCCCTACAACCGGGGAGGCCCACCAGAAGCCCATTCGGACAGTTATGTGAGGTTGATGACCAGCATGGGGATTGGGAAAGGCCATCTCTTAAACCTGTTTCTGACTACGCTTAGGGGTGCTATGGAAAAGTGGTATATGAAGATGCCTCTATACACCCGTTCTACTTGGGAGGAGCTATCTAAAGCTTGTAGTAGGCTTACAATACCTAAGTAGAGACTACCCTCGAAGACCTAGAAAGAATCCACCAGAAGCCAAATGAGTCCTTCCCGGCTTACTACAAACGGTGGATGGATGTGAAGTTTTGGTGGATGGGGCACCAAAGTTGGAGTCACTCCTTGTGAAGCTGGTGGATGGTAGTCTAGCCCAATACAAGGATAAAATGAAACTAAAGAGATTCCACTCCTTCAATGAAGTGGTTGAATTTGCCAAGAGTATCGAGCGATACAAGGAAGAGGAGCAGAGGGGCAGATAGAGTTCGAGCCCCTACAGAAGCAATCAGGGGTACTCTCAAGGGTACAGAGGTAGTAGCTCTAAGGCTACTCCAGTGGGGTCCAATGTTAAGACGACTCAGGATGTAGCCTCGATCGAAATGCAATGGGAGGACGTGGCCGCCGTGAACCTGGGAAGACAGACTCCTCAAAGGGTCACTAATCCGTGGACTGAGTCAGTAAGCCTGATCTATGCTAAGTGTAGAAAAGCTGGTCTGTTGCAGAGTTTGAGGCAATTTTTGCCTCCTACTGAGGCAGATAAAGACACTGCTCTTACCATGTGATGACAGGTCATCGTACAAATGAATGCACCCAGTTGATTAAGGCCATCAAGTAGTTGGTCGCTGATGAAAAGATTATCGAGCCGGCTTTGAAACCTAGCATTCAGAATAATCCCTTGCCCAATCTCGGATGATTCGGGTGCACAAGATATTGAGAAGCATGAGACTGCAATAAAAAGAAGACCCTCCGCATGTGGAGGACGATATTGGTTTTAATGTTTTAGTTTATTTTTATTCTTATCATTTACCATGTGAACAATTCAAACCTTAAAGTGGGTAGTTCAATAGAATTTGGTTTCAATTACTTATGTGATATTCTTTCGAATGGAACTTTACAAGCATACAAACATTCTTTTGATGTCTTTAGCATACATGATGCATCAATGCATGAAATGAATCTAGGGACAAATGATGACCCAAAAATGATATCCGTCTCGAAAGACCTTACGCCTGATGAGAGGAAAGAAAATTAAAAGTACCACAAAAGCGCATGGAAATCTTTGCCTGGCTGTATAGTGTCGTGCGGGGGTTGATGGAGAAATTACTAAACACCAAGCTCCGAAGGATTCGAAGATGGAATCAGCCAAGCAGGAGCTCCACAGACTCAAACAGACATCGCTCCATGTTCGCAACCGTCAACTGCTTCTCAAAGTGGGTAGAAGCAGAACTATATATGAATCACACTTCAAAAAAAAAAAAAAAAGAAAAAAAGAAAAAAAGGTGCTATTATGTCATGACTGATGATGGAGTACAATTCCTAGGGGCAATAACGTAGTGCTCCAAAATAAAGGGTAAGGCATCATAGACAATCTTCGTATCTCTCGCAAACCAACGGAGCGATAGAAGCAGCCAATAAATCCATCAAAGGGATTCCGTCAAAAGTGGTAGTTACTTACAGAGTTTGGGTCGACATATTACCATCTGCTTTGCAAGGACACATAACTGGCATCAGAGTATGCACTGAAGAAACGTCATACTCCTTAGCCTACAGGACGGAAGCGGTTCCACCAGGGGAGACAAAGACCAAGTTGTCAACCCCATCAACCCAGACAAGCCCAGGCACTATTACGTGTTAAAAAAAAGGGTTCGATGGGTCACAAACCCAAAAGGTGATCCATGAAAAAATCAAGACAGTCCGATGGATCGAAAACCGAAAAGGAAGTCCATGCAAAAGTTAGGACACAGAGGCGAGCACCATCAGCGAGGAAATCTACAAAAACCAGTTGGTGGCAGGTGTGGGTCCGGTCGAGACGGATACCATTACTAATTATGTCCTTAGCTTCATTTCATCTTTGATGTGCATTGTGCTAAAACATTATAAATGAGTGAATGAATGAGTACCATTTTCTGTTCGATTAAATGTCCCAAGTTTGCTTGAAATTGAATTCGTATGGATGTGCACATTTTCTATTTACATGCATCTCATCTAAAAAAAAAGTCCGATGTATCGAAAATCGAAGAGGCGATCCATGCAAAAATTAGGATAATTCGATAGATCAAAAACCCGAAAAGGGCGGTCTATGCAAAAGCTACGGCATAAAATAAAGTCTGCTAAATTGAAAACCCGAAAGGGCAGTTTAGGCAAAAATAAAGACAATCTGATAGGCCGAAAACCCAAAAAGGGTGACCTATGCAAAAATTAGAATGAGCAATGAAAATAAAACAAAAGTCATATAGTAGTATCAAGCTCAGACAACTCTAATCCTGTAAAAACTGAGGTACACCAAAGCCAGTGCCTCACACCCACACCTCGTGAAGCAAGCAATCAGGTTAATCAACCAAACTTCAATGCGATATCCTACCAAGGAAAGATCCATCTGGGCATCCCAATTGTCTGTCCGGTCCTTGAAAGTCTGATTCATGACCTCCAGCTCGGTGACCCGCTGACGCAACTGATCAACCTCTGTTCTCAAACGAGCAGATTCATGGCACTCGATCGAGATCATCATCTGCAACAAACAAAACATGGAGAAGCACCATAATCATATGCATATGCACCCAGGTCATGCAAACACACACATACATTCAAAACATACACGCACACATGCATACACGCATCAATGTTAACTTAAGTACAGGAACATACTGTCACCATCAGGCTGTCTCGAGCCATGAGTATTCCGAAAGCAGAAATAACCTGACACTGGGGCATCCTCTAAATCTCAGAGAGCCGACTTCAACGGTATGCTCCACCGCAGAGAGCTAATTTCAACGTACGCTCCACGGTAGAGAACTTGTTTCAACAGTATCGCTCCACTATAGAGAGCCGATTTCAACGGTATCACTCCACCACAGAGAGCCGATTTCAACGGTATGCTCCACCGCAGAGAGCCGGTTTCAACGGTATCGCTCCACTATAGAGAGCCGATTTTAGCGGTATTGCTCCACCACTGAGAGCCGATTTCAGCGGTATTGCTCCACCATAGAGAGCTTATTTTAATGGTATTAAGGGGTAAAGTATTCAGTCCGTATTCATCCCTGATCGAAGGGACAAAAATTTTTGTTTTCAACATTATCGATCAAGGAATGAATACGCACCCAAAATGACTTTAAAACATCAAAAAAAGATAATCAAACTCCTCAAATCACCAAAGCATCTTTTCCCCAGCCACAAGGGCTATGCGGAAGACCAAATCACTAAAATATTTCTTCCTTTAGTGACACAAGCTCCACTAGAAGTCAAATGACCGAAGTACCCTTCCTTCAAAGAGTGCCAACTTTCTAAACTACAAAATTACCAAAATACCCTTTCCTTTCATAAGCATCAAATGACAAGGAGAATCTAATCCGGGTAAGTCCTTTGCTTCGCAATGGAGTCGAAGCACGACCCTAGAAAACCAATACAATCTGGGCAAAGTCCTCTGCTTCACGATGGAGTCGAAGCACGTCCCTGGAGAACGTTAAACCAATTTGGGCAAAGTCCTATGCTTCATAACTGAGTCAAAGTAAGTCCCTGAAGAATCAAATCAACTTGGGCAAGACCGCGGTTTTGCAAAACAAGCGAGACAAGTCCCAAAAAGCATCAAAGCTGGTTGACGCGGGAGGAGCCACCAGGTACATCCTCTTCTCCTTCTCACCGTGCTCCCTATCACGGGACCAAACTCGAATCAGGCACAAGCACCCGTTCAAGTCGACTTTGGTCAGGGGCAGCCTGTGAGCACGGGTTTTTTCCCGACCTCGGTGATGAAAGCCATTATTACATTTTTCATGAATAAACGTGAAGCGAATTCGGAACAACCGGGATAACGTCAGAAATGTCTCGGATGATCCGAATGTGTGTGACAAGTCTTGGTACTGAACCCCGCAGGAATTCAAGTGAGTATTTAAGAGAACCGAGGAAAAGAATGAAAAATGAGCAAAATAGGCTAATCTGTCCACTACAGCCGCTCGGCTGTAGTGCCTTACAGCCACGTGGTTGTTCTACAGCTGCGCAGCTATAGTCCATTACAACCGCGCGGCTGTAATAACCAGATTTCCTTTTTTGACACCAATCAGCCTTTAATTCAGATTTCTTGACTTAAATGGGAGATATAAAACCATAATAATGGGATTAAGGTTGACAATAGAGACACAGAACATACAGAATAAGGAGAATTAAAAGAAAACACAACCACACTTAGAGTTCTTAAAAGAAAAAGATTGAAATTAAGTGTTTTAATCCAAAAATAATCAAAAAAACCTTAATAAAATCTGTAGAAACAATCATAACTTTGAGAGACTAGTTTTCTAGGGGTGTTTCTAGACGGTAATCATTCAGTCGATTTCATTCGGGGTTCCGCTCGGCCTTCGGAGAGCGTACACGATTTTGGGTTGTTCGTGATTACAAGGCGTTTCCCCGCATCTGAATCCATCCTTGGTGGTCCAAAACACTGGAACACAGATAAGATATATTCTGCGAGGTCTTAAAAATCCTTTTTAACTCATTTTGGGTGCTATTTGTTGGTGTTTTTGAGTTTTTTGTGATTTTGGAAGCGGTTCCGGTTACAGCCGCCTCACCTGATGATTACAGCCGCACGGCTGTAATCTATAGGGGTGCTGCTGTAACCTTCCAGTTAAAGCCGCCCCGCCTGTTGATTACAACCGAGTGCCAAATCGACTGATAATGCTTCCGTTTCCAATCAAACGTGTTTTTCTTGTTTATTATCGGTCCAATTACACCCATGTATGCTTAGATTCCCGGTTTTCTGATCTTAATTGATGCATGTAATGATAAAGTTTGGCGATTTCAAGTTTTTAGGGATTTCTGGACTTGTTTTGATCCGCTTCGAATCTGTTTTGTTGAAATTTGTGTGTTCCCAAAAATCCCAGATTACCCAAAATTGCTAAATTTGTAAAACGATTTTCAAAAAGGAGAAAAGAAAGCCGGAACACATTCTGGAGCATTACAGCCGCATGGCTGTAGGTGTTACAGTCGCGCGGCTGTAGTTCAGGAGGCAAAATTATAGTTTTGTCCTTCTGGACCCCAAACTTGTAATTTTGCACCTTTTTCTATTCAAAACTAAATTTTGGCGTGTTTACATTCTTTTTGGACCCTAAATGGATGTTTTTAGGCCCACTCACGAATGGGACCCCTGGGTCCCGGGATATCCGACCCGCTAAAAGTTGGAAAATGCATGTAAAATGAGCCAAATGGTTTTCAAAATTGGTTTTTCATCCATAAAACCTACAGGACGTTTCAAAAACCGTTTCCAGGTCTAACCGGGCCGACCAATCGGGTCGACCTGGTTACCCCCCTAAATGCATGACCCCGTTTCCTAAAATACCCCTATTCTGTCTTATGTGAGTCCTTGGTGTGTTTTATTTACTTGTACTAACTGTATTTGGATGAAGCTTTTATTTTTTTTATTTTTATTTTTGGATGTATTTTATATATTAAATCATGTATCTAGGCGATTGTAATTTTTTTAGATCATCGTGTATTATAGGCAGTTGTAACGGTGAGGATGAGAGCTTTTTCTTTTTATGGGTTGAATAATCCGGCCTCTATTTACTTTTCCCGTACTTTTATTTTTCTACACTTTATTTTGGTATTTATATTTATGTCGTTTGCATGAGCATTGGTTAATAATAAAAAAGAAGATAAAATGAGTAGAATTAAGTGAATGCAACTTTACATTATGAAATAATAATTGAAAATAAGTGAGGATTAGTAGATTTGTTGCCCAAACCCTGAATCTCTGAATTAGGTACCGCGTCTACACGTGGTAAGGAGCTGTACCGGAATTTCCGGAATGAGCTGATCCGGGTGGCGACTCTATATATAATTTTGAAATTCAAGTTTCGAGATATTTAAGTTTAAATTGGGATTTTCTAAAAACCTAATTTCCAAAATTCACACTTACAATTAAGCTTTCTACAAAAGGGTTTTTCTAATGAAATGAAAGGTTTTCTTAAAGAAGATTAAAAACCCGTTTTCAAAACCACTTCATCACATCTCCAAAAGAAAATCCCCGGCTCCCACTTCACCACGCGTTCCATAAAAAGGTCGTCTGCTCACACCACTCATGATTGGGAGCCCACTAAAAGTTGGAAAATGCATGTAAAATGAGCCGAATTGTTTTCAAAATTGGTTTTTCATCCACAAAATCTATAGGGCGTTTCAGCAAAATTTTTTTCAGGTCTAATCGAATAGTTGCCTGGCCTTTTCGATTACCCCCTTATGCATGATCCCGTTTCCGAAAATATCCCTATTCTGTCTTATGTGAGTCCTTGATATGATTTATATATCTGTGCTAACCAATTTGTCTTGCAGCTTTTATTTTTCTTTATTTTTATTTTTGGATGTATTTAATAGACTAAATAGTGTATTCTAGGAGATTGTACTTTTTTAAATTTTCGTGTATCTAGGAGATTGTAATGGTGAGGATGAGAGCTTTTTCTTTTTATGGGCTGTATAATTTGGCCTCTACTTTACCTTTCCTGCTCTTTTACTTTTCTGCACTTTATTTTGGATTTATATTTATGTCATGTGTATGAGCATTAACTAAAAATAAAATGAAGATAAAATGAGTAGAACTAAGTGGATGTTATATTATATTATGAAATAATAACTGAAAATAAGTGAGGATTAGTAGATGTGTTACCCGAACTTTGAATCTCTGGATTAGGTACTGCGTCTACACTTGGTAGGGAGCTATACCGGAATTTTCCGGATGAGCTGATCCGGGTGGCGACTTTGTATCTAATCTCGAAATTTAGGTTTCGAGACCTTTAAGTTTAGATTGGGATTTTCTAAAAACCTATTTTCCAAAATTCACACTTACAATTAAGTTTTCTACAAAAAGGGTTTTTCCAATAAATTGAAAAGCTTTCTTAAAGAAGATCAAAACCCATTTTCAAAACCACATCATCACACTTCAAAAAGAAAATCCCCGGTTCCCGCTTCACCGCGCGTTCCGTTAAAACGTTGTCCACTCACAGATGTACATAGAGGAGGTGGATTTGAAAGAAACCAACATAGGCAATTCTATGATAGGGATAAGGCTTATAAGATTAAAATTGATTTGCCTTCATATTAAAGGATTTTTAGATTGGTTGTCAGAGGTTGAGAGATTCTTTTAGTATGCGGAAGTTCCAGAAAACTGAAAATTTAAACTTATTGCTTATCGGTTGAAGGGAGGAGCTTCGGTATGGTGGGATCAATGTGTTGAGACTAGAAGAAGAGGGGAAAGGGATCCAATTCGATCTTGGCAACGGAGGAGAGCTATGTTGAGAGAGAGATTTTTATTACCGGACTATGAGCAATATATTTATAACTCCTGAAAGAGATGTTTTTAAGGGAGTAGAATGTTCATGATTATACCGTAGAGTTCTTGAGGCTTTCCGCTATAGCACAATTGGCCGAGATGGAAGTCCAATGAGCATCTCATTATTTAGATGGATTACATACAAACATCCGGGGGAAAATTTGCATTAAAATGATCTTGAGTGTCCAAGATGCAAGAAATTTAGCCCTTAAAGTGGAGATGGAGTTGAATATGAGACCAAGGGAGAGCTATAGATGGATGTGGGGAGATAACGTTTCTTTTGCTAAGGACCTTCCAAGGAAAATGGAGAAAGGGAAGAATGTAGCTAGTTGTAATGGAACGAAGCCAACTTATGGTGTGAAAGCTCCTAGGGACGATGGAAGGAAGCTTAAGGAGGTTCCTACACCTCCTTGACCTAACAATCCATATGTTAATCCGGCTCCATTCAAGGGCTTTAGATGTAATGATCCCAGCCATAAGTCCAATGAATGTCCCAAGAGAAGAAGTGCTAATGTTATTGAAAGGTATGATAAGGATAATAAAGATGATGACGATGCGGAGGTAGTTTATTGCGAACCAATTGATGAAGAAAATGGTGAGTTCAAAGAAGATCAAGCTATTCATATTGTGAGAAGATTGTTGGTATCCCAACAAGGTGGATCATAGGCAAAGACACCAACTATTCCGAACTCGATGCTTGGTTCAAGGTGGAAATTGTAGTGTTATTATTGACAGTAGGAGTCAAGAGAACATCATTAGCGAAGCCGCTGTGCAAAAGTTTGGGTTAATTCCAGAGGCTCACCCCAACCTATATAGCATTGGTTAGATCAAGAGTGTGGGGGAACTACGAGTTACTCAACTATGTAAGTACCAATTCCAATTGGTGGATATGTTGACGAAGTTTATTATGACATAGTAGACATGGATGCTTGTCATGTTCTACTAAGGAGGCCATGGCAAATTGATCTTGATGTTTCACATTCGCGGAGGAAGAATACTTACAAGTTTGTGAAAGATGGGGTTAAATATATTTTGACTCCAATGGGTGGTGACTCAAGCAAGAAGAAGAAAGATACTTTGATTGTGTGCTCAAGCTGAAAGTCCTTTTTAAAAGAATATGTGGAGAGTCAACAAATTTTCTTATTGATGGTTAAGCCTAAAGTTGATGGGAATGAAGAAGAGAAGTCAAATCCTAGCGATATTGAGCATTTATTGGAAGAGTACCAAGATGTCTTCCCTGAAGAACTCCCTCATAGGTTACCTCCATTTAAGGATATCCAACATCATATTGACTTGGTTCCCCGGGCTAGTTTGCCTAGTCTTCCCCATTATAGGATGAGTCCAAAGGAGAATGAAATTATGAGGGGGAAGTGTTGGGATTTTTCACCGGAAATCACCCGATAAAAGCGGAAGAACGCGGTGATTTCCTCAAATCCAGTCCCAGGAGCAATTGAGGTGGAAATTGAAAAACTAAAATCAAAAAGAAAGGGATTAAATTTCTTACCAGAAAAATCTCTTTCTGAGATGGATGACGACTGCAGAATTCAAGATAGAATTCCTCCTCGTTCCCGTACACGAGCGCCTAACGAACACCGCACGTGCTAGCGTCAAAATTCACAAAATTAGAGAGTGAGGGAGGGGAGGAGAATTCGGCCAAGTGGGGCTAGGAGCTCTGTTCATTTTGGCCGAAATTCCCCTTAGGGTTTTTAACCCTAGGGCTTCCAACTTTCCTTGCTGGAATTTGGGCCCAGTTTGGCTTCTGTGTCTGTGTGGGCTTCCTCCTTTTAATTCAGGCCCAAGCCTATTTTAATTAGTCTGGTCTAAATCAATATCAAACCCAATTTTAATTAACCCATGTATTTAATGTATTACTCCAAGTAATATATTATTTACATTTAAATTAAAATTAGTTTAACTAATTAATTTAATCCATCAAATTAAAATTAAGTCTTCACAACACAAATTCATATGTAAACCTATACATATGAATATTTCCACCTAGGAAATAATCTCATAATTAATCCAATTAATTATGTGAAGCCAAATATTAATTTTATTATAATGATCAATCCAACCGATCCTTATAATATAATTAATATATATAGTACTCTCTCTCTAGACTGTACACTCCAAGTGTACAAGTGATTCTTTAAATCGGTGTCCAGTCGCTCAATGTGTACGATCCCGTGGGCCCATCTTTATGTTGGCAGCGGGCCTTTGGCCCGCAGACTGCAGTTGGGCTCTAGCAAGCCACTGCAGCCCCCAATTAAGATGGAGATGGCAGTCTAACTGATATCATAACCCTGTAGTTTAAACTTGTACATCCCATGTCATTGATATCGGTGTCCAACACAGAGGCACGGATTGATCACCCTCTTTTGTGTTCGGACATTAACTTGATCCCGAATGTACTGATGCTCACAAACAAGTACCAACTTGTTTGGGTGTGGCCACACTCTTATCAGTCACATTCATTAAGAGGCCGGTGATATCTTCTCAGTTGGTTACTGAGTGACAAATCCCTTCTGCATATCCGTAGTATTACCATGTTCAGTGACATACCCGAAAGCACCCATACTTGGCACCCTATTACAGGCCCTTTAGGCGTACCCCTAAGTATGGGACATCACATGTAACACCATCATATGGTCAGGTCAAAGGATCCATACAAGTACTACACGAGAATCCATTGTGATACCATACCATGTGGATTACTCGTTCAGTGGATCTATCCAGTACCATGCGCCCAGGCATGTACCCATTAACTTGGTTGACATTCCATGTCCAATGACCGGTAAGACACCGCCATATAACCAGGTTAATGATAGTCTGTTGTTCCATTCATTCCCATGACTGGAACAGACTACGGATCTATTCATGGTCATATCGTTAACCCTATCCATGGTCTTACTGCTAAGTGCATGACACTAGTCGTCATGGATATGGATATGTCCATTGGATACTTCATTTACTATACTGCACAAGATAAATATAATAAATGAATTGATGCCTTTATTAATGACACAAATAAGTACAACACATAAATCCAATAAATGCATAGTACAAATACAAGGACCAATGCCTCGGGACTAGGGCATTTCCAACAATCTCCCACTTGCACTAGTTCCAACTAGGCATGGGCCTAATCCCTATAGATCTAGTATGACCCTCATGCTTGGGCTGGGCCAGCGCCTTGGTCAATGGATCTGCGACATTATCCTCGGTGTCCACTCTGTGCAATGCAATGTCACCTCTCTCCGCGATTTCTCGTATGAGGTGAAACTTTCTGAGCACGTGCTTTGTGTTCTTGTGTGACCGGGGCTCCTTAGCTTGTGCGACGGCCCCATTGTTGTCACAGAAGATATCGACTGGGTCCTGGATAGTTGGCACTACTCCCAACTCAGTGATAAACTTCTTCATCTACACAGCTTCCTTAGCTGCATCACACGCAGCGATGTACTCAGCTTCTGTCGTAGAGTCCGCTATGGTTGGTTGCTTTGAGCTCCTCCAGCTTACAGCACCACCATTCAGCAAGAATACATACCCTGACTGCGATTGGTACTCATCTTGGTCTGTCTGGAAGCTTGCATCAGTATACCCAGTAACTGATAGCACTTCCTGACCACCATACACCAAGAAGCTATCCTTAGTCCGGTTAAGGTACTTGAGGATTGCCTTGACAGCTTTCCAGTGATCCTCCCCGGGATCCTGCTGGTATCGGCTCGTCATACTCAGTGCAAAGGCGACATCAGGTCTCGTACACAACATAGAGTACATGATTGATCCAATAGCCGAGGCATATGGAACCAATTTCATGTTCTCCCTGTCCTCCCTTGTTTTAGGACAGTTCTTCTTACTAAGTTTCAGCCCATGGCCCATTGGCAAGAAACCTTTCTTGGCCCGGTCCATGCTGAATCTTTTCAGAACTTTGTCAATGTACGAAGCCTGACTTAGGCCCAGAAGCCGATTTGATCTATCCCTATAGATCCTGATCCCTAGGATCATCTCAGCTTCGCCTAAGTCCTTCATTGCGAAGCACTTACTCAGCCACTGCTTTACCCCTTGCAGTGTAGGTATGTCGCTTCCAATGAGTAGGATGTCGTCTACATACAGTACCAAAAATGTGACAATGCTCCCACTAGTCCTCTTATACACACAAGGCTCATCCAGATTCTGTATGAAGCCATATTCCTTTATAGCCTCATTGAATCTTAGATTCCAACTACGGGATGCTTGCTTCAGTCCATAAATGGACCTTTGAAGTTTGCATACCCTTCCCGGATACTTAGGATCGACAAAACCCTCAGGTTGTGTCATGTACACATCCTCGAGTAGCTTTCCATTAAGGAAAGCGGTTTTGACATCCATTTGCCATACCTCATAGTCATACCATGCGGCTATGGCCAGTAGTATCCTGATGGATTTGAGCATGGCTACTGGTGAGAAAGTTTCATCATAGTCTATCCCATGGACTTGTCTGAAACCTTTCGCAACCAGACGCCCCTTGAAGGTATTATCAGCTTTTAGCTTATAGCACCACTTGCAACCTATTACCTTAGCACCCGGAGGTGGATCAACGAAGTTCCAAACTTGGTTATCGTACATAGATTGCATTTCTGCCTCCATGGCTTTACGCCAATTCGCAGACTGTGGGCTAGCCATAGCCTCTTGGTAGGTTTTGGGTTCTTCTTCATCCCAGATGAGAAGAGTTTGATCATCGGTGACGAGGAAACCATACCTCTCCGGTTCCCGACGATCCCTACCAGACCTTCTAGGTTCTTGTGTGGCCTGGGTCGGTGCCTCCATTTGTGGAAGCTCCACCTGGGCCTCCGAGCTATCCTCTTCAGGAGCTTGTGGACCTTGAACTTCCCTGAGTTCAACGTTGCTCCCACTATCTTTCTTGGAAAGGAACTCCTTTTCCAGAAAGACCCCCTTCCTTGCCACGAACACCTTGTTCTCGGCGGGGTTGTAGAAGTAATACCCTTTGGTTTCCCTAGGGTAGCCCACAAACAGGCATTTATCGGTTTTGGGCTCTAGCTTGCCACTAGTCAATTTCTTGACATGTGCTTCGCATCCCCAAATCCTTAGGAAAGACACGTTGGGCTCCTTGCCCGTCCATATCTGATATGGGGTCTTTTCCACTGCCTTAGTCGGAGTATTGTTTAAAATGAGAGCTGCTGTCTCGAGGGCGTGTCCCCAGAAACTAATTGGGAGAGTTGCTTGACTCATCATTGAGCGGACCATGTCCAACAAGGTCCTATTCCTCCGTTCGGACACCCCATTCCATTGTGGTGTTCCGGGAGGAGTGAGCTGCGGAACTATTCCATGCTCTCTCAAGTATGAGTCAAACTCTAGGCTCATATACTCACCGCCTCGGTCCGACCGAAGGGCTTTGATATTCCTGCCTAGCTGGTTCTGTACCTCGTTCCTAAATTCCTTGAACCTATCAAGGGTCTCGGACTTGTGTTTCATCAGATAGACGTAGCCATATCTGCTGAAATCATCCGTGAACGTGACGAAGTACAGATGCCCACCTCTGGTCGCTGCGCTCATAGGTCCACATACATCTGAATGTATTAGGTCCAACAAGCCAGTGGCCCTTTCAGCCCTTTTGCTAAAAGGCGCCTTTGTCATCTTGCCTCTTAAACACGATTCGCATGTATCAAATAACTCCAAGTCAAATGACCCTAGGACCCCAGCTTTGTGAAGCCTAGCTATGCGCTTCTCGTTTACGTGGCCAAGACGACAATGCCATAGGTAGACTGGATTAAGTTCGTTAGGCTTAACCCTTTTCGTGTTTATGTTATAGATGTGATTGGTTTCATTTAAGTCCAGGACATACAAGCCATTATTTAATAGAGCATCTCCATAAAATAACCCCTCTCTAGATATTGAAATTCGACCATTTATAATAGAAAATTCAAATCCAGACATGTCCAACATTGATACAGAAATAATATTCCTGCACATAGCAGGCACAAAGTAACAATGTTCTAAAATTAAAACCAATCCGCTGGGCATCAATAGGTGGTATTCGCCGATCTCTATGGCAGCAACTCTTGCTCCATTCCCGACCCGCAAGTCCACCTCACCCGACCCCAGCAACCTTCTGTTCTTAAGTCCCTGCACATTGCAACAAATGTGAGAACCACATCCAGTATCCAATACCCAGGATGTTGAAACAGTAAGGTTAATATCTATAACATAAATACCTGAAGAGGACGCACCTTGGCCCCTTCTCTGCTCTCCCATCAGCTTGGGACACGATCTCTTCCAATGGCCCGCCTGTCTGCACCCGAAACAGACGTCCTCAGGACCTGCCTTCTGATGGCCTTTGGGTTGGGCCTTGGCCTTCTTGGCTTTGGCCTTCTTGGCCTTGGCCTTGGCCTTTTCCTTGGCCTTACCCTGGGCAAGAGGAGCGTTCCCCTTGTTAACCAACAGCACCGGCAGAGTCTTCTTGATCGACTGCTCAGTAAGCTTAAGCAGCCCATGCAGCTCACTGACAGTACGGTTCATCCCTTGCATATTATAGTTTAGGATGAACTGATCATAAGAATCCGGTAAGGACGCCAGGATCGTGTCCACCGCCAACTCTTGAGAGATAGGCGATCTGAGACGGGCCAAAGTATCCAAATAGCCCTTCATCTTGAGCACGTGAGCACTCACAGATGTCCCGGCCCCCATCTTACAAGAGTGGAATGCCTTATTGGTCAGGTACCTTTCCTGACGAGCTTGCTCCTGAAACATCTCATTGAGAGTTGTTATCATAGCATAGGCTTGATGGTCCATAAACTGCTTTTGCAGTTCGGGGACCATGCACGCCAACATAAGGCACGTCACATCCCGGTTGTCCTTGATGTGCGCCTCGTATTCCGCTAGCTGTGCAGCCGTTGGATTACGTCCCTGAGGCGCAGCCGGCACAGGCCTTTCCAGTACATACTCTTTTGACTCTTGTCTTAGAACTATCCTCAAGTTCCTAGACCAGTCTAAAAAGTTAGGACCGGAAAGCTTGTCCTTCTCAAGAATCGATCGCAGTGATAAGGTATTAGTGTTTGCCATTTGGGTGTTTCTACACAGAAAAACATTTAGAGTGTTAATAAAGGGCTTTGCTTTGTTGTTCCCATAAAATTAATAATGAATCAAGTTATTAATTTAACCGAGTTGTTGGGCTCATGGGCCGAGATCCATATTTCATTAAGATATAGCCAAACGAGGGTTTGGTACAACTACACCTTAACTATTTAGGTAGGAACGCCGTCCAATCCCAACCTAGGGACTCTCGGTTTGATGGGCTTGTTGGCACTTACCCATCTGTGCTTAGGGCCAGGAGAATCCTACTACCCATGCTAAGTCAAAACCTCCATCCAAGTGTTAGAGTATCCCATACTCTAACCCAATACAAAGTGACAATACTCCAGTGCATCCTGCGAGGGCATGGTCTGCAACTAGCCTATTCCCACCTCGATTCGGTTTTGGATGAGGGAAGCACTTTTAAGCGACTTAGTAATTTCCATTTGGTTATTAGATTCAATTATAACGGCTTACATACATAAAGCGGGTGAATGAGCTAAATGTAACATACATTCATACATGCAAAAGAATATATAAATGATTAAATAAAATAAAATGGACTGCTATGGGCCTATATTACATCCTAATATAATTCTAGTAAACCTATACTAGAAATACATATTAGGTGGGCCTCCTCCTTCTCCTTCTGGGCTTGCACCTCCATTTGGGCTTGCACTTCCATTTGGGCTTGTACCTCCAATTGGGCTCACCACTCCATGGGCTTCTTCTTTTACAAATTTTACAATATTTAACTTAAATAAAATAAAATTACATTAAAAGAAAACGACACGCAGGCCGTATTTACCCAAAAGAAAAATACAACCCATCTCGTAAAAGGCCCAATAGCATCCAATCATACATTCATTCAACCATACATATGCATCCAATACATACAATTCAAAAGCATGTCAAAATGCATGATTTAAGCCCATTTAAATTATGTCAAAGCCATTATTAGGAAATCGCCAATTTTGGCCCACCATGGTTCTAACCCTTAACGGGCTTTGGGCCTCCAGCCCAGGCAGTCCAACTGCTCCCACTGGAATTGGGAAACCATGGGTCCAATTTAGCCGTCCGAGTAATTGTGCCAAAATTACCCGAACCAATTTCCATTAACCATATTAATTTCCAAAACTAATATCGCATGAACGAAATTAAAATTCATTCAAGAAGCCACACGCATTTAAATTACATAAATTTAAACACACGAATTTTAAAACCAATAAAAATTTCAAAACTGGGCCCCGAACCCAAATACCCGCAAAATCCAAAAACAGGGCCCGGCCCGCTGCAGCTAGGGCAACAAAGTTGCCCTAGCAGCAGTAGCGGTGCAGCCGCCTAGCGGCTGCCCGCTGCTGCCGCCTGCAGCGGCACTGCCACTGCCCAGCAGCAGCCCGCTGCTGCGGCAGCTGCTGTCCAGCAGCGGCTGCTGCTGGAACCAGCGGCAGCAGCCGCTTGCGCGGCTGCTGCTGCCGCGCCTCCCGCCGCGCGCGGCGGCCGCCGGCAGCCCCGCCGCCGGGAGGCCGATTTTTTTTTTTTTTTTTAAAACAGAATAAAATCAATAATAAAAAAAAAATATACCCAATCATCATCCATAGCAATTCACCAAGAATTACAACAATACAATAAAATTAAAACAACATAAACCATTATGCAATATTAATTTTCATTGTACAAAAACACATGGGAAAAATCATAAAAACTCATACCATGAATCCCAATCAAAAACATCCAATTTCAAAATAGGGATTCAACCAAATTAATCAATTTCCACGGATCAAAAGCCTGCTCTGATACCACTGTTGGGATTTTTCACCGGAAATCACCCGATAAAAGAGGAAGAACGCGGTGATTTCCTCAAATCCAGTCCCAGGAGCAATTGAGGTGGAAATTGAAAAACTAAAATCAAAAAGAAAGGGATTAAATTTCTTACCAGAAAAATCTCTTTCTGAGATGGATGACGACTGCAGAATTCAAGATAGAATTCCTCCTCGTTCCCGTACACGAGCGCCTAACGAACACCGCACGTGCTAGCGTCAAAATTCACAAAATTAGAGAGTGAGGGAGGGGAGGAGAATTCGGCCAAGTGGGGCTAGGAGCTCTGTTCATTTTGGCCGAAATTCCCCTTAGGGTTTTTAACCCTAGGGCTTCCAACTTTCCTTGCTGGAATTTGGGCCCAGTCTGGCTTCTGTGTCTGTGTGGGCTTCCTCCTTTTAATTCAGGCCCAAGCTTATTTTAATTAGTCTGGTCTAAATCAATATCAAACCCAATTTTAATTAACCCATGTATTTAATGTATTACTCCAAGTAATTTATTATTTACATTTAAATTAAAATTAGTTTGACTAATTAATTTAATCCATCAAATTAAAATTAAGTCTTCACAACACAAATTCATATGTAAACCTATACATATGAATATTTCCACCTAGGAAATAATCTCATAATTAATCCAATTAATTATGTGAAGCCAAATATTAATTTTATTATAATGATCAATCCAACCGATCCTTATAATATAATTAATATATATAGTACTCTCTCTCTAGACTGTACACTCCAAGTGTACAAGTGATTCTTTAAATCGGTGTCCAGTCGCTCAATGTGTATGATCCCGTGGGCCCATCTTTATGTTGGCAGCGGGCCTTTGGCCCGCAGACTGCAGTTGGGCTCTAGCAAGCCACTGCAGCCCCCAATTAAGATGGAGATGGCAGTCTAACTGATATCATAACCCTGTAGTTTAAACTTGTACATCCCATGTCATTGATATCGGTGTCCAACACAGAGGCACGGATTGATCACCCTCTTTTGTGTTCGGACATTAACTTGATCCCGAATGTACTGATGCTCACAAACAAGTACCAACTTGTTTGGGTGTGGCCACACTCTTATCAGTCACATTCATCAAGAGGCCGGTGATATCTTCTCAATTGGTTACTGAGTGACAAATCCCTTCTGCATATCCATAGTATTACCATGTTCAGTGACATACCCGAAAGCACCCATACTTGGCACCCTATTACAGGCCCTTTAGGCGTACCCCTAAGTATGCGACATCACATGTAACACCATCATATGGTCAGGTCAAAGGATCCATACAAGTACTACACGAGAATCCATTGTGATACCATACCATGTGGATTACTCGTTCAGTGGATCTATCCAGTACCATGCGCCCAGGCATGTACCCATTAACTTGGTTGACATTCCATGTCCAATGACCGGTAAGACACCGCCATATAACCAGGTTAATGATAGTCTGTTGTTCCATTCATTCCCATGACTGGAACAGACTACGGATCTATTCATGGTCATATCGTTAACCCTATCCATGGTCTTACTGCTAAATGCATGACACTAGTCGTCATGGATATGGATATGTCCATTGGATACTTCATTTACTATACTGCACAAGATAAATATAATAAATGAATTGATGCCTTTATTAATGACACAAATAAGTACAACACATAAATCCAATAAATGCATAGTACAAATACAAGGACCAATGCCTCGGGACTAGGGCATTTCCAACAGGAAGGTGGAAGAACTTCTTGAGAATGGGCATATCCGTGAAAGTATGAGTCTATGTGCTGCCTTTGCTTACTCCAAAGAAAGATGGATCATGGCAGATGTGTGTTGATAGTAAAGCAATTAACAAGATCACAACCCGATACAAGTTTCCTATTCCTCGCCTTGATGACATGTTGGATCAATTGAGTGGTTCCAAAGTGTTCTCTAAGATTGACTTATGGAGTGGCTACCATCAAATTCGAATTCGAGCGAGAGATGAGTGGAAGACTGCTTTCAAGACCAGGGATGGATTGTATGAGTGGCTTGTGATGCCATTTGGGTTAACGAATGCTCCTAGCACTTTTATGCAGTTGATGAATTAAGTTCTTTGCCCATTGATTGGTAAGTTTGTCTTTGTGTACTTTAATGATATACTTGTGCATAGCAAGATATTAGAGGAGCATGAGAAGCATTTGAGAATTGTGTTTGATTTATTAAGGGAGCATCAACTCTATGCTAATACAAAGAAATGTGATTTTATGATAAGGATTTTGGCATTCTTGGGTTATGTGGTGAGTGGAGATGGTATCCGGGTTGATGAAGAGAAGGTTAGAGCGATCCGGGAGTGGCCAACACCAAGTAATGTTGGGCACATAAGGAGTTTTCATGGGTTGGCTACCTTTTATTGGTGGTTCATCTGGAATTTTAGCACAATTGTGTCTCCTCTTACTGAGTGCTTAAAGAAAGGTAAAGGGTTTGAGTGGGGAGATGGGCAAGAGAATAGGTTTGTACTTATTAAAGAGAAGCTGAGTACGACACCAGTTCTTGCATTTTCGGATTTTGATAGGCTCTTTGAGGTGGAATGTGATGCTAGTAGAGTTGGAATTGGTGGAGTTTTGATGCAAGAGAAAAGGCCAATTGCATACTTTAGTGAGAAGCTTAGTGAGCCCAGACAAAAATAGGCTCATGATGACAAAGAGATCTACACTATCATAAGGGCATTGAAGACATGGGAGCACTACCTTATTGGAAAAGAATTTGTTTTGTATACAGATCATCAAGCCTTGAACTACTAAGGGAGTCAAAAGCAATTAAAGAGTTCCATGCATGCTAGGTGGTCCGCTTTCATCGATAAGTTCCCATATAAACTTATCCATAAATTCGGAACAAAAACAAGGTGGCAGATGCTTTAAGTAGAAGGGTGAATTTGCTAAAAACTCTTGCCCTTGAGATTGATACCTTTGAACATGTAAGGGACGACTACAAGGGAGATCTAGAGTTTGGGGGCATTTGGGACAATTGCTTGTCCAAAGGTAGTGATGGAGAATATTATTTGCTTGATGGGTATTTGATGAAGGGGAATCAACTTTGCTTGCCAAGTACTTCCATCCGAGAGAAGGTGATCTGAGACTTACATGGGAGAAGCTTATCTAGGCACTTTGGGAGAGACAAGACATTTGAGGCCGTGAGTTCTTGATATTTTTGGCCAAGGATGAGACGAGATTGAAGTATTTGGTGGAAAGGTGCTACGTTTGTCAAACTGCTAAGGGTCATGCTCAAAACACAGTTCTACACATGCCTTTGTCGGTCCCAAATTCCATTTGGGAAGACTTATCCATGGATTTTGTGTTGGGACTCCCTAGAACTCAAAGAGCTATGGACTCATTCTTTATGGTAGTTGATAGATTCTCCAAAATGGCACATTTCCTTCCATATAGGAAAACAAATGATGCGTCCACCATTGCCAAGTTGTTCTTTCGGGAGATAGTGAGATTGCATGGGGTTCCAAAGAGCATTGTTTTCGATCGTGACACAAAGTTCCTTAGCCACTTTTGGCGCACTCTCTGGGCATTGTTTGGTTCATCCTTGAAGTTTAGCACCACTGCTCATCTGTAAACAGACAGTCAAACGGAGGTTGTAAATCGAACATTAGGTAATCTTTTGAGAAGGCTATGTAAAGACAAGCCTAACATGGGATTTTATGGTTGCTCAAGTTGAATTTGCATACAATGGGGCTATTCATTCGGTTACGGGTAAGTCGCCCTTTGAGATTGTGTATACACAGATTCCTGACCATACACTTGTTCTTGTGGGCATTCCCCGAGGTGAAAAGCATAATGTGTCGGCCGAGAAATTAGCTCAAGATATCCAAGAGGTGCATGAAGGTGTGAGAGCTCGAATTGAGGAGAACAACGCTAAAGTGAAAGCTAAGGTTGACAAGCATAGAAGAGATCTACAATTTGAGGTGGGTGACTAGGTTCTTGTGTACTTGAGCAAGGAGAGACTTGCCAACGCGCCTAGTAGCAAGCTTCGACCTCGAAAATATGGGCCATACAAGGTTTTAAAGAAAATGTCACCAAATGCTTATGCTATTGATCTTCCAAATCGGTTAGGTAAAGTGTCACCCTCCTTTAATGTGAAAGATTTGAATCCGTTTAGGGCCGACAACTCTCTTCTTTATCCATCAAACAACTTGGAGTCTAGTTCTTCTAAAGAAGGGGTGAATGATGAGAACATCACAAATGTAGCAGGACTTTTCCCAAGGCATGGTCATGCCTTAAGCTACACAGAAGCAGTGCAGGACTCTTCCTAAGACATGGTCATGCCTTAAGGTCACGACATCACTAAAAAGAAGCAGTCCAGGACTCTTCCTAAGACATGGTCATGCCTTAAGGTCACGCCAGCACCCAAAATTGTGTTTCTTTAATTTCTAGCTAATTATTGTTTTGCCCTTAGTAAGGTTATTTTAGTCTTTTCATTTTCATTTGTTGCCCTAACTATAAATACATTCTTATCTTGTATTGGCAGCCACCTTTTGATATTTATGCCATGAAAATCAAAGGCTTCAATCTCCATTTGAGACTTTTTCTGTCCATTGAAGCTCTTTAAGCTTTGGTTCAATTTCTTTGGTGATTTAGGGTTAAAATCACCCAAATTTCTTTTTCTCATCTATTTCTAATCCATATCAAAATATAAGTAAGAAAAAAAATCAATTAACTTAGTTTGATATGATTTAGCAGTTATCAGTTAATACATTAAAAATAATAAACTATCGGTAGGAGTAATTATATTATGAGCAATATGTTTTTTGCAAGAAATTTCTCCACAAGTTACAAATTTATGTCTTGCAAGTTACGCACATCATTATTGAATTACTTTCATATTCAACTTAATGATAAAAAAAATGAAAAATAATAAATCATTTGTAATATCATAATAGTAAATATATCGACAAGAGGGGAGAACTAATTCCGGAATAGGAAAGGATTATTTGATATGGACATTGGTGGTTTATATTATATATATATATATATATATATATATATATATATATATATATATATATATATATAGTGGAGATCTGTTCAAGAATCCAAAAGACACAAAGTGGGCTTTAGAAAGCCTAATAAAGCCCAGTATATTTTCATCTTCCCTGCAAAACTGAAGCCGTTTTGAACTCGCAGCGAAGAAGAAAATAATCGCGGAGTAGAGCTGTAAGCCATGGCTATGGAAACTTATGCGTCAAGGAATAGTGACCGAATCCACACCGATGTCCTTTTTAAATCCAGAGAAGCTTGCTATAAGGTAGGTAATCGACACCTATTTATTTTTTGTAATTTCCATGGTGAAATAGGGTTATAATCTGTCTAAATTTATGTTTTTTTTTCTTTTGTACGAGGCCCGTGATGCTTTCTACGATTGCTTGGAGAAGAATTCAGGCAAAAAACCTACAGAACTAGGCTCGGTTGGACTTCTCTATCCAGTTGATTGTAAAAGCTCTAGGGCAGAGTTTGAGAAGAGTTGTCGCGCTTCTTGGGTAATTTAAACCTTAATTTGAAAATATTTCCGCTTTTCATTAAATTTCTTTTTCTTTCATATTTTAATTTCCATTTTGAATTGATAGGTTAAGCATTTTGATCGGTTGTATTGTAAGAACAAGAGGGTGCAAAGATTATTGGATGACAATGATGCTAGGAGAGGTCCTTTGTCGCTCCCACAGCCTTATACGTTTAAACCCACATCGACTTAGTTTTTTAAAGCTACTTATTCAGATCTTGTTTTCTCTTTTGATCAATTGAGGATTTTTGAATTGTATAGAGTTATTCTACTTAGCCATTATTAAAGGACAAGTTTGATTTTTCATCTGAAAGAAACTCGAATTCTGATGTTTGCATTCCCTTTAGTGTACTTTTGATTTTCATTGAATTTTAATGGGCTGCCCCAAATTGTAATTTGACCCGAGATTTTAGGAGCTTGAAAATTTATGAGGGAAAACCTGCGGTATGTGTGGAAGCAGAGGGCAAAGGCCTGTTTACTAAGTTATTAGAGAAACCTGACCGAGTTTCATGTTATCACTGTGTATTTGTGTTAGTTACTCAAAGAAAAGAAATGAAATGTCCCCCATTCTCATGGATTTTGGCCGAACCAGGTAAACTTATGGTCATTTTTATTTATGTTTGTTCTGTCTTTTGTTTGGTACATAACATGTACTGTTTTGGTACCATCGCGTGATTGTTTGCAGCAAACTCGCCAGGTGAAAATAGTCGGAAAAAATGCTTGTGAAGATGGTACTCTCACAATTTTGATGAGGTAGGAATGAAAAACTGTGGAATTTATCCTGGCATTAGGAATCAAATTACATTGTGAGGATGCGTTTGGACCTTGGAAAAGTTGCTTATTGTTGTGCAATGGAAAATAGGATAAATAGTACGTAAAGAGATAGTTTTTGTTTGAATGCTCAAGGACTCTGTAACCTTTTGGTCCGTTTCTATAATTTCCTCCTTTTACGGGTTTTACGATTACATGAACGCATGGGGGCTATCGAAGAAAGAAAGGAAATATTATCTTAGTAGTTGGATTTATAATATTACTTGCATGAGCACATAACTAGTTTTTCTCTTTATTGATGTATGCATGTAGCTAATGAACTACCTTAATATGCTTCTATAATTTGGCAAATTTTCTATATAATTGTTGGGATTCAGAGCCAATTAGAACCAAGTGTTTAGGCCTATATCACTAGAAACATATAAGTGGAGAAGAAAATTTCCCCTTTCCCTCTTCCTCTGCCATCTTAGCTTCTTTTTTTTTTTTTTCTTTTCCTATTAGGAAAGAAGAATAGTAATCTTTAGTAACTGAAATAGTAATGTCGAGAATGGACATATTAAAAACCTAATTTTCTAGGCCTGTACTTTCTTGTCAATATAAATAATCTCAGAACATATAAGTGGTCTCAGGAGTGTGCTGGAAATTCTTGAGCCCATCTTTGAATGTTCTTTTATCAAGCTCCATATATATAATACTTTTGATGTGGACTCAATTGTCCTATCTTTTTCTTGTTTATTGTTGTCATTTGATGTGGTAGTCGATTTTAAATAAAATAGATGCTTTGGAACCAAAGAATTTTAGTCTAGGTTAGAAGTGTTTATCAGGTTCCACATTGTTTCATAGGAACTACCGAACTAGAAATGATGGTTATGAATTTTTCAACTATCAATTAAGTATCTGTGTGTTTGGGTGCGTGCACTCTTCTTCGCTTGTGATAAATTTCTGAGTTGTGATTTCTTTTCCTTTGGTTTTGATATGCTTGAACTGAGATGGTTTGTGGGTTCCTAAACTTCTGTTTCTTGAGTTTTTGTTTTTCTCAATCCAATATTTACAGAGAAACTCTACTCACTGCTTACTGCTTAGAGTTGGGAAGTGCTACGGAATTTATCAGTAAAAATAATTGCACTGGATGGATGCTATTGATGTGAATTAATGAGTGAAATACGTAATTAGGATGCAATTATGCAAGCAGACACAAAGATGACATTGAACCAATGCGCTCTTGAGCTGAAACTTGTTATATATGTTTAACTGCTTTTTTTAAAATCTGCAATATCTTTTTTTCTGTGTTTTACATTAATATTGGTATGTGCCAATGTTGAGAAGAAGTCAGACTAATTAAATCTGTTACCAGAAAAAGGACTTGAAAACACAGAAAATAACTCAATTTCTGTAATATGTTTGACCTTGTGTGTGATGCTGCTTGTAAAATTGATAAATAAAAACTCTGCAACTTCTCGATGAAGTCTTTGTTCAAGGCTTGCCCATATCGTTTGCCGAATGCACAGATAGTGAAATAGATGTTGCAATATGGAGATCTTATATATCTGCTATACTGGAAGCTAATGGTGAGTTGCATGATATTTTTGAATATGACAAACTGGACATGTAAGGACCTAAAAATTCATGAAAAGATTGTTGGTAAAACCCACCTGAGCCCCCTAATCTTTTAGGGAAATCACAATTTGACCCCTGATTAATTTTTTGAACACATTAAGTACCTAATTTTTTCATTTTGATATTATGTGCCCTAAACTTAACTTCTTTTTGCATGTGTAATACATTTCGTGAAGTGACAGAATTGTGAGACAAATCCTTTCAAACAATACAAAAATTAAATGGTTTTATAACTTGAAACCGTAAGATGGATTGTCTTCTTAGATAATTTTCTAAAATCATGCCATGTATTGGAATATTATTGGTCTCAGTTACTTAAAATAGTGTAAAATAATATTGAGTTTGAGACCAATAATACTAAAATGAACTAATTAGGTACATAATGTGTTGAAAATTCGATCAGGAGTTACAATAATTTTCCTAAAAGATTGATGTAGAGTGTTCGAACTGTTGGGATTCGTCATTGGAAAATAACATGGCGCAGCGGAAAATACACCGTTTAAAATTTCCTAGAATCCACCTATCGTGTCCAATTACCATTGATTAGAATAAAACAATTTGAATCAAGAGAGATTAACTCACCGGATCCGTCTCTTCTAGAGACTGCTGCAGAATCGTTAATTGAAACTGCGATCTCCAAAGTTCGGTGCACGACCAACTATTGAGCGGGAACCGGTGCTAGCCGAAGGCGCGAAGGAATGGAGGTTTAATGCCGGGATTTTCTGCTGTTTCGGGGCTGCTGTTGGTGGCTGAAATTTCCAGCAATTAATTAGAGTTGAATTAGGTTTTTATTCCTTAAGTGTGCCCTTTTTATAGACACCTTGTCTAATTGGGTTCTAATTAGGTTAATTAAACCCTAGCCCACTAGGATTATAATTACATAAATAAACTTTAATTAAAAGTATATACTATGTAATTTAATTCCATTTGGCTAAATTTAATTACCCCTAAATAAAATTAAATCACACTTAAGTTAATACAATACATGTATTTAATTTTCCTACTTAGGAAAATTATTTAATTAATTGTTTACTTTATATAATTCAATTAATTGATAAATTAATTAATTACATTATGTAAACTTATTAATTAAATTAAATTCAACCCAATGTTAATTAATTACCTTGACACCGAATGTCAACTAATTAATTAACGCATTCCTTCCAATGTACATTACATGTACAATTTCTATAAGTTCCAGCTCAGTTGATCTATGTGCACGATCCTATGGGTCGGTCTTTATATTGGCAGTAGGCCCAAGGCCCACGGACTGTAAGTGGGTTCTAGCAAATCATTACAGCCCCCAATTAAGACAGAGATGCAGCAGTCTTTAGAAGACACTCACCTGGTAGTAATCTCATACTGTCCTTTGCCTAACGATATCGATATGAATAAACAAGAGGCATGGTGTCCGTTATCCTCTTCTGTTGTTTATTATATTTCTTGATCTTGAGTTGACTGATCAATCAAATAAGCAACCAACTTATTTGGGTACGGCCATACACTTATCAGTCCTACTCATCAAGTGGCCAATGATATCATCTCGGTGTTACCCGAGTGGCAATTCCATCACTTCATCATCAATATTATATAATTCAATTAATTGATAAATTAATTAATTACATTATGTAAACTTATTAATTAAATTAAATTCAACCCAATGTTAATTAATTACCTTGACACCGAATGTCAACTAATTAATTAACGCATTCCTTCCAATGTACATTACATGTACAATTTCTATAAGTTCCAGCTCAGTTGATCTATGTGCACGATCCTATGGGTCTGTCTTTATATTGGCAGTAGGCCCAAGGCCCACAGACTGTAAGTGGGTTCTAGCAAATCATTACAGCCCCCAATTAAGACAGAGATGCAGCAGTCTTTAGAAGACACTCACCTGGTAGTAATCTCATACTGTCCTTTGCCTAACGATATCGATATGAATAAACAAGAGGCATGGTGTCCGTTATCCTCTTCTGTTGTTTATTATATTTCTTGATCTTGAGTTGACTGATCAATCAAATAAGCAACCAACTTATTTGGGTATGGCCATACACTTATCAGTCCCACTCATCAAGTGGCCAATGATATCATCTCGGTGTTACCCGAGTGGCAATTCCATCACTTCATCATCAATATCAACATGTTCACCGGTCCACCCAATCATACCCATATTTAGCATCCTTTTACAGACCTGTTAGGCTTATGTCAAAGTGAATCGGATTCCATATCGATATTATAATGAAATCTGGTCTGAGGATAAAAGAGACCTACTCAAGAAAGACCTATAACGTGACAACCATGTGGCTTTCTTATGCGGATCGATCCAGTCCCATGTCAACGACATGTACCTATATTCATGACTGACTATACAAGTACTATGGCTAGTTAAGAACTACCATACAGTCATCGAATATACAAGTCTGTGGTTCTATTCGTTCCCACAATTAGAACAGACCTGGGATAGGTTTTATGATTATCAATCAATGGATACTCTACTCATATTATAGCACAAGATATAAATGAAATAGATTAATTGCCTTTATTAATGTGACACAAATAATGTATTTATACAATGAGTCTTAATGTATAATACAAAATACAAGAATCCAATGCCCTAAGAACTAGGGTACACCAACAATCTCCCACTTGCACTAGTTCTAAGTAGGCATTGCCCTAATTCCTATAGACAGAGATGCAGCAGTCTTTAGAAGACACTCACCCGGTAGTAATCTCATACTGTCCTTTGCCTAACGACATCGATATGAATAAACAAGAGGCATGGTGTCCGTCATCCTCTTCTGTTGTTTATTATATTTCTTGATCTTGAGTTGACTGATCAATCAAATAAGCAACCAACTTATTTGGGTATGGCCATACACTTATCAGTCCCACTCATCAAGTGGCCAATGATATCATCTCGGTGTTACCCGAGTGGCAATTCCATCACTTCATCATCAATATCAACATGTTCACTGGTCCACCCAATCATACCCATATTTAGCATCCTTTTACAGACCTGTTAGGCGTATGTCAAAGTGAATCGGATTCCATATCGATATTATAATGAAATCTGGTCTGAGGACAAAAGAGACCTACTCAAGAAAGACCTATGACGTGACAACCATGTGGCTTTCTTGTGCGGATCGATCCAGTCCCATGTCAACGACATGTACCTATATTCATGACTGACTATACAAGTACTATGGCTAGTTAAGAACTACCATACAGTCATCGAATATACAAGTCTGTGATTCTATTCGTTCCCACGATTAGAACAGACCTGGGATGGGTTTTATGATTATCAATCAATGGATACTCTACTCATATTATAGCACAAGATATAAATGAAATAGATTAATTGCCTTTATTAATGTGACACAAATAATGTATTTATACAATGAGTCTTAATGTATAATACAAAATACAAGAATCCAATGCCCTAAGAACTAGGGCACACCAACACGAACATGCATATCTTTCAAATGAACTTTGATGTAGATTTTCATTTCATGATGACAAATGAAGATATTTATCTATCCAACCTTGGTCTTTGAAGTTATTAATGGACTTTGGTATAGGCTTTACATGCTGAGAAAAGAGTGAAATAGAGTTTTTTTGAAGGTAGAGGTTCTAAGAAATGGTACTTGAAAAACTGCTTGTGTTCGTTCTCTTGTTGTAATAACATGAGGTATTTAGTCCCCCCCCCCCCCCCCCCCCCACAACCCCCATTCCTAAAATACATAAACAGAAAAAAGGTATACGAAAATACCTTAAAAACTTTTGCAAATTCTTAAACTATGCTCTTTAAAATCCCTACATGAATTTCATTAGTTTCTCTCTCATCTTTTATAATTTTAATTTAATTTCGTATTTATTTAATCAATCCGTTCATTTTCTTGACATACCACTTAAAAAAAAATTTCTCTTTGAATTAAGATCCATATATATATATATATATATATATATATATATATATATATATATATATATATATTCTTTATTTTTTCATCTTCAGTTTTGGTAAACAAAATGGTATCAAAAAGGTGTATGAGATCATATAAGTATCATAATGGTATTTAAGGTTATAAAAGTATCACGAAAGTATAAACAAAAGTATAAAAAAAGCATAATAATAGTATCATAATGGGATATATGATGAAGCTATCAAAAAAGTATATAAAAAATGTATATAAAATTATACAAGTATCATAATGGTATCATAATATTATATGAGGTTTTACAAGCATTACAATAATATAGAAGTTATAAAAATAGTATCAAGAAGGTATTAACTTATATATAGGAAGGTATCAACTTATACCGTTTTGATACCTTTTATAACCTCATATACAATTTTGATACCGTTTTGATACCTGTGAGTGCAAGATTTTTCCCTCGGTTTCAATGACGAATAAAATGTTTACTTACTTCCATAGCTTTTTATAGCTGCAGGGGTCAAAGTCAGTTCAAGTTTGAGGCTCCGATTAGCTGAACTTCAAGTCTCAGATCGTCCTTGGATGAAAGAGAAGATTGTTCCCCGATCAACAGCTGCACGGATGTTGCTTCAGCCACACGGCTGTCGAGTCGAGACTTGCAAAGATTTCATTTTCTGAAAGAACCATGACTCCTTATCTTGGAAATAATTTTTTGGATTTTTGAGGGCAGATTTAACGAGGAAAATCCTTATTCTGCATATATAAAGGGCAGCGGAAATTGAATAAGGGGTTGGCAACATTTGGTATGGAAAATTAGAGAGAAAAGGGAAGAAAAAGAAAGAAATCAAAGGCTTTTTCTTTAATTTTAATCTTCAAATCTTTGTTTTTAAGCTTAAAAGTGGAATAAAAATCTTAGGGAAACACTTCATTAAGGTTCTAATAGGATCTAAAGACCAATTTGAACACTAATACCTTAACATGTGGAGCTTTGGATCAAAACCGGAGCTTGGAGCTCGAGTTCGGAGCCTCTCTTGAGTCGATTTACACCTCCTAAAGCTGTGGATCCACACTTCTAGGGTAAATATTTGAGAAATCAAAAGCGCAAACTCTTTTTTTTTTTTTGTGATTTATACATCATTTCATCGAAAACTTCAACTTTCAAGTTTATAAGTGCATCACAGTCGCGCGGGTGTTACAACATCTGCACGGCTGTCTTTCTTAAGTTTCTAGAATGATTTTAAATTGTGTCCTTCAAAACCTGAAAAAGTTCTAAAAAAAAAATAGCCATACAGGTATGACCATAGCCACATGGCTGTCACTACAGTCGCACAACTATTGATCTCATACTGTACGGGTGTTTTATCTAGGACAGAAACTGTTTTGAACGTTTTCATGCATCCCCATAGCATCCTGACCTTAGTTTTTATTTCCAGGAGTTTGTATTAGACTAGAATAACGATTAAAACCTAATTTCTTGAAAATCGACTCACTTGTCATGCTAAATAATTAACCGAAAAAACCATTTTCAAAACCATTTTCTCAAAAATCAATACAAGAACATTTGAAAATGATTTCCAAGTCTAGTTGGTGAAATTTGTCTAGTTTCCCCGACTATCCCCTCTAAATGCATGATCCCGACTCACTTCTTATCATATTCTATCATGCTTAAGTCCTAGATGTGATTATTTGCATACTAACACTTGTTATGCAAGATTAAATGTATGATCAAGTTTTATTCTGAATTTAGATAAATTCGTGTGTTTTAGGCGGATATAAAATTAGTTAATCGTGTATTCTAGGCAGTTGTACGTCGATTCCCCATTTGATTCACGTGTATCCCCTACAGTAGTTTACTTGATTCGATCTGTATAATTAATTTAGGGATAAGTACAAAAATAAACCCTGTGGTTTTGGCTATTTGCAAAATGGTACCTGTGATTTAAAATTTTACAAAATGAGACCTGTGGTTTCAGAATACTAACCAAAGTAATCTATTGTCCAATACACTCTCTAAATACTCACTTTTCATTCGAATTTTTACCTAAAATTTTGTATATTGGTTGATTAAAACATAATGAATTTTAGTGACAAAGTTCATAAACTTTTTACAAAGTGCATATATTTTTTTTAATTAAAAATGAGAAAAGGAGAAAAAAATTATAAAAAATAGAAAAAATCCCAAAAAGTTTTAAAACTTTGCAACATATTGTTAAGTAATATGTATAAAATATTGAGATAATAAACTATAAAAAAATTAAGTTTTGAATAGAAATCAGGTTAACATTGGAAACTTTAGGTTCTTAACCTAATCTCCGTGCAAAACTTAATATTTTCTACTCTTTAGCATCCCAATAATTTATACATATTATTAAATAAATTTCCATCAACTTTTGAAGATTTGACAAATTTTCTAGCCATTTTCAATTTTTTATGATTTTTTTATATTTTTTTACATTACTAATTATTAAAAATATAAGCACTTCACGAAAATTTGCAAGTTTCAACACACTATGGTCCATTGTATTTTAATTAACCAACGTACAAAATTTTAGATAAAAATTTGAAAGATAAGTGAGTTTTTAAGGAGTGTATTTGATGATAGACTGTATTTGTTAATATTGTAAAACCACATCCTATTTTATAAAAATTTAAACCACATGTACCATTTTGTAAATGGCTAAAACCATAGGGTTTATTTTTGTACTTGTCCCATTAATTTATTTACTATTTTTTTGTACCTTGCATGAACGTCGTATGCTCCAAATAAAATTGTCTTAGTTTTATAAAATGCCATTATTTGATTGTTGAAGCATTTATTTTAATTATATAGTAAGTAATTGACTCGTTTGGACCTAGATCTCTGGAAGGTATAGCGGCCTTCACTTAGTTTCGACTATACCGAAATTTTCCGATAGAGCTGAAATGGATTGTGACCCCTATACTTTTTTCGAGATTTTGGTTTTGAATCTTTTATGGTTACTATTTTCCAAAAATGAACTTCCATAATATTATCTATGTATCAAAAAAATCCCATTTTTCAGTCTGCTTCGCAGTGCGCCATTTTCATCATGTGAAAAAGTCATCTGCTCACAATACGGTTTTGAAATCATTGTCAAAATGGTATCAAAAGGGTATATGAGATTTTATAAGCATTATGATGATATAAAAGAAGGTGTAAAGACAGGATCAAGAAGGGGTGAACTCATTTATAGGAAGGTAATCAAATCATGTACCATTTTGATACCTTTTATAACCTCATAAACCTTCTTGATACTATTTTTATACCTTATTTTATATCATTATAATGCTTTTAAAACCTCATATATCCTTTTGATACCATTGTGATACCTTTTATAACCTCATATAGCATTTTAATATTGTTTGGATACCATTTTGATACTTTTGCCAAAACGATGTTAAAAGGTTATAGGAGGTTTTAAAAGCATTATAATGATATAAAAGAAGGTATATAAATAGTATCAACTCATACAGAAAGGTATCAACTCATATACCATTTTGATACCATTGCCTTGTCTTTATATCTTCTTTTATATCATTATAATACTTGTAAAACCTCATATACCATTTTGATACCATTGCCAAAATGGTATTAAAACGGTATATGAGGTTTTACAAGCATTATAATGATATAAAAGAAGATATAAAGACAATATCAAGAAGGTGTAAACTCATATATAGGAAGGTATAAACCCATGTACTGTTTTGATACCTTTTATAACCTCATATACCATTTTGATACCTTTTTCAAAATGGTATCAAAAGATTAAAAAAATTCATATATAACTACAAATAAGAACATACCTTGTATATAACTGCATATATGCGGTTTTTTTTTTTTTTTTTGTGTTAAAGTGTTTTGATACCATTTTGATATTGTTTTCTCAAAGGTATCAAAATGGTATCACAAGATAAAACAAAAAAAATGCATATATAACAATAGACATTCTTATTTATGTATTTTTTTTGTTGTGATACTATTTTGATACCGTTTTGATACTTTGTTTAAAAGGTATAAAAATGGTATCAGAAGGTATAACAACAAAAAAATGCATATATAAGAACATATAAGAACATATCTTCTTATATATAACAACATACCTTCTTATATATGCATTTTTTGGTGTTATATTGTTTTGATACAGTTTTATATCATTTTTTATATTGTTTTCTTAAAGGTATCAAAATAGTATCATAACATATAACAACAAAAAAATGCATATCTAACAACATATACGAAGGTAATTTTCGTTTATATACATATGTATTTCACATTTCAGAGACGGATTTGAACTTTCTCAGTAACAAAGCAACATAGTAAAAATCTATTTCACAATCAATATTAATATGTCTACTTCATTGCAGACCAAAAAGAGAGAGTTTGGTAAAGAAATAATGAAATGCTCATTACAATATATCAAACTGAAATCATTACAAAACGGGAAACCAAAAACGATGATTCTTATAACAATTTAAACACAAAAATCTTAGTAATGCATTTAGTATACAAAAAGATGTTTAATGCCTTTGTCAATTGCAATTAGTAATGAGATTTTTTTCTATGATTAGTGTTTATTTAGCTTTCATAATAATAATAATCATCATCATCAGTTTAGGTGATTCCCCACTACATTTTTTAGATTAGGATGAAATTAGGGATATAAATGTATAGATAGTCATGTATTACAGCTCAACAAGGTAATACTAGCATGAAATTGTACATTTTTCATAACAGTATCGCATAAGTATAATCAAAGTATCACAAATATATCATAAAATGCATCAAAGCTGATACATGTATCAAGAATGAATGCATAACACATAAAGTATCATCAAAGTATCATAAATGTATCGAAGCTAATACATGTATTAAAAAATGTAGAATGAATGCATAACACAGTATACAAAAAGTATCATCAAAGTATCATAAAATGTATCGGAGCTGATACAAGTATCAAAACATGTAACACGTTACATATAATACTTTGTTGATACTTGCATGATACTTAATCTGATGATAAAAAAAAAATACAAATGGATCTCGTTTCGAAGAAAAAAAATAGACGATAAAAATATTATAAGTTGTATATGAAAAAAATAGCGGATTAATAGATTAATGATAAAATTAAAGTTAAAAATATAAACATATGATCCAATAGTAAAAATGAGTATAAAAAAAATGTGAAAAGCACATGAGAGGAAGGAATCTTAAAAGAAAGTATTTTTGACAAATTTCCTAAATAGTTTGGATATAAACATATGTTCAGTATACAACACAATTGTGAGCACGGTTTTTCCCCGGTCTCGGTGATGAAAATCCCTTGATTACTTACGGATCGGACGAGCTTGAACAGGACTTGAGATCGACTGGAATGCTGCCTAAGGAAGTTCAAATGACCCAAGAACCTAGCTATCCGAGATCCGAAACCCCCGGAAAGGTCTCCCGAGTGATTTCTAGAATTTAGGGTGCACATCAGACTTTTGAAATTTTGCCCTGGCTCTTGTTAGAGCCGCATGGCTCTAGTACAAACTAGAGTCGGCCGACTCTAGTGGGCAAGATAGATTGCCTTCCAAATTCAGGCAACCTGTCTTGCAGAAGGTATGGGCGAGCTTATTTTCTGAGACGGGCATTTAATGACGAAAAGAAAGCGGAAAAAGGGGGGAGGATTTTCAATCTTAAAAGAAAAGAGAAAAAGAAAAGAAGGAAAGAAAAAGAAAAGAAGCAGAGAAAGAAAAGAGAGAAAAATGGTGAGCCAAAAACACAAAAAAACTAAGACTTAAAGTCAATCCTTAAACATTAAACACAAGTTGCTTAACCTTTGCTCATTGATTGGAGATCGTATCGGATTTGTTTCGGGTTGTTTCGGATCGTCATGGTTTTCGGACGATTGAGTTCCCAGGAGGCGTTCCAAGCTTTTAATCCGTTCTTTGGACATTTAAAGGATCCAAGCAATATCAAGATAAACTCTGAGAGGCCTTAAACCTGTTTGCATTGTCTTTTCTATGCGTTTTCTTTGTTTTTGCGAATTCCGGAATTGGATTGCCTGACGGCTCTGTTCTTCATGAACAGAGCCGGCCGGCTGTAATATTAGAGCCGTACAACTCTGCTCTATGGGGACAGTCTCCTAATTCGTTCTGATCGGCCGAAAACAGTCCGTTTTCCATTTTATGCATTCTGCTGCGATCATTTTCGGCCCAAATCCATCCATATGCCATAAAACTTTGGTTTTTATATTTCTACATGTACAGATATTAGCGCTTTCATATTTCACGGGGTTTTATTTTCTGAGTTTCGGGGTAGTTTTATCCGAATCGGATACATCGTTCAGCATTAGCGGACCCCCGAACCCTATATAATCCCAGGAAAATATTAAAAACAGTAAAATAATATTTTCACAAACGTTTTTGGTGTGTTTATTGTATTTTGGACCCTAGATGAAATGCGTATTTAGGAGCCCACATGAACGGGACCCCGAGTTCCAGGATAACCGACCCAAAAAAACAACAATTTGCATGAAACCAAGCCAAATGGTTTCCAAAAATTGATTTTTCAGCACAAAAATCCACAAGGGGTTTCAAAACCGTTTTCCAGGTCTAACCGGTCCGACCGGCTGGGTCGAACCGGTTACCCCCTAAATGCAGGCTCCCTTATTCTAAAACCCCTATTCTGTCCTGATTTGAGTCCTACTTGCGTTTATAATATAAACTGTGCTAACCCTCTGCTTTGCAGCATTTATTTTTATTTTTATTGTATTTAATAGATTAATTCGTGTATTTAGGCGGTTGTATTTTTAGATCCTCGTGTACTCTAGGCGATTGTAAAAGTAAGGACGAGAGATTTTATTCTTTATTCAATTTGGTTGTATAATCGGCCATTATTATTCTTTGATGTGGATGATTTAATTTTCCTGCAATTTATTTTTTGCATTTTGCCTTAGCATCGGCTTAATATAAATAAACAAATTGGGTAGAGAAGATAATAAATTGAATAAATATGACTTTATAAATAATAAACGAAGACAAGCTTGAGGTTAAGTAGGTAAGTTGCCCGAACCCTGAATCTTTGGATTAGGTACAGTAGTCTACGCTCGGTAGGGAGCTGTACCAAAATTTCCCGGATGAGCTGATCCAGGTGGCGACTCTGTCACTGATCTCGCAATTTAGGTTTCGAGGTCTTTAAGTTATAAAACGCAAAAACATTTTCTACAAAAGCATTTCCAAAATCGAATCAATAGTTTTCCCAACTCAACATAAACAAAGCCTCGTTTTCCATAAATCTCACTAAACCATTTATTTCTGTAAATCTTTTTTCTGGTTCGCTTCACTGCGTTCCGCTTTAAGGTCGTCCACTCACAGTGGCGATTCCGCTGGGGATAATTTTGTTTCTTAAAATGTTTTTCATAGAAACTTAAGGAACTTAGGCAACTATTGAAATATAACCTCGCTTGTATTCGTTTATCAATTTATAAACATCATACTTATTCATATCTTTGCATATCATGACATTTTCTTCTTCTCAATCCCTCAAATACACTGATTTCACCCTGGTTTACCCAAGAAGGTGGCCTACCTCTACCGCCAGGATTGGAGACACCCGACGGGGTAAACCACTCATAGCCCCGCATGACCTTACATTGTGTTCTACGGTGGGGAAGTGTTTATTTGCTATGGGAGACTGTACGACCCTTGGTTTTGACTTTGGCCCATATGTAATGACTTAGTAATTTCCTCTAAGGTTACCAAAACTTAACTCTAAAATTCAACATTGAGCGTGTGCCTTTGGTATCCCCCGTTGATACCAAAGAGACCTAATACCTAGGAAGAAATGTGAGACCAATCGAAAGGAGAAATAAGGTTGGAAGGGAGCGCATATTTTTGCATGTGCTAATGTTTGTTCTGTGTTGTTTTTCCCTTTCTTTTTACCTTTCATAAAGCATCCAAAATGCATAAATCATCTCACATACCATTTCTGATCACGTTTTCATGCAGCTATCTTTAACTACATATGCATATGTGTGACCTTTATGCTGACCATATCTTCGTGCATCCACGATGTTTTACTTGCATGACATACATATACATCCTGTATGCCAACATTTCTATGAAACATACACGACATCATTCCGCATGTCACGCATTCTAACCATATCTTCTTACAGCCATGACATATTATTTGTGTGTTATTTACCCATTTCGTATGTCCACATTTCCATAACATAAACATGACATCACATTGTATGTCATACATCCTAACCATGTCTTCGTGCAGCCATGACATTTTATTTGCGTAACATACATGTACATTCCGTGTGTTAGCATTTCCATAAGACATACGTAACATCATTATGCATGTCACGCATTCTAACCACGTTTTCTTGCAGCCACTTATATGTTTGTGTGACATACGCATCCATTCCATTTCATTCCATTTTACCTATTTGGGGACGTTCTAGGAGTGCCCATCATGATCATTTCATCCCATGTCGGGTACCCCAAAGCTACCCGGTTTCCGCCTGTGCACTGGATTGCACCAGCCATTTCACAAAATATCATATCATTCAATAGTAGACCGCAATGGTCCTAGATTTGCTTCCGTGCGGCAGTTCACATGGTGCCATCACATGATATCACATTCATTCATCATGGGTGTCCGGCGACGCCAAGTCCTGTTTGTGCATATGGTTCATATCAAACCATTTCATAACATCGTGAAATCATTCTAGGTGCTCCCCTGGTGCCAGATTATTACACACATAGGAGTATATCATGAAATTATCAAATCATGCAAGGTGTTCCATGAACGCCAAACCCCTGTCCATGTCTCGAGTTACACGCGACTTTCCTGCAACATCATTTCATATCGTATTGCTTCAAAAGCATCAGAACTCTGTTCGCGGGGCAGTTCCCGTGCGACCATTTCATTTCATGCTATCGACCTACAAAAATGTCGAAACTTTGCCTGTGTGCCGGCTCACACGTGGCCATTTCACAACAAATCATTAGGTGTCCCAAAAACACCGACTTTTTACTCGTATGACGATCCACATATGGTTTACTCTATGTTATTCTTGCACAGCATCGGGCATTCTTAGAGCGTCTGGAATAAACAATTCACATCCATTATTGTCTTCATTCATAAAGCATCAAATGCACACAATCATCTGTATGTCATTCATATAATGTTTTGTATAATCATTCCCAAGACATCAACATTTGTGTAGCATAAACATTCATGTAGCATTGATACTAACCACTTTCTTCCGCATCCATGATATTTTATTCACATGTGCCATACGCATATTGTGTTAACATTGTTGGGGAATAAATCGCACAAAACAAACATAAAACGCAGCGGATAAAAGATTAATCCCCACCAAGGACCCATGTACATCGCATTGAATCGGAAGGAAGGTTAAAGAATTACCTTAATTCTTTGAAGATTGAATCAAGCAGGAACCAAAATAGCTTCCCTCTACGGTTGATCCACACGGAGCAATACGTCCACCGCGTGCTAGCGCCGGATTTGAAGAACAATTCTTCGAACGAGAGAAGAGAGAGCAGAAAATCAGATTTTCCCTTTTCTTTTTGGAGGAGAGTTTCGGCTGGTTCACTTGGCTTGTGGTGGCTGGCCGAAATCTGCTTCTTAACTTATGGAGCAATTAGGTTTTCAGGTTTTTATTTCCTTAAATATAAACCCTATTTAGTTAATTATAATTATAACCTAATACACCTATTAGTTATAATTATATATTAACCCACACAATTTAATATTAATTCTCAATTAATATTAAATCAATTCAATTCTCCATGATACATATATGTATATATAATATTATAATTAATTATATCTCCATATAATTTAATTATAATATGTAGCATACTTTATGCAATATTAATTACATTAATATTTATATATACATACATAAATATATATCACTATATATATTTATTCTCTTTCTCATTCATAAATTATTATCCAATAATAATTTATACCCGATAAGATGAACTTCATTTTGCTCTTGTGTGTGACCCCATAGGATCATATTAATTGGCAATAAGGAAATTACCATAATGTCCTTATATGTCACAAGCGGACTCTAGCAAGCCATTACGACTACCCAATTAATATGATTGGAATGATCCAATACCTATTTATAGAATGTCATATTCCCTTTTGTCTCTTTGATATCAAGATTAATTATAAGACATGGTACACTTGTCAATCTTATATAATTAATCATATGCTTTCTCGATCTCAAAGTAAACTGTTCAGACAAATCAATTGATACTCTTATCAATTATTTGAGCACGGCCATGCATTTAACAGTCTTACTTATCGAGGGGCCCAGTGATATCGCTCTCTTGTTAGAGAGGGACAAAATCCCATATCTGTCACTCACATCCCTAAGCATGAGTCATATTGTACCCAACCACAGCCTTTATAACTACTCTGTTACAAGCAGCGTTTGACTGCGTCAAAGCACAACATGAATTCATCCCGGAATCCATGGTGACCTCAGGTCAAAGGAATCAGCTGATGACACTACTATAATCAAGATCAGTTGTGACACGTGACCATGAACTTGATCTCATAGTGGGTCTCCAGCAACATGTTCTCTAACATATTGCCCGTGAGTATAATCTGTATCTGTATACACTATATTCATCTTATGAATATCCATTATCACTCACACTAGTCTTAGTTTGTTATTATTCCCATAATAACAATCGACTAGGGAAATTTAGAATTACACAATTAATTCATGGATACATTATCATAAATACTAACATACAAATATATATGATAAAATAAGTCTTTATTAATGACTTAAGAAGATTGTTTACATAATCCAACATTGGCTTAGGGCACAATCTCTAACAATCTCCCACTTGCCCTAAGTCCAATCTCAAATGTATCTAATACCCATGGACCTAGCATGACCATCATGTACAGCTTGTGAAAGAGCTTTTGTTAGTGGATCAGCAACATTGTCTTCAGACGCAACTTTGCATATCTTCACATCTCCTCTTGAGATGACTTCTCTTATGTAGTGAAAACGCCGAAGTATATGTTTGGATTTCTGTGACACACTAGGTTCCTTAGCAAGTGATATTGCCCCATTATTGTCACACAAGAGGCTCACAGGATTCACTATGCTAGGAACGACACCAAGTTCTTCGATGAACTTCTTGATCCAAATAGCCTCTTGGGCTGCATCTGATGCAGCAATATACTCAGCTTCTGTTGTAGATGCAGCTATCGTGCTTTGCTTAGAACTCTTCCAACTTATCGCACCTCCATTCAGAATGAACACATACCCAGACTGTGACTGCATCTGATCTTGATCAGTTTGGAAACTTGCATCCGTGTAACCATTTACAACAAGATCTTCGTCCGAGCCTCCATATATCAAGAATGTATCTTTAGTTCTTCTCAAGTACTTAAGAATACTCTTGACAGCAGTCCAGTGACTATCACCTGGATCAGACTGATATCTACTTGTCATGCTCAAAGCAAAAGAGACATCTGGCCGAGTACATACCATGGCATACATGATAGATCCTATAGCTGACGCATAAGGAATCTTATCCATGCGTTGACGTTCTTCAACTGTCACAGGACATTGCTTACGACTAAGCTTTATCCCTTGCCCAATAGGAACATTTCCTTTCTTTGATTGATCCATACTGAACCTTTTCAGTATTTTGTCAATGTATGTACTCTGGCTCAAGCCTATCAATCTCTTAGATCTATCTCTATAGATCTTTATTCCAAGAATGTAGGCTGCCTCACCCAAGTCTTTCATAGAAAAACACTTTCCTAGCCAAGATTTTACTTCTTGCAAGGTAGGAATGTGATTTCCTATTAACAATATGTCATCGACATATAGAACTAGGAAAACTATATTACTCCCACTGAACTTCTTGTACACACAAGGCTCATCTTCGTTTTTGATGAAGCCAAACTTTTTGACTGATTCATCAAAACAATGATTCCAACTTCTTGATGCTTGCTTCAAACCATAAATGGCCTTTTGAAGCTTGCATACTTTATCAGGATTCTTTGGATCGACAAAACCTTCAGGCTGTGTCATGTACACATCCTCAACAAGGTTTCCATTTAGGAAAGCTGTTTTGACATCCATTTGCCATATTTCATAGTCATAATATGCTGCTATGGCAACAAGAATTCTGATGGACTTGATCATAGCTACTGGCGAAAAGGTTTCGTCATAGTCTATACCATGAACTTGTCGGTAACCCTTTGCCACTAACCTTGCTTTATAAGTCTGAATATTCCCATCCATGTCCGTTTTCAACTTGAAAACCCATTTGTGCCCTATTGCTTTAGCACCCTTTGGGAGATCAACCAAAGTCCATACTTTGTTGTCGTCCATGGATTGAATTTCTGACTTCATAGCATCAAGCCATTTTTCAGATTCTGAATTAGAGACAGCTTCCATGTACGTGGAAGGTTCTTTCTCTTCTAACAGAATCAGATCATTTTCATTCGTGATGAGAAATCCATATCTCTCGGGCTCATGACGAACTCTACTTGATCTACGTTGGACTTGTGTTACTGGTTCTGACTCAACAACTTCTTGTGAATCAGGTTGTTCCATTTGAAACTCACTTTCAACTTGGTTATCCATATTTTCTTGTAGGTGTACTTTACTCCCACTGATTCCTTTGGAAATAAACTCTTTTTCCAGGAATGTACCACCCTTAGCAACAAACACTTTGTTTTCACTAGGATTGTAAAAGAAATAACCTTTAGTTTCTTTTGGATAACCAACAAAATTGCATTTCACAGATTTTGGTGATAACTTGTCTGAAATCAAATATTTCACATAGGCTTCGCATCCCCAAATCTTGAGAAAAGACAAATTTGGTTTCTTACCAATCCATATCTCATATGGTGTCTTTTCAACTGCTTTTGATGGAACTCGGTTCAGTGTGAATGCCGCTGTTTCAAGTGCATATCCCCAAAAGGATAGAGGAAGATTTGTTTGACTCATCATAGACCGAACCATATCCAATAAAGTTCGGTTCCTCCTCTCAGACACACCATTCCACTGTGGTGTACCAGGAGGAGTTAATTGTGAGACAATCCCACAATTTCTAAGATGATCGTCGAACTCTTGGCTCAAATATTCACCACCTCGATCAGATCTAAGTGCTTTAATTGTCTTGCCAAGTTGGTTTTGTACTTCATTTTGGAAGGCTTTGAACATTTCAAAGGATTCCGACTTATGCTTCATTAGATATAGATAACCATATCTACTGAAGTCATCAGTGAACGTAATGAAGTATTGAAAACCACCTCTAGCAGTTGTGCTCATAGGCCCACATACATCTGTATGTATGAGTTCTAATAAGTCACTAGCCCTTTCACTGTGACCAGTAAAAGGACTCTTGGTCATCTTACCCATTAAACAAGACTCGCAAGTGTCATATGTTTCAAAAACATCTAGACCCAAAATTCCATCTTTATGGAGTTTTGAAATGCGTTTCTCATTAATGTGTCCTAGACGACAGTGCCAGAGATAAGTAGGATTCACAATATTTGTTCTTATCCTTTTGGTATTTATGTTATATACATGCTCATCATAACCTTCACTAAGGTTCAACAAATAAAGACCATCATGTAAATCCGCATTTGCATAAAACAAGTCTTTATTGAAAAGCAATAAGTGATTATTCTCAATAACACATTTAAATCCTTCCTTGTCCAAACATGAAATAGAAATGATGTTCCTAGACAAATTAGGAACAAAATAACAATTATTCAAAAGGAGAACAAGTCCACTTGGCAACTTGAGCTCGTAGCGACCGACTTCATAAGCAGCAACTCTAGCTCCATTCGCCACATGGAATTCTACCTCGCCCTTCTTGAGCTTTCTACTTCCTCTAAGCCCCTGCACATTCATACAAATGTGAGAACCACAACCGGTATCTAATACCCACGAAGTAGAAACAGAAGTAGAATGAAGTATTTCAATAACATGAATACCTTGATTAGCGGTCTCACCGCCTCTCTTCTTCCTCAAGTCCTCCAAATAAAGCTTGCAATTTCTGCGCCAATGACCAGGCTGATTGCAGAAATGGCATGCGCCTTCCTTTGGAGGCTTTGCCTTGGTAACAGCTTTGGGCTTCTTTGCATCCTTCCCAAACTCTTTGGGTTTGTTTGCTTTACCCCTATTCTTCTGGATCCTACCCTTTTGCACCATATGGATCCCTTTGGAGCTTGGCTTCTCTTTTATAGTTACTTCAGCATTTTTCAGCATCCCATGCAGTTCGCTGACCGTTTTGTCCATATCATTCATGTGATAATTCATGACAAAATGGGAGTAACTCTCGGGAAGAGAATTAAGGATCAAATCCGTTGCCAACTCAGGTCTGAGTGGCGAACCAAGCCTCTCCAACTGATCAATGTACCCTTTCATCTTCAGAACATGGGCACTAACCGAACTCCCTTCGGTCATCTTGCACCCAACCAAAGATCTCAAGGTCTCATACCTTTCCCTTCTCGCTTGCTTTTGGAACATTTCCTTAAGCTCTTGAGACATCTCATATGCCTCAAATGTTTCCAGATCCTTCTGAAGTTCCGGAATCATTGATGCGAGCATCAGGCACTGTACATCAATCTGATCATTTTGATGCTTGTGGAAAGCATCCCTTTCAGCTCTTGAAGCTGTGGTGGGTGGAGGGTTAGCGGGCAAAGGCCCATCCAGAACATATAGCTTTCGCTCTTGCTTGAGAACAATTCTCAAGTTGCGATACCAGTCTAGGTAATTTGTTCCATTCAGTTTATCCTTCTCAAGGATAGATCGAATAGAACCGGGATTGCTTGTGTTGGCCATTTATCTACAACAGAAAATATATATGCAAAGTTAATTACATAAGAGAATATAGCTCCCACTAAAATTATAAAACCCTTTAAAATATTTAAGTGGGTAAAAGACCCAAAATCCATACTTAACCATAGCACTGCTTTGGCATGTCCCTATGATTAAATATAATTTCGGTAGACATCACCATGTCAATTACATCATTATGTAACTCTTTTAATTTATGAGATGCATGATATCATATATCATATTTAATTTGTATGTTACTCATCTCATCCTTGCCTCGGGCTCAAACACCTTTTTGATTAACCCTTTAGTTAAACCAATTACAACACAATGAGAATCACCTTTTCTCATATTATTGCTTCGCTAAGGTCACAACATGCGTACCCGCCCTGGCGGTATACCATGATGCGAACATAGTACTTGACAAGTGTTATACGTAATTGGGTGGCAAAAATATAAACTTCATAAGTTTATTTAGGGTTTATAAATCCCGTGATTAGAATTTTATCATATACAAAACATGGCATTAATATTAAACTTTCCAAGTTAACATTAATCCTAGCATGGCATCCAATGTCATACATTCATCTAGCATGCATATTTCATACTAGGCATGGCATCACATGGCATCAAAATATAAAACATGCAATAGACTCGAAAAACCGTGTTATGGTATGGTTTTATCTACATTGATTTTCATAGGCCAATATGAAAATCAACAGGTCATTTCCTAGGTGGTTGCAACCATCGCATGGTCACAGCACAGCCGCACCCCTTGGATCCGTCTTCACGTCTTTGTTCCTTGGCATCATCTCATGGATTTACATATTTAACAAAATTGTATCCTATACAGTTTTCTAGTAAAATAAGATTTACAAACAATAAATTGCATCCTATACAATTTATCTAGAAAATAAGATTACATAAATGCAAACGACTCGCAGGCCGTATTTATAAAACTTTACATCCACCAAAACCAAAGGAAAACAAAAACATCCACAGGGTCCAAAACCATACCACAACACCATGCATAAAATTATCACAATAATTTTACATCTACAAGATTTAGGGTTCAAAAACTAAACACAATCTTATTGTATTTAAAAGAAATTGATTTGAGAAGAAAAGGTATAGAAGACAATTTCTACATTGCAGCACTAAGGGAACACGGCGTGCAAAACCGGTTTGCACGGCGTGCAACACTTGCACGCGGCCGTGTTCCTCGCTGTTACTCAGCGCACATGAGAAATTTCCGGTTGCACGCCGTGCAAAACCAGTACACGGCGTGCAACACACATATGCACGGCGTGCAACACTTGCACGCCGGCGAGTTATGCACTGATTCTCAGCTTACGAAAACGATTTCCGACTACACGCCGTGCAAAACCAGTACACGGCGTGCAACACACGTTTGCACGGCGTGCAGTGCCTGCACGCCGGCGTGTTCTGCACTGAAAAACAATTCTGCGTCAATTTGTTCAAAACAACAATTCCCAAATCAATTCCAAACGTTATTCACAATAACAAAGAACCCTAAATCAAAAAACATATAACCCTAACATGCAATTTTGATCTAATCAAAATAACAAATCCAATTCAATCAATGCACAAGTGGCTCTGATACCACTGTTGGGGAATAAATCGCACAAAACAAACATAAAACGCAGCGGATAAAAGATTAATCCCCACCAAGGACCCATGTACATCGCATTGAATCGGAAGGAAGGTTAAAGAATTACCTTAATTCTTTGAAGATTGAATCAAGCAGGAACCAAAATAGCTTCCCTCTACGGTTGATCCACACGGAGCAATACGTCCACCGCGTGCTAGCGCCGGATTTGAAGAACAATTCTTCGAACGAGAGAAGAGAGAGCAGAAAATCAGATTTTCCCTTTTCTTTTTGGAGGAGAGTTTCGGCTGGTTCACTTGGCTTGTGGTGGCTGGCCGAAATCTGCTTCTTAACTTATGGAGCAATTAGGTTTTCAGGTTTTTATTTCCTTAAATATAAACCCTATTTAGTTAATTATAATTATAACCTAATACACCTATTAGTTATAATTATATATTAACCCACACAATTTAATATTAATTCTCAATTAATATTAAATCAATTCAATTCTCCATGATACATATATGTATATCTAATATTATAATTAATTATATCTCCATATAATTTAATTATAATATGTAGCATACTTTATGCAATATTAATTACATTAATATTTATATATACATACATAAATATATATCACTATATATATTTATTCTCTTTCTCATTCATAAATTATTATCCAATAATAATTTATACCCGATAAGATGAACTTCATTTTGCTCTTGTGTGTGACCCCATAGGATCATATTAATTGGCAATAAGGAAATTACCATAATGTCCTTATATGTCACAAGCGGACTCTAGCAAGCCATTACGACTACCCAATTAATATGATTGGAATGATCCAATACCTATTTATAGAATGTCATATTCCCTTTTGTCTCTTTGATATCAAGATTAATTATAAGACATGGTACACTTGTCAATCTTATATAATTAATCATATGCTTTCTCGATCTCAAAGTAAACTGTTCAGACAAATCAATTGATACTCTTATCAATTATTTGAGCACGGCCATGCATTTAACAGTCTTACTTATCGAGGGGCCCAGTGATATCGCTCTCTTGTTAGAGAGGGACAAAATCCCATATCTGTCACTCACATCCCTAAGCATGAGTCATATTGTACCCAACCACAGCCTTTATAACTACTCTGTTACAAGCAGCGTTTGACTGCGTCAAAGCACAACATGAATTCATCCCGGAATCCATGGTGACCTCAGGTCAAAGGAATCAGCTGATGACACTACTATAATCAAGATCAGTTGTGACACGTGACCATGAACTTGATCTCATAGTGGGTCTCCAGCAACATGTTCTCTAATATATTGCCCGTGAGTATAATCTGTATCTGTATAAACTATATTCATCTTATGAATATCCATTATCACTCACACTAGTCTTAGTTTGTTATTATTCCCATAATAACAATCGACTAGGGAAATTTAGAATTACACAATTAATTCATGGATACATTATCATAAATACTAACATACAAATATATATGATAAAATAAGTCTTTATTAATGACTTAAGAAGATTGTTTACATAATCCAACATTGGCTTAGGGCACAATCTCTAACAAACATTTCCATGAAACATGCAAGGCATTAATTTGTTTATGTGTTATGTGTGCTAATCATATTTCTCTGCAGCTACCTGCATTTTGAACGACATATGCATTCATTCCCTACACGCACAACGTTACATTGTATGTCATATATCTTAACCACATCTTCTACAGCCACCTGCATTTTGTGTGACACGTGCATTCATATCACATCCTGATCACATTTCTTTGCAGCCACCTATATTTCGAGTGACATATACATTCATTCTTTGCACGCATAATATCACTTTGTGTGTCATGCATCCTGATCACATTTGAATGACATATGTATTCATTTCTTGCACGCATAAGGTCATCTTATATGCCATGCACCCTAACCACTTTTTTCTTCAACCATCTACATTTTGGATGACATATACATTTGTTCTCTGCACGCACGACATCATCTCGTGTGTCATGCATCCTAACCACATCTTCTACAGCCACTTGCATTCTGTGTGACATGTGCATTCACACCACTTCATGTCATTAATCCAAATAAAGGACGTTCCAAAGGTCCCCCATCATATCATTTCATCTCATAACAGGTGTCCCAAAGCCACCTGTGTTTTGCCTATGCTCAGGTTTGCACTCGGCCATTCCTCTATATCATTACATTCATTAAGAGACCACAACGGTCCTAAATCTCCGATCATGTGGAGAGTCACATGATAAGCATTACATTACATCTCATCTATCTGTCTGTTCCTGGTGTCATTGGGATACTGAGATCTTGCTTGTATGTCATGATCCGTATCGAATTGCTCATAACATTATCAAATCATCTAGGGTACTCCATGAGTGCCCAGTTAGTACACATATAGGGGCATTCCATGACACTACTAAATCATGCAAAGCATTCCACGAGCACCGAATCTTTGTCCATGTCTCAAGTTACACGTGACTTGTCTATAACATCATTTCATGTCAGATGCATCAAAAGCATCAGAACTCTGTCTGTGTATCGGCATACACACAACCATTCCATAACATCCATTAGGTGCATCAAAAGCATCAGAACTCTGTCTGTGTATCGGCATACACACGACCATTCCATAACATCCATTAGGTGCCTCAAAAGCATCAGAACTCTGTCCGCGTGCCGGCTACGCGTGACCATTTCATGACATCCACTAGGTACTCCAAAAGCACCGAACCTATGCCCCGTGCGCGGGATCACACATAGTCTGTTTGCATTGCCTTTTTGCATAGCATAGGGGCATCGGCGGAACGTCCAAAATATGTAATAAGATGAATCATCTTCATTCATACCTTCACCCATCTAACATCATTCAATCACATCAACCTGTGACTATACATCTCATTCATACACAAACACAAGGCGCTCCCCGAGTGCCAAAAACTCGGCTCACGCATGCCAAGCACATGATCTCATATCATTTCATCACATAAAAGTTCAAGGTGCTCATTGAGTGCCGAAAAACCACTTCATGCCAAGCACTCTGTCCTGTCTCACTTCATATCATGCTTCATAATGCAAGGTGCTCCCTGACTGCTGAAGATTATGTTAGATCATCATGCACACACACCACCACATCATTTAACTTCCCTCACAAGTAATATCTTGCTTCGATCCGTGGGCATCCTAGTGTGTCATTCTTCCCGGGGGGCATAACTATGCACCCCATTTCAACTTTTCTATGCAAGTAATATCTTACTTCGACCCATGGACACCCCAGTGTGTCGTTCTTTTCCAGGGGCATAACTATGCACCCCATTACAAGCAATATCTTGCTTCGATCCGTGGACACCCTAGTGTGTCATTCTTCCCGGGGGCATAACTATGCACCCTATTTCAACTATTCTCTGCAAGTAATATCTTGCTTCGACCCGTGGACACCCCAGTGTGTCGTTCTTTCCTGAAGGCATAACTATGCACCCCATCTCAACTACCATTGCAAGCAATGTCTTGCTTCGATCCGTGGACACCCTAGTGTGTCGTTCTTTCCCGGGGGCATAACTATACACCCTATTGCAAGAAATGTCTTGCTTCGATCCGTGGACACCCTAGTGTGTCATTCTTTCCCAGGGGCATAACTATGCACCGTATTTCAACCCTTCTTGCAAGTAATATCTTGCTTCAACCCGTGGACACCCTAGTGTGTCATTTCTTCCTAGGGGCATAAGTAAGCACCCCATTTCAACTTCCCTCGCAAGTAATATCTTGCTTCGACCCGTGGACACCCTAGTGTGTCATATCTTCCCAAGGGCATAACTATACACCCTATTGCAAGTAATATCTTGCTTCAATCCGTGGACACCCCAGTGTGTCATTCCTTCCCGGGGGCATAACTATGTACCCCATTTCAACTTCCCTTGCAAGTAATATCTTGCTTCGATCCGTGGACACCCCAGTGTGTCGTTTTTTCCCGGGGGCATAACTATGCACCCCATTTCAACTTCCCTTACAAGTAATATCTTGCTTCGGTCCGTGGACACCCCAGTGTGTCGTTCTTTCCCGGGGGCATAACTATGCACCCCATTTCAACCTCCTCCGCAAGTAATATCTTGCTTCGACCTGTGGACACCCCAGTGTGTCGTTCTCCCCAGGGGCATAACTATGCACCCTATTGCAAGTACTACTTGCTTCGATCCGTGGACACTCCCAAGTGTCATTTTATCCCTGTGGTATATATTTATACACCATGTTTTATTTTAGCATGCATCATCCCGATCAGCATTCATTGCATCTACACGTTTCCCTTCTTAACTTTGCATGCATATTCATTGGTTCCGAATAGCATTACATGACATCACACATTCAACTCATCATCCACACATGTGCATAACACGTGACGCATATTCATGCATACATAGTTCCCTATTTGGTATCTGCCTGCGGACGCTAACAAGCGCTCTTATCAGGAGAAAGGATCTTGAGGATGGCCAACCCAAGGAGCTTCAACACCATAGTAGATGTGGTGGAAGACTATGTCACTTCATCTCGATTCCGAAAGGCGGTTAGGGATGAAGCGGCAGCAATGCTGAGAGAAATGCTGGGGGATGATCTTGACAGAGTAGAGAGGCTGACGGCAAGGTGCGCTGAATTGGAAACCCGGGTGGCAGAGCTTGAAGGGAAAATAAGAGACATGGCGAGCATGGACTCCAATGTTGGCATCGATAAAGAGCAAAACACAGAGATTGCTAACACTCCCTCTCAACACCTCGGAAGGCCCTTTCACCAAAATTTGGGCTTACCGGGGTCGTCCAATGAATGAGAACTGAAGAGACCTCTTGACACTAGTGCCAACATTGACTCTGCTTCGCGATAAATCTAGAGTTTGCCTCCTGAAGACACAGGGGCAGTCGCATCCTCTGGACCTCGTTCAGTGACCAGAATATTTGCCATCTGCAGAAAGATAGGTCTGTTACAGAGTGACCGACCATATGTGGCACCAACACTAGAACAAAAGGGAAACTACTGCAGCTATCATGTAGTATAGGCCACCGAACTAATGAATGTGTTGATCTGTGAAGGAGGATCCAGAAGCTGGTCGATGAAGGAAAATTGAGGGTGTCATCTGCCTCTAACAAGCGATCAGGGGCAATCAAGGAGACCACCAATGAAATTCCTTAATCCTTATGGGGAGAGGAATATAATGAAGAGCTACAGGCTCTGATCTGACGAGAACGGGGCAATGGTATTGGAGTCGAGGCAGTGACTAGGAGGGGTAAAAAAAAGGAAAAAAAAAACCCTCGGAGCTGTCCTTTTTGTAGGGAACTCATTTTTGTTGCTACAGTGTATTAACATCATTTTGAATGCAATGCATTTTGTTATCTTCTTACTTATGTGGTGATTGCATGTATATGGCATTGCGCACGCATTTGATCATCTAACATGACATGTCCAACACACATAATATCAAAATGCATGACATCAATCTGAATACTATAGGGAACTTAAAAGTGAATCTGGCCCTGACCTAACTCTCTCTTGAAAGGCGAGCTTGTGAGATAAATAAAATGATATGATGGCACCACCTCTGCCGAGGCATCTGCTGATTCAACTCAACGATCCTTGATAAACACTACCAGTCTTGCCCCAGAGCTTCAACTTAAAAGGAACACATGATGCTCAAACCATTCTAAACCGAAAGCCATCTTTGAAACTCTAAAAAAAAAAAAAAGAAAAAAAAAAAACCTAAAAAGGCTCTCCTTAAGGCAAAATCAAACCGAAAGCCCTCCTTGAGGTACCCAAACCAAGAAAACCCTTCTAGAGGCAATTAAACCCAAGAATTCCTCCCAGAGGTAAAACTTAACTCCATATCCCAAGAGGGTGCCCCAAGCCAAAACCCTAAACCCCAAAGCTAAAACTCCCTAACCTCACCAAAATATCCAACCCATGGGGAATTCAAATGGCTTTCATCATCTTCACCACGCACCATGTGTAAAATGCTGAAACAATTTTGGTTGTAGTGCATACATTATCTTGTTCGTGTGACATTCATATGTACATGACATTACGCATGCATTGTTTATCCAAAAAGCATATCAAACACACATGACATGCATGAGTTTGAATGCAGTAGGAAAACCAACAGGTGGCAACAGTTTGGGCATAGTCCTTAAAAAAAACATAAAAAAAAGAAAAAAAAAACAGAAAGGGGATCTCGTGGCATTAAAGGGTAATCTTCAGCTGCCGGCATCATCAGATCCTTCCCTCCTATCTGCGAAAGATTTGGACTTTCCTGTCTTCAAAACCAAAGCTCTTCCCCTTTTCTTTCCAATTTCTTCCACACCTTCAACACCCTTTGTCTTCTGTTTACCACCCAAACTACCAACACCTATTTAACCAAACCTCTTCTCACCTTATTCTCTGAACTGACCCTGTGAAGCCTTGTTTTCCACCATTAATGGCTTCTAACAAGAAGTTGAACCCCAATGTTGTTCAATATTTGCATCATCTCATCACCACAAAGGTGATAGGGGTATATGACGAAGTACTGACCTAATCAGTCTTTGTTTATCATCAACCTGTACCAAATTGGGGATTCTCTTTCTAACCCATGCCACTTCTCTTCAATCTAAACCCCCAGACCAAACATTTTGTAACCTCAAACTGATAGGAAAGACCTTGATTTCATGACAGAGAGAGGATTTGAATATAAGCCCACTTCAATTGAGTTGGAGTTTGCCACTGTTCAAACAACCGTTGATGGAACTCCTAAGTAACCACTATTCTCAGCCAGCAAAATCCACCCCATTGCCTATACTGGACTCAACCCAGCAAGAGATGGTTCTGTTGAGCAAAATGTGCTACAAAAAGAAGAGGAGACTGAGATCTACCCCTATGAACTTCACCAACAGTGTTGGAGCAATCAGGTTTTACAAAGCTTTCAACAATCATAAATGGGATGTTCCATCAATAGAAAGACTTGCAAAGCCTGCTGTGCTAATATTCAGGGAAAAGTTGCATTTACCAACCATTTCAAGAACTCAGTCTTTAGCTGCAACAGAAGTGACTACTTACCAGTGGTTCTTTCATCTCCTAGCCATGGTGTGCCTTGCTCTAGAGTTATTATGGTTCACAGACAAAAGAAAACCACAATTAACTCAGGTCATTCTGGATCAAACCATACCTTGAAGGACTAAAAGCTGTGTCCATCTTTGGCAACCGTGTGTGAATTGGAATCTGGGGTGAATCGAAAACATGAATACAGTTCCATTCAGTGGTTAATTGACTCAATCTCAAGTGGTCTACTCAATATAGGCAGCACCATCTAGTGGCTGGCTGTACACTTTGGTAACATCCCCAGCGGATCCTCAAAAAAAAAAAAAAAAAAGAAAAAAAAAGTAATGAAAGAACATTGATCCACACCAAAGCCATGGTTGGAATTTCCTAATGCATTCACATTCATCGTATCATAAATGTTTTATACGCTGTTTTGATGCTCAATATGCATGTATTATGCCATCGCATGTAAATGTCCATGCTCAGGCTACAGCACGTAGCAAACCAGACTTAATGAAGCATTTAACATCCAAACCCAAACTCCAATACTTGGGGCAAGTAAAAGAAAAATCATGAATTATCATCAAGGGGAATCCTATAATGATACCCGGCAGAATTGTCAAGGCACATCCTCCAATCCTAAGACAAGCCAATGCTAAGACATCCACTTGGCTGGTGCACTCTTATAGACTCAGCCATCGTTAAAAAAAAAACCACAACGATCTTTAGCGAGAGAATCTCCAACACGAAAAACTTAAAGGAAGTGTTGGTAACAAGAAGAGAGTGACATACAGAGGCAGTGTCACTTTCGATTTTCCTATCGCATTCATTCTGATGTCATCATAATGATATTATGCATGCTTCATTTTCTGCTTAGATGTTCATATTGCACGCATTGTACCATAGCAAATAAACACCCATCAGTAGGTCATCACATCCAAACCCACGGTGGCATCAACGAAATTGTCACTACAAATGATAGCTACCGGCTCAGTTGTACCATTCCCAACATAATTATCCCTGGCATCAACAAAATTATCCTTGGCAGAGTGGTCCACAGTAGGATCACCCCCACGGAGTTTCCAACAAAATCCCCAACAAGTTTCCAGCGAGGCTCCCTACTGAATCAGAGTCTCCAACAGATCCCCTAGCGAGATCAAATGGATCAAAATACTCCCCAGCTAAGTTCTCAGCTAAAACAATCCCCACTGAGTCATTGTCCTCAGCAAAGTCATCCAGTGGGCACAGTCCCCACAAGAGTCGTCAGGAGTCACAAGTTCACTCCCCAGCATGACACAGATACCAAAAATATTATCAGAAGCATCATAACACATGCATACACACAAATTATGCATGCATGCATACATGCATTAAGACAACCATCCTTGTGTTGCCTCTTCGCCTCATAAAGGAGATAGCACATTATCTTATTCGACCCTGTCGACCCAATGGACAGGGAAGAATGTTTGTTGATGAACTTCTTGCCCTTGACAGGTATCTGGGGGCAGAACAACAGACCTTTTTGTTCGACCTTTCCGCCTCATAGGAGAGGAAGAACTTTCATTTCAATCCTGTCACCGCTGGGGCAGGAAAGAAATGCCTATTGAGGAGTTTCTTGCCTTTAAACAAAAATCTGGGGGCAAGATAACCAACCTCGTGCTGCCTCTTCGCCTCATAGAGGAGACAACACATTATCTTATTCGACCCTGTCGACCCAATGGACAGGGAAGAATGTCTGTTGATGAACCTCTTGCCCTTGACAGGTATCTGGGGGCAGAACAACAGACCATTTTGTTCAACCTTTCTGCCTCATAGGACAGGAAGAACTTTCATTTCAATCTTGTCACCTCTGGGGCAGGAAAGAAATGCCTATTGAGGAGTTTCTTGCCTTTAAACAAAAATCTAGGGGCAAGATAACTAACCTCGTGCTGCCTGTTTGCCTCATAGAGAAGACAGCACATTATCTTATTCGACCCTGTCAACCCAATGGACAGGGAAGAATGTCTATTAATGAACTTCTTGCCCTTGACAGGTATCTGGGGGCAGAACAACAGACCATTTTGTTCGACCATTCCGCCTCATAGGAGAGGAAGAACTTTCATTTCAATCCTGTCACCGCTGGGGCAGGAAAGTGATAAGGTCGGTTTTGACCTTATCTTTTAGGCAATTTCGTGGTTTGAACGGCAGTTTTTAGAGTCCTTTGTGTGATTGCTTGTTTGGTTTTTGTGTATTTTGTGATTTTTTTGTTTTGTTTAGATTCTCATAACTTTTAGCATTTTTTGTGTTTTTTAGGGGTGTTTTTGTAATTTTGGATTTTGTGTCAATTTTGTGGTCCGTGGCTTTGGTGCGGTTATGTTTCTTTATATTTGTTTTGGACAGGCATTATGACCCGGACCGAAAGTTGGAGCAACGGCAGCAAAGAAGAGTTTGAAGTGCTGAAAAGCAAGGTGGCACAGCGTGCCGCAATGAGGGCACGACGTGCTAATCCAGCGTGCCAAGGGATGGAATCCAGTGGATCGGCACGAAATCGTGCCACTCCTACCAACGCGGCGTGCCAACCCCAAAACTACACAGCACGGCGTGCCACCTCCACCAGCATGGCGTGCCACCCACAATTCTGCACAGCACGGCGTGCCACCTCCACCAGCACGACGTGCCGAGCTCCGGAATTCTACTGTTGCCCTACTTTCATCTTTTCTGTTTAGTGGTTTTAACCTAGCCGTATAAATAGGTTATTTTCTAAGTTTTATGTATCTTTTCCCAGACTTTTAGAGTGTAAAGCATAAACTTGTAGCTAGGTTTTTGGCTTGAACTATTTGTTTCTTTGAGTTTTGAACCATCAATTGGTAGAAGTCTTACATTGAACCTTCCCCTTTTGTGACATTCTTAGTTCCGGCTTGAGTTCGTCTATAGAGGTACACCCCAAGCATCTTCACATCGTCGGAATCCGGTTAATCAGACCAAAAGGGGCATAAGTTTTTCTTCTTCTCTTTTGTAATTCGATTAAGTTAGTTTTTGATTCCGCAGTTGATTATGTTTGGTTGTAAACATTGAATTCTTATCATCTTTCTTGATTAATACAATTGATTGCAATTTAATTTCAATATTTACGACTTTCCTTTATGCCATTCCTTTAATGATAATCTAGTCTCATAAGATCTTAATTTATTAAGTTCATATTTGTGGCATTACCTAGGTTGACGCCTAGGAAACCATTAGTATTGACAACACTGTGGAACTTATGTGCCCCTATTTTCTGAGCTTTAGAATTAGACCACCTCTAAACAAGGGAAACCGGCTAAGGACCTAAAAGATCTAGACACGCTAGGTTGAATTATCGAAAGAACATAAGTAAGGGTTAATTGTTGAGTTAAATTCATCTATTGTAATTAATTGATAAAGCCATCACCACTAGCATTCATAGGTCGGTAAACCGCCAATTGATAACCCAAATTCAAGTGCAAAGTAAGCTGGGATAGATCAATTAGGAGTAGGATAATTTAGTTGTCAGTATAATCACACTCCAAAGTTAAGTTCCGCCTAGGACACGCAAGGAACCCGAGTAGTTTAGTGTTTGCAGAATATTTTTCTCTGTGGGATCGATACCTGGACCAACCAGAATTATTACTTGTCAACGATAGGTACACTGCCTTAGTTGTGCGATTCTAGGTTTAGTTTCACTACTTCGCCTAGGATCCACCAGAAAGAAATGCCTATTGAGGAGTTTCTTGCCTTTAAACAAAAATCTGGGGGCAAGATAACCAACCTCGTGCTGCCTCTTCGCCTCATAGAGGAGACAGCACATTATCTTATTCGACCTTGTCGACCCAATGGACAGGGAAGAATGTCTATTGATGAACTTCTTGCCCTTGACAGGTATCTGGGGGCAGAACAACAGACCATTTTGTTTGACCTTTCCACCTCATAGGAGAGGAAGAACTTTCATTTCAATCCTGTCACCGCTGGGGCAGGAAAGAAATGCCTATTGAGGAGTTTCTTGCCTTTAAACAAAAATCTAGGGGTAAGATAACCAACCTCGTACTGCCTCTTCGCCTCATAGAAGAGACAGCACATTATCTTATTCGACCCTGTCGACCCAATGGATAGGGAAGAATGTCTGTTGATGAACTTCTTGCCCTTGACAGGTATCTGGGGGTAGAACAACAGACCATTTTATTCGACCTTTCTGCCACATAGGAGAGGAAGAACATTCATTTCCAACCTCGTACTGCCTCTTCGCCTCATAGAAGGGACAGCACATCATCTTATTCGACCTTGTCGACCCAATGGACAGGGAAGAATGTCTGTTGAGAACTTCTTACCCCTTAACAGGTATCTGGGGGCAGAACAATAGACCATTTCGTTTGACCTTTCCGCCGTATAGGAGAGGAAGAACATTTATTTCCAACCTTGTGTTGCCTCTTCGCCTCATAGAAGGGACAGCACATCATCTTATTCGACCTTGTCGACCCAATGGACAGGGAAGAATGTCTGTTGACGAACTTCTTGCCTTTAACAAGTATCTGGAGGTAGAACAATAGACCATTTCGTTCGACCTTTCCATCGCATAGGAGAGGAAGAACATTCATTTCCAACCTCGTGCTGCCTCTTCGCCTCATAAAAGGGACAGCACATCATTTTATTCGACCCTGTTGACCCAATGGATAGGGAAGAATGTCTGTTGATGAACTTCTTGCCCTTAACAGGTATCTGGGGGCCAAACAACAGACCATCTCATTCAACCTTTAGCCACAGAGTAAGGGAAGAACATTCATTTTGATCCTGTCATCGCAAAGGCAGGAAAGAAATGCCTATTGAGGTGTTTCTTGCCCTCAACAGGTATCTAGGGGCAAGACAACAATCAACCTCGGACTACTTCTTCGGTGCATAGAAAGGACAGTGCCTCTCTTGTTTCAACCTTGTCGTCACATGGGCAAGGAAGAAATGCCTATTGTGGATTCGCTTGCCTTTAACAGGTAAAGCAATTCAATCGTATTTATTCTTGATCGAGGGGGCAAAAATTTTTGTTTCCAAAACTATCGATCAAGAAATAAATACGCTACTTAGAACCAACATTACGGACGCGCTCCGCCTCAGTGAGCCAACATCATGGACGTGCTCCGCCTCAGAGAGCCAACATCATGGACGTGCTCCACCTCAGTGAGCCAACATTATGGATGCGCTCCACCACAGTGAGCCAATACTACAGGCATGCTCCACCACAGTGAGCCAATGTTATGGGAATACTCCCCTGTAGTGAGTTAACTTGGAAGCACGGCCGGCAACTCCAGCAAGGAACGCCAGGTATGTTTCCTTTTCCTCCCTCACCGCGCTCCCAGTCGTGAGACCAAATTTGATTTAGGCTCCACAGCCCATGATGATCTGACTTTGATCCTGCGAGGGGTAGCCTGTGAGCACGGTTTTTCCCCGGTCTCGGTGATGAGAATCCCTTGATTACTTGCGGACCGGACGAGCTTGAACGGAACTTGAAATTGACCGAAATGCTGCCTAAGGAAGCTCAAATGACCCAAGAACCTAGCTATCCGCGATCTGAAACCCCTGGAAAGGTCTCCCAAGTGATTTCCAGGATTTAAAGTGCGCGTCAGACTTTCGAAATTTTGCCCTGGCTCTTGTTAGAGCCGCACGGCTCTAGTACAAACTAGAGTCGGCCGACTCTAGTGGGCAAGACAGATTGCCTTGCAAATTCAGGCAACCTGTCTTGCAGAAGGTATGGGCGAGCTTATTTTCTGAGACGGGCATTTAATGACGAAAAGAAAGCGGAAAAAGGGGGGAGGATTTTCAATCTTAAAAGAAAAGAGAAAAAGAAAGAGAAAGAAGGAAAGAAAAAGAAAAGAAGCAGAGAAAGAAAAGAGAGAAAAATGGTGAGCCAAAAACACAAAAAAACTAAGACTTAAAATCAATCCTTAAACATTAAACACAAGTTGCTTAACCTTTGCTCATTGATTAGAGATCGTTTCGGATTTGTTTTGGGTTACTTCGGATCATTGTGGTTTTTGGCCGATTGAGTTCCCTGGAGGCGTTCCAAGCTTTTAATCCGTTCTTTGGACGTTTAAAGCATCCAAGCAATATCAAGGTAAACTCTGAGAGGCCTTAAACCTGTTTGCATTGTCTTTTATATGCATTTTCTTTGTTTTTGTGAATTCCGAAATTGGATTGCCCGAACAGAGCCGGCCGGCTGTAATATTAGAGCCGTACAACTCTGTTCTATGGGGACAGTCTCCTAATTGGTTCCGATCGACCGAAAACAGTCCGTTTTCCATTTTATGCATTCTACTGCGATCATTTTCGGCCCAAATCTATCCGTATGCCATAAAACTTTGGTTTTTATATTTCTACATGTACGGATATTAGGTTTTATTTTTTGAGTTTCGGGGTAGTTTTATCCAAATCGGATACATCGTTCAGCATTAGCGGACCCCCAAACCCTATATAATCCCCGGAAAATATTAAAAATAGTAAAATAATATTTTCACAAACGTTTTTGGTGTGTTTATTGTATTTTGGATCCTAGATGAAATGCATATTTAGGAACCCATACGAACGGGACCCCGAGTTCTGAGATAACCGACTCACAAAAACAGCAATTTGCATGAAACCGAGCCAAATGGTTTCCAAAAATTGATTTTTCAGCACAAAAATCCACAGGGCATTTCAAAATCGTTTTCTAGGTCTAACCGGTCCGACCGGTTGGGTAGAACCGGTTACCCCCTAAATGCAAGCTCCCTTATTCTGAAACCCCCATTCTGTCCTGATTTGAGTCCTACTTGCATTTGTAATATAAACTGTGCTAACCCTCTACTTTGCAGCATTTATTTTTATTTTTATTGTATTTAATAGATTAATTCGTGTATTTAGGCGGTTGTATTTTTAGATCCTCGTGTACTCTATGCGATTGTAAAAGTGAGGACGAGAGATTTTATTCTTTATTCAATTTGGTTGTATAATCCGCCATTATTATTCTTTTGTATATTTGTGTGGATGATTTAATTTTCCTGCAATTTATTTTCTGCATTTTGCCTTAGCATCGGCTTAATATAAATAAACAAATTGGGTAGAGAAGATAATAAATTGAATAAATATGACTTTATAAATAATAAACGAATACAGCTTTAGGTTAAGTAGGTAAGTTGTCCGAACCCTGAATCTCTGGATTAGGTACAGTAGTCTACGCTCGGTAGGGAGCTGTACCGGAATTTTCCGGATTAGCTGATCCGGGTGGCGACTCTGTCGCTGATCTCGCAATTTAGGTTTCGAGGTCTTTAAGTTATAAAACGTAAAAACGTTTTCTACAAAAGCATTTCCAAAATCGAATCAATAGTTTTCCTAACTCAACATAAACAAAATCTCTTTTTCCACAAATCTCACTAAACCATTTATTTCTGTAAATCTTTTTTTCTAGTTCGCTTCGCCGCATTCTGCTTTAAGGTCGTCCGCTCACAACAATATTTTCTTTCTTTTCTTTTTTTAAAAAAACAAAATCATATAGGATTCGATTAAAAGTCCATGGATGAAAATGGGTTGGATACCTGAGAAAATGGTTGTACACATATTCTTACTTGTTTACCATAAGTACCACATGTTTCGTCTCATTATATGTTTAGAAAATGCAATTTTTCTTTTATTCTCATTCGTTACCATTTTAGAATGCTTGGTAGTATACGTACTCCTAAAAGTTACTTTTTATAATTGTGAAATTCAAATTAAGAATTCTATATTAACGAAATTGAATATATATAGTCGACTCAATGGTTAAAGTTAATTAACTCCAGATATGATTATATCTTTAATTTTTGTGAAATAAATACGTAAGGCATTGGGTAATGGGTAACCGAGAAGTATATATATTCATATCTGTGATAGGTGGTTTTTTTAAAAGTTTCATTTTTATTCCAAACCTTTTTAATATAAAGGGTTTGGATAGTCCCATTTGGATCCGGCGGTAAAGGTTACCAGCGAAAATTGTATTTGTCGCCATCCAAAGTTAAAACAATAGTAAAGCAATGCCGAATAAAGAAAAAGGAATCATCATTTTAGAGTTAGCCTGATCTCTATTTAATGATCACACACGTGGCTGGAATTGATCCATTTGTATTATGATATTTTGGGTTGAAGAAATATTAATATGAAAATGAAATACATAATTGTAGACTTTAATGAAGATAGAGCAGTGGTAATTTATTTTGTAGTTTAAAAAGGGAATTGAATGACGCAAACTTTCTGTGAAGTCTCTGAACTGAACAGCTTTGTTTAATTCGTTGCAGAACAACATAAGGGTTTGACTGCCATAGTATTAAAAATTAATGTTATGGGCAAAAACATTGTTTAAAATTAAATTAATTTTATGGAATAGAATATAAAAATGGAGAGCATTGACAATAAGTAGTGGGATACAAGTATCTTCATGTGCATATTAGTAAATTATATGCAGATTTCATGAGATCTGTTCATATATACTCTATTTTCATATTAATCTGTTTAATTCTTTTCCAATTTGTTTTATGTCAGCTACAGGTTTGGATCTCTCTTTTTGTCTCTCTCCTTTTATTTATACTCCTATTTTTTTTTTTTTTAGCATGCTTGTCTGGTTGATGTTTTTTGGTGTTATTAAATTGGATATATTTCATTGGAAAATCGAATAATTTTGACCTGTACTTTCGCATGTTTATCACTTATTTCTGTCTACTTTTTTCCCCCTAAAATTTCACCTCTTTCGTTTTGATTTTACAGCACATTTAACCTTTATAATTGACCCCTCTTCTATTTGTTAGTTACACAGCAAATTTTAATTAAGAGATAATCCATTTAAAATGTGAATGATCAATCTTGGTGTAAGCATTATCAATGATAGTAATAAAAACCATGTTTTGGTCTTACTTATTGTTTAAATTTTTTGGATTAAATGGTTGTATTAGATAATATCAGAGTCTTTTAAATCAATTGGCTGTGAGTGAAATTCTAATACATGACAGTGATTCAATGGACATTTAGTTTACATGCTGATGTGTATCAACAATAATAATTATTATTATTTTTAGTTCTTTTTTATTAGTTTAAACTTTTGAATTAGATAGTTCTTTCACGAGTATGAGCATAACAGGTGACCAAATTTTTCATAATTTAAATTTGAAATCATATTTATAACGTTCTGTACAACAAATGTATAGATTTCCATAAACAATATAAATAAACGGACTTACAGTTTATATGCAGTGGAAAACTTGTTTACAGATTGAATCTGATTAACACAGGAAACGGGATCGTTCTGGTTGCCTTTCCTACGAATGTACGAATACACTGAGTACGAGCTTTAGCTGTGAATTCTTCTGACGAACGAAAGTAATATGTTTCGTGTTTTCTCTCTGTGAGCGTTTTCCCCGATACTATGGAATCTCTACGATTCTTTTTCCATGTATGAAATAGAGAAACCACTTCTCTATTTATCGAGGAAATCCCAACTTCCATCTATTTATAGGGTTAGTCCAAATTACACATTTAGTCCTTGTAATTTACACATAATTATAGTTTACTCCCTGCCATTCCAAAATGTCATGGGCGGACCTAAAACCAACATCTCCCACTCGCACATGACAAGACATACTTTCATTGCGACTGAACACACATACTTCTTTCAATTCTTATTCGGCGAATTCACGCGACCAGTCTACGTAACGGTTAAACCTTTGAAGCTCTTCTTCATCGTTCCACTTTAGCTTAACGCGACTTCCCCCTAGTCCATTTTTTATGATCACTAGTTTTCGACTCACCTTTTGATCTCACGAAAACATTCATATACACTACATACCTTTTCCATGAAAAAGTATTGAGCTCGAGTGTTATATGATTAACAAGTGATATGTTACTGAAAATGTACTTCCTCTCTATAAATTACCTTCCACCATATATCCAATGTTTATCTGAAAGGTCCCTATATGCCTGTTCATTGCTATCGCAGCCTGGTTTGGGGTTCCAATCAAGATAATCATCAGACATACCCATCTTGTTATTTGCAAGAGTCCATAAGGGTGAATTGAAACTGATAGTTTCATTTGGGTCTCACATTAGGAAAGTTGAGATCAATTTTCTTCTTTCCATCCCTTGGTCGGCTTTTACACATATTACTAAAATATGCCATAGTGTTAATCCACTTAGGACGCATGTTTTATCAACACTATGCGGAAGCATTCAGTCTCTAAATGCAACTCATGCATCATTACCTTTAGTCCACATTTAAGCCTTTCACAGGATAGCTTTTCGATATAAACGAAATTATGATATTACACATATCACGTATAGATTTTCTCACATCTCCATTTACACTTTTACTATGAACACACTGCTCATAGTAAAAGATTCATCTATGTGAGTAGATGCATTTTGTCAACATACTGAACTATACTCAATAGCTCTATGTGTATCGCTTCAAATAGTCAATGAATTTGAACACAACAAATAACTCACATTCTATTCCAATAGAATTTACCAAAGTTATTACAACAGTTCAAAAACAACATGTTCCTATAACCTATGAAGGCCAAATTCCAAAATGTGTTTACTAAAAACATTTGGTGCTATTGGCTTCGTTAGCGAATCTGCAATCATATCTCCGGTTGGAACATGTACTAAACTTATTTCACCCTGTGCTACTTTGTCTTTAGCAAAATGATATTCGATATGCTTGCTTTTTCCATGATAACAAGGATTCTTGGAATAAGCTATCAATACAGTCCTGTCGGAATAAATAGTAGTACATTTCCCTTTAGGCAATAGATCCAAAAGATCTATGAAATGTTTTAACCAAACCACTTCTTATACTGCAGCTGCTGCAGCTACATATTCTGACTCCATAGTCGACAATGCCACGTAAGTTTGTTTCTTGCTACACCAAGAAATTGCACCATTTCCTAGAGTGAAAATATACCCAGACGTGGACTTCCTCCCGTCTTTATCAGTTCCATGATTAGCATCTGTATATTCCTTTAACTGCAGATCCTTTCCTTAGTAATAAAGGGAATAATTTGAAGTCCCCTTCAAATATCTCAATATCCTTTTCATTGTTGCCCAATACTTCAAACCTGGATTTACCTTATATCGGCTTGCGAGACCAACTGCAAAACCTATATCAGGTCGTGTACAAATCATAGTATACATCAAGCTATCAATTGCACACCTATAAGGAATTCTCTCCATCTTTTTAGTCTCTTTTGGAGTCGTGGGACACATACTTGCATTCAATTCTGTACCTTTAGCAATAGGGGTTGGATCAGGATCACAATGAGCCATACCAAACTGTTCTAAGATCTTATTGATATATGTCTCTTTTGAAAGAGCCAATAATCTCTTAGATCAATCTCTTGAGATCTTAACCCCAAGAATGTAATTGGCTTCTCCTAGATCCTTCATCTCAAAATTAGAAGACAACCAAATATTTACTATCTTGAGTAAGGAAATGTCATTTCCTGTTAAAAAAATATCGTCAATATATAATGTTAGAATGAAAAACTTCCCTTCGTTTTCACGCTTAATGTAGAGACACGAGTCTGCATTAATCACCTTAAATTGCATTGATATAATCGCTTCATGAAAACGAAAATACCATTGTCTTGAAGACTGCTTAAGGCCATAAATTGATCTTTTCAACTTACAAACCTTATGTTCTTGACCCTGCACAACGAAACCTTCAAGTTGAACCATATAGATTTCTTCGTTCAGTTCATCATTTAAGAACACAGTCTTTACATCCATTTGATGTAATTCAAGGTCCATACATGCTACAAAAGCAAGTACTATTCTAATAGACGGGAAATGGACAACAGGTGAAAAAGTCTCCTGATAGTCAATTCCCTCCTGTTGTGTGAACCCCTTCGCAACTAGCCGACTCTTAGTCTGGATAGATTTCCCATCCGCTGATCGCTTAATAGTATGTACCCACTTATTCTCAATGGCTTTACACCCTTTGGGTAATCAACTAGTTCCCAAACTTTGTTGGCCCTCATTGATTCCATCTCACTTTCCATTACTTTTATCCATTCTTCCTTTGCTGGAGATGCCAATAACTCTCTCATGTTAGTGGGAATGTCTTCAATTTGAGCTACGATCGAGAAAGCTTCGCTATCAACTAAATGACGGTGTCGCGGAACATTTCCTCTCTTTGATCGTCTTGGAGGTTCTGCTTCTTGATAAACGAATCTCATATATTCATCAAGATTTCTGGCAGAACTCCCACTAGGACCACTCTCACTGGGATCTATATCCATATTCACACTTGAATTTTGAACAAGACTCCCACTCAAATCAAGACCACTCAAGTTAGGGTCAGGATTACTCAAATCCGCTTATGAAGGTTGAAAAACATCATTTTCCTCCCTCTCCCTTATGTCTTCAACTTCATTCCTCCAACTTGGATTGAGTGATCCTGAAGTTTTAGACTCTTGAGTTTCAAATAATGTGAATTCTTTATCCACCTCTCCCAGCTTAGGAAATTCATTCTCTAAGAATGTGACATCTCATGACTCAAATTTTGTTATTTGACCATTTTCATTCTCTCCCACTAGAACATATCCTTTTGAGAGATAAGGATATCTTATAAAGATTTCTTGCCTCTAGGGCCTAGCTCGCCATGCTTGTTAGATGTGTCGTGAACAGAGGTAGCACATCCCCATGGTCGTAAATGGTTCAAATTAGGCTTGCGGCTCATCCACAATTCATAAGGTGTGGTTTCAACGGACTTAGAAGTTACTCTATTGAGTACATATGTGTTGGATATGCCCTGGCCCAGAGGCATTGGACCTTGTATTTGTATTGTACATTTATTGGATTTATGTATTATACATATTTTGTGTCATTTAAATAAAGGCATTAATCTGTTTATTATATATCTTGTGCTATATTTTAAATGGAGTATCCAATAGACATATCCATATTCATGTTGACAAGTGTCATGCACTTGGCAGTAAGACCATGGATAGGGAAAACGATATGACCATAAAGAGATCTGTAGTCTGTTCCAATCATGGGAATGAATGGAACTAGAGACTATCATTAACCTGGTAGTACGGCGATGTCTTACAGGCCATTGACATGGGATGTCAACCAAGTTAATAGGTACATGCAAAAGGGGCATGGTACTGGATAGATCCACTAGATGAGAAATCCACATCGTAAAGCATCACTAGTGATTCTCGTGTATTATTTGTATGGATCCTTTGACCTAACCATATGATGGTGGTGCATGTAAAGTCGCATACTTTGGTGTATATGTAAAGGGCCTGTAAAAGGGTACCAAGTATGGGTACGTTCGGGTATGTCACTAAGCATGACAGTGCTATGGATATGCAGAAGGGATATGTCACTCAGTAGTCTACTGAGAAGATAGTGTTGGAGATTGTGCCCTAAGGCCAATATTGGATTATGTAATTTGACTTCTAAGATTAATCTAGTGTAGATTAATATTATCATTTATGTTTGTATGTTAGCATTTATGATAAATATCCATGAATAAATCGTGTTATTCTAAATATCCCTAGTCGATTGTTATTATGGGAATAATAACAAACTAAGACTAGTGTGAGTGATAATGGATATTCATAAGATGAATATAGTGTATACAGATACAGATTATACTCACGGGTAATATGTTAGAGAACATGTTACTGGAGACCCACTATGAGATCAAGTTCATGGTCATGTGTCACAACTGATCTTGATTATAGTAGTGTCATTAGCTGATTCCTTTGACCTGAGGTCACCATTGATTCCAGGATGAATTCATGTTGTGCTTTGACGCAGTCAAACGCTGCTTGTAACAGAGTAGTTATAAAGGCTGTGGTTGGGTACAATATGACTCATGCTTAGGGATGTGAGTGACAGATATGGGATTTTGTCCCTCTCTAACAAGAGAGCGATATCACTGGGCCCCTCGATAAGTAAGACTGTCAAATGCATGGCCGTGCTCAAATAATTGATAGAGTATCAATTGATTTGTCTGAACAGTTTACTTTGAGATCGAGAAAGCATATGATTAATTATATAAGATTGACAAGTGTACCATGTCTTATGATTAATCATGATATCAAAGAGACAAAAGGGAATATGACATTCTATAAATAGGTATTGGATCATTCCAATCATATTAATTGGGTAGTCGTAATGGCTTGCTAGAGTCCGCTTGTGACCTATAAGGACATTATGGTAATTTCCTTATTGCCAATTAATATGATCCTATGGGGTCACACACAAGAGCAAAATGAAGTTCATCTTATCGGGTATAAATTATTATTGGATAATAATTTATGAATGAGAAAGAGAATAAATATATATAGTGATATATATTTATGTATGTATATATAAATATTAATATGATTAATATTGCATAAAGTATGCTACATATTATAATTAAATTATATGGAGATATAATTAATTATAATATTATATATACATATATGTATTATGGAGAATTGATTTGATTTAATGTTAATTGAGAATTAATATTAAGTTGTGTGGGTTAATTTATAATTATAACTAATAAGTGTATTAGGGTATAATTATAATTAACTTATTAGGTTATATATATAAGGAAATATATAACCTAATTAGCAAGAAGAAGGTGAATTTCGGCAGCCACAAAAAATGGTGAATAGTGGCAGCCGAAATTCTTAAAAAAACTCCAAGAAAAATCTGATTTTTCGCTTTCTCTGTCTCGTTCGAAGAATCGTTCTTCAATCCCGGCGCTAGCACGCGGTGAATGAATTGTTCCGTGTGGATCAACCGTAGAGGGAAGCTATCTTGGTTCCTTTTGATTCAAAACCTACAAAGAATTAAGGTAATTCTTTAACCCTCCTTCCAATTCAATGCAATGTACATGGGTCCTTGGTGGGGATTAATCCGTTTTTCTTTCCGCTGCGTATTTGTTTTGGCGATTAATTCCCAACAGTGGTATCAGAGCCACTTGTATTTTGATTGAATTGGATTTATGTTTTGATTGGATCAAAATTGTTGTTAGGGGTTTGTATGTTTTTATTTAGGGTTCTATGTTATTATGAATAACAATTAAAATTTGATTTTATACATTAATCATTGTGAATAATTTGTTTTAATGATTTGGAATGTTTAAGGGGTTGGTGTCATGAATTTGATTCATGGGTTTTTAATTGAAATTGTTTCAATTAATAAATAAAAAAAAAAAATGTTTTTTTTCTTTTCTGGGCATGACGCCCAGAAACAGCTTTGAAATTGCAATTGCAATTGGTGTTGCAATTGCAACACCAATTGCAATTGCAACACTCATTATAAAAAAAAAAAAAAAAAATATGTTTTTTTTCTTTTCTGGGCATGACGCCCAGAAATTCTTCTCATGCTGCGTAAGCAGCATGCTGCTCATGCAGCATGGGCTGCGCAGCCCATCGGGCTGCGCGCAGTATTGGATACTGCAGTGCGCGGCCCGACGAGCATACTGTCCGACAGTTTTACCCCTTTTTCGTTTTAAGTGTGGAAAATTGTTTCTGCATATTTACGAATTTTTCCATATTAATTAATTCTAAATACAATGTGATTGTATTTTACCACTTTGAACCCTAAATATTTTAGATATAAAATTATTGTTGATAATTTTATGCATGGTGTTATGGTATGGTTTTGGACCCCGTGGATGCTTTATTTTATTTATTATGGTTTTATATAAATACGACCTGCGAGTCGTTTGTATTTATGTAAATTTTAATTTTAATTTTACTAGATAAATTGTATAGGATGCAATTTATAATATGTAAATTTTATTTTACTAAAAAAATTGTATAGGTTGCAATTTTGTAAAATATGTAAATCCATGAGATGGTGCCAAGGAACAAAGACGTGAGGACGGATCCAAGGGGTGCGGGAGAGCTGTGACCATGCGATGGTTACAACCACCTAGGAAATGGCCTTGTTGATTTTCATATTGGCCTATGAAAATCAATATAGATAAAACCATACCATAACACGGTTTTGAGTCTTATGCATGTTATATTTATTTTATGCCATAAGATGCCATGTTAATAAATATTGATGCATGTTAAAATGTTTATATATATGTGCAAATGCATGCCTTGTATCATTTAGATGCCATGTGATGCCATGCTAGATTGCATGCTTAACATATGTATGACATAGGATGCCATGCTAATTAGTATTAACAAATGTATGTTTAATATTAATGCCATGAATTGTATGAGATACAATTTAATCACAGGATTTTATAAACCCTAAATAAACTTAATAAGTTTATATTTTTGCCACCCAATTACGTATAACACTAGTCAAGTACTATGTTCGCATCATGGTAGCCACGCCAAAGCGGGTACGCATGTTGTGACCTTAGCGAAGCGATAATATGAGAAATGGTGATTCTCATTGTGTTGTAATTGGTTTAACAAAGGGTTAATCAAAACGGTGTTTGAGCCCGAGGCAAAGATGAGATGAGTAACATACAATTAAATATGATATATGATATCATGCATCTCATAAATTAGAAGAGTTGCATAATGATGCAATTGGCAAAGAAGTGCACATCCAAAATATGTTTAAATGGTTTAAAGCATGATTTTGAGTCTTTGCCTACCGAAATTATATTTAATCATAGGGACATGCCAAAGCAGTGCTATGGTTAAGTATGGATTTTGGATCTTCACCCACTTAAATATTTTAGAGGGTTTTGTAATTTAAGTGGGAGCATTTAAATAAAAATCTTTACACGCTTTATTATAGTTATGATTGCTATTACCATGATCTCGATTGTTATTGAACTTTGAGAATTGTTCTCAAATCAAAAGGAATCATATGTTCTCAATAATCCTTTTGCCCAATGAACCACTAGCAATTGTAACATGAGTATAAAAGATGCTTACTTAAAGCATCGAAGGGACTCTGTTTAAAATTTATTATCTTACACTTGCCACCAATTCTTCCACACGTGGAAGTTTTACTTGAGGTATATGATACATCACAAATGGAAATGTTCCATCAGTTAGTGAGCAAGAAAAGATAAGTGTTTGAGGCAACAATTTCTCATTGGCATCCAAAAGGCATTAAGATGTGATCTTGAATTCATTATTTGATAGTCATTGGTGATGAACTATCATTTGAATGACATGGAGAAAATTGTGAATTAGTTGCATAAGATGCAAAAGAATGTTAAGTTATCCATAAAGGATAAGCCCGCCTCAAATTGTGTGCTTATGGTTCAAAAGGAAAAGGATAATAGTAGGGTCGAAAAGTATAAATACCGAAAGGGTTTCGGTGAAAGTATTTTAAAGGCCAAAGCTGTTGGCATAGAGAGATCTCCAAAAGAAGGATGTTGCCATTTCTAGATTGAATCATTCATTAGAATGGAAATAGCAAACTTTGTTTGGAGAACTATGAGAAGATGAAAGGCAGTAAGACTGCTACCTTAAGTATTTATTAACTATTCTACTTTTGTTTCTATATCAAAGGTATTAGATACCAGTTGTGGATCTCATATTAGTAGAATATGATGAATCGCAACTTGAATAGAAACCTTATGAAGGTGAAAGGTAGAATGCGAATAGACAAGAGAAGCAAAGGTTGCTACTCGAAGGTTCTGAACTTTTACATGAAAGTTGTGAACTTCAAGTTAAAAGTTACGAACCTCTTTTCATAAAAGTTATGAACTTTTATATGAAAGTTATGAACTTTGGTTAAAGGTTATGAACTTTTACATGTGAGTTACGAACTCTTGTTGTCTATTGAGCTTGTTGGCTTGAGTAAACAAATGTTGTTTATTTTATAATTGTGAATTATAAACTTCATAAAGACATGATTATGAAATGTAGATTTACATAATTGTCTTTATATGTGGAGCCCATCTGTAACATAAATACTGTAAGGATCGAATCAAATAGTTTGATCCAACCCATTTTGGCAGTGTCGTCTTGGAGACATAAGCAAAGTTGCATTTCGAAACTCCATGAGAATGGACTTTTGGATTCATGAGATTATGAATCATCTTGAATCATGCGAATGTTGCTTATTGTAAAAGATGACAAAAGTGTTTCTTTGCTAAAAGTAGTTAAAGAATAATCGATTTATTAAGCATTATACATGTGGATGTACATGAATTATAAATCAACTGCTAAAGGAGGTTCTAATACTTCATTACTTTTATGGAACTTTTCACTAGATAAGAGTATCTAATGAAACACGAGTTTGGAACTTTTGAAGTGTTCAAAAGCTTGTAAAAGGAGTATGAAGTATCTTGACAAGATAGTAAAGTCACTTAGATATGATCCAAGTGGTGAACATTTGAGTCAAGATGTTGACAATCATCTTAGAGATTGTGGGACTGTCTCACAATTGACTTCTCCAAGTACGCCACAAAGTATGTTGTGTCGAAAAGGGAGTAGTCGAACTCTATACAGATATAGTTCAATCTATGATGAAGTCAAGTTGATCATCGTTTTCTCAAAAATATGCCATTAAAGCAGCTGTGTATATTGTTCCGTCTAAAACAATTCATGAATCAACATATGAGATATGGTTGGGTAAGAGACCCAAATTGTTTCATTGAATAAGTTTAGGGCTGTAAAGCTTATTTCGAATAAGTTGGCACCTAAATTTAAATATCGTATTGTGGATTACTCAAAAGGAAAGTAGGAGTTGTTACTCCTGTGTTTCTTTGGGATACAAAGTAGTTGTAGCTAGAAATGGTTTCCCCTTGAAGAGGGAGTTAATTTCTAGTAGAGTTAGTGGGAGTAAGGTACACCTACAAAACTCGTAATTCACAAAAGTGACATTTAACGTTGAAGAGGAACGTGGAAATGGTTTCATGATCATTGTTGAAATTACACAAGTCCAATGAAAGTCTAGTGGAATACGACATGATTAGGAGAGATATGGATTTCTCAAAATCATGATGTAACTTTACTAGATGAAGTAAGTCTTCTTTTATGAAGAAGCAATGTTAGATTTTGAATCTAATATGTGACTTGATGCTACAAAGGTTGAAGATAAGTCCATGTCTGACAATCAAAGTATAGACTTTGATAAGTCTTTTAGAAGATGCATATGCAATGGTTGCAAGTGAGTTTTCAAATTGAAAACCGATATGGATGGTGATCTTCAAACTTATAAAGCACGACTAGTGACTATAAGGATACGAACAAATTCATAGTAGGACTATGATGAAATCCTCTTTAGTCATTAATCATGATCAAGTCATATTGAGTTCTTGTTGCCATATCCCCATAATATGATTATAAAATATGGCAAATGGATATCAAAATCTATTTTTTACGTGAAAACATGATTGAGGATGTGTACGTGACACAACCCAAAGTTTTGAGCATCCAAAGAATTCAAATAGCGCATGCAAGTTTTCAAAGATTCTCATAAGGATCGAAACATGCATCAAATAGTTGGAATCATAGTTTTGATAAAGAAATCAAATGGTTTGATTTTATCAAAAGGATGATGAATCTTGTGTTTCAAAAGGATCAGTGGGAGCATATCGGTATTCCTAATGCTATATGTGGATGACATATGGCTTGTTGGAAATAACATTCTTACCTTGCAAGAAGTAAAATCTTGGCTAAGAAAGTAATTTCAGTTAATGTTATAAGCATGACTGCCTGTATTCTTGAAATTGGAATCTATACAGATAGATCTAAAAGAATGTTTTGGCTTAAGTCAAAGCATTGAAAGCGTTCAATATAAAAGACTTAATAGAAGCTTGCTTATGTTAACTGTGTAAATAGTTGCACATATACAACTGATTGCAATTAGTTGCAATATATCAGTCGAGATCTAGTATTCTCTTAAAAAGAGAAGTTATGATTTTGAAAGGTTCAAAATAAAACGTTATAGCTAAATATCTATAATAGCAGCCAAAGTATACAGTTACATGTGATGTAAAGAAATTTTGGACGAAGAAGTTCATCAAAATTTTATGTTTTTGTTCTAAGCATTGCTTATCCTGTGAGACTATTGTAGGGACAACAGTTCAATGCGTAAGAACCTTGTATGACACAAGCATATACTTAGGCGTTTTTCACTAATTTAGAGAGGCTGTCTCTAAAGAGAGAGTGAATATGTGTAAAGTAGCAACGGAAGCGAAAATTAATAATTCATTGACAAAGACTCCTGCACGAGTGAATACATGAAAGTCATGTAGGTCAATGGGTATAAGATACATGTATAATTGGCCATAGTGCAAGTGGGAGATTGTTGGAGATTGTGCCCTAAGGCCAATATTGGATTATGTAATTTGACTTCTAAGATTAATCTAGTGTAGATTAATATTATCATTTATGTTTGTATGTTAGCATTTATGATAAATATCCATGAATAAATCGTGTTATTCTAAATATCCCTAGTCGATTGTTATTATGGGAATAATAACAAACTAAGACTAGTGTGAGTGATAATGGATATTCATAAGATGAATATAGTGTATACAGATACAGATTATACTCACGGGTAATATGTTAGAGAACATGTTACTGGAGACCCACTATGAGATCAAGTTCATGGTCATGTGTCACAACTGATCTTGATTATAGTAGTGTCATTAGCTGATTCCTTTGACCTGAGGTCACCATTGATTCCAGGATGAATTCATGTTGTGCTTTGACGCAGTCAAACGCTGCTTGTAACAGAGTAGTTATAAAGGCTGTGGTTGGGTACAATATGACTCATGCTTAGGGATGTGAGTGACAGATATGGGATTTTGTCCCTCTCTAACAAGAGAGCGATATCACTGGGCCCCTCGATAAGTAAGACTGTCAAATGCATGGCCGTGCTCAAATAATTGATAGAGTATCAATTGATTTGTCTGAACAGTTTACTTTGAGATCGAGAAAGCATATGATTAATTATATAAGATTGACAAGTGTACCATGTCTTATGATTAATCATGATATCAAAGAGACAAAAGGGAATATGACATTCTATAAATAGGTATTGGATCATTCCAATCATATTAATTGGGTAGTCGTAATGGCTTGCTAGAGTCCGCTTGTGACCTATAAGGACATTATGGTAATTTCCTTATTGCCAATTAATATGATCCTATGGGGTCACACACAAGAGCAAAATGAAGTTCATCTTATCGGGTATAAATTATTATTGGATAATAATTTATGAATGAGAAAGAGAATAAATATATATAGTGATATATATTTATGTATGTATATATAAATATTAATATGATTAATATTGCATAAAGTATGCTACATATTATAATTAAATTATATGGAGATATAATTAATTATAATATTATATATACATATATGTATTATGGAGAATTGATTTGATTTAATGTTAATTGAGAATTAATATTAAGTTGTGTGGGTTAATTTATAATTATAACTAATAAGTGTATTAGGGTATAATTATAATTAACTTATTAGGTTATATATATAAGGAAATATATAACCTAATTAGCAAGAAGAAGGTGAATTTCGGCAGCCACAAAAAATGGTGAATAGTGGCAGCCGAAATTCTCAAAAAAACTCCAAGAAAAATCTGATTTTTGCTTTCTCTGTCTCGTTCGAAGAATCGTTCTTCAATCCCGGCGCTAGCACGCGGTGAATGAATTGTTCCGTGTGGATCAACCGTAGAGGGAAGCTATCTTGGTTCCTTTTGATTCAAAACCTACAAAGAATTAAGGTAATTCTTTAACCCTCCTTCCAATTCAATGCAATGTACATGGGTCCTTGGTGGGGATTAATCCGTTTTTCTTTCCGCTGCGTATTTGTTTTGGCGATTAATTCCCAACAGATAGCACTGGCCTCTTGATGAATGTGACTGATAAGAGTGTGGCCAAATTGTTTATGAGCATCAATACATCCAGGATCAAGTAAATGTCCGGACACAAAAGAGGGTGATCAATCCATGCCTCTGTGTTGGACACCGATATCAGTGACATAGGATATACAAGTTTAAACTACAAGGGTCATGATTTCAGTTGGACTAGCATCTCCATCTTAATTGGGGGTTGCAGTGGCTTGCTAGAGCCCACCTACAGTCTGTGAGCCATGGGCCCACTGCCAATATAAAGATGAGCCCACATGATTGTACACATTGAACGTCTGAACACGGACTTAAGGAATCACCTATATACTTGGAGTATACACGCAGGAGAGAGAGAAGTATATTAATTATATTATGACGGTCAATTGGATTGGTCAAAATAATAAAATTAATATTTGTATTGGCCTTCTCATAATTAATTCAATGAATTAATTTATGAGATTATTTCCTAGGTAGAAATATTTTACATGTATAGGTTTACATGTATTTAATTTCATGAAGTGTCAAATTTAATTCCTTGGTTAAATTAATTGGTCAAATTAATTTTAATTTAAAAGTATGTAATTTATTATATGGTATAGTATGATGACATACATGTTAAATAGAAATTGAAACTGAAATTAAATTGGACCATAAGAATTAAAATTGGACGTGGGCTTAAAGAGGTAAAAGCCCATATGAAATAAAAATCGGTTTGGGCCTAAAATTCCCTATGGGAATTTCGGCCCCCTAGGTTAAAAACCTAGGAGACTATTTGGCCAACACACCTAAGGGAGATAGCCGAAAATTACAGCCCTCTCTCTCTCACTCTCGTTCGATCTCATCGCTAGCACGGGTAGTGTTCGATAGCCATTCGTGTACGTGAATGCGGAGGGAATCTATTTTGGTTTCTGCAGCCATCTCTAGAAGAGGTATCTCTAGTGAGAAATCTACTCTTTTCTATTTGATTTTAAGTTTTACAATTTTCAAATCAATTGCTCCTGGGTACAGATTTGAGGAAATCACTGTGTTCTTCCGCTTTTATCGGGTGATTTCCGGTGAAAAATCCCAACAGTGGTATCAGAGTGGGCTTTTGATCCGTAAAAATTGTTAAAATCGGTTTGAATCCCTTAGTTTTGAAATTGGAGATTTTAATTTGGGATTCGTGGATTGGGGTTTGTGATGTTCCCGTTGGATTTTTCAATTGAAAATTAATTTGCATATAGGTTTATGTTTATTTAATTGTCTGTTGATTGGATTATATTTCTTGGTGATTTATAATTTTTTTGCTATTATTTTTATTTTTATTTTTTCTGGCAAAAATCACGAGTTGTTTCCGCGCATATGGGACTACTAACTGCCACCGCACGCTGCGGAAATAGCGGCAGCAGCCGCTACTTGCTGTTGCTGCTAGGGCAACTCGGTTGCCCTAGCTGCAGCGGGCCGGGCCTAGTTTTTTTTTTTTTTTTTTTTTTTGTTATTTGGAGTTTCAGTCCCGGGGCCCAATTTTGAAATTTTGATGGGTTTTAAAATTTCGTGTGTTTAAATTTTTGTAATTTAAATGCGCATAGTTTCTTGGATGAAATTTTAATTTTAATCATGGGATATTACTTTCGAAAATTAATATGGTTAATTGAAATTGGTTCGGGTTATTTTGGCACAATTACCCCGGTGGCTAATATGGACTCATGGTTTCCCAATTCCAGTGGGAGCAGTTATCTGCCTGGGCTGGAGGCCCAAAGCCCGTTAAGGGCTAGAACCATGGTGGGCCAAAATTAGCGATTTCAAAAATAATGGCTTTGGACATAATTGAAATGGACTTAAATTCATGCATCATAACATGCTTATAAATTGATGTATTGGATGCATTTTGTGTGATTAAATGTATGTATGGTTGGATGCTATTTAGCCTTATTCAAGTTGGGTTGTAATTTTTCTTTTTGGGTAAATATGGCCTGCGTGCTGTTTTTCTTTTTAATATAATTTTATTTTATTTATTAATTATAAAATTTGTAAAGAAGAAGCCTAGTGGAGAGGTGAGCCCAGTGGAGAGGCGAGCCCAGAAGGAAGGAAAATGAGGCCCACTTGATGTATTTTCTAGTATAGGTTTACTAGAATTATATTAGGTTGTAATATAGGCCCATAGCAGTCCATTTTACTTATTTAATTATGATTTATATTTATTTGCATATATGAATGTATGATCCAAACCCATTCTCACCTGCCTATGCATGTAAGCCGTTATTAAATGAATCTAATAACCTAATGGAAATTACTAAGTCGCTTAAAAGTGCTTCCCTAATTCAAAACCGACTCGAAGTGGGGATAGGCTAGTTGTAGACCATGCCCTCGCTGGATGCACTAGAGTATCATCATTTTGTATTGGATTGGAGTATAGGTTACTCTAACACTTGGATGGAGGTTTTGACTTAGCGTGGGTAGTAGGATTCTCCTGGCCCTAAGCACGGATGGATAAGTGCTGACAAGCCCATCAAACCGAGAGTCCCTAGGTTGGGATTGGACAACATTCCTACCTAAATAATTAGGGTATAGTTTTTCCAGGCCCTCGTCTGGCTATATCTTAGTGAAATATGGATCTCGGCCCATGAGCCCAATAACTCGGATTAATTAATAACTTGATTCACTATTAATTATATATAGGAAACAAGATAAAGTCTTTTATTAACACTCTTAAAATTTTCTTTGTAGAATTTTAAATGGCAAACAATAATTCACTTTCATTGCGATCTATCCTGGAAAGGGACAAGCTTTCCGGTCCTAACTTCTTAAACTGGTCTTGGAACTTAAGAATAGTCCTAAGACAAGAGTCAAAGGAGTATGTACTGGAAGGGCATGTGCCAACTACACCTCAAGGACGTAATCCACCAGTTGCCCAGTTGGAGGAATACGAGGTGCATGTTAAGGACAATAGGGATGTGACATGCCTTACATTGACGTGCATGGTCCCCGAGCTGCAAAAGCAGTTCATGGACCATCAAGCCTATGCTATGATAACAACTCTTAATGAGATGTTTCAAGAGCAAGCTCGTTAGGAAAGGTACCTAACCAATAAGGCATTCCACTCCTGTAAGATAGGGTTTGGGACATCTGTGAGCGCACACCTACTCAAGATGAAAGGCTATCTAGATACCTTAGCCCGTCTCGGATTGCCTATCTCACAGGAGCTGGCGGTGGGCACGATCCTTGCCTCCTTACCGGATTCTTATGATCAGTTTATCCTGAACTATAATATGCAAGGGATGAACCACACTGTTAGTAAGCTGCATAGGATGCTCAAGCTTACAGAACAGCCGATCAAGAAGACTTCGCTGGTGCTACTGGTAAACAAGGGGAACCCTCCTCTTGTGAAGGGTGAAGCCAAGGAAAAGGCTAAGGCCAAGGCTAAGAAAGTCAAAGGCCCAGCGTAAGGTCCAGCTCAAGGCCAGTCCTGAGGACGTCTGCTTCGGGTGCAAGCAGGTGGGGCATTGGAAGAGATCATGTCCCAAGCTATTGGGAGAGCAGAGGAAGACCCAGGGTGCGTCTTCATCAGGTATTTATGTCATAGACATTAATCTCACTATTTCAACATCTTGGGTATTGGATACTGGATGTGGTTCTCACATTTGTTGTAATGTGCAGGGACTTAAGAACAGAAGGTCACTGGGATCGGGAGAGGTGGTCTTACGGATCGTAATAGAGCAAGGGTTGCCGCCATAGAGATCAGTGAATATCACCTCATGATGCCTAGTGGATTGATTTTGATATTGGAACATTGTTATTTTGTACCTGCCATGCACAGGAATATTATTTCTGTTTCAGTATTGGATATTTCTGGATTTAATTTTACTATTTCTAATGGTAGAATTGTTTTATCTAGAGAGCGATTATTTTATGGAGAAGCTCTATTAAATAATGGCCTATATATCCTGGATTTAAATGAAACAAATCATATCTATAACATAAACACTAAAAGGGTTAAGCCTAACAAACTTAATCATATCTACCTTTGGCATTATCGTTTAGGCCACATAAACGAGAGTGCATAGCTAGGCTCCACAAAGCTGGAATCTTAGGGTCATTTGACTTGGAGTCACTTGATATATGCGAATCATGTTTACGAGGCAAAATGACTAAAGTGCCTTTTAGCAAGAAAGCTGAAAGGGCTACTGGCTTGTTGGACCTAATACATTCAGATGTATGTGGTCCCATGAGTGCAGCTACCAGAGGTGGACATCTGTACTTCGTCACGTTTGCAGATGATTTTAGTAGATATGGCTATGTCTATCTGATGAAACATAAGTCTGAAACCCTTGATAGGTTCAAGGAATTTAGGAACGAAGTACAGAACCAGCTAGGTACAAATATCAAAGCCCTTCGGTCAGACTGAGAAGGTGAGTATATGAGCCTAGAGTTTGACTTATATTTGAGAGAGCATGGAATAGTTCCACAGCTCACTTCTCCAGGAACACCACAATGGAATGGGGTGTCCGAAGGGAGGAATAGGACCCTGTTGGATATGGTCCACTTAATGATGAGTTATGCCTCTCTCCCAATAAGCTTCTGGGGATACGCCCTCGAGACTGCCACTCTCATTTTAAATAATACTCCAACTAAGGCAGTGGAAAAGACCCCATATGAGATATGGATGGGCAGGGAGCCCAATGTGTCTTTTCTGCGAATTTGGGGATGTAATGCACATGTCAAGAGATTAACTGGGGGCAAACTAGAATCCAAAACCGACAAGTGCCTGTTTGTGGGCTACCCTAGGGAAACCAAAAGGTATTACTTCTACAACCCCACCGAGAATAAGGTGTTCGTGGCAAGGAAGGGGGTCTTTCTAGAAAAGGATTTCATTTCCAAGAAAGATAGCGGGAGCAATGTTGAACTCAGGGAAGTTCAAAGCTCACAAACTCCTGAAGAGGATAACTCGGAGACCAGGGTGGAGCTTCCACAGGAGGAAGCACCAACCCAGGTCACACAAGACCCTAGAAGGTCTGGTAAGGATCGTCGGGAACCGGAGAGATATGGTTTTCTCGTCACCGATGATCACACTCTTCTCGTCTTTGATGAAGAAGAACCCAAAACCTACCAGGAGGCTATGGCTAGCCCACAGTCTGTAAATTAGCGTAAAGCCATAGAGGCAAAGATGCAATCTATGTATGATAATCAGGTTTGGAACCTGGTTAATCCATCTCCGAGTGCTAAGGTAATAGGTTGCAAATGGTGCTACAAGTTAAAAGCTGACAACACCTTCAAGGGGTGTCTGGTTGCAAAAGGTTTTAGACAAGTCCATGGAATACACTATGATGAAACCTTCTCACCGGTCGCTATGCTCAAATCCATTAGGATCTTGCTGGCCATAGCCGCATGGTATGACTATGAGGTCTGGCAGATGGATGTCAAAACCGCTTTCCTTAACGAAAAGCTACTCAAGGATGTGTATGTGACACAACCTGAGGGTTTTGTCGATCTAGAGTATCCTAGGAGGGTATGCAAACTTCAAAGGTCCATTTATGGACTGAAGCAAGCATCCTGAAGTTGGAATCTTAGATTCAATGAAGCTATAAAGGAATATGGTTTCATACAAAATCAAGATGAGCCTTTTGTGTATAAGAGGATTAGTGGGAGCATTGTCACATTCCTGGTATTATATATGGAGGATATCCTTCTTATTGGAAGCGACATACTAACACTGCAAGGGGTAAAGCAGTGGTTGTGTAAGTGCTTCGCAATGAAGGACTTAGGCAAAGCTGAGACGATTTTAGGGATCCGGATCTACAGGGATAGATCCAATTGGCTTTTGGGTCTAAGTCAGGCCACATACATAGACAGAGTTCTAAAAAGATTCAGCATGGATCGGGCCAAGAAAGATTTCTTGCTGATGAGCTGAAACTTAGTAAGAAGAACTATCCTAAGACAAGGGAGGACAGGGAGAATATGAAGTTGGTCCCATATGCCTCGGCTATAGGATCAATCATGTACTCTATGCTATGTACGAGACCTGATGTCGCCTTTACAGTAAGTATGACGAGCCGGTACTAGTAGGATCCCGGGGAGGATCACTGGAAGGCTATCAAAGCAATCCTCAAGTACCTTAATCGGACTAAGGATAGCTTCTTGGTGTATGGAGGTCAGGAAGAGCTATCGGTTACTGGGAATAATAATGCAAGCTTCCAGACCGACTAGGATGAGTACCAGTCACAGTTTGGGTATATGTTTTTGCTAAATAGTGGTGCTGTAAGCTGGAGGAGCTCAAAGCAACCGACCATCACGGACTCTACAACAAAAGCTGAGTACATTACAGCGTGTGATGCAGCTAAGGAAGCTGTATGGATAAGGAAGTTTATCACTGAGTTAGGAGTAGTGCCTACTATCCAGGACCCAGTTGATATCTTCTATGACAACAATGGGGCTGTTGCACAAGCTAAAGAGCCCCAGTCACACAAGAACACAAAGCACGTGCTTAAGAAGTTTCACCTCATACGAGAAATCGCCGAGAGGGGTGACATTTCATTGCATAGAGTGGACACCGAGGATAATGTCGTAGATCCTTTGACCAAGGTGCTGGCTCAGCCCAAGCACGAGGGTCAAACTAGATCTATAGGGGTTAGGCCCATGCCTAGTTGGTATTAGTGCAAGTGGGAGATTGTTGGATATGCCCTAGTCCCGAGGTATTGGACCTTGTATTTGTATTGTACATTTATTGGATTTATGTATTATACATATTTTGTGTCATTTAAATAGAGGCATTAATCTGTTTATTATATATCTTGTGCTACATTTTAAATGGAGTATCCAATGGACATATCTATATCCATGTTGACAAGTGTCATGCACTTGGCAGTAAGACCATGGATAGGGAAAACGATATAACCATAAAGAGATCCGTAGTCTGGTCCAGTCATGGGAATGAATGGAATTAGAGACTATTATTAACCTGGTTATATGGTAGTGTCTTGCCGGCCATTGGACATGGGATGTCAACCAAGTTAATAGGTACATGCAAAAGGGGCATGGTACTGGATAGATCCACTAAACGAGAAATCCATATGGTAAAGCATCACTAGTGATTCTCGTGTAGTACTTGTATGGATCCTTTGACCTGACCATATGATGGTGGTGCATGCGAAGTCGCATACTTTGGTGTACACCTAAAGGGCCTATAAAAGGGTGCCAAGTATGGGTACGTTCGGGTATGTCACTAAGCATGGCAGTGCTATGGATATGCAGAAGGGATATGTCACTCGGTAGTCCACTAAGAAGATATCACCGGCCTCTTAATGAATGTGACTGATAAGAGTGTGGCCGTACCCAAATAAGTTGGAACTTGTTTATGAGCATCAGTACATCTAGGATCAAGTAAATGTCCGGACACAAAAGAGGGTGATCAATCCATGCCTCTGTGTTGGGCACCGATATCAATGACATAGGATATACAAGTTCAAACTACAGGGTTAAAATTTCAATTGGACTACCATCTCCATCTTAATTAGGGGCTACAGTGGCTTGCTAGAGCCCGCCTATAGTCTATGGGCCGTGGGCCCGCTGCCAATATAAAGATGGGCCCACATGATCATACACATTGAACGTTAGAACACGGACTTAAGGGATCACCTGTATACTTGGAGTATACACACAGGAGAGAGAGAAGTATATTAATTATATTATGACGATCAATTGGATTGATCAAAATAATAAAATTAATATTTGCATTGACCTTCTCATAATTAATTCAATAAATTAATTTATGAGATTATTTCCTAGGTGGAAATATTTCACATGTATTTAATTTCATAAAGTGTCAAATTTAATTCCTTGGTTAAATTAATTGGCCAAATTAATTTTAATTTGAATGTATGTAATTTATTATATGGTATAGTATGATGACATACATGTTAAATAGAAATTGAATTTGAAATTAAATTGGACCATAAGAATTAATATTGGACGTAGGCTTAAAGAGGTAAAAGCCCACATGAAATAAAAATCGGTTTGGGCCTAAAATTCCCTATGGGAATTTCAGCCCCCTAGGTTAAAAACCTAGGAGACTATTTGACCAACACATCTAAAGGAGATAGCTGAAAATTATAGCCCTCTCTCTCTCACTCTCGTTCGATCTCATCGCTAGCACGGGTTGTGTTTGATAGCCGTTCGTGTACGTGAACGCAGAGGGAATCTATTTTGGTTTCTGCAGCCATCTCTAGAAGAGATATCTCTGGTGAGAAATCTATTCTTTTCTATTTGATTTTTATAATTTTCACATCAATTGCTCCTGGGCACGGATTTGAGGAAATCACTGTGTTCTTTCGCTTTTATCGGGTGATTTCCAGTGAAAAATCCCAACAATATGTGGCAGTGAATAATGCGACTCCCCAAAAGGAGATAGGCAAATTATCTTCAGCCATCATAGACCTCACCATCTCTAAGAGGGTTCGGTTTCTTCTTTCGGCAACTCTATTTTTTTGTGGAGTTCTTGGTATGGACAACTAATGTTGAATACCTCTTTCATCACATAAAACTTTAAATTCCTCGAAGAGGTACTCTCTTCCCCGATCTTTCCTTAAGGCTTTGATTCTCTTATCTAGTTGTTTTCAACCAGAGCCATAAATTGTTTGAAACATGCTAATTCTTCAGATTTATGTGTAATCAAATAGACATGACCATACGTTGTATAATCATTTATGAATGTAATGAAATAATATGCACCATGCCTTGCCCGAACATTCATTGGGCCACAGATGTCAGAATGGATTAGTTGCAATGTTTGGCTAGCTCGCGTAGCTTTCCCAAATAGTTTTCTTGTCATTTTTCTTTTTAAACAGCTTTCATAAGTTGGGAGATTTACTTTTGATAGATCAGCCAACAAACCTGCTTTGGCCAATCGTACTAAATGATGTTGACCGATGTGGCTAAGTCTCGCATGCCACATTTTTGAAATGTTAACATTATCCATAAACGAGTTAATAGAAAAGGAAAAACTATTATGACACACATAATTTGGATCGAAATCCAAAACAATAAAACCATCCAACAAATGTCCACCACCAAAGTAGATATTGTTCATAAAGAGACTAAAATTGTTCAATTCAGAAGATAACATGAATCCCAAATTCATAAGGGCAGAAACAGATATCAAGTTCCTTCGAATTCTAGGAGCATAGAGGACATCTTCAAGAAACAGTGGTTGACCACCATTTAAGACCAGCTGACAACAGCCAATCCCTAAGACTTCCTCTTTAGAGCTGTTTCCCACGTATATCCACCTAGTTCCCCGTGGAACACTGCAGAACTCGACAAAGGAATCTCGTTCCTTTGTTACGTGGTTTATTGCTCCCAAGTCTACAATCCACAAAGGACAAGATTCAGTTAGGAACACAGAACTTGATACAAATGTATAACACTTATACAATTTGGTAACATTCAACTTAGGAGCTATGCAGTCTCTTGCAAAATGCCCCTTCTTTCTGCAATTATGACATTTCACCTCTAGAAATGTTAACATTTTTCTTGCCCTTCTTTTGAATTGGAGCACTACCCGCCATTCTCTTTGTCTTCTTCTTAAAGAACCTCTTGTTCTTTCCCTTGGACTTCGGACCATAACTTGAACTGGCCATGTGAACTTCAGATTTCACATTAAGAGAAGCCAAATGGTCTTCTTCCAGCTCAAGATGATGAACAGCATCATCAAAGGTCTTAATATCCTTGGCATGAGTGAGATGCAACTTTATATGCTCCCAACCATTCGGCATAGAACGTATCACAACTTGAACTTTTTGTTCCTCAGTCAACTTATGACCAGCACCATGAAGCTCAGTTATCATTTAGACATTTCCCTTAAATGCCTCTTCATTGTATGGTCAGCTCTTTTCTTGTAAGTATCAAACTTGATACTTAAAGAATGGAGTTTTGTTAAGGAGATACCTCCAAAGTTCTCCTTAAAAGCATCCCACAGTTCTTTAGCTATGTTGTATACGTGAAACTTTTTCACGATATCATCATCCATCACACTAAGCATGATGATACGGGCAGACGAGTTCTTCCTCTTCCAAGCTTGATAAGCCTTAAGGTCCCTCATTGCTTGAGTGGTGTTACCCTCTTCAGGAGGAACTATAATCCTCTCCAAAGTGTCTAGAGCCTCTTGCGTTTCAATTATGTATTGGACTTTCATAGCCCAAACTTCATAATTGTCACCGTTCAAACGAATATCCTTATTTAGCTCAGCAACTATTGATTTCGAAGCAGCCATTGAAAAATTCTAAAGAAAAGTAGCACTTACAAGTAAGCGATACACCATATTTATTATAAGATCATGTAAAACTAAAAATAGTGTTTGGTTCATGTAAAATCGAATACTATGCGCAATGCATAGAGTCACCATTTACATAAGCTAATACAAACACTATATTAGGTTTAAATTTCCAATAATAAATATTTCTATTTAGTTTTGTTTTAGATTACATTTTAATTTATATAACATTTATACTTCTCTTAAGTATAAAACTAATGAGTAATATAACACTTAGTTATAGTCTCAAAATAAATAAATTAAAATAACTAAAACAACTAACTAAAATAGCAATGTTTAACGAATAAACATTTATTATACCATAAAAAAGGGATCCAACATTTAATCAAAATTACAACCACTTGAAACAAATTTAGCACGAAGCTGTTCAATACAAAATTGAAAAACGAAATCAGCAAGAGAAAGAATGGAAACTGAAGAACTCAATCTTCATTCACATTGTGGTAATTTTCCGGAGTCATTGGGTCATCCTCGACATTAGTGTCGATCTCTTCCTCTTCATCCAATTTAACTACCTCAATTTTCTTAGAGGTGACGGGGATCATCTCTACGAACTTATAGTAGAGATCCAAAGGCATGTTCTCAACACCTTCAAAAACAGCATCCAGACAAGGGCGGTGAACCAATTTGTTAATTCTGAGTAGCATGGTTCTAGGATTATGAGATAACTTCGCTCCAGTTTCAACGAAGTTTAACACAAATACTTTGCATTGGGACTCATAATCCTATTCAGGAACTAATCCTTCAATGGAGTCTACCAGTTTGTCAAATTTAAAGTCTTCTCCATACCAGAATTTCTTAAAATGCTTTTCACGAAAAGCCTTTTTCGCAAATTTTAACATTTTAAATTGATCAGTACCAGAGGAAAATCCTCCTTTCCAGACAAGCTCTTGGATTTCTCGGTTTAATGCATTAAACCTTTTCATAACTCCAACAATATCCTCTTTTTCCAATGGGGAATATCGTTTAGAGAAAAGCTCATCTTCAAGTATTTGTATTGTCCTTGCCTCCTCCTGAGAATAGATCACCTTCGTCGTTATTACGAAAGTTATTATTTCTATAACACATATCGAAATAACAAAAACCTTTTAATGATCAACCAATAATCAGTATATAAATATATAATAAATATACTGAATTTTCTTGAAATTTTTAAACATAAATAAAACATTTATACACAGTAAATACTAGTAAATTTAGTTTAAAATATCAAATGAATTCCAAAAATTCATCAAAATATACCAAAAATTCAAGAAAAATGTAAATTTTAATTTTGAAAAAAATTTGGCGAAATTTGGAAGCCGGAAACGCCCACACATGCCTCCGCAAGGATTGCCACGCAAGTCCACGCACCGCTCAAGATCGGTTGAGTCATGTGACACGTGGCGACATATGATTGGTGCTGACGTGGCACACCTGCCACGTGTCATCATATGATTAGTTCAAGTGCTGACATGGCAGGTGAGGTGGCATGCTAGCGTGGCACCCTTCTGCCATGTGTCATCACTTGATTGGTCCACTGCGATGATGTGGCATGCTGACGTGGTATATACACAACACCCCCCCCCCCCCTTTTTTTTCTCTGCCACGTGTCGTCACGCTATTGGTCCATGTGGTGACACGTGGCAAGTAGACCTTTGACTTTTCAACCATAGAAAAATACCCAATCCCATTACGCCACGTGTCCTTCAACCATAACTTCTCTCAACCGCTTTGGAAACCAACTCCAGTCACAGTGGTGGCGTGTGAGGTCCACGCGCCGCCTTCTGGGGCTCTGTTGACAGTGAAATTTGAGATCCCGACCCAATTTTTTATGCTGATTTCAGTGGTGTGATCAGATTTTCGAAAATCAAACAAAAAATTTTGACACTTTATACTGTTGGATCAAACACGGTATAATTTTGACATAGAAATCAATGTAAATCTATATCAAAACGAACAAAAACGAATTCTATTCACGGATCACCAGAAAACAAGATTTGAACACATCAATCTTTGAACCTGTAGGCTCTGATACCAATGAAATCATATTTGTAACGTTCCGTACAACAAATGCACAGATTTCCATAAACAATATAAATAAACGGACTTATAGTTTATATGCAGCGGAGAACTTGTTTACGGATTAAATCTGATCAACATGGGAAACCGGATCATTCTGGTTTCCTACGAATGTACGAATACACTGAGTTCGGGTTTTATCCGTGAATTCTCTGACGAACGAAAGTATTGTGTTTTCTCTGTAGGAGCGTTTTACCCGATACTATGAAATCTCTATGATTCTTTTTTCGTGTATGAAATAGAGAAACTACTTCTCTGTTTATAGAGGAAATCCCAACTTCCATATATTTATAGGATTAGTCCAAATTACATATTTGGTCCTTGTAATTTACACATAATTATATTTTAGTCCCTGTCATTCTAAAATGTCATGGACGGACCTAAAACCAACAAAATTAATACACAGGTTTAAACAGACAAGTAATAGTCATTTTCCTATTTCATTTGTATAAATGAACTCTTTTTTTTTTTTTTAATCAATGAACTCTATTATTTGTAAATAATTTTACTTTCATACTTTTGGTTTTTCTTCGATAATTTTTCTGTCTTTTCTATTAGGGGTTTTGTTAGGTTATTGATTTTCTTTGACACGAGATTATAGTTCTGCAACGAGTTGGAGTAATAGTAAAATATAAGCATATTGAACTACATGTGGTGGATTTTTTTCCGCAAAAAAAAAAAAAAAAAGATGATTTTCGGTATCTTCTCTTGACTATAGGACGATATGTAAACTAGTGGATACGGCATCCTAATCATCAAACTTTTAGTTTTCGTGAAGCATTAAGTTGAATTAAGTTTTTAAAGCTTAAATACAGTTCTATTAAAGTTCATTAGTAACGTTTTATGGATTTTCTCACTAATCACTCAAATAATTATGTATCCATAAATTTTGTGCTAGATCTATTTAATGTTAGGTTTAATTTCCCAAATCAGTCTATGTATAAGAAAGCTATATATCAGTGGCTGGAAGAGCACCTCACGTCGTGCAGTGTTCGCTATTCGGTGTGCCCCCAGCGGCCCTTGAAGATTTGGAGGACCGAATATCATCCACGTCCGGTCGTACTCATAACCGTATTAGATTTCCAAAATGAACAGCCTCTGGTTGATGGAACAATGTTGGTAAAAGAGCTGCTTATTCTTCGAATTTTAATTACCGATCAGTGTGCATTATGTACTGAAGATTTTACGTTATTTAATAAATCAAGATAGTATGCAATTTAATATATTTATCAACAGGGGTCTTTTTCTGAAGTCTAAAATGGTGGGTGCCTACCTACTCCGACCCATTATATGCTTATGTTTCAGTCTCTTCTATTTTCTCATTATTATATCTTCGAATTTAAAAAATTCGAATTATTACTATATTTGTATATATGGAGTATGAAAATTTGTTAGATATCATTTAAAAAAATACACACGTGTCAAAGATAGATACGACGTCAGAAGGTTAATACAAAATAGTACGTACCCTTAGTCGCTGCCCACTTATTTTTAGTTTATTAAGATTAGATTATGGAAATATATATATATATATATATATATATATATATATATATATATGGGAATGATTAATTATATTTTGTTATCATAAAAATATTTACTATTACATAATTCATTATTACAGGAAAACATGATGATGATAATGTGTCATCTCACACTCTAAATATTCTTTTCCAAAACGCAATTCCAATCTTTATAAAAAGAGATTTTTTTTTTTTAAAGGGAAATAAGAACAATAATTTTTGGTAATTATATTATTATTAGACTTTGTCCATATTGCATTGAAGATACACTACTTACTTCTTATTATAAAATCAATTGATATAAAAGATTAAGTAGATATGTAAAGCGTGATAATAGTTTTTATTATTATTTTTGATACCTTCTGTGTTCAAGTACTCTTTCAGGCTGCAATATGTTTTACACAAGTTTATTCTATTATATGTTGAAATCTAATTAATAAAAAGATACTGGGATTTGAACATTCAATCTCTAAGTTTAAAATGCTATATTACCACATCATGTAACAATTTGATCCAATATTATTTCTAAAAGTTCCAATTATTTCTTCTAAATGCCTTGTATATGACTTTTATAATATGATTCTTGTTTATTTATAAGTTTATAAATAGCTTTATTTATTTATTTATTTATTATCATATTTTTGGTAGTTCAATTTTATCAATCCGTTGTTTGAGATTATCTCAAAATTATAGTTCTCGATTGATGTATTCTTAACGAACAATTGGAAACGATATCAACAGGTTTATATATATATATATATATATGTGTGTGTGTGTGTGTTATGTTCTAATTTAATAACCAAATACGATTGGTTTAAAAGTCAAAGAATTTGTAATGAAATTAAATTAAAGCAGTGGTAGAAGTTTTAGTGTGTTGAATGATCTTAATGAATATGTGGTTAGTCAAAGTAGTTTTAAGGATGAAAGAGGAATTCAACATTATTTCTCGAATTAGTCAACATCCATATACTATTGTTAGATAATAATCGCGTAATAAAAAAAAAAAAAAAAAAACGAATTATAATTTAGATATAACCATTTCAATCATGAAACCGTTTAATCAAAAAATTTAAATTGATCGATAAAGTCTAATTATAATTTTCATTATTATTATCTGTGCCACGTTCAATTGAATCTTACTTTAATATGTTGTGTTTTGTATTATTGTATTATCTTGTTATCTTATTGATAATCCCATTCATTATTCTAATCACATAGTAAAGCGACTTTGCCGTTGACTTGTAAACTAATCCACATGTTTCTTTAGTGTTTGTAAATTTTTTAATTAAGCACAAAGTCTAACTAAAGTTAAAAACTTTAGACAAACGTATTAAAATTAAACAAATCATAATCAAAGTTGCCAATCCTTTTCAGAGACACCCAGTTGATTTGATGATCCGTAATAATTCCGTAATTATTATACTCAAAATTAAAAAATTAATGCTAATGATTCTTTATTTCTAACCTCATATCATGACACCGACTACTATTATTAAAATAAAAAAATTTGACACTTACTATCCCTCCTTTATTACTTATTTGTTGATATTGTTTTGAAATTTCCTTGTAATCCTCTTACAAAGAATTATATCTAATTAGAACATAATTTATTTTTTTATTCTTTGAATAAATTAAAATTAAAGGGTAAAGAATCAATTGTGTTCCAATCGGGTATGATTTCACATAATATAAGAATGAAAAAAAAAAAAAAAAAACTTTGAAATGATAGAAATTAAACAAATAATTTAATAAATAGAACAGGGTTGGATAAGTCATTTTGCTGGAATATAATACTAATCATCCTTTAGAACAGCAGATCCAAATCCAATGAATAACAGAACCTAATTTAGAAAATACAATATGAAAATATTAATAATAAATTATTGTTCTTGGTGATTTGGTTGACCTTGTTTGTTTTCTTCTTGTTGGTGGATGTAGTTTTTTTTTTTTTCAGCAGTTAGCTTTTCAGCAGAAGTCTACAGAAATACGGCGTCGTGTACAGCACTTAAAAGAAGACTTCCTTATTTTTGTAGACTTTGGAAACCTACACGTCATCCTCTCCATATATATAAGCTTTTTCGGTTTTTTCGCTTATTGTTATATACTGAAAATAACAAGTAGTTCAAGTCAGCGTCGTTATCACGGCTTGGAGACGGAGGCAGCATCTTTAACGGAGGCGTCAGTTCCACCGTTACCCATAGTAGCAGACTGGACAGTCAAGACAGACATGCTGGGGGAGGATGGGGCATCAACGCCGTTGGATTGGAGCAAAGTATGGTGGAGATTATTGTGGTGGTTGACGGCGGCGGCATTGGAGTTGATGACAGGGCTGCTTCGGGTATGACAGGTGGCGGTGGAAATGGCGGTGGCGAGGGAGATTGGCATAAGGCACAGACCTTTGCCTTGTAAATACTGCATGGCGGAGCCCATGTCTTCTTCCATGAGTTTAGCAACTTGGTGTTCTGTCACCGTTAAGCTGTCGTTGGTTGACGACGTTTGGTTGCCGTTAGAAGTACGTGGAAGGGACCCACCATTGTTGGTATTTGCTTGAATACAGTCGCCTCCTCCCTAATCAAGACAAACAAATAAAACATTAAAAACATCCTTAGAATTTTTTCTTCTTTTTGGGTAATAAAAATAATCATTCAAAATGATCATTTTAGAAGAGAGAAAAAAAAGTGAAGACAAAAAGTTGAAGAGAGAGAAAGAAGGAATCTGGCAAAGTAGGCACGCGTGCTTCTTTTGTTTTGTCGTTTTATAGTGTTATGATTTTAGAGTTTGAATTTTTTTTTTTTCACTTTAGAGCTTTTCCCTTATTCACATTTATCCTTTTTATTTTTCCGTTTTACCAAGTAAAATGACCTTTTCGGTCCCTCTTCTATCACTTCATAGGCCTTTCAGTCTATATAGTTTTAAAATTATCCTTTTCACACCTGTTGTATACAAACTTATATCTAACTGGACCATTAAAACTAGAATAAAATTAATCATGATCCAATCAAAAACTGAAAGGACAATTTTAAAACAACGAAAAGTAAAAAAAATAATTAACAATTAATTGATAGACCAAAAATATCATTTTACCTCCACAAGTTCACTCTTTTTATGATAATTTCAAAAATTATGAAACATAATAATTAACTAATTAAATTCAATAAAATTAAAAACATACCTCAGAGGATATATCCGCCACGAGGGGAGCTACAGCAGCAGCACCGCCCAATCTACTCATGCTCAGAACCTGTTATTTCCATTTTTAATTAATTAAGTCAAATTTGATGAAATTAAAAAATAACTATATGAAATTAAAAAAAAAAGTTACTCTAAGAAAAAACAGTTGAATTCACAGGTAAAAACCTTGACTTGAAGCTGGAGGAATTTCACGTAATCGATGATCTCATCTAGCATTGAAGCCTTGTCTGTCTGTCATTCCACGAACAGAACCAAATTCAGTAATCCCTTTATTTAATCAATTAATCAAATAAATTAATTACACAAAATCCTTAACTGGAAAAACCAAAAATATCCCGATATAACCGGCACCCGTATCGGACAGCATGATTCATTTAACAAAGTATCCAAGTAAAACTACAGCTGGGTGATAACTCAAAACTCAATGCCAATCAGCTATTGACACCTTAATCTTTAAAACGAATCACGCTGATTTTCGTCAGCAACGCGTGACTATAAGTACAGCAAGTTATGAGGTAAAATTTCCTTTACCCCGAAATAACCCTAAAAGATTTCCGAAATTACACGATGAGCCTGACAGCAGTTATGGAGAATTTCTCGGGCTTTTTTTTTCACTAATATTTATATATTGAAAAATATAAAATGAGAATGGCAAAATGAACATTTTGGTCCGTGTTATATCATTTAATTTGTTTTTTTAGTTTTTATCGTTTTAAATTGTGCCCATGTTTTATATGAGATCATGATAAAATTGTAGCACAATTCACCGTTTTGCCCACTAAATATATGGGTTGAAAACAAGTTTTTAAGATTGACATGAAGTAAAATGGGAATTAATTGACTCAACAACACGAGTCGAAAAGGTATTTTGACAACGAGAAAAAGAAAAAGAAGAAACCTTGTTGGCATTAGGAACAAGTTCCTGCAGAGCTTTCATTCTTTCTGCAATTCGTTCCCTCCGTAGCTGCACAAACAAAACAAGTAGATAATTAATGCAAATTGGAACCCACGCACAAAATTCGCTTGCTACTAACAAAACGTACAAATTTAATTAAAAGGAATAACATAAAATCCTACCCTTTCAGCTATGCTATGTGGGTCAGTGGCTTGACCTCTCCTAGCCCTCACCCTTTGTCTCTGTTGCGCCGGCGCACCGCCGTTCGACCCACTCGCTTGTGGCTGCTGGTTCATCACCCCTGCTTGATTACTGAAATTCTGCGCCTGAAGTATAGTAAAAACTCTCGCTGTAAATGCTCCAATCATTCATATCGAACTTCTTCTTTAGACTAAATATATATAAAGATGGAAAATAATTTCATGCCTGCGGATTGTGAAAATGCTGCTGTGATTGTTGCGATGCCTGCATAGATCCGCCCCCAAATCCATTGTAAACTGGTCCATCTACTCCCTGCCCATTACAAACAAAATTCGAGCTCAATTTATTTTTTACTCAGAAAGCGATTAAATCCTCAATTTCCACCCTGAATGTTTGTTGTACCTGGCCAGGAGACTTGAACGACGATCCGTCTAAGACGTCGTTTTGAGAAAGACCGCCTCTAGAGACAGCCATCATTAGCTGCTGCTGAAACATGAGCTTAGCAGCGGCAGCTGCAGTTGAAGAAGTAGGTCCGCCTCCGCCTCCGCCTCCTCCGCTGATCTGATGCTGCCTCAGCTTAGAAGCCAAAATCAGTGACTCATCGAAGTTATGAAAGCCGACATTAGAGTTCTCCGGGAGAGACGGCGGCGGCGTTTCGTCGGATAAATCTAAGGTTTTAGAATTGGAATTAGAAATGGGGAGGGTGAGGGAGTTAGAGGAGGTGGGGGGATTGATTTCCCATGGAGATTTAAGGTCAGCCCAAGAACAAGAAGGGAGAGTAGAAAGCATTTGCTCGAGGAAATCATCGGTAGAGGAATTATTAGAAGAAGGATCGAAATGAGGGGTTTGGATCTGAAGGTCATGATGAAGAGAGATTTGATGAGATGATGAGGAATTAGGAGAAGATGATGAATTAGGGTTTACGAGTGAGTTAATTCCTCCTTGCATTTCTCTGCTACAAGGCTGCTGCATATATCTCTGAGAAAAATGAGTTATGGAGTTTTTCGCTTGTTAAATAGAAGAATGATATTGGCGACTGAACAAGGCGGGGTTTTTGTTAGTTAGTTAGGGTTAAAAACTTAAAACAAGGGAATAAAAAAACACTCTTATTTTCTTCAGGGGCGCGTCTAATCCACGTCCTTTCAACTTGCCTTGCCCCTAATTCATTAATTTAATATTAATTCCGGATTAATTCTATTTCGTTCCATCAACCGTTAATTGGTTTCTACGTTCGATTTACAATTCAATATAGAGTTAGTCGTTAAATTAATATATTAAATTATGTCAAATAATAATATAATTATACCCATATTCTCCGAATCACATCCCTCTTCCGAGTCACCATTTTTATCATACTTGAGTCCTATTTGTTTATTTATATTGTTAACGGTATGATGAATGCTCTGCGGGTACATATGCAAGATGGACACCATATCCTTATTGCGTTGTACGAAAGACAAGCTGACCTCGCAAAAACGTCACTGTTTATTGTTTTGCAGGTTTTATTTTATTTTTCCACTTGTATTGTTCAATATATAAAATCCCCATTTTTATTGGTTGTAATGCCCCCTTTCCCTATTTTTCAAAAGTTGTAATAATTTAAGTAGGTTTATTTGTTCATTATCTGACCTGTACTATATAGTCATTTGCATTTTAAATTCCCCAAATAGAAGCGTGTAATATGTAGGTTGTCAATTAACTTAGAATACAAAATAAACCATTTTATCGAATCTTAAAGGTCATTTAATATATTGAATAAGTAATTCCTTTGTCACAAACCCGATCTCTAGAAATAAGGTGTAATTTCCGTCTGGATATCACTACATTTTCCCGGATGTTTGATATCCAGGTGGGCTCACTCTTATTTTACCTTTTACATGATCATTAAAAGTATTCATATTGCCACCTAGTGACGTAGTCGAACCTCCCAAATTAACTTACTGTGCATAGCACAACATAAATAGATCATAAGGCCGAGATAAGAATCAGTAAAGGAACTCAACCAAGAAGAGCAGCACAAAATGAGGCATAAATTAGGTGCAAAAGTAATCGAAAGCCAGAGATAATGCCATAAGGATTGAGCAGCAGTGCAACCAACAAATAAGTGGTATGGGCTTTCTTCTTCAAGGCTGCATACAGGGCAAAGAGCAGAAATGTTTTAGCATAAGATTCTAAGGAGTAGGTGCGAGCGTCGAGTTTTCTCGACCTCAATGATGATAAAATACCAAATGTTATCCATTTTTACTGATCCTTATGAAAATCGATTCAAGAAGCAAGGATTTAGATTTAAACAAACTCAAAAATTTAAACTGAGAAGAATTTAAAGAATTAGGTTAAAAATGAGACAACAGCCGTAAGACCATTGGAAGAGCCATATGGCTATTGAGCAGATAGCAGCATGGCTAAGGAGCCTTGGTCACATTAGAAATCCAAGCACATACTTAGGAGATTCCATCTAATTCGGGAGATAGTCGACCGAAGTAATGTTAAGATTTGTAGGGTTGGATCCGATGATAACATTATAGATACTTTGACCAAACAGTTAGCTCAGTTTAAGTTTGAGGGTCATGTGAGGTCTATGTGGGTTAGGCCAATGCACTATAGGGACTAGTGCAAGTGGGAGATTGTTAGTGTATGCCCTAGTCCCTTTGTCAATATAATCGGATTTTTGACATTTAATAAAAGGCATTAATATATTTTATTAATTTCTTATGCAATTAATAATTATAGAGAATCCATTAGTTAAGTCATACTCTTGTTTGTTAGGAGCATCTCCTAACAGTAGGACTGAGAGTAGGGTAAACACTTAACTATAAATATCCCTGGTCTATTATATCATGGGAATGATACTAACTAGAGACTAGCATGGTCTTTGATTGTATGGTGGTGTCCTATCGACTATTGGACATGGAATGTCAATTAAAGAGATGGGTACATGTTAGGTTACATGGTATTGGATCAATCCACTCAGAGTATTTATTGACCCCCATAAGACAAATGAATCTTTGGTAGCACTTATATTAGATCCTTAGACCTGATGTTGCTATGGACTTAGGGATGATCTCACATACTTTGACATATGCCTAACGGGCTCGTAACAGAGTATTAAAATATGGGTATGATTGCGTATGCCAGTGAATACCTAAGGGTCATGAGCAAGGTGAAGGGAAATACCAATCTCTTAAATGATATCATGATATCACCGGCCACTTGATGAGTAAGACTGAGAAGTTTGGCCAAACCCAATACTTAATTACTAGGTAATTAAGTGATTGATTTCTTCAGTCTACTCGGTATGAAGGAATGTACTTGCAGCCATAGGGGATGACTTAGTTATGGTTCTTGTAGTACAGAGATATCTAAAGGGCATGGGATGTATAAGAAAAAGGCTACAAGGTATATATGTCCAAAAGATATATGCATCTTAATTGAGGGCTATAATGGTTTGCTAGAACCCATCTATAGTCTATGGGTCCAAGGGTTTGGGGCCTACTGTCAACATAAAGATGAACCTACTGGATCGCACGCATAGGGTCAAGATTGAATGTTTATGACATAAATATGTATTGGATATATATTTAATTAAAAGAGCAGTTGCTGCATTTATATTGATTTAATTATTGTATGGTCCAATAAATAAATTAATTAAAACATAGTTGGTCAAAATTTGATTTTGACATTTATGGAATTTATATTATATTCATATTAATTAATTATTGTATGGTACAATAAATAATTTAATTAGAATATAATTTGTCAAAATTAGATTTTGACATCATAGGGAATTGAATTATACTTAGGTTAATTTATTTTATTGCATGGTACAATGAGTAAATTAAGGCTAATATATAGTTCTGTCAATATTGGATTTTGACATAAATAATTTTAAGGACACATGCATATTTATATCATGAGGTTTGTGGGTTTATAATTAAATTAAAACTTTAACATAAAGTTTAATTAATTAAAACCCTAATTAATCTAGGATACAAATAGCATCTTATATCTTTTTTCCCTAGGTTGGATAAGGATTCCCATTTTTATAGAGAAAAATTTCAGCCCCCTTTAGCTCTCTAGGGTTCGGCCAACTGCTCCTAGTCTAATGCTAGCATGCTTGTTCAACAGTTCAAGGCCTACGTGTGTGAAGGTGTAGATTTCCTCTTTGGAAATTTGCAAGTGAAAGCTTTATAATCCAGGTAAGATTTATATCGCTTTCTGGTTGAGTCTGTTTCTTCCCATTCTGCATATTTTCCCACACAATTATTGGTTATTTCAGAATTTAGCGATTTCAAGTTTTTAGCAATTTCTCTGGCTTATTCAAAACGAGAGCCTTACGGGTGTTATTATAGCCACACGACTGTGTTTCTACACCCGCATGGCTATTGTCTTGATTCCAGAACTCCATTTTTATGTATTTTTCATACATTGCATATCATTTTGACCTAGATTTAATTTCTATATTTATTTTCATAAATCAATTCAATGATAGAAACACTAGTTTTCTTGATTACATATCGATATTTTGTATGTGAAAATAATAAACTGGACAAAAATGATTTTCAAATGAATTTGCAGTCCCATAAAACCGTGTTTTAAAATGCTTTCTAGGTCAAATCGGGTAAATCGATTTATCAAATTTCCCAATTTTCCCATTTCTCACCTCAAGCTATCTAAATTCCCTATTTCTGAGTCTGTTTGAGTCCTACGTGTATACATTTATTTTTGTACTAACTTTGTTTTGCAGATAGATGTATGTTAGGTTAGATGTATGCCTAGCTTTTCATTTTTTAGATATTTTGTATACTGTTTTATTGAATGTATCCCCTATGATAGTCATTTGATCGGTTTGTATATATTTTAAATATCCTGAATTTATTTACTACTTTCTGAATTTATTTATCGCTTTTAGCATTTTATTATTCCTTGTGTGTGAGCATTGGCTAATAATCAAGATAAAATCAACTGTAGAAATATAAAAGATATTGATATAAAACTGTTAAACATATTTTGAATTGAGAAGAAATAGGTGAGTTGTCCGAAGTCGATCTCTGAATAAAAGGGATAGCAAGTCATAGATTATATCGGCTGTATCTTAATTTTCTAGTTGAGTTGAGCCGGGAGGTGACTCCTAAAAATTCTCGATTCAAAATGATTTGACACTTCTATATCAATGCCTTTTATTTCAAATCACTTACAAACAATTTTCATGCACACTTTTGAGGTACCCTTTTAAACCCTGATGTGATGTTGAAGTGTCGCCTAAGTTCCACCAGGTCTTAAGGGCAAAAAAATGGTACATCACTCTTAGCCTAGTACGAAGCCCTTCGTTTGGACCCTTGAGTAGGGAGAAGTGAGGAGTATATTCTGCTATGGGAGCCTTGATGTTAACCTGAGACTTTTGACTTTAACCTATATAGGAAGCCGTAGTAATTTTCTTTAGGATAAACAAAATATAAACTGCATTGGTTACTCTGAGAGAAACATATTTGTCGCCCCCCTGTTGGTGATAAATAAGCCAATTCCTAGGGAAGATTTTGTTGACCAATATTGAGATATAAGGTCGAAAGGGTATGCATCCTTTTTGCATATGCTCATTGTTTGTCCTTAGTGCAGGAATACATATACATATACATTTTGCATATATTTGTTTAATACATCATTTTGAATGTCATTCATATTAATCTCTTTTATATAGCCATGTTTAATGGATGTCATGTATATAATTTTAAACATACATTCATTATTTGTGCATTTTATATGTCATTTACACTAACCCTTTTTGTGTAGCCATATACATTGTGTGTCATTTGCATTAGGCATTAGGCTATATGTTAGGTCTGATCTGTATATCATTATATACATGATCATGTGTTCTTTTTACCCATATTCATCTGGTGTCTGTACATGGTTATACACGAGTTGACGTGTCATTGTATATATATCCTAACCTTTAGGTGTTCAAACACGCTAAATTTTGTCCGTACGTATTCATGTATGAATTCTTTGTTTTGTAAGCTACGTGTTCTGCATTTTTAACCTTTAGGTGTTCAAATACGTCGAATTTCGTATATACACATTTATGTATAAGTTCATCATTTCCCCTTTAACCTTTAAGCATTGAAATATGCCAAATTTTGTTTGTACACATTTGTGTATGAGTTCAATGTCTTTTAGCAACATTTGTATCCACCCCTTAGGCATTTGAATATGCCGAAACTCGTTCGTACACATTCATGTACATGTTCACCTTTGCAAGCCATGTCTTGCTCCAAACTTTTAGGCGTTCAAACACGTCGAACCCTATTTTTATACATTTATGTATGAGTCCAATGTTTGCAAACTTGGTTTTGCTCTTATTTTGTATATTTGTATTCAGTGAGTTCAACTATTTCTTTTAATGCATAAGTCTCATTTTAAGAGTAGTGTCTTGCATCTGTGCATAACCATGTACACTGTAAGTCCTGTATAAATTTCTTTTCATGTGTATACATACATCAATTAATTTTGGGTGCAATCATAAATTGCTTATCAATCATACAACAATCATGCATACATACAACATATCATTCACATATAATATTCTTAGCTTAATGCTTCACCATGCACGCATTCACAAATGCTAACAGGTGTTCATGTTCTTAGGTTTTGTCAGTCTAGTTAGAGCCAGATAACAGTGAATTTGGGTTCAAGACAATTGTTAGAATAAGCAGTAATTCAGAAACTGTGAACGCATCAGAATGGCTGGAAATTCAGAAACCAGAGTAACTGAAGTCCTTAAGGATATTCATTCTTCTTGAGATTTCAAGAAATGGAAGAACGTAGAGTCCTTTGAACCTAGGGGCAATATTTTTTAGCTAGATAGAGTTACAGAAGAAGAATTCATCTGTATGAAGAAGTTAAAAGCGAAATATGTTGAACTAGAGGAAGTGTTTCCTGAAGTGAGAAAGGGAGCTGACTCTAAACCTAACAACTGCATTGATGTTGATACAATGATAAGCTGAGGTATAGAAATTCTTCCGATTGGTTTCAAATATTAAGGATAATAGCTTATAAGGGCACGAGTTCTCTTAAGGCTTATTTGAATTTGTATGCTAGGGTGATGTTGACGACGGGAGTCACCAAGGGGCAGTTAACCAATCTATTCTCCACTACTCTAGAAGAAGGGGCATTGGTATAGTATAACAGCTTGTCTGAAGAAATACATATGAACTGGGAAGCTCTTTTTGTAGCCTTTGTCAAACATTATAGTTTTAATAACTTGATGCAAGTGAAGCTATATGATCTTGAACAAATTAGGTAGTGACCTAATGAGTCTTTTACAAGCTTTGATCAAAGGTGGATGGAGAAGATGGTACAAGTGAAAAAAAAAAGACTTGATGAAGATGAACTAATTCTCAAACTCATAGATGGAAGCCAGGAGAGTCCAGAAAAACTATGAAATTTTAAAGGTTTGATACTCTAAGTGATATGTATAAGATGGAAATCAAGATTGAAAGGCATATAAATGAAAAGCCTGAGGGCTTATTCATAGCTGATAGCTCAAGGTCAGTTAGTCCAAATTATGTGAAGGCTTCTACGGTTCATCGAGGGCAATTTGATCAGCATAAAAGCAGAAAGAATCATGGAATTTCTCCTTGGACTTTGACTTTGACTCAAATCTTTGCAAAGTTTAGAAATAGTGGTTTACTAAAGTCTTCAAAGTCTTTCAAGAAGCCCTCAAAAGAAGATAGGAATAATTTCTGCATTTATCATGCGACAGTCAGCCACAGAACTAATAACTGCTTTATTCTGCAAGAAGATATAATGAAGTTAGTCAGAGATGGAAAGTTGAAAGAGATGAAGAAACTTGACATTCAGGTTAATCATTCTCATCTTACATCTAAATATCAGGTCACCATGGTATAGTCTAGGTTGCCAATAGATTTTGTATTGTCTCAAGTCGTTCAAGCTAATCAAATAGTATAGACAGTAATGAATGATGAAGTCACTTCCATTGAAGGGTCAGCTCTTTTAGCAGTCAATGAGATGAAGTGTGATGGCTCAGGCGAAAGCACAGAATCAGAAATGAAAGATAGAGCAAATATAATTAGTCAGATAGATGCTGATAGCATAGTAAATGCAACGGAAGATTATGTTTCCTCATATCATTTTCGCAGTATCATTAAGGAGGAAGTAGCTACAGCGTTGAAAGAAAATCATGTGATGGATAGGCTATAGGCAAGATGTACAGAATTAAAAAAGATAGTAGCAAAGCTTAAAAGGGAGATTAGTCTTCATTCTACTAAATGTGCTGTTACTGAAGATGGAGTAGGCAAAGGTAATGAAGTTCTTTCTACAAATCATCAAATGTCAAAAATGCTTTTTATAAAGAACCGGTATTGCTTGCAATACACGATGATATGGATGCAATGCCAACTATTGGGATATCAACAGCACAGCTTGAATATATGCTTAAGTGCATATATGTGTCTTCAATTGATTGTTTTAATGAGGGAAATGCAAAGTCAACAACCAATGCACAACATGAAAATCCAGTGATGGTTTCCCAAAAGCAATCTATTCAGAATACAGGAAAGGGAGTAATCGAAATTGCTATTTGGTCCTTATTATTGTCCAAAATTTTTGCTAAATGCAAGAATAAGGGTCTGCTACAATCTCTTAAACCTTTTGAGAAACCATCTAAAGTTGATAGAGATAATTTCTGCACATATCATGTGGTGGTAGGTCAAAGAACCAACAATTGCTATAAGTTGAGAAATGACATTCAAAAGGTAATTGATGAAGGGAAATTGAAGTTAATAGATGGAAAATCAGTAGTAATCAGAGAAGATATTTACATTGAGAAAGCTACACCAGTTGCTATCCAGAAAGAAGAAGAATTGATGAGTTTGTTATGAATCAGTGTTTGTAAATGAAGCAATGGCACTAGTGTTTTGAAGTTTTTATACACATAAAGCAATTTTGGCTGTAACATACTTTGCAAGATGCAAGATGTAAATGTTTGAACAATATATTTGAATGTATTGAACATTTTTTGCTTACTTATGTGGCATTAAATGTAAATGACATATGCATGCATTTGACCATTTTAAATGACATATCCAATACTTATAACATTTAAATGCATAAAATCAGTATAAATGTAACATGGAACCTGAAGGTGACTCTGATTTTGATCAAGATTATCTCTTAAAAGTGAGTTTGTGTGTAAAGAAAGTATCATGATAGCAGTTTCATTCATCAATCAATCTCCATAGATCAAGATCTTTAATTTAAGGCATCATTGTTACAAGCAAACAACATAAGTCTAGCATGTCATAAAACACTCAATATGAAACCAATCGATTAGAGGCGTTCTCCTGTTATCCATAGAAGTTTGATGTTGAAACAAGATCACTCCAAAAAGCCAAATTCACTAGATTCAAACACCATAGTGAACATAAGTGAATCTTTTCCAAGCCAAAACTCATTTGAAATCAAACCCAAGATGAATGGCCAAGCATACCGCGGAGAATTTGAATGTTGAAACCTTCAAGAGGCAGTTAGGAAGATCATTTTGAAAGGCATAATGAAAGGCAGTTCATAACATATTAGAGTATCTTCTAATCCTTAATGGAGTTCAAAGCATAATAGAACATCTTTTAATCCTATGGGAATCTTTATCTTAAATCATCGACAAGCAGATTTTGAGTTCAGCGGTCAATTTCTTCAATCCCCTGCAATTAGTAAAGATCCTATCATCTATAGCAATTGGTATGCCATGATCTCCAGCAAAGCAAGCAAGAGGTTTTCATTCCCTAGAGAGCATGTTATACTTCCTCAGCAGAAATCAAAAAGATATTTCATAATCCCTAATAGAATTAATTGAAGACAATTTCCAATAAAGTAATACTTCCCCAGCAGAATTCTAGTCAAAACACATTCTTCAACAATAGTCAAGCCAAGAATATTGGGAATCCTCTAGTCCTAAGGCACTAGTCCTTGTATTGTATTGTACATTTTGGATCTTTTAATAGATTGATGTATTGTACATTTGTGTTATTAAATAAAGGCATTAATCTATTTGTTTTATATCTTGTGTAATATTATAAATAGAGTATTCGATGTTCATATTTATATCCATGTTAACAAGTGTCATGCACTTGGCACTGAGTCCATGGATAGGGAAACGATATAACCATAAAGCCATCCATAGTCTGTTCCAGTCATGGGAATGAACGGAACCAAAGACTATCAGAGCTTTGATTGTATGGCGGTGTCCTATCGGCTATAGAACATGGGTTGTCAATCAAGCTTATGGGTACCTGTAATGGGGAATGGTACTGGATAAATCCACTATATGAGAAATCCACATGGTATAGTATTGTAAGTGATTCTCATGTAGTACTTATATTAGATCCTTTGACCTACCCATATTATGGTCTCGCATGTGAACTTACATACTTTGGTGTACGCCTAGAGGGCCTGTAATAGGGTGCCAAGTACGGGTACGTTCGGGTGTGCCAGGGAACATGGCAAGGCCATGAATATGCAGAAAGAAATGTCACTCAATAGTCCACTGAGAAGATATCACCAGCCATTTAATGAGTGCATATGACAAGAGTGTGGCCACACCCAAACAAGTTGGAACTTTTTTATAGGCATTAGTTCATTCGGGATCAAGTTAACGTCAGGACACAAAAGAGGGTGATGATACCATGCCTCCGTGTTGGACACAGAGATCAAGGACATGGGATATATAAGTTAAACTACAGGATTACGACTTCCGTTAAACTGCATTATCCGTCTTAATTGGGGGCTATAATGGCTTGCTAGAGCCCAACTATAGTTTATGGGCCATAGGCCCACTGCCAATATAAAGATGGGCCCATGGGATCGTACACATTGAATGTCTGAGTTTGAACTAAACTGGTCAACTGTATAATTGGAGTATACTGACTGGAGAGGAGTATTTTATTGATTAAATTATAGATCAATTGGATTAATAAAAATAATATAATCAATTTTAATTGGGTTTCATTGAATTAATTTGAATAAATTAATTCATGAATTTATTTCCGCGTGGAAATATTATACATATATAGGTTTATATATATTTCATTTAAGTAAAGTCTAAATTAATATATTGGGTTAATTTAATTAGGCAAATTAATTTTCATTTAAATGCTATGTTTTATATTATATGGTTTAATATAATCACATACATATGAAATTAAAGTTGAATTGTAATTCAATTTTAACCTATGCTTATTTATTTAGACCTAGGGTTTTAAAGCTATAAACACCTACTTAATTGAAAAGATGAAACCCTAACTAACATACACTAAGAATTTCGGCCAAGGAGATTTTTCTTTGAGAAAAATTTCAGCCACCCCTTTGCTCTCTCTCTCATTCTTCGATCCTCTGCTAGCACGTGTTCTTGCTCGACATCCGTTATTATACGAGATTGTGGAGGAAGCCTATATTGGTTTCTGCAACTGTCTCTAAAAGAGACATATAAGGTGAGATTGGTTTCTTATCTTGTTCCTTTTATTGTTTTTGATTTCTATTGCATAAGCTCCTGTGCTTAGATTCGAGAAAATCTTAATCAACTTCTGCTGCCAAACGATTGATTTTTGATGATGAATCCCTTCAAAGAGCAAATAGAATCTCTAGTTACAACCAATAAAGGGCATTTTGAAAACATATTTTAGTAGAGATGGACCAACAACTAGTGTAGAAAGCAATCACAAGTCTTGAACTTAAATTCAGTGTTCCCAGATGAAGAATTCATCCCCAAAATCTACAATCAAATCCTTCAAGAACATGTTTATACATCTTTATGCATATACACACATGCATTGCATGCATTTTTTTTGCATCATGATTGAAGGAACAAGAAAAGAAGACAAAAGTCAAAAATTCAAGCAAGAAATCCAGAAATCTATAAATCCCCAATAATATATCCTAAAGTCAAATCGCCCAATGATATCCGAATCACTCTCATGAGGCATTATTCTAGATAGCCCGATGGCAGAATTCCTGCTCTCATGAGGCTTTAGTCCAGATTTGCCCAGCCGCACAATTCCAGCATTCATGAGGCAATGAACATATAGATCCCAAATTCATAGCCCATCGACATAATTCTTGCTCTCGTGAGGCAATGAAAAGATAGATCCCAAATTCATTGCCCAGTGGTATCCGTATCACTCTCGTGAGGCATTAATCTGCTGGGATTTTTCATCGCAAAATGCCCAATAAAAGCGGAACTACGGAATGTTTCCTCAAATCCGTGCCCAGGAGCAATTGAAATGGAAATCATAAACAACAAAATTCAATAGAGAAGAATTAGTTTCTCACCAGGAATATCTCCTTTAGATATGGCTGCAGAAACTGAAACCGATTCCCTCCACTCTCATGTACACGGACGCCTATTGAGTCGAACCCGTGCTAACGGTGGATCAAAAGAGAAGAGGAAGAGTCAAAATGCCATGGCCGAAAGTTTCAGCTCCTTAATCCCATATGGCCAAAATTCCACTTAAGGAAAATCTACATATTAGGTTTAAATCATGGCCTTTCTTATTAGGGTGCTTTAACTTTGTTTCTATAAATGGAATTAATGCCATAATTCTTTAAATCATAATTAATTAATATGGTTTAATTCCTATCCAATTCTAATTTAATTTCTATGCATGCATTTATATAATATCATATCATATAAGATACATGTCATTTAAATTAAATAGATTTGCCAATTGGAATTAACCCAATAAATTAATTTATGATTTGACTAGAAACAAATACATATAAACCTATATATGTATTAAATTTCCACCAGGAAATTTATTCACAAGTTAATTTATTTAAATCAACTTTGTGCAACCCAATAAAATATGAATATATGTCAATTAAATTATATTGACCAATCCAATTGATCTTCAATTTAATTGATTAATATTTATTTCTTCAATTAGTATACTCCAAGTATACAGGTGATCCGACTAGTTCGAACTCAGACTTTCTATGTGTACGATCCTGTGGGACCATCTTTATGTTGGTAGTGGGCCTATGGCCCACAGACTGCAGGCGGGCCCTAGTAAGCCATTACAGCCCCTAATTAAGACGGAGATAGCAGTTCGACTGTGATCGTAACCCTGTAGTTTAAACTTGTATATCCTATGTCATGGATATCGGTGTCCAACACAGAGGCATGGATTGATCACCCTCTTTTGTGTCCGGACATTTACTTGATCCCGAATGAACTGATGCTCACAAACAAGTTCCAACTTGTTTGGGTATGGCCACACTCTTATCAATTGTATTTATCAAGAGGCTGGTGATAACTTCTCAGTGGACTACTGAGTGACATTCCCTTCTGCATATCCATAGCATTGCCATGTTCACTGGCATACCCGAACGTACCAGTACTTGGCACCCTGTTACAGGCCCTTTAGGCATACATCAAAGTATGCCACTTCACATACAACACCATCATATGGTTAGGTCAAAGGATCCACACAAATACTACACAAGAAACACTTGTGATACTTTACCATGTGGATTTCTCATTTAGTGGATATATCCAGTACCATGCCCCTTTTGCATCTACCTATTAACTTGGTTGACATCCCCTGTCCAATGACCAGTAAGACACCACCTACAACCAGGCTAATGATAGTCTTTGGTTCCATTCATTCCCATGACTAGAATAGACTACGGATCTCTTTATGGTCATATCGTTTTCCCTATCCATGGTCTTACTACCAAGTGCATAACACTTGTCAACATGGATATGTCTATTGGATACTCTATTTAAAACATCGTACAAGGTATATAATAAATAGATTAATGCCTTTATTTAATGACACAAAATGTATAATACATAAATCCAATAAATGTACAATACAAATATAAGGACCAATGCCTCGGGACTAGGGCACATCCAACATAATCCATATAACCCAGCAACTCAATTTCCGCTCTTGTAAGGCATTAGTCTAGATTTTCATAGTGACACAATCCCGGCTCTTGTAAGGCTATGTACAGATAGATCCCAATTTCATCGCCCAATGGTATCTGTATCACTCTCATGAGGCATTAGTCCAGATAGCCCAGCAACATAATTTTCACTCTCGTCAGGCTTTAGTCCAGAATTGCCTAGTGGTGCAATTTTGCTCTCGTGAGACAATGAATAGATAGATCCCAAAGTCAAATGACCTAGTGATATCCGTATTACTCTCGTGAGGCATTATTCCAGATAGCCCAACGACACAATTCGCACTCTTGAGAGGTGATAAATTAGAAAGATCTCTCATACCAATTTTGATCCTATGGAATATGGCATAAGTCTCAACACAGCGAGATATCAGATTGTTAAACAAGGTGATGATCCTATGGAGCATGGCACAAGTCCCAACACATTCAGTCAGCACGATTCATGCATTTAGTATGCTCATGCATTTGCATACATGTGTCAACCATTCATTTATAGGAACCAAAGTTTCTTCAACAGATTTTCATTCTTGACCGAAAGGGTAAAAATTTTTTATTCCAAAATCTCTCAGTCAAAGAATGAAAATCCTTCGCATCGAAACAAGGTTTCTGACAACTAAGTAGAAAAACTTTATCTCGGTAAAAAAAAAAGGAAATTTGAATTGCAAAAAAAGTTATTCACTAATGGAACTAGTTTAATTCAGACAAATTCAACCGACACGATAGCAGATTGGGTACGCCTTAGTGGTTCAGTTGCATGTAAAGCTTGTAGTCTCTAATTACAGCGAACAACCTCATCAGTAGGTAAGTTTTATTTCTTTCATTCACGATGCTCTTTTCCAAGTTCTCAAATTCACCTTAGGTATTTTAGACCTAGTATCGGTATCGAATATGATCACGTGAGGGGCAGTTGTGAGTGTCGGGTCTTCCGACCTCAATGATGATAAAATACCAAATGTTATCCATTTTTACTATTCCTTATGAAAATTGATTAGAGAAGTAAGAATTTAGATTTAAACAAACTCAAAAATTGAAACCGAGAAGAATTTGAAGAATTAGAGTTAAAAATGCGACAATAGTCACACGGCCATTGGAAGAGCCGTACGGCTATTGAGCAGACAGCCGCACGGCTGTTGATCACCGTATGACTATTGATGTGGCACCAAAAATCTATATGGAGAAGACAACTGTTTGGATTTTGGGAAGACATTATGGGATTCTTTAGATTGAAGGGAGTTTTGGGAAGAAAGGGGAATAAATAGAAAATTAAGCAAAAGGGATTAGAGAACAAAGAGATTTCAAGAACCAAAATTCTTAAAACTTGAAAAATTCCAAATTTAATAATTAACATTCATTAACAAATTCACATTCCATACTGAGCCTGAACTTTCAAAGACTTATTTGGTTGTTGGAATCGCGGAATTTGGAGCTCAATTTAGGAGATTTCAAGCTTTCGGTTCATGGTTTCAAGTTTGGTTTAAATCCAAATTCAAGCTTCAAGCATCGGTTTTTTTCAAAATTGAACACTAGATAAACAACTAAAAGGTAATTCTGGGTGTATATATTTATTTATGTACTAACTTTGTTTTGCAGATAGATGTATGTTAGGTTAGATGTATGCCTAGCTTTTCATTTGTAGATGTTTTGTATATAGAGAGATTTTATCCTTGAAACTCGTTTTGTTGAATGTATCCCCTTAGGTAGTCATTTGATCGGCTTGTATATATTTTAAATTTCCTGAACTTATTTACTACTTTTTGAATTTATTTATTACTTTTAGCATTTTATTATTCCTTATGTGTGTGCATTGGCTAATAATCAAGATAAAAACAACTATAGAAATATAAAAGGCATTGATACAAAATTATTAAACATATTTTGAATTGAGAAGAAATAGGTAAGTTGTCCGAAGCCGATCTCTGATTAAAAGGTATAGCAAGTCATAGCTTGTCTCGGCTGTACCATAACTTTCTGGTTGAGCTGAGCTGGGTGGCGACTCCTATCACTTTTAGTCAGAGCGTTCGAGTTTGTTCATTTTCTTGCTATAAAACCTGTTTTCATAAAACCCTTTTAAAATCTCCTGGCCCAGTCATGAGGCCCGTGCTCTTTAGGATCTTCTGCTCATAATAGCCAACGATTTCATCAATGCTTTTCAAAAATATATCTCTAGCTTTTGAGGGAGATTAAAGTTCCATAATCTTAACAATATTGTTGAGTCAATAATAGGGTGATCCCAAGCCATGGAAGGAAGCTTGTATGCGCTTTAGAAGAATAAATATCGTTTTGTTTACCCAACTAAGAGAGAGCATCAATCACCACTAAATAGTACAACGAAATACAAAGGATGGTAGAGGTAGTTTGGGCATCCAAATGAAGTCAAATAAATGTAGAGTCCTATATTTTGAATCAACAATAATAAGCTTAGAGGCTTTCTCATTGCAAGAGAGGCCAAAGAGCTAGTAAGAGTGAGTTGAAAGTTCCTTTATGAAAGCCAAGGGTTAGAGAAAATAGAGAGCGAGTCACCATTATCCACACACCTTGGCATATGAGAGTGGAAGAAGTCCATTGTAGAAAAAGTACTTTTTCAAATATAACTTGGTGAGGAGGACAACTTAGCATGTAAATATTACTATTCGAAAAATATTTAGATCTGAAGACCCTATCACAAACGCATTGGGGGAGGCACATAATCTCCATAATTGCTTCCCCAATAGAGCAGTATAAAATCATAGATATTTCAAAAAATCATACCTCCATGATAATTTGGATGACAAAGCAACTCCCACCATTGCTACTGAATACCCTGAGAATTATGGGATGAACACCACTAGAAAGCATTGAGCAAGTTATGAAGTGGCTTACAAAGACTTTCACGAATACTAAATAAGCTTACTATATAATTAGGGAGAGATTGTAATACAGACTTTATCAGAATCTCCTTACCTCCCCAAGAAAAATGTTTTGTTTTCCAAGATGAAATTTTCTTCCAAATACGGTCCTTTAAAGAATCGAAAGAAACTATGCAATTTTTCTCAATATGCATTGGCATCCCCAAATAAGTGCTACTAGTTGTAGAAATATTCACATCAAAGAAATCACAAATCAATTGACTGAGAAAACAATCCATATTTTCACTAAAAGACACAAAAGATTTCTAAAAGGTAATCTTTTATCCCGAAGCCAATTCATATAGAAGCAAACACTGCTTAATATAAGTACACTCTTGCAAAATAGCAGGGAAGAAAAGAAAATAGTCACTGAGGAACTACAAATGAGAAATAGGTGTTGCATTCTGAGAAAATTTACACCTATGTATCAAGGAGGCAGCCTCATAATGATGCAAGATAGTAGATAAATCTTGAGCACTCAAAATAAATAGATAAGGGCAAATCGGGTCCCTTTGTCTAAGACACTCTTTAGCACCCACTAAACAAAAAATGTGCCCATTATTACTAAAAGAATAATGAACTAAGGAAACACAAAGCATCATCAGATTAATCCATTGAGAATTAGAGCCTAATTTAGTAAGGATAGGAAAAAGAAAAATCCATTTAATTTTATCATAGGCTTTACTCATATCAATCTTAAGAGCTACAATACCATTCTGAACATGCTTCTTCCATTTTAGGAAATGACCCACCTAATATGGTAGGAGAACAATATAAGTGATTAGCCTACCAAGTATGAATGCACTCTAGTTTTGACACACAATAGAATCCAAAACAACTTTTAACTTATTTATAAGGACTTTAGAGATAATTTGGCATAAGAAATTACACAAAGCAATAACACTAGGGTTTTCTAATTTAGAATTAAAACAATAAAAGTATCAAGCGACTATTTAAGCAATTGACAAGTGTTCAAAATATTAATGAAACAGTAGTGTTGCTCGTTTACTAAATCTCTAATTTAGCTTTTGATAATAATTTTTCTAATAATAATTCCACTTAGAGATTAATGCTCATAAGTATACGAATCATAGCATAGTAATAAAAGATATCGATCCCACGACGAATAAGTATGTACACTTTAGTTTGTTGTTCTTTGCATTTATAGAGTATCAAATTATAAAGTGATATGGGGAATTGGGTAAATGGCAAGTTAAATCAATTAATGTACTAGTTATGAGTTGAATTGTTGTTTAATATCTAGTTACATAAATATACAAGCATTTTATCTTAGATATTCGTTGCACATGCATTAATTATCTATTCAATCCCTATGATAAGAGTATGTAGGATTAGTTCTATTTCAACGGGCATGTCTAGAAATAGATTTTATTCAATAACTCATAGACAAATTATCAAATACCTTTGCCAAAATAACTAAAGGTTTTAATACACAATGGCCAAGCTATATTAAGATGATCTCCAATTAATTTAGTGAAGCAAAACAATCATACATCATAATTTATTCTATCTTAGTAACTAACCAAGACAAAGTAAAATGCGAACTTCTCTATATCTTATTATGAATCACAATACATACTTAGCATTAGTCATCCAATGTAAAACAAGAAATCAAAACATACTTGGCGTTAGTCATGCAATGAAGAGTAAGATATAAGAAAACTTATCGATATTGATATCATAAATAGTCAATACAAATACAAGTGTGATGCTCTCATAAAGGAAAAGCATAAGAATAGACTTAAGAAAGTGATAGTATTCCCGTCTGTCACACGGGAAACACTTCCTCACGCCTATAGGTATATTGCAACCTCGGGGGTATCTTTTCTCTATACAACGACAATACTTGATTCAAGGACCTTGGCGTTAGGCTCCCCTTTACGTTTACTACATATTACAAACAACACTCAAACTCTCTAGACACTCTATTTTTCTAACTTATGTACTTCAGGTATCTTCCATTTGCCGATTTTTCCTCCCTTTGGCATCCCATTGGGGGCACACACTGCAATCTGGAATTCCTCCTCTATTTATAAGCATTGAAGCATTGTGTCTCTTTATGAAAGGTTGTGTTGGTTCGTTGAATAGTTGTGTCTCTTTGTAAAGTTGTGATGGTTCATTGAATAGTTGTGTCTCTTGAATACTATTGGTTCTTCTTGGAAAGTTGTGTCCTTTCGTCAAGAGTTGTGTCTGTTTATGAAGGGTTGTGTCTTTTCATGAAGGGTTGTGTCTTTTCATGAAGAGTTGTGTCTTTTCATGAAGGGTTGTGTCTTTTCATGAAGAGTTGTGTCTATCCATAGTGGTGGTTGAAGTTCCAAATAGATAGGATCAAATAACTACTACTGAGTGCATGTCACGACTGTGATAGAGTGTCGCGGTCGTGATTCACACGGGTTTCTTTACAAAACACTGAAGACAAAGTTTGTCCATAGGCTAGGTCGCGATCGTGATAGGAGTCACGCTTGTGACCTGTCTCTTTTCTTTAATTTCTCTTTGTTTTTGCTTCCTTTTATAGCTAAATTCCACATATTTTCATACTTAGTCTTTAAAACTGTAAATCATAAAAAACAAGCAATACCAACGTGAAATCTAATATATAATAAGTAGAAACAACGCAAATTCCTTATAAATTGTATCATATATAAGTGACTTTTTAGCACTTATCAAGTCCCTACACTTATCCTTTTGCTTATCCTTAAGCAAAATATGAATCTCTTAATCTTCTTACTTGTGATGATCCAACATACTTAGTCTTTGAAACAAAAAAATAAAGAGTCTCAACCTTCTACTTCTAAGGAAACTATGAGGCTTTTTGAATCTTAACAACACAAATGTATATCCTTCTTTATACTTTTATTAGTATGGGTATTTTCAAAAGATTGTCTTACTAAGCTTAACTTAGAATTATCGACCATAAGTAGAGTTTGTATACACTTTTAAACATGTTCATGCCTTAATCAACAGAATTTCCACTTACTTAACCAAAGCATATCGGTAAAAGCTTTTCGGGACAAATTTTAGCGCACGTTTAGCCATTGTTCTCGAAGCATTTTTAGGTAACCTAGATTTTTCTAAGCACTCATGTGTGGTTGTGTTTCGCTCTATACCACACCTCCCCTTTTATCTCGTTTGTTACCACTCATATTTTTTTTCTTATATTATATAAAAGTAGATATTTTTCTTTTATTCTTTATCTCACTTTTAATGGTTGCATTTTATGCTCCATACCACTCTCCCCTTTTACCTAACACTTTGGTTATTCACTCAACACTCAATTTGCAATACCCTCATCTTTTATTGAACAATGCTAATCCATATTATGGCTTTAGTTTCCTTAGTTCAATCACTTCAAACTTAGTCTTATAAGGTAAAAAAATCATACATCTTGTTGCTTTTAAACAAAAATTGCCAATGGATACCCAAACACTTATAGGATTTATTCTTTCATCTTGCTTTTCAAACTACTTCAACAATAAACATACTCCATTTTCAACATTTTACCCCTTAAATATACATACTTTTATAGAATCAAAGCTGCTTATTCCTTAACTTAAGGTGAGAATATCTGCTTTTACATTATCCAAAGATTGTGTTACCATGATCATACACTTCAACTCAAGATAGAAGAAGATGTCATGAGCTTTTTGACTATCACAAAATAAGATAAAAATACAAGAACACTTGATATTATAATAATATAAAATTTAAAATTATCCTAATTTTACCCCCCTACACTTGCATTGCACATTATCCTCAATGTGTAGGAAAATAAACTAATTTCAATCATAACTAAAAAATAGAAAGCACTAAAAACAGAAAATAAAATAAAGTAAAGAAGAAAAGGATAGAAAAAAACCAAATCAGGCCTCCGGTGATCCTGGTGGACTTGGAGTGAACTCGATGTTTTGACATCGGAAGAACTTGAGGAGCTTTCTCTTTAATGATGCATTCTACTTCCGTATCGCCTTTACTTCTTGTCGAACTTGGTGGACATTTTGCTCCATTGCTTAAACCTTTGTTAGCACTTGTTGCCAACCTTGATTTTCTGCTTCTTGCTTTTCATTAGCATTCTCCTCCTCTTCATCATCTTCATCACCACTTTCTTCCCTTTGCATGTGCTTCCCCTTGCTCCTAGATCATGCATTCGAAGGTCTAGCTCCTCCTTCCTCTTCCAAAGTAATGAGAACCTTCTTTGTTCTCTCTTCATAGGAAGTGAATTTGAAAGCTCCATTGATATGCTTTGCTAATCCAGCATTCTTCATCAATAGCCCATCAAGGAATCATACTTTTTCTCCATGTTGTAATCTGTAAGGCAATTCTCCTCTAGCGGCCAAAATTAGGGCAGTCATTATATGACCGCCTCCAACTTTCTTCTTGTTGGAATTCGCTGCTCAAGAAATCCCTTCCCAAATATGATCTTGCAATCCACTTTTCTTCCTTTCATGGCTTGGTTTAAGACATATAAGTCTTTTGTTTTCACCTTGTTGCTTTCCACCCCACAGAAAATTGAATGGCACAAATACTTGTGCAAATACAAAAGCACATTATTCTTAATCAAACGGTTTGGCGAATTCTTCGTTGAATATTTCTCTAACCCAGTTATGCTTTTCCAAAAAGGATGTGGGTTATATTCAGAGAATGGATAATGCCATCCTTCACTTTCCGAAGGAAAATCAAACCAATTAGTCATTTCTTCGTAGCCAACCGTGTACTCATTACCTTTGTTATAGAAAATAATCACCATTCGATTCTTATCCACATAGCAAAAAGTTGTTAACAACTCCACAATCCAATCACGGTTTAATGGAAAGAACACAGAAGCAAATGTTGAAAGCCCAAGAACATTCAAAAACCTCTTTACCTCATCATGGATTCCATTATTTATCATGAAAACCTCATCAAGGAAAAACATACCGATAATTTTGATGTTTTTGAGTCTTCTGAATTGCCTCCCTTCCTTTTCATTATGGATTGGGAAGGTTGCACCATAAGTCTCATGCAAATCAACCGGTTGAGGAGTTCGCGAAGAACTTTGGCCTTTCTTGATAGCAATTCTCTTTTGCCTTGGCATTCTCAAATAATATGGCTAGGGTGTTGAAAAGATGGGCTTAAAAAGATAAGAGATGGAAAGGATTTTGATAATTTGATTTGTAAAGGAAGTATAATAGTAGAAGAATTTGGTTTGTGAAGAATAACAAAGAAAGGGAGTCCTATTTATAGTGAATTTCACCAAAAGACACATCCTTTCACCACTTAAATTCATTGAATATAATAAAAATATTAATAAATTATAGTTATTAACCAATAGAAACACATTTTGACTGGTCCAACAGTCATAAAACGATTAAATTTTGAAAATTGGAGCCAATTTTACTGTTGAATGTAAAAATGGACTGTTAATTTTCTTTCAGGTTGCGATCGTGACACTCAGGTTGCGATCGTGGCATACACGACCATAAAATATTACATATGATAAAGGCTGAGTCGAGATCTTGATACGCATGTCGTGATTGCGATTTGGAAACATAAAGTTTTTACCTATTTGGCGTACTTAAGTTGCGATCGTGACGCTTGGTCACGATCGTGACTCATTCTCTTCTTCCTTATTTTCCTTTTCTTGACTTGCTCAATCACGATCGCAATAGTTTGTCATGATCGTGATTCACATGGTTCATGAAATTTTAACCTTTTAACCTTATTTTTCAATGAAAACAACAAAAACTTGCAAATCTAACACAAAAATGTACAAATCACATACATATTAGATTTATTTATGCAACAACAAAAATAGTATATACTTAACATAAACTTAAACATACATACTATATTTATTAATACTTAACTAAAACATACTCAAAAGCACATTAAAACATACAAAACACACTTAAAAAATAAAATTCTATAATCCACAAATACTTAACAAACACCAAATGACATAACAATTATTCCCCTGCAACGGCGTCAAAAACCTTGTTGTTCGTTTATTAAATCTCTAATTTAGCTTTTGATAATAATTTTTCTAATAATAATTCCACTTAGAGATTAGTGCTCGCAAGTATACAAATCGTAACGTAGTAATAAAAGATATCGATCCCACGAGGAATAAGTATGTACACTATTGTTTGTTGTTCTTTACGTTTATAGAGTATCGAATTATAAAGTGATATAGGGAATTGGGTAAATGGCAAGTTAAATCAATTAAAGTACTAGTTATGAGTTGAGATGTTGTTTAATATATAGTTACATAAATGTACAAGCATTTTATCTTAGATATTCGTTGCACATGCATTAATTATCTATTCAATCCCTATGATAAGAGTATGTAGGATTAGTTCTATTTCAACGGGTATGTTTAGAAACAGATTTTATTCGATAACTCATAGACAAATTATCGAATACCTTTGCCAAAATAACTAAAGGTCTTAATACACAATGGCCAAGCTATATGAAGATGATCTCCAATTAATTTAACAAAGTGAAGCAAAACAATCATACACCATAATTTATTCTATCTTAGTAACTAACCAAGACAAAGTAAAATGCAAACTTCTCTATATCTTATTATGAATCACAATACATACTTGGCGTTAGTGATGCAAAGTAAAACAAGAAATCAAAACATACTTGGCGTTAGTCATGCAGATATAAGAAAATTTATCGATATTGATCTCGTAAATATTCAATACAAATACAAGTATGATGCTCTCATAAAGGAAAAGCATAAGAATAGACTTAAGAAAGTGATAGTATTCCCGTCTGTCACACTGCAATCTAGAATTCCTTCTCTATTTATAAGCATTGAGGCATTGTGTTTCTTTATGAAAGGTTGTGTTGGTTCGTTGAATAGTTGTGTCTCTTTGTAAAGTTGTGTTGGTTCATTGAATAGTTGTGTCTCTTGAATACTATTGGTTCTTCTTGAAAAGTTATGTCATTTCATGAAGGGTTGTGTCTGTTCATGAAGGGTTATGTTTTTTCATGAAGGGTTGTGTCTATTCATTAAGAGTTATGTCTATCCATAGTGGTGGTTGAAGTTCCAAATAGATAGGATCAAATAACTGCTGCTGAGTGCATGTCACGATCATGACAGAGTGTCGCGGTCGTGATTCGCGCGGGTTTCTTTGTAAAAAACTAAAGACAAAGTCTGTCCATAGGCTAGGTCGTGATCGTGATAGGAGTCAAGCTCGTGACCTGTCTCTTTCCTTTAATTTCTCTTTGTTTTTGCTTCCTTTTATAGCTAAATTCCACATATTTGCATACTTAGTCTTTAAAACTATAAATCATCAAAAACAAGCAATACCAATGTGAAATCTAATTTATAATAAGTAGAAACAACACAAATTCCTTATAAATTGTATCATATATAAGTGCCTTTTTAGCACTTATCAAGAGTAAAGCCAAAAGTATCCCAAAAGAACTGATAAAAACCTGGATTGAAGCCATTTAAGCCTGAAGCTTTATCGCGATGCAGGTAAAAAATTGATTGTTTTACTTCATCCTTGTCAAAAGGTTGTACAAGTTGCTCATTTTGCTGATTTGAGACTGAAGGATTGACAAAATCAATGATAGATAAATTTATGTTCCCTTCCAAGGTAAAGAGATTGCTATAATATTCAAATATATAATTCTACAGGCCATTCATCCAATTAAGTATTAATACCATTCTCCTCCCTTAGCAATTGAATAACAGTTTTCTTTCAGCGTGCTAAAGAAAAAGATTGAAAATACTTCGTATTATGATCTCCCTATGGAAGCCAATGAACTTTTGCTCGCTGTTTCCAATAAGTCTCTTTTTGGTGTAGAAAATTGGCTAACTTAATCTTAGATTCCCTATACTGTCTCTGCAAATCAACATTAGTTCTAACCCGAAAAAAGCTAATTAAACGGTGACACTCTTTCATATCCTGTCCAAATTTTTTCCAAGCCTTCATTGTGTTAATGACTTAAGGATTAAAAGCCTTTATAGGTTCCTAGCTCCACTACAAAAAGCTTATCTAGCTAAATCAATGGTGACCAATTTGTAAAAATCAATACACAAAGACTTAAAAAAGTTTTGTTTTATTAATTATGAGAATAGTTCAATTGCAAAAAAGAACACAAAACTGGAAATTACAATATAATTGCAAAAAAAAAAAAAAAACTTAAAACCTTAACACTTGGCAAGCCTCGAATTGTAAGTTGATAAAACTTGCAACCAAATTGGATAACTTGATAATGAATTTTTATAGCAAGTGAATTAGGCCGGAAACTTGTAACAATAAATAGATTCAGATAGAAATTCAAAGAGAGGAGAATAGAAGAAAAGATTAAGCAATAGAGATTTGACAAGGTGGAAATCGAACTAGAGAAATTAAAAGCTTTAGAGAGGATTGAAGAAAAGGAGAAGAAAAGCTATAAGGAAAAAAAGATTTTGGAAATTGAGTTTTGTTTGTAGAATTTTGATGTATAAGTTGTCCTTTGTAAATGTAAAAAATTCTCTATTTATAGTGTAAATTCCTTGATATTTTTATCCATTAACCACCATAACTCTCTCCCTTTATTGCATGGCACATTAGCTTGGCTTTAAGAGCAAGCAAGCATGTGCAAAAGTGGTTAAAATAATTGAAATATCAGTTATGAAAATTATGCCTCATTTTTATTTTTATTGGTGCACAGTCCGAAGAGTTTTTGCCATCTCCTCTCTTAATACGGCTCTATTTTAGATAAGCAAGATATCCTTGAACTTGTGAAATCCCATAGAAACAGAAAACATGATAAAAAAAAGGAAAATATCATCTCACACTCTAAAAATTTAGAAATATACTGTTGTTTAGAAACTTGAAAAAAGTACTAGCAAAACTATTTTTCTATTTTTCTCTCATTCAAATCCTTTCCCAAATATATGACGTTATCTTTTTATTGTTTGAGAAAGAAATAAAATTCTTAATTCAATTAGAATCAATGCTAGAAATTAATAATTAAAAATAATAAAATTCACCCCCAACAAATGCCCCCCAAAATAAGTGTAAAGATAAATTCGAAAAGATTTTGCACATATATTATTTTGAAAAGATGATCTCTTAAAAATTTCATCTTCATCTCTCTTTTATGAAACAAATTTAATCACAAGAGATAAGATCCATCTTTGAAAGTTTTATTTGCTTACGGACTCTATTTGTAAAAGGAGCCTCAATACCCAAACACTTCTTTAAACCTAATTATAAAAAGAAAAGAAAAACCAAGTCCTTCCCCTAGTCCTACTAATATCACATATAGTAGGCACTTCTCTTTTCCTTATTGTCAAAATTTTCAAAACTACACAAAGATTTTCAAAGCTACGCAAAGCTTTTCAACTCGCAACAAGGACGAGCACATTGCTTTACCAAATCTCCATGGAAGAAACTCAAGCATAAGGTACACAAACTCCATTCTCCATCTCTTTTCTTTATTGCCGAATTTCATAATATATTTGATAGAAAACTTGAAATTTTGAGAGAAAAAACTATTATGTAAACTTTGGCCATGGTATAGGAAATTGATTTTTTTTTCTATCTTTATATGACTTAGAAGTACTAGGAACCCTACAAGAATTTAGGTATTGCTGACATTTATGAAGAAATAGAATTCACATACTTGAACTTTGCAAATTTTGGGAAAAAAGAAAACTAGGAACCCTAACTTGAAATTGTATGAAATTAAGCAAAAATAGAGTAGGAAAAGTTTAATTTATCTTTTGGAAATTTGAATACATGATTCCTACTGATGTTTATGGATTTTTTTTGATGAAATGTAATGGACATTGGAAACAAATGATTTTCCCACGTTGTTACTGTTGTCCGCCGTTTATGTGTGAAGAGCGAAGAAATTTTTTGCTTTCTCAAACAAAATGCAAATTTTGTACCTCTATGATTATAAATATCATGAACGATCTTTTTTTAATGTTTTGGATACTTGAAAACTTGCAATTGTGCCTAATTTTATTTTCAAGAATGTCTCTGATATAGTTCCTAAAATTTGATATTGAGTTTTTAACAACAATATATGACATTGTTGACTTATGTTTTGATAATCACAAAAAGGTTAACAAAAAAAGAAAATGTAATTATTCTTAATTACAATTAAAAAAGATTGAATATGTACTACGAAAGGATAAAATGCCTTACAAAGATCATAAAGAAGTACTAATGATCTTTATATACATTTTATCACAAAAGATATGAGTCTTATGACGTAGAATATTCAAGTCCTTTCAAGAGCTAAAAGTCTTTACAAGCCATAAACAACATTTACATATAAGATGAAGCTAAAAGCCATGTCATCTTCTCACTTATATCAACCGGCCATATTTAGCTCATGAGATGGTTTCAATATTTTCTTTTTGACATATATACAAATGTCATTTCATTCTTGTGAGATTGAAGTCAATTACAAATCTACCTTCAGGAGCTACAAACAACAAATACTTTCTCTTCAGGAGGTGGCTTCAACTGCCATAACCTCTTGTATAATGAGATCAACAATCATATCACTTTGTTAATTGAAACAAAAGACCATACATAGGTTATTAGGTGTATTCACATGCAATATTCACACTCTTAAGCTATTATTTTTCAAAGTCTTCCATAATTCCTACAAGAGCAAAGTCAAGAGAGAAGAGCTTCATTCTTTCATTCAAATATACATATTTTCAGGAATTATATAGTCACACAAGGTTGTGTAAAAGGGGGTTTATTTTGTTGGCAGTGTGATTAATAAAGTCTGTAAAAGTGTGGTGCTTGAGCTTTGAAAAAGCATTGAAAGAGTTTTGTTACTTGAGCTCTGAAAAAGTAATGGTAGAGGTTTGATACTTAACCTGCAAAAGTATTGAGTTTGTTATTTAAACTCACAACTTGCAAAAAGTAACATAGGCTTGTTTCCTGCCCGCAAAGGAAATGTTAGTGGAAAATCTTAAGTGGTTAGCTTGAGGACTAGACGTAGACTGGTTGGGTCGAACCAATATAAATCCTGTGTCTTCATTTCTCTATCCCTACACTTTTTATTTTATTGCTATTTAAATTTCTGCAATATTACATTAATAGCTTTATTTTTGAAGGCACTCTTAATTTCAGTCAAGCATATTTATATTCACAAGTTTTACTGTTTTATCAATACCGCATTTTTGTAAAACTTGTGTTTGTTGAAAGAAAATTATTTTTCATCAAAAACTATTTTCTGAATTGTTTGCAAAAATTATTATTTGGTATATAGTACTATTTAGCCCCCTCTAGTACTGTAGCTAGCCTACTTGGGATCGTCAATTGGTATCAGAGCCTGACTCTATACAAGAGGAGTAAAATCCTTAGAGTGATCTCAAAATGGCTAGTACATCCAGGAGTCAAAATGTTTTTATATCTGAGGGATGTTCCATCAACAAGCCTCCTCTATTTAATGGAGAAAACTATAGTTTTTGGAAAAATAGAATGAGAATATTTTTGCAATCAATAGATATTCAGGTCTGGAGAATTGTCAAGGAAGGACCTAGAATTCCAACAAAAATTGTTGATGGAAAGTCTATCCCTAAAGAAGAGAGTGAATATGAAAATGCTGATTGGAGTAAAGAAGCTTTAAATTGTAAAGCTATTAATTTATTACAATGTGCTTTAGATATTAATGAGTTTAATCGTATTTCAGGTTGCACGACAGCGAAGCAAATATGATAGCTCATATTCACATAGGCATATTTAGGTCTATTTTAACTTATTTTCTTAGTTATTTTTGCATTTTAGTATTATTTTTATTATTTTCTTAGTTAGTTAGTTTGTTTTTATTTATTTATTCTTATTAGTGTTGTTTATCACTTTTAGGTGTTTAGAAGTAAATTTTGGCTAATTAGGAAGGCTGCTAGCAGAGGATTAGTTGGAGACTAAACTTCAGCTGGATTTTTAGAAGAGTTGAAGGCTGTTTTAGCTCCAGATTTATTCTGCAAGGTTGTGCATCTATCCGTTAGCTTTCCAAAGCATCTTGAATCATGCCAATCAGAGTTGTATCGGAGAAGTTAGCTGAGATTTTCTGCAATATGCTCGGGTCCTGCGGGTCAACCTTCCTCTGTTGACTTTTTCTTCTTATTTGGGCACTTCATCCCCTGTTGGGCCGGATTTCTCTTTAAGGGGCCCATTGCTTGCACTTAAAATTTTGGGTAGTTTTTTTTTTTTTTTTTTTTTGTTTAAGGAGGCTAACTCTAGACTCCTAATTAGGTCTTAAAAGGGAAGACTATAAAAAGAACAAAAGGGGGAAAGAAAGGGAGTCTTTTTAAATTGAAACGCAAGAGCTAAAGAGGAGAGGAGGCTGCACGTTTTCTAGAGAATTTTTCTATGGATTTTGTTTAGTTATGAGAAGCTAAACTTTCTTGTAGTTGAGGTACTTGGAAGTTTAATTCCATTTGATTCATGAGAATTTTGTTTTAATTGTATTCTTTTATTCGAATATTTGTTCAATTCCTGCACTGTAAATTGTTCTATTGCTGTTGATTTAATCAAATTAATTTGGCCAGTTAATTGATTGATTTTACTGCATATCGCTAAATAGAATAATAAATCCGTGATTGTTGTTCTATCGTAGTGGCAAGTTAGCTTTGTGTAAAGTTAACGGAATTGAATAATTTAGTCTTTATGATTTACGGTCCGATTTCATTAACTAAGATGGAGGTCTTTTTGTGATTAATGTTGCCATAGGTTAATTCTTGTTAGAGGTTTCTTAGAGATTATCTATTAGCTAGGGAAGTAGTTTATTCAGGCGTTTCCCAGAATTATCGATAAATTAAGAAAAGATTGGTTATTGAGTGCGTTTCACCTCTAACTATAACTCTATCTATTTAGATAATTGAATTGGATTTTTGGTGTCTATGATTGAATTATAGAATTAAACTGAAAAGTATCTTGGCTAGTTTTTCATCATATTGATTTATTCTATTTTAATTTACATTCTGCAAATTCACAAATCACTTTATTTATTTTTATTATAAAACAATTTCAATCCAATCCGTTTCCCTTTTTTTTTGCAAATAAATACACCTGCATTAATCCCTATGGTTCGACCCTGTTGTTACTATACTACCTAGTATAAGGAACCGATGATATTAAATAAAACTTTGACGGGTTGACAACCTATCAGATATTAATGAGTTTAATTGTGTTTCAGGTTGCACGACAGCGAAGCAAATATGGGACACACTTGAAACAACTCATGAAGGAACTCAACAAGTCAAAGATGGAAAGATCAATCTTTACATCACAGAGTACGAGCTGTTTAAAGTGGATGTAAAAGAGTCAGTTTCAGAAATCAACACAAGGTTCACACTTATTGTAAACAAATTAAAGAATCTCGGCAAAAGCTTCACAAATGAAGAACTGATTAGAAAATTAATCAGAACAATGCCAACGTCATGAGATGCAAAGCTCACAGTAATAGAAGAATTGAAGATTTAACTACGTACTCATATGATGAATTCATTGGTTCATTTCTTACATATGAGATGAAAGTTAAGTCTACTACTGACCATGAGCAAACTAAGAAGAAAAGGTCCATTGCACTGAAAGCTGCCAGCTCAACCCCTAAAGAATTTACTTCTAAATCAAACAGTGATGAAGAAGAAGATGAAGATAAAGCTCTATTAGTTTGAAAATTCAAAAAATTTCTGAAAAGCAAAAACAGAGACAGAAAATCATTCAGGAAGCAATTCAACAGCAACAAAGTTAACAAAGCCAAGAAAGATTCAAAACAAGAAATTATATGTTCTGAATGCAACAAACTAGGCCATTTCAAAGCTGATTGTCCAAAGCTTAAAATCAAATACAAGAATAAGGACAAGAAAGCAATGGTGGCAACATGGAGTAATAGTGATGAATCCAATTTTAATGATGACGATGACAAGAAGCAAGAAAAAGCTCAATTATGCTTTATGGCAAATGATAATGCAGAAGGCTCATGACATTAACATGAAAATGAGGAAGATGAGGTAATCCCCGTAAACTCTATCTCATAATGATCTTATATAAGAATTCTTTAAGATGAATGATACTAAGCTTGCTATGATTGCTAAGTGTAAAGAATACGAAAACAAGCTTTTAGAAAAAGAATCCAAAAAGCTAGAACTACAAAGCAAAGTAAGTTTTCTAAAAAACTCCAATCTAAACTAATCAGTAAAGTGTCACATCTTGAAAAGAAATGTGAAAAGTTAGACTCTACAATCAACAAATTTACTAATGGTGAAAATATGCTAAAGATGCTTTTAAACTCCCAAAGGAATCCAAATGATAGAATAGGAATTGGTTATGCTTGTATTGACGAGATACATTCTCAAATTCCCCTAAAACCAATTATATTCTGTTCTTCCTCTACGTCTACTATGCAAACTTCATCTCATGGACCTACACGTAACTTGTTACTGAGCCAAATACCAAACATAAATTATTCATGATCAATATACATATTCTTCCAAACTAAGAAGTTTACAATCTTCTAAACCAAACCAGCACCCTTATTCACAATAGAACGTTGTTCAGAAAAACACACATAGACCTATATACTCTCAAAAACCTTATTCTGATAGGTCAAAACAAAAACATAGTTACAAGCTTAAAAGCTCACATCAAATTAACTATATCCTTATCACCAACTTTCTACCTCAAAACCTTACCGGTCATATCAATTCAAGAAAAAGAAGAATAGTACATGTTACTACTGTAACCATATGGTACCTGTAATTGGAGATTGTAAGTTTCAAAAAAGAAACTACAAAGGAAAAACTATTTAGGTCCCTAAAGAGAAATATGTTGACTCTAACCCTGAAGGACCCAATAGTATTTGGGTACCTAAGTCTACTTGATTCATTTTGCAGGTATGTTTAAAGAACACTCTTGGAAATTCAAAGTGGTATATTGATAATGGTTGCTCTAGACATATGACTGGTGATAGAAGATACTTTACTTCCATAAAGTAAGTGAAGGGAGGAACAGTGAAATTTGGAGACAATCTAGTAGGATGAATTATTAGAAAAGGAAAGATTGGAAACAATCCATGTATTGATAAAGTATCTCTAGTTGATGGATTGAAATACAATCTTCTAAGTGTGAGTCAACTCTATGACAAAGATGGCAAGGAAATCTTTGATTCAAAGAAATGTGAAATTGTGGAAGCTAAAAGTGGTAAGACTTTACTTGAAGTTCCTAGAGTTGGAAATATTTATCTTTTAAATTCAAGTACTCTTACTAATGATCAATGCTTAATTTCACAAGAAGAAGAGAGTTGGTTATGGCATCGTAGACTAGGTCATGCCAGCATGCATTTGATTTCAAAGCTTTCAAAGAAAGAACTTGTTAAAGGTTTACCCAAAATCGATTTTGATAAAACTCATGTTTGTGATGCATGTCAAAGAAGAAAGCAAACTAGAAGCTCTTTTAATCCTAAAGGAGTTGTTTCTACCTCTAGACCTTTAGATCAACTGCATTTAGACTTGCTTGGTCCTATGTAACCAACAAGTTTAGGAGGCATGAGGTATGCATTTGTCATTGCAGATGATTATTATGTTTTACATGGACATTGTTTTTTAGTCAAAAAGACGAAGCTTTTGAACAATTTTCTACCTTGTACAAAAAGCTTCAAAATTTGAAAAACACTTCTATTATTGCCATTAGAAGTGATCATGGAAAAGAATTTGAAAATAATCTTTTTGAAATATTTTTCTCTGAGCATGGAATCTCACACAATTTCTCTGCTCCTAGAACTCCTCAACAAAATGGTGTTATTAGAAGGAAAAACTCACTACTTGTTATATTTTAAATCGAGCTTTGATAAGACCTATTTTGAAGAAAACACCATATGAGTTATGGAATGGTAGAAAACCTAATGTTGGTTATTTGTATCCATTTGGTTGTAAATGTTTTATTTTCAACAACAAGGAATATCTTAATAAATTTGACTCTAAGTAAGATGAAGGTATTTTCTTGGGGTATTCGTTACATATCAAAGCATATGGAGTCTTTAACAAAAGACCTCTTACCATTGATGAGTCCATGCATGTAGTATTTGAAGAAACTAACTCTCTCCCAGATAAAGAATCTTAGGATACTCTTGAGATATTTGATTCGCAGGTTGAAAACATAGACAATGATGAAAACATACTGCAAAAAGAAAACAACACTGGTGATCAAAATGAATATAATGTGCAAGAACTACAAGTAGAAGAAAATCAACATGATGATTTACCAAAAGAATTCAAAGATCATAGACATCACTCCAAAGATAACATTATTGATAATCCTTCCCAGAGAGTAATGATGGAGCCAACTGAAAGAGTATTTTGTGAATGTAGCATTTGTTTCTAGGATTGAACCAACGAACTTTAAAGAAGCTGAGATTGAAGAAAGATGGATGATGGCTATGCAAGAAGAATTGGATCAATTTAAAAGAAACAATGTCTAGAAACTTGTTCCAAAACCTAACAATCAATCACTGATTTGAACCAAATGGGTTTTTAGGAACAAATTGGATGAATTTGGTAATGTTGTCAGGAACAAAGCCAGATTAGTTGCACAAGGATATAACCAGTAAGAAGGAATAGACTATGATGAAACATTTGCTCCAGTTGCAAGGTTGGAAGTAATCAGAATGCTATGTGCATTTGCTTGCTACAAAGACTTCAAACTCTATCAAATGAATGTGAAGAGTGCATTTCTAAATGGCTATATCAATGAAGAAGTCTATGTGAAGCAACCTCTAGGATTTGAAGATTGTCACCATCCTAATTATGTCTACATGCTTACTAAAGCTTTGTATGGACTAAAACAAGCATCGAGAGCATGGTATGAAAGGTTAAGTACATTCTTACTTGCTAAAGGTTTTATTCATGGAAAAGTTGACACAGCATTATTTATAAAGGATGAAAAGAGCCATCAATTTCTAGGAGAAGCATTAGTCTCATGGTCAAGTAAAAAGCAGTCAACTGTAGCCATTTCGATAATAAAAGCTGAATATATATTTGCAAGTAGCTGTGCTGCATAGATCCTGTGGATGAAACAACATCTTGAAGATTATGGTGTAAAGTATGATCATATACCAATAAGTTGTGATAATACTAGTGCTATAAATCTAATAAAGAATCCCATTTAGCACTCAAGAACTAAGCATATTGATATCAAGCACCACTTCATCAGAGATCATGCACAAAAAGGTGATATTTATTTGGAATTTGTTCCAACACAAGAGCAAATAGCTGATATATTCATAAAGCCTCCAAGTGAAAATAAATTTAGTGAATTAAGGTTAAGAATTTGTATGTCAAGACCAATATGTGATAAATAATATTTTTCTTATGACAAATTAGAAAAATAAATTATTATGGCTAATTTTTATTTTAAGTCTAGATTATGAAAATTGACCAAAATTTTACTATTGGATCTTATTACAAATAAAAATTCAAGTCATAAATATTTATGAGAAAGTTTGTCATAAACACTCTTGTATAATTTATATTTTTTTAATAACCATAAAATTATAGTGTTTGAAATTATCTAATAAATGAATTAGGGCCATTTTTTTTTCATAAGCCCCATTTAAAAATTGAGTCATATGCATTTGGATCCAAATCATTTATCCTGCCCAAATCTTTTTCAAATCATCAAAACTCATTATGTTAAAGTGGGTCGAACAAAACTTAAGCCTAAGCTATTATGTAAGCTGAAAATAAAAAGGAGAAACACAAGCCTTAAAGCATCTCACATGTTTCTTTCAAACTGGCGCCTCATCAACACAAAAACGATATCATTTACCAAGGGCACCAGTTTTCATTTCATTGTGCAAATCTCTTCCTACCTCACCCATGAAATCGGATTCTAAAAAGACTCCCTCTCCTTGAAATCAAATCATCACCAAACCTTTTGTATTATACTAGATACCATACCTCCACCTTGAACCCTCTACCAATCTCACCTCAAAAGCACATAGTCTAAAACAAACAGAAATAACGATGAGAAGGTGTTCAGTAAACGCAGCTAAGAAACTCAGAGTTTACCTACTAAAATCCGAGATGAAAAGAAGGAGGGAGCACTCTGAAACCATAGAGAACTTCCATGAATTGAAGAGAAGAAGAGTTAGTACAATGGAGGAGATGTACTCGCAAAGAAAAAAGTGCAATGAAATCGTATCCAACAAAGGAAGCATCAAGTTCTACTCCTTCATACAAGAATATGAAATTAGAGCCAGGTAAGCTTGTTTATATTGTTGGCTTTACTAAAGAGAGAGTTAGGTGTAGAAGAGTATACTGGAGTTATTTAGGAGAAATAGAACATACATTTATCTGGTTTTTCAAAGCACAGGGCTGGGAAAGCTTTCTGAGCATAAATGAACCCATTTATGACTCATTAGTAAGTGAATTCTATAGAACTCTCAACTACATAAGTGAGATGAACATTAAAGTGACTATTCAGGGAATAAAGCTACCTGTGAATGAGAGAATCTTCAGTGAAGTTTTTAATCTACCTCTAGGAGGAATTAGACTGGATAGAAGTCCTGCTTGTTGGATGTGCCCCACTCCCGAGGCATTGGTCCTTGTATTGGTATTGTACATTTATTGGATTTATGTATTATACATTTTGTGTCATTAAATAAAGGCATTAATCTATTTATTATATACCTTGTGCTATATTTTAAATAGAGTATCTAATGGACATATCCATACCCATGTTGACAAGTGTCATGCACTTGGTAGTAAGACCATGGATAGGGAAAACGATATGACTATAAAGAGATCCGTAGTCTATTCCAATCATGGGAATGAATGGAAACAAAGACTATTACTAGCCTGGTTGTATGGCAGTGTCTTACCGGTTATTGGACATGGGATTTCAACCAAGTTAATGGGTACATGCAAAAAGGGCAAGGTACTGGATAGATCCACTAAACGAGAAATCCACATGGTAAAGTATCACAAGTGATTCTCGTGTAGTACTTGTATGGATCCTTTGACCTGACCATATGATGGTGCTGCATGTGAAGTGGCATACTTTGGTGTACACCTAAAGGGCCTGTAATAGGTTGCCAAGCATAGGTACGTTCTGGTATGTTAGTGAACATGGCAATGCTATGGATATGCAGAAGGGAATGTCACTCAGTAGTCCACTGAGAGGATATCACCGGCCTCTTCATGAATGCAACTGATAAGAGTGTGGCCACACCCAAACAAGTTGGAACTTATTTGTGAGCATCAGTTTATTCGGGATAAAGTAAATGTCCGAACACAAAAGAGGGTGATCAATCCATGCCTCTGTGTTGGACACCGATATCAATGACATGGGATATACGAGTTTAAATTACAAGGTTATGATTACAGTCGGACTGTTATCTCTGTCTTAATTAGGGGCTGCAGTGGCTTGCTAGAGCCTGCCAGCAGTCTGTGGGCCATAGGCCCACTGCCAACATAAAAACGGGTCCACAGGATCGTACAAATAGAATGTCAGAGTTCGAACTAGTCGGATCATCTGTATACTTGGAGTATACTAATTGAAGAGATAAATAGTAATCAATTAAATTAAAGATCAATTGGATTGGTCAATATAATTTAATTGACATAGATTTATATTTTATTTGGGTTGCACAAAGTTGATTTAAATAAATTAACTTGCGAATAAATTTCCTGGTGGAAATTTAATACATATATAGGTTTATATGTATTTGTTTCTAGTCAAATCATAAATTAATTTATTGGTTTAATTCCAATTGGCAAATCTATTTAATTTAAATGACATGTATCTTATATAATATGATATTATATAAATACATTCATAGAAATTAAATTAGAATTGATTAGGAATTAAACCTTATTAATTAATTGGGATTTATGGAATTATGGCATTAATTCCATTTATAGAAACAAAGTTAAATCACCCCAATAATAAAGGCCATGATTTAAAGCTAAAAGGTAGATTTTCCTTAAGTGGTTTTTTGGCCATATGGGTTTTATGGAGCTGAAATTTTCAGGCATGGCAAGGTGATTCTTCCTCTCTTTTTGATCCGCCGCTAGCACGGGTTCAACTTGATAAGCGTTCGTGTACGTGAGAGTGGAGGGAATCGGTTTTGGTTTCTGCAGCCATCTCTAGAGGAGATATTCTTGGTGAGAAACTAATTCTTCTCTATTTAATTTTGTTGTTTATGATTTCCATTTTAATTGCTCCTGGGTACGAATTTCAGGAAATCAACCGATTCTTTTGCTTTATTAGTTGATTTCCGGTGAAAAGTCCCTACAGTGGTATCAGAGCGGGCTTTTGATCCGTGGAAATTGTTTAACATGGTTGAATCCCTTGGTTTTAAATTGAATGATTTGATTTGAGATTCTTTGGATTTGGTTTTATGATATTCCTCATTGTTTTCTTCAATTGAAAATTAATTGGAATATTAGGTTATATTCATGGTTTGATTTTCAATTGTTTAGATCTGTTTATGTTATTGGCTGCAATTTTTTTTATTTGGTTGAAAATCACGGGCTATTCCTGTGGATACGGGGCTGCCGGAGGCAGAATCGCTACCGTAACGGCAGGAACAGTGGCAGAAGCTGCTACCTGCGATGCTAGGTGCCACAGGCAACAGCAGCTGCTGCCGAGACCAGTAGCGGGCCGCTGCTGCTGCGAGGGCAACTCCATTGCCCTGGCTGCGGCGGGCCGGGTCCAGTTTTGGATTTGGTGGGTTTCAGGTCTGGGGCCCAGTTTTGAAATTTTAATGGGTTTTAAAATTTTGTGTGTTTAAATTTTTGTAATTTAAATGCACATGGATTCTTGAATGTAGTTTTAATTTTATTCATGAGATATTAATTTTGGAAATTAATATGGTTTAATTGAAATTGGTTCTGGTTTTCTTGGTACGATTACCCGAACAGCTGATATAGACTCATGGTTTCCAAATTCAAGTGGGAGCAGTTATCTGCCTGGGTTGGAGGCCCAAAGCCCATTAAGGGCTAGAACCATGATGGGCCAAAATTGACGATTTCAAAATAATGGCCAAGGACATATTTGAAATGGGCTTAAATTCATGCATTGGTTTATAAATTGATGTATTGGATGCATGGATGTATGATTAAATTTATGTATGGATGCTATTGGGCCTTATTCAAGTTGGGTTGTATTTTTCTTTTTGGGTAAATACGGCTTGCGTGCCATTTTCTTTTTTATGTAATTTTATTTTATTTATTTATTATAAAATTTGTAAAGAAGGAGCACATTGGAGAGGCGAGCCCGGAAGGAAGAAGAAAAGGAGGCCCACTTGATGTATTTTCTAGTATAGGTTTACTAGAATTATATTAGGCCATAGTAGTCCATTTCATTTATTTAATTATGTTTTATTTATTTACATGTATGTATGTATGATCCAACCCAATTTCACCCACCTATGCATCTAAGCCGTTATTAAAATGAATCTAATAACCAAAAGAAAATTACTAAGTTGCTTAAAAGTGCTTCCCTCATTCAAAACCGACTCGAAGTGGGGATAGGCTAGTTATAGACTATGCCCTCGCTGGATGCACTGGAGTATCATCATTTTGTATTGGGTTGGAGTATTGGTCACTCTAACACTTGGTTAGAGGTTTTGACTTAGCATGGGTAGTAGGATTCTCTTGGTCCTAAGCACAGATGGGTAAGTGCCAACAAGCCCAGTAAACCGAGAGTCCTTAGGTTGGGATTGGACATCGTTCCTACCTAAATAATTAGGGTCTAGGTTTTCTAGGCTCTCGTCTGGCTATATCTTAATGAAATATGGATCTCGGCCCATGAGCCCAACAACTTGAGTTAATTAATAACCTGATTCATTATTAATTAAATATGGGAAACAAGTTAAGTCCTTTATTAACACTCTTGTAATTTTTCTGTGTAGTAATCTAATGGCAACAAACAACTCACTTTCACTACGATCTATCCTGGAAAGGGACAAGCTTTCGGCCCTAACTTCTTAGACTAGTCTAGGAACTTAAGGATAGTTCTAAGACAAGAGTCAAAGGAGTATGTGCTGGAAAGACCTGTACTGGCTGCACCTACGGGACGTAATCCATCGGCTGCCCAGCTGGAGGAATATGAGGTGCATGTGAAGGATAACCAGGATGTGACATGCCTTATGTTGGTGTGTATGGTCCCTGAGATGCAAAAGCAGTTCATGGACCATCACGCCTATTCTATGATAACAACTCTAAATGAGATGTTTCAAGAGCAAGCTTGTTGTGAACACGGAATTTTCCGAGAAGGAAAAAAAATGGTCGTGTGCAGTGAATTACAGTCGTATGACTGTAATCATAGTCGTAAGCCCGTAATTCCATTATCACGATTGTAATTTAAATTTTTTAGTCAAAGTCAAATAAGCAACCAAATTTTATAGTCATCCACCTGTCATTACAGTCGTACGACTGTAATTATCAAACATTACAGTTGTACGACTGTAGATCCATTTTCTGACATTATGGCCATACCCAAAGGGGGTGAGGAATAGGCATATTGCAGAGGCATTAATGTCTCCGAATGCCCTTTTTAGGCCTATAAATGGCAGAAGAAAAGGAAAGAAAGGGGGTTGACAGAATTTAGATTGAAGAGAGTTCAAAGGGGCATTAAGAGAAGGGAAAAGAAGAGAAGAAATATTCAAATATTTTCTCCTGCTCTCTTTCTTTTTGATCTTCGTATTGTAAGGTTTAAAATCGGTAGATATCATAGGTTAATAATCTGTCACTCAAATATAATTAATCCCAGAACCTAAAATCATCTAAATCCGCAACTTATGGAGATTTTTGGACATTGTTTTTGTACCTTGACATATAAAAGACGAGCAATCCAGAGCCAATTTAAGGTGTTTCCAGTAGTCAAATCGACAGTGGATCCACGCTACCAGGGTAACTATACTTAAAACCTGTGTTTTGCTTTATTTTCTAGGTGTTTTCGTCCATTTTCATGCATAAAACCATATATTTTAGTCTGTTGCTTCTAGGTAGGATGAACAGCCATACGGCTGTGATTATAGTTGTGCGACTATAATTACAATCATACGACCTTAGTTGGCCCTCCACGGTTGTAAATGCTCTCGCACCTCAGCATAAAACCCAAAAATAAGTCTTCTGGTTCTAGACAGGATGAACAGCCGTACGGATGTAAGTACAGTCGTACCACTGTTCTTGCCATTTCGGCTCTAAATCCTGTCCATCGAAATAATTTCAACCATTGTCTGATTAGAAATGTGTTACAGCCATACGACTATAATTACAGCCGCACGACTGTAGTTTCTGATCAGCAACAGAAAATAAAAAAAATTTGAAAAAATTCAGAAAAAAAATCCCAAAAAGTCAGATACATTATAAAAATGCATAAAAATCAGAAAATCATCAAACATAAATTTATCTCATGCATTCATGACCTTAGATTTAATTTTTGAAGTTATCACATTTAGAACAGAACAACAACAGAGATCCAAATCTCCCGAAAACCGACCCACCTTACATGCTAAATGGAAGTAAACCGGAAAAAGAAAATATTTTCAAAAATATATTTTCTCATGAAACAAAAACACAAGAACGTTTCAAAACCGTTTTCCAGGTCTAGTCGGGCGAACTAGCCGAGTTTACCCGACTACCCTCTTAAATACATGTCTCCAAATCTCTCATTTTCCCGTTCTGTCTATTTGAGTCCAACTTGTTGCATATATTTGTGTTAACCTTTGTTTTGTAGGAGTTTAATTTTATTTATTTTTATTTTTATTTTTAATTCATTTGATACTCGTTAAAATAGGCGGTTGTACCCCGATCCCTGAATTATACAAATGTATCCCCTAGGATAGTTTTTTGTGATTCGATTGGGTTGTAATAATTAATTTACTTACTACTTTTTATCCGCATGTACGCCGCATGATTAAATCAATAAAAATCACTTTAGAAAGGTAAAATGCTATCAATGAACATTGGCCAAATTTATTTTGATTAGACATGAAATAAGGGACTTGTCCGGACCTAGATCTCTTGAAAGTGTAGCGGCCCTCATCCGGTTCGGCTACGCTGTAATTTCCCGGTTGAGCTGAACGGGGTGGCGAATCTTACCCTTTCCATCGAGACTTAGGTCTCGATTCTTTTACGAAATAATGAATTTTCCAAAACCAAATTTTCATTACAAAAACCCACGCGAGGGAGGTTGCCCAACATTGAGGCCCTGTTCTGAGAGGAAAACGTCGTCCGCTCATAGTGGTGACTCTGCTAGGGACTTCTTACAAAAGTTTTCTTAAAACTTAAAAGAATTTGACAAGCCCTGAAAAATGTCTAATCAAAATAAGGTGGATGATTCTTGCATGGAATTTTATCTTGCATGGTATTTTATCTTGCATTTTAGTTAGACATACTTGCATTAGGTTAAGTATCCAATTTTCAACCCGGTGAATTGTTGAAGTGTCGCCTATGTTCCTCATGGTCTTAGTGGCATGGATACGAAACACCACCCATAGCCTCGTACGAAACCCTTCGTTCGGACCTTGAGTGGGGAGAAGTGAGGAGTATATTTTGCTGTGAGGACCTTGATTTTATCCCGACTTGGATGGAACTCAAGTAGGCAACCTTAGTTGGATTCCCTTAGGATACCAAAACAAATTGCATGATTGTTACAATTATGCCTTCATCATCCCCGATTGATGATCGAAGTGAACCCCTCCTAGGACTCGGTTAGGATTTTCTCAAAAATTGACCACAATTGGAGGAATAAGGTTGGAGAAATACACTTCGTATGTGATGTGCTGCGTGTTTCTTGTTCCTTCATAACATACCATCATTGACATTTTCCACGAACATGACATGCTACATGCAAAGCATTTGTATGACACTAACTCACATCTTTAGTACAGTCGCTTGCATTTTTCATGTGTAAATACATTAATCACCCATGTGACATTCACACTAACCCTTTCTTTTGCAGCCATGCACCCCCTCATTGTGTGAAAAGCATTAATTCATACGCATCACTCGAATGTCATAAGCACTAACCAATTTGTTTTGTAGCCATATGGAATGCATGTCATGCATAAAACATTCGTATGGGCCCTGAACGATCTCATAAGGGTCATACACATCACATCACCTAGTAAGTAGGAAACCATTTAGGCGCTCCATGAACACTGAAAACCTCACTTCATACATTAAACCACTTAGGTGCTCCACAAGCACCGAAAACCTCACTTCATACATCAAACCATAACACCAAAAATCTCACTTCATACATCAAACCACTTAGGCGCTCCATGAATGCTGAAAATCTCATTTCCTACATCAAACCGTTTTGGTGCTCCACGAGCACCGAAAACCTTCCTTCATACATCAAACCGTTTAGGTGCTCCATGAGCACTGAAAACCTCGTTTCATACGTCAAGCCGTTTAGGTGCTCCACGAGCGCCAAAAATCTCATTGCATACATCAAATCGTTTAGGTGCTCCATGAGCATCGAAAACCTTCCTTCATACATCAAACCGTTTAGGTGCTCCACGAGCACCGAAAACCTCATTTCATACGTCAAGCCGTTTAGGTGCTCCACAAGTGCCAAAAATCTCCTTTCATATGTCAAGCCGTTTAGGTTCTCCACGAGCACCGAAGACCTCATTTCATACACCAAGTCATTTAGGTGCTCCAAGAGCACCGAAAAATTTCATTCCATACATCAAGTCATTTAGGCGCTCCCCGAGCGCTGAAAATCTCACCTCATACATAGATGTTCCATGAACATCGAAAAACCCCATACATTATGAAAACCCAAGGTGCTCCCTGAGTGCTGTAACTCTACTCGTGTGCTAGGCATGAGATCATTTCATCTCATATCATGACATAAAAACCCAAGGTGCTCCCCGAGCGCAGAAACTCTGCCTGTAAACCAAGAACGCATTCATCTCATATCACGATGTGAAACCCAAGGTTCTCCCTGAGCATCAGAATTCCATTCGTGTACCAAGCACGAGCTTATTTCATATCACGACATTAATACCCAAGGTGCTCCCCGAGCGCCGAAATCCCGACCGTGTACCAAGTGCACGTTCATCTCATATCATGATATTAAAACCCAAGGTGCTCCCTGAGCGCTGAAATCTCGACCATGTGCCAAGCGCACGTTCATCTCATGTCACAACATGAAAACCTAAGGTGCTCCCCGAGCGCTGAAACTTTGCCTTTGTGCCATTCTAACCACATTTTCGTTTAGCCATTTGCATTTTGTTTGACAGAAACATTCATGACATCTCATCTCATTTAAATTAAGGACATTCTGAGGATGCCCATCATGATCGTTTCATTTCATTCCATATCAGGTGTCCCAAAGCTACTCGTATTCTACTCGTGCACTGGATTGCACTCGGCTATTTCACTAGACTATTTCATTCAATAGGGGACCATGATGGTCTTAGGTCAATTTTCGTGTGGCAGGTCACACAATATCATTACATGACATCATGTCATTTATCATTGGTGTCACAGCGATGCCGAAGTTCTATTGGTGTGTCACGATCCACTCTGTATTGTTGCATGACATTATTGAATCATTCGAGGTACTCCACGAATACCGGATTACTACACATATAAGCATTTCATAACATTAGCAAATCATGAAGGGTGTACCACGAATGTCGAACCTCTGTCCGTGTCCTAAATTAAACGCGACTCGTTTGCAATGCCATTTCATCTCAGATGCTCTAAAAAGCGTCGAAACTCCATCCGTAGGCCGGCCCCCACGTGACCACTTCATATCATCTTATTGACCTACTAAGCATCAAAACTCTGCCTGTGTGTCGGTACACACGCGGCCATTTCATGACATCCACAAGGTGCCCCAAAAGCGCCAAACCTCTATTCATGTGACGGCTCACACGTGATGTTCTTGCATTATCCTTTGCCTGGCATTGGGTATTCTTGGGATGTCCAAAGTAAAAAGAATAAAGACAAAGGAAGTCATCCTCAGTAACTCACGACGTACATCTCATTCACCTGTCAAATGTTTAGGTGCTCCGCGAGCACCAAAAAACTTCATCTCATACATTGAGTCATTTAGGTGCTCCATAAGCACCAAGAATCTCACCTCATACACCAAACCATTTAGGTGCTCCGTGAGCACCGAAAACCTCATCTTGTACACTGAGTCATTTAGGTGCTCCATGAGCACCAAGAATCTCACCTCATACACCAAACCATTTAGGTCCTCCATAAGTACTAAAAACCCCATCTCGTACCTCAAGTCATTCAAATGCTCCACGAGCGACAAGAACCTCATTTGATACACCAAACCATTTAGGTGCTCCACGAGCACCGAAAACATCATTTAATATATCAGATCATTTAAGTGCTTCATGAGCACCGAAAACATCATCCCATGCATCAAGCCGTTTAAATGCTCCATGAGCGCCGAAAACACCATTTCATATATCTAGTCCACTTAGGTACTCCACTAGCACTGAAAAATATCATCTCATACATCAAGACATTTAGGCATTCCACGAGTGCCAAAAATCTCACACATCAAAACCCAAGGTGCTCCTTTAGTGCTGAAACTCTGCCCGTGTTCCAAGCACATGTTCATGTCACATCATGACATTGTTCATTTCATGAAAACCCAAGGCGCTCCCCGAGGCCGAAATTCCATCCATATACCATGCACATATACATTCCTTTGCAAGCCCACCTTGCTTTGATCCGTGGATACCCTATGTGTCATATTATCCCCCGAGTGCATAGTTATGCATCTCATTCCAATGACCCTCGCGAGTCTATCTTGCTTCGACCCGTGGACACCCTGTGTGTCATTTTGCCCTCGGTGTATAATTATACGCCTTATTTCAAAGTCCTTCGCAAGTATCATCTTGCTTCAATTTGTGGACACCCCGCGTGTCATTGTATTCCCCGAGTGTGTAGTTATATGCCCTATTTCCAAGCTCCTTCGCCAGTATCACCTTGCTTCGATCCGTGGACACCTTGTGTGTCATTTCATTCCCTGGGTGTATAGTTATGCACCCTATCTTAGGTTCTCTTGCAAGTATCACCTTGCTTCGATCAATAGACACCCTATATGTCATTTTATCCATGTGATGTATATTTATACTCCATGCCTTACTTTAAAATACAGTCGCTTCAACAGCATTCATTACATTTGTACGTTTCCATTCTTAGCTTTGTATACACTTGGCTGGTTTGGAATTGTATAACATGGCACGGCATTACATGACATCACCATTCATACATGCACACATCACATCACACATTCATCCCTGCATCATCCTTGATTTGGTATTGTTCGTACACATGCGCTTGTCGATGCTAACAAGTGTTCTTATTAGGGGGAGAAAGGAAAAGAATTTTTGAGAATGGCCAACCCAATGAGCTTCTACACCATAACAGATGTCATGGAGGATCATATCGCCTCATCATGGTTTCAAAAGGCAGTCAGGGAGGAAGCGGCAGCAATGCTGAGAGAAGTGTTGGGAGGTGATTTTGATAGAGTAGAAAGACTACGACAAGGTGCAGTGAATTAGAAGCACGAGTGGTAGAGCTCGAAAAGAAAATATTTTCAAAAATGTATTTTCTCATGGAACAAAAACATAAGAATGTTTCAAAACCGTTTTCCAGGTCTAGTCGGGTGAACTAGCCGAGTTTACCCGACTACCCCCTTAAATGCATGTCCCCAAATCTCTCATTTTCCTGTTCTGTCTATTTGAGTCCAACTTGTTGCATATATTTGTGCTAACCTTTGTTTTGCAGGGGTTTAATTTTATTTTTAATTCATTAGATACTCATGTAAAATAGGCGGTTGTACCCCGATTCCTGAATTATACAAATGTATCCCCTAGGATAGTTTTCTGTGATTCGATTGGGTTGTAATAATTAATTCACTTACTGCTTTTTATCTGCATGTACGTCGTAAGATTAAATCAATAAAATTGCACTTTAGAAAGATAAAATGCTATCAATGAACATTAGCCAAATTTATTTTGATTAGACATGAAATAAGGGACTTTTCAGGACCTAAATCACTGGAAAGTGTAGCGGCCCTCATCCGGTTCGGCTATCCTGTAATTTCCTGGTTAAGCTGAACCGGGTGGTGACTCTTATACTTTCTATCGAGACTTAGGTCTCGATTCTTTTATGAAATAATGAATTTTCCAAAACCAAATTTTCATTATAAAAACGCACACGAGGGAGGGTTGCCCGATATAGAGGCTCCCTTCCGAGAGGAAAATGTCATCCTCTCACACTCGTTAGGAAAGGTACCTAACCAATAAGGCATTCCACTCCTGTAAGATGGGGGTTGGGACATCTGTGAGCAGCACATGTGCTCAAGATGAAGGGATATCTGGACACTTTAGCCCGTTTCTGATCGCCAATCTCACAAGAGCTGCTGGTAGACACGATCCTGGCTTCTTTACCAAATTCTTATGATCAGTTCATCCTGAACTATAACATGTAAGGGATGAACCGTATTGTTAGTGAGTTGCATGGGATGCTCAAGCTCACTGAGCAGTTGATCAAAAGGACTCTACCGGTACTGCTAGTCAATAAGGGGAACCCTTCTCTTGCTAAGGGCAAGGCCAAGGAAAAGGCGAAGGCCAAGGCTAAGAAAGCCAAGGTCAAGAAGGCTAAGGCCCAGCCCAAGGCCACTCCCGAGGATGTCTGCTTAGGTGCAAGCAGGCTGGACATTGGAAAAAGATCGTGTCCCCAGCTGTTGGGAGAGTAAAGGAAGGGTTAAGCCTAATGAACATAATCTAGTCTACCTTTGGTATTGTTGTTTAGGCCACATAAACGAGAAGTGCATAGCTAGGCTTCACAAAGCTGGAATCCTGGGATCATTTGACTTGGAGTCACTTGATATATACGAGTCTTATTTACGAGGTAAAATGACTAAAAGCGCCTTTTAGTAAGAAAGCTGAAAGGGCTACTGGCTTATTAGACCTAATACATTCAGACGTATGTGGGCCCATGAGCACAGCTACTAGAGGTGGACATCTGTACTTCGTCACGTTCACAGACAATTTCAGCATATATGACTACATCTATCTGATGAAACATAAGTCTGAGACCCTTGATAAGTTCAAGGAATTTAGGAATGAAGTATAAAAATATCAAAACCCTTCGGTCAGACCGAGGAGGCGAGTATATGAGCCTAGAGTTTGACTCATACTTGAGAGAGCATGGAATCGTTCCACAGCTCACTCCTCCAGGAACACCACAATGGAATGGGGGGTCTAAACGGAGGAATAGGACCTTGTTGGACATGGTCCACTCAATGATGAGTCATGCCGCTCTCCCAATAAGCTTCTAGGGATATGCTCTTGAGACAGTAGCTCTCATTTTGAATAATACTCCGACTAAAGCTGTGGAAAAGACGCCATATGAGATATGGATGGGCAGGGCGCCCAATGTGTCTTTCCTGCAGATTTGGGGATGTGATGCACATGTCAAGAAATTGACTCGAGGCAAACTAGAACCCAAAAATGACAAATGCTTGTTTGTGGGCTACCCTAGGGAAACCAAAGGGTATTACTTCTACAACCCTACCGAGAAAAAGGTGTTTGTGGCATGGAAGGGGGTCTTTCTAGAAAAGGATTTCATTTCCAAGAAAGACAATGGGAGCAATGTTGAACTCAGGGAAGTTCAAAGCTCACAAACTCCTGAAGAGGATAACTCGGAGACCAGGGTGGAGCTTTCATAAGAGGAAGCACTGACCCAGGTCACACAAGGACCTAGAAGGTCTGGTAAGGATTGTGGGGAACCAAAGAGATATGGGTTTCTCATCACTGATGATCACACTCTTCTCGTCTTCGATGAGGAAGAGCCCAAAACCTACCAGGAGGCTATAGCTAGCCTACAGTCTGCCAACTAGCGTAACGCCATAAAGGTAGAGATGCAATCTATGTATGATAATCAGGTTTGGAACCTAGTTGATCCACCTCCGAGTGCTAAGGTAATAGGTTTCAAGTGGTGCTAAAAGCCAAAGGTTGAAAACACCTTTAAGGGGCATCCAGTTGCGAAAGGTTTCAGACAAGTCCATAGAATAGACTATGATGAAACTTTCTCACCAGTCGCTATGCTCAAATCCATAAGATCCTGTTGGCCATAGCCACTTGGTACGACTATGAGGTCTGGTAGATGGATATCAAAACTTCTTTCCTTAACGGAAAGCTACTCGAGGATGTGTACATGACACAACCTAAGGGTTTTGTCGATCTAGAGTATCCTGGGAGGGTATGCAAGCTTCAAAGGTCCATTTATGGATTGAAGCAAGCATCCCGTAGTTGGAATCTTAGATTCAATGAAGCTATAAAGGAGTATGGTTTCATACAGAGTGAAGATGAGCCTTGTGTGTATAAAAGGATTGGTAGGAGCATTGTCACCTTCTTGGTATTATATGTGGATGATATCCTTCTTATTGGAAGCGACATACCAACACTGCAAGGTGTAAAGCAGTGGTTGTGTAAATGCTTCATAATGAAGGACTTATGCGAGGCTGAAACGATCCTAGGGATGAGGATCTACAAGGATGGATCCAATCGACTTCTGGGCCTAAGTCAGGCCACGCACATAGATAAACTTTCGAAAAGATTCAGCATGGATCAAGCCAAGAAAGGTTTCTTACCAATGAGCCATGGGCTGAAACTTAATAAGAAGAACTATCCTAAGACAAGGTAGGATAGGGAGAACATGAAGTTGGTCCCATGTGCATCAGCTATAGGATTAATCATGTACTCCACGCTATGTACGAGACCTGATGTCACCTTTGCACTGAGTATGACGAGCCGATATCAGCAGGATCCCGGCGAGGATCACTGGAAGGCTGTCAAAGAAATCCTGAAGTACCTTAACCGGACTAAGGATAGCTTCTTAGTGCATAGAGGCCAGGAATAGCTATTAGTTACTGGGTACACTGATGCAAGCTTCCAGACTGACTAGGATGAGTACCAGTCATAGTCTAGGTACATGTTTTTGATAAATAGTGGTGCTGTAAGCTGGAAAAGCTCCAAGCAACCGACCATCGCGGACTCTACTACATAAACTGAGTACATTGCAGCATGTGATGCAGCTAAGGAAGCTGTGTGGATAAAGAAGTTTATCACTGAATTAGGAATAGTACCAACTATCCAAGATCCAGTTGTTATCTTCTGTGACAACAATGGGGCTGTTACACAAGCTAAGGAGCCCCGGTCACACAAGAACACGAAGCACGTGCTTAGGAAGTTTCACCTCATACGAGAAATCATCCAGAGGGGTGACATTTCATTACATATAGTAGACACCAAGGATAATGTCACAGATCCTTCACGAGGGTCATACTAGATCTATAAGGATTAGGCCCATGCCTAGTTAGAAATAGTGCAAGTGGGAGATTATTGGATGTGCCTTAGTCCCAAGGCATTGGTCCTTGTATTTGTATTGTACATTTATTAGATTTATGTATTAAACATTTTGTGTCATTAAATAAAAGTATTGATCTATTTATTATATACCTTGTGCTATGTTTTAAATAGAGTATCCAATGGACATATCCATATCCATGTTAACAAGTGTCATGCATTTGGCAGTAAGACCATGGATGGAGAAAACGATATGACCATAAAGAGATCCGTAATCTGTTCCAGTCATGGGAATGAATGGAACCAAGGACTATCATTAGCCTAGTTATATGGCAGTGTCTTACCGGTCATTGGACATGAGATGTCAACCAAGTTAATGGGTACATGCAAAAGGGGCATGTACCCATTAGATCCATTAAACGAGAAATCCACATGGTAAGGTATCACAAGTGATTCTCATGTAGTACTTTTATGGATCCTTTAACCTGACCATATGATGGTGCTGCATGTGAAGTGGCATACTTTCGTGTATGCCTAAAGGGCCTATAACAGGGTGCCACGTATGGGTACGTTCTGGTATGTCAGTGAACATAGCAATGCTATGGATATGTAAAAAGGAATGTCACTTAGTAGTCCACTGAGAAGATATCACTGGGCTCTTTATGAATGCAACTGATAAGAGTGTGGCCACACCCAAACAAGTTGGAACTTGTTTATGAGCATCATTTCATTGGGGATCAAGTAAATGTCCAGACACAAAAGAGGGTGATCAATCCATACCTCTGTGTTGGACACCGATATCAATGACATTGGATATACGAGTTTAAACTACAGGGTTATGATTACAGTTGGACTGCTATCTCCGTCTTAATTAGTGGCTGCAGTAGCTTGCTAGAGCCCACCTACAATCTATGGGCCATAGGCCCATTACCAACATAAAGACGGGCCCACAGGATTGTTCACATAGAATTTCTGAGTTCGAACTAGTCGGATCACCTGTATACGTGGAGTATACTAATTAAAAAGATAAATATTAATCAATTAAATTAAAGATCAACCGGATTGGTCAATATAATTTAATTGACATATATTTATATTTTATTGGGTTGCATAAAGTTGATTTAAATAAATTAACTTGTGAATAAATTTCCTGGTGGAAATTTAATACATATATAGGTTTATATGTATTTGTTTCTAGTCAAATCATAAATTAATTTGTTGGGTTAATTCCAATTGGCAAATCTATTTAATTTAAATGACATGTATCTTATATAATATGATATTATATAAATACATTCATAGAAATTAAATTAGAATTAATTAGAAATTAAACCATATTAATTAATTTGGATTTATGGAATTATGACATTAATTCCATTTATAGAAACAAAGTTAAATCACCCTAATAATAAAGGCCATGATTAGGGTTGTAAATTTTAGACATGACCTGATAACACGACACGACACGCGTTTTTATGGGTTTGGGTCAGGGTTAAACAGGTTTGGCTCATAAACGGGTCAACACATTTATGATACGAGATAAATTGGTTGTAACTGGGTCAACCCACATAACCCGCTTATGACATAACCTGTTTATTTTTTTAATATTTTACTAGTCACTAATTAAGGGCATATATAAATAAGAATTGAAAAGAAAAAACCTTAATTCCAATTCCATCACATATTCATATTGTTGCCGCTACCTTAAAGACTAAATCTCTAATCTCCATTCTTCATCCATCATGTTTAGTGATGTTTTATTAATGATTTTGAAGTTTTAGTAGCAAATTAGCAACGTTTAGCTTGGTTTTAATATTTATAATCGGGTCGTTAAACGGGTCTTGTCGTACATAGGTGTATCATATAATTGATTTTTTTTATTAATCATGTCAAATGGGTCGTGTCGTGTTACCCGTTTGTTAAACGGGTCGTGTTCGTTTCATTTAATCGTGTCAAAATTAAACGGGACGTGTCAACAGAATACCTCAACACAACACAAACACGACCCATGAACACGAATTGCCACCCCTAGCCATGATTTAAAGCTAAAAGGTAGATTTTCCTTAAGTGGTTTTTCCACCATATGGGTTTTATGGAGCTGATATTTTCAGCCATGGCAAGGTGATTCTTCCTCTCTTTTTGATCCGCTGCTAGCACGGGTTCAACTTGATAGGCGTTCGTGTACATGAGAGTGGAGGGAATCGGTTTTGATTTCTGCAGCCATCTCTAGAGGAGATATTCCTAGTGAGAAACTAATTCTTCTCTATTGAATTTTGTTGTTTATGAGTTCCATTTCAATTGCTCCTGGGCATGGATTTCAGGAAATCAACACATTCTTCTGCTTTATCGGTTGATTTCTAGTGAAAAATCCCTACACTGCTCCCACCAAACTAGGAAAATATGATGCTGTTGACTTTGCCTCTAGATTATTCAACATTCCTATAGGGCATTTTTTTCCCTGGTCTGAACTTGACTTAGGATACCTTAAAGAAGATTACAGAATTCTTCAACTGCTGATTTCTGCTTTCCTTGTTCCTTAAAAGGCTAGTTTGGCAACCATAAATAGCTTCAATCTGTGTTTCATATGGCATTTGTCTAGCTATGTGAAGATTAAATTGCCTTACATCATGATCAACCACATGACTCATGTTAGGAGCAACTCTACTCTACCATACATCATGCTTCTCAGCAAGTAATTCATTCACTTTAATTTGTCTAGAGTAGGACTTATACGCTCTGTTGTTAGCTCTAGATCAATCATCAATAAACCCAATATTGTAAGGATGCTTAAAGCATGTGCCCACAAGACTTAGATCCCAACCAAGCCTATTGTCATTGACTCTGAGTCTGAAACATCATCAGGCAGTAACCATGAGGCACACATATCTGAGTCTTTAAGCCTTGAAGTATCATCTACTAAAATAGAAGTTCAGGTTAGGCAGTAGCTCACAAAGTAAGGAAACACAGGGTCTAAGTCACAACAATTGCCAAAGCAAAGTAAGGGAAATGAGACTTCACAGCCTGAAATGACTTCTCAAAGTCAGGAAAAGACTGTTGTGTTTGAGTCTCTTCTATCCTTATTTAATGAAGCAAACTTGACCTTAAGTCCTGAAGCTAATCCATCTCTTAATCTACTTTCTAACTCCAGCTCTGGAAATCCTTTCAACACACACACCCTCCCTGACTTCTATAAAACCTTTTTCCAAACACCACTGATCTATCAACCCTCACACACCATGATAAACAATTTCACTAATTTAGAACCTTTTTCAAACACCACTGATCTATCATCCTTCCCTTTGAGCATATGTCCTCCATCTCCCTCATCCAACACTGCTTGGATCAACATCTTGCCCTCTAATGCCTATCTTATCACTCACCACCTCATACTCTAGAAATCCTCCACCACCACTAGACTATCATAGAGTGACTGCTTACACTCTAAAAACCTTCTTCAAAGTGATATCAGAATTACTCAGTGCCTTAAAGACTCTTATGGCATCCAAAGCTTACATAGAGGTCCCCACTGGTCTCAGGGATCTTTAGATGCAGTTGATAAGCATTCAAGAAAAGGTGCATCATATGACTGCTAGTGTGGAGATGGAACTTGCAATAATGACAGGCACTCTCAACCATCTCACAGACCAAATTGATGCAATGAAAAGCCTCATCTCTAGCGTTCTGAAGTCTGGTGCAGCCTCCTCCTCCTCTTCACCTCCATAGATAGGTTTGCAACGCTCTGTTGACTTGCAGAGATGATTAGCAGAAATTCCCAATGCTTCACAATATATCTCTACTTTTTGGTAGTCAACAGTTGGTTTATGCTCTATTTATTTTTCTCAGAACAGTATTATTAGCACTCTTTAGGAGTATTTTATTCTATTTGGACTTCACATGCTCTAAATAGGATATGAATGCTCTCTACACTTTGGACTTTCAATGTATTGTCTTTAACTATTTCTCCTTCATGCTGCAATATATATACATTTCTATATATCTATTCAACTGCTTGTTTGACATAGCTATGTGATGTTGTCCTCTGTCTCTGACTTACTAATATCCTAAGTTGTCATACAGTTATAGGACTTAGAATATGATCTGAACTTATATCACATGGGACATATATGTGTTCTACCCTCTAGCATAGGGACAACCCTGTATGATAGATGCATTTGCACATAGTTCCCTGGCTTTTTCTCTGTTTTATGTTTTTAATAATTCCAAAAGGGAAGAACAGTGATAGGTATGATATATATATATCTATCTATATATATATATATATGATCTGGATATGAATAGAAATATATGATTTGTCTCTATAAGAACTGATGTGATATGAAAATGTGATAACCTAATTCTCTTTTTGATGATTTCAAAGGGGGAGAAAATGTTGCTTGATGTGTTAACATATTTGATAAACTATGTCATCTATGGCTTAACTATCTAGTCTGTATATTCTACATTGACAGAATGTGTTATGACATGGAATTTGCGACACTTGAATTGACATGTGAGTATATAATGTGCTTTGACAATTTATGGTGACATACCTATTTGTGTGTTGTGTATGCTATGAAAGTATCAGTACTACAAGGATATAAATATTCTGCTATCAATTGTTATATGGGAGTAGCCAGTGTGTACGTCTAATTGTGTTTGATATTTAGTGAGTATATATTTCATGTGATTATGCAAGTTATAAGTAAGAAAATCATAGCTAAACCATGTGATCCAGTTTATGACATGTCCTGTTGTTGGATTTATGTGCACTAAACTGAATTTCTTTTTTTTTTTTTCACAAGCATTTAACTCTGACTTAATGTACTCTGCTACAATGTCTCTAGCTATTTCTTAAAAGTTGCATACAATCTCTATCTGTAAAGCTCTTAAGTAGCTGGCATTGAACGCACATTTATGTTCAAATTCTTATGGCTTTATAAAATCAATTTTTCATAAACTATCTCTACCTTCAATTGCTTTTTAAGATTTGATGATACATGATAGACTATGTTCCTATAGTATATGCAAATATTAGATGAAGTATGAGATGCTTATTCTAAATAGAGAAATATCCTTTGACATATGCCTGTTAATTTAGTATACGAAAACTATATATGCAGGCATTGATCAAACTTTTATGGCTGAATCAACTTAATGCTTTAAAAGTAATTGGTATTTCCACACTATATATATGTCTTATGATTACAGGTACATGAGCTTAAATGCAAACTCTTCATTGAGGCCTAAGACCCAAAAATGAATTAGGCCATAAAATGAAGAATATACCATAACAGGCCTTTCTCTTAAGTTTTGAGTCTGTCAGGCTTTAAAATAAGAACTTAAGCCCACTATCTATCCTTTTCACTAATCAATATTTGCACTGCAAAAAGTTTTCTATGTAGATTACATTGGTTGTTTATACTGAAACCAAATTTTTAATCTCTAAAAATTTCTTTTAAACAACCACGCACTTATTGAGGGGGAGCATACACGAAGGATATCTATAAATTTAAGCTCAAATGTCAACCTATCATTTACTAACATGTTGTAATCATTAAAAAAGGGGAGATGTTAACTTATGTTTTGATGATCACAAAAAGGTTGACATAAAAAGAAAATGTAATTATTCTTAATTACAATTAACAAAGATTAAATATGTACTACAAAAGGATAAAATGCCTTACAAAGATCATAAAGAAGTACTAACGCTCTTTATGTACATTTCATCACAAAAGATATGAATCTTATGACTTAGAATATTCAAGTCCTTTCAAGAGCTAAAAGTCTTTACAAGCCATAAACAACATTTACTTATAAGATGAAGCTAAAAGCCATGACATCTTCTCACTTAGATCAAACGGCCATATTTAGCTCATGAGATGGTTTCAACATTTTCTTTGTGCAATATATACAAATGTCATTTCACTCTTGTGAGATTGAAGTCAATTACAAATCTACCTTCAGGAGTTATAAACAGCAAATACTTTCTCTTCAGGAGGTGACTTCAACTGCCATAATCTCTTGTCGCATGAGATCAACAATCATATCACTTTGTTACTTGAAACAAACGGCCATACATAGCTTATTAGGTGTATTCAACATCTTCTTAGCTTTTGACATGAACATAACTGCCATATTCTCTTCATGACTTGAAATCAACTGCCATATCTCCTTTATGACTTGGATGAAATGGCCATTTCTCTATTCCATGAAGCATTTCATGACCTATATAAAGAAATGAAGTTCAAGCTAGCAAAGTAGAAGACTTACATGCAATATTCACACTCTTAAGCTATTATTTTTCAAAGTCTTCCATAATTCCTATAAGAGCAAATTTAAGAGAGAAGAGCTTCATTCTTTCATTCAAATATTCATTTTTTTGGGGATTGTATATTCACACAAGGTTGAATGAAAAGGGGTTTACTTTGTTGGTAGTATGATCAATAAAGTCTGTAAAAGTTTGGTGCTTGAGCCTTGAAAAATCATCGGAAGAGTTTTGTTACTTAAGCTCTAAAAAAGTAACGGTAGAGGTTTGATACTTAACCTACAAAAGTATTGAGTTTGTTACTTGAACTCGTAAAAAGTAACATAGGCTTGTTTCCTACCTGCAAAGGAAATGTTAGTGGAAAATCTCCAGTGGTTAGTTTGAGGACTGGACATAGACCAGTTGGGTCGAACTAATAGCAATCCTATGTCTTCATTTCTCTATCCCTACACTCTTTATTTTATTGCTATTTAAATTTCTACAATATCAAATCAATAGCTTTATTTTTGAAGGAACTCTTAATTTCAGTCAAGCATATTTATATTCACAAGTTTTACTGTTTTATCAATTCCTATTTTTGTAAAACTTGTGTTTGTAGAAAGAAAATTGTTTTCCATCAAAAAGAATTTTCTAAACTTTTTGCAAAAATTATTATTTAGTAAATAGTACTATTCACCCCCCTCTAGTACTGTAGCTAGCCTATTTAGGACCGTCAGACATTAATAATGCGATTCTTATATGTTGGCCCCAAAATAGGCTAGAGACACACTATAGGGGGGTGAATAGTGTGTATCATTGAAAAATATTTTATTAAACTTCTTTGGTAAAAACTAATTTTGCCCAATAAACCAAGTTTTACTCAAAATGCAAAATTAAAAGGTTTGTAAAACTTATGAATAGGATCATTTTAATTAGTTTAAGTAATAGCAGTAAGTAAAAAGAGTAGGGATAGTGCTATTGAAGACACTGCGATTTATATAGGTTCGGTCCAACTAGCTTACTCCTGTCCCCAAGCCCACCGGTTGAGATTTTCCACTAACGATTTCTTTATGGGCAGAAACCAAGCCTGTGATTTCTTTCCGAGTAGAAACCAAGCCTTATGTTATTTTTTACGAGTTCAAGTAACCAACTCAATACTTTTCTTGGCACAGTATCAAAACCTCTATCGACACTTTCTACAACCTTAAGTGTCAAACTTTTAGATATTGTTTTATGGCTCAATAAGAACTATTCTAGTGTTTTTGACAAGCTCAAACACTAAAATTTTACAACTGTTGTTTTCAAGCTAAACAACCAAACTTTTACTACACTTATAAGATCAAGTGTGAAACTTTACAATGCGTTGTTGAAATCACCACAACAAAGCTTCCCTCACACAAATCACCACAACAAAGCTTCCCTCACACAAAACCCTTTATGTGATTTATAATTCCCTTAGAATAAATGAATTTGTTTGATAATTGATGAAGACTTTAATTCTTTGAAAAACTTTTTGAAGACTCATGTTGGAAAAGAATCGTAATTGTAAGCTTGTATTGTGATTTTGCAAATGTCTTCTCCACTTGTGAAATTTGAAATGGCTCTCCTTTTATAGGTGAAAAACTAGTCGTTTATAGTCGTTTTATAGCCGTTATATGACTGTTTTATAACCATTACTCAGAAGTGTAATTTGATGGAGTTTATGTTCTCTACAAGCCTTTGAAGGTGTTTTTATGAATCTATTTATGTAATGCATAGCCTCCTAAAGCTTGTGTATTGATCTTTTTTCAGCCTTCTATATGTGATTGTTATGCAGTGCATAGCCTCCTGCAGGTGGATAGCCTTCTGAAAAAATGTTCCTTTTTGTAACTCCATACTTGTATAGTCTTTCCTTTGTTTTCACTTCTTTCTTATATATCTTCATCTTTTATAATACTATACTCTATAATTTTATTTGGATTTAAGTACCTTATTAAAGTATATATTTCTTCTTTCTTCTTTCTTCTTTCTGTGGAGTGATAATAAATCCTCTGTCATTTTAATTAAGACCATTATCCATTTAATCTTCATTTAATTACTTAAGATTATATTATTATCATTTTCTTCTTTTCATAATATTGTTAGCATCAAAACTTGATTCCACACTATGTTTTTTGGCTCTTAAATGAATTCTCAATCTGCCCTTCTTGTTTCTTTAGTAGTTATCACTCACATTGAGGTGAATTTCTTTTCTTTCACTAAACTTCACATGTTTAATTATGCATCTTGTTGCCTTTAGTATAAGAATTTTGCTTATTGCTGTTGACAATTACCATTGAAAACATGTTTGCCTCTAGTAGCGACAAAATTCTGACAAATTTGAGAGGAAAATGCTTATGAAAACTTTAAAGTATGGTTTCTACAAGATGGAGGTGACTTAATGATGACAAAATTTAGAGGCGACTGTTGTCGATGCAATTTGAGGTGAAGCAACATTGAATTGAAATTTTGGAATAAATTAGAGGTGACACAGAGGCAGCAGTAAAAACTTTCCCACTCTGGTGGTATTTTACAGGCGAAAACAAGTTACATCGAAAATTTTCATGCTCGAACAAAATTTTTGGAGGGAATATTTACGTCGACCCTAATGTTGATTGTAATTTTAGGGAAAAAAAGACCATTTTAATTTAATTTTGACATAATGTTGTCACAACATAACTTTATATAAAAAATCCCTAACTTTAGTACACCTTACTCTGCCACTCACTGCATGCCCCACCTAGTTTGTCTTTTTCTCTCTTCCTTTTCATATTTATGTGTCTTTCTCTTCATCTATGTTCTCCTTTTTGACTACGCCTTCTTTGTTTTGTTTTTCTTCCTCTCATTCTCTTCTTCTTCGTTTTCTTGTTCTCTTTCTCTTTGATTTCGTCTTCTTCTCTTCTTTTTTCTCTCTGAATAAGATTGTGTTGTTTTCTTTTGCAGGTTCGATATTATTAACAAGGATAGCAACTTTTAGAAGTCTAATTCATTTTTGGCTTTTAATTCTCTACTCCTCTGAAGAATCTCAAGGTATTACAACTTATTCATTATTTGGCATAACCTTGCTAATATTTTAATTTATTAATGATAGCTCATATTATGTGAACTTCATTCTTTTTCTCTTTGAGTATATCTCTTAACACAATATCAAAATTTGTATATAAATGTTTATGGTAAATGGTCAGAAATAGAGTTTTTAAAATCAAGTGTTCTAGCCTTTCTTTCTCTCCTCTATTTCATGTTCTTCCTTTCCCTATGTTATTCTCTGTGTTAGTCCTTTGTATGTCTTTCTTTTTACTAATTCATCTAATTAATGTCTTATATCTATCCTTCTTTCTATTAATAGTTATCTACCTGCATCATTGATAGTTGTTTACATTACTTTAATAAATCAATTATACTAAAAATTAATTGTGTCAATAATTTACTATTAAAACTCAAGCAAGGAAATTAAGAAATAAAATTAAGAGATTTTCTTTGAGTATTTGCTTTGATATTTCAATCCTTAGTTTTGGTTTTCTTCTACCATCCTATTGATTAAAGAAAATTAATGTTACTAATAGCTGAATTCATGTAAGTTAAAGTGGGTGGTTAGGTCATATTACAATGTGATTAATATTTGAAAGCAGATGCAAAATTACCGAAAAATAGGCACTAAAAGTTTATTGTTTATAACTTGTTATAACTAAATATCAAGAAAAATTTGAATTTTGGATTGGTATGCCTTAGCATGATAGCAACTCTAATCTAGTTGTGTTCTTCTTTTGGCTTCTTAGGTTTTTTTTTTTTTGAAAGTTGCCAATTTGCTATCTCCTTTTCTATATATAGCTGCTTGTTGTAACTGATGGTTTGATTTTGTCCTTTTCTAGAAGCTGTTTCTTTTTTTGTTTTATTGCTGCTGGTTATAACTTAATTTTAGGTGACAATTTCAGTTTTGATAGGCTTTGTTTTCCTTAGTTTAATGCGATTGGGTTTTGATTGTATTGTTGTTGCAATTTTGGATTGTTCTCTTTTTAGTTGTGTTGTTAACTTTTTGTCTCTATTTTGATTATGGTTTTTGTGTTCTTAGATGTGTTGTTTTGCTTTTCAAGTTTTACACCATTTTATCTTTTACCTTCTGATGGATCCTAGGTGTAGTAGTAAAACTAAACCTAGAAACGCACAACTAAGGCAGTGTACCTATCGTTGACAAGTAATAATTCTGGTTGGTCCAGGTATCGATCCCACAGAGAAAAGAATAATCTGCAACCACTAAACTACTCGGGTTCCTTGCGTGTCCTAGGCGGAACGTAGTTTGGGTTGATTATATTAACGGCTAAATTATCCTACTCCTAGTTGATCTATTCCAGCTTACTTTGCACTTGAGTTTTGTGTTATCAATTGGTGATTTACCGACCTATGATTACTAATGGGGATGGCTTTATCAATTAATTACAAAAGATGAATTTAACTCAACAATTAATCCTTGATTATGCTCTTTCGATAATACAACCTAGCGTATCTAGATCTTTTAGGTCCTTAGCCGGTTTTCCTTGTTTAGAGGCGGTCTAATTCTAAAGCTCAAAAAATAGGGGCACGTAAGTTCCACAGTGTCGTCAATACTAATGGTTTCCTAGGTGTCAATCTAAGTAATGCCACAAATATGAACTTTACTAAATTAAGATCTTATGAGACTAGACATTCATTAAAGGAATTGCATAAAGAAAAGGAATAAAAATTGAAATTAACTTGCAAACAATTGTACTAATCAAGAAAGATGAACTGAGTTCAATGTTTACAACCAAACACAATCAAATTGTGGAATCAAAACTAGTTTAATCAAATTACAAAAGAGAAGAAGAAAAACTTATGCCCTTTTGGTCCGATTAACCGGATTCCGACGGTGTGAAGATGCTTGGGGTGTACCTCTATAGACGAACTCGAGTCGGAACTAGGAACGTCGCAAAAGGGGAAGATTCTAAGTAAAACTACAACCAAACGATGGTTCAAACTCAAAGAAAACAAATAGTTTAAGCTCCAAACCTCACTACAAGTTTTTGCTATCACTCAAAAAGACTGGAAAAAGATCCCTTGAAACATAGAAAATAACCTATTTATACGGCTAGGTTAAAACCAGTAAAAAGAAGAGATGAAAGTAGGGCAACAGCAGGTTTCGGGGCTCGGCACGCCGTGCTGGTGGAGTCGGCACGCCGTGCTGTGCAGAACTGAAGGCGGCACGCCGTGCTGCTGGAGTTGGCACGCCGTGCCGTGTGACTTTAGGGTTGGCACGCCACGCTGATCTGAGTGGCACGTTCTCGTGCCACTCCACTGGACTGCTCCTGAATGGCACGCCGGATTGGCACACCGTGCCACCTTGATTTTCAGCACTTTGAACTCTTCTTCGCCACTGATGCACCAACTTCCGGTCCGGGTCATAATACCTGTCCAAAACAAGCACAAAGAACATAACGGCACCAACGCCACAGACCATAAAAACAACAAATAAACAAAAATTACAAAAACAACCCTAGAAAATACGAAAAATACTAAAAGTTATAAAAACTATCCAAAACATAAAAATCACAAAATATTCAAAAACCACACAAACATTCACGCAAAAGACGCTCAAAATTGCCGTTCAAACCACGAAATTGCCTAAAAGATAAGGTCAAAAACCGACCTTATCAACCACCCCACACTTAAAGTCTTGCTTGTCCTCAAGCGAATCAACTAAAGATAAAGGAGTAAACTTGCTCGCTTTCACTTGCAAATCCAACTAAGGGTTTAACCGTACGAGATTCATAAACTCAAGAAAGTAAAGCATCAACTTTGAAATGACATTAGGTGCACAAGGTTCAAAACCACTCAATCCCCAAACCCAACACAATTTAGCTAGTCAAAGGGCGAGGAACAAACAGAGTTTATACGACCACAAAGCACCTCACAAGATGTCACTCCAACACTCAAGTTCAAGGCAAGGCGGATGAGCACACAAAAACAAACAATGGCACACATCACATAGCGAACTAATGGCAATCCCGGTGAAGTCATTGGTCAAGGAGCAAAATCAGAGAACCTGGGGCTTGTAATGTTACGGCTTAGGGTAGGTTTGATAAGGGAAATTTTAGGTGTACAACTCCTACGAATCAAGTAAAACATACAAATTGACTAAGTACTAAAGACGGGTCATGCAACTTTCAACTCAGAACTAGTCCTAAGAGTATTTGCTTTTTTTTTTTTCTTTTTTTTTTTTTTTTGAAATTAACTTGACAAAAAGAAGGCCTTATCCACACCCAATGGCCGAAACACAACTTAATGAGAAAACGAAAACAAAAATTACAAGACATGGATTAAGGCAATTAGATGATCGCCCTAATCCTTTATTCAACCAATGAAAAATTACAAAACATGGAACACCAATACCGGCTTAAAGATGCAAACCGGATAACCAAGACAGGCGTTTACAAACTCCGAGTTTTACAAAAAGAAACCGAACAAACACATTGACTCTATTTGGATTTTTTTTTTCTTTTTTTTTAACACAATTTTTCCCTAGGACTAGATATGAAAGAGTTGAAATACAAATGGTGATTGACCCCAAAATGAATGAACAACTTAGCCAATTACTTGATTTAGGAGAGGAGGGTGAGAAAGGAAAATCAAAGTGAAATGGGAAAAAGTTAGGATTATAGAGTTGTCTTGGTGAAGGTTTTTTAAGTCAAAACGGTTAATTTAGTGGCTATGGGTGATCTAAGGGATGAATTAGTAGTTAGGGTTAGGGTTGGGTTAATCCTAAGGGTCTCCACATATTAAGCTCTCGATGCCAAGTGCAAAACAACACCGGTTCTACGATCTAGTGTGCCACGATTGTTTTTACCCTCACAAAGAAATAGAACCGATGTGAAATGGTTCTAAAGGCTCAAATTCGCACAAGTGTATTAAGGTTTGTATGCTAGGTCGTGTGACTCAACCGATGTTCCAAGGCGTAATCCTAGCTCAATCATGCAAGTCGGGGTAGAGGACTAATTCCCTAATGCAACCTAAATGACAAATCTAACCAATGGTTACCATCAAGAATCACAAACCACGCACAAACAAGCTAATGACTTGCAAACAACTCCTAATATCCCTAGCCAATTGCTATCAATCCATGCACAGAGACTTAGGTTCGAGGGTGGATTAAGCAATGTTATTCAAACGGCAATTGATACATAAGCAACCTAAAAATACTAACAAACCAAAACAACCAAAACCAACTTCACATGCATTAAAAAGTAAATCCTAAATCTAACCAAAAACCAACACAAAACATCCAATCATGCAAAAACATCAACAAACACCAACAAACATGCTAAACAAACAATCAAAAAGTGCAATATAAGAAAAAGAAAAAGAAAGGGAGAAGTCCCTTTACCCACCCCACACTTAGATTGCACTTACTTCCAAAAGTGCAATGGAAGAAGAAGAAGCAAACTAAATGGGAAAGGACAAAGGTTACCTCACATATCGGGAGCCGGTGGTGGTGGCGGCTGGTACGGCCACCCTTGGGTGGCACAGTAGCGGGAGGCGAACGCCTCGACGTTGGTGAGCTGAGCCGCTTGCCGATCAAGGCGGGGGTTCAGCCGCTGCTCCAGCAAAACCTGATGGACGGTTAAGCCTTCCAATTGCTCAATAATGCCATCCAACCGTCCTTCAATCCGCCCCATAAAATCTACCCCCACCGATACATTCTCCGCGTCCTCCTCGCCGTCTTTTCTTGCTTCACTCTCCTCCTCCTCATCTACTTCCATGGGGGCCTTTCCCCGACTTGAACCTCCTGCACTTGAAGGACCTGCAGCTGCACCAACATAGGAACAAGACAAGATTCCCTTTGAAAGCTTCTTGGGAAGAATGCTTTCGAGGTTCCTATAACAAGTATTACTGTGAAAAAAACATGCAATACAAGTCACAATATGCCCTAGTCCTAGTTCGGACTTGGCTCGGTTGTGATGATTGTATAGAGCTTCCATGACAAAGAAGCCCAAATGCACCTTAATGTCACTATGCACATGCCACAAGATCAACAATTCAAATGCATTAACCCGGTTGCTCTCAGTCTTTCCCGAAAAATTAAAGCATACAAATTTATGAACTAATTGCAACACAAGGTCTTGGATTTGGGAGGTCTTGGCAAACCGGGGTTGGTAAACCCCTTGCCCTATCAATCGCCAAAATTTCTTGGCATCCAGATTTTCGGGCCACTTGTAACCATTCCCTTCAATTCCTATACAAGCCCTAAGGCCATCAATATCCAAAGTAAGCTCGACGCCAAAGAGGCGGAAGGTCATGCTTCTAAGGCCCGTGTCCGGGTTGGTTTTAAAACTCAAGGTAGAGTAAAATTCTAGGTTTAGTTCCCTAAAGACCGGAGGGTTAGATTTCACAAATTCGTACCACCCTAGACTAGTCAACTTAGCTTTCACGCCCTCCGATCTATCTTGCACAAAAAGAAATTGCCAATCGAAAGTACGAAATGGAGTGCTTTCTGAAGGAAATAGAGTTTTGTACTTCTTACCTTCATCGTCCGAAAGTAAGGGAAAGTGACATTTGTATTTCCGGGAGAGATTTGTCAGTGGGGCCATCAATGGGTCGGTGGGCGGCGCGTCACGTGGCACCGACTCCGGTGACGGTTCCAGGGGTTGGCGAGACGAACCGTGTCTCCGATCGGCGACGGTTTTTCTCTTCATCCTACAATTGCACAAACATAAAAATAAAACAAGAATCAAAAACAAAAGAACACAAAACCAAAGAACAACTACTGTCAAAGATACAAAACCCCAAAGAAGAAAAAAAAAGTAAAATAAAACCCTATTAAGCAGTCAATCCATCAAGCCAAAAGGAGAAAAAGAACAACAATAATAAGAATAATGAATAAAAGAGAGAATAAAGCAAGAATTCATACCTGATTCAAGGAAATTGAAAAAAAAATAAAAACCTAGGGCAAAAGAATGGGGGAAAAAAAAAGGATGAGATGGAGAAGAAGAAGAAAAAGAAAAAGAAGATGAAGAAGAAGAAGAAAGTAAGAGAAGATAGGGAGAAGGGGAGAAAGGGAGGACGAAGAAGAAGAATGGAGAAGGAGAAGGATGGGTTTTAGAGAGAGAGAGTGAAAAGGGGAGAGAGAAAGTGAGAAGGTGAGAGAAAGTGAGAGAGAAGAAGGAGAAGAAGGAGAAGTGGGCGGTTATGAGAAGGGGGAAGGGGAAAAAAAAACATTAAATAGGCGGTGGAATTCCCTTGGGATTCAAAATTTGAACGCTCGGCACGCCGTGCCAAATATTCAACACGGCGTGCTGAGCGGGTTAAATGTACGTACCTGGAAACAGAATGGTGGCACGCCGGCGTGCTGCCTTGGCACGGCGTGCTGCCTTGAAATTTAAACATATGGCACGGCGTGCTGAAGTCTTGACACGGCATGCTGATCCTTTTTCGCGCAACTCCCTTTTTGGAACAGAAAGCCGGCACGTTGGCGTGCCAACTTGGCACGGCGTGCTGTTCTTTAGAACATTGATAGGCACGGCGTGCAGATTTTTGACACGGCGTGCTGGTCCTTTTTCTCACAAATCTCGCGCGGGACAGAACAGCGGCACGCGGGGGTGCTGAAGTGACACGCCGTGCCACCCTGCATACCATTACTTTGGCACGACGTGCTGAATGTGGCACGGCGTGCTGATGTCTTGTGCACACTTTTCTTCCGGAACAGCAGCCTGGCACGATTTCGTGCCACCTTGGCACGCCACGTGCCACACCCAACTGCACCTTGGCACGGCGTGCTAAGTAGTGACACGGCGTGCCACCATGAATTCTGCCAACTATTGCCTTTTTTTCACATTTTGAACACGATTTCCGATTAACTTGCTTAAGTACCTAATCCTACACACAAAAACACACAAAAACATATTAACATAAAAACTAATGTACACGGGAGGTATACGTACCTCAGTGCTATGTTTATAGTCGGAATAGCTCGACTTCTACGCCCGTGGTTTAGCATTACACATCACGAAGGAGCAAGACTTGCTTCTCCTCCTTTATTCCTCCGCTGACATAGGACTTCAACCGGTGCCCATTCACTTGTTGAATTCCCTCCGGGGTTTCAATTTCCACCATCCCAGAGGGGTAAACCTTATGCACGGTAAATGGCCCCGTCCATCGACTCCGCAGTTTGCCCGGAAAGAGTTTCAATCGGAAATCGGACAAGAGCTCCAATTCCCCTTGGTTAAAACTCTTTTCTATCACATAAGCATCAATAGGGCAAAAAGGGTCTACAAAATTACAACTTTCAACATCTAATGGATAATTCATTGAGTTATAGACGTTGAACTTTACCTCCTCATTGTGCAACCGAAGAATAATCTTACCTTCCTGGACATCTATCAGAGTCCTACCGGTTGCAAGAAATGGCCTTCCAAGCAAAAGGGGGACCGCTCTATCTTCCTCCATATCCATCACCACGAAGTCCGCGGGGAAAATAAATTTGTCCACTTTTACTAGCACGTCCTCGACCACCCCCTTTGGTCTCGTGAGAGATCTATCCGCCAATTGGAGGGTCATGTTAGTTGGCTTTGGGTCTCCCAGTCCGAGTCTCCTGAAAAACGACAGAGGCATCAGATTTATACTTGCACCCAAGTCGCATAGGGCATTGGCGATCTCCAAGTTCCCTATCCGACATGGGATAGTAAAACTGCCCTTATCTTTGAGCTTGGGTGGAAGTTTATTAGTTATAATTGCCGAACATTCCTCTGTCAAGACCACCACTTCGTCCTGACCTAGCTTTCGTTTCCCTGCAAGAAGTTCTTTAAAGAATTTAGCATAAGAAGGCATCTCTTGGAGAGCCTCAATCAATGGCAAATTAAATTCTAACTTCTTAAAAATTTCCAGGAATTTGGAATATTTCTGCCCTAGTTTATCTTTCTTCTCCCTTTGAGGATAAGGAAGTTTAGGCGCGTAGGCTCTCACTGGGTCAGGAATTTTCCCTTTTTCAGTTGTACTAGGTTCGGGTTCAAAAATCGAGTCGGGGTTGCTTACCGCTCCCGACTCTTCACTTACCTCAGTAGGTTGTGGTGGAATATCAGCATTTTGCACTCGGTCCTCCACTTGCCTACCACTTCGTAGGGTTATAGCTTGAGCTGTCTCCCATTGATTACCCTTAGGGTTCTGTTCAGTTATACTCGGAAGTGCTCCGTGAGGTCTTTCCTGCCTCTCCCTACTCAATTGAGCCACCTGCTTACCAAGATCCCTACAGTACGCTTCATTATCAGCAAGCCGAGACGAGATGTCTTTTAGTAATGACAAAATCGTCTCATCTTGCTTAGACTGTTGAGGCTGCTGTGGAGATTGATCATTAGGAATAAATGGGGCCTTACCTAACCCCTACTCACGGTGCTCATAATGGAATCCGGAAGGAGGTCTCAACACATTTTGATTGTTACTATAGGACATATTCGGGTGTTGATACCTTCTTCCGTAATTATTATTATTATTGAAGTTTTGTGAATAAGAGTTAGAGTTATTGTACCTTTGGTTTCCTCCCACAAAACTTACGTTTTCGGACGATTGGGCGAATGGGTCGCCCAATTCACACTCTTGCCCGGGATGCTCCGCTCCACATGATACACACAACACCGGTTGGTATTGTGGTCCATTTAAGTTCAGGCGGGACATCAACAGGTCCAGCTTCTTGTTTACATGGTCCATAGCTACATCTTGGTGTCCCAAATCTGCAGCTCGAACCTCATTCCTTGTTGGCGTGTCCGACTGCCACAAGGTACTCTTTCTAGCCAGCTCCGCAATCAACTCCTCGGCTTATGTAGCAGTCTTCTTAAAAATGTCCCCACCTGCAGAAGAATCAATAATGGCACGGTTAGCTGGTGTTAAACCATGATAAAACATGCTTACCTGAGTGAAACGCGGCATGTCATGGTGGGGGCAGTTCCGCAACAACCGTTGAAATCTCTGCCATGCTTCATTAAGAGTCTCCGTCCCAAATTGCCGGAATCCCATGATCTCGTTCCTTAGCTGAACCGTCTTTGATGGTGGGAAGTAGTATGCTAAGAATTGCTCCTCCAATTGGTCCCATGATGTCACTGATCCGGGCCTCAAGGATTTGTACCATTCCATTGCTCCCCCGCATATTGAAAAGGGGAACAGCTTCAACCGCACAGCATCTTAGGGCACCCCACCGATTCGGACTGTATCAGCCACCATGAGGAATCGGTCTAAGTGATCATTGGGGTTGTCACTTATTCCGCCACTGAATAGTCCGTTCCCTTGGATCAAATGGATCATACTGGACTTCAGCTCGAATTGATTGGCAGTGATGGCTGGGATAACCACTCCGGATCTGTTCCGGGGCCGATGTGGAGCCATTAGGTCTGTCATGACCATATTATCTCTATCACCACCCCTCCTTCTGTCAAACTCCTCCGGCTCTCGCCGGAGTTGCTCTTGCTCAACTCTTTCCCGGAGTTGTCTCTCCTCGTCATCAAGCTGCTGATGCTCCATTTGAACAATCTGCTCTTGGCGTACTCTACGGTTCCTGCTACACAAACGTTCAATTTCAGGGTTATAAGGTAAAAGCTCAGGATGCTGAGAGCGAGTTCGCATAAGCTAGAAAACACACACACACAGAAATTGAAGAAAACTAAATTGTAATAAATATTCACAGAAAAGAAAAATTATTTAACTATATGCACAGAAATGTTGCCTAGATCAGCAAATAGACCTTTTGCTAAATGATGCAGAAATATAAATTTCCCTGGCAACGGTGCCAAAAACTTGATGGATCCTAGGCGTAGTAGTAAAACTAAACCTAGAAACGCACAACTAAGGCAGTGTACCTATCGTTGACAAGTAATAATTCTGGTTGGTCCAGGTATCGATCCCACAGAGAAAAGAATAATCTGCAACCACTAAACTACTCGGGTTCCTTGCGTGTCCTAGGCGGAACGTAGTTTGGGTTGATTATATTAACGGCTAAATTATCCTACTCCTAGTTGATCTATTCCAGCTTACTTTGCACTTGAGTTTTGTGTTATCAATTGGTGATTTACCGACCTATGATTACTAATGGGGATGGCTTTATCAATTAATTACAAAAGATGAATTTAACTCAACAATTAATCCTTGATTATGCTCTTTCGATAATACAACCTAGCGTATCTAGATCTTTTAGGTCCTTAGCCGGTTTTCCTTGTTTAGAGGCGGTCTAATTCTAAAGATCAGAAAATAGGGGCACGTAAGTTCCACAGTGTCGTCAATACTAATGGTTTCCTAGGTGTCAATCTAGGTAATGCCACAAATATGAACTTTACTAAATTAAGATCTTATGAGACTAGACATTCATTAAAGGAATTGCATAAAGAAAAGGAATAAAAATTGAAATTAACTTGCAAACAATTGTACTAATCAAGAAAGATGAACTGAGTTCAATGTTTACAACCAAACACAATCAAATTGTGGAATCAAAACTAGTTTAATCAAATTACAAAAGAGAAGAAGAAAAACTTATGCCCTTTTGGTCCGATTAACCGGATTCCGACGATGTGAAGATGCTTGGGGTGTACCTCTATAGACGAACTCGAGTCGGAACTAGGAACGTCGCAAAAGAGGAAGATTCTAAGTAAAACTACAACCAAACGATGGTTCAAACTCAAAGAAAACAAATAGTTCAAGCTCCAAACCTCACTACAAGTTTTTGCTATCACTCAAAAAGACTGGAAAAAGATCCCTTGAAACATAGAAAATAACCTATTTATACGGCTAGGTTAAAACCAGCAAAAAGAAGAGATGAAAGTAGGGCAACAGCAGGTTTCGGGGCTCGGCACGCCGTGCTGGTGGAGTTGGCACGCCGTGCTGTGCAGAACTGAAGGCTGCACGCCGTGCTGCTGGAGTTGGCACGCCGTGCCGTGTGACTTTAGGGTTGGCACGCCACGCTAATCTGAGTGGCACGTTCTCGTGCCACTCCACTAGACTACTCCTGAATGGCACGCCGGATTGGCATGCCGTGCCCTAATTGTGGCACACCGTGCCACCTTGATTTTCAGCACTTTGAACTCTTCTTCGCCACTGATGCACCAACTTCCGGTCCGGGTCATAATACCTGTCCAAAACAAGCACAAAGAACATAACGGCACCAACGCTGCGGACCATAAAAACAACAAATAAACAAAAATTACAAAAACAACCCTAGAAAACACGAAAAATACTAAAAGTTATAAAAACTATCCAAAACATAAAAATCACAAAATATTCAAAAACCACACAAACATTCACGCAAAAGATGCTCAAAATTGCCGTTCAAACCACGAAATTGCCTAAAAGATAAGGTCAAAAACCAACCTTATCACCTTCTGTTGATTAATATTAACTTTTAACTTGTCAAAAAAAGAATTTTTTCTATCTTTTAGTGGTAAAGAGATAATTTTATCTCTTATATATTTCCAATTCAATTATAGCCTTTAAGCTAACTTGTTTAATCAAACATAATAGTATATAATTTTAATAATATAAATTAACACAAGTATCTGATATGTAATTCCACAAAACTAGAAATATCCTAGCACCCAAGTGAGTAATTAATTGGTATTCCCATTTATATTTGAGTGCTTATTTATTTATTATGAACTGAACTTTTTTTATTTTTGTAGGTTTGTTCACTTGGTGTCTGAGTTGAAAAATAGCAAGCTACCATTCAAAATTCTTCTCCTAATTTGTCCATTCCATAGCTGTAGCTGCAACGTAATTATAATCTGTAAGTTATATGTTCATTTATTATAGCATTTTCTTCTAAAACATTGATATCTTTTTATGGTTATTCTAAATTCATGTTGAATTACATGTTAGTATGTTTTAGGCTATATGCTATGTTAGTATGTAGCTGTTTTCTTTTTACTTGATATAGGCTATATGTTATGTTAGTATGTTATAGGCTATATGTTGTTGGTGTATGCCCTAGTCCTTAGATGTTGTACTCTGTTATTTATGTATGAGAACACATTTACTTCATATTAATGGAAGGCATAATCTTATATTATTGAATTACTTGTGCAATTGATAAATAAAGAGAATCCATAAACTAGCATTTGCTCATGTTTGTAGTAACATATATTGAACGAGTAAGACCATGAGTTTAAAGAATATAATTTTAAAGCTGTCCCTAGTTTGTTATAATCATGGGAATGAACATGACTAAAGACTAGTATGTTCCTTGTGAGATGGGTAGTGTCTTACCAACCATAGGAATTGGAAAGTCAATCAATGACATAGGTACATGTTAGTGAATAGTGTACTGGATCGATCCGCTGTGAGAACATTATATGGTCCAGTGTAATAAGTGTTTCTCATGTATTGCTTATACTGGATCCTTAGACCAAATATTACTACACTCCTGGATATGACCTTATATACTTTCATGTGCGCCTAACGGGCCTGAGACTAGATGCCAAGTTTGGGTCACTGGGTTTATCAGGAATCATGCTAGGACTGGGAGTGATGTGAAGGAATTGGCTATCTCTTCACTAAAGAGATGATATCACCGGCCTCTTGACGAGTGAGACTGAGTAGTGTGCGGCCGCACCCAAATAGAATGATTAATGGTTAAACAATTATTTGATTTCGTCAGTCTACTTAGATATCAAGTAAAGTCCCAACACATAAAAGGATGACAGAGCCATGCCTTGTGTAGGATACTGATATCAAATATGCAAAGGATCATATAATTGGGGGTTGTAATGGCTTGCTCGAGCCACTTATAATTTGTGAGCCAAATGGTACTTTAGGCCAATTATTAACATAGGGGTGGACCTACAAGATCACACACAAAGAAGTTTGGGTGGTTTTTATCACAGGCCGTTTAATATGTAATGGTGACATATTAATCTTTTGTGTTTGATGGGTTATATATAGTTTTTTATGGGCTTAAATAGTTAAGGTCCAACAAAATGAAATAAGCCTATATTGAGAGTTATTACTTTAATTTTTTTAAAAATTACCACATGGGTGGAACACTTTTGGTAAAAAAGCTTGTCTTTATTGTATGGAGAATTTAGATGCGTTTTCTAAAAAAAAAGGATGAAAAACCTCTTGGTTTGACAATCATAGAAAATTCTTGCCAAACAATCATCCTTTTAGAAGTAACTGTAGAAGCTTTAGGAAAAACTAATAATATGTTCAATGATGCACCACCCATTATGATAGGGGAAGAGAATTTGCAAAAGATTAATGAATTGGGCTTATTGAAAGTTAGTGAACTTGAATCAGAAGATAAGAATCAACACATATGCAAGACATGTGGGTGGAAAAAGCATAGTATATTTTGGGATTTACTTTACTGGGAAACTAAATAATAAGGCATAGTCTAGACGTTATGCACATTAGAAAGAATGTCTTTAATAATGTGTTTAATACCATGATAAATATTGATGGAAAGACTAAGGATAATCCAAATGCGAGAGAAGACTTAAAGTTATGTTACAATAGGAAATAGTTAGAAAAGGATCCTGCAACTGGGATATACCTAAAAGCTTGTTATACATTGGACAAGCCTAAAAAAAGCTCCTTTGTGAATGGGTTAAGGAACTTAAATTTCCTGACAGTTATGTATCAAACTTGGGAAGATGTGTCGATATGAAAAAACTCAAATTATTTGGTATGAAAAGTCACGATTATCATGTGTTCCTACAACATTTGTTACCAATAGCTTTTCATGAATTGCAACCTGCAAATGTTTAGGAAGATTTAACAGATTTAAGTTTGTTCTTTAAAGATTTAACATCTATGATGGTTAAGGTTGAAGACTTAGAAAGATTAGAACTTGAAATTCCCATCATATTTTGCAAACTAGAGAAAATATTTCCACAAGGTTTCTTTGACTCTATGGAACATTTGCCTATACACTTATCGTATGAAGCAAATATTGTTGGTCTAGTTCAATACCATTGGATGTATCCATTTGAGAGGTAATAAATTTTATTGTTGTTATGTTGTTATAAATTTTCTTTAAATAATAGTGTTTATAAGGATTATATTTATAGATTCCTTTGATGTTTAAAGAAGAATGTGAAAAATAAAGCTTGAGATGAAGGTTCTATATGTAACACATACTTGGTGGAGGAAGCATCGAATTTTGAGCCTCATTATTTTGAGCCTCATTTCCACACGCAACTGACAAGTTCCTTGCAATGATGAAGGTGAAGAGATAGAAGCTAATCCAGATAATTTGTCCATCTTTACTTATCTTGGAAGAGCATTTGGAAATTTAAAGGCAAGGTTGTTGTCTGAAGTTGAATATAATGTTGCTCAAACATATTTACTTTCAAATACACCCAAGGGTGATGATTTTAAGGAGTGAGTAAGACAATGTTGTATTACTAAATCTTATTACTAACTTGTATTAGTTAGTGGATAATCATTTTTCATACTTGTAGGATGTATATCTCTCGGTTAAGAGACCTAACCCATCAATTAGCGAGGCAAAAATTGATCTGGATCTTGATAAACATTTCACTGATTGGTTTTGAAAATATGTAAGTGATATGTTTTAAATACTTACCATGTAAGTTCAAATCTACTATGTCTAAAGCTCGAACAAAAAATAAGATAAATAACAAAATTTGACTTAATTGTTTTGTTTTTGTAGGATGGTGATAATGTTATTGAAAATAAGTTCATAGCAAGCTAGCTCAAGGATCTTTGAGAATTGTAAAATCATATCTAGTTTTATTTTTTATATGGTTATAGATTTCACAGTGCTTCAAATGGTTTAAGAAGATCAACAATGAACAGCAGTGTTTGTATCAAGGGTGAAAATTATAGTGAAACTTCAAGTGACTATTATGGAAGATTATTGAGATTCTCAAGTTGGAATATCCTACACTGCCAATCAAAAGGATTGTATTATTTAATTGCGAGTGGTTTAATCCAATGACTAATGTTGGTGTGAAGGTCTATGATCATTTTAATGTAGTTGATGTCAACATCCGATGATGATTTAACAAATACGAACCTTTTATACTAGCAATGCAGGGTGCTTAAGTGTACTATGTGCACGATCCTAAATTAAAATGTGACAAGATAGATTGGGTTTCTATTTGTAAGGTGAAACCAAAAGGAGTAACCGAGGTTCCAGTTTTGTCTACCAATATAACTGATACTGAAAATGTTTCTTACTAAGATGATAAGGTTGAAGGTCATATGCTTGATGTAACTCAAGTAAAAGATGAATTAGAACTTTTAAGTGATGATAGAGAAGAACAAATCGTGACAGATCAAACAAATTTTGAAACTAAATTAGAAGATATAGAAATGGAATTGGTATTAGATGATAATAGAAGCAACACAGATGAGGATGAAGTTGAAGATTATGAAGACAATTTTAATGGGTCTGGTTAATAGCACATAGGTGTTGAAAGTTAAATGTTTATACTTCTAGGTTTTCTTTTACTAATGATGAAAAAGAAATTGTTATACTTTCATTGAGTTTATCTGATTAGAAGTTAAATGTATCTACTAATTGAAATATAAATATGTCACAATACTTTATTTTTGATCTATTTTATTTCTGCTCCACTCCCTCTAATTGTAAAGTTAATTTTATTTATTTTGTGCAGTCATGACTAGTGGACCAAGGCATACTAATGGACGTATAGCTAGAGGTAGAGGTAGGGTAGATGGTGATGTTGGCTATCGGATTAGATATATTACATCTAATGCAGAAGAAATCAAAGCACATGCTATAAATATTGTAGTTTTGGATATATAGCAAACAAATAACGTTGATCAGAATAATCATCAAGGAAATGTTGCAAACTAAAATAATCAGCAGGGCAGATCAAAATGATGTGGTTGACAAACAAAACACAGATGATGATGAAGATCTAATTCAAAACATGAATGCAGAAGAACAACAACTTTTGAATGGATGAAAAGTTTTTACGCTTAAAGGCAATACGTAAGTATTATTTAGGTCTAATGATAGTTGTGAGCATGGGTTTTTCCCGGTTTCGGTGATGAGAGTCCCTTGATTACCTGTGGACTGGACAAGCTTAAACGGGACTTGAAAGCGACCGTAATGCTGCCTGGGGAAGCTCAAATGACCCAAGAACCTGGTTATCCGTGATCCAAAACCCTCGGAAAGGTCTCCCGAGAGGTCTCTAGGGTTTAAGGTGCATGACTGAGGTTTCGCCTTTTCGCTCCAGCCTTTGCTAGAGCTGGGCGGCTCTGGTGGGCAAGATAGGTTGCCTTGCAAAGTCAGGCAACCTGTCTTGCGGAGATGAGGTATGGGCGGAAGAGGATTTTCAAATGGCCATTTATTGCAAGAAAAGAAAGGAGACACAGGAGGCAGATAAAAAAGGAAGAAAAAGAGAGAAAGAAGGACTTTTAGACTTTTGGTTCTGAAGAAAAAAAACACAGAGAGAAGAAAAAAGAAAGAGAAAGAGAAAGCAGAAAGAGAGAAAGAAAGAAGAAGAAGAGAGACCGAGAGGGAGAGCCAAAAACAAACCCCATAAACTCCCTCATTCAACCCTAAAACCAATCTTTAAGCATTAACAACACAACCAACAACTTCTACGGATTATTTCGGGGTGATTTCAGGTCATTTCGGATCGTTGAAGGATTCGGCCGATTGTGTCCTAGGAGGCATTCCAAGCTTTCAATCCGTTCTTTGGACGTTTAAAGTATCCGAACAACATCCAGGTAACTCTAAGAAACCCTAAAACTTGTCTGCATTTAATTTTCTATGCGTTTTTGTCATTTTTGCCGAAATCTGGAAAATGGTCTTCCCACCATAGCTGTACGGCTATGTTCCTCAGGAACACAGCTGGCCGGCTATGTTTCTGATGAGCAGAGCTGGCTGGCTCTAACCCAGAACCGGCCGACCCTATTCTTCAAGGACAGATCCCCGATCTGTCCCAAACGGCCGAAACAGCCCGTTTTCCATTTTGATTTTTTCTGTTGGGGTCACTTTCGGCCCAGAATCATTAGTATGTATTTGTATTTTGACTTTCTAATTATTATACATATAGATAATCGGGGTTTTCAGTATTTTTCGGGGTTTATTTTCCATGTTTCGAGGTCGTTTCATCCAATTCGGATCCATTGTCCAGCATTTGCGGACCCCCGAATCCCATAAAATCCCCGGAAAATATTGAAAATAAGTGAAATAATATTTTTAAAAATGTTTTTGGTGTGTTTAATTGCATTTTGGACCCTAGATGGAATGTGTATTTAAGAACCCACACGAACGGAACCCCGAGTTCCGGGATAACCGACCCACAAAATGGAAATTTGCATGAAACCGAGCCAAAAGGTTTTCCAAAATTGATTTTCCAGAAAAATCCACAGGGCGTTTCAAAACCAATTTCTAGGTCTAACCTGTCCGACTGGTCGGGTCTAACCTATCCCCCCTAAATGCATGCTCCCTTATCCTAAAATCCCCATTATGTCCTGATTTGAGTCCTACTTGTGTTTATAATATAAACTGCACTAACCGGTCTGTTTTGCAGCATTTATTTTTATTTTTGCTGTATTTAATAGATTAATTCGTGTACTTAGGCAGTTGTATTTTTAGATTCTCGTGTACTTTAGGCGATTGTAAAAGTGAGAATGAGAGTTTTATATTTTATTCAATTTGGTTGTATAATCGGCCTCCATTATTCTTTTATATATTTGTGTGAATGATTTAATTTCCCGCAATTTATTTTATGCATGTTGGCTTAGCATCGGCTTAATAAAAATAAACAAATTGGGGTTAGAAAAGATAATAAATTGAATAAATATGGCTTTATAAATAATAAATGAATACAAGCTTGAAGTTAAGTAGGTAAGTTTCCCGAACCCTGAATCTCTGGATTAGGTACAGTTGTCTACGCTCGGTAGGGAGCTGTACCGGAATTTCCCGGATGAGCTGATCCGGGTGGTAACTCTGTCACTGATCTCGAGATTTAGGTTTCGAGGTCTTTAAGTAATAAAACGGAAAAATATTTTCTACAAAAGGAATTTCCCAAATTAAATCAATAATTTTCCCAACTCAAGATAAACAAAATCCGATTTTCCCAAAACATCACTAAACAATTAAATTTCTTTATTTTCTTTTTCCCCGATTCGCTTCGCTGCATCCCGCTTTTTAAAAGGTCGTCTGCTCACAGTGGCGACTCTGGTGGGGATAATGTTTCTTAAAATGTTTTTCTTAAAAACTTAAGGAACTTAGGCAACTATTAAAATATAACCTCGCTTGTATTCGTTTATAAATTTATAAACATCATATTTGTTCATACCTTTGCATATCATGACATTTTCTTTTTCTCAACCCCTCAAATACACTGATTTCACCCTGGTTTATCCAAGAAGGTGGCCTACCTCTACCGCCAGGATTGGAGACACCCGACTGGGTAAACCACTCAAAGCAACGCATGACCTTACATCGTGTTCTACGGTGGGGAAGTGTTTATTCGCTATGGGAGCCTGTACGACCCTTGTTTTTGACTTTGGCCCACATGTAATGGCTTAGTAATTTCCACTAGGGTTACCAAAATATAAATTAAAATTGAACAATCGAGTGTACACCTTTGGTATCCCCCGTTGATGCTAAAGCGACCCAACACCTAGGAAGAATTGTGAAACTAATCGAAAGGAGAAATAAGGTTGGAAGGGAGCACATATTTTTTGAGTGTGCTAACATTTGTTCTGTGTTGTTTTTCCTTTACTTTTTACCTTTCATAAAGCATCCAAAATGCATAATCATCTCATGTGCTATTTTTGATCACATTTTTGTGCAGTCATCTTTAAATACATATGTATATGTGTGACATTTACGCTGACCACATCTTTGTGCAGCCATGACATTTTACTCGTATGACATGCATATGCATCCTGTGTGCCAACATTTCCATGAAACATACACGACATCATTCCACGTGTCACACATTCTAACCACGTTTTCCTGCAGCTGCTTACATGTTTGTGTGACATACGCGTCCATTCCATCTCATTCCATCTCACCTATTTGGGGACATTCTAAGAATGCCCATCATAATCATTTCATTTCATCCCATGTCGGGTACCCCAAAACTACTCGATTTCCGCCTGTGCACCGAATTGTACCCGGCCATTTCACAAAATATTATATCATTCAATAGTAGACCGCAATGGTCCTAGATTTGCTTCCATGTGACAGTTCACACGATGCCATTACATGACATCCTATTCATTCATCATGGGTGTCCGGGTGACGCCAAGTCCTGTTTGTGCATTATGGTTCATATTGAACCATTTCATAACATTATGAAATCATTCGAGGTGCTCCCCAAGCACCGGATCAGTACACATATAGGGGCATTCCATAATGTTATCAAATCACGCAAGGTGTTCCATGAACACTGAACCCCTGTCCGTGTCTCGAGTTACACGCGACTTTCCTGCAACACCATTTCATATCACATTGCTTGAAAAGCATCAGAACTCTGTTCGTGGGGCAGTTCCCATGCGACCATTTCATTTCATGCTATCGACCTACAATATGTCGAACTCTGCCCGTGTGCCAGCTCACACGTGGCCATTTCACGATAATTCATTAGGTGCCCCAAAAGCACCGACTTTCTACCCATGTGACGGTTCACACACGGTTTCCTTTGTATTATTCTTGCACAGCATCGGGCATTCTTAGAGCATCCGGAATAAACAATTCACATCCATTATTGTCTTCATTCACGAAACATCAAATGCACACAATCATCTGTATGTTTTGTATAATCATTCCTAAGGCACCAACATTTGTGTAGCATTGATACTAACTGTATTCTTCTGCAGCTATGATACTTTATTCACATGCGCCATACGCATATTGTGTTAATATTTCCATGAAACATGCAAGGCATTAATTTGTGTCTGTGTTAGATGTACTAATCATGCCTTTGTGTCTCTACGACGCTTTAGTTGGGTGACGTATGCATTCGTTCCTTGCATGCACGACATCACCTCATATGCCATGCATCCTAACCACATTTTTCTTCAGCCATCTGCATTTTGGATGACATATACCTTTGTTCTTTGCACGCACGACATCATCTTGTATGTCCTGCATCCTAACCACATCTTCTGCAGCCACCCGCATTCTGTGTGACATGTGCATTCACACCATTTCATGTCATTACTCCTAATAAAGGACATTCCAAAGGTCCCCCGTCATAATCATTTCATTTCATAACAAGTGTCCCAAAGTCACCTGTGTTTTGCCTGTGCCTTGGTTTGCACTGGGTCATTCCTCCGTATCATTCATTAGGAGACCACAACGGTCCTAAATCTATGATTATGTGGAAAGTCACATGATAAGCATTACACTACATCTCATCTATCTGTTTGTTCCCGCAGTCAGTGGGATACCGAGATCTTGCTTGTATGTCGTGATCCGAATCAGATTGCTCATAACATTATCAAGTCATCCAGGGTACTCCATGAGCGCCCAGTTAGTACACATATAGGGGCATTTCATGACACTGCTAAATCATGCAAGGCGTTCCACGAGCGCTGAATCTTTGTCCGTGTCTCAAGTTACACGTGACTTGTCTATAACATCATTTCATGTCAGATGCATCAAAAGCATCAGAACTCTGTCTGTGTGTCGGCATACACGCGACCATTCCATAACATCCATTAGATTCCTCAAAAGCATTAGAACTTTGTCCGCGTGCTGGCCACGCGTGACCATTTCATGGCATCCACTAGGTGATCCAAAGGCACCGAACCTATGCCCCTGCGTGGGATCACACGTGGTCTGTTTGCATTGCCTTTTTGCATAGCATAGGGGCATCCGCGGAACGTCCAAAATATATAATAAGGTGAATCATCTTCATTCCTACCTTCACCCATCTAACACCATTTAATCGCATCAACCCATGACTATACATCTTATTCAACACAAGGCGCTCCCCAAGCACCGAAAACTCGGCTCACGTACCACGCACATTATCTCATGCCATTTCATCACATAAAAGCCTAAGGTGCTCCTTAAGTGCCGAAAAAACAATTCGCATGCTAAGCACTCTGTTCTATCTCACCTCATATCATGCTTCATAATCCAAGGTACCTCCCGAGTGCTGAAGATCATGTTAGATCATCATGTGCATACACACCACTACAACATTTAACTCTCCTCGAAAGCAATGTCTTGCTTCGACCAGTGGACACCCAAGTGTGTCATTCTTCTCGGGGGCATAACTATGCACCCTATTGCAAGCAATGCCTTACTTCGATCCTTGGACACCCCAGTGTGTCATTTCTTCCTGGGGGCATAACTATGCACCCTTGTAAGCAATGCCTTACTTCGATCCGTGGACACCCCAATGTGTCATTCTTCCCAGGGGCATAACTATGTACCCTTGCAAACAATGCCTTGCTTTGATCCGTGGACACCCCAGTGTGTCATTTCTTCCCAGGGGCATAACTATGCACCCTATTGCAAGTACTACTTGCTTCAACCCGTGGACACCCCAGTGTGTCATTCTTCCCAGGGGCATAACTATGCACCCTATTGCAAGTACTACTTGCTTTGATCCGTGGACACTCTTGAGTGTCATTTTATCCATATGGTGTATATTTATACACCATGTTTTATTTTAGCATGCATCATCCCCACCGGCATCCATTGCATCTGTATGGTCGAACTCCAATAATATAGCATGACATGGCATTACATGACATTGCATGTGCAACTCACCATCCATGCATGTGCATAACACATCACACATATTCATACATCCATTGTTCCCTGTTTGGTGTCTGCCACGTATACACCAGTCGACACTGACAAGTGCTCTCATCAGGGGAAAGGACCTTAAGAATGGCCGACCCACGGAACGTCAATGCCATAAAAGATATGGTAGAAGACTATGTCGCTTCATCTCGATTCTGAAAGGCAGTCGGGAGGAAGCAGCAACAATGTTGAGAGAAATGTTGGGGGGTGATCTTGACAGAATAAAGGAGCTGACTGCGAGATGCGCTGAGCTGGAAGCCCGGGTGGCAGAACTCGAAAGGAAAATAAGGGACATGATGAGCACGAACTCCAATGTTGGTATGGATAAGGAGCAGAACACCAAAATCGTCGACACTCCTCCTCAACACCTTAGAAAGCTCTCTCACCAAAATTTGGGCTTATCAGGGTCGTCCAATGAAAGAAAGTTGGAAAGACCTCTTGACACCAATGCCAACATTGATTCTGCTTCACGACAAATCCAGAGTTCGCCTCCCGGAGACACAGGGGCAGTCGCATCCTCTAAACCTCGTTCAGTGACCAGACTATTCACTATCTGCAGAAAGATGGGCTTGTTACAGAATGCCCGACCATATGTGGCGCCAACGCCGGAACAAAAGGGAAACTACTGCAGCTATCATGTAGTAGTAGGCCACCGGACTGATGAATGTGTCGCTCTGCGAAGGGAGATCCAGAAGCTGGTCAACGAAGGAAAATTGAGGGTGTCGTCTGCCTCTAACGAGCGATCAGGGGCAATCAAGGAGACCACCAATGAAATTCCTCAATCCTTCCAGGGAGAGGAATATGATGAAGAGGTATAGGGTCTGATATGACGAGAACGGGGCAATGGTACTGAAGTCGAGGCAATGACTAGTCGGGGGTTAAAAAAAAACCCTCGGAGATGTCCTTTTCATAAGGAACTCATTTTTATTGCTACGATGTATTAATATCATTTTGAATGCAGTGCATTTTGTTATCTTCTTACTTATGTGGTGATTGCATGTATATGGCATTGCGCATGCATTTGATCATCTAACATGACATGTCAAACACACATAATATCAAAATGTATTATATTAATCTGAAAGCTATAGGAAACTTAAAAGTGAATCTGGACCTGTCCGAACTCTCTCTTGAAAGGTGAGCTTGTGAGATAAATAAAATGATACGATGGTACCACTTCCGCTGAGGCATCTGCTGATTCAACTCAATAATCCTTTAAAGACATTACCAGTCCTGCCCTAAAGTTTCAGCTGCAATGGCACATACGATGCCCAAATGTTTCTAAACCGAAAGCCATCTTTGAAATTCCAAATCCTACCCAAAAAACCAAGAAGCCCTCCTTGAGGCACCTGAACCAAGAAAGCCTTCCTAGAGGCAAAACCAAATCAAAAGCCCTCCTTAAGGCACCCAAATCTAGAAAGCCCTCCTAGAGGCAAAGCCAAATCTAAAACCCTCCTTGAGGCACCCAAACCAAGAAAGCCCTCTTAGAGGCAAAATCAAACCAAAAAGCCCTCCTTAAGGCACTCGAACCAAGAAAGCCCTCCTAAAGGCAAAACCAAATCAAAAGCCCTCATTGAGGCACCCAAACTAAAGAAAGCCCTCCTTGAGGCACCCAAGCTGAAGAAAGCCCTCCTTGAGGCAAAATCAAATCTTAAAAGCCCTCCTAGAGGCCATTAAATCCAAAAAGTCCTCCCAGAGGCAAAACTTAACCCCATATCCAAGGGGGCATTCCAAGCCAAAACCCTAAAACTAAAACTCCCCATTCGCCAAAAATCTCCAACCCGTGGGGAATTCAAATGGTTTTCATCACCCTCGTCACCCATCATGTGTAAAATGCTGAAGCAGTTTTGGTTGTAGTGTATACATTATCTTGTTCGTGTGACATTCATATGTACATGACATTACGCATGCATTGTTCATCCAAAAAGCATATCAAACACACTTGACATGCATGAGTTTGAATGTAGTAGGAAAACCAACAGATAGTCACGGTTAGGGTTTGGTTAAAAAAAAAATACAAAAAGGGGATCTCATAGCATTAAAGAGTAATCTTCAGCTCCCGACATTGTCAGATCCTTCCCTCCTATCTGTGAGAGATTTGGACTTTCTTGTCTTCAAAACCAAAGCTCTTTCCTTTTCCTTTTCCAATTTCTTCCACACCTTCAACACCCTTTGTCTTCCGTTTACCACCCAAACCACCAACACCTATTTAACAAAAACTTTTTTCACTCTATTCTCTGAACTGACCTTGTGAAGCCTTATTTTCCACCATCAATCTAACAAGAAATTGAACCCTAATGCTGTTCCATATTCGCATCATCTCATTATCAAAAAGGTGACAGGGGCCTATGACAAAGTACTGACTCAATCAGTCTTTGTTTATCATCAACCTGTACCAAATTGGGGATTCTCTTCAACCTAAACCCCCAGACCAAATATTTCATCACCTCAAACTAACAGGAAAGGCCTTGATTTCATGACAGAGAAAGGATTTGAATATAAGCCTGCTTCAATTGAGCTGGAGTTTGCCATTGTTTAAGCAATTATTGAGGCACTCCTAAGTAACCACTATTATCGCCCAGCAAAATCCACACTATAGCCTATGCTGGATTCAACCGAGCAAGAGATGGTTCTGTTGAGCAAAAATGTGCTAGGAAGAAGAGGAGACTGAGATCTACCCCTATGAACTTCACCAACAGTGTTGGAGCAACTAGGTTTTACAAAGCTTTCAACAATCATGAATGGTATGTTCCAATCAACAGAAAGACTTACAAAGCCTGTTGTGCTAATATTCAGAGGAAAGTTGCATTTACCAACCAGTTCAAGAGCTCAGTCTTTAGCTGCAGTAGAAGTGACTACTTACCAGTTGTTCTTTCATTTCCTAGCCATGGTGTGCCTTGCACTAGGGTTATTGTAGTTCACAGACAAAGAAAACCACAATTAACTCAAGTCATTCTGAATCAGGCCATACCTTGAAGGACTAAAAGCTGTGTCCATCTTTGGCAACCGTGTGTGAATTGGAATCTGGGGTGAATTGAGGACATGAATATAACCTCCTACCTTAGGAGATTTCAGTGGTTAATTGACTCCATCTCAGGTTGTCTACTCGACAGTGGTAGCTCCATCCAGCGGCCAGCTGTACACTTTGGTAACCTGCTATTAGCGTATCCCCAGCGGATCTTCCAAAAAAAAAAGTGTAATGAAGGGACTTTGTATCTCTTTATTTTATAAAATTTAACTTTGCATGGTTCCTGGCTCCAAGTTAGATCTATTCTCTTTCAATTTAAAGCTGAAAATTTCATAAGACTAGTACTAGAATATTAATAATCTATCTTTTGTTGTGCAGTGTTTTTGCTATGATCTTATAAATGATTGGCATAATTTTTTATATATATCAATTGTGATTATATCGAGAATTATATATTTTGTATTTACTATGCTTTAAATTTGAGCTATGGCCTTGCATTCAGCTGTACTTGTTAATTCTCACTCAAGTTAATGGTAAGGTTATTAGGTTTTAACTTTCAGCTCAGTTTTCTACATGAAAAATACAAATGAATGTTACATATTAAGTTTTGCCTCTTCCAAGTTTATAAACGATTGATTTCTTAGCTCTTCTAAGTTCATTACAATCATGTGGTAGTACTGTTTTTGCACTTGAAATTCATATACTAATTGAAACTCACATGAATTGTCGTGTTGTAGATTTTTATCATCTGATTGCGTTGCTCGAGCAATTCGGGCAACCTTTAAAATTAGAATTGATCTAGCAAGAGCAATTTGGAGGAAAGTATCTCGAGACATAAAGAACTATCACTTCAAAGAGTTTAGGGTATGTTCTTCTTCCATTGGTAAATAGAGAAAAGGGTAGTTCTCTAAAGTAAAAAAGGTGTGTAGGACATGTCACTAATACTTGACAGTTAATTGAATTGGTAATATTATTAGCTAAGTGATTCATTTCTTAATTTAAATATTAGAAGTTCCCAAGTTACTTCAACAAACATGATTTCTGATTTGCGAGTGAAGTTCATAAATTTTTTTAAAAGGTTTACCATTGGGAAGAAGGTATGGCGGCAAGGGTTAGGGCTACATCGAACACAAAGGACTCAACGCGTTATTTTGATTTGCTAAGTGAGCATAGAAATAATCACATAAAACTTTAGTTTCTACAACAAAACATATAGGATGAATGGAGTAAATATTAGAAGAGTGATGAATTTAAATGCATATCGGAAAGGAACGTAGAGAAAAAAAATTGAAAAAGTGGACTTGGTCCTCCCAATCTTACTAGAGGCTTTGTTAGTGTTGTAGAGCATAGCAGAAGACTTGTAAGTATTCTTCAAAATGATGAATTTAGTTTGTTTTTTTAGCAGAATTGGTTTTTTATAAGTCTAAAAATGGATGAACAAAACATCTTGTTTTGAATGGTATTGTATGACATTTATACCTTCATTGCATAAGAAAAAAAAGATGGGTCGACCTACTACTTATCCTGAGCTTTTTGTACACACGCATACCAAGAATGGTGATGGTAAATCTTTTGTGGATGCCAAGGCAAAGGCAGTTTGTATGAGTTATGTTGTAAAAAAAACCTTCAACTTGTATCCTTTTTCAATATATCTATATGTAAAGAATTGATTGTCTACATCAAATTATAACTTTTTTAGGTTCGCATGATGACCATAAGCCAGCAGCAAGAAGAAGCATTTAAGGAAATAGATGAGAATCATATTTACTTAAAAGGCTGCAATTGGAAAGAGAACTTACTATATGTATGGTCTTGGAGTAGTTGGCTATGAACATTGCAGAAATAAAGAAAAATATGGTTCAAGTAATACAACTATTAATGTTTAGTCCTAATCAAACTAAAAGTAGAACTAATTTTAATTGATAAACTTTGAGTACTTTACTTATGATGAACATTGCATGCATCTAATCTAAAATTCATACTGTTGTTGTTTCCTTTTTTAATTTATACTTATTGCAAAATCAATTAAAAAATTGTCACAAATGCAAACGGTATAGATATGGTATCAAGAAATCTATCTAAGAATCCATTTGCAAATACAAGATTCTTGCGTTATGGAAATATAAATATATATATATATATATATATATATATATATATATATATATATATTGCCACGCAAAAAAAAAAAAAAAGCTTCTTAGTTTTTCCCCGTTGATTCTCTGGTTTTGCAAAAGACATTCTAGTTTTTGATATCAAATTAACTTTATGTTGATTATATGCTTCTCAAGTTTTAAGCATGTCCTTCATAGGAACATCATTTAATGAGTCCTTTGCAACTCAATATCTTCATCTATGTTGTCTACATTTGTTGTATTTAGTGTTTATAAATTGCAGATTTTGCTATCACTATTGCAAAATGATACTACTAATTGCTATGAATTATGGTTTTCCTCTATTCAGGTTTTTTACATTTTAGGCTCCTACTATTTAACAACTTGTGATGCTATTCTTTCTTAATGACTAGCAAAATTATATTGCCTATCGGTACGTATTTTGGTGTTATTCATCTTCAGGCTCATATTTTGTCGTCTTATAAACAGTTGATTTTGCGTAACATGGAAGAATTATTGATACTAGATTTTATGATGTCAAATTATAGAAAACTTGATTATAAAGTTATTAGTTCTAATTAGTTACATTACATAGATGCTAAATATGTTAAAGTTGTCAACTTTTTGTTATATTTTCTTACCAATGTTGTAATGTTGATTATCTTTTGTTGATTAAATAATTATAATTAATACAGGTTCTACATGTACTGCCTATGCAACTAAATTGGAGAATGAAGTTAAGGAATTGAAGCAAGTAGTGGGTAATATAACTGAACAACTACAATAAACAAATCAATGAATGGAAGATCATGTGCGGGAACAAGTTTGAGAGATGATGGTTAACATGTCTCAATCCAGCCCGAGTACCAATAGATCACTCTTGCCACCATCTTAGTATGTTATGTTTACTCTTTATGCACATGAAATTTTATATTTTTCTATTAGAGCATCAAACTTCATATTTTGATGAGTTAACCGCATGAACATACTTACGATTGTTTTGTTTAAATTTTAACCTATGGATGATGGTAAATATATATTAATTATAAACTTTTCTTTTGTTTTAAATTAGATTTTTATTTGATTTTATATTTTCTATCGGCAACAATTTAATATTATTTTATTCAAGAATGCTGTCAATTTTATTATGATAACAAAATATTTTACCAAAATTCGTATATTTACATATTGCAACGACACATACAAAGGCGACATAGTGACGACAAGCTACTTTCAATATTTGAGCGACATGTTCACTTCCAATAGCAAAATTGTCTTACATTCTGTCAACATAGTGACGACAAATATATACCATCAACATAGCAATGACAACTTCGCAACAATTTTTCCCCATAAAGATTCTCGCTATGTTAAAAAAATATGGATAGCAATGACATATCGACAACAAAATACTTCAGCGTCACGATAGCAATGACAAATGTCAGCTCAATATTTCACACCATGATATTGCACGGCAAAGTGAATGGACATATACGTCCACATAGTGATGACTGGTATAGCATCGAACTAGCGACGACTTTGGTGTCTTCATCTGGCATCAACATGAGAACTGAAACACCTAATAGAATGGACATATCAATGGTAATGTTATGGCTATTAGGAGGAAACGGCTTTTTATCGCTTCTAAATTATTACCATCAAAGCTTCTGGCTTGGACAAGATTTTCATCACAATGTCGACGTAAATAAATTTTCCATCACAATGTTGTCGCTATTTTTTGTTTAGCAATGACTTTTTGTCGTCGCTATTTAGCATATTTTTAGTGGTGATATTAACATTGCTTATACAATTTTAGGAAAGTTTCTCTTGTCTCATTTCTTATATGACATGCTTTCCTACACCTCCATTCCCTATGAGTGACACTAAATAATTGCATATCAACTATCAAACACACACTTTGAGCATAGATAGGATGAAATTTGTATGGTTGAGGTACAGTTAGGATTAGGATTTCTTGATTGATAAGTTCAAACCCAAATATGGACACTTATGACTGGAAATTAGGATATATGACTTTGTGCGTATGACCAAAACTAAGATTACTCCATGTTACTCCTTACTAGAACCAACCTTGAACTTTTGGTCCACTAATTGCAATTCATTCATCTTCCCAACTGGACAAATGTCTATTACTTTGAGACATGCCATGGCACTAATGAGACTGTCCTTGCATGGAGAAGAAGTTCCTAGCTGAGTTCCAACAACTGACCTTTCGCAAATTCAAACCACTAATCGTTATAGATGCTAGTACTCATCAATCTTTTGTTGCGAGGAAATTAGAGGTGAAAACACTATCTGATGAAGATCATGTCCATTTTCTGTGGATCCTATTATGCCAATTTATCTCTGAGCTGTTGGGAGGACCCCCCACTCTTGGTTGTTTCTATTTTGCAAAGGTTCTTGCTACTAGAAGGAAACTTGCTTTGGGCATAATGTTTTTGGCTTCCATTTTTTACCATGAGAAAGTGTCCTTTCCATAAAATCTAAAGGGGCATGTGGCCGTTACAACTTTGGTTATTTGTGTATTTCCTATCTCTTAAAGACAGATCAACGATTTAGACTTTGGGGTTTCTTAGTATTGATCTAATGTTATGTTCATCATCTATGAATATGCAAGATGTGGTGCATTATTTCAAAAAACTGATGCTCTCTAGCTTTGACAAGTTCTTTTTGTTTGATGACATTGATAGTCACAGCTTCTTGCCTCCCCCTGTTAGGCTTTATCATGAGGAAATAGGACAATACCGTAGGATATGGAAATCTTTTTTTTACTACTTTGATGTTGTACTTTGGAATCTCTCTCTAGCAGAAATCAAGATCTCCAAATACTTATTTCGTTTTGTATGCACCTTGTCTTCGGTCTAGGCAACTTGGGTTTGTACAGATGATTGCTGGGCAGATTACATTTCCATTAATAGTTCAGCAGTGTGAAATTTTCTAACCATGATATTGATCATGATTCACTTTCTTTTCTAAAAAGTGAAAATATAACCCAATTAGAAGTTACTAGACAACAATTTACACCTTACTTCAATCTCTGGTGGGAGCAGCTAATTGATGTTTGCATCCCTCCTTTAAGTACGCTTCATATCTTTCTTTGTTTTTTGTGCCACTATGTTTGTTTAGTTCTTAACATTCTTTCAATCTTCTGTAGGTGCTAATAGTAAAGAACTAGTTGCTCCTGTTTACAAAAAACCCAAAGCTTTAATTTCTTTTATGAATATAGCAGATGATAAAAGGGATGAGGAAGAAAAGCCAATCCCTTTGTTTGGCATGCAAACCAGGAGATCGAGCCGTGACCACTGCATTGAATTTGGTTTCACTAACACACCTTTTGATCCTATTGATCTTGCCCAAAAGAATCCGAAGAAGAAGCTGACATTGAATCAAAGTGACTAAAGAGACTGATGATCTAACAAAAAATACTGGCGATCCTACATCAAATACAAATAAAGAGGAATATGAGCCTAGTGAGGCAACAATTCAATAAGACAAAGCTAGTGAGAAGGAGAAAGGAGCATCTGGAAATCTTTTTAATGAAGCTTTAGTTTGGAATTTTCCTCGGTTTGGTTTAGATCATGCTTCCATTACTATTAATATGTTAGGGATAGCTCATCCTTCTGCTGATCGACCTTTCAGATTCTAATCTGCTTGGGCTTTACGTGATGGTTTTTAGGATTCTGCTTATTACTGCTGGGACTGGAATGTAAATATTTCTGGAGATTTGCCAGAACTTACTTTGAAGCTCAAAGATTGGAATTGTAAGGTTTTTGGTAACATTTTCTATAGGAAGAAAAGGATTATTGCATGGCAGAATGGGATCCCGAAGCAACTTGGGTTTTGTGTCTCTCTATTTCTTATTGACCTGGAAATTAAGTTACTTGAAGAGTTTGATGAAGTGTGGGGGACAGGAAGAGGTTCTGTGGTTTCAAAAGTCGAAGGAGAAAGTGATCAAATTTGGTGACAAAAACTCTAAATTTTTCATACTTCTATTATTATTTGAAGGTAACAGAATAGAATTGTGGGTCTTATACACTTGAATGGTACTTGGATTTGGGATGAGGATCGTTTAAAGAGTATGACCATTTGTTTCTTTTCGACTTAGTACAAGGAGGAGAATAACCATCATCCCTTGTTGTAAACATAGACCAATTTTCCTGTTTGTAGTAAGCTTAACAGTGTAACTAGTGATCCATTCATTAGAATTTCTATAGTGAAGAAGTCAACAATGTAGGTTTTTGAGATGAACCCGTATAAAGCCCCAAGGGCTGATGAATTCTAAGCTATCTCATTTTAGAAAATATGGGATATTATTGGACCTTAAGTCTATGACAATACCTTACAAGTGTTCAATAGAGGGGCTAGTTCTGACTTGATTAATGAGACCCTGACAGTTTTTATTCAAAAAGTTCCAAATCCGAAGAATCTTACTCAGCTTCATCCAATCAGTCTTTGTGATGTCTTGTATAAGACAATTACTAAATGTATTGTCAACATTTTGAACCCTATTCTAGGGGATTCCATTAGTCTAATACCCGTAGTTTTATCCTGGGGTACCAAATAATTGATAATATGTTCTCCTTAATAAAGTGGTTCATTCGTTTGCTAAGAAGGAGACGAGGAAAAGGAATATGGTCTTACAATTGGATATCAAAAAAGCTTATGATTGCATTAGTTGGAGATTTCTTTGTGATACTCTTTCATTTTGGCATTAATGAATCATGGGTCAATCTTGCTATGAGTTTTATGTCATTGTTTAAGATGTATATTGTTTGGAGCGGCTTTAAGACTATGGAGGTTCACCTTATATGGAGGCTTCCACACTGAGTCCTCCTCTCTCCCTATTTTTTTGTTCTTTGCATGGAGCACCTTAATCATTTAGCAGGAGATGCAGTTGACAATGGGTCATGGAAACCAATTAAATTGACTCGCCATGGCCTTCCTCTAACACATGTACTCTTCATAGATGATGTTGTCCTCTTTGTCAAACCTAACATCCAACAAATTAATGTTATCAAGTTTCTTCTTGTTAAGTTTGTGAGTCCTTAAGGCAGTGAGTGAGCCTTCATAAGTCTTAGATCTTCCTCTCTAAATATGTTTCAACTACTCTCGCAGATTCGATCAGTTTGATCTTAAGATTCAGGTTGACTAATGACCTTAGAACTTTCTTAGGGACGCCTCTAATCTCTAAGAGAATTACTAAAAATACTTATATAGGGGTCCTAGATAAGGTGAGTAGTCGTCTTGCAGGGTGGAAGTCTTTGCAATTGTCCATCACTGGGCATTTTACTTTCATCAACCCAGTGACTTCAACTGTTCCTACTTATACGATGTAGATTGCCTTTCTTCCAACTGTTATTTGTAATAAAATTGAGAAGTGGAACAAAAATATTCTCTAGGGTTCTATAGATGAGCATCAAAAGGTTCACCTTCTAAATTGGGAGATTATGTGTCAACCTAATTAGTTGGGTGGGCTAGGTGTTCAAAGTTTGAGGCAAGCAAATGTTTCTCTAACTGCTAAATTGGGGTGGTGGCTTTTGAAAGACCCTACGGCTTTTTAGATTAGAACTTGTACTTTTAAGTATGCAAGGGGGAATACATTTCTTAATATTTTTAATACCCATTATGTTCTCAACTTTGAAGGGAGTTGTTGTTAGAGCAAAAGTAAGGGAAGTTGGGGTTTGAAAGAATCTTTTTAACGGTGTCGATACTCTCTTTTGGATGGACAGGTGGCTCTAGCCCCAACCACTGATTTCTCTTGCAACCTTGACAATTCTGGGGGCTATTATAAGTATAAAAGTTTTTGATACTTGGCAGGGCAATGGTGGTTCGGACTGTAATTTGTTCTCCAGTTTTCTTCCTACTAAGGTTTTACTTCTTATAGCTTATGTGGTGCTTCTTTCGGATGAGTCGAAGCTTGATAATTAGGCTTGGCTGGGGTCGAGCAACCGTATGTTCTCAGCTAAGTCTATCTATTCTCTCTTGTCTTCCATGACTAATGCGAATAATTTTAGAGATTGGTGATGACCTTAGAAGTTACAGGTTCCAAAGAGATTTTAAGTTTTTATTGAGTCAATTTTTTGGGATTGGGTGATGTCTAATGTGAACATGTTCAAGAGAGGAATGGGGTCTGATCCTAGTTGCTTATTTTCCATCATGTTGATGAAGATGGTTTCCATATTGTGTGAAAGCTAAAGTAGTTTGGGTCCATTTTATTACTTTTGATTCATAGGCAAATTTTTTCTCTACTAGTTTTTAGGATTGGGTGCTTGTAAATCTTAAGTCCACTGATTGATGGGGAGATGTTCCTTGGCCTATTCTCTTCTTCACCATTTAGTGCTAGCTTTGAAAGGTGCAAAATGATCGTATTTTTGATACAGTGGGTAGGGGGTTGATTTTGTTAGCTTTCTAGCCTCCCAGGCTGCTGAGTTTAGTAAGGCCTCTCTTGCTATGGGTGGTGGTCTTCGAACTTATCATGAGTTTTTTATCTCTTGAAAACCCTCCTTCTTGGTGGGTTAGAGTGAATACTGACGGAGCTGCTATGGGCAACCTGGGTGCTACTAGTGAGGCGGTCTTATTAAAGACAAGCGAGGTAAGTGGGATGGTAATTTTGGCATGAACTACGATGTTTGCATGGCTTTCCTTGTAAAGCTATTGTTAGGATTTTTCACCGGAAATCACCCGATAAAAGCAGAAAAACATGGTGATTTCCTCAAATCCGTGCCCAGGAGTAATTGAAGTAGAAATTGTAAAACTTAAAATTAAACAAGAAGAGAATCAATTCTCACCAGAAATATCTCTTCTAAGGATGGCTACAGAAACCGAAACTGATTCCCTCCACTCTCACGTACACGAATGCCTATCGAGTCCAACCCGTGCTAGCGGCGAATCAAAGGAGAAGAGAAAGAATTCCCACACCATGGCCGAAAATTTCAGCCCCATTAAAACCATTATGGCTGAAATTTTTACTTAAGGAAAATACTTCCATTAGCTTTAAATCATGACCTTATATTTATTGGGTGTTTTAACTTTGTTTCTATAAATGGAATTAATGTCATAATTCCATAAATTCTAATTAATTAATAAGGTTTAATTCCTAATCAATTCTAATTTAATTTCTATGCATGTATTTATATAATACCATATTATATAAGATACATGTCATTTAAATTAAATAGATTTGCCAATTGGAATTAACCCAACAAATTAATTTATGATTTGACTAGAAACAAATACATATAAACCTATATATGTATTAAATTTCCACCAGGAAATTTATTCACAAGTTAATTTATTTAAATCAACTTTGTCCAACCCAATAAATATAAATATATGTCAATTAAATTATATTGACCAATCTAATTGATCTTTAATTTAATTGATTAATATTTATCTCTTCAATTAGTATGCTGCAAGTATACAAGTGATACGACTGGTTCGAACTTAGAAATTCTATGTGTACGATCCTGTGGGCCCGTCTTTATGTTGGCAGTGGGCCTATGGTCCACAGACTGCAGGCGGGCTCTAGCAAGCCACTGCAGCCCCTAATTAAAACAGAGATAGCAGTCCGACTGTAATCGTAACCCTGTAGTTTAAACTTGTATATCCCATGTCATCGATATCGGTGTCCAACACAGAGGCATGGATTAATCACCCTCTTCTGTGTCCGGACATTTACTTGATCCCGAATGTACTGATGCTCACAAACAAGTTCCAACTTATTTGGTATGGCCACACTCCTATTAGTCACATTCATCAAGAGGCCAGTGATATCTTCTCAGTGGACTACTGAGTGACATATTTGTTGGTGTGCCCTAGTTCTTAGGGCATTGGATTCTTGTATTTTATTATACATTAAGACTCATTGTATGAATACATTATTTATGTCACATTAATAAAGGCAATTAATCTATTTCATTTATATCTTGTGCTATAATATGAGTAGAGTATCCATTGATTGATAATCATAAAACCTATCCGAGGTCTGTTCTAATCGTGGGAACGAATAGAACCACAGACTTGTATATTCGATGATTGTATGGTAGTTCTTAACTAGCCATAATACTTGTATAGTCAGTCATTAATATAGGTACATGTCGTTGACATGGGACTGGATTGATCTACACAAGAAAGCCACATGGTTGTCGCGTCATAGGTCTTTCTTGAGTAGTTCTCTTTTGTCCTCAGACCAGATTTCATCATAGTATCAATATGGAATCCAATTCACTTTGACATACGCCTAACAGGTCTATAAAAGGATGCTAAATATAGGTATGATTGGGTGGACAGGTGAACATATTGATATTGATGATGAAGTGATGGAATTGCCACTCGGGTAACACCGAGATGATATCACTGGCCACTTGATGAGTGTGACTGATAAGTGTATGGCCATACCCAAATAAGTTGGTTGCTTATTTGATTAATCAGTCAACTCAAGATCAAGAAATATAATAAACAATAGAAGAGGATGACGGACACCATGCCTCTTGTTTATTCATATCGATATCGTTAGGCAAAGGACACTATGAGATTACTACCGGGTGAGTGTCTTCTAAAGACTACTTCATCTCTGTCTTAATTGGGGGCTGTAATGGTTTGCTAGAACCCACTTACAGTCTGTGGGCCTTGGCCTACTGCCAACATAAAGACAGACCCATAGGATCGTGCACATAGATCAACTGAGCTGGAACGTATAGATATTGTGCATGTGATGTACATTGAAAGGAATGAGTTAATTAATTAGTTGACATTCGGTATCGAGGTGATTAATTAACACTGGGTTGGTTTAATTTAATTAATAAGTTTACATAATGTAATTAATTAATTTATCAATTAATTGAATTATATAAAGTAAACAATTAATTAAATTATTTTCTTAAGTGTGATTTTATTTTAATTAGGGGTAATTAAATCAAGCTATATGGAGTTAAATTATATATTATAAATCTTATGGAATAAGGATTTAAATATGTAATTAAAATCCTAATGGGCTTGGGTTTACTTAACCTAATTGGAGTCCATATTGCATAAGGACTACAAAAGGCACATTTATGGGAAAAATCACTCTCTTAAACCTAGGCACAAAGGAGATTCAGCCAGCAACAATATCAGCCCTAATAGCCGAATTCTTTGGTGCAATTTCTTCCGTTCTTCGACTAGCATCGGTTCCCGTTTGATAGTTGATCGTGCACCGGACTGTGGAGATCAATTTTAAGAAACGATTCTGCAGCTGTCTCTAGAAGAGACATATCTGGTGAGTTCAATCTCTTGATTCAAATTTTTTTATTTCAATCAACGGTAATTAGACACGATAGTTGGATTCTAGGAAATTTTAAACGGTGCATTTTCCGCTACGCCACGTTATTTTTTCGATGACGAATCCCAACAATATCCCTTCTGCATATCCATATTACTGCCATGCTCAGTGACATACCCGAATGTACCCATACGTGGCAGCCTTTTACAGGCCCTTTAGGCGCACACAAAAGTATGTCACTTTGCATGCAGCACCATCATATGGTCAGGTCAATGGATCCATACAAGTACTACACGAGAATCACTAGTGATGCTTTACCATGTGGATTTTCGTTTAGTGGATCTATCTAGTGCCATGCCCCTTTTGCATGTACCCATTAACTTGGTTGACATCCCATGTCCAATGGCCAGTAAGACACCGCCATACAACTAGGTTAATGATAGTCTCTAGTTCCATTCATTCCCATGACTGGAACAGACTACGGATCTCTTTATGGTCATATCGTTTTCTCTATCCATGGTCTTACTACCAAGTGCATAACACTTGTCAACATGGATATGGAATGTCCATTGGATGCTCCATTTAAAATATAGCACAAAGATATATAATAAATAGATTAATGCCTTTATTTAATGACACAAAATGTATAATACATAAATCCAATAGATGTACAATACATTTACAAAGACCAATGCCTCGGGACTAGGGCATATCCAACAGCGATGGGGTCTTTTCTATAGGTTAGATACAACATAAAAGGCAAGGCATCGAAAGGTTATGTTTGAACTTAACTCACTGGTGGTTCTCAACTTAATGATGAATCATGTCACTAAGACTCATCCTTATGTGTGGATCATCAAAAAATCTCTTAAGTTGAAGCGTCATGAGTGGGATGTGGTCTTTTTCCATGTGTATGGAGAAGGTAATACAGTAGTTGACTAGATGGAAAACTTTGCAGGATCTTGTTCTTTGGGATTTCATAAGTGTGTTAAGTCTCTTGTACGCATCTAGAGCATCCTCCATGAGGATTACAATGGTTCTTCTTTTTCTTGGGTGATTTCGAGTTATTTTTTATATTTCATTTCTAGGCTTTTAAGCCCCTTCTGTAACAAAAAAAAAAGTAGCCTTAAATTTTTGTACAATTGAAAATATTTTTCTCATGATATAACGTAAAATTCGTATTCTTTTATCATATTAGTATAAATTAATGGTATAAACTTTTCTATATATATATAAGAATTGTTGATGGTTCCTTTTCCTTCGAATAATTGATGTGATGTAAATCAAATCATAGTTAGAGACTTATTTTCAATTTACAACTCTCAAACATTCTTCTCCTTTTTTTTATATGCGAATAATTGAACTCTGGAGGTAACTTGCTTTGTATTTTAGATAGTATGCGTGTTTATACAACAAGAGGTTTAGGGTTTACAAACCCTAACTAGTACTAGCATTCCTAAAATACAAAATGGGAGTAAATACAACTATAATCACTCTTTTACAAGCTGAATGGCTAACTCGACAATGTTCAACTTGGACTTAAGAAAAGCAAACCAAGAGTTATGTAATGCCTTAGTAAAAATTGCAGTGACTTGATGGCTGACACGATCATGGAAAAAAAATCTACCTGTGAGCGGACGACATTTAACCCTCCCTTGTGAGGGGTTTTTTTTATCGCTGAAATTTGGTTTTGGAAAATTCATCATTTATTTAGTAAAAGAATCGAGACTAAATCTTGATAGAAAATGTAAGAGTGGCCACCTGGCTCAGCTCAAATGGGAAATTACAACGTAGCTGAATCGAATGAGGGCCACTACATGGTCGGTTGTCGATTCCGCCAAAAATAAATTTATAAAACTCGCTTAAGCCTTAAACCAATGAATTTGTAGTAGGTAAGTCAAGGTCGAACCCTAAGGAGGTAATACTTGACTAAAGATTACTAAATACCAAATAAAATTAAAACAAGCAAATAATAAAAAGGGGGGGTTTGAGAATTTATTTGGGTTAATACTAAACTATAATCTCAAGAAGTAACAATTTTTAACACTAAATTAACAACTGAATTTTATATGAGAATAGAGAAGATCAATTAATGTGAAATTTCATCTAAGGCAATTCTTCGGCTTGGAATTAATGAGATTGATCATTGATTGAGAAAAGATAAATTAATTACTCCAGACTAGTTATAACCCTTAACTTAGCGCATCTGGATCAACATTTCCTAATGCGAAATTGTCTAGTACGACTCAAACAATTCCCTTTTCGACAAACAACCCTTCCTTAGCGGCTAGGATTTAATTCCCCGAAAGCACTAAGATTTAGAAAAGCCTAATCTAAACCAACCAATTCTTAGCGATATTGATTTAAGTTTAAATTCTTATTTCTTTTATTGTTCTAGATACAATGAATTGAATGATTAAGAATCCTATTCACTGATAACAGTTTATTAAATTGCATTTCAAACAACTGGCCATGAATTTTAAATCACAAAATAACAAAAGAGAGAATTCCCTCTTGAAGCAAGAATAAGAATATGGAGAATTTAATTGAAAATTAAGGTTTAGAACAATCTCACAATCAAAGATATGCAAGCCTTGAATCCCTTAGATGAAAGAAGAAGATTAGCTACACATTGACATTGATAGAACTCCTAAGAAAAAAGAGTAAAACTTGTTTCTGAAATCCCCCCAAAAAAAAACCCTCTATGCCTCTTGCAATTCCGTTCCCTCTTTTTATATCTCTCAAAACCCTAAAAAAATAAAAGATCTTCCCAAAATAGCCTCTGCAATCCTACATCAAAATTCCCTAAATTAGGGCCTTAATCTGCTCCAATTCTTTCGGTTCTGATGCTTCCACAACAACCAGCTCGAAATTAGAAAATTTCCTGAACTGCCCCTGACGGAAGAAATTTAGCCTTGGGCAAGGCTAGAATCGGAAAAATGTACTTCAGCTCCATTTTTGCAAAAATCTTGTCCAAAACAGCGTTTAAAGCCCAAATCTCCAATTAAGCACCTGTAAATATAAAAACCCACACGACAATAGAAAGCCCATAGAATTTGCCAAAATATCTCCATTTAAGCCCCTAAAACAAAGTCAAAACATGCAAAACAAAGCATATAACACTACACTTTCCAGAGATCTAAGTCCGGACAAGTCCCTTATTTCATGTCTAATCAAAATAAATTTGGCCAATGTTCATTGATAGCATTTTATATTTCTAAGGTTGGTTTCCATTGATTTAATCATGCAACGTACATGCAGATAAAAAGCAATAAATAAATAAATTATTTACAACCCAATCGAATCACAACAAAACTATCCTAGGGGATACATTTGTATAATTTAGGGATCGGGATACAATCTCCTATAATACATGAGTATCTATTGAAATCAAAGTTAAAATTTAAATAAAAATAAATTCAAATCCTACAAAACAAACGTTAGTACAAATATATGCAATAAGTCAGACTCAAATAGATAGAATGAGGAAATGAGAGATTTGGGGACATGCATTTAAGGGATAGTCGGGCAAACTAGGCTAGTTCGCCCGGCTAGACCAAGAAAATGTGACAAGTGCTAAAAATGCACTTATATATGATACAATTTATAAGGAATTTACAATGATTTTACTTATTATATATTAGATTTCACATTAGTATTGCTTGTTTTTTATGATTTACAGTTTTAAAGGCCAAGTATGCAAATATGTGGAATTTAGCTATAAAAGGAAGCAAAAACAAAGAGAAATTAAGGGAAAAAGATAGGTCACGAGCGCGACACCTATCACGGTCGCAACCTAGCACTTGGACAGACTTTGATTTCAGCGTTTTGTAAAGAAACTCGTGTGAATCACGAGCGCGACACTCTGTCACGATCGTGACATGCACTCAGCAACAGTTATTTAATCTTATCCGTTCGGAATTTCAACCACCACTATTAAAAGACACAACCCTTCATGAAAAGACATAACTCTTCATGAAAAGACACAACCCTTCATGAACAGACACAAATTTCCAAGAAGAAGCAATAGTATTCAAGAGACACAATAACCAAAACAACTATTCAACGAACCAACACAACCTTTCATAAAGGGACACAATGCTTCAATGCTTATAAATAGAGAAGGAATTCCAGATTGTAAGGTGTGCCCCCAATGGGACGCCAAAGGGAGAAAACCGGCCAAATGGAAGATACCTGTAGTACATAAGTTAGAAAAAATAAAGTGTCTAGAGAGTTCGAGTGTTGTTGTAATATTTAGTATACGTAAATGGGAGCCTAACGCCAAGGTCCTTGAATCAAGTATTGTCGTTGTACAGAGAAAAGATACCCCCGAGGTTGCAATATACCTATAGGCGTGAGGGAGTGTTTCCCGTGTGACAGACGGGAATACTATCGCTTTCTTAAGTCTATTCTTATGCTTTTCCTTTATGAGAACGTCACACTTGCATTTGTATTGAATATTTATGAGATCAATATCGATAAGTTTTCTTATATCTTACTCTTCATTGCATGACTAATGCCAAGTATGTTTTGATTTCTTGTTTTAGATTGCATGATTAATTCCAAGTATGTATTGTGATTCATAGTAGGATATAGAGAAGTTCGCATTTTACTTTGTCTTGGTTAGTTACTAAGATAGAATAAATTATGATGTATGATTATTTTACTTCACTTTGTTAAATTAATTGGAGATCATCTTAATATAGCTTGGCCATTGTGTATTATGACCTTTAGTTATTTTGGCAAAGGTATTCGATAATTTGTCTATGAGTTATTAAATAAAATCTATTTCTAGACATGCCCGTTGAAATAGAAATTATCCGACATACTCTTATTATATGGATTGAATAGATAATTGATGCATGTACAATGAATATCTAAGATAAAATTCTTGTATATTTATGTGACTAGATATTAAACAACAACTCAACTCATAACTAGTACTTTAATTGATTTAACTTGTCATTTACCCATTTCTCAATCACTTTATAATTTGATACTCTATAAACACAAAGAAAAACAAACTAAAGTGTACATACTTATTCCTTGTGGGATCGATATCTTTTATTACTATGTTGCGATTCGTATACTTGGAAGCACTAATCTCTGAATGAAATTATTATTAAAATTACTATTAAAATTATTATCAAAAGCTAAGTAAGAGATTTGTACTAACTGAGCAACAAAGCGGTTTCAAAACATTCCTGTATTTTGCTTTATGAGAAAATACATTTTTAAAAACATTTTGTTTTTCTGATTTATTTCCATTTAGCATGTAAGTGTGACTGGGTTTTCGGGGAGATTTAAATCTCTGTTGTTGTTCTGTTCTAAGTGAGATAACTTCAAAAATTAAATCTAAGGTCGTGAATGCATGAAATAAATTTATTTTTTGATGATTTTCTGATTTTTATGAATTTTTATAATTTTTCTGATTTTTCTGAATTTTTCTAGATTTTTTGTATTTTTCGTATTTTCTGCTGCTGGCCAGAAACTATAGTCGTGCGGCTGTAATTACAGTTGTACTACTATAACTCCTTTCTGATCAGAAAATTATCGAAATTATTTTAAGTGACAAAGATTATAGCTGTGGAAACCACATACAATCGTACTGCTGTACTTACAGTCGTGCGACTGTAATTACGTCCGTACAGCTATTCATCCTACCCAGAAACAACAGACTTGCATTTTTGGTTTTAAATGATTTAATGCACGAAAATGAATCAAAACACTTAGAAAATGAAGCAAAATACTAGTTTAAGGTATAGTTACCCTTGTAGCGCAGATCCACTGTCGATTTAACTGAAGAAAACGTTTTGAATGGGCTCTGGATTGCCTCTCCTCCTTAGAATGTTAGGTGCAAAAATTAATCCAAAAATCTCCACAAGTTACGGGTTTGAATGTGTTTAAGATTCTGGAATGATTTATATGTGTTTGTCAAGTTTTAACATATGATTTCTACCAGTTTTAACCTCACAAACACTAGAATTGAAAGAAAAAGAGTAGAAGAAGATGATATTTTTGTTGGGTTTTTCTTCTTTTCTTTTTCCTTCTCTTCTCCTAATCTCTAGAGCTCTCTTCAATCCAAATCTTCTATTCTCATCATCCCCCCTTCATCCTCCCTTTCTTTTTACACCTTTAGACCCTCAAAAAGCCAGGAAGACGCAATAAATTTCCAAAATCGCTCCCCATTTCCCTCTCATACAGAATGGGCTGTAACTAGCTCCTATAAACCTACAGTCGTACTACTGTAATTCGACTACAGCCGTGCAATAAAATTACAGTCATACGACTATAATTACAGTCGTGCAGCTGCTTTGCCCCTTTTTTTATCCCAGACAATTTCGTGTTTACCTCTATAAAAATGACCTTTGGTATTTTCATTATTGAGGTCAGAAAATTCCGGCGCTTACAGCTGCCCTCGCGTGATCAAGTTCAATACCCGATACCAAGTCTAAAATACCTAAGGTGAACTTGAGAACGCAAAGTAAAGCGCCATAAACGTAAGGAAAGAAAGACATACCTGATTCGATGAAGCTGTATTGACACAATGATGATCTGATCAGAGCCAATACCGGGCCTACATTTACCCACGGTGGATTTGATTGGAGCCGATACTGGGTCTACATTCACCCATGGCGAATTTGGTTGGAGCCGATTCTGGGTCTACATTCACCCACGGTGGATTTGGTTGGAGCCGATTCTGGGTCTACATTTACCCACAGTAGATTTGATTGGAGCTGATACCAGGTTTACATTTACCCACGGTGGATTTGATTGGAGCCGATTCCGGTCTATATTTACCCACGGTGGATTTGATTGGCGCCGATACTCGGTCTACATTTACCCATGGCGGATTTGATTGGAGCCGATTCTGGGTCTATATTTACCCACTGCAGATTTGATTGGAGCCGATACCGGGTCTACATTTACCCACGGCAGATTTGGTGAATTTCTACATTTGAAACGATGAGTCTTCATTCCTTGATCGAGAGATTTTAAACAAAAATTTTTTCCCCTTCGATCAAGAATGAAGACTAGCTGGGGATGAATGCTCCATGTATGTTATACATGTATGCATGATGATGCATATGTATGTGGACCCTAAAGAATGCATTTTCCGCTATTTGTCCAATCTTGATGTTTCACATCCTGTTGAGGAAAAATGTATCCTGCCTCCGACTGACTTTGGCTGGGGGAGTACATTCTTCATGTAGTGCGATCCTTGTATTTTTGTTGAGGATATATGATGACTATCGAGGAAAAAGTCATGATGTTCTTTGTAACTGTTCCGCTAGGGAATAATGAAAAGACTTTACAACTTTGCCCCTGGGAAGGATGAGTTTGGAAGTGCTCTAACTTTTCCCTAAACTGCCCAAGGCGAGTTTTTAGCTTAGCGAGCTGCGGTAACTTTTCCCTGAGGTGCCTTTTCGGTTTTCACCTTAGCAAGCCCTTTTTTTATTATTTTTTTTTCTTCTCTTTTTATTTTATTTTTTTGCTTCATACATAATGATCAAAATTACACAAGGCCTTATGACATTCAAACTTGGATCTGTCTCGCAATTTTTAGCCACCCCAGGAAAAGATGAATTAGATTTAAAGGATGGGAAAAATTTCAGATTGCATGTATTTGGCACATTTTCATTGTTAAACAATGTAAGCCTTACAACTTGCTAAATGTAAAGTGCTTTCTTTAAATGGATGTTTAGACAAGGTAACTTTGTTTATGAATTTTGACATAACCACGAATATATTTAAACAAACATCACACTTTATTGCTAAAATCAACATGAGCACATTTGAAAGGATTGGTTCCCAAAATGGTATACATTCCACACAGAACTAGAATCAGTTACCAGTCGTCCCTTTCGGATTTTCCAACTGATCGTTTTCTCTCACATCTTAATTTTTACCTAGGTCGTCTTTTTTAGCTTTCGACCTAACAGATTTTTTTTTTAAACATGATAAAGCTTCAAACGATCTTGATTGACAGGATTTGCGAATTCATTTCCATCCAAGTCCATGATGCTGACACCACCTTTTGATAGCACTTTCTTCACGATGTATGGACCTTCCCAATTTGGCCTAAACTTCCCTCGAACATCGACATTTGTAGGCCTTAATTGTTTCAGAATCAAATCTCCAGTTTTTAACTGCTGTTTGGGATACTTTACCTTTTGATTATAGGCCTTAGCCATTCTGCATTCATACATCTGTAAATGATCTCGTGCTTTTAGTTGTTTCTCGTCTAACGCTGCCAACTGCTCATACTTAGCTTGCATCCATCCTGTTTCTGGTAATTGAGCTTCTAAGGCTATTTTGAGTGACTTGAGCTCTACTTCCACTGGCAACACCGCCTCCATACCATACACCAAGGCATAGGGAGTTTCGCCAGTTGGTGTTCTGACACTGGTTCTATAACCCCAAAGAGCATACGGCAACTTGTCAGCCCAATCCCTGTAGGTGGTTACCATCTTTGATAAAATATTCTTTATCGACTTGTTAGCTGCTTCTACTGCACCATTAGCCTGTGGTCTATACGGAGAAGATCTATGGTGCTCAATGCCGAATTCTGCAAATAATTTACCTGTTGCCCCTTGAAACTGCACTTTGTTTTCAGTCACTACATGATGGGGGATTCCATATCGAGCAAAGATGTTTTTCTGGATGAATTTAACCGTCTGCTTAGCTATTATGCTAGCGAAGGATTCTGCCTCTACCCACTTTGAAAAGTAGTCGACTATAACCACTATGAATCTGTGGCCATTAGATGCTGCAGGATGAATTTCTCCAATCATATCTATCCCCCATGCAGAAAATGGCCAAGGAGATGCCAGATTCTATAGCTCAAGTGGGGGTAGATGACTGATATCAGTGTAAATCTGGCACTTGTGACATCTCTTCACCTTCTTCACACAATCAGGCTGCATAGTCATCCAGAAGTACCCCTGCCTCATCACCTTCCTAGCCATAGCATTCATATGCGGCCTATAGGATCCTATGTGTACTTGCTGCATCACTGCTTCAGCCTCCTGTTCTGTCAAACATCTTAGAAGAACCTCATTCACAGTTCTCTTGTATATCTTATCTTCAAAGATTCTGAACTGGCTGGCTAACCTTCTTAACGAAACTTTATCACCAGTACTAGCTCCTTCTGGATACTTTCCTTCCTTCACATACTGATAAATGTCAAAGAACCATGGTTTTTCCTCAGCTGTTAACTCCATCATTTCATGAACATCAAAACAGGGTTGCCTGGAAATTGCTATGGTTAGAGGTTGTATTGGTGTTCTCTTTTGATTTTCCCACATAGAAGACAATGTCGCTAGCACATCAGCCATTTTATTCTCCTCCCTGGGAACATGCCTAAATTCACACTGGTTGAATAACTCTCTTCTGTATTGCAGCAGTTCTAAGTAGGGCTGTAAAGCTTTTTCTTTCAGGTCCCATTCGCCTTGCGCTTGCCTAATCACTAAAAGTGAATCTCCAACGATCAACACTTCATTTGTCCCTAGCGTCAGAAGAGCTTCCATCCCAAATAAGCATGCTTCATATTCTGCCCCATTATTAGTTATGGGAAAATTCAATCTCTTTGACAATGGAATGATCTCATCGTCTGGTGTCGCTATGATTATCCCAATTCCAGCACCCTTTCTGTTTACGGCACCATCGAAGCACATAACCTATCTCTTCACCTCTACTATAGCCAGTTGTTCATCAAGGAACTCCAAATTCTCCACATAGTCTGATTCTAGCGATTGATTTGGCAGAAATTCTGCCACAACTTGCCCTTTGATGACTATCCTGGTGACGTACTCAATATCGAATTCTGATAAGAGTAGTAGCCATCTAGCTAATTTCCTAACCAGCACTAGTGCTTCATACAGATACTTCATTGGATCCACCTTGGCCATAGCTTGCACTTTGTATGACTGGAAGTAATGGCGCAGCTTCTTAGACAGCAAAATCATTACCACACATGTCTTCTCTACCAGTGTGTACTTGGTTTCATATTCAAGCAGCTTTTTGCTAAGATAGTAAATAGGGTACTCCTTCTTTCCATCTTATTCTTATGCTAGCATTGCCCCTATGGAGGAATCTTCAATAGCCAAATACAAAATCAAAGGCTTTCCCAGAATTGGTGGGCTCAGAACTGGAGGGTTTACCAGATAAGCTTTAATCTTCTCAAACACTAGCTGACATCTGTCATCCCATACAATCGGCTGATCTTTCTTTAACAACTTGAAAATCAGCTCACAAGTTGAAGTCAATCATGCTATAAAATGACTGACATACTACAATGAACCCATGAATGACCGAACCTCCTTTTCTATTTTAGGAGTTGGCATATCTCGAATGGCCTTAATTTTGTCTAGATCCATCTCTATTCCTCTCTGGCTAACCACATTACCCAGTAGCTTTCCTGACGTGACCCCAAATACACACTTCTTGGGATTAAGCAGTAAATTGTACTCCCTAATGTGTGTAAGATACCTATCCATGATTGCAGGATGCTCTTCCCAGTTTATTAATTTGACAAGCATATCATCGACATACACTTCTACTTCCTTGTGAATCATATCATGTAGCAACGTTGTGACAGCCCTTTGGTAAGTGGGCCCAGCATTCTTTAATCCGAACGGCATTACTCTGTAGCAGAAAGTGCCCCACTCTGTGATGAATGATGTCTTCACTTTATTAATTACATCCATTAGGATCTGGTTATATCCCGAAAACCCATCCATAAAAGAGTACATTGCTGCCTTGGTTGTGCTATCAATCAGGACATCGATGTGAGGCAATGGGAAATTATCTTTCGGGCATGCTTTATTCAGATCCCTATAGTCAACACACACTTTGACTCTTCCATATTTATTAGGTACTGGAACAATGTTGGCCAACTATTCCGTGTATTCCACCACTTCGAGGAACTTAGCTTCGATCTGCTTAGCCACTTCTTCCTTTACCAATGTAGCCCATTTTGGTCTTAGCCTTCTTAGCTTCTGCTTTACTGGCTTGAATCTAGGGTCCGTTGGGATCTTGTGTACTGCTATTTCTTTGCCGACACCTAGCATATCTTCATATGACCAAGCGAAAGCCTTAACATGTTTTTGCAATACTTCTGTCAATTCTCTCTCTTCCTCGGGTTTTAGTTCATGTGAAATGAATACCATTTGGGGGTTTTCATATGTACTTATGTTAATTTCATGCAGTGCAGTTTCATGAATGCTAAATATGCTTAATGGTGGTTCAAATGCATGCACAGAGTTATCAGGATAAACATCACACAAGTAAGCAAACTGAGACTTCATTGCATTAAACTTATCATAAAGCACATCGTTCACACTGAAAATAGATGAAATACATATAACAAAGTCATTTCCATCCTCCACAAGCGGAGGGCCTCGCACTTCTTCATCCTCCACATTCAGCTTCAAGATATTGTCCAAATCTGCAACCACCTCAGACTCTTATTTAGTAGAAAGAGCAGCCTCCTCAACCTCAGCCAACTGTGCCTTAGCCTTCATTATGATTCTTGTAATTTTAGAAACTATAGAATTCAGACTTTCCTCGGTCATCAGCTCCTTCTTGTACCCTTCCTTGGTCTTTGCAAAGGCATTGCTTAATGCGACAGCCAAGGCCTTTGAAATCACCTCCACGGATTCATCACAGATCTTTTCCTTAGCTTCTTCCTTGGACACTTCCACCGCATTTTCTATCTCCTCCAATGACTCCTTCAGAGGACTAACAGGCTTGAGCACTATCTCCTCCTCTGTCACAGGTGCGATCGGCTCTTCTTGGCTTTTTTCAAAGTCCACCACATCGGAGAATGTTTCGAAACCCGGGTATTCAACATTTCTGACTTTCACAGGCTCAGATTGCCCCTCGTACAGCTCTTCACCAGCTTTAATGAACGGCTTCATCATAAGCTTGCCATTCGGATGCTTCTGCCGTGTAGCCCAACTTGAACTGCTTCGACTTTCCTGATTCTATATTGAATTCAGGCACTCCCTACAGATTAGCTCCAAGCCCCATACCCGGAACAAAGTTCTACTTGCGTAAGTAATTGGACAACCACTCTAGCATATAATTCTCATAAATAACCATCAAAGCATTTGTGACTTCTTCTTCACTGACTATGGCGATATGGAATCCACCAAATGGTAAAATTTCTTCATTCACAGCAGCAATCATGGACTGAGAATCCAATTCAACTGTCACAACCTCGTTGCCCATTGAGAACTTTATCTTCTGGTCCAGTATGGAAGAGACATCTCCCAATGGATGAAACCATGGCCTTCCTAATAGTAAGGAAAAAGTGACTGGAATATAGATTACAGTGAAAGTAATCATTGACTTGACTAGTCCTACTTCCACCTCAGTCTCAAACATTCCAATCATAGTCCTCTTCGAGTCATTGAAAGCCCTGATCAAAATTGAAGACTTCATCAAAGCATCTTCACTTAAGCCCAGATACAGTAGCATTTTCGATGGACATATATTCAGAGCCGACCCATCATCCACCATAACACATGGCATGACCCTATCCATTATGTTAGCTTTGACATAAAGAGCTTTGTTATGAGCTCTTCCTCCACTCAGTAGATCTTTCTCATAAAACACAATGTCAGGGGATCTAGAATGAACCTTGTCCAATAAGCAACACATAGCTTCTGAAGATATAATCAGGGACAATTCAACTTCAGACAACTTCTTCACTACAACTTCTTTACTAATGCTGCTCTATGCTCCTTTGAGACCAATAGCAAATGCCATAAACTGGCCTGAGCTGGAGTTTTCTTCAGTTGTGAGATGACCAGATCTTCTTTTTCAACTTCCTTCTGCATTGATATGCTACTCGATCCAGTCACTAGAGCCTTATCTTTCTGCTGAGTTGCTGGCTGATATACCCTGACACTTCTCGTCACATTCTGGACTTCAGGAATTTTCGATTTCTTAACAACCGGTAGCTCAACTGATTCATCCCAACCATATTTCTCATAGTCATCTTCCGAATCAAGATCATTCAAGCTCACTGGCTTTATTTCTTTCTATTCCGCCAGCTTCCCACATTCTATCTCTCTTTCAGCTTCAGCGGCTACTACAGACTGCATAGTGGGATTCGCTTGCAGGATCTGAGCAAAAACAAAGTTGGCTACCAACCCCGACTGCACCATGTTGACTTGTTTCTCAAATGCTGGCAATGGATTAGTCTTTATGCTGGGCTTTGTAGGTTCTTGCAATTTCCCTTCATCAATCAACTTCTGAATGGTATCCTTCAGTTTAAAGCAATTGTTAGTCTTGTGTCCCACTATGACATGATATGTGTAGAAGTTGTCCTTATCTGCATCGACCGGCTTCTCAAATGGCTTCAAAGAGTTCAACAACCCACCATTCCTGCACTTTGCAAAGATCTTGGCCAGAGATAAAGTTCAAGGAGATATGCCTTGACTTCCCAGATTTCTGCCTTGGCTACCTTGTTGCTGAGACACAACAGCAACTTCGGCTTGCTTCACTTCTCAAAACTGCCCACTTTTACTTGCAGAATTGGAACTAGATCCACTGCCTGACCCGATCACAGTCACTGATCAATGCCCAGAACTATACCCAAAGCTTCTGCCACATCTGCGGCTTACTGCCTTCTCTTCCTCGTCTCTTTCAATCTTCATAGCCATGCTATAAACCTCACTGAGCTAATTAAAGGTACGGAACTTCATATTATTCCTGTAAACATCCTTTCTACCATCGATCAACTTTTGGATCAGCTCGTTTTCATCGGGACGGTTCTTAAACAGAATCATTTTATTCATCCACCTCTGATAGTACTCATTGAAGGATTTGTTCGGTTTTTGCTCGATTCTTTCCAAGTCATACAACTTCACTTAGATCTTGGTGTTGAAACCGTAGTACTTGATGAAAGCTGCTGACAAAGCTTCCCAATCTGACTACACATCCTTAGACAAAGCTATACCAAGACAGAGCTCCTCCTTCAAGTGTGGTTGGAAAGAAGTGTTGGGATTTGTCACCGGAAATCACCCGACAAAAGCAGAAGAACGCGATGATTTCCTCAAATCCGTGCCCAAGAGCAATTGAGATGGAAATTGGAAAAAAAAAATTTAATCACAAGAGATACTTCACTTACCTAGAATATCTCTTTAAGAGATGGATGCAGACTACAGGAATCAATATAGAATCCCTCCTCGTTCATATACACGAACGCCTAACAAACACCACCCGTGCTAACGTTGGAAAACACGAACTATGGAGAGGGGGGCTGAGATGAATTTCGGCTATGGTTGCTCACACCCTGGTGGCTGAAATTCTTAGGGTTATTAAACCCTAGGTTGGCCGAAATTCCTAAAGGAATTTTGGCCCAACTTGGCTCATTCATTTTGTGTGGGCTTCCTTCTTTTAATTCAAGCCCAATCTTATTTTAATTAGTCTGGTTTAAATTAATTTCAAGCCCAACTTTAATATACCCATGTATTTAATATATTATACCAAGTAATATATTATTTATATTTAAATTAAAATTAGTTTGACCAATTAATTTAATCCATCAAATTAAAATTAGATCTTCACAAAATAAAATCATATGTAAACCTATACATATGAATATTTCCACCTAGGAAATAATCTCATAGTTAATCCAATTAATTATGAAGAGCCAATTAAATATATATTAATTTTATCATTATGATCAATCCAATTGATCTTTATAATATAATTAATATATATACCTCTCTCTCCAGAGTGTATACTCCAAGCATACATATGATTCCTTAAGTCGGTGTTCAGTCGCTCAATGTGTATGATCCCGTGGGCCCATCTTTATATTGGTAGTGGGCCTTTGGCCCACAGATTGCAGTTGGGCTCTAGCAAGCCATTGCAGCCCCCAATTAAGATGGAGATGGCAGTCTAACTGTTATCATAACCCTGTAGTTTAAACTTGTACATCCCATGTCATTGATATCGGCATCCAACACAGAGGCATGGATTGATCACCCTCTTTTGTGTCCAGACATTAACTTGATTCCGAATGCACTGAAGCTCACAAATAAGTTCCCACTTGTTTGGGTGTGGCCACACTCTTATCAGTCACATTCATTAAAAGGCCCGTGATAGCTTCCCAGTGGACTACTGAGTGACAAAACCCTTCTGCATATCCATAGCATTACCATGCTAGGTGACATACCCGAAAGTACCCATACTTGGCACCCTATTACAGGCCCTTTAGGCGTACCCCTAAGTATGCGACCTCACATGCAACACCATCATATGGTCAGGTCAAAGGATCTATACAAGCACTACATGAGAATCACTTGTGATACTATACCATGTGGATTTCTTGTTTAGTGGATCTATCCAGTACCATGCCCCTTATGCATGTACCCATTAACTTGGTTGACATTCCATGTCCAATGATCGGTAAGACATCACCATACAACCAGGTTAATGATAGTCTCTTGTTCCATTCATTCCTATGACTGGAACAGACTACGGATCTATTCATGGTCATATCATTTACCCTATCCATGGTCTTACTGCCAAGTGCATGACACTGGTCATCGTGGATATGGATATGTCCATTGGATACTTCATTTAATGTATTGCACAAGATAGATATAATAAATGAATTAATGCCTTTATTAATAACACAAATAAGTATGATACATGAATCCAATAAATGTATGATACAAATACAAGGACCAATGCCTCGGGACTAGGGCATATCCAACAATCTCCCACTTGCACTAATTCCAACTAGGCATGGGCCTAATCCCTATAGACCTAGTATGACCCTCATGCTTAGGCTGTTCCAGTGCCTTGGTCAAAGGATCTGCGACATTATCCTCGGTGTCCACTCTGTGCAATGCAATGTCACCTCTTTCCGCTATCTCTCGTATGAGGTGAAACTTTCTGAGCACGTGCTTTGTGTTCTTGTGTGACCGGGGCTCCTTAGCTTGTGCAACGACCCCATTGTTGTCACAGAAGATATCAACTGGGTCCTGGATAGTTGGCACTACTCCTAACTCAGTGATAAACTTCTTCATCCATACAGCTTCCTTAGCCGTATGACACGTAGCGATGTACTCAACTTCTGTTGTAGAGTCTGCGATGGTTGGCTGCTTTGAGCTCCTCCAACTTACAGCACCACCATTTAGCAAAAATACATACCCAGACTGCGAGTGGTACTCATCCTAGTCAGTCTGGAAGCTTGCATCAGTGTACCCAGTAACTGATAGCACTTCCTGACCACCATACACTAAAAAGCTATCCTTAGTCCGGTTAAGGTACTTAAGGATTGCCTTGACAGCTTTCCAGTGATCCTCCCCGGGATCCTACTGGTACTGGCTCGTCATACTTAGTGCAAAGGCGACATCAGGTCTCATACATAACATGGAGTACATAATTGATCCTATAGCCGAAGCATATGGAACCAATTTCATATTCTCCCTGTCCTCCCTTGTCTTAGGACAGTGCTTCTTACTAAGTTTCAGCCCATGGCCCATTGGCAAGAAACCTTTCTTAGCCCTGTCCATGCTGAACCTTTTCAGAACTTTGTCTATGTACGAGGCCTAACTTAGGCCCAGAAGCCGATTTGATCTATCCCTATAGTTCCTGATCCCTAGGATCATCTCAGCTTCTCCTAAGTCCTTCATTGCGAAGCACTTACTCAGCCACTGCTTTACCCTTTGCAATGTAGGTATGTCGCTTCCAATGAGTAGGATGTCGTCCATATAAAGTACCAAAAATGTGACAATGCTCCCACTTGTCCTCTTATACACACAAGGCTCATCTTGATTCTGTATGAAGCCATATTCCTTTACAGCCTCATTGAATCTAAGATTCCAACTTTGGGATGCTTGCTTTAGTCCATAAATGGACCTTTGAAGCTTGCATACCCTTCCCGGATACTCTGGATTGACAAAACCCTCAGGTTGTGTCATGTACACATCCTCGAGTAGCTTTCCATTAAGGAAAGCGGTTTTGACATCCATTTGCCAGACTTCATAGTCGTACCATACGGCTATGGCTAGCAAGATCCTGATGGATTTGAGCATGGCTACTGGTGAGAAAGTCTTATCATAGTCTATTCCATAGACTTGTCTGAAACCTTTCGCAACCAGACGCCTCTTGAAGGTATTGTCGGCCTTTAGCTTATAGCACCACTTGCAACCTATTACCTTAGCACCCGGAGGTGGATCAACCAAGTTCCAAACTTGGTTATCGTACATAGATTGCATCTCTGCCTCCATGGCTTTACGCCAATTCACAGACTGTGGGCTTGCTATAGCCTCCTGGTTCCTCATCCCAGATGAGAAGAGTTTGATCATCGGTGACGAGGAAACCATACCTCTCTGGTTCCCGATGATCCCTACCAAACCTTCTAGGTCCTTATGAGGCTTGGGTCGGTGCTTCCTCCTGTGGAAGCTCCACCTGGGCCTCCGAGTTATCCTCTTCAGGAGCTTATGGACCTTGAACTTCCCTGAGTTTAACATTGCTCCTACTGTCTTTCTTGGAAAGGAACTCCTTTTCTAGAAAGACCTCCTTCCTTGCCACGAACACCTTGTTCTCGGCAGGGTTGTAGAACTAATACCCTTTGGTTTCCCTAGGGTAGCCACAAACAGGCATTTATCGGTTTTGGGCTCCAGCTTGCCACTAGTCAATTTCTTGACATGTGCTTCGCATCCCCAAATCCTTAGGAAAGACACATTGGGCTCCCTACTTGTCCATATCTGATGTGGGGTCTTTTCCACTGCCTTAGTCGGAGTATTATTTAAGATAAGAGCTGCTGTCTTGAGGGCGTGTCCCCAGAAACTAATTGGGAGAGAGACTTGACTCATCATTAAGCGGACCATGTCTAATAGGGTCCTATTCCTCCGTTCGGACACCCCATTCCATTGTGGTGTTCTGGGAGGAGTGAGCTGTGGAACTATTCCATGCTCTCTCAAATATGAGTCAAACTCTAGGCTCACATTCTCACCACCTCGGTCCAACCGAAGGGTTTTGATATTTCTGCCTAGTTGGTTCTGTACCTCATTCCTAAATTTAAACCTATCAATGGTCTCAGACTTGTGTTTCATCACATAGACATAGCCATATCTGCTGAAATCGTCCGTGAACGTGACGAAGTACAGGTACCCACCTCTGGTCGCTGTGCTCATGGGTCCACTTACATCTGAATGTATTAGGTCCAATAAGCCAATGGCCCTTTCAGCCTTCTTACTAAAAGGCGCCTTAGTCATCTTGCCTTGTAAACATGATTCGCATGTGTCAATTGACTCCAAGTCAAATGACCCTAAGACTCCAGCTTTGTGAAGCCTAGCTATGCGCTTCTCGTTTATGTGGCCAAGAAGACAATGCCATAGGTAGACAAGATTAAGTTCATTGGGCTTAACCCTTTTTGTGTTTATGTTATAGACATGATTGGTTTCATTTAAGTCCAGGACATACATGCCATTATTTAATAGAGCATCTCCATAAAATAATCCCTCTCTAGATATGGAAATTCGACCATTAGAAATAGTAAAATAAAATCCAAAAATATCCAACATAGAAACTGAAATAATATTCCTGCGCATAGCAGGTACAAAATAACATTGTTCTAAAATTAAAACCAATCCATTAGGCATCACAAGGTGGTATTTGCCGATCTCTATGGCAGCGACCTTGCTCCATTCTCGACCCGCAAGTCCACCTCTCCCGACCCCAGTGACCTTCTGTTCTTAAGTCCCTGCACATTGCAACAAATGTGAGAACCACATCCAGTATCCAATACCCAAGATGTTGAAACAATAAGGTTAATGTCTATAACATAAATAACTGAAGAGGACACACTTTGGCCCCTTCTCTGCTCTCCCATCAGCTTGGGACACAATCTCTTCCAATGGCCCGCCTGTCTACACCCGAAACAGACATCCTCAGGACCTGCCTTCTGCTGGGCCTTGGGTTGGGCTTTGGCCTTCTTAGACTTGGCCTTCTTGGCCTTGGCCTTGGCATTTTCCTTGGCCTTACCCTTAGCAACAGGAGGGTTCCCCTAGTTGACCAGCAGCACCAGCGGAGTCTTTTTGATTGACTGCTCAGTAAGCTTAAGAATCCCATGCAGCTCACTGACAGTGCGGTTCATCCCTTGCATGTTGTAGTTCAGGATGAACTAATCATAAGAATCCGATAAGGATACTAGGATAGTGTCCACCACCAACTTCTAAGAGATGGCTGATCCGAGACGGGCTAAAGTGTCCAAATAGCCCTTCATCTTGAGCACGTGTAGGCTCACAGATGTCCCAGCCCCCATCTTACAGGAGTGGAATGCCTTGTTGGTCAGGTACCTTTCCTGACGAGCTTGCTCCTGAAACATCTCGTTTAGAGTTGTTATCATAGCAAAAGATTGATGGTCCATAAACTGTTTTTGTAGTTCGGGGACCATACAGGCCAACATTAGGCATGTCATATCCCTATTATCCTTGACATGCACCTCGTATTCCTCCAGCTGGGCAGCTGGTGGATTACGTCCTTGAGGCGCAGCTAGTACAGGCCTCCCCAGTACATGCTCTTTGGACTCCTGTCTTAGAACTATTCTCAAGTTCCTAGACCAGTCCAAAAAGTTAGGACCGGAAAGTTTGTCCCTTTCAAGAATCGATCGCAGTGATAAAGTATTACTGTTTGCCATTTAGAGTTTCTACATAGAAAAACATTTAGAGTGTTAATAAAGGACTTTACTTTGTTATTCCTATATGAAATTAATAATGAATCAAGTTATTAATTAAACCGAGTTGTTGGGCTCATGGGCCGAGATCCATATTTCATTAAGATATAGCCAGACGAGGGCCTGGTACAACTATACCCTAACTATTTAGGTAGGAACGCCGTCCAATCCTAACCTAGGGACTCTCGGTTTGATGGGCTTGTTGGCACTTACCCATTTGTGCTTAGGGCTAGGAGACTACTACTACCCATGCTAAGTCAAAACCTCCATTCAAGTGTTAGAGTATCCCATACCCTAACCCAATACAAAGTGACAGTACTCCAGTGTATCCTGCGAGGGCATGGTCTACAACTGGCCTATTCCCACTTTGAGCCGGTTTTGAATGAGGGAAGCACTTTTAAGCGACTTAGTAATTTCATTTGGTTATTAGATTCAATTAACAACGGCTTGCATATATAAGGCAGGTGAAATGCAGTTGGATCATACATTCATACATGCATATAAATATAAAGCATAATTAAATAAATAAGTAAAATGGACTGCTATGGGCCTTTATTACATCCTAATATTATTCTAGTAAACCTATAATAGAAAACAATATCAGGTGCGCCTCCATCTTCTTCCTTCTGGGCTTGCACCTTCACTTGGGCTCACCACTCCATGGGCTTCTTCTTTTTCAAATTTTATAATAATTGAATAAAATAAAATTACATTAAAAAAAGAAAAACGACACGCAGGCCGTATTTACCTAATAAAGAAAATACAACCCATCTTGAATAAGGCCCAATAGCATCCAATCATACAAAATATTTAATCACCCATATGCATCCAATACATATAATTCATAAGCATGTTATAATGCATGATTTAAGCCCATTTCAATTATGTCCAAGCCATTATATTGAAATCGCCAATTTTGGCCCACCATGGTTCTAACCCATAACGGGCTTTGGGCCTCCAGCCCAGGCAGTCCAACTGCTTCCACTGGAATTGGGAAACCATGGGTCCAATTCAACCGTCCAAGTAATTGTGTCAAAATTACCCGAACCAATTTCAATTAACCACATTAATTTCCAAAATTAATATCACATGAATAAAATAAAATTTCATTCAAGAAACCACACGCATTTAAATTACATAAATTTAACCACACGAATTTTAAAACCAATTAAAATTTCAAAACTGGGCCCCGGGCCCAAAACCCGTTAAATCCAAAAACACTGGGCCCGGCCCGCTGCGGCTAGGGCAACCAAGTTGCCCTAGCAGCAGCGGTGCAGCCACCTAGTGGCTGCCCGCCGCTACCGTACGACAGCCATTGCCCAGCAGTGGCTGCCGCCTAGCGGCGGCCACTGCCCTGCAGCAGTAGGCCACTGCTGCCGCCGCGTGCAGCGGCCACCGGCGGTGATTCCGCTGCCGGCAGCCTCGTGTAAAGAGGGGTGGAATACATTGTACTAGTAGCATGAATAGTGAAAGTGTGATAGGTGTGACATCTTGATGGTTGTTCCTCCCAACCCTGAAGTTGGTATAAGGACTACAATAGGGGGGTGTGGCAGGTCTCAACAAGTGTTAATTGCACGGTGGTGCTTGTGAGAACAGTGTCAGCCACACGTGGGTGCTTGCGATTGCCCCATCCGTGGTAGGACCCCCTACTACTACGGGTGTGGACTTGTTTGATGTACTTGTTGTTAATATATGAATGAAAGCCTTGCACATCACTTTTCATATGTGTCTCATGTATGCTTGTGTATGTGTGGATGGATGCTTATCATTGATTATGCCTATCTACTGTGCCGATATTTCTCGTATAGAATGCGGAATGGCCCTGAGCCTTATTATAAGTGAATGTTATAACCTGATCTAACCTCATATTTGCTCCCAACGCAGGATTAGCATATAAAGTGTGTTGGCTGGCTTACTTCTAGACGTAGACGTAAGCGCCTCACGGTGTCCGAGGATTGACCCCGTGACACCCCGCAGCCCGGGAACTGCTAGATTTTTTTTAAACAGAAAAAAAATATAAAAAAATATCATGGCATCCAACAATAGGAAATTCACCAAGAATTCCAAAACATACAATTAAATTAAACAAACACAAACCAATATGCATATTCAATTTCAGTTGTATGAAAATCAAATGGGGAAAAATCTTAAACCCTAACCAAGAACCCTAATAAAAATCTCCAATTTTAAAACATGGGATTCAACCAATTTTAACAATTTCCACAAATCAAAAGCCCACTCTGATACCACTGTTGGGATTTGTCACCGGAAATCACCCGATAAAAGCGTAAGAATGCGATAATTTCCTCAAATCCGTGCCCAGGAGCAATTGAGATGGAAATTGGAAAAAACAAAATTTAATCACAAGAGATAATTCTCTTACCCAGAATATCTCTTTAAGAGATGGATGTAGACTGCAGGAATCAATATAGAATCCCTCCTCATTCACGTACACGAACGCCTAACGAACACCACCCGTGCAAGTGTTGGAAAACATGAACTATAGACCCTGGTGGCCGAAATTCTCAGGGTTATTAAACCCTAGGTTGGCCGAAATTCCTAAAGGAATTTTGGCCCAACTTGGCTCATTCATTTTGTGTGGGCTTTCTTCTTTTAATTCAGGCCCAATCTTATTTTCATTGGTCTGGTTTAAATTAATTTCAAGCCCAACTTTAATATACCCATGTATTTAATATATTACACCAAGTAATATATTATTTACATTTAAATTAAAATTAGTTTGACCAATTAATTTAATCCATCAAATTAAAATTAGATCTTCACAAAATAAAATCATATGTAAACCTTTACATATGAATATTTCCACCTAGGAAATAATCTCATAATTAATCCAATTAATTATGAAGAGCCAATTAAATATATATTAATTTTATCATTATAATCAATCCAATTGATCTTTATAATATAATTAATATATATACCTCTCTCTCCAGAGTGTATACTCCAAGCATACATGTGATTCCTTAAGTCGGTGTTCAGTCGCTCAATGTGTACGATCCCGTAGGCCCATCTTTATGTTGGCAGTGGCCCTTTGGCCCACAGACTGCAGTTGGGCTCTAGCAAACCACTGCAGCCCCCAATTAAGATGGAGATGGCAGTCTAACTGTTATCATAACCCTGTAGTTTAAACTTGTACATCCCATGTCATTGATATCGGCGTCCAACACAGAGGCATGGATTGATCACCCTCTTTTGTGTCCGGACATTAACTTGATCCCGAATGCACTGAAGCTCACAAACAAGTTCCCACTTGTTTGGATGTGGCCACACTCTTATCAGTCACATTCATCAAAAGGCCGGTGATATCTTCCCAGTGGACTACTGAGTGTCAAATCCCTTATGCATATCCATAGCATTACCATGCTAGGTGACATACCCAAAAGTACCCATACTTGGCACCCTATTACAGGCCCTTTAGGCGTACCCCTAAGTATGCGACCTCACACGCAACACCATCATATGATCAGGTCAAAGGATCCATACAAGCACTACACGAGAATCACTTGTGATACTATACCATGTGGATTTCTCGTTTAGTGGATCTATCCAGTACCATGCCCCTTATGCATGTACCCATGAACTTGGTTGACATTCCATGTCCAATGACCGGTAAGACACCGCCATACAACTAGGTTAATGATAGTCTCTTGTTCCATTCATTCCCATGACTGGAACAGACTACGGATCTATTCATGGTCATATCATTTACCCTATCCATGGTCTTACTGCCAAGTGCATGACATTGGTCATCATGGATATGGATATGTCCATTAGATACTTCATTTAATATATTGCACAAGATAGATACAATAAATGAATTAATGCCTTTATTAATAACACAAATAAGTACGATACATAAATCCAATAAATGTATGATACAAATACAAGGACCAATGCCTCGGGACTAGGGCATATCCAACAAGAAGTTGATCAGCTGTTGCTTTGTGGCACCTACTGTCAGCATGATTCGGGCATAAAGGTTCACATGAGCTACTGGTGAACCAATTCCTTTGTAGGAAGCAATCTTCGGTACTTGGAATCCAATATGGAAAGTCTCGATGCCTTTATTTATCATAGCATCTACATTCACGCCCCTCTTAGAGTACATAATGATACTGGCCCCTTTCTTCAGTTCAGCAGCTGGTTCATCTAATTCTGTGCACTTGGCCTTTAACTTTTTCTCCATTGCAGCCTCAATCTCTTGTAACTTCTCCATACTAGCCGAGATATCAGCCCCAAACTGAGATGATTCAGCTACTTTCTCCTTCCGAGGCCCACTGGCACCGGCTTCACCACTTTCCCTCACAACAGCCCGTATATTGTCTTTCAGGATATCACAGAAATCTTGGGATTTCGGTAAATCTTTCAGGACATCAGCAAGATTTGGTGTCTAGTTCGCCATCTCAACTTCCTCGCTGGATTCAGATTCACTTTCTGTCTTGACAGCTCTTTCTTCCTCAACTGCCCTCGCAGACTGAGATCTTATCCTACGTCTATCCAGCTTACTCAATGGACTATCTATGTGAAGCTTCTTTCTTTCTAGTCTTTGTCCAGTCTTTCTTCTTCACGCACGTACTGTTTTACATTATACGTGAAAATTAGTGACAATGAACGAATGAAATGATGACATGAGGGATGAAACATTAGGGATTATCCATGATGAATGAATGAAATGACAACATGGGGAAAGTTGGACAAACAAAAGAATGAATAAATGAATGTTTGTATTTATAAGATGGAATGTCATGTATGTGTATAGAGCTAATCTTATATGGAGTTTTGTAATTGATGTATAGAGCTGGTCTTATATGGCATGTGATGTGTGCATAGAGCTGATCTTATGCATGGGTTTGTGATTTATGCATAGAACTAGTCTTATGCATGGGTTTAGGTATGTATAGAGCTGGTCTTATACATGCATGGATATGTGCATAGAGCTGGTCTTATGCATGAGTTTGGATATGCATAGAGCTGGTCTTATGCATGAGTTTTGTGATTTATGCATAGAGCTGGTCTTATACATGCGTTTTGTGATTTATGCATAGAGCTGGACTTATGCATGAGTGTGTGATTCGTGTATAGAGGTGGTCTTATACATGGGTTTGGATATGCATAGGGCTGGTCTTATGCATAAGTTTTGTGATTTATGTATAGAGCTGGTCTTATGCATGCATGTGTGATGTGTATAGCACATGGGTAGCAGCACTCGGGGAGTACCTCGGGCTTTTTGTGTCATGATGTGAAGTGACCGTATGCTCGGCACACGGACAGAGTTTCGGTGCTCGAGGAGCACCTTGGGTTTCTGATGCAATGATATGAAATGACCATATGCTCAGCACATGAACAGAGTTTCGGTGCTCACGGAGCACCTCAGGCTTTTATGATGCAAAATGAACATGTGTTTGGCACACGGACAGAGTTTCAGCACTCAGGGAGCGCCTCGGGCCTTTATGAATGAAACAAAAATTTTTAGCGCTTATGGAGTGCCTATATGGTTTAATGTATGAAATGAGGTTTTCGGCACTCGTGAAGCACCTAAGTGGTTCGGTGCATGAAATGAGGTGTGAAATGATATCTTTGGTGTGCGTGGAGCACTTTAATGGTTTAATGTATGAAGTGTGGTTTTTTGGCACTCGTGGAGCACCTAAACAATTTGATGTGTGAATTAATATTTTAGGCGCTCGTGGAGCACCTAAACGGTTTGCTACTTGGTAGGTGATGTGGTGCACGTGATCTTTATGGAATTGTTCAAGGTCTACATGGATGTTTTATGCATGACATGTATTCCATATGGCTATAAAACAAATTGGTTAGTGCTTATGATATGCAAGTGATGTGCATGTATTAATATTTCTTTATTTATTTATTATTATTTTTTTTTTACACAATGAGGGGATGCATATTAATATTTCTTTATTTATTTATTATTTTTTTTTTTTTTACACAATGAGGGGATGCATGGCTGCAAAAGAAATGGTTAATATGAATGTCACACGGGTGATTAATGTTTTCACATATGGAAAATGCAAATGGCTGTACAAAATATGTGAGTTAGTAACACACAAATGCTTCACGTGTAGCATGTCATGTTCGTGGAAAGTGTTGATGATGGTATGATACGAAGAAACGAGAAACATGTAGTACATAGCATGCAAAGCATATTCCTCCAACCTTATTCCTCCAATTGTGGTCAATTTTTGAGAAACTTCTAATCGAGTCCTAAGAGGGGTTCACTTCAATCACCAACCGGGGATGATGAAGGCGTGATTGTATCATTCATGCAATTTGTTTCGGTATCCTAAGGGAATTCAACTAAGGTTGCCCACATGAGTTCGGTCCAAGCCGGGATAAAATCAAGGTTCCCATAGCAAGATATACTCCTGACTTCTCCCCACTCAAGGGTCCAAACGAAGGGGTACGTACGAGGCTATGGGTGGTGTTTCGTATCTGTACCCCTAAGACCATGAGGAACAAAGGTGACACTTCAACAATTCACCGGGCTGAAAATTGGATACTTAACCTAATGCAAGTATGTCTAACTAAAATGCAAGATAAAATACCGTGCAAGAATCATCCACCTTATTTTGATTAGACATTTTTCAGGGCTTGTCAAATTCTTTTAAGTTTTGAGAAAACTTTTGTAAGAATCCCCAACAGAGTCGCCACTGTGAGCGGATGACGTTTTTCTCAAGGAAGGGAGCTTCGATATCAGGTAACCCTCCCTCGCGAGGGGTTTTTTTTATTGCTGAAATTTGGTTTTGGAAATTTCATCATTTATTTCATAAAAGAATCGAGACTAAATCTCGATAGAAAATGTAAGAGTGGCCACCCGGCTCAGCTCAATCGGGAAATTACAGCGTAGCTGAACCGGGCGAGGGCCACTACACTTTCCAGAGATCTAGGTCTGAACAAGTCCCTTATTTCATGTCCAATCAAAATAAATTTGGCCAATATTCATTGATAGCATTTTATATTTCTAAGGTTGGTTTCCATTGATTTAATCATGCAGCGTACATGCAGATAAAAAGCGATAAATTAATTAATTATTTACAACCCAATCGAATCACAACAAAACTATCCTAGGGGATACATTTGCATAATTTGGGGATCGGGATACAATCGCCTATTATACAGGAGTATCTATTGAAATCAAATTTAAAATTAAAATAAAAATAAATTCAAATCCTGCAAAACAAAGGTTAGTACAAATATGTGCAACAAGTCGGACTCAAATAGACAGAACGGGAAATGAGAGATTTGGGGACATGCATTTAGGGGAGAGTCGGGCAAACTCGGCTAGTTCGTCTGGCTAGACTTGGAAAACGGTTTTGAAACGTTAATGTATTTTGTTTTATGAGAAAACACATTTTTGAAAACATTTTCTTTTTCTTGTTTATTTCCATTTAGCATGTAAGTATGAGTCAGTTTTCGGGAGATTTGGATCTCCGTCGTTGTTCTATTCTAAGTGAGATAACTTCAAAAATTAAATCAAAGGTCGTGAATGCATGAAATAAATTTATTTTTTGATGATTTTCTGATTTTTATACATTTTTATAATTTTTCTGATTTTTCTGAATTTTTCTGGATTTTTTTGTATTTTTTTGTATTTTTTGTTGCTCGCCAGAAATTGTAGCCGCGCAACTGTAACTATAGTCGTGTGGCTATAATTACAGTCGTGTGACTGTAATTATAGTCGTACGACTGTAACTCGTTTCTGATCAGAAAATTGTCAAAATTATTTTAAGTGACAAAGATTATAGCCGTGGAAACCATATACAATCGTACGGGTGTAGTTATAGTCGTGCGACTATAATTACATCCGTACGGCTGTTCATCCTATCCAGAAACAGCAGACTTACATTTTTGGTTTTAAATGAGTTTATGCATGAAAATGAATCAAAACACTCAGAAAATGAAGCAAAATACTAGTTTAAGGTATATTTACCCTTGTAGCGCAGATCTACCGTCGATTTAACTAAAGAAAACGGTTTGAATGGGCTCCGAATTGCCTCTCCTCCTTAGAATCTTAGGGTGCAAAAATAAGTCCAAAAATCTCCACAAGTTATGGGTTTGAATGTCTTTAAGATTCTGGACCGATTTATATGTCTTTGTCAAGTTTTAACCTATGATTTCTACTAGTTTTAACCTCACAAACACCAGAATTGAAAGAAAAAGAGTAGAAGAAGATGATATTTTTGTTGGGTTTTTCTTCTCTTCTTTTTCCTTCTCTTCTCCTAATCTCTAGAGCTCTCTTCAATCCAAATCTTCTGTTCTCGCCGTCCCCCCTTGCTCCTCCCTTTCTTTTTACGCCTCTATACCCTCAAAAAGCCAGGAAGACGCAATAAATTTCCGAAATCATGCCCCATTTCTCTCCCATGCAGAATGGGCTGTAACTAGCTGCTATAAACCTACAATCGTATGACTATAATTCTACTATAGCCGTGCGACAGTAATTACCGTCATGCGGCTGCTTTGCCCCTTTTTTTCCCAGAAAATTCCGTGTTTACCTCTGTAAAAAATGACCTTTGGTATTTTCATTATTAAGGTCGAAAAATTCTGGCGCCCACACTACCTCTAAATGTTTGTTGTAAGAATGAAAGACAAGATTCATTGTAAGATCAGCTGTGGACCAATTGTCACACCATAGAACATGAGGAAAGTGCACCTGAATACCAATCTCTTGTAGAAGATTTTGAAGCCAACCAATCTCAGATTTAGCCATGGCACAGGCCCTATACTAAGCCTCAGTAGATGAATGAGAGAATGTACACTACTTCTTGCTACAATATGGGAAACAAATTTATGCCCGAAGTAAATATCGTAACCAAATATGGACTTGGGATCATCAAGATTCATAACCCAATTATCATCACTATAACTATTTATTTAGTCATCATGTCTCGTTGTTGGTCTGGCTTGATCTAACTGATTGAACACCGAAACACATAGAGGTGATGTTTGTCATAGCTAGGAATACTCTAATGTCTAAGTTAATGTTGATTCTTAAAGAAGGAGAGTATGTAAATAATGTAAAGATTAAATGAATCAAACCTGAGGGCTAACTCTTACATATAGACATTAGGGATGTATAGTTCCACTAGAATAAGGGCAAAATCATTTGCCTATTTTAAGAGTTAGATTCCAATTTAGAATGCAAATCTTCTATATAGGTTATGGGTTAGGAACTAGTATCCTGATTAGACAAAAATTCATTTTGAGGCAAATGTCTTATCCTCCTATTTAGGTGAAAAGCGTGCTCTCCGGCCTGTTTAGGGATAAATGATCGAAGAACTAGACCAATGTCTGGTATATTACGCACTTACGTACAGTTCATTACTCAAGACTTCTTAAAAGTTTGATTTAATGCTACGTCACACCAATGCCTTCATATATATATATATATATATATATATATATATATATATATATATATATATATATATATATATATATATATATATTGAAAATATAAAAGAAGATACAAATTTAATTCCTGACTTCCTAATTCATAAATTTCTTCAAACTTCAAGTCTTGCTGAGAAAGATTAAAGGGAAAAAGGCCTTCGGAGGAGATTCTGATAGTAATAAACATGCCAAAATTAAAATATAAAGAGATGATAGCAAAAAAGAGATTGAAAATACTACTCAATCATCTTTGGACCCAAAAGTACAAAAATGGTTAGTTGAAACTTTTGCAAAATACCCAAAGCATCAAAAAGCTCCAATTCAAGATGAGACTCCAAAAATATCATCAAGATGGAAAGAGATTTCAATATTATCAATCCATGAGAAGAGAGAATCTTCAAAAATCCTTTATTAAAATGATAAGACGTCTCGTTTCATAAAATCATTCAAAATATTATGAAGCAATTTTTCAATGTTACCAATTCTGCCTCTTCTAAACATTCTTTTATTGAAAATTTGAACATATACATATATATAGGTTGTTCTAACCTACAAAAATAAGTTTTATTTGAGATTTTTTTTTTTCTAAATCATAGATATTCACATTGAGATTGTTCTGTTCGGGGATTAATCATAGTTAAAAACCTTATCCTTTCTTGTTTATGTATAATTTAGTATGCCTTGCTTAACTGAAATATAATTCATAGGCATTTTTTTGTAAGGAATACAGTAAATTGCAAATTCCAAGAAATTTGAACCTAACTAAATAACTATCCAAATCCAATTGAAAAGGAATTTAATTTTGGTTTAAACATAATTAATGATGTGATATGAACCATGACTCAATTACAGCGACGGTTTCATTAAATATCTTACAACTAGAGTCCCTCTTTTTTCCGATCCAGTTCCTCCACCGCCAACATGCATGGTTTCGGCAAAGAGAATTTCTCATTCTCAAATTTACTTGTGTAATTATTTTTATCATACACTAATTAATTCAATGTGTTTACGGTATTGTTTGCTAAGAGAACAACAAAACAAATAGTAATGTATGCTAAAAAAAATTCTGTTCACACTGGATCAAAAAGAAATCTAATTAATTAAGAACGTATACTAGGCATTAAAATTCTTTAACCACACTTAGCATTTCATCTTAGTTGTTCCAAAACCATGTTCATTGTATCATATCTTTAGGTCAATTAAATAAATACGTAGAGGTTCTAATTAAACAATTTTAATATATATAATGATGCGAAGGAATTCTCTTTTCCTCCATTAGATTAAATATGGGTACAAGCAGGTTGGTATTAGAAAGATATCTATCAATTTATAATTAATTTTCACAAAAGAACTTCCCAAGAAATCTTCTTTTTTAATATTGTATTATGTTTGTCTAATATCATGTATGTAACAAATATTAGTTAGGGATTCTTTTGAGATACATCTGAGGTGTGAATTTGATTTAGCCATTTATATATATATATATATATATATATATATATATATATATATATATATATATTTTTTCCAGGAATTAATTCATAATTAGTGAAACGTTCCGTTAGTTGGTTTTTTTTTTTTTATTATCAGTATTTCCTTAATAAATAACAAAAGTGAGCTAGATATATACAAATTATTAAGATAAAATTATACTCTCGAAAAAAACTTAATGGAGCAAATCATAAGATTGAAGAAAGTATGTTGCATAATTTGTTTCACTTGATATAGAGTCAAATATGCTGATGGTTATTAAAGGTTTGTATTTGTTTGTTAGAGTTAGTATTTGTGAATACGGTCACTATAAAGTTGACGTTGATGTTGTGAGTTAATTCAAAGTACTACTTGTTAACATATCACAAAATCACATTCCTTCGTCACGTGGCAGTAATATTTAAAAAATTCAAATTAAAATGAATTTCAAAACTTTTATAATTTTAAATTTTTTTCTATATTTCTATAAAAAAATTTAGTAATTTTAAAAGTAAAAAAATATTTTTTTTATTTTTTTTAAATATTTTTTTAATTTTTTTTAACTTTTTATATTTTTTACTTGGAATGACAGAAGAAACGATAGAGAAGTTGTGGGAGAATTGTTTATCAACCTCATTGAGAAAACATTCACAACTTGTTTAGTAGGTGGGATAAGAGGTGGGATAGGGATTTCTTATCCCTAATCCCCTCTTATCCCATATTTGTTAGGATCTCCTATAGGATGAGATAAACAATAAATTATCTCCTTATCCCACTAATCCTATCTCACCCCACTCCCCTCATGTTATAAGGAATGGGATAATTTTTATATGTGGGAATTTACCCATTTGTCCAACTTAATAATTTAAAAGACACATGACTCTCCAATATTTGCATATGCTTTGGCTTGTTCTCCTTCTCTGTCAAAGCTTCTCTGCTGCTGCAAAACCAGACCACTCTATATATCACCACACCACCATTTTCGTTTTCTCTTTGCTCTTGATTGATCATCATCTCCCGCTTCAATTTTGCATCGCCGACATTGGTTTGTTGTCCGGCGGAAAACGGAGGGGAATCGGTGCTGTGGTTGTTTGGTTGACCTTATGTTAGCTTTGTTTTATTTGCACTATGGCCGCAAATGGTGTTGGTAATTACAGAAATGGCACTCACAGTAGCCGGAATTCTTTCGGTACTGGTAATAAAGTGGATAGAACTGCATCTTTTAATTCGAACTTTATCTTTAATTTGAATGATCCTGCCTTTTCGGTTACTGTTCTTGGGGTCGGGATAATTAGGTGGGTAAAAAGCTAGACACTTAGAAATTATGTAATGATGCATTTTCTGATCAAGCAAGGAATTAATAGCAACTGACGTTGCTCAATTGTAATTTATTAACTTTTTAGATAAATATTACATGTTTTCTTATTACTTTTGATGAATAAACCAATTTTTATTATTTTTGACATAAGTAAAATATATTTTATTATTTTTAACATGTTTAGAGATAATATCGTAAATTATATTGATTTATCTCTATTCCTATCCAACATACTAAACATATCTTATATTATCTCTGTCCCAATTTTAACTTTTATCCCTATCCCTATCTCAATCCTTATCCCTATCCCTATCTCAATCCTTATCCCTATCCCTATCCCATCAAATACCAAACGTCCAGTCAATTTATACAGGCCTAAGAGAAACTAATTAAGGAATGAAATTGTAGGGTATATGGGCCACACATTATTAGGCTTTGTGTATGTGTATATAAACACAACTACAGCTCATTACTAACTAATTAAGATCTGCAGTATAATATCAATGAAATCCTACTTTCATTCGTTTTCTTTCTTTCTTTCTTTCTGTACTTCTCAAATCTATAGATGGTATCAAAGCCTAGCAATGATCTTGTTGAATTTTCTTTTGAGTAAGAATCAATTGCTAATGGCGCGCTTAAGAAGAGGCTTCAGAGTATTGGAGGAGGAAGATTTCGATAATGATTAGTTGAATCATGGAAATGGCAAACATAATCGTCGAAATGAAATAGAAGATGCTGAATTTTTGTTGGAGTTGCACAACTCTGATAATCCAGGTATACAGCTAGTTAGTACTCAATTAAATGCAAACAATTACTTTACTTGGCTTAGGGCAATAAACATTGGTTTATCAACTAAGGATAAACTTGATTTTGTCCTTAGGGATGATCTTGAGCCATCTTTAGATTCACCATTACATAAGAAGTGGAAGAAGTGTGATAACATGGTGTTTTCTTGGTTGCTTGGTTCAATTTCAAAAGATTTGCTAGATTCTTTTCTATATGCGAAAACATCAAGAGAATTATGGATTGAGTTAGAGCAGAGGTTTAGTGAGGCTAATGGACCTTTGATCTATCAGATTAAGAGAGAACTTAGCAAGATTACATAGGGAGATATGTCAATATGCTTATACTTCACTAAATTGAAGAAATTATGGGAAGATTTATCTAATTTAAATCCGATTCCTGTGTGCAATTGTAGGGAAATGAGAAAGAAAGTGGCACAGATGGTAGAATCTGATCATCTTATTCAATTTCTAATGGGTTTGCATCCTAAGTATGATAATGCTAGGGATCAAATACTCATGTTAAATCCACTGCCTTCTATCAACAAAGCATATTCAATGATCCAAAAGATGGAGAAACAAAAGATCAATTCAGATGAAAAGATGAAAACTAATGTGAATGAAAATTCAAGCTTGGAATTTGCCAATGTTGTTTCTGGAGGTCCACGCTGACTCAAAGAAAATGGTTGGAGATGACATAGATAGTTTGTTTTACACTTTTGTAATAAGCCAAGACACTCAAAAGAAATTTGTTGGAAAGTAATTGGTGTTCCTGAGTGGTTTAAACAACGGGAAAATAAGAAAGATCAGAAGAAAGGTGGAGGAGGTAAGCCACATAATCAGTATCATGCTCATCTAGCACAGGGAGCTTGTTCTTCTTCATCCTCAGTCTTAGATTTAGAAGAAACACCGAATTTTATGTCTCAGCTGATACAAAAGGAGGTACATAAATATTTGATGTCAAAGGCAACGACTGTTTCTGAAATTGCAAATTTGGCACGATTTTCAAGTTTTAGAGGTAATGCAATGTTAGTAACTGATAATATGCATTTATCTGATACATAGGTTATTGATTTACGAGCTTCTTGTCATATGAGTTTTAGTATGACTTGTTTTATTGATATACATTCTTTACCTCAATTTCAAGTAGTTCACTTACCTAATGGTAGTCAACAGAAAGTACAATATTCGGGCACAATTTGTCTTACATAAGATTTTTGTCTCAAGAATGTCATACATGTGCCAACGTTCAGATTTAATTTGCTATCGGTTGGTCAGTTGTTGAAGGAATCAAACATTACAATCACTTTTTATCCTCACCAATGTGTCTTACAGGACTAGAGGACTGAAGCAGTGATTGCAGTTGGTTTTTTACAAGGACTCTACAAGCTTACAAAGGAATCTTTTCAGCCTACAAAGTTGAAGAAAGTTAATTGAAATTCTACTATTTTGAATTTGAATTTGGTTCCACCATGTCACTATAATAATGTGAATTCAGATATGCTTTAGCATTACAAATTAGGACATGTATCTTAGAAGAAGTTACAGCATATCTCAGTTGCTAATTGTAAACAAATTATAGTAACCATGTGCTCTTTGCCCTTTGGCTAAGCAACATCGAATTATTTTTCCTATTAGTACCAGTGTTTCTGCAGCAGTATTTGATTTGATTCATGTAGATATTTGGAGTCCATATCATGAACCAATTATTTATGGTGCAAAGTATATTTTAAACATTGTGGATGATTACTCCAGGGATTTATGGACAATTTTATTAGTAGATAAAACACAGGTAGCAGCAGCTTTGCAACAATTTCTGTTGTTGGTGAAAACTCAGTTTAGTGTAGTAGTAAAGAAGGTTCGTTCAAATAATGGGACAGAGTTTCTTAGTTATTCTTGTCAACTTTTGTTTCAATCATTTAGTATAGTACTTCAGAAATCATGTGTTTATACACCTCAGTAAAATGGTATTACAAAGAGGAAGCATAGACATTTGTTATAAGTAGCTGGATCCTTACTTTTTCAATCTGGTTTGGGTACAAAATTTTGGGTTGAAGCTATATCTTTGGCTACACCCATAATAAATATACTTCCAGTTGAAAGTTTACATTGGGAGACTCCTTATTTTCGTTTGTACAAGAAGGAACCTGACTATAAGCATTTGAAGCCTTTTGGTTGTTTATGTTATATAACCAACTAGCAACCTCACAAAGATAAGTTTGAGTAGCGAGCTTATAAGTCTATCTTCCTTGGATACAAGCATGGACAGAAGGGATACTTGGTTTACAATTGTGACAAAGATGTTTTACAGGTAACAAAAGATGTTGTATTCCACGAAACAATTTTTCCTTACAAAACCAATCAACAGGATAATGATCAGGTTTCCTTAGTTGATGATGTTATTGTTTTGGATCTTCCAAATGCTAATACTGAAGTTGGTACACCAGGTTCTACTATACACACCAAGCATGTGCTGGTGTGCCCTAGTCCAAATGGCATTGGTTCTTGTATTGTATTATACTTTATATTTAGATATTTTGTATTATACATTTTGTGTTGAAATGAAGGCATGAATCTATTTATTTATATCTTGTGCTATTTATAAATACAGTATCCAAAGATTATAACCATACTAAAGTAAACCATACTAAAGTAAACCAATGTAGGTCATTAGATTATGAGACCTTTTAGTAGAGGTAAAGTTATAGTCATAAAGATATCCCTAATCTGTTCTAATAATAGGAATGAATAGAACCAAAGACTAGCATATCCTTGACTGGATGGCGGCGTCTCACCGGTCATTGGACATGGAATGTCAGTCAATGATATGGTACATGTTGGGTTGCATGATACTGGATGGATACGCCATGAGAACACCACATGGTTCGATCGTCATAGGTTTTCTTAGGTAGGTCTTGCCATTATCCTTAGACCTGATATTTGCTGTAACATAACATGGAATCTCATACACTTTGATATACACCTAACGGGCCTATAATAGGGTGCCAAGTATGGTTATGTTGGGTGGGCCAGTGAACATGTTGATGTTGATAGTGAAGTTGACGGAATTACCACTGAGCATCCCCTAAGATGATATCACTGGCCACTTGATGAGTGGGATTGACAAGTGTATGGACATACCCGAATAAGTTGGGATACTTATTCTTTAGGTTCAGTCCACTCGGTATCAAGAAATAAATAAGCATATAAGAGAATGACAGGGCCATGTCTCTTGCTTATATATCGATGTCAGTTGGCAAGGGATATACAAGATTACTACTTGGTTATGTTTCACATTAGACTGTAAGTCTCCGTCTTAATTGGGGGCTGTAACAGTTTGCTAGAACCCACTTACAGTCTGTGGGCTTTGGTCGCACTACCAACACAAAGACGGACCCACAGGATCGTACACATAGAACGAGTGAACATTGACAAATCGGAATTGGAATGGAAACCAAATTAATTGAGTTATTGACATTAGGTTATGTCATAATTAATTCAATTATAAGGGAGAAATTAATTTTATTTGATTAATTAATTACATGTAGTAAATAATTAATTAAATAAAATAATATTTTCTTGGTGGAAATAAAATACAAAGGTTGAATTTATTAAGGCCGACTTTAATTTAACTTTGGGTTATTTTAATTTGATAAAAAATTGTATTTAATTGTATCATTTAGAATTTTATAATATGGTTTTATTTAATCCTAATGATACAAGGTAAATCAATTAAATCAAATTAAATAATCTATAGTTTAATTTAATCCTAGTACACAAAGGAGTATAAAAGGAATTAGAAACCTAGTATACTAAGGATAATACTAAGGAGTATAAAAGGATGCCTTAAAGTCAATTTCTCTCTAACCCTAGCCACTTGATATTTTGGCCTACACCAAAGAAAGAAGCAAAAAATTCCCTAGGCTGAAATTTCCTGGTTTCCATTCTTCCGTTTACTAGCACGAGTCATGTTCAAGAGTCGTTCGTGTACCGGATTGTGGAGGAAACGCATTTGGGTTTGTGCAGCAGTCTCTAGAGGAGACAGTTAAGGTGAGAAAATTTAATATTCTTTCCGTATTTGGTTTCATTCTATTAATCTACATGAATCTTGGGCTATGGAATCGAGGAAAATTTTAATCGGTATTCCGCCTTGTGTTTAATTTTTCCCGTGATGATTCCCTACAGCATGGCAGAGAATCCATGAAACCCAGTTGGTTACAAGATTTTGTATCTGCTACCATAATTGCTTTGCCGATGGAACATAAAGCTTTTCTTAGTAAAATAACAGTGGAGCATCAATGTAAGAATGTTATCAATGCTAGCAAGGATCACAGATGGGTAGAAGCTATGAATCAAGAATTACAGGCTCTTGAACAAAATAACACCTGGTTTTTGACTACTTTGTCAGAAGGGAAATGGCCAATTTCTTCCAAATGGGTATATCATATTAAGTATAAACAAGATGGTTCCGTTGATAGGTTCAAAGTGAGATTAGTAGCTAAGGGTTAATCGGTTACTTGGTGTTGATTACTGATTCCTTTTCTCTAGTGGCAAGGTTAGTAATTGTTCGAATCTTTTTAGCCATAGTAGCTGCCCTATCTTGGCCAATCCATCAAATCGATATAAATAATGCCTATCTCCATGGATTTCTTGATGAGGAGTTATTTATGCAGATACCTGAAGGTTATACAAAGGCATAACCAGGTCAAGTTTGTAAGTTGGTTAAATCCTTATATTATCTAAAACAGGCTGGTCGCTAATGGAACAAGGAGATGGCTGCAAAATTACAGTATTACGGTTTCAAAAGATCAATCCATGATCATTGCCTTTATGTTAAAGCTGAAAATGGTCAGTTTCTTGCTATTGTCCTGTATGTTGATGATCTTTTAATCACTGGCACTTCTGGGAAAATGACACTTGATGCCAAAGCTTGTTTACATCAGGCTTTTACAATCAAAGACCTGGACAAGGTTAGATATTTCCTCGGCATTGAAGTTGCTAAGACTAATAACGGTTTGGTTCTTTCACAAACCAAATATATCCCTGATTTGTTGTAAGATGCTACTTTACAGGATGCCCAAGTCGCTTCTTCCCCGTTACCATCTGGTTTTCAACCGCATTTACCAAGTACACCATTGAAGTCACCAGATTTTTTCAAAGGCTTGTTGGCAGGTTACTATTCTTGGGATTTTTTACACCAGACATAGCTTTTTCTACACAATAACTGAGTCAACATATGTTTGTTCCATGTGAGAGCCATATGGATGCAGTAATGTACATCCTTCGCTACTTGAAAGGTACTTTACACATGGGTATTCTATATCCTATTCAACAGGATTTAACTCTTCTTGGATACTGCGATGCAGACTGGGCAGTGTGTAAGACGTTTAGGAAGTATGTCACAAGTTATTGCTTATTTTTGGGTAATTCCTTGATCTCATGGAACACATAGAAGCAAGCTATTGTTAGTCGTTTCTCCGCTGAAGCTGAATATAAAAGTCTTGCTACAACTCAAGTGGATTAGTTATGTTCTTACTGAATTCAAGATATCACTTCAGCTACCAACTTCTCTTTATTGTGATAATATTGCAGCAATCTCTATTGCAGCTAATCAGGTGGACCATGATCGCACCAAGCACTTCGATATAGATGTCCATTTTGTCAGAGAATACATTGAAGATGGCTTTCTTACAACACCACATCTGTCAACCAAGCCCTAATTGGCATATATCTTTACCAAACAACTCAGTTGTTCTCATATGCAGCTTATATTGGGCAAGCTTGGTATTGTTTCCTTCTCAATACCAGCTTGAGGAGGGGATGTAGAGTATATAGGCCACACATTATTGGGCATTGTGTATATGTATATAAATGCAACTACAACTCATTACTAACTAATTAAGATCTGCAGTATAGTATCAATGAAATCCTACTTTCATTCATTTTCTTTCTTTCTTTATGTACTTCTCAAATCTATAAAGAAATTGAGACTAAATCCCAATGATTACTCTTATAATTTCTTTATTTACAACTGTTATAGCTAGCTATGATATTTACACATCATACAATTTTGTAACACTCTTCCTCAAGCTGGAGCATATATACTAATCATGCCCAACTTAGTATAAATATAATTAATCTGATTCCTAGTAAAGCTTTGGTAAACACATTTGCCAACTGATTCTTGTCTTAATGTACAGTGTCGAGATTGTACCATCCTCTATCTTTTTACGAGTAAAACAACAATCGACTTCTATATGCTTGGTTCTTTCATGAAACACAAGATTATAGGCAATAAAAATAGCAGCTTCATTATCATACAACAACGTCATTGGTTTTATCTAAGTAAAGCCAATTTCATCAAGTAAATAATGTAGCCACACGAGTTCACATGTAGTTTGTAACATAACTATGTATTCATATTCTGCACTTGACTGAGATACCACATTTTGTTTCTTACTTTTCCATGACACGAGATTGCCTCCAACAAACACATAATAACCAGTGGTGGAATGTCTATTTATAAGATCTCCTACATAATCAACATATGTGAAGGCTTCCACCGAATGGTGACCATGATTCTAATATAAGATACCACATCTTGGAGCACTTTTTAGATATCACATAATATGACAAAATAACATCCCAATGTGATGTTCTAGGTGGTGACATGAAATGACTTACAACACTAACTGGAAAGGCAATATCAGGGTGAGTTATGGTAAGATAGTTCAACTTTTCCACAATTCTTCTACACTTTTTAGGGTTCTCAAGCAAGTCTCCATCTTTAGCTTTTAACTTCACATTTGGTATATGGGTGCATCCCGGGTCATTGTCTCAATCAAGCCAACATCTTTCAACAAATCTAGGCAATACTTCATTTGAGATAGGTAGATTCCTTTACAACTGAAAGAGACTTCAATTCCTAGGAAGTATTTCAATGGTCTTAGATACTTTGTCTGAAGAAACACCCGTTGACCAACTGACATGACAAAGGGTAAAATTGTCAAATCATAAAAATTGGACAAAAATGCCTCTTGATCTAATAATTTTTTTAAATTTTATTTTTATTCCAAATTTAATAGATTTTCAAATGCGTGTGTCCACTCAAGATGAACTTTTGCTTCTTTGGGGTTCCTTGTGAGATATGGACAAATTTTAGCTATGAGCTAAGGGCTGAGACATGAGCCAAAAAATATTAACCCATACATAACATTGTTACCTCTTTTTTACTAGTATAAAACTATGGTACTTTCTAGATGATCCCTCCAAGGCTAGTGTGATTGAGTTTTCTTTTTAGAAATCATTCTAGTTACTTTACTCAATATTTCCTTTCGAGAGAATCCTTAAGAAATTTATTTTGTAGAATCAAAAGTAGCCATAGTCAATGGCCTGAGAGATCGTATAAAAGTTGGCTTGAGTGGCATAGCTAATGCAAAATATTCCTGAGATGTTAATGAATAAGACGTAGTTTTATTTATCAAATACATCTTTCGTTTTGTTCAAGTAGGGGTAGTCAAAGTATCAACGTTGATTAATAAAATGTGTTCCGTGATGGGTTATGAACCTACCCATAGTATCCAAATGGATTCTTCATAGGAAATGATTTCTTCTACCAAAGAAGGATCTATTACAACTTTTATATATTCAAGTTGTTTATGTAATTCAAGATTATTTATACTATGTTTGGTTTGGGGGTTATCATGGTAAGATAAGGTAGATGTAGAAATATGTTCATATTTGTTTTGAGATATAAATGAAGGTATAGTAACCCATGGTAAATCCACCGGTTGAATGGTGTGATTTTTTTAACACTCGAAATTGGAGTGTCTTTATGATAACATGTGCTGTTATTACTAAATTTCCATTTATCTTTTTTTTTTTTTTTAAATTTTTCCACGTGTTTCATTTTATAGTTTTACCTTTAATTATATATGCGAAGGTTATAATTATAATTTTTATATAACTTTATATTGCTAAACCATGACTTTACCTTACCATCAATCTAAACACAATATGGTATTTTATGGATCAATACTGTACCATACGTTATTTAATACACCTTACTATACTTTTTTAACAGCTAAACCAAATAAACAGTTAATTGACCGTGCTCATACCATAACATTTGCACATTTGGATTCTACTACTATACACCATGACTTTTGCACATTGAGATTCTACTACTATACTACCAAGAGAATTAGCTACTAAAGATATATATCTATCCAGCAGTAGATGTTTTAGATTTAATGTAAACCACTCTCCAACCTCAAATTGTTGGTGTGAACATTATCAAACTATGCAAATAGTTAAGCAAAGTTCACAACCTTATCTAGAATTCATATTAAGAGGATTGCTTAACAATAGGAAGAGTGAAAAAATTGAATGTTTCTTATTGCAATCTTTTTTCTTACCAATTATGTTGGTCTAGCAAAAAACGAAAATTTAATTACTTTATCATCATCAAAAGCTAAATCATCAAAATTGTAGACGTAGTTGTACGTCCTATTTAGATATCCAAGAAAGTAAAAAGATTTGAAGAAGTTAGAGACAAAAGTCATAATCAAAATTGTGTTTAGAAATAGCTTTGAAAAAGCACTTATATTATTATTATATATATGTAAACAAAAAAAAAAAAAAAAAAAAAAAAAAAGATTGTCTGTAGTTTTATGTCCTTGTCTTGTACCAATCACAATTCCACTTTAGTTTGATAGGCCTATCTTTACACCTCAATCCACCCACTAAAGTACACATGCTCTGCCTATATATTTTACCAAGTCATTTTCATCATTAGCTTGTTTTTATGATTAATTGTTTCTTTTTCAAGAAATTGTTTTAATAGCCTTTGTTAGGGATATCTCTACTCTAATCCCATTCTTTAAATTTAGATTGAAGAGGACAACGTTGAAGTATTTTGCACTGGGATCCAACGTAAGAAATAAATGACTATAAAAAGCAATCGATCTAAATTAGACCTTGACATAAGTCAATTGATTTTATATTGCATGAGTTCAATCTAGCTTATATATTCACTCATGTAGTTAGGTGTAGCACTATTGAGGCTCACATAATTTTTTCATGGTATCACAATTGAAGAAAGACCTTACAATCGGAAGATCCTTGGCATGTATATAAAGAGTTTGTGAGTAAGAAAAACTATTCCCGTCTATGACCTTGGCCTTCAAAAATAGGTCAAAGAATGTTTGACAAATGGTAATTGTTCTAGAAACAGTTGTACACTAGGAAGATTGTTGGAGATTCAACATGAAAAATAATTGAGAATAACGAATGACATAAAAGTGGTGCATGCCTTATCACATATGTAAAGTGCCCAGTTAATTAAATATAAAATCAATTAGCTCCACACATGTGATTACTCATGTAGTTAAGTCTAATACTCTCAAAGCTCACAAAGTCTCTTCATTTTGCTCATTTTTATTAAGAATGTACATATCTTCAAATAGAAAAGTAATATACTAGAGAGGAATTTACATATTATGATGTCTGGAAAAAAAAAAAAAACTTATAATTCCTAAGATTTTGAAAATATTAGAAACATTTACGCTTTTTTTTTTTCAGTAAAGAAAAATTTAAGATTGTTAAAGAGAAAGAAGAATGGAATTCTTAGTACGAGTATTGCTATTTGGTTTATTTGTCAAAAGGCCAAGTTAAACAATTTTTAATAATAAGATATTGTAGCTCCTGGTTGTTTTGAGAGACCTAATAATTGGTATTTTAAAAAAATATCTTACTTGACATATAGGGGCTGAGGCTCAGTGGTAAATAAGCCATTTTTATATAGTAGTTCTTTCGTAAGTCTTTTCATGGACTTGAGATTTTCCCTAGCCCTGAATTGCTAATTAAACTTGTTGTGAAAAGAAAAAATCTTACCAGTAGTTTTTCATATTTACATAATACTTATTGACCACTTAAGGTATATCACCTTACGAAAATTTATTAATTACTACAATTTTTAATTTATTTTAAATAAATACCTTATTTTAAAAATGATAAAATATTGTAGGTTCTTTTTTACTATAGGTTATTACCGACTCTATAGAGGACCAATAGTTAATTATGTAATATGTTACATTATAATAATTACTCCTATGTTGTATTAGGGTTAGGGTTAGAATATATAATCCTATTATTCATGAACACAATTAAGGTTGCCACCATTCTATATGGTATCACAGCTAATATCCTAACCCTATCAATCATGTTAGGGTTATGGTGTTAAATGTCCATGTAAAGGGTATATATGTGATAAATTATGTGAAAAATTCATACCCGCTAGAAGGTTTCCCGTCTTGAGAAAGACTATGTCAAGACTTGCAAAACAAAATAAAGATACTCCAACGTCAAGTCCGTAAGAGATCAAAAAGCAGTAGAGCAAAATAAGAAAATTTATATGTACCTTTTGAGGAAGAGAAACATTTATATAGGTTCCAAACTGTTCTAATTAGATTATGATTGATATTCTTGTTTGACCAATAGGAAAGATTCCTAATTAGGGTAAAATAGTACCTTTGTGGAGTTCTATCCTAAATATAATTTAAACTTCTTAATAGGCAAGGAAGAATCATCTCTTGATTAGGATATGGTCTCCTTGCTATGGAAGGATTGTAGTATGCCAAATACTGGATTTATCGGCTTATTGGAATTTGGTTTTTGCTCTATATTTGTCCTGAAATCTCGCATGCGGGTGAAATGGCATATAAGTGAGAATAACGAATGGAATATAAGTGGTGCATGCCTTATCACATATGTAAGATATCCATGTAATTAAATATAAAATCAATTAGCTCCACATATGGGATTACTCATGTAGTTAAGTCCAACACTCTCAAAGCTTACAAAGTCTCTTCATTTTGCTCATTTTATTAAGGATGTACATATCTTCAAATAGAAAAGTAATATACTAGGGAGGAATTTACATACTATGATGTCCGGAAAAAAAACTTATAATTCCTAAGATTTTGAAAATATTAGAAACATTTACAGACAAATATCCTAATAGTCTGCCATAATAGAAAATTCACCCGCATGCGAGATTTCCAAACAAATATAGAGCAAAAACCAAGTTCCAATAAGCTGATAAATTCAGTGTTTGGAAGACTATAATCGTCCATAGCAAGGAGACCATATCCTAATCAAGGGATGATTCTTCCGTACTTGCCTATTAAGGAGTTTAAATCATATTTAGGGTAGAACTCTACAAAGGTACTATTTTTCCCTAATTAGGAATCTTTCCTATTGGTCAAACAAGAATATCAATCATAATCTAATTAGAACAGTTTGAAGCCTATATAAAGGTTTCTCTACCTCAAAAGGTACATATAAATTCTCTTATTTTACTCTACTGCTTCTTGATCTCTTATTGACTTGAGCGTCAGAGTATCTTTGTTTTGTTTTACAAGTCCTAACCTAGTCTTCTTCAAGACGAGAAACCTCCTAGCAGGTATGAATTTTTCACATAATTCATCATTGCTGCAGTGTACGTGGAACGATTGAACTATGACTTCATCAGGTTCCGCTAGTATGACAACTTGAGAGGTCACCAGAGACAGCTCACTCACAGCCCTGACAGCCCCAGCCTTGACGACACTAAACTCATCGGTGTCCCCCCAGGCAGTGGTGATCAACCGTATCGCGAGCAGCCTCAGCCCTGCCGATGCCAGAGACCTCAGACAGGCAATCCTTCAAATTTAGAATTTTGGCATGGTAGGTTCATCTATCAGTAGTAGCACATCCCCCCTGATCACTAGCATGACAAGTGACCTAGGGACAGGAACAGCCAAGAATCTCTTCCCTTTACCTCAACCTGAGAGAAACCGAGCGGCACAGTACGTAGCAACTCCACCTGTTTATACCTTCTCGGGAGACACAAGGCATATATGCTTACCAATAACCTCTGACAATGGGAACACCACCTAATCTGTCAGCTCTACCAACAATATCACAGGCAAGGCTTCCTAGCTATTAGACCTTAATTCAGACACCTCCTCCCAGTTACCACCCTACTCATGGGTATATGCTGGGGCTATAAGAGATAGTATTCTACTCCTTGTAGGAGATGGTATTCCTACTCCTTGTAGGAGATGGTATTCCTACTCCATTGTAAAGTCTATTAGGGTTACACTTGTAATTATGCTAATTAGGGTTTGTGTATATATTAGTCCTTTCCATTATCCCCTCTCTTTTCTATCCAAGCCGCCGACATCCTCTCTTCTTCTCCACTTCAGCCACCGACATCATTACCACCATGAACACATCGTCCACCATTGTTGATGGCCTAAACTCGGCCCTCATGGCAACCGGCACAACAAACTCTCCTTTATTTTCCTCCACCATTCCTAACACTACTCAATCCCACATCAAATTGAATCCATCCAACTTTCTAATTTGGAAAGCTCAAGTTACTCCCATGTTGAAGGGTCACGGACTCATGGGCCATGTAGACGGTTCCATTGTTTCTCCACCTCAGTTTTCACCCGATGGTAGTATTAATCCTGATTTTCAGTTATGGGAAAATAGAGATCAACAAGTTCTCTCTTGGCTATTAAATTCCATCTCGGAATCATTAATGCCACAAGTTATTGGGGCCACTACGGCCAAAGGCGTCTGGGACAAATTAATCACCACATATTCAATGGGGTCTAGACCTCAAATCCGTATTCTTCGTTGAGAATCGCAGACACTTAAGAGAGATAATTTATCGATTATCAACTATGTTCAGCATGCCAAGTCTATTGCTGATAAATTAGCTGCTCTTGGATATATTGTTTTAATTGATTGTATTTGTCATGGTTTGGGTGAAGAATATAATGATTTTAATCATATTGAAAACTTCAAAACTGAGCCAACTTCCTTTGATTACTTGCTGGGCTCTCTTTTAATGGAAGAAAAGTTACTCCAACAAGCCAAGAAAGACGTTCTCACTACTGTCCAGCCCGCTGCCCACGTTGCAGCCCGTTCCAGCTCCTACCGCGACCGTGGCAGAGGTAATGGCGGATCCCGTGGTCGTGGTGGGGGTCGTTACTCTCATGGTTCCTCTTATTTGCATGGACAGCCTCCGTACAGCCCTGGAACTCACTAGAATAATTCTGGACAGCAACAACATTAATCTTTTCAACCTACTGCCCTGGGCCAATCAGATGATCAAATTGTTACTTGCTTTAATTGTCATGGTATTGGACACAAGGCTAATCAGTGCTCATCCCCTAGAATGCCCAGAAATCAGCCTCAATCTCCACAATCAAACCTAGCCACAACACATACCTCAAACCAACCATGGGTTCTTGACTCCGGAGCAACTCATCATTTAACATCCAACTTGGAAAACCTTGCTCTTCACTCTGAATACTCTGGTCCCAAAGAGGTCCAAATTGGCAATGGTATGTTTCTTCCCATAACTCATGTTGGTGAGAATTCTTTTCGTATTGGTTCTACGTCTCTCAAATTTCGAAATATTCTCCATGTTCCTACTACTAATCGAAATTTATGATCTGTTTTTGCACTAACCAACTCTAATCCTGTTTCTGTTGAATTTTTCTCTGATTATTTTCTTATCAAGGATTTGGAGTCGAAGGAGATTCTGTTCCGAGGCCGGAGTGACAACGGACTCTACAATCTATGCTTAAAGTCTAGTCCTTCTTTAATTAGTGCAAATCTTGCTTCTTTAAATGTTTGGCATGCTCGTTTGGGGCACCCTGCCTTACCTATTATTAAACATACCTTACATTCTAACAACATTGATTTTCGCAATTCTGTTGCTTCTCTTTGCAATGCGTGTGCTATAAGTAAAAGCTATAAATTACCATTTGTTGATTCTGTTTCTATCTCTCATTCACCCTTAGAATTAATTTGTGCTGATGTTTGGGGACCGGCTCCGGTTCAACCTTTTAATGGCTATGGATACTATGTTCTCTTTTTTGATCATTACTCAAAATATACATGGGTTTACTTTATGCACAAGAAATCTGAAGTGCTAGACATTTTTATTCAATTTCGCACCCTTGTTGAAAAATATTTCCAAACACCAATAAAAATTTTCCAATCTGATTGGGAGGGAGAATTTCAGGCTCTTAGCACTTATCTCAAACTAAATGGCATCTCCCATCGTGTCTCTTGCCATCACACACTAGAACAAAATGGGAGAGCCGAACGTAAACACAGACACATTGTTGAAACTGGTCTTTCTTTATTACATCATAGTTCCATGCCCATCAAATATTGGACTGCTGCCTTTGAATGTGCTGTTTATAACATAAATCGTTTGCCCACTAGCATAATTAATTTTGATAATCCTCTTCATAAATTATTTGGTACTGATCCTGATTATAATTTTCTTCGTATCTTTGGTTGTCGTTGTTATCCTTGGTTGCGTCCCTATGCTAAAAATAAACTTGATCATCGCTCTCTTTTGTGTGTTTTCTTAGGTTACAGTAAAGTTCATAAAGGGTACAAGTGTCTTGATTTTTGTTCTGGAAAAATTTATATCTCACGTCATGTACTCTTTGATGAACAGGTTTTTCCGTTTGCTGTTGATGATGAAATTTTTGCTCCGGCTTCAGACCAGTCCCAAATTTCCATACCCTCTATATCGCTGCCCCTCTCTCACCAACCGACCCCTTCTAATCCATCGCCACCTCTGCAACCGACCCACTCTTCACCGACCGAACCACCAGCACCAACCAGTCCGTCACCTCCTCTTCAAACTGACCAGCCCCTGCTCCCTCTCCCCAACATCGGTTCACCGTCCTCATCACCTCAGGCTACGACTCTGCCTCATTCCCATCGAGGTGTGATAGTTGCTGATCCCGAGGTGTCATTGGTTGTTGATCTTCAACGTCGTGGGCCCTTACCACCCATACATACTAGCAAGTCTCAATTGGATCACCTGATGGTCACAAGGGCTAAATGTGGCTCCCTCAGAAAAAAAGCTGTTCTTGATTTAGTTGCTGCTGCTACTGGAGATCCAATTGTTGAACCGTCCACCTATTCTCAAGCTGCAAAGATTCCTGCTTGGTGGGATGCCATAGCTTCGGAGTTCAATGCTCTCATTAAAAATGGAACATGGGATCTTGTTCCTCCCTCTCAGGCTCAGAATATTATTGGGTGCAGATGGGTATTTCATGTCAAACAAAAATCAGATGGCTCTATTGATAGATACAAAGCATGTCTTGTTGCCAAACGTTTTCATCAGCGACCTGGTATTGATTTTCATGACACTTTCAGTCCGGTGGTTAAACCCACCACTATTCAGATGTTGCTCACTTTTGCTGTATCATATAAGTGGAGTGTTATTCAGCTTGATATTTTAAATGCTTTCCTTCATGGAACACTGGATGAAGCCGCTTTTATGCAACAACCTCAAGGTTTTGTTGATCCACGCTTTCCTGATCATGTCTGCCGCCTCCGAAAGTCGCTGTATGGTCTGAAGCAAGCTCCTTGTCAGTGGCATCGATGTCTCACTGCTGCCCTATTACAATTTGGTTTCCAGTGCTTAAAATCAGACAGCTCCTTATACTTCATCCACACGGCTTCGGTAAAAATTTTCTGCCTGATCTATGTTGATGATATTTTATTGATGGGTGATGCTCCTGCTTTCTTGGACAAAGTTGTTGATTTTCTCCAAACTAAGTTTGCTGTGAAGAATTTGGGTCACTTACACTATTTTCTGGGTATTGAGGCTGATTGGACATCTTCTGGTTTGTTTCTTCACCAGTCAAAATATATCAATGATTTTTTACTTCGTGCTAAGATGCACAATTGCAGCTCTATTGCCTCTCCGATTAATTGCAGTGACAAGTTAACTTTGGATAGTGGGGATCCTTTTTCCGATCCAACTATGTTTCGTTCTGTGGTTGGTGGTCTTCAATACCTCGCTTTCACACGGCCTGACATTGCCTTTGCTGTCAACCGCATCTCTCAATTTATGCATGCCCCCACAACAGTTCATTGGAGTGTTGTGAAGCATGTACTGCATTATCTTCGGGGGACGTCTACCTTTGGTATCTTAATTCGTCCATCTAAACTTGTCTTGACTGGTTTTGCTGATTCTGATTGGGCGAGCTGCATTGATGATAGGAAATCTACAACTGGCTTTGCTATTTATTTGGGTGAAAATACGATCTCTTGGTTATCGCGGAAACAAAAGGCCGTATCTCGCTCTTCTACAGAGGCCGAATGTAGGGCCTTGGCTTCCGCTACATCAGAATTACAATGGTTGCAAATCTTTCTTCATGAAATCGGTTTTCCTGCTCCTTCTCCTCCTACCTTGTTTTGTGATAATCTTGGCACTACTTATCTCACTTTGAATCCTGTATTTCACAATCAAAGTAAGCACTGGAGGTTGATTTTCATTTTGTCCGTGATCGTGTTCGGAAGGGTTCCTTGCGGGTAGCGTATCTTTGCTCCCATGATCAAATTGCGGATGCTCTCACAAAGGGTCTTACCAAGCCACATTTTCTTTGGCTCCGTGACAAGTTGACCATTGGTTCATCCCCCGCTCAACTTGCGGGGGGGGGGGGGTGTAAGAGATAGTATTCTACTCCTTGTAGGAGATGGTATTCCTACTCCATTGTAAAGTCTATTAGGGTTACACTTGTAATTATGCTAATTAGGGTTTGTGTATATATTTGTCCTTTCCATTAACGAAAGTTATAGTTTGCCATTATCTTATAGGGGCCACCACCAACACCAACAGTAGTATCGGTACCAGAAGGAGCAGATGATCCAAAGATGTTGGCGCTATTCAAGCACTACTTCTCCCGGTTCTCAGTCCTGATCCATGAACCGTTAGTAGAAGGTGGAGGATCGTGTTTTACCAACCGGATCCTGGAAATACCATGTGACCCCAAGTTCAAACAACTCAACTTTGAGAATTACAACGGAAAAATAGATCCTTATGTCCACTCGAGAAACTACAAACATCAGATGGGGATAGCAGGGGTGAATGAAGGGCTGATGTGAAGGCTCTTCTCATCAACACTAGTAGGCCTGGCTTCTTACAGGTTTGAGACTTCGGAGCTAGTTTCAATCAATAGCTGGTAAAAGCTGAGAGAGCAATTCTCCACGAAGTTCTATGGATCTGTACCTACAGGAACCGCTAGCAGGACCCTATATGATGTAAAGCAGAGGCAAAAGGAATCCTGTTGGTGTGCCCTAGTTCTCAGGGTATTAGATTCTTGTATTTTGTATTATACATTAAGACTCTTTGTATATATACATTATTTGTGTCACATTAATAAAGGCATCTAATCTATTCCATTTATATCTTGTGCTATAACATGAATAAAGTATGCATTGATTGATAATCATAAAACATATCCCAAGTTTATTCTAATCGTAGGAATGAATAAAATCACAAACTTGTATATTCAATAACTGTATGGTAGTTCTTAAATAGCTATAGTACTTGTTAAGTCAATCATGAATATAGGTACATATTGTTGACATATGACTGGAACGATCCACACAAGAAAGCCATATGGTTGTTGTGTCATAGGTCTTTCTTGAGTAAGTCTCTTTTTTCCTCAGACCATATTTCATTATGGTATCAATATGGAATCCATTTCACTTTGACATATGCCTAACAAGTCTATAAAAGGATACTAAATATAGGTATGATTGGGTAGACAGGTGAACATATTGATATTGATGATGAAGTGATGAAATTGCCACTCGGATAACGTCGAGATGATATCACTGGCCACTTGATGAGTGGGGCTGATAAGTGTATGGCCATACCCAAATAAGTTGGTTTTTTATTTGATTAATTAGTCAACTCAAGATCAAGAAATATAATAAACAGTAAAAGAGGATGACTGACACCATGCCTCTTGTTTATTCATATCGATATCTTTTGGCAAAGGACACTATGAGATTACTACCGGGTGAGTGCCTTCTAAAGACTGTTGCATCTCTGTCTTAATTGGAGGCTGTAATGGTTTGCTAGAACCCACTTACAGTTTATAGGCCTTGGGCCTACTGTCAACATAAAGACAGACCCATAGGATCGTACACATAGATCAACTGAGCCGGAACTTCTAGAAATTGTACATGTAATGTACATTGGAAGGAATACATGAATTAATTAGTTGACATTTGGTGTCAAGATAATTAATTAATATTGGATTGATTTTATTTAATTAATAAGTTTACATACTGTAATTAATTAATTTATCAATTAATTGAATTACATAAAGTAAACAGTTAATTAAATTATTTTCCTAAGTGGGAAAATTAAAATACATTTATTATATTTTCTTAAGTGTGGCTTAATTTTAATTTAGGGATAATTAAATTCAGCCTAAATGAATTAAATTACATAGTATAAATTTTTAATATAAAGTTTATTTATGTAATTATAATCCTAGTGGGCACACTTAAGAATAAAAAAAAATCAGCCCTAACCCTAATTTTAAAGCTGTAAATTTCAGCCCTCTTAGAAAATTTTACAGCTACAATTTTCCATTCCTCCGCTTCTTCGGCTAGCACCAGTTCTCGCTCGATAGTTGGTCATGCACTGGACTTTGGAGATCACAGTTTCAGGATTCGATTTTGCAGTAGTCTGTAGAAGAGACAGATTTGGTGAGTTTAATCTCTCTTTATCCAAATTGTTTTTGTTCCAATCAATGGTAATTGGACACAATAGGTGGATTCTAGGAAATTTTAATGGTGAAAATTTCGCTACACCACGTTGTTTTTCTGATGATGAATCCTAACAAATCCCCTAAAGATTTTGTGGACCAGTTTAACCTGGCCACAGTAGAGATCTGGAAGTTAGACTTCCATACAGTGCTGGAAGCACTAATAGCCAACACTACCAACGAGCGGCTGCGAGCTGACCTGGTCCTGAGGAAACCCCAAAACATAACCCAGATGATCTCCATGGCCAAAACCTTCATTGAGCTAGGCGAGGTAGGAACGCCAGTCAGAAACGGTAAGGAGCCGTAAAGAAAAACCAAGGATAAAAGATCCAAGAGGGACAAAAGGGACTCCAGATATTTTAAAGGGTTTACCCCTCTGAACCGGCCACTTAGCAAAGTATTGGTGGTAGTCAAAAAAAGCTCCGACAAGAAAGGTTTGTCCTACCCCAAAGTAAGGAGAGGGTAAACAACGGGTGAAGATAAAGGCGTTTATTGCAAATACCACCGAGTGAATGGCTATGATACGGACGAATGTAGGCATTTAGCTGAAGATATCGAGGAACTAATCAAGAGGGGTAGACTCCAAAAATTTGTAGATAAGAAAGCTCCAAGGAAGAATCAAAAGGACCAGACTTTAAAGAAAGCAAGCCGGCCAAAAAGACGACAAGAGTAGTGATGGTAATAGCTGGAGGAGATTCGCCAAGCAAGAAGGCCAAGAGAACTAGGGAAATGGGAGAAGACAGTAAACTCAACCCATTATTCTCGACCGGAAGCCAAGTGCAACTAGGACATTCGGACACCCTGGTCATGGAAGTAGAGATAGAGGGATACATAATTAAACATATCTTGGTGGACATAGGAAGCTCCACCAATATCATCACTCAGCATGTGGTGGAAAAACTAAAAGTCAACCTTAGCCGGATCCATCCAGTGCACGCACCGCTAGTCGGTCTTAGTGGCTATACGGTTCTAGTCATGGGGCAGGTAATGCTAGACCTCGAAATCAGAGATAAGAAACATGTTTGGAGAGCCAAGGCAGACTTCATAATCATAGAATCCCCATTGGTATACAATGCCATATTGAGACGACCATTCCTTTTAGAATCAAAAGCAGTGTTGTCCATCCGGTACCTAATGCTACAAATACCGACCTCTACGGGATGGGCAATGGAAAGAGGAAGCCAGCGGGTAGCCCAAAGAACATATTTGGCATCCCTGCAACCAGAAAGAACTGATCCAGAAAACGAAGAAAGAAAGGTGGAGCCAGTGGATGAGCTGGAAACACTGACAATAGCATCAGGTAGGTGTATTAGAATCTCCAAAGAGCTCGATAGCAACCTCCAAGAGTAGATAGTGTAAGTAATAAAAGAAGAGCAAAGTACTTTCACTTAGAAAATCAGCGACATTGAAGGGGTACCCCCAGAAATTATGAAACACTCTCTCAATATGGACCCGGAAGCAACAACGGTAATTCAGAAGAGACGAAAATATGCACCCGAGAGACAGAGAGCAATAGAGGAGGAAATCCAGAAATTGATGGAAGCAGGACATATCAGGGAAGTTCACTAACCAAAATGGTTGGCGAACATGGTGATGGTAAAAAAGGCAAATGAGAAGTGGCGCATGTGTGTTGATTTCACGGACCTTAACAAAGCATGCCCTAAGGACAGTTACCCATTGTCGAATATAGATCAATTGGTGGACTCCACAACAGGATACACAGTGTATTCATGCCTTGATTCAGCCTCTAGATATCATCAGATCCCTATGGACCCAGCTGATCAGGAGAAAACATCCTTCATCACCCGTAAAGGGACTTATTGTTATCAGGTTATGCCCTTTGGGTTGAAGAATGCATAGGTAACCTACCAAAGGCTGGTGAATAACATGTTCAAGGAACAGATTGGAAAAACAATTGAAGTATATGTAGACGATATGATCGTCAAGAGCCGCACCGTAGCAAAACACCCCAGAGGACTTAGGGAGACTTTCTCCATCCTTCAGAAGTACAGACTCAAACTCAACCCGGAGAAATGCGTGTTTGGAGTGAGAAGGGGAAAATTCTTAGGATTTATGATCCCATAAAGAGGAATTGAATCAAACCCAGAGAAGATAAAGGTCATGTCAGAAATGACCCCTCCCAAGACATTAAACGAGATCCAGAAGCTGAACGGTAGGATCACGGCCTTGGGAAGATTCATTTCCTTTTTTGCCAAGAGATGCATGCCTTTCTATAAAGCACTGAAGAAAGGCAGAGCCTTCAAATGGGATAAAGAGTGCCCGAAGCATTCGATTGAATCGAGCAGTTCCTATTCTCTCCCCCGTTGCTTAGTAGGCTAGTCGAGGGAGAAAAACTGTACCTAGACTTGGCCGCCATCGATGAGGCTGTGGAATCGGTTCTTGTAAGGGAGGAAGGGACAATAGTTCCCTATGTATTACACAAGCAAGGTGCTTAAAGGAGCAGAAACTAGATATCCGAGTAATAGTTCCCTATGTATTTCCATCAATTCATCTACGGGTCCATTAAACCCAGGTAATAATCATCTGTGTGCATTTTGACTGTGTCCCATTACACGAATAAAAAAGTTTTGGCATTTTGACCGTGCCTGCTACACCAAAATCAATTTTGGCATTTTGATCAGGTTTCACTACCCAAATTTTTATCAATCAATATTTAATTCCTTCTGGGTCCATCCTTATATGCGCCTCTCTTAACCTCACAAGTTCACCCTCCATCAGATCACAATAAGCACGGATCATTTATCGGTTCCTCCTCCATGAATGAATTCATAAGTTCACTCTCATAATGGTCCGGCTATCCACAATTTCATTCACAAATTGAGCTTGTAACTCATTTACATGCATGCGCCTTCTCTTAATCAGGCGTGCTCCTCTCGGGAGTGTTTACCCAGTCTCCAGTGATTCATTTCAATCCCATCTAATCTTTTCAATTTCATTCTTGAACCAATGACAAGGTACCAAGTCTCACACAATTTTATTAAATCGCATTTTTTCAACAAAACACATACTGTTCAAATCAATCAATATAAGTATCACTGTTTCAATCATTCTAGCAACATCCTTTTTGACGAATATACCAAATTTCTAGAAATTTTAAATAAAAATACAAGCATCCATAATCTAACAATCCACCAATTATTCTTCCCTTACTTCCACCATTTTTCTTTAAAGGCTACAATTACATCAATGATAAGCTTGTGAGAAAAATACTAATAAATTATACATTATTTTACAATCTCATCATGCTAAAAATAACTTCAAATTTTAACTTAGCAAAATTTGAAGTCTAATAACCTAACAACCTTAATCTTACCTTACTCATTACATCTTCAAGTCCTTTTTTCTTCGAATCTTTGGTATTCTAGCCAAATTAGTTCACTCCTTTCATATCCTTATTTCTTCCACTTATTTGGCTTGTACTTGGTAGATGCACTACCAAGCTACCTACGTATCCCAAATTGTTGATTGGGAATTAAAGCCCAACACAGTTCTACCCTTAATTCTTTCTTCCTCTCCCTCGACTTCTTATTTCTTTCCTTTCTTCCTTTACAATTTTCTCTTATATCCAATTTGAAAAACCATGGCTAGAAAAGAATTCGCCTTTTTCTCCATCTATTTCCCTTTTTTATCTCAAAGAGATAAATAGAATTCTCTAGAATGGGATACGTGGCTTAATATTGTCTGCATGTTTTTTTCTATCCTTACATGTGGTCACTCCTCCTAATGCCACTTACGAGTTTTCATGCAAAATATCCTCTTCCACTTATTATCTCTCCTCATCCTCCATTATACTTTATTATATTATCATTTATTACCTCATTACTCGATCTCTATTCCTCTGTACTTCTTGCTTTACCTGATATCCGTGTAACACGTTCACTAGTTTTTTTAAGTCTTAATGCTTTCATCCGATCTTATCCCGTCCTGCACATCCACTAGTTTAAGAGTCTCACTTGGGTCTCTTATCCTTTTCTCCACTTTCCAATTTAAACCTCTTGGATTCAATATATTTCTGATCCAATCGTAATAGATCTCACTTCATTGTCCAACTACATAGCCATCCAACTTGGTTTATTAGACTTCATTCCTTTAGAGCATGGGTTTGTTTTCCTTTTCATTCCAGATCTATAATTTGATCTTGTTTGAATCTTATTCTTAGTGTAACATAATTCAATTGTTATTTATTTGTCTCTTGCCATATCTCTTTCTTTCCACACATGATTCAACCATTAACTTGATCTGATCTTCCTAATTCATTTCAACAATTTATCTTTCTTGTTGTTCAGTCATGTAAATGTGTAACCTGGTCTTTATACTAATAATCCTATCTTTAATTATAACAAATATGATAAAACCATGATTTTCTATTAACCCAGTTTTCAAGATGTTATAGGGTAAAAATAGAGTTTTTAGGTAACATTGAGAAATGGGTTTGGGGGTGTTTGGATGGGTTTTATGGGTATTCTTTTAGGTTTGAGTGGGCAAATGAACAAGCTTGAATGAAGAGTCTGAACTCTCTTCAATCCAAACAACAAAAACCTATAGAGAGAAAGTGAGATTAGAGAGGGAGAGTTTCTCTTAAAATTAGAGAAATTGGGGCCCATGTATAAAGAATTCAGCATAGGCAGCAACAATTCTTTCTTACTGCTCAAGATTGGTTGAAGATAAGGATTAAGGTAGCCGGTGAGTCAGAAAAGTTGTTGAAATTTTATGTTATAGAGAACTATAGTCGAGCGACTATAGTCTCTTCAACTATAATCATGTAGTTACATGTATAGTCATGCGACTATAGCTTCTTCAACTATATCGTGAGATGCTAGAGTGTGTTTGGTAATGAAGAGATAGGTTTTGGGTAGGTTTTGTAGTCCCTTTATTTGAATATAGACGAGAACTAAAGTGTCAATAATGCCTGTGAGCACCACACGTGCGGACACGACTAGACGGGATGCAATCATCATAGAGTTTTTGGGGAAAGAGGTATGGTAAGCTTCCCTAAGCTCGAAAGTGGGTGACACTCAACTCAGCATTAATTCATTATATTAGTGTTGAGTTGCAACCCGAAATCAATACCTAAGATCGTATATTGATCATTGAAATGATTACTATTCAAGAAATTCTAGGTTCGTGGATACTTATTTATTCCTTATATAATTCTTTTAAGACTTTATGTCAATTTAGTTTATATTATGTCTAATTTCATGTTATACATATCAAGCTAGTCATAATCGACATTAATCCAATTTTAACAAGTGGTATTAGAGCTTTGGTTCAGTATTGATTAAACCAAGAAAGAAAGGAATAAGAATACCCAAAGTTACCTACTACAGTTCAATGGATCAGTAGGTGATCTCCTGCCGTAGCTTTTCGGTAGGCAATGTTCGATAGGTGTTACAAGTTTTTCTTGTAGTATTGGTAAAAAATTTAATTCAATGACATTTCACAAAATATTATAAAACTCTACCATGTGTTGATATTTATTCAATGGTAGCTCCATTTGAACCATAAATCTCTTAATCTATCATGCTTCAATACTTATTATGGAACAACGTCACCCAAAAACTTAAATTGATAGATAAAGATTGAAAATAGTATTCATATTATTTCTAAGAAATTTAACTTAGAGAGAATGTTGAGTTTATCTAATATAATGCTTAATATTGATAATAACTAATTTCTTTTTTCACTTTCTAAACCATTGTCAGAATGTAATTTCCATGGAAAAAGTTATTTTAACACCCAACTCTAGAGTTACTTATTTATTGGAATTTTAAATTTCATTTCAAAAGAATATTCTATGGAGAAAAGTTTGGTCAACAATTATTTTTTGGTCGTGCATAAGATTTGAACCTAAGCTCTAAGAATAAAATTAACTTGTTCATTTACTTATTTTCATTTTAATAATCATGAGATGGCATCAAGAAAAAAAAAAGGAAAAAGACAAAAAAAAAAAAAAAACCGAAGAAGAGAAGAAAAAAGAGAGGAGAATTTATAATAAGGGCTAAAGTTCATACCAAACCTTTTACCTTAATATAAAAAGAAAATAAACATAACATGGATTTTGAAATATTAGAGAATTGATTATTTATTGATAGGATATGGATAAATACTTTTTCTCGAGTCAAAAAAGAGCTGGTTCCAAAAAAGATGAAGTTTCCTGAAGATCCAACAAGATCCCACAGGGAACCATGAAGATAAAAGAAGCTCAGGTCCCAATGAGCCCACTCATCTAGTCGACCTCATTAGGAAAGACCGACTCAAGTACTTGGGAACAAATAAGCTCTAGAGTATGATAAGGACATGTGTCACACAAACGCTGTAACTTGGGTAGAGAACATCACCAACATCCACTTATGGGTTGAAACTTTGCACCTTAGGCAACAAGCTTAAGAAAGGACAATATGATCAAAGCCATACACGTGTAGAGTGGATAGGTAAGCTTATCATTACCTCACCATGCCTATTCAGTCATATTTGAATGGTACACAACGGCCAGATTGTGATTGTTTCCCAAGTGGGTATAAAAGGAGAGCACTGGTCACTTACGAGGTATCTCTTACTTTTTCTCTCTTCTTTATTCTTTCCTTCTCTCTTTCCTAAGTAAGATTTCTCACTTAGGTATCGAAGTATATCCCCCGGTCACCTAGTGTTTTATCATTCTTTTCTTGTAGTTACACGGGGTCTCGGGTGAGTCCATCCAGTTATCTGGAGCCAATCGATTCGTGGATCTAAGTTTTACTTGCCTGTAACATCATTTAGTGCGGTGAGCCTAAATCTGTTGATGCATGGCATCATCGGGCTCAATGATGAAACTAGAATAAAAGTTAAGTAGGGGCCATATTGTACTTTGATTGGATTAAAGACCTTTTTAGTCCCTGTACTATCATCAGTTTGCTTCTTTGTCCCTTGTGCTATTGAAATTTCCCTTTTGCCCCCTGTGGTATGCAAAAACGTTCCAAATTGACACCTAGAAAGCATATTCTATCAAATTCTGTTAACAATTTTTTCAACGGAATCTGACGGAATATGCTTTCTATGGGTCAATTTGGAACGTTTTTGCATACCGCAGGGGGCAAAAGGGAAAATTCAATAGCACAGGGGCCAAAGGGGCAAACTGATGATAGCACATGGGCTAAATAGGTCTTTATTCCGTACTTTAATTTGTGCATTTATAATTATTTATATATAATAAAATACAAACATAAGATAATTAAATAATTAATTCAAAATCAATTTAATAATTAATTAGTTAAACTTATTCAGGAATTCAATTTGAGAAGTGATTAATTAAAAATTGTTTTGAAAATTAATTATGTAATTTTATTTTAGAAGTAATTATGTAAATGTCGGACCAAGTAAAATTAATAATATTTTTTTCTTCGAAGAAAAACTAGAATTGATAATCATTCAAAACAGTTCAAAATTTTGATTAATTAATGTATCAGTAATAAATACAAAAGTTATGAATGGAATCAGTATGTAATAATGAAAAAAGTTGATTTGGTTTATGGAGAGAAAAAAAAAAGACAAAAACATAGAATAAGAGAGAAATTAAAAGTATAAGTGGAAGGGTAAGGGGAGCACGTGAGGATGAGGGAATGTGTGGACTTTTAAGTTTTTTTTTTTCATCTTTAAATTCTTCACTTAAAATGCAGACGTTTCACTAGAAAAATTAAAATAAAAAAAATAAATAAATAAAAGAAGGGCCTTCTTCTTCTTCAATTGAAAACCCAAAGCACAAAATCAATGACTTAATTTCATCCATGGTATACAAACTATCTCCCTAATCACAGTTTGGTACACCAACTACTATTTTGCACACTGTAATACCACAACTTCCAGGTGACCTCCTATTGTGGTACATATGACCTGTTATTGCAGGTTAACTGTGCCACGTTAGTATTTTATTGAACATCAAACAAAAAAATGGGACCCACTTTATACATATTTACTATTTTACCCTCTCATCCCTTTTACTTTCTCTCCCCTCTAATCACACACCTCTCAAACCCTAAACTTTTCACAGCCACCACCCTAAACTAGCTTTGCCACCCATTTACAGAGAAAGAGGAAAATCTAGCTTTGCCGCCTCCCGTACAATAGTTGAGAATATCGTCGCTTGCCATGTCTACTCCTTTAGCTCCTTCCTCGTCTCCAGCTTATTAGCTCTCGCCCTCAAGCAAGCTCTTTGGATCGCAAAGACTTCCCATTTTTCTGCTCGTTTCGATCACTTGCCTGAGTTCTTCGCCCATGTGAAAAAGGATCTGGTTTAGGTTGGGATGTTGATTTCAAGTGTCTGATTCGGTTGAAATCCATTATTAACCATAAGATTCCGAGTCTGGTGAACCAAAGAAAGAGGGGAATCCGGTTTTTTTTTTTTTTTTTTGCAGAAATTAGTGATTAAGACGTGGTAAGTGGATTGATCGGGTGAAGGAAGGGAGAATTCTGATCATGTGATTGAGGAGGGCGATTGAATCATCAATGGTGGAGATTACGGTGTAGGATTGAAGGAAAGAATTGTGGAATCGGAGGTCGAGCGGAACCCGTGATGTGGAAGTGAGGGAATTGAAGATTTTTTTGGCTTTATTGAGATCTGGAGAGTTTAAGAGGACCTTCTTCTGTTGGAAGGTTGCGGGTAAGGTTGGATTCTGGGTTTTCTGGGAAAGTTGGGATGGTTTTTTCTTGGGAAAGTGATGGAATTGATTTCAAATTTTGAAAGATAATTTTGGGTCCACAAGAAAAAAAAAAGAAGAAGAAAGAAGTAACATGGCAAGCCAATATAGTAGTGGTATAAATAGAGTAGAAAGAAGGAAAAAGATGAAGCAGGGCTCCACGTCTGATATTGGTCTTCAGTTCATGTGAAATCAAATCTCTTTCTCTTTTTTCTCTTTCAATCTCAATCACTTCTTCTTTTCTCTTCTCCACTCCCTTATCAGCCTCCTCTTTGTCCTTTTACTCAATAATGTATTTTTTTTTCTTGATTTAGTTAGCACTTTTGATTTTGTATGATTGTATGAAGATTTCATTGCTGAGCTGAAATGGAAAGTGGAAGGATTTTTTTGCATTATTTTAAGAATTTGAATCCCTGTTGAATTTTATGTTTATTAATGGAGAATGAATGTAAGGGTAGAGTTGGAAATTCATATATGGTGGGATCCACAGTTTACTTTTATAATGGTCAATAAGCTGACGTGGCACAGTTAACCTGCAATAACAAGTCATATGTACCACAATGGGAGGTCACCTAAAAGTTGCAGTACTACAGTGTGCAAAATGGTAGTTGGTATACCAAACTGTGATTAGGGAGATAGTTAGTATATCATTGGTGAAATTAAGCCCAAAATCAATTATGCAGGGGGGAAGAAGGTTGGCTGATTTTTTTGGTCGGCCGCGGTCAACGGGGGCCTTAGACCCTGCTGCCACCCCCTCAGTTTCACCCTTGATTAGGCTTGATCATTACTGATGTAATTTCAGGTGTTATACCTTTTAAAGAAGGAAATCTACCATCCCCGGTGGTGAGAACACTAGCACCCAGTATCGTAGTCACCACAGCTTCCCTTGGTGTTACTCTCACCACAATGTTGTTCAATGGTCGAACCAACTTGCAAGCTTCTATCATCGGTAGAATCACCGTGAATTATTCGATTAGTCTAAAAGATGCAAATGAATTCAGAAGGGCCATTCTGTAGATCCAGGACTATGGAATGATGGGTTTAACAATAAATAAAGACACCCTTCGTTAATAGTAAATTCCTTACTAGAGAGCTCAACTCACCATGGGACGACTAGGGTGTTAATTCCTCCCTCAGGTAACGGTGGCTAGGTGGCAATTGTTGGAAATGCCCTAGTCCCGAGGCATTGGTCCTTGTGTTTGTATAATACATTTGTACATGCTTACTTGAGAGAGATGGCTTATTTCTTTTGGAAAGAAATAGAGGACAGCCATAAGTCTTAAGGGTGCTGCCTCTCACTCCCTCTCTTCATGGTTAATCCGAACCGCTAGCACGGGTTGGGTCCGAGAGCCGTTCGTGTACGTGACGTTGGAGGGAGTCGGCTTCGATTCCTGCAGTCTGCATCCGTCTCTTTAAGAGATTTGCCGGGTAAGTTTCCGAACTTCTCTTTATGGTTTTAAGTTTTTGATTTCTACATCTTAAGCTCCTGGGCCGGATTCGAGGAAATTGACGCGTATTTCCGCTTTTATCAGTCAGTTTCCCGTGACAAATCCCAACAGCAATTTCAGAGGAAACTGTGTTGGTTCAAAACTAGCCCCCTACACTAACTTTGGCATAGAAGGAAGTGGAGGAATGGAGAATTTGACCACAATGATCTTTCAATCAGCCTTTACAATGGCACTTGAACCAGGTATTTTATGGCTACACCACCTTAGACAACCATGTTTAGTGCACCAAGAAGTGGTAACTTCGTGACTCCTCCAAGTCCAAGCAACTACTTTAGTTAGACGCCTTTGCACCAAACACCTTATCCCCACCAGGCCGAATCAATCACACAACCTCATTTCAAGTAACGAATCCAACCCCACTTGTCAATTACTATTCCCTATATGGGTATGAATATATTGTAGAAGCCACAACCCTTCAACTAGGTTATCAGTATCCTTAGCTGGCTACTTCATCTACAAAAGCTTGACTTGATGGAAGATCTTAGGTTTACGACAGTGTTCAAGCAAGCTTTGAGTTAGTATGTTGTGTTATACCAATGACGCCTGATAGAGATGGGAGAGTCACAATTTTGCTAGAGGATATTACAGTTGCCTTGTGATCCAAAGTTTAAACAACCTCACATCTACAATTACAAGGAAGACATAAATCCCAAGATCCATATGTGAAAATTTAAGAATAAGATGGATATGGCAAGTGCAAATGAAGTGATAATTCATCGTCTTATCTACTCAACTTTTATAGGACCAATATCTTTATGGTTCGATTCATAGTTGAGATCATCTCAAGTAGTTGTTTTACACAAAGTTTGCAGGATCCATTACCATGAGTGCAGCCAGTTAGACTCTTCATGATGTAGTCCAAAAACTAGGTGAATCACTTAGGGACTTCATTAACTATTTCAACTTGGCATGCCTCGAGGTGAGAAACTTGGGCTTTAGCACCGCGAAAGAGGTGATGATAAAAACACAACCAACGAGCAAGTAAGCGGAGAATAGATGTTGAGGAAACCAAAAGTCCTAACCTAAGTGATTTCATGGGCAAAGAGTTTGGTGGGTTATATGAATTGGATACCCCAAAGAAGAATAGCAAGCTAGGTGATAAGGAGAAGACTAGGAGATCTGATGACAAGAATAAGAGGCATGATAGACGAGACCAACCCAGGGAGAAATCTTTGCCTCAGTTCACACTATTGAATGCACCACTCAACGAGGTCCTAGTTGCTATATATAAAAGCTCAGATAAAGGGAAGCTCAAATACCCATAATAAAAGCCTGATCAGATCATAGGGAAGGATAAACAAAAATTTCCAAATATCAAAAGGTCTACAGTCACCATATGGACTACTTTAGAGTACTAGCCGATGATATTGACAAGTTGATTAAAAGAAGTAAGTTCAACAAGTTCATAGACAAAAGAACTAAGAAATTAGAGCATGGCAATGATCAATAGGATAAAAAAGATGAAGAAAGCCAACCTTCCAAGAAACTGAAAGGTGTGGTGATGATGATAGTAGGAGGCCCAAAAAGACGAGTTGAACTATCCTAAAAAGGGCTAGGTCATCAAACCACTGGGGGGAAGCACAGTATGATAAGAACATGTGTCATATAAAGGTGGTAACTTGAGTAGAGATCATCGCCAATGTCCACTTGTAGGGTTGAAACTTCACACCTTGGGCAACAGGTTTAATAAAGGATGAGATGAGCAAAGCTCTACACTTATGGAAGGGATTAGTGAACTCATCATTACCTCACCGTGCTTGTCCAGCCATATTTAAACTGTGCATAACAGTATGGTGGTGGCTGCTTCCCAAGTGGTATAAAAGGAGAGCACTGTTCACTGATGATATATCTGTTACTTTCTCTCTCTTTCTCTATTCTTTCCTTCTCTCATTCCTAAGTAAGATTTCTGACTTAAGCATCAGAGTATCCTCCCTGGTTACCTAATGTTTTACCATTATTTTCTTGCAATTACATGAATTCTCGAATGAGTCCATCCGGTTATTTGGAGCTAATCGGTTCGTGGATCTAAGTTTTAGATGCCTAGAAGATCATTTGTACATTAAAAAGAAAGGAAAGAATATGTGGACTGGAAAAGGAGACAAAAGAGAGTTGAGAAGTTCATATTATAAGAGAATCAAATAAACAGGATCATAAAATTAATTATTTATTCCAAGAATTTTTAGCGAAACCTTTTGAACCCATAGAAATAAAGAATGAAGAAAGAGACAAATGAGATTTGCAATTGATTGGATAAGAATATAATCAAACTAAATAAAAATGGAGTTTAAGTTTGACATAGCCACACCTAAATGGGTTCCACAATTTGACTTCCTTTGCATTACTATAATCATATTTTCAACTTTAAAAAGATTACAAAATAATAGCTCAGCTTTATACCTAAAACAAGAGTAAAGACAATTAATTAGATGTTAATAAATTAGGGCAGGCTTTAAGTATATTATTATTGTATGACAAGTTGTTATGATAAGTGTTAGGTATGTATTAAAATACAACCCTATATAATCATTACACATATAGTCAGCATTCTTTAATCAAATTAATGTTCATCCGAATTATTTTTAGTTAATTGGCATATTCATGGTGGGTTGGTGGGCTTAAATATGAAATTTAGAAAGGAGATTTTACAAAAATACTTATATTTTGGTATTCTCTTTTTTTTAGGTGAAGGAAATTTTTGTCAAAATTCATTTTAAACTTTTCAAAATTACTAAAATACTTGATTCTACTTTGTCTACATTTCTCTCTCATCTTTTCATAATTTTAATCTAATTTAGCATTTATCTCTTAAACCGTTTATTTTTTCTATGAGACCTTAGAAAGTTTTTTTTTTTTCTCTTCGAAAAAAGATCCATATGTATATATTTTTTCCAACATTTTTTTTCACTAAAATACTCATTATACCTTTGCATCTTGAGGTATAACTAAAGTATAATCACTGCAATAGTGTATCTTAAGGTATAATTAAGGTATAATCACTGTAATAGTGGATAACTAAGATATAACTAAGGTATAATCATTGTAATAGTGTATCTTAAGATATAACTAAGGTATAATTAAAGTATAATCACTGTGTGCAATATTAGTACAAAGAACGAAAATAAAAAAAATAAATATTTATATATATATGAATATGGATCTCATTTCGAACAGAAAAAGAAAACAAAAAAAACTTTGTAAAACAAAATGATGAAAAAAATAAACGGATAAAAAGATAAATAAAAAATTAGTTTTTAATTATAAAAGAAGAGAGAGGAAAGTAGTGGATAAGAGAGAGAGAAATTTGTTAGAGAGGGACGTTAAAATACATGTAAGAGAATATAACTTTTTACCAAAGATGCCATAAATGTAATTTAATGAAGTTTTTAAACTAAAAAGTTCAAAATCATAATTAGGTAAAAATATAAGTGCTCTATCATGTAAAAAGCAAAATTACTTTTGTATTTATTTATCAACCTAAAGACATATCGGGAAATTTTCTAATTGTTATTTGGAGTAGTACGGAACTCTTTAGTTAAAGCCTTTAATTAGGATTTTAATTACGGTATTAGAAGAAAACGAAAAAATACCAATGAATTAGCAAATAAAAATATAAAGTAAAAAAAATAGACACAGAACCAATTTGGCTGTTAATTACAAATTTGTCATTGTAAATTGATTTTAGATACTGAATGTGTAAAAATTTCCTTTGTAATATACTCTAGCTAATTAGTGATGAGCAAATTATCAAGAAAATCTCTACCACATCCAAAGTAAAGACTTAATTTATTGATATTTTTAAATTTTCTTGTAGTATATAAAGTATAAACAGTTGTTAAAATCTTTGAGACTCGAATTTGGTAAATATATAGTATAATAAAAAAAATTATAATTCTTTTTATTTCTTTTCATTGGAGTAATACTGCATTAACAAATGACCAATGTTGTGAAAACCGGACCAGACCGGCCGGCTCGACCGGTTTACCGCGAACCGGCTATAGGTCCGGTCAGTTTGATTAAAATCACCGGTTTGACAAAACCGGAGATGACCGGTTCGACCGGTCAAAAACCAGTGAACCGTTGAATCGGTCAAAAACCGGTTTTTATAATTTTCTATGTTTGGTTTTTTATTCGGTTTGATTCAGTTCGAACCGAACCGAACCGAATAAAAAAAATAAACATAGAAAATTATAAAAACCAAAATCAAATGAATATATATTTGGTTTGAATTGAACCAAACTGAATTAGTTTGGTTTGGTTCTGGTTCGATTCGGTTTCAAACCAAAATTTTCCAAATTTTAAAATTTAAATCAATTATTATTAAAATTTAAAATTGATGAAGTTTTAGGATATTTCATGAAATTATTTTGAGTATTAAACATTTGAAACTTGTGTTTGATGAATTTATAAGCTTATTTATTTTTTAAATAATATTTTTTCCGAAAAAATAATAATCCGGTATAACCACCGGTAAAATCCGGTTATACCACGTACCAATAGCTTCACCGGTTTGATGTCCGGTACGGTTATGATGACATTGCAAATGACATTTACATTAAATGTCAACATACATGTGAAAAATATATTGTTTTACTAAAGTAACACTTTCAATTTTTTTTTTTTACATAAATATATAGAACATGAATATTTAATTGTTAATATGGAAAATACAAGGATATTCTTAGATTTCTTAGAGTAGAACCTGGTGAGAGCGTGTTATGCTTTGTGGAACTCAACCCTGTGATTATAGCTAGTTAAGAACTATAGCCAATATGAAAGAAGAAGAAAAATGAACTCTATTATTCAGTAATTATATATTAAAGAGACTGAATTACAAAGGTTTATAGGAAGAAAAGGTTCTAAAATGCAATATAAGATGGTAGAAATTAAATATGGCATTGAAAAATATGTTAGAATTATAGCTGGAATTCTGTTACATCTTCAACCAATAACACCCGATTAATACAGCTCAACGTTACTTCAATAATCACTGGCCTTGCAATAAGGCTCGGCATTGCTTTAACAATGACTAGCTTGGCAATAAGGCTTGGCATTGCTTTGGCAGTGACTAGCTCGGCAATGCTTCTGTAGTGACACTCATTGCAATAGCAAAATGTAAGCAAGGCAGCAGTATCCTTCAGTAGTGGTAGCAGGTTCGGTAGTAACAGTAGCAATAGCTACCATGATATCATCTCCCCTCGAGATGGAGCAGGAGATAATTGATGAAAGCCCATCTTGGACAGAGCAGGGACCATATGGGAATGACTAAGTGCTTTGGCAGAAAGATCTGCAAATTGTGAATGAGTGGAGATGTATGTAATCAAAATGATGCCTTTAACAATACAATCTCTAGTTAGGTGACAATCAATATCCGCATTGTTTTCTCATGTAAGCAAAGCAACAATTGCTTAGTTATCACATCTCAAGGAAATATAAAACTAAACTAGTATCTGAAATTCACTAAGCAAATAACATATCCATTTCAACTCACAGAAAGTAGATGCCATACTCTTATACTTAGCCTCTATAAAAGATGTGCTTACTGTACTTTGTCTTCCAAAAAATGAGAGATGAACCCAAGAAAATGTAGAACCCTAACAAAGACCTCCTCGTGTATGAATCACAATAGGCCTCTAATAGAAAATGAAACATGCAAATAGAGAAAATAACCTTGTATTATAGCAGAAATTAAAGCATAAACAATCTAAAGCTAAATATAACTAAGATGAACAAAGAACATACTCTTTGCTCCCACATGGCAGTGCCCCTTCCGAACCTAAGGCTGAGACTTCAGAATATTAATCCAAAAGCTACCTTACTACTCCCCCATTCTCTCATATAATCACCTAATAGACCTATACATGTGTCTCCCTATTGAAATACCTATACTACACTCTAACCCAACTCTAACATTACCCACACCTTCAAAATATTCTTGTCCTCAAGACTAGAGTAAGAGATTAGTATGACATGCAAGCTTCCCAAAAGAGACGTGAATTCCAAGCTGCCTGAAGAGTGCAAATGACCTCGTGAGTTGAAACTCAAACTAGCATATTTAGATGCATGCACTGTCCAAGTGCTATCATTATGAAAGCTACCAATGTTCTTCTCATTTTCTCTCCACTACCAAAAGTACCAAGCTTTGGAACACTCTGTATTGCATTGCATCCACGAGGATACATTGAGACTACTCTCAATTGACCATGGGTTGCAGTTGGGAGGATAATTTTCGGTAGGGGTGTACAAAATCAACCCAACCCAATGAATTAAATCAACCCAATCCAACCCAATCCATATATTCTTTTTCTTAATGGTTATTCATTGGGTTGGGTTGGGTTGAGTTGGATGAAATGGGAAAAATAATTGGGTTGAGTGGGGTTGGGTTGGATACAAAATAACCGTCACATGTAAAATTCAATTTTCTCCCTTTGAAAATTTTCACTTCTTTGTACTATTTTTCATCAATATTCAATTTTATCCCTTTGAAAATTTTCACTTGTCAATTTCATGTTCATAAATTGAATCCATAATCTGTGAATAAATTACAACTCGTATGCTCTAAAACTTAACTCATTTTAATTATTAGTTAAATTCTTTTTTACATTATTTCTTTTACACTTATAATCTATTATTTTTCTTAATTAAAAAGCTGAACAATTTTCACTTCTTTTTTACATTATTGTGTCAAATACTATTCTACTCAATTACTATTCTGATTCATGGTATAATGTAATGCAGATATATATATATATAAGCAATGTAGAAAAAATTGACTAATTTTATTTTTGGAACTTTAAATTTTATGCTTAATTTTTTGGAACTTTAAAACTAAACCAATATGCATTCGGTTTGAATTGAACCGAACCGAACCAGTTCAGCTTGGGTTTGGTGCGGTTCCAGACAAAAATTTCCAAATTTTTAAAATTTAAATAAATTATCATTATTATTATCATTAAATTATTATTAATTATATATAAATAATTTTTAAATATTTATAATTAGTTCGGTTGGTTTTTGTTCGGTTTTTCTATCAAAAATCAAAACCAAACCAAACAAACTTTGGTTCGGTCCGGTTTTTTTCTGTTCGGTTTGGTTCGGTTTTTGGGTTGTGGTTTGGATTTGCTCATCCCTATTTCCATCTAGTAAACTATGTAATTATATGAATAATATTCAACCCAATCCAACCCAACTCAACCCAATCTTATGTGAGTATTCATGGGTTGGATAGATTTTTAACAACCAACCCATGGATTTCTTTTATTATTGGGTTGGGTTGGGTTACCACCCAAATGCTATTGGGCCATTCATTGAACAGCCCTAATTTTCGGCATCGACTTACTTCCCATGGGCTGCTAAATAAGGTGATTGTCATGAAGATCACAACACACTTGACCCTCCAAGGTAACGATAATCTGAACTCTATGAGCCATCTCAATTGCTTCAAATTTCTTATCTATGACCCAACACCCAAATATTTGCTCTTCAAATGAGTAGGATTCCATCTTAATTTGAATAGTTTGGCTCTCATGTAGATCATCCTCAACCTTACATTTTTCTTTTACACGTATTGTAACATCATTAGCCGTTACAACTCGTCTCCTTTTAACATCATGAATCCCAACTCCAATATTATCCACCTTTACAATTTTATATTTTAACAGGTTTTTTGAACTTGGCTACTTGTATACGTCAACCTAGGTAGCCCACCTCCCTGAATCCCAACAGAACCATTTCCGATCAAGTGCACCTCATTCGTTAGAAGCAGCTCCATAATTAATTGCATAGTCACAACAGAAAGTACCACTGACCGATGGAATGTTTACCTGAACAACTTGTCGACGACAATTCTGGAAAAAATAAAAGTAGCACAGGAATGATATGACCACCACGATTGTTCTTGATTGCCAATAAACCTCTTTCATGGAACAATTGAGTCATAGAGAATTTTCCCTTAATAATCCTTTTAGTTTTTGTGACCATATCCTTTCCTCCGTCCACTTTGTCACTTTCATCAAGAGCGGTTCTCATTTCTCCTTAGGGACCCCTGGATTGTAGATTTGCTATCGGTGATGCTTTGAGGCGAGAAGCTCCTTGGCTAAATTGATCAAAGAATAATTCTTTGTTAAGATGTGTATTTTGATTCAATTTAGGTGGTACTGCATCAGTTCCATTACTGGGCGTATTGTCACTACCCATTTTCATTGAGAGGGTAAGGGTCAGCCCATCTCCCTAAAAGAATAGTTCCACCAAAGCAATAAAGCCTGACCCACATCACCAATAGTTTCAATCCACCTTTCTTGGATATGCTCTAGTCCCGGGGTATTGGTCCTTGTATTTGTATTGTACATTTATTGGATTTATGTATTATACATTTTGTATCATTACATAAAGACATTAATCAATTTATTATATATCTTGTGCTATGGTTTAAATAGAGTATCTAATGGACATATCCATATCCATGTAGACAAGTGTCATGCACTTGGTAGTAAGACCATGGATAGGGAAAACGATATGAACATAAAGAGATCCGTAGTCTATTCCAGTCATGGGAATGAATGTAATTAGAGACTATCATTAGCTTGGTTATATGATGGTGTCTTACCGGCCATTGGACATGGGATGTCAACCAAGTTAATGGGTATATGCAAACGGAACATGGTACTGGATAGATCCACTAAACGAGAAATCCACATAGTAGAGTATCACAAGTAATTCTCATGTTGTACTTGTATGGATCCTTTGACCTGACCATATGATGGTGCTGCATGTGACGTTGCAAACTTTGTTGTACGCCTAAAGGGTCTGTAACAGGGTGCAAGTATGGGTACGTTCGGGTATGTCAATGAGCATGGTAATGCTATGGATATGCAGAAGGGAATGTCACTCAGTAGTCCACTGAAAAGATATCACCGGCCTCCTAATAAATGCAACTGATAAGAGTGTGGTCACACCCAAACAAGTTGGAACTTATTTATGAGCATCAGTTCATTCGAGATCAAGTAAATGTCGGGACACAAAAGAGGATGATAAATCCATGCCTCTGTGTTAGACACCGGTATTAATGACATGAGATGTACAAGTTTAAACTATAGGGTTATGATTATAGTTGGACTGCCATCTCCGTCTTAATTGGGGGCTGCAGTGGCTTGCTAGAGCCAGCTTGCAGTCTATGGGCCATAGGCCCACTGCCAACATAAAGATGGACCCACAGGATCATACACATTGAACGTCTGAACTCGAACTAAAGGGATCAACAGTATAATTGGAGTATATGCACCGGAAAGAGAGGATGATATTAATTATATTATATAGATCAATTGGATTGATCAAAATAATATGATTAATATTTGTATTGGTCTTCTTATAAGTAATTCAATGAATTAATTTATGAGATTATTTCATAGGTGGAAATATTTTTACATATATAGGTTTACATATATTTAATTTCATGATAGTCCAATTTATTTCATTGGTTAAATTAATTAGTCAAATTAATTTTAATTTAAATGTATGTAATATATTATATGGTATAATATATGACATACATGTTAGATTAAAATTATATATGAAATTAATTTGGACCCAAAGAATTAAATCGGACTTCGGCTTAAAGAGGAGAAAAGCCCACATGAAATTAAAAGAAAATTGGGCTGTTATTTAATTCTTTGGGTCCAAATTAATTTCATATGTAATTTTAATCCAACATGTATGTCATTATATTATACCATATAATATATTACATACATTTAAATTAAAAATTAATTTGACCAATTAATTTAACCATGGAATTAAATTGGACTATCATGAAATTAAATACACGTAAACCTATACATGTAAAAATATTTCCACATAGGAAATAATCTCATAAATTAATTCATTGAATTTATTATAAGAAGGCCAATACAAATATTAATCATATTATTTTGATCAATCTAATTGATCTATATAATATAATTAATATAATCCTCTCTCTTCGGTGCAAATATGTTATATGTCATCTTTCCATTGGAAAGGTTCACGTGGACCAAGTCCAGTCTAAAATTTCTCAGGTAGGGGACACCACTACTGCAAATTATCTTGTCGTTCATACCACAATATCTTACTGAAGATTCTTAACCCACTCTTTGATGTTCCCTTAATCAATTTCAATTTTGATCTCCTTGGAACCAAAACAACCGATTTCTCCACTATACTACCTGCACCTTTCTTACTTTTAAAGATATCAATCCAATCACCTTCAATCCACCGTTGCTCCACCGCCATAGCAGGTGCTGTTATAGTACAATCCATATTGCCATCTTCAATTTCTTGCTCAATCACAGGCCCAATAGCGTGCCTATCACCAATCTCTTGCTCCCCTCTATTTCGTAAGAACCGTGACCGATATAGAACACTTACAAGTTCAACAAAACATTACAATGAAGTAACCGGTCCATTTTCCTAGTTATTGTTGACAGCTCAATGGTCCTAACCCGTGTTAGTGTAAGGCGATTTAAAAGGTGTCACAGTCGCAGGGGTTGTGGTCCCTAATCCATGATAATGTAAAACATAGTCTAGCAAAAAAAATCTCCCTTGTTGGTATAAAGATGGCTTCGGTTAGCTTCTAACCTTGACATAAATAACTTGTAATGTTTGATGACAAAAGAGAACATCTCCCACTTGAGGAACTTCATCATTACAATCCTTGGTCGGAATATCCGCTACCTTGTAAGGATTTGGGAACCTTTATATCGCTTCTTCTTACCATGGTGATGTGTCAGTTTCCTTATCTTGATGCTTGCCTAAAAATGGTTTCCTTTGAATCTCTTCCTTATAGTTGATAGAGGAAAAACCTCCAACTCTAGAAGCTTACCTTCTTTAAACCCAGCCTTAAATAGTTGAAGTTGCTTTCGACATTGTTTCTCCTCAAATCCTTCATCTGTAGGAAAAATAATAGAGAAAATACACTCCTCCACAACGGTTCTTCCTCTTCCTTTTGTAGAATACTCATAAAAACATCTTCTTGATGATTGTGAGAAGTAAGAACCAGGGATGAACCATAATCCTCAATGATAATGGACTCATCTTGTGTGAGCGTAGGATTTTCATCTCTCGGTTTCAATGATGAATAAATCATTTGTTTACTTCTCTATAGCTTTCCATAGATGCAAAGGTCAAATTCAATTCAAGATTAAGGCTCCGGTCAACCGAACGTCAAGCCCCAGATCGTTTCTTGGATGAAGAGAAAGGCTGTCCCAGATTAATATCCGTACAGCTGTTGTTACAACCTCACGGCTGTAGGTAACAGCCGCACGGTTGTCGTGTTTACAACCACATGGTTGTTGACTCGAGACCCATACAGGCAAGTCTCGTTCTTGGACAGAACCATGACTCTTTGTCTTGGAAATACTTTTTTGGATTCTATGGGTGGATTTGATAAGAAATAAACCATTTTTTGCCTATTTAACCCTACCAGATTATGTGTTAAAGGTTGGCAACTTTAACTTCGAGAAAGAGGAGAAGAGAAAGGAAGAAAAAGAAAGAGGAACCAAGTTTTTTCTTCAATTTTCATATTCAATCTCTGGTATTAGGCTTAAAATAGGTTAGAAATCTTAGGAAAAAACCGAAACATTCGAAGCTTAAAACCATTTTCAGAGCTTGGAGTTCAGGTGTTTAATCGGAGCCTCTCTTAAATGATTTTCGTCTCCGAAAGCTGTGGATCCACGTTTCAAGGATAAATATCTGAGAAATCAAAAGCATTTGACTTGTTTATGCTATATTTTGAACCTCATTTGCATATTTCGAAACTGCTCTATTTTGATTTTCTGGTCTAAGGACCAGAGCCGCACGGATGTGGTAACAACCACACGGCTGTAGAGGCAATAGCCACATGGATTTGGGTCCCAAGAAAAGTAGCACAACACCTTAAAAATTCAAATTTTGGCTACTAAACCAGAAGTGACACCCGTATGAATGTGATTATAGTCGTACAGGTTGATTATACATTCGCACAGGTATCCCCTTAGGACAGAATCACTAAAAACTGATTTTCTAACATTTCATGACATTTGAACCTTAGATTTACATTTTAAAAGTATGTATTACACCAGAACAATGATAGAAACCTAGTTTCTTGAAAATCAACTTACTTGCCATTCTAAATAGTTAACTGGTAAAACCGTTTTCAAAATTGTTTTCTCAAAAATCAATGTAGGAACGTTTCAAAATGTTTTTCAGGTGTAGTCGATGAGATTTGTCAAGTTTCTCTGGCTATCCCCCTAAACGCATGATCCTGACTCACTTATTGTCCCGTTATGTCATGATTGAGTCCTAAATGTGGTTACTCATTGTGAGCGGACGACCTTTAAAAGAGAGAGCGGAACACGGCGAAGCGAATTGGGGAAAAGGATTACTTGTGCGAAGGGATGTTTGTTTTTAAGAAGATGGGATTCTGATTATCTTGATTTAGGGAAAATCGTCGATTTATTTGAAAATCCCTTTATAGAAAACCTTTTCCCATTTTTAACTTAAAGACCCCGTGTGAGCACGGGTTTTTCTCGACCTCTATGATGAGCATTCCTTATTACCTTATTCGAGCAGATGAACACGAATCGGACTTGGAAATGACTGGAATGTCACCTGGAGTGTCTCAAACATCCCAAAAACCACGCTAACCTTGATCCGAACCCCAAGAAGGTCCCCCGGATGATTTTTAGGATTTTGGATGAACGTCAAATTTTTCCAACTTTCGGCCCGACTCTAGTGGGTTCAACCAAGTTGCTCTGTAGACAAAAGATTGTGGCCGAAATAAGTAGAAAAATAGATAGCTCATTAATTATGGGAATTGATCGTGAGTGAGGGTATAAAAAGAAAAAAGAAAATCAAATCATGAAGGGGGGATTGGTCATAAGGGAGTCTGTGAAAAAAAAAAGAAAGAAAAAAAAGAGAGAAAGAGAGAAAGGGGCCAAGACATAGAGGAAGCTAAAGCCAAAAAACTTAACACTAAAACTAATACCTACACACCAAAAGGAAGTTGCTTGACTTTTGCTTAATCTATTGGAATTGTCTCGAATTGGTTTCGGATCGATTCGGATTAGTTTCGGGATTTCGGGCCGGTTGAGGATTTGAGGAGTGTTTCGAGTTTTCAATCCGATTTTGCACATTAAACACATCAAAACAATAGCAAGGTAAACTCTCAGAGGCCTTAAACTCGTTTTGGTTTGTAGTTGTTGTGATTTTTTCCCTTTTCTGCAAATTTTCTGGAAACTGGCTGTTGATTACAGCCGCACGGCTCTGATCAGAGCCGGGCGGCTCTAATTCTTGATAAACAAAGCCGCGTGGCTCTATTTCCTAAGAACAGAGCCGCACGGCTCTGCTTTCCTGGGTAGAAACCCGAATAGCCCTAGAATGGCAAAACACAGCCTGTTTCCCATTCTGTTTGTTCTACAATGATATATTTCGGCCCCCAATACATCCGTGAATTATCAAACTATGGTTTTCAAATTTCTGTGTGTACGGGTGTTAGGTTTTCGGTTTTTCTTGGATTTTATTTTCTGGATTTTGGGGTTGTTCGATCTGAATCGGATCCGTAGTCAAGCAATAGCAGACCCTGAACCCTATAAAATACCGAAAATGAGCAAAATAGCGAGTTTTGAAAAACGAGAAAACCATTTTTTGGGTTCTGGAAGTTATAGCTGCACTGCTGTAGTTTCTAGAAAAGACAGAATTGAGAAACGACCCATACGGACATCGTCGCACAATGCTGTTTTTGGATTCAAACTGTTTTTGGTGTGTTTACAGCTTTCAGACCCTAGATGGATGTGAAATTAGGAAAACCCACACGAACAGAACCCTGAGTTCTAGAATAACAGACCCGCTAAATGTGAAAATTTGTATGAAACCGAGCCAAATGGTTTTCAAAAATTGTTTCCCAACACAAAAATCTACAGGGCGTTTCAAAACTGTTTTCCAAGTTTGACTGGTCCGACTGGTCAGGTCGACCAGGTTACCCCTGAAAGCGTGCCCCCGCTCCTAAAAATCTCAATTCTATCCTACTGTGAGTCCTACTTGTGTTTGTAATATAAACTATGCTAACCATCTGTTTTGCAGCATTTATTTTCCTTTTTATTATTTTTATTGTAATTAATAGATTAATTTTTGTATTTAGGCGTTTGTAATTTTTAGATATTCGTGTATTTAGGCCCTTGTAAATGTGAGGATGAGAGTTTTTTTTTTATATTCAATTTGGTTGTATAAGCGGCTTTTATTATTTCTGTATATTTTGGATGTGTGATTTACTTTTCTGTAATTTATTTCTATCATCTACTTGAGCATCGGCTGATAAATAAATGTAATTGGGTAGAGAAAGATAATAACTTGAATAAATGTGGCAATACAAATTATAAACTGAATACAAGCTCGAGGTTAAGTAGGTAAGTTGCCCGAACCCTAAATCTCTGGTTTAGGTACGGCAGTCTACGCTCGGTAAGGAGCTGTACCGGAATTTCCAGGATGAGCTGATCCGGGTGGCGACTCTGTCACTGATCTTGAAATTTAGGTTTCGAGGTCTTTAAGTAATAAAACAAGAAAACATTTTCTACAAAGGTAATTTCCGAATAAATGGTTTTTTCCCTAAAACAAAACCCGTTTTCCAAAACATCACGAAACCCATTTTCGAAAATCCCCGGTTTGCTTCGCCGCATCCCGCCCGTTACCAGGTCATCCGCTCACACCCCGAAACTTAAATTTCAAGATCAGTGACAGAGTCGCCACCTGGATCAGCTCATCCGAGAAATTCCGGTACAGCTCCCTACCGAGGGTAGACTACTATACCTAATCCAGAGATTTAAGGTTCGGGCAAGTGACCTACTGAACCTCAAGCTTGCTTTCACTTTATAGTTCATATTACCATATTTTATTTGCTTTATTATCTTTCTCTATCCATTTTTGTGTTTGTATTTATTTACCCGATGCTCATACGAATGACAGAAATAAATTACAGAATAAGTAAACCATACATTCAAGCAGTTAAAAGAGTAAAAATAGAGACCACTTATACAACCAGATCAAATAAAAAAAAGCCCTCGTCCTCACATTACAAGTGCCTAAAATACACGAGGATCTAGAAATTATAACCGCCTAAAATACACGAATTAAACTATTAATTACACCAAAAATGAAGATAAAAAGAAACTAAAAGCTGCAAAACAGACGGTTAGTACAATTATCACATAACCATAAATAGGACTCAAATAGGACAGAATTGGGATTTTTAGGAATGGGGGGCATACATTTAGGGGGTAGCTGAACCAACTAGACCTGGAAAACAATTTTGAAACGCCCTTTAATTTTTTGTGCTGGAAAAACTATTTTTGGAAAATAATTGGCTCAATTACATACAAATTTTTCCTTTTTAGCGGTCTTTTATCCCAGAACTCGGGGTTCCATTCATGCGGGTTTCCTAATTTCAACATTCATCTAAGGTCCAAAAGCAGTAAACACGCCAAAAACAGTTTGGATCTGAAGACAGCATCGCACGATGATGTTCACGCGGGTCGTTTTATGATTCTGTCTCCTCCTGGAGATTATAGTCGTACGACTATAGTTAGAGCCATACGGCTATAATTACAGTCGTACGACTCTAACAATTACAACCGTGTGACTATAGCATCTAGAACCCGGAAAATGGTTTTCTCATTTTGAAAATGCCGTTTTGCTCGATTTCAGTGGTTCCTTAGGATTTCTATAGAGTCCAGGGGTCCGCTATTGCTGGACAACAGATCCGATTCGGATCGAACAACCCCAGATTCCAGAAAATCAAAACCATGGAAACCGAAAATCTCACACCCACATGAATATAAATCCGGAAACCAAAGTTTGATAGTGTACGGGTGTGTTTGGGCTGAAATATATCACAATAGAATGGAAAAAAAATGGAAAACGGGCTGTTTTCAGCCGATCCGGGGCAGTTTTAGGTTTCTGCCCGGAAGGATAGAGCCGTGCAGCTCTAGATTGGAGCCGTGCGGCTTTGTTCTTCAAGACTACAGCCGTGCGGCTGTGTTCTTGTCAAACACAGCCGTACGACTCTAGTTGGGCAACCGATTTTTCAAGAATTAGAGAAACAGAGAAAAATGCAAAGAAAAAGCAATGTACATAGGTTTAAGGCCTCTCAGAGTTTACCTTGATATTTTTTTGATGTGTTTAACATCCAGAATCAGATCAAAAAGTCGAAATGCTTCCCGAATCCTCAACCATCCTGAAATCCCTAAAATGAATCTGAATCAATCCGAAACGAATCCGAAACAATTCCAATTAAGTGTGAAAAGGTCAAGCAATCTCCCTTCAATACTTAGCTATTATTTTTATATTGAATTAGGTTCTCTCCCTCTCATTATTTCTCTCTGTGTCTCGGTTTCTATTTCTCTCTTTTTTTTTTCTTTTTTTTTCTCTTCTGTAAGATCAATCTCCTCTCCTTTGTGATTGATTTTTTTTCCTATTTATATCTCACACATTCTTAATCATTTCTAACATTAATGAGCCGTTTTACTTTTCACAGGATTTCGGCCGTGCTCCTTTGTTCAGTCAAGTTGCTCTGCCTTTGCAGAGCAACTTGGCTGACCTGCTAGAGTCGTACAGCTCTAAATATTAGAGTTGTGTGACTCTAACATTAGAGTTGTATGACTCTAATCTATATCCGTACGGCTGTAGTTTTGTAACTATAACCATGCGGCTATAGACAGAGCCGGGGCAGACATCCGTAACTCCCACGCTCACCTCTAAGCTTTCCTAGCCACTCGGAGGACCTTTTTCGAGGTTTCAGATTTAGGATGGCTCGGTTTTCGGAGCATTTGAGATGTTTCGGGTGACATTCCGCTCGTTCTCAAATCCAATTCGCGTCCGTCTGCTCAACAGGTAATACAGGCTTCTCATCATAGAGGTCAGGAAAACCCGGTGCTTACACTCATGTACTAACATCTGTTTTGCAGGATTACATATATTTTTAACTTTTATTCTTATGTCAGATAAACTCGTGTATTTTAGGCAATTGTATCCTGATTCCCCATTTCATTCATATGTATCCCCTAGGGTAGTTTATTTTATTTGGTCTGTATAATTAATTTATTTACTGCTTTATGTACCTCGTATGAACACTGTAAGCTCTAAATAAAATCGGCTTAGTTTTATAAAATGCTATGATTTCATTGTTGAAGCATTTGTTTTAATTAGATAATAAGTGACTCGTCAGACCTAGATATCTGGAAGGCATAGCGGCCTTCACTTAGTTTTATAAAGATGAATTTCACATTATAATTATATAACAAATAAAATAAAACAAAATTTACAAAAATTCCTCAGTTCGCTTCGCTACATTAATCGTAAAAACGTTGTCCGCTCATATCTTGCTGCTTCACCTTGTTGCCTTCATCTTTCCCACCTTTGGAATCTGTCTCCATGACTTCTTCCATTTCAGTTTCTCCTTTGCCCACTTGATCCCACTTGAATCTCGTTTGATTTTCCCATCGTCTAAATCTCTCTATTTGATTCTGCAGCAATTTTATCATCACGTTCAAACCCTCCATAATAATGCCATAAAATTTCATCATTAGAATCCCTTGTTGTTGCCAAGGCATCACAGTCATTGAATCCGATAGGTCGAACCAATTGATAGAAAATGAAACATGCAAATAGAGAAAATAACCTTGTATTGACGAATTCTAGTATTATAGCAGAAGTTGAAGCATAAACAACTTAGAGGAAAAAATAACTAAGATGAACAAAGAAAACACTCTTTGCTCACACAAGGCATTTCCCCTTCCCAATCTAAGGCTGAGACCTTAAAATATCAAATACTACAAAAGCTGCCTTACTACTCTCCCCTTCTTTCCTTATATAATCACCTAAAAGACCTATACATATGTCTCCCTATTGAAATACCTATATTACCCTTCACTCTAACCTAACTCTAACAGCCTCCACAATTAGAATCATAATAAGCCTGCAAAGCCAAATTGGATTAATTTGGATACAACAAGCCATAATTAAGAGTACCTTTTTGATACTTTAAAACATGAACTACGGTAAAAAAAAAGTGATTAATTGAAGGAGTCTACATAAATTAACTGAGTTGTTGAGTGGCATAGGTAATATTTGGCCTGGTAAATCCAAGATATACCAATTTGCCTACTGTTCTTTTGTATTGTCATGGATGAGGAAAAGAATTTCATGCTACATAGGATAGGAACAAGTTTAATGTCTTGTGATCCAGCATCAAGTAACATATCATGTATATATTTGGTTTGGGATATAAGAAGACCTTAAGCAGATCCAATAATTTTTATGTGTAAGAAATATTTAACTAGACCGAGGTCTTTAATAGGAAAAGGATAATGGAGATAGGTTTTGACTGCTTGACTACGGGTTGGATTGCAATTAGTTATAAGGATATCATCAACATATATGGATAAGGCAATGAAATCAGTAATTGTGCTATTAGTAAAAAGGAAATGATCATGGTACGTTCTCTTAATGCCAAAATCAAGCATTTTCAATGTTAACTCCTTCTGCCCTTGTTTGAGTATATAAAAGTAACTTGACGAATAAATGAGATTCTTCGTGAAGATGTAGGTTTAAAAAAAGTCCCTTATCTCTTAAAAAAACCTTGCCCCCGTGTTGCCCTCATCCATATTTCAACTAATACCAAATTTAGGCAAAATGCCCAAATTTTAATTCAAATTAACACCCAATTTTTATAAATACTCATTATATTTTATTGAACAAAAACTTAATTTAAGAGGTACAGAAAATACTATTGGAGCTCTATTGGCATTCTCCCGGTACAAAACAAAACTTTGATTGCAGCAGAAGCCATTCAGTTTTGCATTTGAATACATGCCAGGAACAATTTGCCCAGATTATGGAATAAAGACAATGAAAAGAACAAGAAAAGAATTCAATCTTCACCTATGTCTTCCCCGCTAACAAATTGAATACTGGAACTTGCTTTTCCTCAAAGCTCCTCCTTCCTTATGCACCTGGATGCCTTTCCGAACGAGACTGTGTGCTAGCACAGGATGAAATTGGAGCTTCTACCCTTTCCCTTCGTGGACGAAAGATCATAAGCAATTTTGGGAGTGATGGCCGAAATTTCCCTTAGGGTTTAGGGAGGAAAAATATCTTTTTATACCCATGTATAAAATTAGGTTTAACTAAAATTAGATTTATTTTGTTAATTTCATTTAATTAGTTTAATTAATTTAATTAGATTAAATCATAACTATATGCTAAAATCCAATTGCATAAATTGAACTCAATTTGATAACTAGATTAATCACTTAAATTAATGCATTAAGCACTTATTTTTTCAAAGCTTGTTTGATAACAGTACTTAAAGGTTTCAGTTAAATCAAAAATCACTTAATCTAATAAGTCAAAATATTTGAGTTAAAATTTTAAGTTGAACATTATCAATAGTTTTTTTTTAAATTCAGTACTTTATTTTTCGTGTTTATTAAACAACTATATCGTTTAATAGTTTCAGCATTTATTATATTCAGCATTTGAAATTCAGCACTTAATTTTCAGTTTTACCAAATGCCATCTAGATCTCAATTTTATTAAAATGGATTAGTCTTCTCAAATGGAATTTAGGACTGGTAAAGGCATATATAGACCCGTGTTTTGAGCATGAACCTTAGTGGTTTGACAAACGTAACATCTTTCCACCAAATACTTCACACCTTGGCCAAAACTACTAAGAACTCATGACCTTAAATGTCTTATATCTCCTTAAGTGCTGGGATAAGCTTTCTCCATGTAAGTCTCAGATCACTCTCTCGTTGATAGAGGTACTTAGTAAGCAAAGTTGATTCCCTTTATCAAATACCTATCAAGCAAATAATATTCTCCATCACTACCCTTGGATAAGCTATTCTCCTAGATACTCTTAAACTCCAGATCTCCCGTGTAGTTGCTATCAAAGGCGATAGTTCACCCTTTTACTCAAAGCATCCACCACCTTATTTTGTGTTCCCAATTTGTGTATAAGTTTATATGGGAACTTATCAACAAAAGCGGACCACCTAGCATGCATGGAACTCTTTAATTGCTTTTTACTCCCCAAGTATTTAAAGTTTTCTGTAAACAAAATAAATTCTTTTCCAATAAGGTAGTGCTCTCATGTCTTCAATGCCCTTACAATAGCATAGAACTCTTTGTCATAAGTAGCCCATTTTTGTCTAGGCTCACAAAGCTTCTAACTAAAGTATGTAATCAACCACTTCTCTTGCATTAAAACTCCACCAACACCAACTCCATTAGCATCACATTCTACTACAAAGAGCTTGTCAAAATTTTAAAATGCAAGAACTGGTGCCGTACTAAATTTTTCCTTGATAAGCGTAAAACTATACTCTTGCTCATCTTCCCACTTAAACCCTTTACCTTTCTTTAAGCATTCGGTAAGAGGAGCCATAATTGTGCTAAAATTTTGGATGAATTGCTTATAAAAGGAAGCTAACCCATGAAAACTCCTTATATCCCCAACATTACTTGGTGTCATTTATTGGTGTGCCCCAGTTCTTAGGGCATTAGATTCTTGTATTTTGTATTATACCTTTAGACCCTTTGTAAAAATACATCATTTGTGTCACATTAATAAAGGCATTTAATCTATTGCATTTATATCTTGTGTTATAACATGAATAGAGTATCCATTGATGGATAATCATAAAACATATCCCAAGTCTATTCTAATCGTGGGAACAAATAGAATCACAGACTTGTATATTCAATGACTGTATGGTAGTTCTTAACTAGTGTAAGCGCCAAAATTTTCCAACCTGAAAAAAAAGGAGATTGTGTCACATGACTGTATTTACAGTCATACGACTGTAATCAAAATTACAGTCATACGACTGTAGGTTCATAGTAGGTCAAGCAGCCCATACCGTGAGACAGAAAAGAGGCGTGATTTGAGGGGCATTTAAGGGCCTCCTACAGTAAGAAAATAGGGGGGAGGCAAAAAAAGAAAGAAGGAGATTTAGATCACAGGGAGCTCTTGAGATTGAGAGAAAAGAAAAAGGAGAACCACCAAAAAACCATCATCTTTTGCTTCCTCTTTTTCCTTCAATTCTTGAGTTTATGAAGTTAAAACCGACTAGAAATCATAGGTTTGGACTTGACAAACACACATAAACCTGCTAGACACATTCAAATCCGTAACTTTTAGAGATTTTTGGACTAACTTTGGAGCCTTGACACATAAAGGGAGAGGAGCAAATTGGAGCTAATTTAAGGCGTTTCTAGCGGTCAAATTGACGGTGGATCAGCGCTACAAAGGTAACTATACTAAAAACCTTTATTTTGTTGCTCTTTCTGGGTGTTTTGGTTCATTTTCGTGCATAAAATCAATTTTTCTGTTTTGCTGTTTATGGGTAGGAAGAATAGTCGTACGACTATTCTTATGGCTATGAACGGTCGCACGACTATAATTACAGTCGTGTGACCAAAGCTACAGTCGTACGATTGTTTTTAAATTCCCTCTGCTATTTTCTTTCATTGAATAAATTTTGACGATTTTCTGCAAATAGGTGAATTACAGTCGCACGGCTGTAATCACAACCGGGCGACTGTAATTTTCGTCCAGGAGCAGAAAATCCAGAAAAATCCATAAAAAAATCAGAAATTCATTAAATTTAGAAAAATCAGAAAATTATCAAAAATAAATTTTGTTGTGTGCATTCACGACCTTAGATTTAATTTTTGAAGTTATTGCACTTAGAACAATGCAACGACGGAGACTCAAATCTCCCGAAAATCGACCCACCTCACATGCTAAATGAAAGTAAATCGGAAAAAGAAAATGTTTTCAGAAATGAATTTTTCCCATAAAACAAAAATATAGAGACGTTTCAAAACCGTTTTCCAAGTCTAGTCGGGCGAACTAGCCGAGTTCACCCGACTATCCCCCCTAAATGCATGTCCCTAATCTCTAATTTCCCAATTCTGTCCTATTTGAGTCATATTTGAGGTGTGCTATAAACTGTACTAACCGTCTGTTTTGCAGCTTTTAGTTTCTTTTTATTTTTATTTTTAACGTAATTAATAGTTTAAATCATGTATTTTAGGCGATTGCAATTTTCTAGATAAATCGTGTATTCTAGGCGCCTGTAATGTGAGGACGAGAGTTTGTATTTTTATTTGATTGGGTTGTAATAACTTATTTATTTGCTGCTTTATTTTTATTTGTGTGTATGTTGCATGATTTAATTAATAAAAATCCACTTTAGAAATATAAAATATCATCAATAGACATTGGCCAAATTTATTTTGAATAGACATGAAATAAGAAAGTTGTCCGGACCTAGATCTCTAGAAAGTGTAGCGGCCTTCGTCCGATTCAACTACGGTGTAATTTCCCGGTTGAGTTAAGCTGGGTGGCGACTGTTACATTTTCTATCGAGATTTAGGTCTTGATTCTTTTATGAAACAATTTAATTTCCCAAAACTGAATTTCCATTCTAAAAACCCCACGCGATGGAGGGTTACCCGACATCGAGGCTCCCTTCCGAGAGGGTAAAAACATCGTTGTGAGCGGACGGCCTTTTTGGAAAAAGAAGGAACGGGGCGAAGCGGACCGGGGAAATCTTTATTTAAGTTCGTTTTGATTTGGAAAGCGGGTTTTTGTTTATCTTGGATTAGGAAAATCGTTTATTCGTCTTAAAATTCATTTTGTAGAAAACTTTTTCCGTTTTATTACTTACAGACCTCGAAACCTAAATTTCGAGATCAGTGACAGAGTCGCCACCTGGATCAGCTCATCCGGGAAATTCCGGTACAGCTCCCTACCGAGCGCAGACTACTTTACCTAATCTAGAGATTTAGGGTTCGGGCAACTTACCTACTCAACCTCAAGCTTGTATTCCTTTATTATTTATAAAACCACATTTATTCAATTTATTATCTTTCTCTAACCTGATTTGTCTATTTAAATCAGCCGATGCTAAAGCAAAATGCAGAAAAATAAAGCATGCATTCAAAATATACAAGAAAATAGTAGAGGCCGATTATACAACCCAATCGAATAAAAAGACAAAAACCCTCATCCTCATTTTACAATCACCTAAATACACGAGGATCTAAAAATTACAATCGCCTAATTTATACAGGAATCTATTAAATACAACCAAAATAATAAAAATAAATGCTGCAAAACAGAATGGTTAACACAATTTATATTATAAACATAATTTAGGACTCAAATAGGATAAAATTGGGATTTAGGAAACGGGGGCATGCATTTAGGGGGTAACCGGGTCCACTCGACCGGTCAGACCTGTTAGACCTGGAAAACGGCTTTGAAACGCCCTGTAAATTTTTGTGCTGGCAAACAATTTTTGAAAACCATTTGGCTCGGTTCCATGCAAATTTCCATTTTGTGGGTCTGTTATCCCGGAATACAGGGTTCCGTTCGTGTGGGTTCCTAAATACACAATCCATCTAGGGTCTAAAATGCAATAAACACACCAAAAACATTTGTGAAAACATCGTTTTGCTCGTTTTCAATATTTTTCGGGAATTTCATAGGGTTCGAGGGTCCTCTAATGCTGAACTATAGATCCGATTTGGATAAAATAACCCCAAAACTCAGGAAATAAAACCCGGGAAACACCGAAAACCCTAATATCCGTACGTACAGAAATCCAAAACCAAAATTTTATGACATACGAATGGATTTAGGCCGAAAATGATCACAACAGAATGCTTAAAATGGAAAACGGACTGTTTTCGGCAGATAGGGACAAACCGGGAATCTGTCCCTGCAGAACAGAGCCGAGCGGCTCTGGGTACCAGAGCAGGCCAGCTCTATTCATCATGAACATAACCGTGTGGCTGTGTTCATGAAGAACACAGCCGTACGGCTCTATTCGGGCAATCCAGTTTCCGAAAGTTGTAAAAACGAAGAAAACGCATAAAAAAGAAAATGCAAACAGGTTTAAGGCCTCTCAGAGTTTACCTTGGTGTAGTTTTGATGCTTTGAACGTCAAGAAACGGATTGAAAGCTTAAAATGTGTTCTAGAAACACAACCAGCCAAAAACCAAAATGATTCGAAACAATCCGAAACGAACCCGAAATAATTCCCAATCAATGAGCAAAGGTTATGGGACTTGTTGTGAGTGTTTGGAGATTGGTTTTAAGTCTTAATCAGAATCTTTGAACGACTCTAGCTCTCGGTCTCTCTTTCTCTCTTCCTCTGCTTCTCCTTTTCTTTTCTTTTTTTCTCTGCTTTCTTTTCTTTTTTTTTTTTCAAAAGAAGCCTTCTTCCTCTCAGGCTATCCCCCTTTTCTTTATATTTCTCTTTCACATTTATCTCAATCAATCAATGAGTCGTCCCATCTCTCAATTTTCGCCCCTCTTTTCTTTTGCCGAGACAAGTTGCAACTTGTTTTGTCCACTAGAGCCGCTTGGCTTTAGCTTAAAAGCTAGAGCCGTGTGGTTCTAACAAGAGACGGGGTGAAATTTCAAAATTCGGACGTGCACCCTAAACCCTTAGAAACAGCTCGGGGAGACCTTTTCAGGGATTTCGGATCGTGGATAGCTTGATTTTTAGGACATTTGAGATACTCCGGGCAACATTCCATGTGCTTTCATATCCGATTCAAGTCCGACCGCTCCACAGGTAACAAAGGAACTCTCATCATAGAGGTCAGGAAAAACCCGTGCTCAGAGGCTGCCCCTCGCTGGAAGCCTAGATCGAGTTTGGTCTCGCGACTGGGAGCGCGGTGAGAAAAGAAAAAGAAAACATACCTGACGTCCTGACGCGTTTAGGAATATGTGCAACATCCAGCTGGGGATGTTAGCTTTGGTCCTGTAATCAACCCAGGGAGCATCCAATTCTCGAGATCGGCCCATGAGGGCATTTGGTTTTTGAGGTCGGCTCAGAGGCATTTGGCTTGTGAGGTCGGCCCAAAGGCATTTGGTTTTTGAAGTCGGCCCAGGGGCATTTAGTTTTTGAAGTCGGCCCAGGGGGCATTTAGTTTTTGAAGTCGGCCTAGGGGGCATTTGGTTTGTGGGGTCGGCCCAAAGGCATTTGGTTTTTGAAGTCGGCCCAGGGGGCATTTGGTTTGCATCGTCTCTCCTATGTGGTGAAGAGGCAACACAATCTGGAACATTCTTTCTTCTTCAATAAACAGTTCTTCCTCTTTCATGTGGCAAAGAGGTTGAAATGGCTGTTCTTCCCTTCCTATGTGGTGAAAAGGTTGAACAAAATGCATTGTCCCTCTTATGTGGTTAAGAGGCAGCACGAACTGGAATATGGGTCTTCAATAGGCATTTCTTCCTCTTTCATGTGGCAAAGAGGTTGAAATAGGTGTTCTCTCCTATGTGATGAAAAGGTTGAACAAAATGCAGTGTCCCTCCTATGTGGTGAAGAGGCAACACGAACTGGAATATGGGTCTTCAATAGGCATTTCTTCCTCTTTCATGTGGCAAAGAGGTTGAAATGGGTGTTCTTCCTCTCCTATATGGTGAAAAGGTCGAACAAAATGCACTGTCCCTCCTATGTGGTAAAGAGGCAGCACGAATTAGAATTTCTTCAATAGGCATTTCTTCCTCTTTCATGTGGCAAAGAGGTTGAAATGGTGGAAACTGTTGGGATTTTTCACCGAAAATCACCCGATAGATGCGGAAGAACGTGATGATTTCCTCAAATACAGTCCCAGGAGCAATTGAAATGGAAATTGTAAAACATAAAAATTCAATAGAAAGAGATCATTCTCTTACCCGGAATATCTTCTCTAGAGATGGATGGAGACTGCAGGAATCAAAGTAGAGTCCCTCCTCGTTCTCGTACACGAACGCCTAACGAACAGGACCCGTGCTAGCATAGGAAAAACGAACAATGGAGAGAGAGGGCTAGAGGATTCGGCTATGGTGTGCTTAGTATGCCTTGGCCGAAATTCTCCTAGGTTAAAACCTAGGTTGGCCCCCTTTATTTTGTGTGGGCTTACGTCTTTTAATCCAAGCCCAATCTTATTTTTAATTAATCTGGTTCAAATCAATTTCAAGCCCAATTTTAATATACCTATATATTTAATATATTACACCAAGTAATATACTATTTACATAAAAATTAAAATTAGTTTGACCAATTAATTTAATCTATCAAATTAAAATTAGATCTTCACAAAATAAAATCATATGTAAACCTATACATATGAATATTTCCACCTAGGAAATAATTTCATAATTAATCCAATTAATTATGAAGAGCCAATTGAATATATTAATTTTATTATTAGGATCAATCCAATTGATCATTATAATATAATTAATATATATACATACCTCTCTTTCCACAGTGTATACTCCAAGTATACATGTGATTCCTTAAGTCGGTGTTCAGTCGTTCTATGTGTACGATCCCGTGGGCCCATCTTTATGTTGGCAGCAGGCCTTTGGCCGACAAACTGTAGTTGGGCTCTAGCAAGCCACTACAGCCCCCAATTAAGATGGAGATGGCAGTCTAACTATTATCGTAACCCTGTAGTTTAAACTTGTACATCCCATGTCATTGATATCGGTGTCCAACACAGAGGTATGGATTGATCACCCTCTTTTGCGTCGGACATTAACTTGATCCCGAATGCACTGAAGCTCACAAACAAGTTCCCACTTATTTGGGTGTGGCCACACTCTTATCAGTCACATTCATCAAGAGGCCGGTGATATCTTCCCAGTGCATTACTGAGTGATAAATCCCTTCTGCATATCCATAGCATTACCATGCTAAGACACATACCCGAAAGTACCCATACTTGGCACCCTATTACAGGCCCTTTAGGCGTACCCCTAAGTATGTGACCTCACATGTAACACCATCATATGGTCAGGTCAAAGGATCCATAAAAGAACTACACGAGAATCACTTATGATACTATACCATGTGGATTTCTCGTTTAGCGGATCTATCCAGTACCATGCCCTTTATGCATGTACCCATTAACTTGGTTGACACTCCATGTCCAATGACTGGTAAGACACCGCCATACAACCAGGTTAATGATAGTCTCTTGTTCCATTCATTCCCATGACTGGAACAGACTACGGATCTATTTATGGTCATATCATTTACCCTATCCATGGTCTTACTACCAAGTGCATGACACTGGTCATCATGGATATGGATATGTCCATTGGATACTTCGTTTAATATATTGCATAAGATAAATATAATAAATGAATTAATGCCTTTATTAATAACACAAATAAGTATAATACATAAATCCAATTAATGTATGATACAAATACAAGGACCAATGCCTCGGGACTAGGGCATATCCAACAATCTCCCACTTGCACTAGTTTAACTAGGCATGGGCCTAATCCCTATAGATCTAGTATGACCCTCGTGCTTAGGCTGAGCCAGTGCCCTGGTCAAAGGATCTGTGACATTATCCTCGGTGCCCACTCTGTGCAATGCAATGTCACCTCTCTCTGCGATCTCTCGTATGAGGTGAAACTTTCTGAGCACGTGCATTGTGTTCTTGTGTGACCCGGGCTCCTTAGCTTGTGCAACGGCCCCATTGTTGTCACAGAAGATATCAACTGGGTCCTGGATAGTTGGCACTACTCCTAACTCAGTGATAAACTTCTTTATCCACACAGCTTCCTTATCCGCATCACACGCAGCAATGTACTCAGCTTCTATTGTAGAGTTCGCTATGGTTGGCTGCTTTGAGCTCCTCCAGCTTACAGCACCACCATTCAACAAAAATACATACCCAGACTACGACTGGTACTCATCCTGGTCGGTCTGGAAGCTTGCATCAGTGTACCCAGTAACTGACAGCACTTCCTGACCACCATACACTAAGAAGCTATCCTTAGTCCGGTTAAGGTACTTAAGGATCACCTTGACAGCTTTCCAGTGATCCTCCCTGGGATCTTGCTGGTACCGACTCGTCATACTCAGTGCAAAGGCTACATCAGGTCTCGTACATAACATGGAGTGCATAATTGATCCTATAGCCGAAGCATATGGAACCAATTTCATGTTCTCCCTGTCCTCCCTTGTCTTAGGACAATGTTTCTTACTAAGTTTCAGCCCATGGCCCATTGGCAAGAAACCTTTCTTGGCCCGGTCCATGCTGAACCTTTTCAGAACTTTGTCTATGTATGAAGCCTGACTTAGGCCCAGAAGCCAATTTGATCTATCCCTATAGATCCTGATCCCTAGGATCATCTCAGCTTCGCCTAAGTCCTTCATTGCGAAGCACTTACTCAGCCAATGCTTTACCCCTTGCAGTGTAGGTATGTCGCTTCCAATGATTAGGATGTCGTCCACATAAAGTACCAAGAATGTGACAATGCTCCCACTAGTCACCTTATACACAAAAGGCTCATCTTGATTTTGTATGAAGCCATATTCCTTTATAGCCTCATTGAATCTTAGATTCCAACTTCGGGATGCTTGCTTCAGTCCATAAATGGACCTTTGAAGCTTGCATACCCTTCCCGGATACTTTGGATCGATAAAACCCTCAGGTTGTGTCATGTACACATCCTCGAGTAGCTTTCCATTAAGGAAAGCTGTTTTGACATCCATTTGCCAGACTTCATAGTCGTACCATGCGGCTATGGCCAGCAAGATCCTGATGGATTTGAGCATGGCTACTGGTGAGAAAGTTTCATCATAGTCTATTCCATGGACTTGTCTGAAACCTTTCGCAACCAGACGCCCCTTGAAGGTGTTGTCGGCCTTTAGCTTATAACACCACTTGCAACCTATTACCTTGGCACCCGGAGGTGGATTAACCAAGTTCCAAACTTGGTTATCGTACATAGATTGCATCTCTGCCTCCATGGCTTTACGCCAATTCACAGATTGTGGGCTAGCCATAGCCTCCTGGTAGGTTTTGGCTTCTTCCTCATCCCAAATGAGAAGAGTTTGATCATCAGTGACGAGGAAACCATACCTCTCTAGTTCGCTATGATCCCTACCAGACCTTCTAGGTCCTTGTGCCGCCTGGGTCGGTGGTTCCCCTTGTGGAAGCTCCACCGGGGCCGAGTTATCCTCTTCAGGAGCTTGTGGACCTTGAACTTCCCTGAGTTCAACATTGCTCCCACTGTCTTTCTTGGAAAGGAACTCCTTTTCTAGAAATACCCCCTTCCTTGCCACGAACACCTTGTTCTTAGCGGGGTTGTAGAAGTAATACCATTTGGTTTCCCTAGGGTAGCCCACAAACAAGCATTTATCAGTTTTGATATGGGGTCTTTTCCACTGCCTTAGTCGGAGTATTATTTAAGATAAGAGCTGTTGTCTCGAGGGCGTGTCCCCAGAAACTAATTGGGAGAGAGGCTTGACTCATCATTGAGCGGACCATGTCCAACAGGGTCCTATTCCTCCGTTCGGACACCCTATTCCATTGTGGTGTTCCGGGAGGAGTGAGCTGTGGAACTATTCCATGCTCTCTCAAATATGAGTCAAACTCCAGGCTTATATACTCACCGCCTCGGTCCGACCGAAGGGTTTTGATATTTCTGCCTAGCTGGTTCTATACTTCATTCCTAAATTCCTTGAACCTATTAAGGGTCTCGAACTTGTGTTTCATCAGATAGACATAGCCATATTTACTGAAATCGTCCGGGAACGAGACGAAGTACAGGTGCCCACCTCTGGTCGCTGCGCTCATAGGTCCACATACATCTGAATGTATTAGGTCCAATAAGCCAGTGGCCCTTTCAGCCTTCTTACTAAAAGGCGCCTTTGTCATCTTGCCTCGTAAACATGATTCGCATGTATCAATTGACTCCAAGTCAAATGACCCTAAGACTCCAGCTTTGTGAAGCCTAGCAATGCACTTCTCGTTTATGTGGCCGAGACGACAATGCCATAGGTAGACAGGATTAAGTTCGTTTGGCTTAACCCCTTTTGTGTTTATGTTATAGACGTGATTGGTTTCATTTAAGTCCAGGATATATAGGCCATTATTTAATAGAGCATCTCCATAAAATAATTCCTCTCTAGATATTGAAATTCCACCATTAGAAATAGTAAAATAAAATCCAGAAATATCCAACATAGAAACTGAAATAATATTCCTGCACATAGCAGGTACAAAATAACATTATTCCAAAATTAAAACCAATCCACCAGGCATCACAAGGTGGTATTCGCCGATCTCTATGGCAGCAACCCTTGCTCCATTCCCGACCCACAAGTCCACCTCTCTCGACCCCAGTGACCTTCTGTTCTTAAGTCCCTGCACATTGCAACAAATGTGAGAACCACATCCAGTATCCAATACCCAGGATGTTGAAACAGTAAGGTTAATGTCTATAACATAAATACCTGAAGAGGACGCACCTTGGCCCTTTCTTTGCTCTCCCATCAGCTTGGGACACGATCTCTTCCAATGGCCTGCCTGTCTACACCCGAAACAGACATCTTCAGGACCTGCCTTCAGCTGGGCCTTGGGTTGGGCCTTGGCCTTCTTGGCCTTGTCCTTAGCCTTTTCCTTGGCCTTACCCTTGGCAACAGGAGGGTTCCCCTTGTTGACCAGCAGCACCGGTGGAGTCTTTTTGATCAACTACTCGGTAAGCTTAAGCATCCCATGCAGCTCACTGACAGTACGGTTCATCCCTTGCATATTGTAGTTCAGGATGAACTGATCATAAGAATCCAGCAAGGATGCAAGGATTGTGTCCACCGCCAACTCCTGAGAGATAGGCGATCCGAGATGGGCCAAAGTGTCCAAATAGCCTTTCATCTTGAGCACCTGTGCGCTCATAGATGTCCCGGCCCCCATCTTACAAGAGTGGAATGCCTTGTTGGTCAGGTACCTTTCCTGACGAGCTTGCTCTTGAAACATCTCGTTTAGAGTTGTTATCATAGCAAAGGCTTGATGGTCCATAAACTGTTTTTGCAGTTTGGGGACCATGCAGGCCAACATAAGGCATGTCACATCCCTATTATCCTTGACATGCGCCTTGTATTCCTCCAGCTGGGCAGCCGGTGGATTACGTCCTTGAGGCGCAGCCGGTACAGGCCTCTCCAGTACATACTCTTTGGACTCCTGCCTTAGAACTATTCTCAAGTTCCTAGACGAGTCCAAAAAGTTAGGACCGGAAAGCTTGTCTCTTTCCAGAATTGATCGCAGTGATAAGGTATTGTTGTTTGCCATTTAAGAATTTCTACACAGAAAAACATTTAGAGTGTTAATAAAGGACTTTACTTTGTTGTTCCTATATAAAATTAATAATGAATCAAGTTATTAATTAAACCGAGTTGTTGGGCTCATGGGCCGAGATCCATATTTCATTAAGATATAGCCAGACGAGGACTTGATACAACTATACCCTAATTATTTAGGTAGGAACACCGTCCAATCCCAACCTAGGGACTCTCGGTTTGATGGGCTTGTTGGCACTTACCCATCTGTGCTTAGGGCTAGGAGAATCCTACTACCCACGCTAAGTCAAAACCTCCATTCAAGTGTTAGAGTATCCCATACCCTAACCCAATACAAAGTGATAATACTCCAGTGTATCCTGCGAGGGCATGGTCTACAACTGGCCTATTCCCACTTCGAGACGGTTTTGAATGAGGGAAGCACTTTTAAGCTACTTAGTAATTCCATTTGGTAATTAGGTTCATTTAATAACGGCTTACATGCATAAGGCGGGTGAAATATGGTTGGATCATACATACATACATGCATATAAATATAAAGCATGATTAAATAAATAAGTAAAATGGACTGCTATGGGCCTATATTACATCCTAATATTATTCTAGTAAACCTATACTAGAAAAGAATATCAGGTGGCCCTCCATCTTCTTCCTTCTGGGCTTGCACCTCCACTTGGGCTCACCACTCCATGGGCTTCTTCTTTTACAAATTTTATAATAATTGAATAAAATAAAATTACATTAAAAAGAAAAACGACACGCAGGCTGTATTTACCCAAAAAGAAAATACAACCCATCTTGAACAAGGCCCAATAGCATCCAACCATACAAACATTTAATCATACATATGCATCCAATACATATAATTCATAAGCATGTTATAATGCATGATTTAAGCCCATTTCAATTATGTCCAAGCCATTATATAGAAATCGCCAATTTTGGCCCACCATGGTTCTAACCCTTAACGGGCTTTGGGCCTCCAGCCTAGGTAGTCAAACTGCTCCCACTGGAATTGGGAAACCATGGGTCCAATTCAGCATTCCAAGTAATTGTGCCAAAATTACCCGAACCAATTTCAATTAACCATATTAATTTCCAAAATTAATATCACATGAATAAAATAAAATTTCATTCAAGAAACAACACGCATTTAAATTGCATAAATTTAAATACACGAATTTTAAAACCAATTAAAATTTCAAAACTGGGCCCCGGGCCCAAAAACCCGCCAAAACCAAAAACACTGGGCCCGGCCCGCTGCGGCTAGGGCAACGTAGGAAAAACGAACAATGGAGAGAAAGGGCTAGAGGATTCGGCTATGGTGTGCTTAGTATGCCTTGGCCGAAATTCTCCTAGGTTAAAACCTAGGTTGGCCGAATTCCCTTAGGGGAATTTAGGCCCAGCTTGGCTCCTTTTATTTTGTGTGGGCTTACTTCTTTTAATTCAGGCCCAATCTTATTTTTAATTAATCTGGTTCAAATCAATTTCAAGCCCAATTTTAATATACCTATGTATTTAATATATTACACCAAGTAATATACTATTTACATATAAATTAAAATTAGTTTGATCAATTAATTTAATCCATCAAATTAAAATTAGATCTTCACAAAATAAAATCATATGTAAACCTATACATATGAATATTTCCACCTAGAAAATAATTTCATAATTAATCCAATTAATTATGAAGAGCTAATTGAATATATTAATTTTATCATTAGGATCAATCCAATTGATCTTTATAATATAATTAATATATATACATACCTCTCTCTCCACAGTGTATACTCCAAGTATACATGTGATTCCTTAAGTCGGTGTTCAGTCATTCTATGTGTATGATCCCTTGGGCCCATCTTTATGTTGGCAGCGAGCCTTTGGCCAACAGACTGCAGTTGGGCTCTAGCAAGCCACTGCAACCCCCAATTAAGATGGAGATGGCAGTCTAACTGTTATTGTAACCCTGTAGTTTAAACTTGTACATCCCATGTCATTGATATCGGTGTCCAACACAGAGGCATGGATTGATCACCCTCTTTTGTGTCGGACATTAACTTGATCCCAAATGCACTGAAGCTCATAAACAAGTTCCCACTTATTTGGGTGTGGCCACACTCTTATCAATCACATTCATCAAGAGGCCAGTGATATCTTCCCAGTGGATTACTGAGTGACAAATCCCTTCTGCATATCCATAGCATTACCATGCTAAGAGACATACCCAAAAGTACCCATACTTGGCTCCCTATTATAGGCCCTTTAGGCGTACCCCTAAGTATGCGACCTCACATGTAACACCATCATATGGTCAGGTCAAAGGATCCATACAAGAACTACACAAGAATCACTTGTGATACTATACCATGTGGATTTCTCGTTTAGCGGATCTATCCAGTACCATGCCCCTTATGCATGTACCCATTAACTAGGTTGACACTCCATGTCCAATGACTGGTAAGACACCGCCATACAACCAGGTTAATGATAGTCTCTTGTTCCATTCATTCCCATGACTGGAACAGACTACGGATCTATTTATGGTCATATCGTTTACCCTATCCATGGTCTTACTACCAAGTGCATGACACTGGTCATCATGGATATGGATATGTCCATTGGATATTTCATTTAATATATTGCACAAGATAAATATAATAAATGAATTAATGCCTTTATTAATAACACAAATAAGTATAATACATAAATCCAATTAATGTATGATACAAATACAAGGACTAATGCCTCCGGACTAGGGTATATCCAACAGAAACGTACCTGGCACCCGTTGTTAGGGATGCCGATCGTGGTTCCAAGTCGACTCGCTGCAGTGGAGATTGCCCATAAAGATTTATACAAGAGTTGTTTTGCCCCCAGAACATGTTAAAGGCAAGAAATACCTTTCTCAGAAAAAGTGAGAAAGGAAAAGGAAACATACCTAGCATCCGTTGCTGGGGATGTCGGCCGTGGTTCCAAGTCGACTCGCTACGGTAGAGTATGCCCGTGAAGATTGATACAAGAGTTGCTTTACCCCCAGAACCTGTTAAAGGCAAGAAATACCCATCTCGGGGTGACATTGGCATGAACAAAAACTCTGATAATTGGAGAATTTTCATACCTGAGATTTGGAGTAATAGGGCTCTGATTTGCATGCTATGACTCTGAGGGTACCCCTGGATTAAATCGTTTATGCTTTGGGAGAGATCTGACTCGAGACAACCCAATGATGATGATGAGTGCCTCAACAAAATTATATGCAAGAGTGCATATTTATTTTTTGATCGATAATTTTGGAAACAAAAATTTTTGCCCTTTCGATCAAGAATAAATACGGCTGATTTGTTTAGATGCATGTATGTGTGCACGCATGTATGATTCGAGTATATGCATGTATGCGACATGATGTTTATGCTACTATGTTTGGTATCTGTACGATGCTGGGGAAATGAACTCGTGACTTGCGATGATCTCCCGTGAGGATTGTCTCAACTGGGGATTTTGATTCGGTAGGCGTCGTCTTAGCTGGAGGCTCCACCGGGGAAGCCCTGACCCATTTAACCCTTCTGGAGATCTGCTGGGGACCCTGCCTTAGTAGGAATCATCCTCGCTAGGGACTCTGTTAGGGATTTTGATGGAGACTCTATGGGGAATCTTGGCCCATTTAAGTTTTGTAAGAAGTTGTTCATGAATGGGGATTCTGTTTACGCTGAATTCTGTTCATTTCGTCTGCCGGATTGAGATCGACAGATGTTTCCTCCCAGGTTTGGGTGTTCTTCTAGGTCAATCTTGCCCATTCTAGTATTCTTCAGACCATTCTGATCAATTGCACAAGCAGGTTTGGCACATCGACACTACAGACTTATTGCCCATTTTGTCAAGGGATGGTCTATTTGTCTGATCGGAGGAATGAGAGCTAGACCTTGAATCCTGTATTGCGTTCTGCTGGAGATCTTGCTGGGGACGGCCCTCCTGGGGATGATACACCTGGGTTAGGAGTTGTCATTTGTAACAGTAATTTCATTGGAGCCGTCGTGGGTTTTGATGCAATGACCTACTAATGGGCGTTTACATGCAATGGCACAATGTATGCAATATGAACACCTAAGCAGAAAATCAAAAATGCTTAATATCATTATGATGGCATCAGAATGAGTATGATAGGGAAAGCAAAATTGACTTTGACTCTAAACGTCACTTTCTTCTTATTACCAACACGTCTTTTCGGTTTTCCATGCCGGAAATTTTCTCTTGGGAATTATTCCCCACCCTTTTTTTATGGGCTAAAAATTATGCAACAACACTCCAGCCGCGTAGATTTTTCGCACTGGCCTGTCTCAAGATTTGAAAGTTTTGCTCAATATATTCACTGAGGATTGTAAAAGGATTGTTCTTGATGATGCTTAGCGGTGTAGCTTTTACTTGCCCCTAGTGTTAGAGGTTTATGTTTGGGTGTTTGGCTGTAAAACACTTCATCAGATCTGGTTTGCTGTGTGCAGCAACCTGTACATGGACATTTATATGAAATGGCATGACACATGCATATTGAACATCAAAACAGAATATGAAACATTTATGATATGATGAATGTGAATGAATTAGGAAAATCCAGCCCGTGGCTCTGGTTTAGTCTATGCCCCTTCATGCTTCCAATATGTCCTTTCGGTTTTCCATATCGGAGTTTTTTTTTTTTAGGATCCGCTGGGGACATGTAAGGGCAGGTCACTAAGGTATATAGCCGATCACTAGATAGGGCTGCCTCTGTAAGCAGACAACCAGGGATGGAGTCAATTAACCACTGAATTCTCCAAAGGTCTGGAACTACATTCATGTTCTTAATTCACCCCAGATTCCAGTTCATGCATAGTCTCTAAAGGTGGGCACAGCTCACAGTCCTTCAAGATGTGGCCTGATTCAGAATGACTTGAGTTAATTGTGGCAAATCACACCATCTTTAGGAGGTGAAGGGAACACTGGTAAGTAGTCACTTCTATTGCAGCTGAAGACTGAGTTCTTGGAATGGTTGGTAAATGCATCTTTCCCTTGAATATTAGCACAGTAGGCTTTGCAAATCTTCCTGTTGATGGGGTTCATCCCATTCATGATTGTTGAAAGCTTTGTAAGACCTGGTTGCTCCAACACTATTGGTGAAGTTCACAGGGGTGAGTGTCAGTCTTCTCCTTTCCCTCTCACATTTTGCTCAATAGAACCCTTTGTACCATCCTTTGCTGGGTTGAATGTTACCAGCAGATAATCTTCCCTTCTCAAAGTACCCCACCAGCTACTCTTTTCCCTGAAGTCTAGTATAGGCTATAGTGTAGACTTGGCTGGACAAGATAGTGGTCATCTCTTATTATGAGCTGCTCGCTGAAGTTGGCATGTGGCTTTTGGGTTTGTGAAATTTACAAATGCATAACCTTTGTTCACTTTGTTTTTGAAAACAAGAGGAAGGCATAAGAAATCGAAGGTTGACACTGATCTCTCATTGCTACTCTCGTTCTCTTTCATACGGTGCTCATCGAGGAATCCTACCAATTGTTGCTTGTGCATGGGCAATCTCCAGCTCAGCTAAATCAGACTTGTATTCAGATCCTCTCTCTGTCATGAAATCAAAGCCTTTCCTGTCGTCTGAGGATGCAAGGTAATTAGTCTGAGACTTTAGGTTGAAGGGAAGTGGCATAAGATAGAAAGAGAATCCCCAATCTGGCACAGGTTGATGATAAGCAAAGACTGATTGAGGCAATGCTGTAACCACCTACCCCGTCACCTTTCCTGGCGATGAGATGATGCAATATGGAACATCATTGGGGTTCAATTTCTTGTTAAAAGCCATTGATGGTGGAAAATGAGGCTTCACAGGATTAGTTCAGGGAAGAAGATGAAAAAGGGTTTCATTAAACAAGTGTTGGTGGTTTGTGGTTCATTTGCAAACAGAAGACAAAGGGTGTTGAAGGTATGGAAGAGGTTGGAAAAGGATAGTGCTTTGGGTTTGAAGACAGGAAAGTTCAAATCTTTCATAGAAAGAGTACAAAAATCTAATCATGATGGGAAATTGGGAAGTGGAGATTACTTATTACACGTCACCATTTAATGCTATGAGACACTTTAGTGTTAGCTATAGCGGTCAAGTATGAGAGGGAGAAAGACTTCTGTCTGCACCGATCTCTTTCCTTTTTTTATTTTTTTTAATCCAAACCGTAGCCACTTGTTGGTTTTCCTGCTGCACTCAAATCCATGCATGTCATGTGTGTTTAATATGTCTTTTTAGATGAACAATGCATGTGTAATGTCATGTACATATGAATGTCACACGCACAAGATAATGTATGCACTACAACCAAGACTGCTTCAACATTTTACCACATAATGGGTAATAAGGATGATGAAAGCCATTTGAATTCCCCACGGGTTGGAGATTTTGGTGAGTTTGGAATTTTAGCTTCAGGGTTCCAGAGTGGGGTACCTTCTCGGGTAAGGAATTAGGCTTGGGGCTTCATGGGTTGTGGTTTGAGTTTCAATAATAGCTTTTGGCTCGGAACAGTTCAGGTATCATGTGTGCTGTTTAAATTGAAACTTTAGGGCAGGGCCAATAGCATCTTTCAAGGATTGGTGATTTGGATAAGCAAATGACTCGGCGGAGGTGGTGCCATCATATCATTTATTTATCTCATAAGCTCACCTTTCAAGAGAGAGTTTGGTCAGGACTAGATTCACTTTCAGGTTTCCTATGGTATTCAGATTGATGTCATGCATTTTGATATTATGCATATTGGATATGTCATTTTAGATGACCAAATACATGCATTATGCCATCTACATGCAATCACCACACAAGTAAGGAGACAATGAGCCGTATTGCATTCAAAATGAGTTCAATACACCTTACAAACAAAAATGAGTCCCCTACAAAAAGGAAGCCTCTAAGAGTATTGATTTCATAGCATCTTATCATTCCCCGACTACTTATTGTCTCAGCTTCGGTGCCATTGTCCCCTACTCTCATTAGACCAGACCTTGTAGTTCTTCATCATATTCCTCTCCCTGAGAAGTTTGAGGAATTTCCATGGCGGTCTCCCTGATTGCCCCCTAGTCGCTGATTGGAGGTAGATAGGACCTTCAATTTTCCCTCATCGATTAGCTTCTGGATCCTCCTTCGCAGAGCAACACATTCATTGGTTCGGTGACCTGCCATCACATGATAGCTGCAGTAGTTACCTTTTTGTTTTGGTGTTGGCCCCACATATGGTCTAACACTCTGCAGCAGACCCATCCTTTTGCATATGGCAAATAGCCTGTTCACCGAGCGAGGCCCAAAGGATGTGATTTCCCCACTATCTTCGCGAGGTGAGCTCCGGATATGTCATGGAACAAGGTCAGCGTTGGTATTGGTGTCAAAAGGCCCTTTCAGTTCTCCTTCATTGGTCAACCTTGGTAAGCCTAAGTCCTGGTGAGAGGGCCTTCCGAGGTGTCGAGAGTGAGTATCAGCGATCTGGGCACTCTGCTTCTTGTTGGTCTCGACATTGAAGTCTGTGCTTGCCATGCCCCTTATTTTTCCTTTGAGCTCTGCCACCCGTGTTTCCAACTCATTGCATCTTGCCGCCAGTCTCGCTATCTTGCCAATATCATCCCCTAGCATTTCCCTCAACATCGCTGCCACTTCCTCTCTGACTGCCTTTAGAAACCATGATGAAGCGACACAGTCTTCCACAACATCTGTTATGGCGTTGAAGTTCCTTGGGTTGGCCATTCTCAAGATTCTTTCCCCCTGATGAGAGCACTCGTTAGTGTCGACAGGCGTATGTGTGGCAGATACCAAGTAGGGAATGATGTATGCATGGGTGTGTGATGTGACGTGCACATGTATGAATGGTGGGTTGCGCATGTGCTGTCATGTAATGCCATGTCATGCTATACTATTCGGAACTGACCAAGTGTATGCAAAGTCAAGAAGGGAAACGTGCGAATGCAATGAATGCTGTTGGGGATGATGTATGCTAAAGTAAAGTATGGCGTATAAATATACACCACAGGGATAAAACAACACACAGGGGTGTCCACGGATCAAAGCAAGTAGTACTTACAGGGAGTTGAGATAGGGTGCATAAATATGCCCCTGGGGAAAATGACACATAGGGGTGTCCACGGGTCGAAGCAAGACATTGCTTGCAAAGCAATTGAGGTAGGGTGCATAATTATGCACCCGGGGGGAAATGACACACTGGGGTGTCCACGGGTCGAAGCAAGTAGTACCTGCGGAGAAGACTTAAAAGAGGGCACATAACTATGCACCCGAGGAATGAAATGACACATGGGGTGTCCACAGATCGAAGCAAGTAGTACTTGCGAAGAGGATTTGAAATAGGGCACATAACTATACACCCTAGGGAATGAAATGACACACAGGGTGTCCTCGGGTCGAAGCAAGTCATTACTTGCAAAGGAAATAAGATAGGGTGCATAAATATGCCCTTGGGGAAAATGACACATAGGGGTGTCCACGGGTCGAAGCAAGACATTGCTTGCAAAGGAATTGTATGCTATAGATGTGTGAATATGCATGGTTTATGGGCGAGTTTCAGCGCTTAGGGAGCACCTTGGGTATCCATGGATGGAATAGGACAAGATGAAATGGTGTGCTCGGCAGGCGGATGGTGTTTCGGCATTCGGGGAACGCCTTGGGCTTTTATGTGATGAAATGATGCAAGCTTGCACTTGGTGCACGAGAAGAGTTTCGGCGCTCAGGAAGCACCTAAACGGCTTGATGTATGAATGGGATGCGCGGCCATGAATGAATGATGTCAAACTGATAGGAACTAGAATGAGGATTATTTTTCTTTGTTTATTATTATTGTTATCATTGGCTTATTATTTACTTTGGACGTTCCGCAGATGTCCCAATTCTATGTAAAAGGCAATGCAAACAGACCGCGTGTGATTCAGCACGTGGGCAGGGGTTTGGTGCCTTTGGGGCACCTAGTGGATGTCATGAAATGGCCCCGTGTGGCCGATACACAGACAGAGTTCTACTGCCTTTGAGGCGTCTGATAGATGTCATGGAATGGTCAAATGTGTTTCGGCACACTGACAGAGTTCTGATGCTTTTGATGCATCCAACATGAAATGATGTTACAGACAAGTCACGTGTAACTTGAGACACGGACAAAAGTTTGGTGTTCGTGGAACGCCTTGCATGATTTGGTAATGTCATGAAATGCCCCTACATGCGTAGTAACTGGACACTCGTGGAGTACCCTGGATCATTTGATAACGTTATGAGCAATCCGATGTCGATCGCGACACACAAGCGAAACCTCGGTATCCCTGTGACACCAATGATGGATGGATGAGATGTTGTGCAATGTTTTTCATGTGACTCCTCGCACAAAAATAGATCTAAGACCATCGTGATCTCTTAGTGAATGTAATGGTATAGAGGAATGGCCGAGTGCAAACCAAAGCACAGGTAAAACACGGGTGGTTTTGAGACACCCATTATGAAATGATCATGATGGGGCATCCTTGGAATATCCTTTATTAGGTGTTATAGAATGAAGTGGCATGAACATGTATGTCACACAAACTGCAGGTGGCTGTAGAAAAATGTGGTTAGGATGCATGACATACATGATGATGTCATGTGTGCAAGGAACAAATACGTATGTCACTTATGAGATGTGTACGGAACATGGATGGAATGTCATGGCTACACGAAGATGTGGTTTGGGTCAATGCCATACATATGTTGATGTCTTGAAAATGACTGCATAAAGATGTGACCATGATGACACACAGATGATTGCACGTGTTTGATGTTTCATGAATGGGGACAAGCACGATGATGATGATCTTTGTATTTTGGTTTCTTTTGTTTTGGACGTTCCAAGAGTGCCCAATGCCATGCAAAAGGGGCGCATGCGAGCCATCACATGGACAGAGATTCGATGCCTTTGGGGCACCTAATGAATTATTGTGAAATGGTCACGTGTGTACCGACAAACGAGCAGGGTTTCGACGCTTCATAAGTCAATGAAATGGCATGAAATGGTCACATGGGATCCGTCCCATGGACAGAGTTCTGATGCTTTTGAAGCATATGATGTGAAATGATGTTACAGAAATGTCACGTGTAACTCGGAATACAGACAGGGGTCCGACATTCGGGAAATACCTTGTATGATTTGACAATGTCACAAATTGTCCCTATACTAATCCGGTACTTTGGAAGTACCTCGGATGATTTAATAAAGAAATGATGATCCAATATGGATCACGACACGCAAGCAGAATTTCGGCATTACCATGACACCTATAATGAATGAGTATATTACCATGGAATAAAGCCATGTGATTCACCACACGGAAACAAACTTAGGACCGTGGTGGTCTTCTTCTGGATGGCGTGACATGATGAAATGGCCAAGTACAATCCAATGCATTGGCGGAACACGGGTGATTTTAGATCACCCAATATGTCATGAAATGAGATGAGCATGAAGGACACACTCGGCACGTCCCCAACTAGGTGAGATGAAATGAAGTATATGTATATGTCACACGAAATGCAAATGACTGCACGAAAATGTGATTAGCGGCAGTGTCATACATATGTCGATGTTTTGAAAGTACCCGCATAAAGACATTATCACAATGATACATAAATGATTGTGCGTGTTGATGCTTCATGAATGAAAATGACAACAAATGTGACTCTTTGTTCCGGACGTTCTAACAATGCCCAATGTCATGCAAAAAGGAATGTAAAAGAAGTCGTGAGTGAACCGACACACGAATGGAGGTTCGGTGCTTTCGGGGCATCTAATGGGTGTTATGAAATGGTCACTTGTGCACCATCGCACGGACAAAATTTCGACGCTTTGAGGTCAAAATGAAATGGCATGACATGGTCACATGGAAGCCGTTCCATGGACAAAGCTCTGATGCTTTTGGGGCATCTAACATGAAGTGATATTGCAAACAAGTCGTGTGTATATAGGGACACGGACGGAAGTTCGACGTTCATGGAACACCTTTACATGAATCGATGGTGTTATGATATGCTCCTATGTGCGTAACAATGCGGAACTCGTGGAGTACCTCGAATGAGTTATTAATGTCGTGAAACAATTCCGACGTGGATTGTGGCATACAAGCAAGTCTTTCGGCATCACCTTGATGCCAACGATGAATGCCATGAAATGGAGATGACAAAGTGTTATGTTGTCGTGTGACTTCTTACATGACACAGACCTAAAACCTTTGGGATTTTCTAGTGAATGATATGGTATAGTGGAATGGCCAAATGCGAACCGGTGCACAAGTGGACCACAGGTAGCTTTGGGGTACCCGAGATGAGATGAAATGAAATGATCATGATAGGCATTTTTAGAACGTCCCTACATGGGTGTAATGGAATGAAATGGCATGAATATGTATGTCACGCGAAATGTAAGTGGTCACAGAAAGATGTGGTTAGGATGTATGACATACAGAATAATGTCGCGTATGTTTTATGGAAATGTTGACACACGAGATGTATATATGGCACGCAAATAAAATGTCATGGCTGCACGAAGACATGGTTAGTTCAAATGCCATACATATGTATACGTAAGAGATGGCTGCATGAAAACGTGATTAGAAATGGCACGTGAGTGATTATGCATTTTGGATGTTTTATGAAAAGTTCAAAAGAAAATCAACACGGAACAAACGTTAGCACGTGCAAAAATATGCTCTCCCTTCCAATCTTATTTCTCCTTACGATTGGTCTCGCGTTCTTCCTAGGTGTTGGGTCTCTTTGGCATCAATAGGGGATACCAAAGGTGCACACTCAATTGTTCAATTTCAATTTTAATTTATGTTTTGGTAATCCTAGGGGAAATTACTAAGCCATTACATGTGGGCCAAAGTCAAACCAAGGGTCGTACAGGCTCCCATAGCGAATAAACACTTTCCCACCGTAGAACACGATGTAAGGTTATGCGGGGCTATGAGTGGTTTACTCCGTCGGGTGTCTGCAATCCTAGCGGTAGAGGTAAGCCACCTTCTTGGGTAAACCGGGGCTAATCAGTGTATTTGAGGGGTTGAGAAGAAGAAAATGTCATAATATGCAAGGTATGAATAAATATGGTATTTATAAATCGATAAATGAATACAAGCGAGGTATATTTTAATAGTTGCCTAAGTTCCTTAAGTTTTTATGAAAACTTTTAAGAAAACTTTCAGTTTATTCCCAGCGGAGTTGCCACTGTGAGCGGACCACCTTTTTGGAAAAAGAAGGAACGCAGCGAAGCGAACCGGGGAAAACTTTTTTTAAGTTCGTTTTGATTTGGAAAGCGGTTTTTTGTTTATCTTGGATTAGGAAAATTGTTTATTCGTCTTAAAATTCGTTTTGTAGAAAAATTTTCTTGTTTTATTACTTAAAACCTTGAAACCTAATTTCGAGATCAGTGACAGAGTCGGCACCTGGATCAGCTCATCCGGGAAATTCTGGTACAGCTCCCTACCGAGCGCAGACTACTGTACCTAATCCAGAGATTCAGGGTTCGGGCAACTTACCTACTTAATCTCAAGCTTGTATTCGTTTATGATTTATAAAACCATATTTATTCAATTTATTATCTTTCTCTAACCCGATTTGTTTATTTAAATCAGCCGATGCTAAAGCGAAATGCAGAAAAAAAATTACAGAAAAATAAAGCATGCATCCAAAATATATAAGAAAATAGTAGAGGCCGATTATACAACCCAATCGAATAAAAGATAAAAACCTTCATCCTCATTTTACAATCGCCTAAATACACAAGGATCTAAAAACTATAATCGCCTAATTTACACGGGAATCTATAAAATACAGCCAAAATAATAAAAATAAATGCTGCAAAACAGAATGGTTAACACAGTTTATATTATAAACACAATTTAGGACTCAAATAGGACAGAATTGGGGATTTAGGAAACGGAGGCATGCATTTAGGGGTAACCGGGTCGCCCGACCGGTCAGACCGGTTAGACCTGGAAAACGGTTTTGAAACGCCCTGTAAATTTTTGTGCTGGAAAACAATTTTTGAAAACCATTTGGCTCGGTTCCATGCAAATTTCCATTTTGTGGGTCTGTTATCCCGGAATCCAGGGTTCCGTTCGTGCGGGTTCCTAAATATGCAATCCATCTAGGGTCCAAAGTGCAATAAACACACCAAAAACATTTGTGAAAATATTCTTTTGCTCGTTTTCAATATTTTCCGGGAATTTCATAGGGTTTGAGGGTCCGCTAATGCTGAACTATAAATCCGATTTGGATAAAATAACCCCGAAACTCAGGAAATAAAACCCGGGAAACACCGAAAATCCTAATATCCATACGTACAGAAATCCAAAACATACGGATGGATTTAGGCTGAAAATGATCACAATAGAATGCTTAAAATGGAAAACGGATTGTTTTCGGCCGATCGGGACAAACCGAGAATCTGTCCCTGTAGAACAGAGCCAGCCGGCTCTGTTCTGTTCATTATGAACATAGCCATGTGGCTGTGTTCATGAAGAACACAGCCGTACGGCTCTATTCGAGCAATCCAGTTTCTGAAAGTTGAAAAACGAAGAAAACGCACAGAAAAGACAATGCAAACAGGTTTAAGGCCTCTCAGAGTTTACCTTGGTGTAGTTTTGATGCTTTGAACGTTAAGAAACGAGTTGAAAGCTTGAAATGTGTTTTGGAAACACAACCGGCCAAAAACAAAAACGATCTGAAACAATCCGAAACGAACCCGAAATAATTCCCAATCAATGAGCAAAGGTTATAGGACTTGTTGTGAGTGTTTGGAGATTGGTTTTAAGTCTTAATCAAATTCTTTGAACGACTCTAGCTCTCGGTCTCTCTTTCTCTCTTCCTCTACTTCTCCTTTTCTTTTTTTTTTCTCTGCTTTCTTTTCTTTTTTTTTTTTCAAAAGAAGCCTTCTTCCTCTCAGGCTATCCCCCTTTTCTTTATATTTCTCTTTCACATTTATTTCAATCAATCAATGAGTCGTCCCATCTCTCAATTTCCGCCCCTTTTTTCTTCTGCCAAGACAAGTTGTAACTTGTTTTGTCCACTAGAGCCGCCTGGCTTTAGCTTAAAAGCTAGAGCCGTGTGGTTCTAACAAGAGCCGGGGTGAAATTTCAAAAATCGGACGCGCACCCTAAACCCTTAGAAACAGCTCGGGAGGTCTCTTCGGGGATTTCGGATCGCAGATAGCTTGATTTTCAGGACATTTGAGATGCTCCAGGCAACATTCCATGTGCTTTCAAGTCTGATTCAAGTCCGTCCGCTCCATAGGTAACAAAGGAACTCTCATCATAGAGGTTGGGAAAAACCCGTGCTCACAGTCGTCCGCTCACAGTGGCGACTCTGCTTGGGATTTCTTACAAAAGTTTTCTTAAAAACTTGAAAGAATTTGACAAGCCCTGAAAAATATCTAATTAAAATAAGGTGGATGATTCTCGCATCGTATTTTATCTTGCATTTTAGTTAGACATATTTGCATTAGGTTAAGTATCCAATTTTTAGCTCGGTGAATTGTTGAAGTGTCACCTTTGTTCCTCATGGTCTTAGGGGCACGGATATGAACCACCACTTATAGCTTCGTACGAACCCCTTCGTTCGGACCCTTGAGTGGGGAGAAGTGAGGAGTATATTTTTGCTATAGGGACCTTGATTTTATCACGACTTGGACCGAACTCATGTAGGCAACTTTAGTTGGATTCCCTTAGGATACCAAGATGAATTGCATGAATATTACAACTGCGCCTTCATCATCCCTGGTTGATGATCGAAGTTAACCCCTCCTAGGACTCAGTTAGAATTTTCCTAAAAATTGACCACGATTGGAGGAATAAGGTTAGAGGAATACGCTTCGCATGCTATATGCTACGTGTTTCTCGTTCCTTCACAACATACCATCATCAACACTTTTCACGAACATGACATGTCACAAGCAAAGCATTTGTGTGATACTAACTCACATCTTTTGTACAACCATTTGCTTTTTTTGTGTGTAAATACATTAATCACTCGTGTGACATTCACACTAACCATTTCTTTTGCAGCCATAACATTATATTTGTGTGTTAACATTTTCACGAAGCATACACGACATCATCATGTATGACATGCATCCCAACCACGTTTTTGTGCAGCCATTTGCATTTTGTGTGACATAAGCATTCATGTCATCTCATTTCATTTAAATTAAGGACGTTCCAAGAATGCCCATTACGGTCATTTCATTCCATAACATATCGGGAGTCCCAAAACTACCCGTGTTTTGCCTGTGCACCGGATTGCACTCGGCCATTTCACTAGACCATTTCATTCAATAGAGGGCCATAATGGTCTTAGGTTTATTTTCATGTGGCAGATCACACGATATCATTATATGGCATCATACTCATTCGTCATAAATGTCACGGTGACGCCAGAGTCCTACTTGAGCATCACGGCCCACATCGGATCATTTCATGACATTGTGAAATTATTCAAGGTACTCCCTGAGTTAGTACACATATAGGGGCATTTCATAACATTATCAAATCATACAAGATGTTCCACGAATGCTGAAACCTTGTCTGTGTCCCGAGTTACATGCGACTTTTCTATAACATCATCTTATATCACATGCCACAAAAGCATCAGAACTTTGTCTATGGGATGGCCCCCACGTGACCATTTCATGTCATCCCATGGACCTACAAAGCGTCGAAATTTTGTCCGTTTGTTGGCACACATGCGACCATTTCATGACATCCACTGGGTGCCCTAACAGCGCCAAATCCCAGTCCATATGATGGTTCACACGTGACGGTCTTGCATTATCATTTGCATGGCATTGGGTATTTTTGGAACATCCAAAATAAAAGAGAATAAAAACAAAGGAAGTCATCCTCATTATCTCATGATGTACATCTCATTCACCTGTCAAATGTTTAAGTGCTCCATGAGCCCTGAAAACTTCACCTCACACACTGAGTCATATAGGCACTCCACGAGCGTGAAAAATCTCACCTCATACACCAAACCATTTAGGTGCTCCACGAGTGCCGAAAATTTCATTTCATACATCAGACCATTTAAGTGCTCTACGAGCGTCGAAAAATATCATCTCACACATCAAGACATTTAGGCACTTCACGAGTGCCGGAAATCTCACACATCAAAACCCAAAGTGCTCCCTGAGCGCCGAAACTCCGCCCATGTGCCAAGCACACGTTCGTTTCACATCATGACATGTGTTCATTTGTTAAAACCAAAGGCATCCCCCAAGCGTCGAAATCCTGTCCCTGTGTCACGCGCATATAGACGCACCCAAGCACCCGTATAAGATTTGCTCTATACGTCAATCCAGCTCTAGTATAAGATCCGCCCTATACGTAGATCCAAACCCATATAAGATCCGCTCTATACGTCAATCTAGCTCTCGTATAAGATCCGTTCTATATGTAGATCCAAACCCGTATAAGATCCGCTTTATACATCAATCTAGCTCTCATATAAGATCCACTCTATACGTAGATCCAAACCCCGTATAAGATCCGCTCTATATGTCAAGCCAGCCTTCGTATAAGATCTGCTCCATACGTATAAGCGCTTTGTAAGTATCACCTTGCTTCGATCCGTGGACACCCTAAGTGTCATTTTATCCATGTGGTGTATATTTATACGCCATGCCTTACTTTAACTTATAGCCTCATCAACGACATTCATTGCATTTGCACCTTTCCATTCTTGGCTTTGTATACACATGGCCGGTTTGGAATTGCATAACATGACATGGCATCACATGACATCACCATTCATACATGCATACATCACATCACGCATTCATGCCTATATCATCCTCGATTTGGTATTCTTCATGCGCATGCGCCTATCAAAGCTAACAAATATTCTTATCAGGGGAAAAAGGGGAAGAATCTCGAGAATGGCCAACCCAATGAACTTCAACACCATAACGGATGTCGTGGATGATTATGTTGCTTCATCACGGTTTCAAAAGGCGGTCAGGGAGGAAGCGATAGTAATGCTGAAGGAAATACTAGGGGGTGATCTTGACAAGGTGCACTAAATAGGAAGCATGAGTGGCAGAGCTCAAAGGAAAAATAAAAAGTATGGTGAGCACAGACTCCGATGCTGATGCTAGCGAGAAGCAGAATGCCTAGATTGCTAACACTCACCCTCAGCACCTAGAAAGGCCCTCTCTCCAAGATTCAGGTCTACCAAAGCTGACCAATGAAATAGAACCGAGGAGGCCCCTTAAGGCTGATGTCGACACCGACTCCATTCCACGGCATACCAGAAGCTCACTTACCAAGGATAACAGAAAAGGCATATCTCCCTGGCCCTGCTCGTTAAACAGACTATTTGCCAAGTTTAGAAAAATGGGTCTACTGCAGAGTGTCAGGCCATACATGGAACCAATGCCAGAACAAAAGAATAATTTCTGCAGCTATCATGTGATGACAGGTCACTGGACCAACAGGTGTTATGCTTTAAGAAAGGAGATCCAAAAGCTAGTCGACGATGGAAAACTAAAAGCCCCATCCAACTCAGGTAGACGACTTAGGGCGACCAGGGAGACCGCCAAGGAGACTTCTCAAACCTTTTGAGGAGAAGAATATGATGAAGAACTTCAGGGTCTGGTTTGATGAGAGTGGGGCAGTGACACTGAAGCCAAGATGGTGATTGATCAGAAAATGGTTGGATTCTATGAGATTAATACCTCTCAGAGACTTTCTTCTTGCAAGGGGCTCATTTTGTTTGCGAGATGTATTGAACTCATTATGAGTGCAATGAGATTTATTTTCTTCTTACTTATGTGATGATTGCATGTACATGGCATTATGCATGCATTTGACCATCTGAAACGACATATCCAACACACATAATATTAAAATGCATGACATCCATCTGAGTGTTGTAAGGAACCTAAAAGTGAATCTGGCTCTGATTGATCCCTCACTTGAAAGGCAAGCTTGTGAGATGAAAAAGTAATAGGAAGGCATCATCTTTGCCGAGCCATTTGATAACCCAGATCAATGATCCATACAAATCACAATCCAAAAACGCTATTGGCCTTGCCCTGAAGTTTCAACTTGAGCAGCACACGTAATACCTAAACCATTCCAAGCCAAAGGCTATTGCTAAAATTCAGAGTCAAACTCCAAAATAAAGCCTCAAGCCTAGTTCCATACCCAAGAAAGTATCGTGTACCGAAACCCCGAAGCTAAAATTCCAAACCCATCGAAAAGACCAACCCATAAGAAATTCAAATGACCTTCATCACCCATCGTGTGGTAAAACTCTGAAACAGTTCTTGGTTGAAGTGCATGTATAATCTTGTTTGTATGACATTCATGTGCACATGACATTACACATGTATTGTTCATCTAAAAGACATATTAAACACACATGACATGCACAAATTTGAATGCAGCAGGAAAACCAAGAGGTGGCTATGGCTTGGATTTAGTTCTTTCAAAAAAAAAAATCAGCGCAGATAAAAGAGTCTTTCTCTCTCATACATGGCCGCTACAGCTAACACTGGAATGTTTCACCATCCCAATTTCCATCACCATCAGATTTTTTGCACCCTTCCTGTGAAAGATTTGGACTTTCTTATTTTCAAATAACCTGTGAAGAATTTGGGGGTTCCTGTTTTCAAACCCAAAGCACTTCCCTTCTCGACCTTCTTTCGTACCTTCAACACCCTTTCTCTTCCATTTACATATAAGGCATGAACACTTATTCGATGAACTACCCCTTTCATCTTCCCTCTTGAACTGATTCTGTGAAACCTTATTCTCTACCACCAATGGCTTCTAACAAGAAATTGAACCCTAATGCTGCCCCACATCACATTTTTCCACGTCGTCTAATCACTAGAAAGATGACGGAGCAAGTAATCATGGCATTGTTTCAACCAGTCTTCGCTTATCATTAACCTGTACCAGATTGAGAATACCTGTTTATCCCATGACACTCCTATTCAATCCAAATTCCTAGGCTAATTGTTTTGTACCCTTGGATTGTCGGAAGGGCTTTCGTTCCATGGTAGTGAGAAGATTTGAATATAAGTCTGCTTCAAGTGAGCTGGATAAGGAATAACAGAAGTTACCCAAGAACTTGACTATTGAAGGGCCAAACCTGAATAAGAAAAAGATTGAAGTCAACTTTGATGGGAAGACCATCCTGATGATCAGAAATATACCCAATTTCTTATGCCTTCCTATTGTTTGCAAAAAACAAAGTGAACAAAGGTTGTGCATTTGTAAATTTCACAAATCCAAAGACCGTATGCAAGTTCCAGCGAGCAGTTCACAATGAGATATGGCCACTTTTCTTGCCTAGTAAGATCTACACTATAGCTTATGCTAGACTTCAAAGCAAAAAGGAGCTGGTCAGGCAATTTGAAAGGTTAATATTTGAGTGCAAAAGGGATGATGGTTTACCAACAACATTCATTCCATCGAGGGATGGTACAAGGGGTTCCGTTGAGCAAACGGTGATAAGGAGAAAGTGGGGATTGACACTTAGTCCCTTTCAGACTGGAAGAAACCCTGGTGGTACACTCATGAACTTCATCAACAGTGTTGGAGCAACCAGGTTTTACAAAGCTTTCAACAATCATGAATGGGAGGACTTGCAAGGCCCGCTATGCTAATAGTCGGAGGAAAGTTGCATTTACCAACCATTTCAAGAACTCAATCTTCAGTTGCTACGAAAGTGATTACTTACTAGTGGTTCTTTCACCTCTTAAGGATGATACGACTTATTCCAGAATTATTGTGATTTGCAGGCATAGACAAACCAAAATTACTCAAGTCATTCTGATTCAAACTATACCTTGAAAGGCTAAAAGCTGAGTCCATCTTTGAGAACTATGCGCGAATTGGAATCTGGGGTGAATTGGAAACATGTACATGGGTTCAGACTCTTGGAGAATACAATGGTTAATTAATTGATTCAGTTCAGCGCTCGGTTGTATATTTTGATGACTTGCTTTAATATGTGCCAGCATCACGGAAAAAAAAAAAACTCTCCAATATGGAAGACCGAAAGGATATATTAGTAATTTGAAGGAACGTCAATCAAAACCAAAGCCACACCTTGGATTTCCTAATGTATTGACGGTCATTATGTCATAGATGTTTCATATTCTGTTTCGATGTTCAATATGCATTCGTCATGTCATTGCATATCAATGTCCATATGCAGATTGCAGCACGCAACGAACCAAATCTAAAGAAGTGTTTTACATCTCAAATACAAATCTCTAATACTAGGGGCAAGTAAAGGCCAAACCACTGGATTTCATTAACAACAATATTCTTGTAATTTTCGATGAACGTATCGAGGTACACTTTCCAATCCTAAGACAAGCCAGTATAAGGAGATCAACTCGGACGAAATGCTCATACAGAATTTTTAGGCCATTCATTCCTAAAAAAAATAATAAAAATAAAATAAGAGAGGGAAATTTTCCGACACAGAAAACATAGAGGACGTGTTGGTAACAAGAAGAGGGTGATGTTCATAACCAGAGTCAGCTATGATCTTGTTATTATATTCATTCTGATGTCATCATGGTAATATTATACATGCTTGGATTTCTACTTAGATATTCATCTCGTATGCATCGTGCCATTACATATAAATACCCATCAGTAGGACATTGACCATGCAGAAGAAAATGGAATTCATGCCATAAACAACAAAATCCGACCAGAGTGTCACGTACGAGAATGCAATCCAAAATACAAGATCCATCTCTCATCCTCCCTCTCAGACAAATAGTCCATTCCTTGGTGAAATTGGTAGCAAAGTCTGTGGTATCGATATGCCAAGCCCGCTAGCACTTTGGGGGCGTGTCGTGGATAAAATAAAAGGATATCCAAGAGGCACAACTTCTCTAGCAACCAGCCTTATGTAATAGTTAGTTGATCAGAAAGGTCTGGAGAGTACCAGATTGAGCAAGCGTGACATGGAAACATGCTCCAAGCTGGGAAGAAACATCCGTCAGTCTCAATAGGGCAAATAAAACGAACAGAACTCAGAAAAATCAGAAGCTCAGCTGAAGTAAACCCCCATGGGTGAAACACTGTAAACCATCTAGACCGCCACAGAGGATCATCACAAGCTGCGAATCTCATCCCCAGCCTCCCGCAGATACCAAGAACAGCAGCGTAAACATCATGTCACATACATACATACATTCAAAATATGCATATTCATGCATACATGCATCATACATTCAAAATATGCATATTCATGCATACATGCATCACAACCAATCCAGGTACAGGTATCCATCACCACCATCGGGCTGTCCCGGATCGAGATCACTCCCAAAGCGAAAATAGTCCAACACTGGGGCATTCACTAGGTCCCAAGATATGAATTAAAGCTACGCGGACCTAAACCTCAGCATCTCCAGTATTCAGGGACAAAGCAATCAAGCCGTATTTATTCTTGATCGAAGAGGCAAAAATTTTTGTTCCCAAAATTATCGATCAAGGAATAAATACTCATTCTCGACCCAATCTCAAAATTATCACTCCTAGAGCCAACCTCATTCAATTCAAGTAAGATTTTGAATCCTTGAATCCAACTCAATTCAGGCAAGGCCGCCGTTTCATACAGAAATTGAATCAGGTCCCTGAACCAAGAACTCAACTCAGTTCACCGCCTCGGATACATATAAATCCGGCACAAGTTCTCATCCATTCAGATACAGATAAATCCGATACAGGTTCATCCCATCATCACTTCAACCTCAGCAGATCCACCTCGGGTAACATAAACTCGCTGTCAGGTCCAGATCGGCTTCACTTCAAATCAGCAGATCCACTTCGGGTAACATAAACCCGGTGTCAGGTCCAGATCGGCTTCACTTCAACTTCAGCAGATCCGCCTCGGGTAACCTAGACCAGGTACCGGCCTAGATAAGCTTTGCCTCGGGTAATATAGATCCGATATCGACTTATTTCATCAGCAACTTCGCCTCGGGTAACATAGACCCGGTATCGGCTTATTTCACCATCAACCTCGGCTCGGGTAACGTAGACCCGGTATCGGCTTATTTCACCATCAACCTCGACTCAGGTAACATAGACCCGGTATCGGCTTATTTCACCATCAACCTCGCCTCGGGTAACATAGACCCGATATCAGCTTATTTCACCATCAACTTCGCCTCGAGTAATGTAAATCCGGTATCGGCTTATGTCAGATTCATCGTTTTAGAAACTCAACAAATCTGCCTCGGATATATGTAAATCCAGTATCGGCTCAGATCAGTTTTGCCTCGGGAAATGTAAACCTGATATCGGCTTATGTCAGATTCATCCTTTCAGGATTTCAACAGATCGACCTCGGATATATATAAATCCGGTATCGACCCAGATCAGCTTCGTCACGGGTAATGTAAATCCAGTATCGGCTTATATTGCCCAATCAGCGCAGATCATCGTCTTAACCAGACCTCAACAAGTCAGGTATGTCTTTCTTCCCTTACTTTTACAGCGCTTCAATTCGCGTTCTCAAATTCATCACCGTAGGTGTTTTTAAACCTGGCATCAAGTATCGAATTTGGTCACGCGAGGAGCAGCTGTAAGCGCCGGAATTTTCCAGCCTAAAAAAAAGGGAGACTTGTGTCACACGACTATATTTATAGTCGTACGACTGTAGGTTCGTAGCAGGTGCAGCAGCCCATACCGCGAGACAGAAAAAGAGCGGCGTGATTTGAGGGGCATTTAAGGGCCTCCTGCAGGAAGAAAACAGGGGGGAGGCAGAAAAAGAAAGAAGGAGATTTGGATCAGAGGGAGCTCTTGAGATTGAGAGAAAAGAAAAAGGAAACCACCAAAAAGCCATCATCTTTTGCTTCCTCTTCTTCCTTTAATTCTTGAGTTTATGAAGTTAGAACTGACTAGAAATCATAGGTTTGGACTTGACAAACACACATAAACCCCCTAGACACACTCAAATCCGTAACTCTTAGAGATTTTTGGACTAACTTTGGAGCCTTGACACACAAAGGGAGAGGAGCAAATTGGAGCTAATTTAAGGCGTTTCCAACGGTCAAATCGATGGTGGATCAGTGCTACAAAGGTAACTATAACTAAAACCTTTGTTTTGTTGCTCTTTCTGGGTGTTTTGGTTCATTTCCGTGCATAAAATCAATTTTTCTGCTTTGCTATTTTTGGGTAGGAAGAACAGTCGTACGACTGTTCTTATGGCTATGAACGGTTGTACGACTGTAATTACAGTCCTGCGATCAAAGCTACAGTCATACAATTACTTTTAAATTCCCTCTGCTATTTTCTTTCATTGAATAAATTTTGGCGATTTTTTGCAAATGGGTGAATTATAGTCGCACGACTGTAATCACAGCCAGACGACTGTAATTTTTATCCAGGAGCAAAAAATCCAAAAAAATCCATAAAAAATCAAAAAATTCATAAAAATTTAGAAAAATCAGAAAATTATCAAAAATGAATTTTGTTATGTGCATTCACGACCTTAAATTTAATTTTTGAAATTATTGCACTTAGAACAATGCAACAACGGAGACCCAAATCTCTCGAAAACCGACCCACCTCACAAGTTAAACGAAAGTAAATCGGAAAAAGAAAATGTTTTCAAAAATGAATTTTTCCCATAAAACAAAAATACAGGGATGTTTCAAAACCGTTTTCCAGGTCTAGTCGAGCAAACTAGCCGAGTTCACCCGACTATCCCCCCTAAATGCATGTCCCTAATTTCTAATTTTCCAATTCTGTCCTATTTGAGTCCTATTTGTGGTGTGCTATAAACTGTACTAACCATCTATTTTGAAGCTTTTAGTTTCTTTTTCTTTTTATTTTTAATGTAATTAATAGTTTAAATCGTGTATTTTAGGCGATTGTAATTTTCTAGATAAATCGTGTATTCTAGGCGCTTGTAATGTGAGGACGAGAGTTTTTATTTTTATTCGATTGCGTTGTAATAACTTATTTATTTGCTGCTTTACTTTTATTTGTGTGTACGTTGCATGATTCAATTAATAAAAATTCACTTTAGAAATATAAAATATTATCAATAAACATTGGCCAAATTTATTTAGACATGAAATAAGGGACTTGTCCGGACCTAGATCTCTGGAAAGTGTAGCGGCCTTCGTCTGGTTCAGCTACGCTGTAATTTTCCAATTGAGCTGAGTCAGGTGGCGACTCTTACATTTTCTATTGAGATTTAGGTTACGGTTCTTTTATGAAACAATTTAATTTCCCAAAACCGAATTTCCATTCTAAAAACCCCATACGAGGGAGGGTTGCCCGACATCGAGGCTCCCCTTCGAGAAGGTAAAAACGTCGTCCGCTCACAACTAGCCATAGTACTTGTAAAGTCAGTAAAGAATATAGGTACATGTCGTTGACATGGGACTGGTTCGATGCACACAAGAAAACCACATGGTTGTCACGTCATAGGTCTTTCTTAAGTGGATCTCTTTTGTCCTCAGACAAGATTTCACTATAGTATCAATGTGGAATCTGGTTCACTTTGACATATGCCTAACAGATCTGTAAAAGGATGCTAAATATAGGTATGATTGGGTGGACAAGTGAACATATTGATATTGATAATGAAGTGATGGAATTGCCACTCGAGTAATACCGAGATGATATCACTGGCCACTTGATGAGTGGGACTGATAAGTGTATGGCCATACACAAATACGTCGGTTGCTTATTTGATTAATCAGCTCACTTAAGATTAAGAAATATAATAAATAGTAGAAGAGGATGATGGACACCGGACCTCTTGTTTATTCATATCGACATCATTTGGCAAAGGACGCTATGAGATTACTACTGGACAAGTGTCTTCTAAAGACTACTGTATTTTTATCTTAATTGGGGGCTGTAAAGGTTTGCTAGAACCCACTTACAGTTTGTAGGCCTTGAGCCTACTGCCAACATAAAGATAGACTCATAGGATCGTCCATATTGATCAACTAAGTTGGAACTTATAGAAATTGTACATGTAATATACATTGGAACGAATGTGTTAATTAATTAGTTGACATTCAGTGTCAAAGTAATTAATTAACATTGGATTGATTTAATTTAATTAATTAGTTTGCATAATGTAATTAATTAATTAATCAATTGATTGAATTGCACAAAGTAGACAATTAATTAAATTATTTACCTAAGAAGGAAAATTAAATACATGTATTGTATCTAAAGTGTGATGTAATTTATTTAGGGGTAATTAAATTAGCCAAATGGAATTAAATTACATAGTATAGACCTTTTGGTATAAGGTTTATTTATGTAATCCAAATCCTAATAGGTTTTGGTTTAATTAACCAAAATAGAAACCTAATTATAGAAAGACTATATAAGGCATACTTAAGTGGAAAAATCAGCCTTAATCCTAGAATTTAATGGTGAATTTTAGCTAGTTCTAAGGCAGCCCCAACAGCCGAAAGTTTCAGCACTTATTCTTCCATTCCTTCGCTCTTCAGCTAGCACCAATTCCCGCTCGACAGTTGATCGTGCACCGAACTTTGGAGATCACTTAAAGAATTGATTCTACAGTATTCTCTTGAAGAGACATATCTGGTGAGTTTAATCTCTCTGATTAAAATTGTTTTATTCCAATCAATGGTAATCGGATATGATTAGGTAGATTCTATGAAATTTTAACCAGCCAAATTCCGTTGCGACCAGTTATTTTTCCCATGATGAATTCCAACAGTGGTATCAGAGCCTAGGTTTTGTCCATTAGATTGATTGGATTTTGATTCTTGGAACTGTTCTTGAAGAAAGAATAGGTTTCGAGGATTGATTTTCGGGTTTTTGATAATTTTTCCGATTGGTTTTATTGATTCATTCCATTTTAGTTTATTTCGGATTTATTGAATTGATTATGTTGCTGTGTTTTTTTATATGATGCTGGAAAATTTTATTTCTGTTATAATAAAAAAATTGCGATTCCAACTCGCAGCCATGTTGCTGCTTGTCGCAGCAGGCCTTGCTACCTACTGCAGCTAGGTAGCAACGCCGTCACGTAGGGTTCGGGTCCAGTATTAGATTTTACGGGTATTTAATTTTACTCAGGCCCGTAATGCAAAGTAAATTAAAATATTTTATTTTCAATTAATTTGCATTTAAATTGATTATTATGTTTGCATGCATATTTAATTTAATTGCTTTATATATTAAATTGAATATAGACTTTGTGAAATTGGTCCAATAAACCGTGGCACTGGTTAAAATTGGAAGATCCAAATTTTAAATTTGTAACAACCCAAATTCCAGTGGGAGCAAAAATTATTAATTTTGCATTAATGAATGTAATCCATTAGGCCTTTATGGGCTTTAGTCACATTTGTTGAAAATGGTTATGTCACCCTAAGTAACTCGGCTTAACATTTATATTTATAATTTGGAATACCATGATCATGCATCGTATTGGTATGTATGTATACGACAAGTACTTTGTTTGAAATGTTGTGTTGAGTTCTATGGGCCCTATATTATTATCGGTTCTAATTAATTTTGGAAAATATAGACTGTGTGTCATTTCTTTTATTTTGATGTAATTTTAGGATAGGTTTTATTTTAAATAAAATTATTGTAATTGCATCAAGTATGGAGGAAGGCCCAGATGGAGCAAGCCCATGGTGGGAGCCCAAGAAGAATTGCAGTCCGACTCATGAAGAATTAGATAGGATATTTAGTTTTTCATTAGGTTGTAATTAAGGTCCATAGGATCTCATTATTTTAAATTAAGTATGTTATTGCATTTGTCATATAATATGGATATATGGATCACCAGATTATAACCTGCAATTATGCATGCTAAGCCGTATCACTTAATTTTAATCTGGAAATTAAAATATTGAGTCATTTAAAAGTGCTTCGCACATTCACACATCTTCCTCCCATTGATGCTGCGATGTGCGTCATGCCCTAGCTAGGTACATTATGGTATTCGGTGGTCCGTCGAGGGTTAAGATACCCGGTATGGTTAACATGTGAATGGCAGTTTAACTCAACATGGGTAGCATTAACTCAGAGCGGGCCCTAAGCACAGATGGGTAAAGTGTCAATAAGCCCATCAAACCAAGAGTCCTTCGTGGAGGAATTGGATAGGTTGTCCTACCAAATGAATCAATGATCGGTCAGCGAGCCCTAGTTCAACCAATCATTGAGGAGTTGTGGATCTTAGTCAAGTCAGCCAATTAACATCACCAACAAACAAATTAAAATGGGATTATTAATTTGAATTGGCATAAAGTCCTTTATGTCTAACTCAAGCAATGATTTCTTCCATGTAGATTATTCCCATTTTCACATAAGTAATTTAAATGGCTGCAACAAACAACAACTCACTCTCACTTAGGTCACTCCTAGAGAAGGAGAAGTTTTCGGGGACTAACTTCTAGGATTGGGCTAGGAACTTACAAATAGTTCTTAGACAAGAATCCAAGGAGTATATACTGAATACTCTTTTACCAGCTGTCCCTCCCACAGGTTGAGGCGTCACCACAACAATGGTGGAGCAATATGACTAGCATGTGAGGGACGACCATGATGTCTCATGCCTTATACTGGGTACCATGGCTTCTGATCTTCAGAAGCACTTCATGGAGCAGTTGTAAGCGTCGAAATTTTCCAACCTTAATAATGAAAATCCAAAAGTCATTTTTACAGAGGTAAACATGAAATTTTCTCGGAGATATATATACCGCACGACTGTAGGTCAATAGCATGTAGTTATAGCTCATCCTGCATGGGAGAAGAATGTGGCGTGATTTAGGGGCTTAATTGCGTCTTCCTGGCCTTTTTGAAGGTCTAGAGGTGTCAAAAAGAAGGGGAGGAGCAAGGGGAATGACCAGAACAGAAAATTTCGATTAAAGAGAGCTCTAGAAATTAGGAGAAGAGGAGGAAAAAGAAGAGAAGAAAAACACAACCAACATATCATCTTATTCTACTCTTTTTCTTTTGATTCTTGTGTTTGTGAGGTTAAAACTGGTAGAAATCATAAGTTAAAAATTGGCAAACACATATAAATCATTCCAGAGTCTTAAACACGCTCAAATCCGTAACTAGTAGGGATTTTTGGACATATATTTTGAACCTTGACATACAAAGGAAAGGAGGCAATCCTGAGCCAATTTAAGGTGTTTTTCCCCATAAATCTACAGTGGATCTGCGCTACAAGGGTAAATATACCTTAAGCTAGTATTTTGCTTCATTTTCTGAGTGTTTTGGTTCATTTTCGTGTATAAAATCACCTAAAACCAAAAATACAAGTCTGTTGTTTCTGGTTAGGATGAACACCCATACAACTATAAATATAGTCGTGCGACTGTAGATACAGCCGTACGACTGTAGTTGGCTTCCACGGCTATAAATTCTCCCACATAAATCATTTCGGCAATTTTCTGATCAGAAGCGAGTTATAGTCGCACGACTGTAATTACAGCCGCACGGCTGTAGTTTCTGACCAACAACAAAAAATCACAAAAAATCCAAAAAAAATCAGAAAAACCCAAAAAAATCGGAAAAATTATAGAAATTCATGAAAATCAGAAAATCATCAAAAATAAATTTATTTCATGCATTCACGATCTTAAATTTAATTTTTGAAGTCATTGCACTTAGAACAGCACAACGATGGAGACCCAAATTTTCCGAAAACCGACTCACATTTACATGCTAAATGGAAATAAACCAGTAAAAGAAAATATTTTCAAAAATGTATTTTCTCATGAAACAAAAACACAGGAACGTTCAAAATCGTTTTCCAGGTCTAGCTGGGCGAACTAGCCGAGTTTCCTCTACTACCCCCTAAATGCATGTTCCCAAATCTCTCATTTCCCCGTTCTGTCTATTTGAGTCCAACTTGTTGCGTATATTTGTACTAACCTTTGTTTTGCAGGATTTGAATTTATTTTTATTTTTATTTTTATTTTTATTTTTATTTTATTAGATACTTGTGTATTATAGGCGATTGTATTCCGATCCCCAAATTATACAAATGTATCCCCTATAATAGTTTTGTTATTATTCGATTAGGTTGTAAACAATTAATTTATTTATTGCTTTTTATCCGCATGTATGCCGCATGATTAAGTCAATGGAAATCAACCTTAGAAATATAAAATGCTATCAATGAACATTGGCCAAATTTATTTTGATTAGACATGAAATAAGGGACTTGTCCGGACCTAGATCTCTGGAAAGTGTAGCGGCCCTTGGCCGATTCAGCTACACTGTAATTTTCCGGTTGAGCTGAGCATGGTGGCGACTCTTATATTTTCTATCGAGACTTAGGTCTTGATTCTTTTACGAAACAAATGATAAGTTTTCCAAAACCAAATTTCAATGAACAAAAAAAAACCCACACGAGGGAGGATTGCCCGATATCGAGGCTCCCTTCCGAGAGGAAATATCGTCCACTCACAGTGGCGACTCTACTGGGGATTTATTACAAAAATTTTCTCAAAACTTAAAAGAATTTGACAAGCCCTGAAAAATATCTAATCAAAATAAGGTGGATGATTCTTGCATGGTATTTTATCTTGGATTTTAGTTAGACATACTTGCATGAGATTAAGTATCCAATTTTCAGCCCGGTGAATTGTTGAAGTGTCACCTTTGATCCTCATGGTCTTAGGGGCACAGATACGAAACACCACCCATAACCTCATACGTACCCCTTCGTTTAGACTCTTGAGTGGGAAGAAGTAAGGAGTATATCTTGCTATAGAGACCTTGATTTTATCCTGGATTGGACCGAACTCATGTAGGCAACCTTAGTTGGATTCCCTTAGGATACCAAAAAAAATTTACATGAATGATACAATTACGCCTTCATCATCCCCGGTTGATGATCGAAGTGAAGCGCTCCTAGGATTCGGTTAGAATTTTCTCAAAAATTAACCACGATTGGAGCAATAAGGTTGGAGGAATACGCTTCGCATGCAGCAATAAGGTTGGAGGAATATGCTTCGCATGCTATGTGCTACGTGTTTCTCGTCTCTTCGTATCATACCATCATCAACATTTTCCACGAACATGACATGCTACACGCGAAGCATTTGTGTGATACTAACTCACATCTTTTGTACAGCCACTTGCATTTTCCGTGTGTGAAAACATTAATTATCCGTGTGACATTCATACTAACCATTTCTTTTGCAGCCATACATCCCCTCATTGTGTAAAAATAAAAAAATAAAATAAAATAAAAAATAAATAAAAATAAAAATAAAATATATTAATACATGCACATCACTTGCATATCATAAGCACTAACCAATTTTTTTGCAACCATATGGAATGCATGTCATGCATAAAACATTCATGTGAATCTTGAACAATCCCATAAGGATCATACACGTCTCATCACCTACCAAGTAGGAAACCATTTGGTGCTCCACGAGCGCCCAAAATATCAATTCACACATCAAACTGTTTAGGTGCTCCACAAGTGCTGAAAAACCACACTTCATACATCATACCGTTAAGGTGCTCCACGCTCACCCAAGACATCATTTTATATCTCATTTCAAGCACCGAACCATTTATGTGCTCTATGAGTATTGAAAACCTCATTTCACACATCAAACCAATTAGGTACTCCCCGAGTGCCGAAACTCTACCCATGTGCTAAGCACGTGTTCACATCACATCATAGCACAAAAACCCGAGATGCTCCCCGAGCGCCGAAACTCTGCCTGTGTGCTAGGCACATGTTTTTATCACTTCAAAGAAGCCCAAGGTGCTCCCCGAGCACCAAAACTCCCCCCATGTACCAAACACGCGTTCATATCATGTCATAGCACAAAAACCCGAGGTGCTCCCCGAGTGCTTAATTTTTTTCAGCACTTAATTTTCACTTTTATCAAACATGTAATGTTATTTTCAAAATGATGGACACTCAATTTCACCCCTGAATCCTAAATTCTATAAACTATATAACATGATTCGCTCCTTTGTCGATTTTCATTTCTCTGTGTCCTTGATTTCCTGAAATTTCTATTTATTAGATTGCTCGAGGACAGTTCCAAGATGTTGCTTCCTTTACTTTCATCTTCACTCTCCTCAATGCTTCCTTCTTTCCTATCAATTACATTCTCATTCAGACCTTATTCGCAGCAAATGCCCTAAATCATAAGAGCGACAAGGGCCCAAATTTGCTCAAAGGTTGTTGAGAAAGATCAATTTTACACTTACTGTAGAAAATGATCCAATATTGACTTTATTTAGATGAAATCTTAGTTCTATTTTACCTATATGGTAGAAATCCTAACTCAATATTGATTAAAAAAATCACCGTTGGGATCCCTTGAAAAGGGGTAAATTTTAGTCAAAATTTCTACCATATGGGTAACATTGAACTGTATGTGTGGCAAGGGTATAATCGATCTTCACCAATAAGCTTAAAGACGAAATCAGCCGTACCCATTATGAAAACATAAGTATCAGCTAAATGTTTCAAGGCATAATCTTCTTACATTGTTTCCTTGGTCACGGAATTAGAACTGATTCTTGAATTCCTGTTTTGATGCCTAGAAATTCGACAATAATAACAAATAAAACTTGTTATAAAACGTAAATGTCCAGTAATCTGGCGTTAGAATAATGCAGAAAAACATTCAAAAAAGCAGTAAGTAAAACAGTGCTTACTGCTTGCAAGAAATGTCAAGAATTGGACGATCAAGTAATTTTCCCTGCATTAACATTTATTAATAACATTTTTTTTGTAATTACTTATAATGCAAATAGGAAAGTAGTGAGTTGGTCTCTGGACTCACCGCATATGTAACATTTATATCTCCCACAAGTTCAGCATTTTGAACCTGCAGATTATACATATTCAGTACAATAGATAAATTGATAGAGAATGGAACAAGTGCCGGCTTTTGGACCAATTTTCATATCGGCCCAAGATATGAAAAATATTCCAGAAGGATGGGACACGTGGTGGCTAATGGCATCAAAGTTAGTTGCTTTGGGTAGATCGGTTATCCAAGTATTTGTCACTTTATTCCTCTAAAGCACCCTTACACAGCTCGATCATTGGCTGAAATTTTTTTAAAGGAGATCGTTCAGTTAAATGGCATTCCAAAGCCTATTTTAAGTGACCTAGATCCATTAGGTTGGCAGTAGCTGTTTACTTTGCAGAGCAGCCATCTTCGTCGTAGTTCTGCTTATCACCCGGAAACTGATGGACAAACGGAGGTAGTCAACTGAACCCTCGAGACTTATCTCCGATGTTTCGCTGCTGATCAACCCAAACATTGGACACACTGGTTAACTTGGGCGGAGTTTTGGCACAACACCTCTTTCCATGTTCCCACAAACACCACTCCTTTCGAGATAGTCTACATGAGAGAGCCCCCCACTATTTTCCAGTATGTGCCAGAGGAAATATGATGTGAAGCTGTGTACCGTGATCTTTAGATATGATCCTTAGAATTGAGTGGCTGGAAACTTTGGGTGATGTCATTTTCAATTGGCAAACCAGTCAAATGAATTCTCCTATTTGGGAAATTGGGTTGAATTGCAGGGAATTACTTCTGGGGGTTCCTATCTGCCTTTCTTGAAGTCTTGGTTAGATGGTCAATTGGCTCATATTAGTGGGCATTGAACACCAGGAACACTTGACAGCAGCTCAAAACCAACAATTAATGGCGCTTCCTAGCTCATATGATTCAGTTTTTAAGTCCCCGCAAGGACTCCCTCCAAAGTAGACCATTGAACACTCCATTAATCTCATTGAAGGGCAGGGACCCATCTGCATCCGTCCTTATCGATATTTTCACTTGCACAAGGAGGAAATACAGAAATAAGTTTAGGGTATAATCGATTTTACTGAAGAAAAAAGAGCAATCATAGTGTATGTGTATTGATTATCAAGCTCTTAACCAAGTGACAGTGCCTGACAAGTATCCAATTCCTGTAGTGGAAGAACTCTTGGATAAGTTACATGGAGCTCGATACTTTTCCAAATTGGATTTAAAATCCGGATGTTATCAAGTCCGGATGCAGGAGAATTCCATTGAGAAATCTGCCTTCAGAACTCATAATGGGCATTATTAATTTTTGGTTATGCCTTTTGGCTTAACCAATGCCCCTGCAACCTTTCAGGCTGTAATGAATGAAATTTTTCGTCCACTCCTACGAAGATCAGTATTAGTTTTCTTTGATTATATTCTTGTATACAGCGCTTCCTGGGAAGAGCATATTAAGCATTTATCAGCTGTTCTTCAGATTCCACAGCAACCTAAATAATAAAATGACCCTGATTCCCTCTCTCCCAAAACAACAAATTTTGATGCCATCAGCCACCACGTGTCCCATCCTTCCTTCTGGAATATACTTTCCACATCTTGGGTCCATATGACAATTGGTCAAAAAGCTAGCCCTTGTTCCATTCTCTATCATAAATGCAGTGTAAAAATATATTTATTAGCTACTCATTTATGGAGCTACACCTTCTGCTTCTTCTCCATGGGATCATAAGAAACCATATCACCTTTAGAGAACCTGAAATAATTTACAAGGAAATCAAAGATAAAGCTGGAGACATAAATATTTTACATTTATATCCTTTATCAGGATAACACACAAGTAGAAATGCAGAATTGCATGTTAATAGAAACATATGTTCATGGATATAAATATACATATGAACTATGGCTTCTAAATTCTAAAAATAGTTGCAAAAGATACTTTCATTTATGCATATTATATCCTAAAGCATTAATCACATGTTGATTCTCTCTAGAAGAACCAAAACTACAAATTTGAGCACAAATATATGCAGAAAATCAGATCTGCTGACATCATAAAAAATAAAAAATAAATTAAAAAAACAACAACAAAAGAGCTAGCAAAAATAGAGGAAATGTATTTATAATAACTAAAGAAAAACTAAAATTATGTTCATTTTTATGCCTAGTGACAGAAGATAAATGTATCAAATACTCACTTCTGCTCTTTCAAGCATTGAACTTCTTTCTCGGAAGGAACTGAATTCCCAACAAAATGCTCATCTTCATTTGAAGCCAATGAGATCTACAATTTTAACAGGTAAACACTTAAAAGAGATGTTGATAAGATTTACTATGATGATTTACAGTAGATACTAAGTACAATCAACTGATGCAAAACCAATCGATGGCATAACAATACCTTGGCAGAGAGCTTCTCATGTTTAGCACTGATTTTACTGTTTCCACGTTTTTTATTACCACTCCACAGCAAAATTAATGGATTGTCCTTATTTTCTAGAGCCTGATTGAATATGATTTATGATGGGAAAGAGTTTTTCAATGTAAAACCGTGCAGGGACATTTGGAAAACAGAGAAAAGTTAAGATACAAGTATCAATTGAAAAAAAAAAAATAATTAAGCAACCCACCCCAAGATGCATACAACCTTACCTGGCAATTCTCTGTACAGCTATCTTTTGAAGCAAGTACTTCGCAATGCTTATTCTCCAAGAACATAGATTGCTCATATACATATGCGACAATTTTACCATAATCTTTTAAAGGATAGCCTGAATATCGCACTGCTTGATGCATGCAGGATTTAAGCTTTGAATCAGAATTTTCAATCACTCTCTCACCTAACTTTCGTGCAATTGGCAGAACATTCTGGAGATTAGAGAGGACGTATGAGAAAGCTACCTAGTCATCAAGACTAATAAAGAAAGAAGAAAAAGCTGTGTGAGCAAGAATTCACCCGGTTTCTCTTTCTTAAACATCCCAAAAGGGGAGATAGAAGCTCTAATGGAATCTCATCAATTTCGTCCAAGACCATGATCATAATTAGCCCCATATTCATAAACACACACTCAGGATGATATTCCCTGAAAGTCATGCACATCAAATTCAACAATTAGCATTCTTTCAGTTATGGATGGTTTAGATCATTAAACTTTCATGACAATAAAGTATATAATCTAGAGAACATCTAAACTTAATTGTGCCTTGATAATTGTGAAGGTATACATTACAAAGACCATATAATCAATCTTTGGGGCAACACAATGGATAGGCACCAAAACAAAAAACTACCCCAAGGAAGAGGCCGTTGACGCATAAATGCTCATAAATGGGTGAAAAAGGATACATAAAAGAAAATAAAATCCTTGAGCAATCCCATATTGTTTCAAGTAAATCAGTAGTTGCCTTAAACACATCATTGGGCTCAAAGAAGATTGTGCATGAAATTTTACAGAAACACAAATTTTAACCAACAAACAAATACACTTTTGTAAACTTGATATACACCTATTTGTTATCTCCCTAACATGTCAATTGTCACGTGTCATCCATATCACTCTAGAAGAGGGTCACAAAAACAAAATAGGCAGAGAGCTATTAGTAATCGCCATCTGTCTGAATAGGAAAAGAAAGATAAAAGAATAGGCACAAACTAACCTTATGTTTCCTAGAAAATGGTTAAACATCTGCAGAATCAAGGAATCACATTTAAGATCCAGCATCAAGTTCCATAACCTGAACTTTCCAAAGTTTTTGAGAACGGTAACTCTTCTTAGGTAGGAAGAGCGTGAGATATCAGATATTTTATCAAATGCCGATACAATCAACGAAAATAGTTCCTAATGAGCAATCAGATGGTTAAAAAAGTGCTTTGAATTAGCAATTCGGAATCTAAGATACATACATAATAAGTCTTCAGCATACCTTCATCAATTCTTCATCATCACAAGGACCATCTGGTGCAGTTATTCTCATAATCTCAGTGATGCATAATGCAACTGAAACTCTTACATCTTCATCTTCATTATGTAAAAGTTCATTTGCTGTCAATGCATTCATGGCAAGGTTTATTGCCTTTTTCACACATTCTGGTGTAGACTGATCCATTACAGTAAAACATTTCTCAAGTTCCTAAAAGAATAATAGATTTTTTAAAAAAATTATGAACATGTAATGAAAATGCAAATAGAAATCAAATATGTAATTAAGAAAAATTACAAAAAGCAGAGGTAGAAGTTGTTGAACAGAAGGTGGAGGTGAAAGAAGTGCATTTGCAGCGGCCTCGAGATTCTTTGCGAGCTCTTTGTCCTTCTCGTTCTCTCTGTCTTCCATTTCCAGTAATCTGAAGAAACAAGAAATTGAAAGTCGGAATTTTTAAGATAATTATTTTCCATATTCAAATCATCTCTTATCATCACCGTGGTTTTTACTTTCTAGGCAGCCAAACACAGGGAATTAAGCATTCTAAAAAAAATATTATAAGAAAAAGGGTTTGAGAAAAAGAGTAAGAAATGGAAAAGTACCTGATTTGCGTTGAGGAGAGCAGAGTGCAAAAGTGACAATGAAAAGAGACGAAATATAGAAAATGAAAGACACAAAAGTAAGGATTTTGGAGGAAACTGTACCGAGTGCGGTCAGCTTTAAGCTTTGGATCCCGCCCTTTTCCTCCCTTACTTGGAATGATAAAATTGGGAATGTGGAAAAGAAAATATCATGGTTGTGAAAATGGCACTCTGCCGTTTGGACTAGAACCGGTGATTGGTTCGGTTAGTTTTCACAGGGATTTATAGATTGGCTAAAATTGATTACTAACATGTCGAACTGATTGGTTCAACCATAACTAATAACTAGATCAGTTTTTGGTTTGTTCATACTATTTTATAAAAAAAATATTATTTTAATTAAAAAATTTACTTGTAATTATAATTATTAAACTACAATAAACAAAATTAAATTTTTTAATCAATATATCCTATTCAAAATTATTATTTTTATGTCTAAAAAAATTATTAGTTTTATAAAATTATCATTAAAATGTTTATAATGCGTGTCGAGAACACCAAAAAATAAATATCTACTTTAAAAAATAAATAAACATTTATAGTAAATGTGAAGTAGGATCGAATCCACAGAGATTGGTTGAATTATTTCTTCTAAAGATTTGATAAAATAAAAGTAAACGGGGCTATTTATAGAATGCAAATAATTTTAAAAATAACAAAAATAAAAGTAAATTGATGAAAAAACTATATGAGATAAGTTCTAGCTAGAAAGTAAGTTTGAGTTTTGAATTTAACCAATCGATCATTAACCATAATCAAAGGATATTTCAAAACATCCAACTAAATTAGCTATGGGTATCATTAAGCATGAATAACTTATCTCTTCTTACCCATTAGATAATTAAAAAAACTCTTTTACTACAATCAATTAAACAATTCCAAACAATGTTTAAAATTTAATTTAATCAAAAGCATTAACACATAAAAGAGATATTAATTCTACTCAACAATCGTTAAAGCATAACTATTTAGAGCATATCAATTTCAATCATAACATGGATTAAAAACTTATCTAATTAATCATGTAATTCGCTACTTAGATTAGGTCAAGTAAACAATTACGTATTTAAACATCGAATTAGCAAATCAATTACAAGTAAATAATCAAATCAAGTATCTAATTCTATACCCATTTATCTTTTAGGAGTATATTTATAAATTTCTTATGATCATAGTTCAAATAGATATCATAGTTTAAATAGATCTATTTTGTTGCTAATCAATATCTTGCTTTTTAGGAGGAAGATGTCATCGTGATTGATAATGTGAAAGCCTATTTTATATTCAAAGGTGAATACTAGGATTAGAGCTAAGCCGAGTAGCAAGACTAGGTGTGAAGGTAGAATTGAGTATATCACTAGTGTAAGTAACTACTGGAAAGCTCTTACTTTGACACTTCATTCAGTATCTACTTTACAGTAGAATCAATGAAAGATAAGAGAAGGTTCCAATTGTTGTGGCTTTACCATAGAATTTGGCCTTCGGGGTAAAAGCAGTTTTGTTTTTTCTTGGCATGAGATGTCGTTACACCATATAAGATAGGCGAAAATCCAAACACAAATCTTGTGATTCAACGTTTTTAATGGTAGGCATCTTTCCAGGAAGTTGGTGGGCCCATCATAAATTAGGTTGGGGTGGCTGGTGGTTTTGGGATCTATGAGAATCTAGCTTCGATAATGCCCGGCTAAGTCTTGAACCTTCACTCTGACCGTTCGTTTGCTCAGTAGCAAAAGTGCTTCTCTTTGCCTCTTAAGTAAAAGGAAAAGAAAGCAAAACTAACCACTACCAAGATACACATAATGATTTGATCTTCTGATGTTTATCAATACACAAATGTATAACTCCCCTAGAGAGAATTGTCCACCTTGTTCTTGGACCTGAAAGGAGGAAAAGCAGGTGTTGAATTTCATAGGCTTTGATAAGTTTGAAGTCTTTATATTGTTATAAGAGGAATTTCTCTCTAGCAAAACCTTCGACTGAGGAATTACGGGACGGGTTCAAATAAGTGATTCTAAATGCTTAACACAAAAATATCCCATTGCCTTAGTTGGTTAGGGAAAGAGGGCGCTCTGGCTTATTCTCTCGCAAGTGTGATTTTTGTTATAGATCAGTTTGTTTCCTCTATTTTCGCCTACATATATGGGATATTTTAAAAAGTAGACATCTTTCTTAATGAGGGCTTCGGAGAAAGAATCGGAAAGGTAATTTCACTACTGGGGCCCTTTACAAAAAGTCTGGGAAACCAAAAAAGGAATACCTTACCTAGGTCGTAAGCCAAGGGAGGATTGAACCCTACTTTGGTGGGAGCAATTAGTTTATTTTAAGAAAGCATTGGTTGCTATACTTCGGCTCTATAAAGTTCCAATGGACTTCTAGTCTAACAAAGATGGAAAAGGATAGCCTATCTGGAAAGGTCAATTCTATTTTCCCCTCATATTCTATTAGTAAAGCACACTGTAGGGAATCGTCACGGGAAAAATTAAACCCGAGGAGGAATACTGATTAAAATTTTCCTCGATTCCAAAGCCCAAAATACATGTAGATTAATAGAATGAAATCAAGAACGGAGAAAATAAATTTTCTCACCTTAATTGTCTCCTCTAGAGACTGTTGCAGAAATCCAAAAGCTTTTCCTCCACAATCCAATACACGAACAACTCTCGAACGGGACTCGTGCTAGCGAATGGATTAAACGAAAACCAAGAGAAAGTCCAAAAGGGGGCTGCTTTAATTTTCTTAATGCTGGCCCAAATTCTCTATTAAAGTTAGGGAGAATTAGGTTTAGGCTTCCTATATATACTCCTTTAGTATATATACTCCTTAGCCTACTAGGATTTTAATTAAAACTATAGATTATTTAATTTGATTTAATTGATTTACCTTATATCATTCGGATTAAATAAAACCATATTATAAAATCCTAATTGATACAATTAAATATAATTTCATCAAATTAAAATAACCCAAAGTTATATTTAAGTCAGCCTTAATAAATACAACCTTTGTATTTTTTATTTCTTCCAAGGAAATATTATTTTATTTAATTAATTATTTACTACATGTAATTAATTAATCAAATCAAATAAATTTCTTCCTTTATAATTGAATTAATTATGACATAACCTAACGTCAATAACTCAATTAATTTGGTTTCTGTTCCAATTCCGATTTGTCAACGTTCAGTCGTTCTATGTGTACGATCTTGTGGGTCCGTCTTTATGTTGGCGGTGGGCCTAAGGCTCACAGACTGTAAATGGGTTCTAGCAAACCGTTACAGCCCCAAATTAAGACGAAGACTTGCAGTCTAATGTGAAACATAACTTGGTAGTGATATTGTATATCCCTTGCCAACTCACATCAATACATAAGCAAGAGGCATGGCTCTGTCATCCTCTTATATGCTTATTTATCTCTTGATACTGAGTGGACTGAACCTAACAAATAAGTATCCCAACTTACACTTGTTAGTTCCACTCATCAAGTGGCCAGTGATGTCATCTCAGGGGACACTGAGTGGCAATTCCGTCAGCTTCACTATCAACATCAACATGTTTACTGGCCCACCTAACATACCTATACTTGGCACCTTGTTACGGGCCCGTTAGGCGTATATAAAAGTGTCTGAGATCTCATGTTATGTTACAATGAACATCAGGTCTAAGGATCATAACAAAACCTACCCTAGAAACACCTATGACGATCGAACGATGTGGTGTTCTCGTGGCGAATCGATCCAGTACCATGCAACCCAACATGTACCCATATCATTGACTAACGTACCATGTCCCATGGCCAATGAGACACCGCCATCCAATCAAGGATATGAAAGTCTTTGGTTCTATTCATTCCCATGATTGGAACATACTAGGGATATTTTTATGATTATAACTTTAACTCTACTAAAAGGTCTCATAATCGAATGACCTACATTGGTTTACTTTAGTATGGTTATAATCACTGGATACTCTATTTATAAATAGCATAAGATATTAATAAATAGATTCATGCCTTTATTTCAACACAAAATGTATAATACAAAACATCCAAATATAAAGTATAATACAATACAAGAACCAATGCCATTTGGACTAGGGCATACCAGCACGCACTTACTCTAACAACATTCCTTTTACGTGATGGATCAGCGAGGAAATGGGAACAACGGCTTAATCCATTAGGTGTAGGCACTTTTCGTAGGTGGAATCTTCTAGTTCTTCCTATTTGAAACCCAAGTAGATAAGAATATACCAAACAAAGATGAAACTAGTACCCTAAGTTGGTCTCTAATCGAAGTCCCAACTCAAGTGTGCCAAACCTGCATTCTCCTTTTGATTGGGAAGGATATGAATGAAATAAGCTTCTCAAAATTGGATTGTTAAGCACAACAAAGAAAGCTTATGTAAACCAATGTGTTCAGTTCTGCGTGAACCAATTCATGGTAAAGGTTTTGACATATTTTATCATCTTATAAATATAAGTCAGTAGTCTATGGATATATCCATTTTATGTCAAAATGGATCCTTGCTTTTTTTTCCATCGGATGCTTCAGAGTATTCTTGCTTGGAAAGATTATCCTTGTCTTTGGTCAATTCTTGTCTCTTCTCTTACTTTGATCTAGAGGGATTGTGTCTGGCTCCTCTGGACAGAATCCACCATCAGGAAGGTTAGCCGAGAAAATCAATGAAGTAGTACAATATCGTCGATAGAAAAACTTGTAACCCCTTGGGGTTATCCTGCACTTGGAAGAAGTAAAGAAAAGGAATAAATATAGTGATAATTTGATTCTTTGTCACTGTAGTAAATAGGTCTTTTTTCTTAGAGGGGAAACCTCTTGCAATCCTAGGAAAGAAGAGTCACAGTAATATAAAGGATGCAAGCGTTATACAAAATGATTGGGCGTAAAGCATCTACAGGTGGCTTTTTAAGTCCATTGTCAAATCCCAGGGCTTAACCCTAGACAAATGGTGGAAATTGCTAAGCTCGAGTACGATATGGGTAGAGGAAATTTCCGATGGATTAGTGAAATGCATAAAGATCGGAAAGAACACCAACGCCAAAAGCAGTTTGCTGGGCCGCTAAGTTGTCGTTTAGAAATGAGGCTCGCCATATTGGTAGTCACTTGTCTTATGAGTGAATCTCAATATATATCTAAGGCCTACTTGATTAAGCTGAAGGCCTATTTAAAAGATCAGATAGGCGGATGAATTGCTAAATCAGCATAATTTCCTCATGTATGGTTGCCCGATGCCATGGAAGGCCCTACTCCTATTTCAGCCCTGCTACATTCTTTTCCTGGGTCAACATCTAGCATGTTCAGCGTAAAATAATTTCTCAAGCAAGATGAAAAGCAAACCATAGAAGATAGAAAGATAGAAGAAGACAGAAAGGCTGGTAAACATTCAAGTCTCGAGCCTAAAAGCGAAGCTCCTTCTGAGGTGACCTAACCATGGCTAGAAGTTAGTGAAAAGGAGGATTTAGGCTATCATCTTTAACTATTGATTCATTCAAGTAGTAATCGAATATATCCCATCAATTTAAATAGTCACATAAGAATAGATTGGAATGCTTCCCAACAAATTGTAAAAAGTTTCATCGCACTAATAGCTCCCGTTTTTAAGCTTGAATTTGAATTCACAAATTGGCACAAACTCTTGCATAGGGATCAAATTATCACTATATTTATTCTTTTTTCTACTTCTTCTTCCAAGTGCAGGATACCCCTAAGTGGTTCCGGATTTTTTCATTCACTCAATTTCTGGGACAAAATCATTATGAATCTCTTATCTCCAGCTATTGGAAATCACATTTCTGTACCAACTCTAGCCCTTAAGAGTTCTTCTCTTTTGCTTTCTTATCTAACTATCCCTGGGACAAGTAGCAACTACTCTCATGGTTAAAGAAGAAAGCCAGTTTGCCTTCTCAAGAAAGAGAAAGGCAACTTTTAGCTTTTCTTACTTTCCAGTTATGCTATTCACAGTTCTTAGCTTTAAGGGTAATGAAGTGCTGAAAGGTAATTCAGTCAAATTCAAGGCTAAACAAGAGTCCATTCCACGTTAAAAGGATGGATGATTGGAATACTTACTCTCGATGTCTTGTCTTTCTTTCTTTCATCTAAGTGCTAATATGCTTTCTCTAGCTTAGGTAAATAGAGGGCTTGGATTTTATCTCTTTCACCTAAAATGGCTTAGCTTCATCTCTCTTTTGGAGTCCGTGAGAAAGGGCAAGATAGCTCTTTTAGTGATAATTAATTAGAGGATTCTCTCTCCTTTCCTTTTCTCAAAGAAATTGCTTCTCACTCACTTCTGAACTCGCTGGCATCTTGGATCATCTTTCTTATTAATGACTATTTCCAATGAAGAGAATCAATTTTTCTAAGGGAATAGAGTCAAATAACTTGGCGGACATTGAGCTAGGTATATAATTAGAATTCTTGAATCTTAAAAGGTAATGCCAACTCAATCATGTATGATGGAATCATTAAAGCAACTTATTGGTCTTATGATATATCTCAGTATAGAGAGCGAGACCAAAGATTTATATTTGTTTAAAAACCTTTTCAACCATTTTTCTCATGCTAGTGAACCTGGGGGGAGCTATCTTTATGGTACCAATGACTGGGGTCAGGGGGGCCCATTATATAAAAAACAAGGCAACTTGATAAGCCTAGCAATCTCAGGGAGGAAATCCCTTCACATCACTCATGGCCCCTAGCATGATCACTAACATACCCAGTCATACCTATACTTAGCACCCTATTACTGGCTTGTTAGGCGTATGTCCAAAGTATGTGAGCTAGCACCTCGATCTATAACAATATGAGGTTTAAGGATCCGATATAAGTACTACTAGAGAACCACCTATGACATAAGAACCATGTGGTGTTCTCGTAGCAGATCGTTCCAATACCATGTAAACTAACATGTACCTATGCCCTTGATTGACATTCCATGTCCAATGGTCAGTAATACCACTATGTTGTTTCTTACTCAAGATCTTACTGCCCGAAAAATATTATCGACATACATGAGTATAAATAACAGCTAATGGATTCTCTATTACGATTAATTGCATAAGAAATTAATAAAATAGAAGGTAAAAGGCCTGATCCCTTTAATATCTTAATATTATGTTGGGATTCTCCCAGTGCAAAACAAAATTCAAACCGTAGTGGAAGCGATTATGCTTTGCACTTGAATCATTACAGGAACAAATTGCATTGATTATGGAATAAAAAACAGCAAGACTTAACCAAAAAGCAATTTAAATCATACATATATCATCCCTGCAATAAAGATTGATTTAAATTCTTTCTTTGCGTGAAGAATCTCCACCCTCACACACACTGATGCCTACCTAAGAAAACCATTTCTAGTGTTGGACAACATAGAGCTCACCTTTTTTCTCCCTTTTGGCCGAAACCCTCTCCTTCTTTAGGTGTGGTGGCTGATTTTCCTTAACCCTATGGTTAGGGAAAATTTCACTTTTATACCCATGTATTAAAATCTAGTCCTAATTGAATTAGGTTATATACTTTAATTTATTTGATTGGCTTTAATTTATATTAATTTGATTTCATTATAACCATATAATAAAATCATAATTAATTAATTATAGCTCAATAAATTAAATCAAAATAAATCACAATTTAATTAGTCTTAAAATTAAAATATCCCATATTTAAATTTTAAGATATTTTTCTATCTATTAATTAAATTATTCTAAATAATTATTTAGTAGATTGAAAATTAATTTTTCCATAAGCTAATTGTATTAATTTGACTTTACCAAAAAGTATATAAATACAATTAACATAAAGCTCATATTAAATATAATATATATATTCCAATATACAGATTACAATTAGGTATGTGACAATCTCATTCAACATCTTTGTGTGTAATTCTATGAGTTCAGATTATGTTGGCAGTAAGCCTAATACCTTAAGGCCCACAAGCTGTAAGTGGGCTTTAGCAAACCATTATAACTAGTTAGATAAGATGAAGATATCAATCTATGCGAGGCATAAACCCTGTAGTATCTTATACATCCTTTGCTAGTGATATCGATGTCCTGCAAGAGGCATGACAATGTCACCCTCGATAGCTGCATGGACATTCCTTGATTCTGAGTAAACTAAAGTTCATAAATAAGTATCCTTACTTACTTAGGTGTGGCCATACTCTTATCAGTCTCACTCATCAAGTGGATGGTGATATATGTTCCAAGTTAATAGAGTGGCATATCCCTTCACATCCCTACTAGTCCTACAATGATTACTGGCATACCCAATCATACTCATACTTGGCACCTCATTACAAGCTCGTTAGGCGTACGTCAAAGCATGTGAGTTCACATATAGGCCTATAGGAATATGATGTCTAAGGATTCTATACAAGAACTACTTGAGAACCACCTATGACATAGGACCATGTGATGTTCTTAATAGTGGATTGATCCAGTACTATGTAACCTAACATGTACCTATATCCTTAAATGACAATCCATGTCCAATGGTCGGTCAGAAACCACCATACAATCAAGCCATATGTTAGTCTTTAGTTATTATCGTTCCCACGATTCTAACGAACTAAGGATAGTTTAATAACTGTGTTTGATACCTTACTCACAGTCTTAAATGAGTACAAACACAATTAATGGATACTTTGTTAGGGTTAATTACACATGAAATTAATAAAACAAATTACACCTTTATAAATAACACTAATGTATGATACATAAACCACAATGTATAATACAGATGAGATACAATGACTTGGGACAAAGGCATGTTGGTGTGCCCTAGTTCTTAGGGCATTGGATTCTTGTATTTTGTATTATACACTAAGACTCTTTGTATGTATACATTATTTGTGTCACATTAATAAAGGCAGTTAATCTATACCATTTACATCTTATGCTATAAACATGAATAGAGTATCCATTGATTGATAACCATAAAACATATCCTAAGTCTATTCTAATCATAAGAATGAATAGAATCACAAACTTGTATATTCGATGACTGTATGGTAGTTCTTAACTAGCTAGAGTACTTGTGAAGTCAGTCGTGAATATAGGTACATGTCGTTGACATGGGATTGGATCGATCTGCATAAGAAAGCCATATGGTTGTCACGTCATCGGTCTTTCTTAAGTAGGTCTCTTTTGTCCTCAAATTAGATTTCGTTATAGTATCAATATGGAATCCTGTTCACTTTGACATACACCTAATAGGTCTGTAAAAGGATACTAAATATAGGTATGATTGGGTGGACAAGTGAACATATTGATATTGATGATGAAACGATGGCATTGCCACTCGGGTAACACTAGGATGATATCACTGGCCACTTGATGAGTATGACTGATAAGTGTATGGCGATACCTAAATAAGTCGGTTGCTTATTTGATTAATCAGTTCACTTAAGATCAAGACATATAATAAACAACAGAAGAGGATGACAGACACCGTGCCTCTTATTTATTCAGATTGATGTCATTTGGCGAAGGACACTATGAGATTACTACTAGATAAGTTTCTTCAATAGACTGTTGTATCTCTGTCTTAATTGGGGGTTGTAATGATTTGGTAGAACCCACTTACAGTCTGTGGGTCTTGGGTCTACTGCCAACATAAAAATTGACCCATAGTATCATGCACATAGGTCAACTGAGCAGGAACTTACAGAATTCTTACATGTAATGTACATTGGAAGGAATGCGTTAATTAATTAGTTGACATTTAGTGTCATTGGGTTGATTTAATTTAATTAATAAGTTTTCATAATGTAATTAATTAATTAATCAATTAATTGAATTAAATAAAGTAAATAAATAATTAAATTGTTTTCCTAAGAAGGAAAATTAAATACATGGTTTGTATTTATTTAAATGTGATTTTATTTAGGGGTAATTAAATTTAGCCAATTGGAATTAAAGTACATAGTATAAACTTTTAACATAAAGTTTATTTATGTAATTAAATCCTTGGGCTTAATTAAATTGACCTAACTAAAGCCCATTTATAAAGGAAGCTATGAAAGGCACATTTAACCTAAAATCAATCCTAAACCTAGCATCTAACTAAAGATTTTGACCAACCATACTACAACAGCCCCTTGGCCGAATTCCTCAGTGGATTCGATTCGTTCCTTTGCTTCTTCAGCTAGCACCGATTTCCGCTCGATAGTTGGTCATGCATCGCATTATGGAGATCGTTTCCGTTCCAAGATTCAATTCTACAGCAATCTCTAGAAGAGACGAACCTGGTGAGTTTCTAATCTCTCTGGTTCATTATGTTTTGTTCTAATCAATGGTAATCGGACACGATAGGTGGATTATAGGAAATTTTAAACGGTGAAATTTCCATTGTGCCATGTTATTTTTTCCATGTTGAATCCCAATAGTGGTATCAGAGCCTAGGCTTTGTCCATTAGATTAATTCAAATTTGTTCTTGAAAGTGTTCTTGAAGAAAGAATAGGTTTCAAGAGTGGTTTTTTGGGTTTTTGAATGATTATTGCCGAATTGTTTTAATTGAATTGCTGCTGTAATTTTCATCCAATTCCTTCCATTTTTACATTGTTGGACTCTGTGATATTTTTTGCTCCTTGCTATTTTTATCGGTTTTTCAAAAAAAAATAATAATAATCTCCGCTGCTGGCCGCCGCACACAGAGGTTGGGCCAGCGGTGGGTGCATTTGCACAGCCTGCTCTTACAGGTTGTGCAAGACGCACAACCGCTGGGTGTTGGGTATGCCCTAGTCCCAAGGCATTGTTCCTCATTTTGTATCATACTTTTTGTACCTTGTTATGAGATTTATGTAATGTATAATTTGTGTAATTGAATAAAGGCATTAATCTATTTATCATATACCTTGTGCAATGTTATAAATAGAGTATTCAATGGACATATCCATATCTATGTTGACAAGTTTCATGCACTTGGCAATAAAACCATAGATTAGGGAAACAAAATGACTATAAAGTTATCCTTAGTTTGTTCTACTCATGGGAACGAATGGAACCAAAGACTATTATAAGCTTGGTTATATGCCAGTGTCTTACCGGCCATTGGACATGTAATGTCAACCAAGTTAATGGGTACATGCAATAGGGCATGGTACTGGATAGATCCACTAAACGAGAAATCCATATGGTATAGTATCACAAGTGATTCTCGTGTAGTACTTGTATGGATCATTTGACCTGACCATATCATGGTGTTGCATGTGAAGTGACACACTTTGGTGTACACCTAAAGGGCCTGTAAAAGGGTGCCAAGTATAGGTACGTTTAGGTGTGTCGGTGAACATGACAATACCATGAGTACGCAGAAGGGAAATGTCACTCAGTATTTCACTAAGAAGATATAATTGGCCACTTGGTGAGTGCAACTGGTAAGAGTGTGGCCACACCCAAACAAGTTGGAACTTGTTTGTGAGCATCAGTTCATTAGGGATCAAGTAAATGTCCAGACATAAAAGATGGTGATTAATCCATGCCTCTGTGTTGGACACCGATTTCAATGACATGGGATATAAGAGTTTAAACTATAGGGTTTCGATTTCAGTTGGACTACTATCTCCATCTTAATTGGGGGCTGTAGTGGCTTGCTAGAGCCCACCTACGGTCTGTGGACCATAGGCCTATTGCCAACATAAAGACGGGCCCACAAGTCATACACATTGAACGTCTGAACTTGAACTTAACAGATCAACCGTATACTTGGAGTATACCAACTGGAAAGAAAGGATTCTATTGATTATATTATATAGATCAATTGGATTGATCAAAATAATATAATTAATATTTGTATTAGGGTTCTTATAATAAATTCAATGAATTAATTTTAGATATTCTTTCCTGGGTGGAAATATTTCACATGTATAGGTTTAAATGTATTTTTTTTATAAAGAGTCTAATTTTAATTCCTAGGTTGAATTAATTGGCCAAATTAATTTTAATTTAAATGACATATAATATATTATATGGTATAATATATTCACATACATGACAGATTAAAATTGAATTTGCAATTAAAACTAAACCAAAATAATTAATATAGGACTTGGGCTTTAGTAAGGAAAAGCCCACATGTAATAAAACCCTAAAGACCTAAATTCCCACCATGGGAAATTCGGCCAAAAGGGAATAAAAGAGAGCTGAAAATTTCGACCACTGAATCACTTCCAAGGCAAAAAATTTCAGCTCACTTTGCCCTCTCTTCCGTCGATCCGATGCTAGTACAGGTTCACGCTCTGAAGCCGTTCGTATACGGCATTGTGGAGGAGATCAATTTTGATTTCTGTAGTCATCTCTGAAAGAGATATTCCTGGTGAAAATCTAAACTTCTCTTTCAAATTTTGTTGTTTTTGATTTCCACATCATCTGCTCCTGGTCACGGATTTGAGAAAACGGTCTGAGCTTCCGCTTTAGTCGGACGTTTTACGATGAAAAAATCCCTATACTAGGCAGCAGCGCTGCCTCACCAAGCCGGGTTGCCTTAGATAGTTTACCACAGGCGGGGAGGTGCACCGCCGTGGCTGTGCATTTTGTCTCGGGGTGGGTTTTTCGGTTTTAAAATTCGCGACTATTTTAATTTTAACCCGGGCCCATCATACGAATTAAATTAATATCGTTTTGTTTTAAATTAATTTGTATTTAAATTATATATTATATTGGCATGCATATTTAATCTAATTGCTTTATTTATTAAATTGAATATGGTTTAATTTGTGAAATTGGCCCAATGAACCGTGGCACCGGTTAAAATTGGGAGGGCTAAATTTCAAATTTGTGACAACCCAAATTCTAGTAGGAGCAAAATTGTTAATTTTGAATTTTAATGGGTGTTATCCATTGAGCCTTTATGGGCCTTAGTCACATTGTTGAAATTGGCGATTTCACCCTAAGTAACTCGGCTTAACATTTATATTTATAATTTGGAATGCCATGATCATGCATCATATTAGTATGTATGTGCACTACAAGTACTTTGTTTAAAATGTTGTGTTGAGTTCTATGGGCCCTAATTTCTATTTGGCTATAATTAATTTTGGGAAATATGACCTGCATGCCATTTCTTTTATTTTGATGTAATTTTAGGATAGATTTTATTTTATGTAAATCTATTGTAATTGCATCAAGTATGGAGGAAGGCCTAAATGGAGCAAGCCCATGGTGGGAGCCCAAGGAGAATTGCATTTTGGCCAGATGGAGAATTAGATAGGTTGTCTAGTTTTTCATTAGGTTGTATTTAAGGCCCATAGGATCTCATTATTTGAAATTAAGTATGCTATTGCATTTATCATATAATATGGATGTATGGATCACCAGATTATAACCCACGTTTATGCATGCTTAGCTGTATCACTTAATTTTATTCCGAAGAATTAAAATATTAAGTCATTTAAAAGTGCTCCCCACATTGAAACCTCTTCCTCTCATTGATGCTATGATGTGCGCCATGCCCAAGCTGGGTACATTGTAGTATTCAGTGGGCCGTTGAGGGTTAGGATACTAGGTATGGTTAACATGTGAATGGTGATTTGACTCAACATAGGTAGCATTAGCTCAGAGCAGGCCCCAAGCATAGATGGGTAAAGTGTCAATAAGCCCATCAAACTAAGAGTCCTTTGTGGAAGGATTAGATAGGTTGTCCTACCAAACAAATCAATGGTTGGTTAGCGAGCCTTAGTTCGGCCAATCATTGATGAGTTGTGGTTCTTGGTCAAGTCAGCCAATTAACATCACTAATGAAAAAATTAAAATCAGAATATTAATTTGAAGGGGCATAAAGTCCTTTATTTCTAACTCAAGCAATGTTTTCTCCATATAGATTATTCCCATTTTTCACTTTAGCAATTTAAAATGGCTGCAACAAACAACAACTCACTCTCACTTAGAGCACTTTTTGGAGAAGGAGAAGCTTTTAGGGACTAACTTCCTTGATTGGGTAGGAACTTGCAAATAGTTCTTAGACAAGAATCCAAGGAATATTTACTGAATGCTCCTTTACAATCTGGCCCTCCCGGAGGTCAACGCGTCACCATAGCGATGGTGGAGCAGCACGACTGGCACGTGAGGGAAGACCGAGATGTCTTATGCCTTATGATGGGTACCATGGCTTCTGATCGTTAGAAGCAGTTTATGGAGTAGCATGCTTATGAGATGAAGGATCAGCTTAGATGGATGTTTGGAATTAGGACCCACACGAACGGAACCTCTAGTTCCGGGATACCCGACTCACAAAAAAGAAGTAATTTTACATGTAATTGAGCCAAACTATTTTCAAAATTATTTTCAAGTGCAAAAATCTACAGGGCATTTCCAAAATGTTTTCCTATGTCTAATTGAGTAAGTCAACTAGACTTCTCGGTGATCCCCTAAATACATTCCCCTGTTTCCTGAGATTCCCCATTCTGTCATGTTGTGTGTTTGTGATATAATTGTGCTAACCAGTCTATTTTGCAACTTTTATTTCTTTTTATTTTATTTTGGATGTATTTAATAGATCAACTCGTGTATCCTAGGCGATTGTAATTTTTATAGATTCTCATGTATCTAGGCGGTTGTAAGATGAGGATAAGAGTTTTTATCCTTTTGGGTTGTAATAAGTGGCCTCTATTTCTTTTTGTTGTTTGGATGTATGGTTTACTTTTCTACAGTTTATTTATTTCTATCATTTGAATGAGCATGGATTAATCAATAATAAAAGATAAAATGGGTAGAGCATAAGTGAGTATAATATTGTAATATGGACTCATAAATGAAAGCAAGCTTGAGGTTGAATAGGTAAGTTGCCCGAACCCTAAATCTCTGGATTAGGTACGTTAGTCTACGCTCGGTAGGGAGCTGTATCGGAATTTCCTGGATGAGCTGATCTGGGTGGTGACTCTGTCACTTATTCCGAAATTAGGTTTCAAGATCTTTAAGTAATAAAATTGGATTTTCTAAAATGTAAAAACAGTTTTTTTCCAAAAATTCACATTCAAAGAAAAGGTTTTCTACAAAAGATTTTCAAACAAATCAATGATTTTCCTAAGCAAGATCATCAAACCCGTTTTCAATTCAAACTTCAAACATTCAGTTCTCCTTTCCTCGGTTCGCTTCGCCGTGTTCCGCTCTAAAAGGTCGTCTGCTCACAACATGTCAATCGAGGAGTTTACCATTACTACGCTGGACTTTGTTGCCATTACTGGACTGTGGTTTGAGGGTGCCTACATCCAGTTCAACTATGCCTTAGCATAAGCCACTTCAGCCCTGAAGTTATGGCCATCCTACTGGGGTATAGGCCTACCTAGCTTAAGCTGTACTACGTTGACTTGATGGCGCACTAGAAGAGGCATAAGGTTGACAATGCAGTGGAGTAGAACTAGTATGCTCGCTCTTTTTTGTTGTACCTCTTCTTTGACGTTCTGTTCCCCACTAATGGCAGTGATGTGAATTGGAATGTACTGCACCCTGATTTGGCTTGATAAGTTGAGCAGCTGAGATTGGAGGAGAGCTAGGCTCGCCCAAATGTACTATGAGCTAGATGTCTGTGCCCAAGGTCAGCACAAGGAGCTAAAGCATTTTTCCATCCTACGTTTTAGTAAGTGTTCTATTTTTTCTCAGTTATTTCATTATAGAATTCTGCTTATACTTGTCTAATTTTGGTTTCCTTACAAATCTAGGCTTACGAGCATGAGTTCCTGTGCCCTTTAAAGCTGGGCAGAGTCGACAGAGTCCTACTATTTCCCTGGCTTATTCGGTGGATGGTTAGTTGGACTAAGGTGGTGATGGAGGTGGATAAGTGACAGACACACTTGAGCGCTCTGACCTGGAGTGAGGGATACATGTTGGGGATGCCCTAGTCCCAATGCATTAGTCCTTGTACTGTATCATATATTTTGTATCTTATAATGAGATTTATGCATTATACAATTTGTGTTAATAAATAAAGGCATTTATTTATTTATTATATACCTTGTGCAATATTATGAATAGAGTATCCAATGGACATATCCATATCCATGTTGACAAGTGTCATACAGTAGGCAGTAAGACCATGGATAGAAAAACAATATGACCATAAAGTTATCCATAGTCTGTTCCAGTCATAGGAATGAATGGAACCGAAGACTATCGTAGAATTGGTTGTATAGCGTTGTCTTACTGACTATTGGACATGGATTGTCAACCGGGTTTATGGGTACATGCAAATGGGCATGGTACTGGATAAGATCCACTAAACGAGAAATCCACATGGTATATTATCACAAGTGATTCTCGTGTAGTACTTGTATGGATCCTTTGACCTGACCATATCATGGTGTTGCATGTGAAGTGACACACTTTGGTGTACGCCTAAAGGGCCTATAACAGGGTGCCAAGTATGGGTAAGTTCGGGTGTGTCAGTGAAAATGGCAGGACCATGAATATGCAGAAGGGAATGTCACTCAGTAGTCCACTAAGATGATATCACCGAACACTTGATGAGTGCAACTGATAAGAGTGTGGCCACACCCAAACAAGTCGGAACTTGTTTGTGAGCATCAGTTCATTCGAAATCAAGTTAAAGTCCGGACACAAAAGAGGGCGATTATACCATAGCTCTGTGTTGGACATCGATATCAATGACATAGCAGATATGAGTTAAATTACAGGGTTTTGATTTCAGTTACACTACTATCTCTGTCTTAATTGAGGGCTGTAGTGGCTTGCTAGAGCCCACCTACAATCTGTGGACCATGGATCCAATGCTAACATAAAGACGGGCCCATAGGATCATACATATTGGATGTCTGAGCTTAAACTTAATGGATCAACCTTATACTTGGAGTATACCAATTGGAAAGAGAGGATTCTATTGATTATATTATATAGATTAATTGGATTGATCAAAATAATATAATTAATATTCATATTGGGTTTCTTACAATTAATTCAAATGAATTAATTAAAGATATTATTTCCTATGTGTAAATATTTCACATGTATAGGTTTATATGTATTTAATTTTATGAAGAGTCTAATTTTAATTTCTAGGTTGAATTAATTGGTCAAAGTAATTTTAATTTAAAATGTTATGTAATACATAATATACTCACATACATGAAAGATTAAAATTAAATTTACAATTAAAACTAAGCCAAAATAATTAATTTCGGACTTGTGCTTCAGTGAGAAAAGCCCGTATAAAATGAAAACCATAATGACCTAAATTTCCACAAGGGAAATTCGGCCAAGGGGATTAAAAATGGCTGTTGTAATTTTCCACCAGCAGTAGTTTTTCCAAGGTAGAAAATTTAAGCCCCTAATTCCCTCTCTTCCGACGATCCGAAGCTAGCACGGGTTCTCGTTCCAAAGCCGTTCATGTACGGGATTGTGGAGGAGATCAATTTTGGTCTCTGCAGCCATCTCTGAAAGAGATTCTTAAGGTGAGAATCTAACTTTCTGGTTTGAATTTGTTGTTTTGATTTCCACATCAATTGCTCCTGGGTCACGGATTTGAGAAAAACAATGCGTACTTCTGCTTTTATCGGTTATTTTTCAATGAAAAATCCCTACAGTGGTATCAGAACAGACTTTTGATCCATGGAAATCCTAAATAAGATTGAATCCCTGGGTTTTAAGATTGGTGTTTTAATTTTGGGATTCTTGGATTTGGGGTTTATGATTTTCCCCATTTGTTTTTTTTTTTCGAATAGAAATTTAATTACGCATATTGGTTATGTGATTTTAATTTTCTGTTTGATGAATGCATTCTTGGTTGGATTTATTTGTTTATTGCATTTTTTTAAAAAAATCATGGACTGTTTTGCGGCTATGGGGCTGCCAGCGGCAGAAATCGTTGCTGGCTGCCGCCATGGCGACAGGAACAGTAGCAGCCGCTGCCTGCTGCTGAGACTAGCAGTGGGCCGGGCTGCTTTTTGGATTTGGCGGGTTTTTCTGGTCCGTGCCCCGTTTTAAATTTTAATGGGTTTTAAAATTTTGTATGTTTAAATTTCTACAATTTAAATGCGCATGGATTCTTAAATGAAATTTAATTTTGTTCATGATATATATTAATTTGGAAAATTAATATGGTGTAATGAAATTGGTTCGGTTTTTCTTGGCGCGATTAACAGGACGGCATAGTTGGGATGCATGGTTTCCCAATTCCAGTGGGAGTACTGTTCTGCCTAGGCTGGAAGTCTAAAGCCCGTTAAGGGTCAAAACCATGATGGGCCAAATTGGCAATTTCTCAATAATGGCTGAGGACATAATTAAATGGGATTTCATACATTTTAACATGTTTATAAATTGATGTATTGGATTATTTATCTGTGTGATTAAATATATGAATGGTTGCTATTGGGCCTTATTTCAAGATGGGTTTTATTTCTTTTTGGGTTAATACGGCATGAGTGCCGTTTTCTTTTTTTTTTTTTATGTAATTTTATTTTATTTATTTATTATAAAATGTCGTAAAGAAGAAGCCCCTTGGAGAGGTGAGCCCAGAAGGAAGGAAGGAGGCCCACCTGGTGTTTTTATAGTAATAGGTTTACTAGAATTATATTAGGTTGTAATATAGGCCCATAGCATTTCATTGTTTATTTAATTATGCTTTTGTTTATTTACATGCTTTAATGTATGATCCAATCTCAATTTCACCCGCCTATGTATCTAAGCCGTTATTAAAATGAATCTAATAACCAAAAGGAAATTACTAAGTCGCTTAACAGTGCTTCCCTCATTCAAAACCAACTCAAAGTGGGGATAGGCCAGTTGTAGACTATGCCTTCGTAGGATACACTGGAGTATCGTTATTTTGTATTGGATTAGAGTATTGGTTACTCTAACACTTGGATGGAGATTTAGACTTAGCATGGGTAGTAGGATTCTCTTGGCCCTAAGCACAGATGGGTAAGTGTTAACAAGCCCATCAAACCGAGAGTCCCTAGGTTAGGATTGGACGGCGTTTCTACTTAAATAATTAGGGTATGGATTGGACAGCGTTTCTACTTAAATAATTAGGGTATAGTTTTTCCAGGCCCTCGTCTAGCTATATCTTGATGAAATATGGATCTCGGCCAAGTAAGCCCAACAACTTGACTTAATTAATAACATGGATTCATTATTAATTAAATATGGGAAAACTAAGACCTTTATTAATACTCTTTATTTTTCTGTGTAGTAATCAAATGGCAAATAATAATACTCTTTCACTGCGTTCTATCCTTGAAAAGGAAAAGCTTTCCAAGCCAAATTTCCTGGATTGGTCTAGGAATTTAAGAATAGTTCTTAGACAGGAATCTAAGGAATACGTGCTGGAAAGACCTGTACCTCTTGCACCTACTGAGCGTAATCCACCGAATGCACAACTGGAGCAATACGAGGTGCATGTCAAGGATAAATGGGATGTGACATGCCTGATGCTGACATACATGCTCCCTGAGCTGCAAAAGCAATTCATGGACTAGCAAGCCTTTGCTATGATAACAACTCTAAATGAGATGTTTCAGGTGGAAGTTCGTCAAGAGAGATACTTGACCAACAAGCCATTCCACTTTTGCAAGATGGGGGCTACGACATCTGTGAGTGCACACGTGCTCAAGATGAAGGACGATTTGGATACTTTAGCCCATCTCGGTTCACCTATCTTGCAAGAGTTGGTGATTGACACGATCCTAGCATCCTTGCCAGATTCTTATTATCAGTTCATCCTGAACTATAATATGCAAGGGATGAACTACACTGTTAGTGAGCTGCATGGGATTCTCAAGCTTACTAAATAGTTGATAAAAAAGACTCCACCAGTACTGCTAGTCAACAAGGGGAACCCTCCTCTTGCTAAGGGTAAGGCTAAGGTGAAAGCTAAGGCCAAGTCTAAAAAAGCTAAGGATAATAAGGCTAAGGCTAAGCCCAAGGCCGGCCTTGAGGATGTTTGCTTCCAGTACAAGTGATAAGTGCTAAAAAAGCACTTATATATGATATAATCTATAAGGAATTTGCAATGATTTTACTTATTATATATTAGATTTCACGTTGGTATTGCTTGTTTTTGATGATTTATAGTTTTAAAGACCAAGTATGCAAATATGTGGAATTTAGCTATAAAAGGAAGCAAAAACAAAGAGAAATTAAAGGAAAGAGACATGTCATGAGCACGACACCTATCACGATCGTGACCTAGCCTATGGATAGACTTTGACTTCAGTGTTTTGCAAAGAAACCCATGTGAATCACGAGCATGACAGTCTGTCACGATTGTGACATGCACTCAGCAGCAGTTATTCAATCGTGTCCGATCGGAACTTCATCCACCACTATGAAAAGACACAACCCTTCATGAAAAGACATGACTCTTTATGAAAAGACACAACTCTTCATGAAAAGACACAACCCTTCATGAAAAGACATAACCCTTCATGAAAAGACACAACTCTTCATGAAAAGACATAACCCTTCATGAAAAGACACAACCCTTTATGAAAAGACATAACCCTTCATGTAAAGACACAACTCTTCATGAAAGGACAACTTTCCAAGAGAACCAATAGTATTCAAGAAACACAACTGTTCAATGAACCAATACAACTTTACAAAGAGACATAACTATTCATCGAACCAACACAACCTTTCACAAAGAGACACAATGCTTCAATGCTTGTAAATAAAGAAGGAATTCCAGATTGCAGTGTGTGCCCCCAATGGGATGCCAAAGAGAGGGTGTGCCCCCAATGGGACACCAAAGAGAGAAAATCGACAAATGGAAGATACCTGTAGTATATAAAGTTAGAAAAATAAAGCGTCCAGAGAGTTCGAGTGTTGTTGTAATATTTAGTATACGTAAAGGGAAGCGTATCGCCAAGGTCCTTGAATCAAGTATTGTCGTTGTATAGAGAAAAGATACCCCCGAGGTTGCAATATACCTATAGGCATGAGGGAGTGTTTCCCGTGTGACAGACGGGAATACTATCGCTTTCTTAAGTCTATTCTTATGCTTTTCCTTTATGAGAGCGTCACACTTGTATTTGTATTGAATATTTATGAGATCAATATCGATAAGTTTTCTTATATCCTACTCTTCATTGCATGACTAACTCCAAGTATGTTTTGATTTCTTGTTTTACATTGCATAACTAACGCCAAGTATGTATTGTGATTCATAATAAGATATAGAGAAGTTCGCATTTTACTTTGTCTTGGTTAGTTACTAAGATAAAATAAATTATGATGTATGATTGTTTTGTTTCACTTTGTTAAATTAATTGGAGATCATCTTAGTATAGTTTGGCCATTGTGTATTAAGACCTTGAGTTATTTTGGCAAAGGTATTCGATAATTTGTCTATGAGTTATTGAATAAAATCTATTTCTAGACATGCCCATTGAAATAGAACTAATCCGACATACTCTTATCATAGGGATTAAATAGATAATTAATGCATGTGCAACGAATATCTAAGATAAAATGCTTGTATATTTATGTGACTAGATATTAAACAACAACTCGACTCATAACTATTACTTTAATTGATTTAACTTGCCATATACCCAATTCTCCATATCCCTTTATAATTCAATACTCTATAAATGCAAGGAAAAACAAACTAAAGTGTACATACTTATTCCTCGTGGGATCGATATCTTTTATTACTACGTTGCGATTTGTATACTTGCGAGCACTAATCTCTAAGTAGAATTATTATTAGAAAAATTAGTATCATAAGCTAAATTAAGAGATTGGTACAAAAAGCAACAACAAGCAGGCTGGACACTGGAAGAGATCTTGTCCTCAGCTGTTTGGAGAGCAAAAGAAGAGCCAGGGCGCTTTTTCATCAGGTATATATGTCATAGACATTAACCTCACTATTTCAGCATCCTGGGTATTGGGTACTGGATGTAGTTCTCACATTTGTTGTAATGTGCAGAGACTTAACAACAGGAGATCATTGGGATCTGGAGAGGTGGACTTGCAGGTTGGAAATGGAGCAAGGGTAGCTGCCATTGAGATCAGCGAGTACCATCTGATGATGCCTAGTGGATTAGTTTTAATTCTGGAATATTGTTATTTTATACCTGCAATGTGCAAGAATATTATTTCTATTTCAGTTTTGGATATTTCTAGATTTAATTTTACTATTGGTAATGGTAGAATTAGTTTATTTAGAAAGGGATTATTTTATGGAGATGCTCTATTAAATAATGGCCTTTATATCCTGGATTTAAATGAAGCTAATCAAGTCTATAACATAAACACTAAAAGGGTTAAGCCCAACAAACTTAATCCTGTCTACCTTTGGCATTATCATTTAGGCCACATAAACGAGAAACGCATAGCTAAGCTTCACAAAGCTGGAATCCTAGGATCATTTGACATAGAGTCACACTGCTATATGCGAGTCTTGTTTATGAGGCAAATGACTAAAGCGCCTTTTAGCAAGAAAGCTAAAAGGGCTACTGGCTTATTAGACCTAATATCCAGACGTATATGGGCCCATGAGCGCAGCTACCAGAGGTGGACATCTGTACTTCATCACTTTCATGGATAATTTTAGCAGATATGGCTATGTCTACCTAATGAAACATAAATCCGAGACCCTTGATAGGTTCAAGGAATTTAAGAACGAAGTATAGAACCAACTAGGCAGAAATATCAAAGCCCTTCACTTAGACCAAGGAGGTGAGTATATGAGCCTAAAGTTTGACTCATACCTGAGAGAGCATGGAATCATTCCACAGCTCACTCCTCTAGGAACACCATAATGGAATGGGGTGTCTGGAAGGAGGAACAGGACCCTGTTTTGTTATGGTCCACTCAATGATGAGTCACGCCTCTCTCCCAGTTTTGAAATGAAGAAGAAGATATGGAAAAGCAAATTGAAGCTGAAATTAGATGTCCAGCAATCTCAGGAAGCAGGCAGTTTATTGAACCTTTAAACTACACACCACATTGCATTCCAAACCTTCCATTGAAGAGCCTCCTACTTTAGAGCTGAAACCATTACCTTCCCACTTAGAATATGTATTCCTTGATCCACCAAGCAACCTTCCTGTAATTATATCTTCCAAACTTACCCAAGAGCAGAAAGCCCAATTGCTATATGTTTTGCGAAAGAACAAGGAGGTGATGGCCTGGACAATCTCGGATATTAAAGGGATTAGTCCTTCTGTTTGTGTCCACCATATTCTAATGGAAGAAGATCATAAGCCTGTGGTACAACCTCAGAGGAGACTAAATCCCAACATGAAAGAAGTTGTAAAGAAGGAGGTGATTAAGTTACTTGATGCTGGTATTATCTACCCAATTTCCGATTCAGTATGGACCAATCCTGTTTAGGTAGTACCCAGGAAAGGTGGGATTACTATCATTCAAAATGAGCAAAATGAACTTATTCCCACTAGAACAGTCACCGAATGGAGAGTTTGTATTGATTACCGAAAGCTTAATAATGCTACAAGAAAAGATCATTTTCCTCTGCCATTCATTGATCAGATGCTAGAAAGACTTTCTGGCTATTCATTCTATTGTTTCCTTAATGGTTGCTCAGGGTACAATTAAATTCCCATTCATCCACAGATCAAGAGAAGACAACCTTTACCTGTCCATATGGCACCTATGCTTATAGAAGGATGCCATTTGGATTGTGTAATGCTTCAGTAACCTTCTAGAGATGCATGATGGCAATTTTCCATGATATGGCCAAAAAGACTATAGAAATTTTTATGAATGATTTCTCAGTATATGGCAAGACTTTTCAATCCTACCTTAGTAATCTCGAAGCTATTCCAACTAGATGCAAGGAGACTAATTTTGTCTTAAATTGGGAAAAATGCCACTTCATGGTTGATGAAGGGAGTGTCCTTGGTCACAAGATTTCTTTAAGGGGTATGGAACTTGATAAAGCGAAGGTGGAAGTCATAGAAAAGCTGGCTGCTCCTACGTCTGTTAAAGAAGTTCAAAGCTTTCTTGGTCATGCTGGATTCTATAGAAGGTTTATAAAAGACTTTTATAAGATTGCCTAGCCACTTACAACTCTTCTACACAAGGATGTCCAATTCTGCTTTGATGAAGCTTGTGAAAAGCATTTGAAACTCTTAAAGCAAGACTAGTAAATGCTCCAATTTTGATTGCTCCTAATTGGAACCTTCCATTTGAACTCATGTGTGATACAAGTGATACTTGCATTGGAGCTATGCTAGGACAAAGAATAGACAAGCATTTTTTACCAATCTACTATGCGAGCAAAACATTGACAGAGACTCAACAGAACTACATGTTGGGATTTTTCACCGGAAATCACCCGATTAAAGTGGAAGAACGCGATGATTTCCTCAAATCCGTGCCCAAGAGCAATTGAGATGGAAATTAGAAAAAAAATTTAATAGAAAGAGATAAATCTCTTACCCGGAATATCTCTTTCAGAGATGGTTGCAGACAGCAGGAATCAAACTAGAAACCCTCCTCGTTCACGTACACGAACGCCTAACGAACACCACCCGTGTTAGCGTCGGAAAACACAAATCTTTGGAGAGGAAGAAGAAGGGATTTTGGCCACCAAGAGTGATTCATTACTTGGCCGAAAATCCTAGGGGCATTAAACCCTAGGTGGCCGAAATTCACCAGGGAATTTTGGCCCAAGCTAGCTCCTCCATTTGTGTGGGCTTCCTTCTTTTAATTCAGGCCCAAACCTATTTTAATTAATCTGGTTTAGATTAATTTCAAGCCCAACTTTAATTTACCCATGTATTTAATATATTACACCAAATAATATATTATTTACATTTAAATTAAAATTGGTTTGACCAATTAATTTAATCCATGAAATTAAAATTAGATCTTCACAAAATAAATTCATATGTAAACCTATACATATGAATATTTCCACCCAGGAAATAATTTCATAATTAATCTAATTAATTATGAGGAGCCAATCAAATATTAATTTTATTATTATGATCAATCCGATTGATCTTTATAATATAATTAATATATACCTCTCTCTCCAGAGTGTATACTCCAAGTATACATGTGATTCCTTAAGTCAGTGTTCAGTCGCTCAATGTGTATGATCCTGTGGGCCCATCTTTATGTTAGAAGTGGGCCTGTGGCCCACAGACTGCAGTTGGGCTCTAGCAAGCCACTGTAGCCCCCAATTAAGATGGAGATGGCAGTCAAACTGTTATCATAACCCTGTAGTTTGAACTTGTATATCCCATGTCATCGATATCAGTGTCCAACACAGAGGAATGGATTGATCACCCTCTTTTGTGTCCGGACATTAACTTGATCCTGAATGCACTGAAGCTCACAAATAAGTTCCAACTCGTTTGGGTGTGGCCACACTCTTATCAGTCACATTCATCAAGAGGCCGGTGATATCCTCTCAGTGGACTACTGAGTGACAAATCCCTTCTGCATATCCATAGCATTGCCATGCTAAGTGACATACCCGAATGCACCCATACTTGGCACCCTATTACAGGCCCTTTAAGCATACCCCTAAGTATGCAACCTCACATGCAACACCATCATATGGTCAGGTCAAAGGATCCATACAAGTACTACACGAGAATCACTTGTGATACTATACCATGTGGATTTCTCGTTTAATGGATCTATCCAGTACTATCCCCCTTATGCATGTACCCATTAACTTGGTTAACATCCCATGTCCAATGACTGGTAAGACACTGCCATACAACCAGGTTAGTGATAGTCTCTTGTTCCGATCATTCCCATGACTGGAACAGACTACGGATCTATTTATGGTCATATCGTTTACCCTATCCATGGTCTTACTGCCAAGTGCATGACACTTGTTATCATGGATATAGATATGTCCATTGGATACTTCATTTCATATATTGCACAAGATAAATATAATAAATGAATTAATGCCTTTATTTATAACACAAATAAGTATAATACATAAATCCAATAGATGTATGATACAAATACAAGGACCAGTGCCTCGGGACTAAGGCATATCCAACAATCTCCCACTTGCACTAGTTCCAGTTAGGCATGGGCCGAATCCCTATAGATCTAGTATGACCCTCGCGCTTGGGCTGGGCCAGCGCCTTGAGCAAAGGATCTGTGACATTATTCTCGGTGTCCATTCTGTGCAATGCAATGTCACCTCTCTCCGTGATCTCTCGTATGAGGTGAAACTTTCTGAGCACGTGCTTTGTGTTCTTGTGTGACTAGGGCTCCTTAGCTTGTGCAACGGCCCCATTGTTGTCACAGAAGATATCAACTGAGTCCTGGATAGTTGGCACTACTCCTAACTCAGTGATAAACTTCTTCATCCATATAGCTTCCTTAGCTGCATCACACACCGCGATGTACTCAGCTTCTATTGTAGAGTCCATGATGGTTGGCTGCTTTGAGCTCCTCTAGCTTACAGCACCACCATTAAGCAAAAATACATACCCAGACTGCGACTGGTACTCATCTTGGTTAGTCTGGAAGCTTGCATCAGTGTACCCAGTAACTGATAGCACTTCCTGACCACCATACACTAAGAAGCTATCCTTAGTCCGGTTAAGGTACTTAAGGATTGCCTTGACAGCTTTCCAGTGATCCTCCCCGGGATCCTGCTGGTATCGGCTCATCATACTTAGTGCAAAGGCGACATCAGGTCTCGTACATAACATGGAGTACATAATTAATCCTATAGCCAAAGCATATGGAACCAATTTCATGTTCTCCCTGTCCTCCCTTGTCTTAGGACAATGCTTCTTACTAAGTTTCAGCCCATGGCCCGTTGGCAAGAAACCTTTCTTGGCCCGGTCCATGCTGAACCTTTTAAGAACTTTGTCTATGTATGAGGCCTGACTTAGGCCCAGAAGCCAATTTGATCTATCCCTATAGATCCTAATCCCTAGGATCATCTCAACTTCGCCCAAGTCCTTCATTGCGAAGCACTTACTCAGCCACTGCTTTACCCCTTGCAGTGTAGGTATGTCGCTTCCAATGAGTAGGATGTTGTCCATATAAAGTACCAAAAATGTGACAATGCTCCCACTTGTCCTCTTATACACACAAGGCTCATCTTGATTCTATATGAAGCCATATTCCTTTATAGCCTTATTGAATCTAAGATTCCAACTTCGAGATGCTTGCTTCAGTCCATAAATGGACCTTTGAAGCTTGCATACCCTTCCCAGATACTCTAGATCGATAAAACCCTCAGGTTGTGTCATGTACACATCCTCGAGTAGCTTTCCATTAAGGAAAGCGGTTTTGACATCCATTTGCCATACTTTATAGTCGTACCATGCGGCTATGGCTAGCAAGATCCTGATGGATTTGAGCATGGCTACTGGTGAGAAAGTCTCATCATAGTCTATTCCATGGACTTGTCTGAAACCTTTCACAACCAGATGCCCCTTGAAGGTATTGTCGGCCTTTAGCTTATAGCACCATTTGCAACCTATTACCTTAGCACCCGGAGGTGGATCAACCAAGTTCCAAACTTGGTTATCGTACATAGATTGCATCTCTGCCTCCATGGCTTTACACCAATTCGTAGACTGTGGGCTTGCTATAGCCTCCTGGTAGGTTTTGGGTTCTTCCTTATGCCAGATGAGAAGAGTTTGATCATCGGTGATGAGGAAACCATACCTCTCCGGTTCCCGATGATCCCTACCAGACCTTCTAGGTCCTTGTGTGGCCTGGGTCGGTGCTTCCTCCTGTGGAAGCTCCACCTGGGCCTCCGAGTTATCCTCTTCAGGAGCTTGTGGACCTTGAACTTCCTTGAGTTCAACATTGCTCCCACTGTCTTTCTTGGAAAGGAACTCCTTTTCTAGAAAGATCCCCTTTCTTGCCACAAACACCTTGTTCTCGGCGGGGTTGTAGAAGTAATACCCTTTGGTTTCCCTAGGGTAGCCCACAAACAGGCATTTATATATTTTGGGCTCCAGCTTGCCACTAGTCAATTTCTTGACATGTGCTTTGCATCCCTAAGTCCTTAGGAAAGACATATTGGGCTCCCTGCTTGTCCACATCTGATATGGGGCCTTTCCACTGCCTTAGTCGGAGTATTATTTAAGATAAGAGCTGCTGTCTCGAGGGTGTGTCCCCAAAAACTAATTGGGAGAGAGGCTTGACTCATCATTGAGTGGACCATGTCCAACAAGGTCCTATTCCTCCATTCGGACACCCCATTCCATTGTGGTGTTCCGGGAGGAGTGAGCTGTGGAAATCACCCGATTAAAGAGGATGAACGCGATGATTTCCTCAAATCCGTGCCCAGGAACAATTGAGATGGAAATTGAAAAAACAAAAATTTAATAGAAAGAGATAAATCTCTTATCCGGAATATCTCTTTCAGAGATGGTTGCAGACTATAGGAATCAAACTAGAAACCCTCCTTATTCATGTACACGAATGCCTAACGAACACCACCCGTGCCAGCGTCGGAAAACACAAATCTTTGGAGAGGAAGAAGGAGGGATTTCGGCCACCAAGAGTGATTCACTACTTGGCCGAAAATCCTAGGGGCATTAAACCCTAGGTGGCCGAAATTCACCAGGGAATTTCGGCCCAAGCTAGCTCCTCCATTTGTGTGGGCTTCCTTCTTTTAATTCAGGCCCAAACCTATTTTAATTAATCTGGTTTAGATTAATTTCAAGCCCAACTTTAATTTACCCATGTATTTAATATATTACACCAAGTAATATATTATTTACATTTAAATTAAAATTGGTTTGACCAATTAATTTAATCCATGAAATTAAAATTAGATCTTCACAAAATAAATTCATATGTAAACCTATACATATGAATATTTCCACCCAGGAAATAATTTCATAATTAATCTAATTAATTATGAGGAGCCAATCAAATATTAATTTTATTATTATGATCAATCCGATTGATCTTTATAATATAATTAACTTGGTTGACATCCCATGTCCAATGATCGGTAAGACACCGCCATACAACCAGGTTAGTGATTGTCTCTTGTTCCAATCATTCCCATGACTGGAACAAACTACGGATCTATTTATGGTCATATCGTTTACCTATCCATGGTCTTACTGCCAAGTGCATGACACTTGTCATCATGGATATGGACATGTCCATTGGATACTTCATTTAATATATTGCACAAGATAAATATAATAAATGAATTAATGCCTTTATTTATAACATAAATAAGTATAATACATAAATCCAATAGATATATGATACAAATACAAGGACCAATGCCTCGGGACTAGGGCATATCCAACACTACACTACCACAGAAAAAGAATTGCTTGCTGTTGTATATGCTTTTGACAAATTTAGATCTTATTTGGTTCTATCCAAGATTACTGTCTTGATTGATCATACAGCATTGAAGTACTTATTGGCTAAAAAAGATGCAAAACCTCGTCTTATACGATGGCTCTTGCTTCTGCAAGAATTTGACCTCCAAATCAAGGACAAGAAAGGCTCAGAGAATGTAGCTGTGGACCACCTATCCAGAATTCCATTAAGCGACCTTGGTAAGCAATCTGAGATTACTGACTCTTTTCCTGATGAGCAACTCTATGCGGTACACTCTATACCTTAGTTTGCTGATATTGCAAATTATTTAGCTTGTGGTATTATGCCTCGTTCTCTGTCTTCCCAACAAAGGAAGAAATTCCTTTTAGATTTAAAATATTATTTTCGGGAGGAACCCTTTCTATTTAAGTTGTGTGTAGATCAGATTATCAGAAGGTGTGCTTCGCAAGAAGAAGTTCAAGCAATCCTGTCAATGTGTCACACTCAGGAAGCTGGAGGTCATTTTAGTGCAAATCGAACAGCCTCAAAGGTTTTGGAGTGTGGATTCTTTTGGCCCACAATTTTTAAGGATTCTCACAGGTTTGTCTTGGAATAAAATGAATGCCAAAGATCAGGTAACATTTTCTGCTAAGAATGCTATGCCTCTTCATAATATCATTGTTTGTGAAATTTTTGATGTATGGAGCATTGACTTTATGGGACCTTTTCCAAGCTCGAATGGTAATAAATATATTTTGGTTGTTGTGGATTTTGTGAGTAAGTGGGTAGAGGCTATAGCAAGTCCATCTAACGATGCTCGTGTTGTGGTAAGATTTCTTAAGAAACTGTTTACAAGATTTGGAGTTCCTAGAGCAATAATTAGTGACCAAGGTACTCATTTTTGCAACAATCAATTTGAAAGGCTTCTTGCTAAATATGGAGTCACTCATAGAATTGCTTCACCTTATCACCCACAAACTAATGGGCAATTTGAGATCTCTAATAGAGAGATTAAGCAAATTCTTGAGAAAACTGTTAGCAATTCTAGGAGAGACTGGTCAAGTAAGCTCGACAATGCTCTTTAGGCATATCATACAGTCTTCAAGACACCCATTGGGATGTCACCTTTTAGATTGCTCTATGGAAAAGCTTGTCATTTATCTGTTGAATTGGAATTTAAAGCTTTATGGGCTCTCACATATCTGAATTTTGACAGGAACATTGTTGGAGAGAAAAGAAAACTGCAACTTAATGAGCTAGAAGAGTTCAGATTATTCAATTATGAAAATGCCATCAACTATAAAGAAAAGATCAAGAAATGACATGACAAGAAAATTCAAGAGAAGACTTTCTATCATGGTCAGAAAGTCTTGTTGTACAATACAAAACTAAGACTCTTCCGAGGAAAGCTTAGATCGAGATGGACCAAACCCTACACAGTAAACCAAGTCTTTCTGCATGGAGCCATTGAGATAGTGAATCAGAATGGCGAAATCTTTAAAGTCAATGGTCAGAGATTAAAGCCTTATCTTACGCAAGAATCAGCAGAGGTTGCTGGAAGCCTCCAGTACCTTGAACCTCCTTAAGCAACCATAGATTGCTTAGTGTCTGCTTCAAACACTAATTGAAGCAATTTTGTTCAGAAAAATCCTTAACCCCTCCATTATCTGAAAATTTTAATAACTTCATGGTGTATATATTTTAATGATAAAATTTTGCCTTTGTAGGTCTTTGACTGAAGTTAGTATGGGGAGTAACATCGAGCTTCCAAATTCATGTTTCCTTCTTGTTATACTCCATACTCACTTTTGATTTTTGTCTTACAACCACAAGAACTTAAATTTTAAATTTTAAAACATAGAGTTTCTGACTGTATAAATATTGGGAAGTGGAGTAATAATAGGGGTGTAAGAGATAAATTTGGAGAATGGTGAAACCATCATGTCAGCCACACTTTTCTCTCTCTTCTATTAATCTCCTATTTTTACTCCTACGTTTCCCTCTTCTCTCTCCTCTCATCAGATTATTTTGAATTTTAAATTTGGTACTGGGTTCTCTTGCCTCATTTTTTTTAAGAATTTTTCTTTTCCCTCTCCTTCTTCACCTCTTTTCAATTTCCTTTGTTTTATTTTCTCTCTTTTTCGAAAATTTTTACATCCTTTAGCCTCCAGTTGCTTGCTAAGATCGCTATCATGGCTAAGGAAAAGAGAAGTGCGAAGAGAGCTCCCACTTCTACCCACCCAAAACCTTCTTCATTGTCCGTCAACGTTCCGGCTCCTGGATCTGAAGCGAGTACCGTCGAAAGAACCTTGGCCAAGATGAAAGCTTTCGATTCCAAAGAAACTAAAAGATATGAGTAGTTCAAGGGTCTTCCTTTCACTGCATCAAGAACATTTGACTGGGGTGTTTTAGAAACCCTTGGGCTTAGTGAAGAAATTCGCCAACTGTTATAAAATGGGGGTTTTGAGTTTTATGCTTAAATTGAAGAACTGGCTTACAGGGAGTTAACCTTGGAATTCATCAGTACCTTCAGTCATATTCAAGAGATAACTAAACTCGACGATCAGTGGAAGTACAGTTTCAGGGTTATGGGAAAAAGAAAGACATGCTCTTTGATTGAATTTAATCAGTATCTAAGGGTAGCGGGAACAACCTTTTTAGAGTCAGAAGAGTTTGCTCAGGCTTTTACAGATTTTGCTCTGGAATTTAATCCAACTGCCTTCTGGAAAGAGATCACCGGCCGGAACGAGTACTCTTCATCAACTTCTTTGGCAACATACATCAAGAAATACAGTCACAAGATTCTGTAAAAGTTCATAGCCAGTTCTGTATTTGGAAGAAACAACCAGTCTCATGTCCCAAATCAAGATCTTTTTGCCCTATGGTGTATGGTAGAGGGTAAGAGAATGAATGTGGGAGCCTGGTTTGCGAGTTACATTGAAAGTAGCAAACCTCAGGGGAAGATTCTATGCGGTTCATACGTTACTAGGATTGCAAAAGCGTGCTTAGCTGAATTTTCTACAGAAGATCTCACTCTAGAATGACATCCAGCACCTTTTGAATTTGTGAATCTCAATCAAATGGGAGTGTGTAAGAAGGTTTCTGGTAAATGGATGCTGTGGGATGAGGCTGCTCAGCTAGAAAAAGATCTTGCTATGAAAACCACTCCAAAGCACACTTCTGAAACCCCAGTAAAAAGGAAGAGACCTGCCACTCACTTAACCATGTCGTTCCAGCCTCAAATTATTAAAGACCTTACCTAACTGACCAAGAAAAAGTTAAGGCATTTTGAGCGTATTTCAAAGTTGACAATGGAAGAGATAGTGGAGCTTATTGACCACCTTTGGGCAAGGCAGATAGAAGACCGAGTCATGATAGCTCTCCTGGAGAACAAGCTTGCTCAGTTGGAAGCCAAACTGGACCAATAGGACGACAGTTCTGACACTATTAAGGAAGTGTAGAATGAGCAGGTGAAAGTTGTGTTAGATATGCCCTAGTACCGAGGCATTGGACCTTGTATTTGTATTGTACATTTATTGGATTCATGTATTATACACAGTTTGTGTAATTAATAAAGGCATTAATTCATTTATTATATATATCTTGTGCAGTATTTTAAGTGAAGTATCCAATGGACATATCCATATCCATGTTGACAAGTGTCATGCAATTGGTAGTAAGACCATGGATAGGGAAAACGATATGACCATAAAGAGATCCGTAGTCTGTTCCAGTCATGGGAATGAATGGAACTAGAGACTATCATTAACCTGGTTGTATGGCGGTGTCTTACCGATCATTGGACATGGGATATCAACCAAGTTAATGGGTACATGCAAAAGGGGCATGGTACTGGATAGATCCACTAAACGAGAAATCCACATGGTATAGTATCATAAGTGATTCTCGTGTAGTACTTGTATGCATCCTTTGACCTGACCATATGATGGTGTTGCATGTGAGGTCGCATACTTAGGGGTATGCCTAAAGAGCCTGTAATAGGGTGCCAAGCATAGGTACTTTCAGGTATGTCACTAAGTATGGCAGTGCTATGGATATGTAAAAGGGATATGTCACTCAGTAGTCCACTGAGAAGATATCAGCAGCCTCTTGATGAATGTGACTAATAAGAGTGCGGCCACACCCAAACAAGTTGGAACTTGTTTGTGAGCATCAGTACATTCGGGATCAAGTAAATGTTCGGACACAAAAGAGGGTGATCAATCCATGCCTCTGTGTTGGACACCAATATAAATGGCATGGGATATACAAGTACAGAGTTATGATTTCAGTTGGACTGCCATCTCCATCTTAATTGGGGGCAGCAGTGGCTTGCTAGAGACCGCCTGTAGTCTGTGGGCCATAGGCCTACTGCCAACATAAAGATGGGCCCACGGGATCGTATACAGTGAACGTCTGAACACTGACTTAAGGAATCACCTGTATACTTAGAGTATACACACTGGAGAGAGAGGATTATATTAATTATATTATAAAGATCAATTGGATTGATCATAATAATAAAATTAATATTTGCATTGGCCTTCTCATAATTAATTAAATTAATTTATGAGATTATTTCCTAGGTGGAAAGATTTTGCATGTATAGGTTTACATGTATCTATATTTTATGTATGTCAAAATTAATTCCATGGTATAATTAATTGATCAAATTAATTTTAATTTAATTATATCAGATATATTATTTAGAATAATATATTATGGATGCAAGTTAAATAGAATTGGGTTTGATAATTAATTGGACCTAAGGAATTAATATTGGTCTGGGTTTTAAATAGAGAAAAGCCCACATAAAATAAAAGATGGAATTGGGCCGAAATTACAAGGAGAATTTCGGCCCACCCTAGGTAAAATATGTAGGGTAGAATTTGGCCAAGAGTGAAAAACACACTAGCCGAAAATTACAGCCATCATCTCCCAAAATTCTTTGATTCCAATGCTAGCATGGGTTGTGTTCTAGAGCCATTAGTGTATGTGAACGCGGAGGGAATCTGCTTTGATTTCTGTAGCCATCTCTTGAAGAGATACTCCTGGTAAGAGTTGAATCTCTTCTTGTTAAATTCTTGTTAAATTCGTAACTCTGCAGCCTGGGCGTATCTTAAGACTGGTCAGCTTCTGTTTCTAAAAAATTCTTCAATTTTGGCTCTTCATAAGGCACACCTATGTCTTAAGACTTCCTTGCTCTTCCAAATAGCACGTTTGAGCCCTAAAAATAGGCGATTTAGTCTCCAAATGTTCAAATTTCAACTTTAATGTCCTAATACGCAAAAATAGAACAAATGAGGTAAAATCCGCCTAAATTAAAGCAAAATAGCACAATTCAAGCCCAAAGAACAGGAGAAAACATATATACAAAATGCACTTATCAACTAATGAGTGAAAATTTTACCAAGTAATTTTGCAAGAATTCAGTAGCTAATTGATTAAAATTCTATTGAGAATAGAGAAATCATGGCTAATAGTGAGCTTTTCCAGGTCTGATGCCTCTTTCAGAGAGATTGCTTAGATTAGAAAGTCTCAGAGTGAAAAAGTAGAAGAAGAGGAAATGTAGCGTGCTGCGGCATGGATGGGCCGGATTTGGAAGAGAAGGGCGCGGCCCAAGAGAGGAGGATATATTTTGCTATTGGAAATTCCCTTGCTGTCCTTAGCTTCTCAAAGAAGCTAATAGATTATGTGGTTGTAGAATTTTAACGATAGTTTATTTGGTGCTTGCTTTAGGGATTTGTGCACCTAATGAGCTTTAGATCTTACCTTTTTGGGACTTTAAATACTTTACTATTTGGGGTTGAGGAGAGGTATTGAATGCTCTCAACTACTTGCTATTTTGCATTAATTGTAGTTTTCAATATTATTGTTCTTTTTGCAAGTTTTCTGGTTAGGAAATCTCGCTTTTAAGGTTATCATGTGTTGCAAGTAGGTTTCCTAGTAGGCTGAAACCAGCTTAGGCTGGTGGTCTTGGGAAGTCTTTCTTTGTTTTTATTATGAATATCATGTTGAGATGATTGTGTGGTGAAATGCTTAATTAAAATGCGAAGAGGCCTTTTCTTATGTCTATTATTCTTGATGAGACCGAGAGGAGACTTAGGAATATGGAAAATCACACACACATGCACTTGCCATGAGACCGAGAGGAGATTGGGAGTGTGCTAAGGGTTTCCACTTATTGTGGAATGCTTGCTTGACTTAATGCATGATTTCTTATGCTAAGTAAGGTCGAGAGATAAGCTTGGTGATTAGAGAGCAAGAAACCTTAGATCTACGTTCCCTAATATATTCATAGTAAATTCTAAAGAAAGATATTCTGAGATCGCCTGTTTAGTTGGTGGAAGCCTGCGTTTTTATCACTATTGTTTTAATTTATTATGTTTTAAGAAATCTTTCTTACATTGCCTTGCATGTTTTCTGTTTTCAGCTTTTATAAATTCTTAGTTCTAATTTAATTGGAAAACCTTTAAATCTGGTGATTTATTAGGAATTTTTAGAAGTTTCCCTTACTCCCTGTGGATATGACACTTGTCTTGCCTAATACTACAGCTGGCCTAGTATACTTGCTAGTGCATAATCTCAAGGCAACATCAACTTCTCCACACTTACACTTTGTTTGTCCTCAAGCAAATAAAATATTTCCAACTCTAAAACAAAAGAAAGAAACTTGAAAAATTTTGTCTTTAAATGAAGCTCAAAAAAATATACCTGAGAAACCAAGGCTCTTGTTGACTTCGGTTTTGATGATCACAAGTTGACATTTAATAAAAAGAGTTTCTTAAACTATTTGCTTTAAGCACTTTATGAGTTGAGAATTTTGCCTTATAAGATAAAATGATTTTATAAGTCACATAAATTCTCTATGACTTAAAGTGTTAAAATGACTTGTGAATTGAAAGTAAATTCTCTCAGCCACAAGAAGTTAATATGACTTATGACTTACATGTGTTATCACTTGAAAGGCATCAGCTTTTGAGTTGAAAAACTTTAGCTTATAAGTTGAATTCAAAGATCTTGGCTTATGAGTTGAAAGATATATCTATTCGGCCATAAAATGATATGAAACTCACTTTAGCTTATAAGCTTTAGACTATGCTATTTGAATATCTTAGCTTATGACTTGAAGAAATTGCCTTATCACTTGAGAATTCTAGGCATATTTTATACAAAGCTTATGACCTATGTCAAATGGCCACAAATGTGATCTTATGAAATGAGATCAATAGCATCTGCTTATAACTTGAGAAAAAACATCTTTCTCATTTTATGAAGTGATACAAACGGCTACATGAAGAGAACTTATGACTTAGTTTAAAAATTGATTATCACTAGAAAAACAACTACCATATTGTAAGCGCCGGAATTTTCTATACTTAAAAAAAAAGAGTTTATGGTCATACGACTATCCTTACAGTCGTACAACTGTAATGTCAAAAAAGTTGCAGGAGCCCATACCTCTGCAGCAGAAAATAGAAGAGAGAAGGTGGCGCAATTAATGCGCTGGGATGGACAACAAGCAACCAGGAAGCAAAGATAAAAGGAAGAAAAAGAGAGGAGAGAAGGGACATTGGATTTCTGGTGGAAAAACACTTAGAGAGAGAAAGGAGAAAAGAGAAAAGGAAAAGGAAGAAGTAAAAAACCATAAAAACTCATCTTTTCCTCTTCTATTTTCGTTGAATTCTCGGAATTAGGATTAAAACTTGTTAGAAATCCCTAGGTTAATCAATTAACTTCACAATCAAATCAAAATCCGGACTTAAATCATCAGAATCCCTTACATTTTTGGATTTTTGGATATAAAGCCCTCAACCTCAATTTCAAAGGAAAAGTGCGAATTTGTTAGGATTGGAGCGACGCCAGGGGTCAAAACGACTTGGATTAGCTTCTAAAAAGGTAGACACTTCTTCTCCTTACACTTTTTCTCGCTTTCTGGGTGTTTGAAGTGAGTTTTGTGCATTTTCTGCTGCATTTTCGTGCTTCTGCTTCTGGAAATTAAGAACAGTCGTGCAACTGTTCTTGGTTTTGTTGAACTGTCGTACGACTGTATATACAGTCGTACGAGTGTTCTTAATTTCCATATTGTTTTTCGTCCATTTTGATTCAGAATAAATTTTGGCGAAATCTTGATCCTAAACCGTTTACAGTCATACTACTGTAGTTACAGTCGCACGACTGTAATCCTCGTTCCAGAATCAGAATTTCAGCTTTTATCCCCAAAAATTTCCAAAAATCTATAAAAAATCAGAAAACCCCAAAAATCATCAAAATGAATTTTGTTGTGTGCATTCACGACCATAGATTCAATTTCCAGTAAAATTGCATTTAGAACAATTCAACGACGGAGACCCAGTTCTCCCGAAAACCGACCCACCTTAAATATAAAAATGCATATAAACCGGTAAAATTGTTTTCAAAAATGAATTTCTCACAAAACCAAAAATACAGAGATATTTCAAAACGTTTTCCAGGTCTAACCGGGCTGGCTAGCCGAGCCAACCCGGTTATCCCCTCTATGCATGCCCCCAATACTTGATTTCCCAATCTTGTCTATTTGAGTCCAACTTGTGGTGTTCCGTATACATTGTGCTAATCTTTGTTTTGCAGCTTTTATTTATGTACATTTTTATTTTTATTTGTATTTAAATAGAATTAATCGTGTTTCTAGGCGATTGTAATTATTTTTAGATTCTCGTGTATCCTAGGCGATTGTATAAGTGAGGCGAGAGTTTTTATTTTTCTATTCGATTTGGTTGTAAGCCAACTAATATTTATTTTTCTTTATTTTTGTATTATATATTTGTATGCGGGCTGTATGCCTTTTATATTCAATAAAATTGACTTTAGATTTTAAAATACCATTCGAGAACATTGGCAATATTTAATTTAATTAGACACGAAATAAGGGACTTGTCCGGACCCGAATCTCTGGATAGTGTAGCGACCGTTCGTTCGGTTTAGCTACCTTAAGAATTTCTCGGTTGAGCTGAGCCGGGTGGCGACTCTACAATATTCATCGAGACTTAGGTCTCGGTTCTTTTATGAATTAATTCCATTTATTTTCTAAAACCGATTTTCTATCTATAAAAACCCCATGCGAGGGAGGGGCCCGCCCGAAATCGAGGTGCCCCATTCCGAAAGGGAGTCTCGTGTCCCGTCGAAAACGCATCGTCCGCTCACAGTGGCGACTCTGCCGGGGAGTTCTTAAAGAGTTTTCTTAAAAACTTAAAAGAATTTGACAAGCCCTGAAAAGTGTCTAATTAAAATAAGGCGGATTATTCTCTTTTGGTATTTTATTTGCATTTTAGTTGGCCATTGTTGCATTAGTTTAGGTATCCTTTTATAGCCCGGTGAATTGTTGAAGTGTCGACTAAGTTCCTCTTGGTCTTGGGGGCACAAATATGAAACACCACTTATAGCCTCGTACGAACCCCTTCGCTAGAACCCTTGAGTGGAGAGAAGTGAGGAGTATATCTTGCTATGAGAGCCTTGATGTTATCCCGACTTTGACCGAACCCATATAGGCAGCCCTAGTTGGATCCCCTTAGGATACCAAAATAATTGTGTGAATAATAATAAAATCACGCCTTCATCACCCCCGGTTGGTGATCGAAGTGAACCCCGCCTAGGACTCGGTTAGAAATTTTTGAGATCGACCACGTTGGAGGAATAAGGTTGGAAGAATTCATTTTGCTTGCTATGCGTTTCTCACCGTCTCGTGACACATCGCCATTGTTACCCACGCGTGCATAACATATCATAATCACCATTTTTCCATACACATGACATACCATACACAAAACATTTTTGCGTGATACTAACCCACATTTTTATGCAGCCATTTGCATTTTATTTCGTGTGTAAAACATTAATTCATTTGTTTGTCATTCACACTAACGATTTCTTTTTCAGCCATAACATTAAACTTGTATGATTAGCATTTTTCACATAACATACATAACATCATTATGTGTGTCATGCATCCTAACCCACGTTTTCGTGCAGCCATTTGCATATTGTGTGACATATTCATTCACCACATTTCACTTAAATTAAATTAAGGGGCATTTCAAGGACGCCTATCATGACCATCCCATTCCATTTCATAACATATCGGGTACCCAAAATTACCCGTGTTTTGCCGATGCACCGGATTACATTCGGCCATTCCACCAAAATCATTTCATTCAATAAAAGCCACAACGGTCTTAGGCCCATTTTCGTGTAACAATTTACACGATGCATTTCATGACATCACACCCATTTATCATAAACATCATATAACACCATGGTCCACATCTGACCACTTCATGACAGTAATTCACCATTCAAGGTACTCCCCGAGTGCCCAATTAGTATACATATAGGTCCATAACATCACCAAATCATAAAAAGGCGTTCCTCAAATGCCGAATCTTTGTCTGTGTCCCTGTTACACGTGACTTTCTCATAACATCATTTCATGTCATATGCTCAAAAGCATCAAAACCTTGTCTGTGGGCCCGGCCCATGCGACCATTTCATATCATCTCATAGACCTACAAAGCGTCAAAACTCCGTCCGTGTGCTGGTATACACATGACTATTTCACGAATTCATTAGGTGCCCCAAAGGCGCCGAAGCTCTGTCCGTGTGACGGCCCACACGTGACATTTTTGCATAAGCATTGGGTGTTTTTGGAATGCTCCAAAAAGAAGAAAAATAATAAAAAGAAACCATTCATATCATCATTCCATACATGATTCCACTCCATTCATCTCAAGCATGTTCAATGTCTTAATTTTCATGTCACATCACATCATTCATTCACAACCCTAATACCTCCTGTCTACTCCCAAGCAGAATACACTAGAGCAACCTTGACCAGATGCCAAGCTTCAAGGGCAGCAAGGAGACAGAGGGTGGTTGAGAGTGACAGCGATTCTGAGCCTGGGGAAGGAGTGAATATGGCAGAACAGACACCAAGCATGGCTGATGTTTTGAGAGACTTCTTCAGATCCCAAGACTTCTGCGACATGTTGAAGGAAGAGATGCGGGCAGTCGTAAGGGAAGCTGGTGAGGCCGGTGGTAGTGGAGCTGGGAAAGAAAAAGAGGCCGAGTCATCCCAACATGGTGGTGACGCTTCGGCTAGCCTTGAGAAGCTACAGGAAATAGAGGCAGCTATGGAACAGAGGATGAAGGCAAAGTGTTCTGAACAAGACGAAGTTATGGCCAAGTTGAAGAAGGGGGTCAGTATCAGTGCTGAATCGAAGAAGGGTGTAAATGTGGATGCCATGATCAGTAAGGCCATTGAGGCATTCCCCATTGGCTTCCAAGTGCAGAAGATCCCTACTTACAAAGGGATGGGCTCACCGAAGGCCCATGTGAATCTGTATGCCCGAGTTATGTTGACGGCGGGCGCCACGAAGCAGCAGCTGATTAATTTATTGCCCACCACACTGGAGGGAGGTGCTTTAGGTTGGTATAACTCACTATCAAAGGAGGAGCAATCTAATTGGGAAGTATTGTCTGCAGCCTTCATCAAATACTACAGCTTCAACACCAAAATCCAGGTGAAGCTGTATGATTTGGAGAGGGTGAAGCAGAAATTCAACGAGCCCTTTGATGAATACTACCAGAGGTGGATGAATAAGATGATCCTCCTAAAGAACCGCCTTGATGAAGATGAGCTTATACAAAAGCTCATTGACTGCAGCAAAGACATTTTCAAGAACAACATGAAATTACATCCCTTTAAGGAGCTTAGTGAGGTTTACAGCATGGCTATGAAGATAGAGAGGGATGAAGAGGAGAAGCCGACTGGTCACAAGGGAGGAAGAAGCACAGGGTACACCCCGGGGTATAGATCAACCGCAGCAACTAGGTCTGGCAGTGGTTCTGGTTCAAGTTCCAGTGGCAAGCAGGGGTAATCATTAGAGGTGAAGCAGGTAGAAGTGGCTACTGTGAATCAGTAGCAAGGCGACCAGAATAGGGGTCCTCGAGGACAAGGCATATCGCCTTGGACTCTTACTTTAGCAAAGATATTCGCCAAATGTAGGAATGGTGGCCTGCTACAGTCTTTAAGGCCATTTGAGAAGCCATCTAAAGCTGACAAGGATAACTTCTGCACTTATCATGTGGTGACAGGCCACCGAACCAACAACTGCTACAAGCTAAGGGATGCTATCCGGAAGCTCATTGACGAGGGAAAGCTGCAAGAGCCAGCCAAACCTAGCATTAAAACTAACCCACTGCCGGCATTTGAAAAGCGGGTTAACATGGTCCAGTCGGGGTTGCTGGCTAACTTTATATTTGCCCAAGTTCTTCAAGCGAACCCTACGATTCAGGCAGTGGCGGTAGGGGAACCCGAAGTGGAACCCGAATGTGAGAAAAAGGAGGGATGTAAGGAGATCAAACCCATAAGTCTGGATGACCTCGACTCCGAAGATGAGTATGAAGAATTTGATAGAAGAGAGGCAGTCAAACTCCCAGTTGTTGAAAAGCTGAAGACTCAAGAAGTGCAGCATGTAACCCGAAGTGGAAGGGTATATCTGCCGGCAGATCAGACGAAAGATAAAGCACCGATGAATGGGTCGGGCAGTACTTCAGCGCCAGAAGGAGTTGAGAAAGAAGACCTAGTCATTTCCCAGCTAAAGAAAACTCCTACCCAAGCTAGCTTATGGCACTTGCTTCTGACCTCTAAGGAGCATAGGGCTGCTCTAGTAAAGAAATTGTCAGAGATTGAAGTCTCCCCTATAGCTTCACCAGAGGCTATGTGCTGTTTGTTAGACAAAGTTCATGTTGGGGTTCCTGATATTGTCTTCTCCGAGAAAGACCTGCCTGCTGAAGGGAGGGCCCACAGTAAGGCTCTTTATGTCAAGGCCCATGTGATGGATAAGGTCATGCCTTGCGTCATGGTGGATGATGAGTCAGCGCTGAATATTTGTCCACTAAAGATGTTGCCATTTCTAGGGCTGAGTGAAGAAGTGTTAAAGAGGTCCTCAACAGTCATACGAGCATATGATGACTCTAAAAGAACGGTGATAGGGACATTTGAGGCCGAAGTAGAGGTTAGGCCAGTTAGGTCCACAGTTGCTTTTACAGTGATTGATATCCCAGTCACATTCTCCCTGTTGCTTGGAAGGCCTTGGTTCCATCCTTTGGGAGGTGTCCCTTCCACATTGCATCAAAAGATCAAGTTCTCTATGAACGGTAGAATTGTGAATGTTGAGGCGGATGCCCAATTGATGGTAGCTGCAGTAAATGAAGAAGTGGTTCCCTTTGGTGGGTTTCAAGTCGCTGTAATCGAAGAGGAAGAGACCACGGATGCCCCTATGGTCCTTTATGAGAATTACATGCCGGAGTGGCTATCCTGGTATCTGTATAAGCAGAACTTTGTCCCGGGAATGGGACTCAGAATCAACTTGCAAGGGGTTCCGGAATTTAAGATCGACTGTGGGAATTCGAAGCAGTGTGGCCTTGGTTATGAAGAAGGAGCATCTGAGCGGAAGAATCTAAGGAAGGGCAAGAATGGGAAGATTATGATGAAGCCATTTCTAAAGGCGGGAGAAGGCCTTTACAAGGGTCAAGCTGAACCGGTGATGGTAGGATGTGTCGAATATCCTGGCTTTGAGATCTTTGCAGATGTGGTTGATTTTGACAAAAGCCAGGAAGAGCCAGTAGCCCCTGTGATGGTGGAAGAAGCGACTGCTGAATCCGAGATTTTGCAAGGAGAATCATCTGAGATGGTAAAAGAAGCCATAGAGGTGGCCGAGGAAGAAGATGAAAAGAAGACCCATACTGAAGTTACAGAAGTGATCTCGGGAGCTTTGACTGTTGCATTAAGCAAAGCTTTTGGGAAATTCAAGGAGGGATTCGGCGAAGAATTAATGGCCAAAGTGAATTTAGACTCTGTGGTCCCTGAAATGGCCAAGATTACGGAAAGAGCTAAGATGCAAGCGACCGGAAAAGAAGCAGAGAAAGCTGCAATCCCGGATGATGCTCTGGAAGGGAAGATGGAAGCAGATGAAGAACAAGGCCCTCCGCCTGTGGAGGATGAAAATGATTTCGTTGTATCTATTTCTTCCATTTTCAATGTAACCGATGTACTTTATGATAAGTTCAATGCAATGAAATCCCAGTTTGCTTACTTGTGTGATGTTTATCCTGACAATTCTGTGCATGCATTTAAATCACCATCAAGCATATTTAGCATACATGACACTGCATTGCATGAAATCAATATAAGTATAGATGAAACCCCTAAAATGGTACTCATTTCACACGAGCTGAAATCCAAGGAAGAGAAAGAATCAATAAAAATACTCCAAAAACATGTTAAAGCCTTCGCCTAGTCGTATGAAGACATGCTGGTTGTGGACACAGAAATAGCAGTGCACAAAATCCTAACGGACCCCAAGTTCAGACCGGTAAAGCAAAAGTTGAGAAGACTAAGGCTGAAATGGGCTACACTGGTGAAAGAAGAAGTGGCCAAACAGATAGATGCCAATTCTCTCGAAGTGGTGGAGTATACAGAATGGCTAGCCAACATTGTCCTTGTGCCTAAAAAGGATGGAAGGGTCAGAGTATGCGTCGACTACAGGGACTTGAATAAAGCATGCCTAAAAGATAACTTTCCACTACCCCATATCGACGTCCTAGTTGATAGCATAGCAAAAGAGGCAATGTACTCCTTCATGGATGGCTTTTCAGGGTATAACCAGATTTTGATGGATGTGATCGATAAGGTGAAAACATCGTTCATCACAGAGTGGGGTACTTTCTGCTACAGAGTGATGCCCTTTGGGTTAAAGAACGCCGGGGCCACTTATCAAAGGGCTGTCACAACTTTGTTGCACGATATGATCCACAAAGAAGTCGAAGTGTATGTCGATGATATGCTTGTTAAATCAACAACCCGGGAGGAACATCCTGCTATCCTGGATAGATTTCTAGCACGTATTGGAGAGTACAACTTGCGACTTAACCCCAAGAAGTGTATATTCGGGGTCACATCAGGGAAGTTGTTGGGCCATGTAGTCAGCCAGAGGGGGATAGAAATGGACCCAGATAAAATCAAGGCCATCCAAGATATGCCAGCTCCAAAGACAGAAAAGGAAGTTAGATCATTCCTGGGTTCCTTACAGTATGTCAGTCGCTTCATAGCACGGTTGACTTCCACATGTGAACCAATCTTCAAGCTATTAAAGAAAGATCAGCCAATCGTATGGGATGATAGGTGTCAGCTGGCATTCGAGAAGATCAAGGCTTACCTGGTAAAGCCACCAGTGTTGAGTCCTCCAATTCCAGGAAGCCTCTGATTTTGTAGTTGGCAGTCGAAGAATCCTCTATAGGGGCAATGCTTGCACAAGAACAAGATGGCAAGAAGGAATATCTTATCTACTACCTTAGCAAGAAATTGCTAGAGTATGAAGCCAAATACACACTGGTGGAAAAGACATGTGTGGCGATGATTTGGCTGACCAAGAAACTGTGCCACTATTTCCAGTCCTACAAGATACAAGCCATGGCTAAGGTGGACCCAATGAAGTATCTCTATGAAGCACCAGCATTGGTTGGGAAGCTGTCCAGGTGGTTGTTACTTTTGTCTGAATTCGACATCAAGTACATCACGAAGAAAACCATTAAAGGGTGAGCCGTGGCAGAGTTTCTGGCAAACCAACCCCTAGAATCAGATTACACAGAGAATCTAGAATTCCCTGATGAGCAACTAGCCATGGTGGAAGTGAAAAGATGGGTTATGTGCTTCGATGGGGCAGTGAATAGAAAAGGCACTGGAATCAGAGTACTTATAGCGACACCGGATGGTGAGATTATTCCTTTATCCAAGAGGCTCATCTTTCCTGTAACCAATAATGGGGCAGAATATGAAGCATGCTTATTTGGAATGGAGGCTCTGTTAACCTTAGGGGCAAATGATGTCTTAATTGTCGATGATTCACTTCTAGTGATCAGACAAGCTCAGGGCAAGTGGGAGCTGAAAGAAGAAGCCTCACGGCCTTACTTGGAGCTGCTACAATTCAGAAAAGGTTTATTCGGCCAGTGTGAATTCAGACATGTCCCCAGGGATGAGAATAAGATGGCAGATGCATTAGCTACTTTGTCTTCCATGTGGGAAAATCCAGAGGAAACACAAATACAACCACTGGTCATAGCCACTTCTAGACACCTTTGCTTCGAAGTGCACGAAGTGATGGAATTATCAGTTGAAGAAAAGCCATGGTTTTTTGACATCTACAGGTATGTTAAGGAGGGCAGGTATCCCGAAGGGGCCAGTGCTACTGATAAGTTGACACTAAGAAAGCTGGCTAGTTAATTCAGAATCTTCGAGGACAAGTTATACAAAAGAACATCACATGGAGTCCTTTTAAGGTGTCTAACAAAGCAAGAAGCAGAAGAAGTAATGCAGCAGGTACATGTGGGATCCTGTGGGCCATATATGAATGGACTTGCCATGGCTAGGAAGATCATGAGACAAGGCTACTTCTAGATGACGATGCAAGCAGATTGTATAAGAAAAGTGAAGAGATGTCGTGAATGTCAGATATATGCAGATATCAGTCATCTTCCTCCACTCGAACTTCAGAATCTAGCATCTCCTTGGCCGTTTTCAGCATGGGGGATAGATATGATTGGTGAAATTCATCCAGCTGCATCCAATAGGCATAGATTCATAGTGGTAGCAGTTCATTATTTCTCCAAATGGGTCGAAGCAGAATCCTTCACTAATGTGACAGCTAAGCAGATGGTCAAGTTCATCCAGAAGAACATTTTCACTTGGTATGGGATTCCTCACCACGTAGTAACCGACAATGGAGTACAGTTTCAAGGGGCAACAGCTGAGCTACTTGTAGAGCATAGAATTGAACATCATAGGTCTTCTCCATACAGGCCATAGGCTAATGGTGCAGTGGAAGCAACTAACAAGGCAATAAAGAAGATCTTATCAAAGATGGTAACCACTTACAGAGATTGGGCTGATAAACTACCTTATGCCCTTTGGGGTTACAGAACTAGTGTCAGAACGCCGACAGGAGAAACTCCTTATGCCTTGGTATATGGAATGGAAGCAGTATTGCTAGTGGAAATAGAACTCAAATCGCTCAGAGTTGCCCTGGAGGCTCAGCTGCCAGAGACTGAATGGGTTCAAGCCAGATATGAATAGTTGGCAGCACTGGATGAAAAACGACTAAGGGCACTGGATCATCTTCAGATGCACTAGTGCAGAATGGCCAGAGCCTATAATTGGAATGTGAAGTATTCCAAATGGCAGTTGAAAACAGGTGACTTGGTTCTAAAGAAGCGAAGGCCTTCAAATGTCGATGTTAGGGGCAAGTTCAGACCCAACTGGGAAGGGCCCCATGTGGTGAAGAAGGCTTTATCAAAAGGCGCTGTCAGCATCATGGACATGGACAGAAATGAGTTCACTAATCCTATCAACCAGGACAGGCTAAAGCTTTATCATGTATAAAAAAAAAATCCGCTAGGCTGAAAACTCAAAAAGAGCGGTCTAGGCAAAAGTTAAGACACGAGAGAAAATAATCAGTCGGAAAACCTGAAAAGGACGATTGGTGATGGATTCTGGCTCAGTGTGGAATATGTACCATGTAGGAACCAACTTGTTTTAAATGTACTCATTTTGGCTTCATCAATAAAGTGAAGTGTTTGTTTAAATATATTTGCATGGTTATGACAAATGCACAAACAAAGTTGTCTTGCATAAACACACATTTAAAGAAAGCACTTTGCATTCAACTGACTGAAATCGTCACATTATTTAACAAGTGAAAATGTACGAAATATATGCAATTTGAAATCTTTTGTCGACCTCTAAGATCTAGTTCATCTTCCTAAAAGAGCAATAAAATGGTCATGGTGACATCTCAATCATCTTAAAAAAAAAAAGAAAGAAAAAAGGAGCTCACTGAGGTGAAAACCAAAAAGGCACTTCAGGCAAAAATTAAAGCGGCCCGCTAAGCTGAAAATCCATATTGGGCAGTTTAGGCAAAAGTTAGGGCATATGAAAAGCTTGCTAAGGTGAAAACCGAAAAGGCGCCTTAGGCAAAAATTAGAGCACTTACAAACTCATAATTTCCCCACAAAGCAGGAAAAGCATAATGTTCCCAACATTCCCCACAGAAGTCATCACATCGGCTCCCCAAAGAGTCATCACGCAATTCCCTAGCAGAATCTACATAAAGAACACCATAATTATTCCCCCAATCAAGTTACCACACTCTTCCCCAGCGGAATCTCTATAAGGAGCACTACGATTATCTCCCCAGCAGTATCATACATCCCCAATGATCACCTCACTCCCTCGAAAATCACTAAGCAAAGCCCCCGAAGAAAGCAAAATCAACCAGGGGCACGATATATCTTTCTCCAGCGGAAGGCGAAAACGTCAAATGATGGAAAATGCATACATGTGAATATGCATCATCATGCACTCATACATTACATACATCGATCACTCATCCCCAGCTAGTCTTCATTCTTGATCGAAGGGGCAAAAATTTTTGTTTAAAAATCTCTCGATCAAGGAATGAAGACTTGCTATCTTAAGTGCAGGAATTCATCATCTCCAGCTTCACTTCCTCAGCAGATTCGCCTCGAGTAATGCAAACTCGGTATCGGCCCATATCGGCTTCATTATCCATTTCCCCAGCAGATCCGTCTCGAGTAATGAAAACTCGGTATCGGCCCAGATCGGCTTCATCATCCACTTCCCCAGCAGATTCACCTCGAGTAATATGAACTCGGTATCGGCCTAGATCGGCTCCATCATCCATTTCCTCAGCAGATCCGCCTCGAGTAATGTAAACTCAGTATCATCCCAGATCGGCTTCATCATCCATTTCCTCAGCAGATCCACCTCGAGTAATGTAAACTCGGTATCGGCCCAAATCAGTTTCATCATCCATTTCCTCAGCAGATCCACCTCGAGTAATGTAAACTCGGTATCGGCCCAGATCGGCTTCTTTATCCATTTCCCCAACAGATCCACCTTGAGTAATATGAACTCGGTATCGGCCCAGATCAGCTTCATCTATTTCCCCAGTAAAGCTCGCCTCGGGTAACATAGACCCGATATCGGCCAATCCACAATTTCATCTTCCTTTGCCTCGGGTAACATAGACCCGATATCGGCCAATCCGTAATTTCACCCATTCCTTCGCCTTGGGTAACCTAGACCCGATATTGGCTAATCCGTAATCCATCTTCCTTTGCCTCGGGTAACATAGACCCGATATCAGCTTAACCACAATCTCATTTTCCTTTGCCTCGGGTAACATAGACCCGATATCGGCCAATCCGTAATTTCACCCATTTCTTTGCCTCGGGTAACCTAGACCCAGTATCGGCTTAATCGCATTCCATCTTTTCTTGCCCCGGGTAACCTAGACCTGATATCGGCTTATTTCTTTCTCAGCTTTGCCTCGGGTAACTTAGACCTGATATCGGCTTATTTCCTCCCCAGCATCGCCTCAGGTAACCTAGACCCGGTATCGGCTTATCTCATCAGAAGGTTCACTCCAGTGTTCGCTGCGCTTTGATTCGCGCTCTCAAATTCATCATCTCAGGTGTTATAGACTTGGAGCTAGGTGTCGAATTTGATCACGCGAGGGGCATCTGTAAGTGCCAGAATTTTCTATACTTAAAAAAAAAAGAGTTTATGGTCGTACGACTATCCTTACAGTCATACGACTGTAATGTCGGAAAAGTTGTAGGAGCCCATACCTCTGCAGCAGAAAATGGAGGAGAGAAGGTGGCGCAATTAATACGCCGGGATGGACAGCAAGCAACCAGGAAGCAGAGATAAAAGAAAGAAAAAGAGAGGAGAGAAGGGACATTGGATTTCTGGTGGAAAAAAAACTTAAAGAGAGAAAGGAGAAAAGAGAAAAGGAAAAGGAAGAAGTAAAAAACCATAAAAACTCATCTTTTCCTCTTTTATTTTCTTTGAATTCTCGGAATTAGGATTAAAACTTGTTAGAAATCCCTAGGTTAATCAATTAACTTCACAATCAAATCAAAATCCGGACTTAAATCATCAGAATCCCTTACATTTTTGGATTTTTGGACATAAAGCCCTCAACCTCAATTTCAAAGGAAAAGTGTGAATTTGTTAGGATTGGAGCGACGCCAGGGGTCAAAACGACTTGGATTAGCTTCTAAAAAGGTAGACACTTCTTCTCCTTACACTTTTTCTCACTTTCTGTGTGTTTGAAGTGAGTTTTATGCATTTTCTGCTGCATTTTCGTGCTTCTGCTTCTGGAAATTAAAAAGAGTCATGCGACTGTTCTTGGTTTTGTTGAACAGTCGTACGACTGTATATACAGTCGTACGACTGTTCTTAATTTCCAGATTGTTTTTCATCCATTTTGATTCAGAATAAATTTTGGCGAAATCTTAATCCTAAACCGTTTACAGTCGTACGACTGTAAACTATAGTCGTACTACTGTAGTTACAGTCGCACGACTGTAATCCTCGTGCCAGAATCAGAATTCAGCTTTTATCCCCAAAAATTTCCAAAAATCCATAAAAAATCAGAAAACCCCAAAAATCATCAAAATGAATTTTGTTGTGTGCATTCACGACCATAGATTCAATTTCCAGTAAAATATAAAAATGCATGTAAACCGGTAAAATTGTTTTCAAAAATGAATTTCTCACAAAACCAAAAATACAGGGACGTTTCAAAACGTTTTCCAGGACTAACCGAGCCGGCTAGCCGAGCCAACCCGGTTATCCCCTTTATGCATGCCCCCAATACTTGATTTCCCAATCCTATCTATTTGAGTCCAACTTGTGGTGTGCCGTATAAATTGTACTAATGTTTGTTTTGCAGCTTTTATTTATGTACATTTTTATTTTTATTTGTATTTAAATAGAACTAATCGTGTATCTAGGCGATTGTAATTATTTTTAGATTCTCGTGTATCCTAGGCGATTGTATAAGTGAGGCGAGAGTTTTTATTTTTCTATTCGATTTGGTTGTAAGCCAATTAATATTTATTTTTCTTTATTTTTGTATTATATATTTGTATGCGCGTTGTATGCCTTTTATATTCAATAAAATTGACTTTAGATTTTAAAATACCATTCGAGAACATTGGCAATATTTAATTTAATTAGACACGAAATAAGGGACTTGTCCGGACCCGAATCTCTGGATAGTGTAGCGACAGTTCGTCCGGTTCAGCTACCTTAAGAATTTTCCGGTTGAGCTGAGCCGGGTGGTGACTCTACAATATTCATCGAGACTTAGGTCTCGGTTCTTTTATGCATTAATTCCATTTATTTTCTAAAACCAATTTTCCATCTATAAAAACCCCACGCGAGGGAGGGGCCCGCCCGAGATCGAGGCGCCCCATTCCGAAAGGGAGTCTCGCGTCCCGTCGAAAACGCATCATCCGCTCACACATATCTCTTTGTGAATGAGTTCAAACGGCTAAATAATTCTTATTACTTGAGAACAACATCTATATCTCTTTGTACATCTCTCTTTATGAATGATTTCAAATGGCTAAAAGATGTTTATGACTTGAGATAAAAATCCTTTTCTCCTTATGAGTTGTATCAAACGGCCATGATGATGTTTTTTTCCTATATAAGGAATGGAGATTTAGACTTGAAATAAAGGAAGACTAATTATCAATTCTCACAATTTCAAGCATTCAATATCTAGTCTTCTAGATTCCCAAAGAGAGCAAAGAGAAAAGAGCTATATTTGTTTCATTCAAATCTTCATATATTCAGGAATTTTATATTCACACAAGGATGTGTGAAGGGGGTGTAGTTTGTTGGTGGTGTGATCAACAAAGTCTGTAAAAATTTTGGTGCTTGAACTTAGAAAAAGCATCAGTAGAGTTTTGTTACTTAAGCTCCAAAAAGTAACGGTAGAGGTTTGATACTTAGCCTGTAAAAGTATTGAGTTTGTTACTTGAACTCGCAAAAAGTAATGTAGGCTTGTTTCCTACCCATAAAGGAAACATTAGTGAAAATCTCAAGCGATTGGCTTGGGCACTGGACGTAGACCGGTTGGGTCGAACCAGGATAAAATTCGGCGTCTATATTTTTCTATCCCTACTCTCTTTATATTTTATGCTATTTAAATTCTTGCAATTTAAATTAGTAGCTTTATTACTTTAAAGTTATTTTTACAAAAGCAATTTTATGTTCACAAGATTTTATTATTTTAATTAATTCCGCATTTTTATAAAACTTGTGTTTTTAAGAAACTTGTGTTTCTTCAAAAAGAATTTTTAAAAGAGAGCCTGTAAAATTTTTTATCTACTCTACAATACTATTCACCCACCCTTTAGTACTGTAGCTAGCCATTTTGGGACCGTCAGCTCCAAACTCATTTAGTAAATCCAACACACTAGCCAAGAAAGAGATCACAACAATTGGACACTTAACCCAAACTTCATGCAATCAAAGTGACTCAATTACTACAAGAATATGAACCTTCAAAACCCTAGTTTCCTTGACTTTCTTGAAAAATCATGTTCTCTTGGTTTAAAAAGCAAAAATAATTACTGCTTAGATGAATGAATAGAATTGTCCCACACCCCCTCTAATCTCTCAACCAAAAAACATTTCCAAGAGAGAGAGAGAGAGAGAGAGAGAGAGAGAGAGAGAGAGAAGAAAAACCTAGTTAGGAAATAACTCTCCCAAAATTAATAATAAAATTAAATCCTAATTGAGAGTTATTCATAAAATAAAACTATTAAATAGAAGTTATTTCTCCATATCCTAATTACAAAAGGAGAAGAAATAAAATAGCCCAAAGTTGAAAAGTCAAAAACTCCTAACCCGAGTTGGAGTGCAAATTTGTAACTTTGTAGCCCGGGCATGTCTTAAGACTGGTCAGCTTCTGTTTCTCAAAAATTCTTCATTTTTGGCTCTTCATAAGGCATGCCCTTGCCTTGGGACTTCCTTGCTCTTCCAAATAGAATGTTTGAGCCCCAAAAATAGTCGATTTAGTCTCCAAATGTTCAAATTCCAACTTTAATTCCCTAACACACAAAAATAGAACAAATGAGGTAAAATCCACCTATATTAAAGCAAAATAGCACAATTCAAGCCTACAGAATAGGACAAAAATGTATATACAAAACGCACTTATCAACTAAGTCTATAGAAAAGACCCCATACGAAATATGGACGGGCAGGGTGCCCAATGTGTCTTTCTTATGGATTTGGGGCTGTGATGCACACGTCAAGAAATTAACTAGGGGCAAACTAGAACCCAAAACCAAAAAATACCTATTTGTGGGCTACCCTAGGGAAACCAAAGGTTATTACTTCTACATTCCCGCCGAGAACAAGGTGTCAGTGGCACAAAAGAGGGTTCTTTCTTAAAAAAGATTTCATTTCCAAGAAAGACAGTGGGAGCAACATAAAACTCAAGGAAGTTCAAAGCTCATAAACTCCTGAAAAGGATAACTCAGAGACTAGGGAGGAGCTTCCACAGCAGAAATCACCAGCCAATGTCACACAAAGACCTAGAGGGTCTGGTAGGGATCGTCGGGAACCTGAGAGATATAGGTTTCTCGTTACTGACGATCACACTCTTCTCGTCTTCGATGAGGAAGAGCCTAAAACCTACCAGGAGGCCATTGATAGCCCATAGTCTGCCAATTAGCTTAAAGCCATAGAGGCAAAGATGTAATCTACGTACGATAATTAGGTTTGGAACCTGGTTGATCCACCTCCGGTTGCTAAGGTCATAGGTTGCAAGTGGTGCTACAAGTTGAAGGCCGACAATACCTTCAAGGGGCGGCTGGTTATGAAAGGTTTCAGACAAGTCCATAGAATAGACTACGATGAAAGTTTCTCACCAGTTGCTATGCTCAAATCTATAAGGATCCTGCTGCCATAGCCGCTTGGTACGACTATGAGGTTTGGCAGATGGATATCAAAACTTCTTTCCTTAATGGACAGCTACTCGAGGATGTGTACATGACACAACTTGAGGGTTTTGTTGATCCAAAGTATCTGGAAGGGTATGCAAGCTTTAAAGATCCATTTATGGATTAAAGCAAGCATCCCGAAGTTGGAATCTTAGATTCAATGAAGCCATAAAGGAATACGGCTTCATACAAAATCAAGATGAGCCTTGTGTGTATAAAAGGATTAGTGGGAGCATTATCACTTTCTTGGTATTGTATATGGACGACATCCTTCTGGTTGGAAGCGACATACCAACACTGCAAGGAGTAAAGTAGTGGTTGTGTAAGTGCTTCACAATGAAGGACTTAGGTGAAGCTAAGATGATTCTAGGGATCAAGTTAGGCCACGTATATAGACAAAGTTCTGAAAAGATTCAGCATGGATCAGGCCAAGAAAGGTTTCTTGCTAATAAACTAGGGGCTAAAACTTAGTAAGAAGAACTGTCCTAATTAAAGGAAGGATAGAGAAAACATATAGTTGGTCCCATATGCATCAGCTATAGGATCAATCATGTATTCTATGCTACGTAGGAGACCTGATGTCACCTTTGCACTAAGTATGACAAGTCGATATGAGTAGAATCCTACGAGGACCACTGGAAGGCTATCAAAGCAATCCTAAAGTACCTTAGCTAGACTAAGGATAGCTTCTTAGTGTATGAGGGTTAGGAAGAGGTGTCAGTTACTGGGTACACTGATGTAAGCTTCCAGATTGACCAGGATGAGTACCATTTATAGTGTGGGTATGTATTTTTGCTTAATAGTGGTGTTGTCAGCTAGAAGAGCTCTAAGCAACCAACCATCGCGGACTCTACTACAAAAGCTGAGTACATTACAGTGTGTGATGCAGCTAAGGAAGTTGTATAGATAGAGAAGTTTATCACTAAATTAAGAGTAGTACCAACTATCTAGGATCTAGTTGATATCTTCTGTGATAACAACGGGGCTTTTGCACAAGCTAAGAACACGAAGCATGTACTTAGGAAGTTTCACCTCATACGAGAAATCACTGAGAGGGGTGACATTTCATTACATAAAGTAGACATCGAGGATAATATCACAGATCCCTTGGCTAAGGTGCTGGCTCAGCCCAAGCACGAGGGTCATACTAGATCTATAGGGATTAGGCCCATGCCTAGTTGGAACTAGTGCAAGTGGGAGATTGTTGGGGATGCCCTAGTCCTAAGGCATTGGTCCTTGTATTGTATAATATATTTTGTATCTTATAATGAGATTTATGTATTATACAATTTTTGTTAATAAATAAAGGCATTAACCTATTTATTATATACCTTACGCAATATTATAAAATAGAGTATCCAATGGACATATCCATATCCATGTTGATAAGTGTCATGCACATAGCAGTAAGACCATGGATAGGTAAAATGATATGACCATAAAGTTATACGTAGTCTGTTCCAGTCATGGGAATGAATGGAATCAAAGACTATCGTAGACTTGGATGTATAGCGGTGTCTTACAGGCTATTGGACATGGATTGTCAAACAGGTTTATGGGTACATACAAAAGGGCATGGTACTAGATAAGATCCACTAAATGAGAAATCCACATGGTATAGTATCACAAGTGATTCTCGTGTAGTATTTGTATGGATCCTTTAACCTGACCATATTATGGTGTTGCATATGAAGTGACACACTTTGGTGTATGCCTAAAGAGCCTGTAACAGGGTGCCAAGTATGGGTACATTCGGGTGTGTCTGTGAACATGGCAGGACCATGAATATGCTAAAGGGAATGTCACTCAGTAGTCCACTGAGATGATATCACTGGCCACTTGATGAGTGCAACTAATAAGAGTGTGGCCACACCCAAACAAGTTGGAACTTGTTTGTGAGCATCAGTTCATTTGGGATCAAGTTAAAGTCCGGACACAAAAGAGGGTGATTATACCATGCCTCTGTGTTGGACATCAATATCAATGACATAGGGGATTGAGTTAAACTACAGGGTTTTGATTTCAGTTAAACTGCCATCTTCGTCTTAATTAGGGGCTGTAGTGGCTTGCTAGAGCCTACCTACAGTCTGTGGACCATAGGTCCACTACCAATATAAAGACGGGTCCACAGGATCGTACACATTATGTTGGATATGCCTTAGTCCCTAGGCATTGGTCCTTGTATTTGTATCATACATTAATTGGATTCATGTATTATACTTATTTGTGTTATTAATAAAGGCATTAAATCATTTATTATATTTATCTTGTGCAATATATTAAATGAAGTATCCAATGGACATATCCATATCCATGATGACCAGTGTCATGCACTTGGTAGTAAGACCATGGATAGGGTAAACGATATGACCATAAATAGATCCGTAGTCTGTTCCAGTCATGGGAATGAATGGAACAAGAGACTATCATTAGCCTGGTTGTATGGCAGTGTCTTACCGGTCATTGGACATGGAATGTCATCCAAGTTAATAGGTACATGCATAAAGGGCATGGTACTGGATAGATCCACTAAATGAGAAATCCACATGGTATAGTATCACAAGTGATTCTCATGTAGTACTTGTATGGATCCTTTGACCTGACCATATGATGGTGTTACATGTGAGGTCACATGCTTAGGGGTATGCCTAAAGGGCCTGTAATAGGGTGCCAAGTATGGGTACTTTCGGGTATGTCACTTAGCATGGTAATGCTATGGATATGCAGAAGGAATTTGTCACCTAGTAGTCCACTGGGAAGATATCACCGGCCTCTTGATGAATGTGACTGATAAGAGTGTGGCCACACCCAAACAAGTAGGAACTTGTTTGTGAGCTTCAGTGCATTCGGGATCAAGTTAATGTCCGACATAAAAGAGGGTGATCAATCCATGCCTCTGTGTTGGACACCGATATCAATGACATGGGATGTACAAGTTTAAAATACAAGGTTATGATAACAGTTAGACTGCCATCTCCATCTTAATTGGGGGCTGCAGTGGCTTGCTAGAGTCCAACTGTAGTCTGTAGGCCAAAGGCCTGCTGCCAACATAAAGATGGGCCCACAGGATTGTACACATTGAGCGACTGAACACCGACTTAAGGAATCACATGTATGCTTGGAGTATACACTCTGGAGAGAGAGGTATATATATATTAATCATATTATAAAGATCAATTGGATTGATCCTAATAATAAAATTAATATATTCAATTGGCTCTTCATAATTAATTGGATTAATTATGAGATTATTTCCTAGGTGGAAATATTCATATGTATAGGTTTACGTATGATTTTATTTTGTGAAGATCTAATTTTAATTTGATGGATTAAATTAATTGGTCAAACTAATTTTAATTTAATTGTAAATAATATATTACTTGGTGTAATATATTAAATACATGGGTATATTAAAATTGGGTTTGAAATTAATTTAAACCAGAATAATTAAAATAAGATTGGGCCTGAATTAAAAGAAGGAAGCCCACACAAAATGAAGGAGCCAAGCTGGGCCTCAATTCCCCTAGGGGAATTCAGCCAACCTAGGTTTTTAACCTAGGAAAATTTCGGCCAAGGATTACACAAGACACATAGCTGAAATTTCAACCTAGCCTCCTCTCCATTGTTCATGTTATCCAACGCTAGCACGGGTCGTGTTCATTAGGCGTTCATGTACGAGAACGAGGAGGGACTCTGTGTTGATTCCTGCAGTCTTCATCCATCTCTAAAAGAGATATTCCAGGTAAGAGAATTATCTCTTTCTATCATATTTTTTTTGTTTTACAATTTCCATTTCAATTGCTCCTGGGCATGGATTTGAGGAAATCATCGCGCTCTTCCACATTTATCGGGTGATTTCCGGTGAAAAATCCCAACACATTAAACTTCTGAGCTTAAACTTAACGGATCAACCATATACTCGGACTATACCAACTGGAAAGAGAAGATTCTATTGATAATATTATATAGATCAATTGGATTGATCAAAATAATATAATTAATATCCATATTGGGTTTCTTACAATTAATTCAAATGAATTAATTTAAGATATTATTTCCTAGGTGGAAACATTTCACATGTATAGGTTTATATGTATTTAATTTTATAAAGAGTCTAATTTTAATTTATAGGTTGAATTAATTGGTCAAATTAATTTTAATTTAAAATGGTATGTAATATATTATATGTTATAATATATTCACATACATGAAATATTAAGATTAAATTTGCAATTAAAACTAAGCCAAATAATTAATTTCGGACTTGGGCTTCAGTGAGAAAAGCCCGCATAAAATGAAAACCCGATTTCCACAAGGAAAATTCGGCAAAGGGGATTAAAAATGGCTACTGCAATTTTCGGCTAGCAGTAATTTTTCCAAGGTAGAAAATTGTAGCCCCTAATTCCCTCTCTTCCAATGATCCGACACTAGCACAGGTTCTCGCTCCAAAGCCGTTCGTGTACGGGATTGTGGAGCAGATCAATTTTGGTTTCTGCAGCCATCTCTAAAAGAGATTCTTAAGGTGAGAATCTAACTTTCTGGTTTGAATTTGTTGTTTTGATTTCCACATCAATTGCTCCTGGGTCATGGATTTAAGAAAAATAATGCGTGCTTCTGCTTTTATCAGTTGTTTTTTGATGAAAAATCACTATAATACACACAACATTAGTCTTTAAACTTATTTATTAGTGTAGCTTTCGTACCTGACTTCTAATGGCTTTACTTGTTTCGTCTGTTTGGATTTTATAGGGATTCAGGTGCCCTTAGGGTGATGCTGCCCACTAGCCTAATGCGATGATCAGTGCATCATGCCTGGTGGAGAGGTGGCTGTGTATAGAATGCCCCTCATCATTGGAGTGGTATCTCAGGGATAGGGTGGAGAGGTGCTATAGCAGACCTGAGGAGAGATTGATCCCTAGCCCACTTTTGATGTGCTAGTTCTAGCAAGCTTATATTCTAAAGGATGAGCATAGGGATGTGTTCAGGGATGGTTACACTGATGTAGGCTCAAAAGGTGATAACTAAGCTTACATTACCCAGTATCTGTTACGCCCAATGGGTACTCTAATTCCACCACCGTAGGTATGCATTCTTCCTTTACTTTTCTGTTGTTTTCACTCTTTTTATGATTTATGTGCACTGCTTGAATTTGCTTTGCTTTGTTTTGTTGGATATGCCCTAGTCCCCGAGGCATTGGTCCTTGTATATGTATTGTACATTTATTGGATTTATGTATTATACATTTTGTGTCATTAAATAAAGGCATTAATCTATTTGTTATATACCTTGTGTTATGTTTTAAATAGAGTATCCAATGGACATATCCATATCCATGTTGACAAGTGTCATGCACTTGGTAGTAAGACCATGGATGGAGAAAACGATATGACCATAAAGAGATCCGTAGTCTATTCCAGTCATGGGAATGAATGGACCTAGAGACTATCATTAGCCTAGTTGTATGGCGATGTCTTACCGGTCATTAGACATAGGATGTCAACCAAGTTAATGGGTACATGTAAAAAGGGCATGGTATTGAATAGATCCACTAAACGAGAAATCCACATGGTAAAGTATCACAAGTGATTCTCGTGTAGTACTTGTATGGATCCTCTGACCTGACCATATGATGGTGCTGCATGTGAAGTGACAAACTTTGGTGTATGCCTAAAGGGCCTATAAAAGGGTGCCAAGTATGGGTACGTTCGGGTATGTCACTGAGGATGGCAGTACTATGGATATGTAGAAGGGAAATGTCACTCAATAGTCCACTACGAAGATATCACCGGCCACTTGATGAATGTAACTGATAAGAGTGTGGCCACACCCAAGCAAGTTGGAACTTGTTTGCGAGCATCAGTTCATTCAGGACCAAGTAAATGTCCGCACACAAAAGAGGGTGATCAATCCATGCCTCTGTGTTGGACACCGATATCGATAACATGGGATATACAAGTTTAAACTATAGGGTTACGATTACAGTCGAACTGCTATCTCCGTCTTAATTCGGGGCTGCAGTGGCTTGCTAGAGCCCGCCTGCAGTCTGTGGGCCATAGACCCACTGCCAACATAAAGACGGACCCACAGGATCGTACACATGGAATGTTTGAGTTCGAATTAGTCGGATCGCCTATATGCTTGGAGTATACTAATTGAAGAGATAAATATTAATCAATTAAATTAAAGATCAATTGGATTGGTCAATATAATTTAATTGACATATATTTATATTTATTGGGTTGGGCAAAGTTGATTTAAATAAATTAACTTGTGAATAAATTTCCTGATAGAAATTTAATACATATATAGGTTTATATGTATTTGTTTCTAGTCAAATCATAAATTAATTTGTTGGGTTAATTCCAATTGGCAAATCTATTTAATTTAATTGACATGTATCTTATATAATATGGTGTTATATAAATACATGCATAGAAATTAAATTAGAATTGATTAGGAATTAAACCTTATTAATTAATTAAGATTTATGGAATTATGGCATTAATTCCATTTATAGAAACAAAGTTAAATCACCCAATAAATAAATGCCATGATTTAAAGCTAATAAGGTCATTTTCTTAATGTGGAATTTCGGCCATAATAGTTTTTGAGGAAGGCTGAAATTTTGGCCATGGCTATGGAATTTTCTCTCTTTTCTTTTGATCCGCCGCTAGCACGGGTTGGACTCGATAGGCGTTCGTGTACGTGAGAGTGGAGGGAATCGGTTTCGGTTTCTGCAGCCATCTCTAGAAGAAATATTCTTGGTGAGAATCTAATCTCTTCTATTTCAAATTTTAAAGTTTTTAATTTCCACATCAATTGCTCCTGGGCACGGATTTGAGTAAATCACGTTCTTCTGCATTTAATCGAGTGATTTCTGGTGAAAAATCCCAACAATTGTATCAATGTGAACTTTTGATCCGTGGAAATTATTAAATTGGATTGAATCCCTTGCTTTTGAAATTGATGGATTTTGATTTGGGATTCTTGGATGGGGTTTTATATTTTTCTCCTTTGGATTTTTGAATGGAAATTGGTTATGCATATTTGGTTATATGTATGTTTTCTATTTGAGTATGTTGTTTTATTTTTGGTTGATTATATTTATTTATTTTCTACAAAAAAAAAAAAGGATTGAGGGGCTGTGCCCCTCGGCAGCTTGCTGCTGCACGGCGCGGCGGACCGGGCCCAATTTTGGATTTGGCGGGTTTTTGGGCCAGGCCCAGTTTTAAAATTTTGCGTGTTTAAAATTTTGTAATTTAAATACGCATGGTTTCTTGGATGAATTTTTTAATTTTATTCATGAGATATTAATTTTGGAAATTAATATGGTTAATTGAAATTGGTTCTGGGCGGCTGATATGGACTCATTCGTTTCCTAATGCCAGTGGAAGCAGTTATCTGCCTGGGCTGGAGGCCTAAAGCCCGTTAAGGGCTAGAACCATCATGGGCCAAAATTGGCGATTTCAAAATAATGGCTATGGACATAATTGAAATGGGCTTAAATTCATGCATTATAACATGTTTATAAATTTATGTATTGGATGCATATTTGTTTGATTGAATGTATGTATGGATGCTATTAGGCCTTGTTCAAGTTGGGTTGTAATTTTTCTTTTTGGGTAAATACGGCATGCGTGTCGTTTTCTTTTTTAATGTAATTTTATTTTATTTATTTATTATAAAATTTGTAAGGAAGAAGCCCAGTGGAGTGGTGAGCCCAGTGGAGAGGTGAGCCCATAAGGAAGAAAAAGAAGGCCCACCTGATGTATTTTCTAGTATTGGTTTACTAGAATTATATTAGGTTGTAATATAGGCCCATAGCAGTCTATTTTACTTATTTAATTATGCTCTATATTTATTTGCATGTATGTATGTATGATCCAAACCCAGTTTCACCCGCCTATACATGCATGCCACTATTTAAATGAATCTAATAACCTAATGGAAATTACTAAGTCGTTTAAAAGTGCTTCCCTTATTCAAAACTGACTCAAAGTGGGGATAGGCCAGTTGTAGACCATGCCCTCACTGGATGCACTGGAGTATCGTCATTTTGTATTGGGTTAGAGTATAGGTTACTCTAACACTTGGATGGAGGTTTTGACTTAGCGTGGGTAGTAGGATTCTCCTGGCCCTAAGCACAGATGAGTAAGTGCCAACAAGCCCATCAAACTGAGAATCCCTAGGTTGGGATTGGACGGCATTCCTACCTAAATAATTAGGTTATAGTTTTTCCAGGCCCTCGTCTGGCTATATCTTAATGAAATATGGATCTCGGCCCATGAGCCCAACAACTCGGATTAATTAATAACATGATTCATTATTAATTAAATATGGGAAAAACAAGTTAAGTCCTTTATAAAACACTCTTGTAATTTTTCTGTAGTAACCAAATGGCAACAAACAACTTACTTTCACTACGATCTATCCTGGAAAGGGACAAGCTTTCCGATCCTAACTTCTTAGACTGGTCTAGGAACTTAAGAATAGTTCTAAGACAAGAGTCAAAGGATTATGTGCTGGAAAGGCCTGTGCCAGCTGTGCCTTAGGGACATAATCCACCAGCTGCCCAGCTGGAGGAATACAAGGTGCATATAAAGGATAACAGGGATGTGAGATGCCTTATATTGGCTTGTATGGCCCCTGAGCTACAAAAGCAGTTCATGGACCATTAGGCCTATGCTATGATAACAACTCTAAACAAGATGTTTCAAGAGCAAGCTCATTAAGAAGGTTACCTGACCAATAAGGCGTTCCACTCCTGTAAGATGGGGGCTGGGACATCTGTGAGCGCACACGTGCTCAAGGTGAAGGGCTATCTGGATATTTTAGCCCATCTTGGATCGCCTATCTCACAGGAGCTGGCAGTGGACACAATCCTTGCTTCCTTACTGGATTCTTACGATCAGTTCATCCTGAACTATAATATGCAAGGGATGAACCGTACTGTTAGTGAGCTGCATGGGATGCTTAAGCTCACTGAGCAATCGATCAAGAAGACTCTGCCGGTGCTACTGGTCAACAAGGGGAACCCTCCTTTTGAGAAGGGCAAGGCCAAGGCCAAGGCTAAGAAAGCCAAGGCCAAAAAGCTTAAGGCCCAGCCCAAGGCCAGTCTCTAGGATGTCTGCTTCGGGTTCAAGCAGGCAAGGCATTGGAAGAGATCGTGTCCCGAACTGTTGGGAAAGTAGAGGAAGACCCAGGGTGCATCTTTGTCAGGTATATATGTCATAGACATAAACATCACTATTTCAACATCCTGGGTATTGGATACTGGATGCGGTTCTCACATTTGTTGTAATATGCATGGACTTAAGAACAGGAGGTCACTGGGATCTGGCGATGTGGACTTATGGGTCGGTAATGAAGCAAGGTTGCTGCCATAGAGATTGGCGAATACCACCTCATAATGCCTAGTGGATTGGTTTTAATATTGGAACAGTGTTTTTTTATACCTGCCATGTGCAGGAATATTATTTCTGTTTCAGTATTGGATATTTATGGATTTAATTTTACTATTTTTAATGGTAGAATTGATTTATCTAGAGAGGGATTATTTTATGGAGAAGCTCTATTAAATAATGGCCTATATATCTTGGATTTGAATGAAACCAATCATGTCTATAACATAAACACTAAAAGGGTTAAGCCTAATGAACTTAATCCTGTCTACCTTTGGCATTGTCGTTTAGGCCACATAAACGAGAAGCGCATAGCTAGGCTTCAAGAAACTAGAATCCTAGGGTCATTTGACTTGGAGTCACTTGATATATATGAGTCTTATTTACGAGGCAAAATGACTAAAGCGCCTTTTAGCAAGAAAGCTGAAAGGGCTACTGGCTTATTGGACCTAATACATTCAGACTTATATGGGCCCATGAGCGTAGCTACCAGAGGTGGACGTTTATACTTCGTCACGTTCACAAACGATTTTAGTAGATATGGCTATGTCTATCTGATGAAACATAAGTCTGAGACCCTTGATAGGTTCAAGGAATTTAGGAACGAAGTACAGAACCAGCTAGGCGGAAATATCAAAGCCCTTCGGTCAGCCCGAGGAGGCAAGTATATGAGCCTAGAGTTTGACTCATATTTGAGAGAGCATGGAATAGTTCCACAGCTCACTCCTCTAGGAACACGAAAATGGAATGGGGTGTCTAAATAGAGGAATAGAACCTTGTTGGACATGGTCCGCTCAATGATGAGTCATGCCTCTCTGCCAATAAGCTTCTGGGGATACGCTCTCGAGACAGCGGCTCTCACTTTAAATAATACTTTGACTAAGGCAGTGGAAAAGACCCCATATGAGATATGGACGGGCAGGGAGCCTAATGTGTCTTTCCTATGGATTTGGGGATACGATGCATATGTCAAGAGATTGACTAAGGGCAAGTTAGAAACCAAAACCGACAAATGCCTATTTATGGGCTACCCTAGGGAAACCAAACGGTATTACTTCTACAACCTCGCCAAGAACAAGGTGTTCATGGCACGTAAGGGGGTCTTTCTAGAAAAGGATTTCATTTCCAAGAAAGACAGTGGGAGCAAGGTTAAACTCATGGAAGTTCAAAGCTCACAAACTCCTGAAGAGGATAACTCAGAGACAAGGGTGGAGCTTCCACAGGAGGAAGCACCGACCCAGGTCACATAAGGACCTAGAAGGTGTGGTAGGGATCATCAGGAACCGGAGAGATATGGTTTTCTCATCACCGATGATCACACTCTTCTCATCTTCGATGAGGAAGAGCCTAAAACCTACCAGGAGGCTATGGCTAGCCCATAGTCTGTAAATTGGCATAAAGCCATAGAGGTAGAGATATAATCTATGTACGATAACCAGGTTTGGAACCTGGTTGATCCACCTCCAGGTGCTAAGGTAATAGGTTGCAAGTGGTGCTACAAGCTAAAAGCCGATAACACCTTCAAGGGGCATCTGATTGCAAAAGGTTTCAGACAAGTCCATGGAATATACAATGATGAAACCTTTTCACCGATCGCTATGCTCAAATCCATTAGGATCTTGCTGGCCATAGCCGCACTGTATAACTATGAGGTCTGGCAGATTAAAACCACTTTCCTTAACAGAAAGCTACTCAAGGATGTGTACATGACACAACCTGAGGGTTTTGTCGATCTAGAGTATCCTGGGAGGGTATGCAAGCTTTATAGGTCTATTTATGGACTAAAGCAAGCATCCCGAAGTTGGAATCTTAGATTCAATGAAGCCATAAAGGAATACAACTTCATACAGAATCAAGATGAGCCTTGTGTGTATAAAAGGATTAGTGGGAGCATTGTCACATTCCTGGTATTATATTTGGATGATATCCTTCTTATTGGAAGCGACATGCCAACACTACAAGGGGTAAAGCAGTGGTTCTGTAAGTGCTTCGCAATGAAGGACTTGAGCGAAGCTGAGACGATCCTAGGGATTAGGATCTACAAAGATAGATTCAATTGGCTTCCACTTACAAAGACAAAGTTCTAAAAAGATTCAGTAGGGATCAGGCCAAGAAAGGTTTCTTACCGATGAGCCATGGGCTGAAACTTAGTAAGAAGAATTGTCCTAGGACAAGGGAGGACAAGGAGAACATGAAGTTGGTCCCATATGCCTCGGCTATAGGATCAATCATGTACTCAATGCTATGTACGAGACCTGATGTCGCCTCTGCACTAAGTATGACGAGTTGGTACCAGTAGGATCCTGGGGAGGGTCACTGGAAGGCTATCAAAGCAATCCTAAAGTACCTTAACTAGACTAAGGATAGCTTCTTAGTGTATGGAGGTCAGGAAGAGCTGTCAGTTACTGGGTATACTGATGCAAGCTTCCAGACCGACCAGGATAGGTACGTGTTTATGCTAAATGGTGGTGTTGTAAGTTGAAAAAGCTCCAAGCAACAAACCATCACAGACTTTACTATAGAAACTAAGTATATAGCAGTGTGTGACAGAGCTAAGGAAGCTGTGTGGATAAAGAAGTTTATCACTGAATTGGGAGTAGTGCCAACTATCCTAGACCCAGTTGATATCTTCTGTGACAACAATGGGGTTGCTGTTCAAGCTAAGGAGCCCTGGTCACACAAGAACACAAAGCAATACTCAGAAAGTTTCACCTCATACGAGAAATCACAGAAAAGGGTGACACCTCATTAAATAGAGTGGCCACCGAGGACAATGTTGCAGATCCTTTGACCAAGGTGCTGGCTCAGCCCAAGCACGAGGGTCATACTAGATCTATAGGAATTAGGCCCATACCTAGTTGGAAGTAGTGCAAATGGGAGATTGTTGGATATACCCTATTCCCGAGGCATTGGTCCTTGTATATGTATTGTACATTTATTGGATTTATGTATTATACAGTTTATGTCATTAAATAGAGGCATTAATCTATTTGTTATATACCTTGTGCTATGTTTTAAATAGAGTATCCAATGGACATATCCATATCTATGTTGACAAGTGTCATGCACTTGGCAGTAAGACCATAGATAGGGAAAACGATATGACCATAAAGAGATCCGTAGTCTGTTCCAGTCATGGGATTGAATGGAACTAGAGACTATTATTAGCCTAGTTGTATTGCGGTGTCTTACTGGTCATTAGGCATGGGATGTCAACCAAGTTAATGGGTACATGTAAAAAGGACATGGTACTGGATAGATCCACTAAACGAGAAATCCATATGGTAAAGTATCACAAGTGATTCTCGTGTAGTACTTGTACGGATCCTTTGACCTGACCATATGATGGTGATGAATGTGAAGTGGCATACTTTGGTGTACGCCTAAAGGGCCCGTACAAGGGTGCCAAGTATGGGTACTGTAAGCGCCGGGATTTTCTTACAAAAAAAAAATCAAAAAAAAAAATATATATATATTCGAAAAAAAAATATATTCAAAAAAAAAGAGAAAAAAAATATTCGAAAAAAAAAAGAAAAAAAAATTCGAAAAAAAAAAATTTACAGTGGTACGACTGTAATTACAGTCGTACGACTGTATTATCGGGGTAGGTGCAGAACACCATACCCATGACATAAGAAAGAGGAGGAGAGATTTTGGGCAATTAATGCCCGGATTTTGGAAAGAAAATGGGAGAAATCAGAGTAGAAAATGAGGAAAAAAGGGAGAGAAAAGGGAGATTGGATTTCTGGTGAAAAATTTAGAGAGAGAAGGAGAAAAGAGAGAAGGAAAAGGAAGAAAGAAAAAACCACAAAAACTCATCTTTTTCCTTTTCTATTTTCTTTAATTCTCGAAATTAAGATTAAAACTTGATAGAAATCCATAGGTTAATAAGTTAACTTCTCAAACAAATTGAAATTTCGGACTAAAACAATCAGAATCCTTTGCAATTTGGATTTTTGGACATAGAGACCCCAACTTCAATTCAAGAGGAAAAGTGCGAATTCTTGTGGATTGGAGCGACGCCAGGGGTCAATTTCGACTTGGAGGGACTTCTAAAGGGTAGGCGTCCCGTTTCTCTTTAATTTTGCTTGCTTTCTGGGTGTTAATTGTGATTTTTGTGCATTTTTATTTCATTTTCTGCGTTTCTGCTCCTAGAAATCAAGAACAGTCGCACGACTGTTCTTGAATTGATGAACAGTCGTACGACTGTAGTTACAGTCGTACGACTGTAGTTGATTTCCAGGTGGTTTTATTTTCAACTTATTTTAAATGAAATTTTGATGAAATCTTGCATTTTCAGCATCTACAGTCGTACGACTGTAGTTACAGTCGTACGACTATAGTTGAGTTTCCACGACTGTAATTTACAGTCGTACCACTGTAGTTCTCAGAATCAGAATTTCACCTTTAAAACCCAAAAATTTCATAAAAAATCCATAAAAATCCCCAAAAATTCGTAAAAATTCCCAAAAAATCCCAAAAAATTAGAAAACCCCAAAAATCATCAAAATGAATTTTGTTGTGTGCATCACGACCATAGATTTAATTTTCTGGTAAATTACATTTAGAACAATTCAACGACGGAGACCCAGTTCTCCTGAAAACAAGCCCATTTAACACATAAAAATGCATGTAAATCGGTAAAATTGTTTTCAAAAATGATTTTCCCACAAAACCAAAAAATACAGGGACGTTTCAAAATATTTTCCAGGTCTAACCGGGCCGGCTAGCTGAGCCAACCCGGTTATCCCCTAAATGCATGCCCCCAATTCTTGATTTCCCATTTCTATCTATTTGAGTCCTAATTGTGGCGTGCCGTAAATTGTGCTAACCTTCTATTTTGCAGGTTTTAATTTCTTTTATTTTTATTTTTGATGTATTTTAATAGATTAAATCGTGTATTTAGACGGTTGTAATTATTTTTAGATTTTCGTGTATTCTAGGCGATTGTATAAGTGAGGTGAGAGTTTTTATTTTTCCATTCGATTTAATTGTAAGCCAATTAATATTTATTTCTTTTCCTTATTTTTGTATTAAATATTTTGCATGCGCGCTGTATGCCTTTTATATTCAATAAAATGGACTTTAGATTTTGAAATACCATTCGAGAATATTGGCAATATTTATTTTAATTAGACACGAAATAAGGGACTTGTCCGGACCTGAATCTTTGGATAGTGTAGCGGCCGTTCGTCCGGTTCAGCTACATAAGAATTTCCTGGTTGAGCTGAGCCGGGTGGCGACTCCTATAATATTCATCGAGGCTTAGGTCTCGGTTCTTTTATGTATTGATTCTATTTATTTTCCAAAACGCGGATTTCCATTCATAAAAACCCCACGCGAGGGAGGGGTCCACCAGAGATCGTGGCGCCCCATTCCGACAGGGAGTCCCGCGTCCCGTCGTCGTCCGCTCACAGTGGCGACTCCGCTGGGGATTTCTTAAAAAAGTTTTCTTAAAAACTTAAAAGAACTTGACAAGCCCTGAAAAGTGTCTAATTAAAATAACGTGGATGATTCTCTTTTGGTATTTTATTTGCATTTTTAGTTAGCCTTTTTTTTTTTTTGCATTAGATTAGGTATCCTTTTATAGCCCGGTGGATTGTTGAAGTGTCGCCTAAGTTCCTCCTGGTCTTAGGGGCACGAATACGAAACACCACTCATAGCCTCGTACGAACCCCTTCGCTAGGACCCTTGAGTGGGGAGAAGTGAGGAGTATATCATGCTATGAGAGCCTTGATGTTATCCCGACTTTGACCGAACCCATATAGGCAGCTCTAGTTGGATTCCCTTAGGATACCCAAATAATTGTGTGAATAATAATAAAATCGCGCCTTCATCACCCCCGGTTGGTGATTGAAGTGAACCCCGCCTAGGTCTCGGTTAGAAATTTTTGAGACCGACCACGTTGGAGGAATAAGGTTGGAAGAATTCGTTTTGCTTGCTATGTGTTCTTCACCATCTCGTGACACATCGCCATTGCTACCTACGCGTACATAACATATCATAATCACCATTTTCCATGCATGTAACATACCATACACAAACATCTTTGTGTGATACTAACCCACATTTTTATGCAGCCATTTTGCATTTTATTTCGTGTCTAAAGCATTAATTCATTCGCTTGTCATCCATACTAACGATTTCTTTTTCAGCCATAACATTAAACTTGTGTGATTAGCATTTTAATTTTGACATAGCATATATAACATCATTATATATGTCACGCATCCTAACCCACGTTTTTGTGCAGCCATTCGCATATTGTGTGACATGTTCATTCACTACATTTCACTTAAATTAAATTAAGGGGCATTTCAAGGACGCCTATCATGACCATCCCATTCCATTTCATAACATATCAGGTACCCAAAATTACCTGTGTTTTGCCAATGCACCGGATTGCATTCGGCCATTCCACCAATATCATTTCATTTAATAAAAGCCACAACGGCCTTAGGCCCATTTTCGTGTAATAATTTACACGATGCATTTCATGACATCATACCCATCTATCATAGACATCATATAACACTGTGGTCCATATCTGACCACTTCATGACATTAATTCACCATTTAAGGTACTCCCCGAGTGCCCGATTAGTATACATATAGGCCCATAACATTATCAAATCATGAGAGGCGTTCCTCGAATGCCGAATCTTTGACCGTGTCCCTGTTACATGTGACTTTCTCATAACACCATATCATATGCTCAAAAGCATCAAAACCTTGTCCGCGGGCCCGGCCCACGCGACCATTTCATATCATCTCACAGACCTACAAAGCGTCAAAACTGTGTCCGTGTGCCGGTATACACGCGACCATTTCACGAATTCATTAGGTTCCCCAAAGGCACCGAAGTTCTGTCCGTGTGACGGCCCACACGTGACGTTTTTGCATAAACATTGGGTGTTCTTGGAATGCCTCGAAAGAAGGAAGATAATAAAAAGAAAACATTCATATCATCATTTCATACATAATTCCACTCCATTCATTTCAAGCATACTCAATGCCTTGATTCTCATGTCATATCACGTCATTCATTCATGACCTTAATACCTCCTGTCTACTCCCAAGCAGAATACACTGGAGCGACCTTGGACAAGATCCCAAGCTTCAAGGGTAGCTAGGAGACAGAGGGTAGTCGAGAGTGACAGTGATTCTGAGACCGGGGAAGGCGTGAATATGGCAGAGCAGACACCGAGTATGGCTGATGTTCTGAGAGATTTCTTCAGGTCGCAGGATTTCCGCGACATGTTAAAGGATGAAATGAGGGCTGTGGTTAGAGAAGCTGGTGAGACCGGTGATAGGGGAACCGGGAAAGAAAAAGAAGCTGAGTCATCTCAACATGGTGGTGACGCTTCAGCTAGCCTGGAAAAGCTGCAGGAGATAAAAGCAGCTATGGAACAGAAGATGAAGGCAAAGTGTTCTGAATTAGACGAGGTCATGGCCCAGTTGAAGAAGGGGGTCGGGATCAGTGCTGAATCTAAGAAGGGGGTGAACATTGATGCCATGATCAGTAGGGGCATCGAGACATTTCCTATCGGCTTCCAAGTGCCGAAAGTCCCCACTTACAAAGGAATGGGCTCGCCGGAGGCCCATGTAAATTTATATGCCCGGGTTATGCTAACAGCAGGAGCCACAAAGCAACAATTGATTAATCTTTTCCCCACCACACTGGAGGGAGGTGCTTTAGGATGGTATAACTCACTATCAGAGGAGGAGCAATCTGACTGGGAAGTATTGTCAGCAGCCTTCATCAAATACTACAGCTTCAACACCAAAATCTAGGTGAAGCTGTATGATTTGGAGAGGGTGAAGCAGAAATTCAATGAGCCCTTTGATGAATACTACCAAAGGTGGATGAACAAGATGATTCTCCTAAAGAACCGCCCTGATGAAGACGAGCTTATACAGAAGCTCATTGATGGCAGCAAGGATATTTTCAAGAACAACATGAAGTTCCATCCCTTCAAGGAGCTTAGTGAAGTCTATAGCATGGCCATGAAGATAGAAAGGGATGAAGAGGAGAAGCCAGCTGGTCAGAAAGGGGGAAGAAGTACAGGGTATAGTTCAGGGTATAGATCAACCATAGCAGCTGGGTCTGGTAGTGGTTCTGGTTCAGGTTCTAGTGGCAAACAGGGGCAATCATCAGAGGTGAAGCAGGTCGAAGTGGCTACTGTGAATCAGCAGCAAGGCAACCAGAACAGGGGTCCTGGAGGACAAGGCATATCGCCTTGGACTCTTACTTTAGCAAAGATATTTGCTAAGTGTAGGAATGGTGACCTGTTGCAATCCTTAAGGCCATTTGAGAAGCCATCAGAAGCCGACAAAGATAATTTCTGCACTTATCATGTGGTGACAAGCCACCGAACCAGCAACTGCTACAAGCTAAGGGATGCTATCCAGAAGCTCATTGACGAGGGAAAGCTGCAAGAGCCAGCTAAACCTAGCACTAAAACCAACCCACTGCCAGTATTTGAAAAGCGGGTTAACATGGTTCAGTCGGGGTTGCCAGCTAACTTTATATTTGCCCAAGTTCTACAAGCGAACCCTACGATTCAGGCAGTAGCGGTAGGGGAACCCGAAGTGGAACCCGAGTGTGAAGGGAAGGAGGGATGTAAGGAGATCAAGCCCATAAGTCTGGATGATCTCGACTCCGAAGATGAGTACGAAGAATTTGACAGAAGAGAGGCTGTTAAACTCCCAGCTGTTGAGAAGCTGAAGATTTCAGAAGTGCAGCACGTAACCCGAAGTGGAAGGGTATATCAGCCGGCAGATCAGATGAAAGATAAAGCACCGATGAATGGGTCGGGCAGTACTTCGGCACCGGAAAGAGTCGAGAAAGAAGACTTGGTCATTTCCCAACTGAAGAAGACCCCTACACAAGCTAGTTTGTGGCATCTGCTTATGACCACCAAAGAGCATAGGGAGGCTTTAGTGAAGAAACTATCAGAAATTGAAGTCTCCCCTATAGCTTCACCAGAGGCTATGTGCTGCTTGCTAGACAAAGTCCATGTTGGAGCTTCTAATATTATTTTCTCTGAGAAAGACCTACCAGCAGAAGGAAAGGCCCACAACAAGGCTCTTTACATTAGAGCCTATATCATGGATAAGGTGATGCCGTGCGTTATGGTGGATGACGGCTCGGCTCTGAACATATGCCCACTGAAAATGTTACCATTTCTAGGCATGAATGAAGAAGTGTTGAAGAGGTCCTCGACAGTCATTCGGGCGTATGATGATTCTAAAAGAACAGTGATAGGGACCTTTGAAACAGAAGTGGAAGTTGGGCCCATCAAGTCCATGGTTGTTTTCACAGTGATCGATATCCTGGTCACATTCTCCTTATTGCTTGGAAGGCCCTGGTTCCATCCTTTGGGAGGTGTTCCTTCCACATTGCATCAGAAGATTAAATTCTCTATGAATGACAAGATTGTGACTGTTGAGGCAGACGCCCAGTCGATGGTAGCTGCAGTGGATGAAGGAGTGGTTCCTTTTGGTGGATTCCAAATTGCTGTCATTAAGGAGGAAGAAACCACAGATGCCCCTATGGTCCTTTATGAGAACTACATACCGGAGTGGCTATCCCGATATCTGTACAAGCTGAACTTTGTCCCGGGAATGGGACTCGGGATTAATTTGCAAGGTGTGCCAGAATTCAAGATCGACTCGGGAAAGTCAAAGCAGTACGGCCTTGGTTATGTAGAAGGGTCATCCGAGCAGAAGAACCTGAAAAAGGGCAAGAATGGCAGGGCCATGATGAAGCCATTTCTGAAGGCAGGAGAAAGCCTTTACAAGGGCCAAGCTGAACCGGTGCTGGTTGGAAATGTCGAGTACCCTGGCTTTGAGATCTTTGCAGATGTTGTGGATTTTGAGAAAAGCCAGGAAGAGCCAGTAGCCCCTGTAATGATGGAGGAAGCTATTGCTGAATCTGAAATTTTGAAAGGAGAATCATCTGAGGTGACAGCAGAAACCATAGAGGTGGCCGAGGGAGAAGATGAAAAGAAGACCTATGCCGAAGCTACAGAAGTGATCTCGGGAGCTTTGACTGCTGCATTAACCAAAGCTTTTGGGAAATCCAAGGAAGGATTTGGCGAAGAACTGATGGCCAAAGTGAACTTAGACTCTATGGTTGCTGAAATCACCAAGATTATGGAGAAAGCTAAGGCACAGGTGGCCGAGAAAGCTGCAGTCCCAGATGATGCTCTGGAAGGGAAGATGGAAACTGATGAAGAACAAGGCCCTCCGCCTGTGGAGGATGAAAATGATTTTGTTGTATCTATTTCTTCCATTTTCAATGTAACTGATGTACTTTATGATAAGTTCAATGCAATGAAATCCCAGTTTGCTTACTTGTGTGATGTTTATCCTGATAATTCTGTGCATGCATTTAAATCACCATCAAGCATATTTAGCATACATGACACTGCATTGCATGAAATCAATATAAGTACAGATGAAAACCCTAAAATGGTACTCATTTCACACGAGCTAAAATCCGAGGAGGAAAGAGAATTAATAAGAGTACTCCAAAAACATGTTAAAGCTTTTGCCTGGTCGTATGAAGACATGCCGGGTGTAGATACAGAAATAGCAGTGCACAAAATCCCAACGGACCCCAAGTTCAGACCGGTAAAGCAGAAGTTGAGAAGACTAAGACCGGAATGGGCTGCGCTGGTGAAAGAAGAAGTGGCCAAACAGATAAATGCCAAGTTTCTTGAAGTGGTGGAGTATACAGAATGGCTAGCCAATATTGTTCCTGTGCCTAAAAAGGATGGAAGGGTCACAGTATACGTCGACTACAGGGACTTGAACAAGGCCTACCCTAAAGACAATTTCCCACTACCTCACATTGACGTATTGGTTGATAGTGCAGCAAAAGCGGCAATGTACTCCTTCATGGATGGCTTCTCGGGATACAACCAGATTCTCATAGATGTGATCGACAAGGTGAAAACATCGTTCATCACAGAATGGGGTACTTTCTGCTACAGAGTGATGCCTTTTAGATTAAAGAACGCCGGTGCCACTTATCAGAGGGCTGCCACAACTCTGTTGCATAATATGATCCATAAAGAAGTCGAAGTGTATGTCGATGATATGCTGTTAAATCAGCAACCCGGGAGGAACACCTTGTTATCCTGGATAGATTTCTAACACGCATTGGAGAGTACAACTTACGACTTAACCCCAAGAAGTGCATATTCGGGGTCACATCAGGGAAGTTGTTGGGCCATGTAGTTAGCCAGAGGGGGATAGAAATGGACCCAGATAAAATCAAAGCCATCCAAGATATGCCAGCTCCAAAGACTGAAAAGGAGGTCAGATAGTTCCTGGGTTCCTTGCAGTATGTCAGCCACTTCATAGCCAAGCTAACTTCCACTTGTGAGCCAATCTTCAAGCTATTAAAGAAAGATCAGCCAATTGTGTGGGATGACAAGTGTCAGCTGGCATTCGAGAAGATCAAGGCTTACCTGGTAAAGCCACCAGTGTTGAGCCCTCCAATTCCAGGGAAGCCTCTGATTTTGTATTTGGCAGTTGAAGAATCCTCTATAGGGGCAATGCTTGCACAAGAACAAGATGGCAAGAAGGAATATCCTATCTATTACCTTAGCAAGAAATTGCTGGAGTATGAAACCAAGTATACACTGGTGGAAAAAACATGTGTGGCGATGATTTAGTTGACCAAGAAGCTGCGCCATTATTTCCAATCCTACAAGATACAAGCCATGGCAAAGGTGGATCTAATGAAGTACCTCTATAAAGCACCAGCATTGGTTGGGAAGTTGTCCAGGTGGTTGTTACTTTTGTCTGAATTCGACATCGAGTACATCACGAAGAAGACCATTAAAGGGCGAGCCGTGGCAGAGTTTCTGGCAAACCAGCCCCTAGAATCAGATTACACAGAGAACCGGGAATTCCCTGATGAGCAGTTAGCCATGGTGGAAGTGAAAAGATGGGTCATGTGTTTCAATGGGGCAGTGAATAGAAAAGGCGCTGGAATTGGAGTACTTATAGCAACACCAGATGGTGAGATCATTCCTTTATCCAAAAGGCTGATCTTTCCTGTAACCAACAATGGAGCAGAATATGAAGCATGCTTGTTTGGAATGGAAACTTTATTGACCTTAGGGGCAAACGATGCCTTAATTGTTGGTGACTCACTTCTAGTGATCAGGCAAGCTCAGGGTGAATGGGAGCTAAAAGAAGAAGCCTTGCGGCCTTATTTGGAGCTGCTGCAATTCAGAAAAGGTTTATTCGGCCAGTGTGAATTCATACATGTCCCCAGGGATGAGAATAAGATGGCTGATGCATTAGCTACTTTGTCCTCCATGTGGGAAAATCCAGAAGAGACACAAGCTCAACCACTGGTCATAGCCATTTCCAGGCATCCTTGCTTCGAAGTGCACGAAGTAATGGAATTATCAGTCGAAGAAAAGCCGTGGTTCTTTGACATTTACCGGTATGTTAAGGAGGGAAAGTACCCAGAAGAGGCTAGTGCTGCTGATAAGTTGACATTAAGAAAGCTAGCCAGTCAATTCAGAATCTTCGGGGACAAGTTATACAAAAGAACAGCACATGGAGTTCTTTTGAGGTGTCTAACAGAACAAGAAGCAGAAGATGTGATGCAGCAGGTACATGCAGGATCCTGTGGGACATATATGAATGGACTTGCCATGGCTAGGAAGATCATGAGACAAGGCTACTTCTGGATGACGATGCAAGCAGATTGTATAAGAAAAGTGAAGAGATGTCATGAATGTCAGATCTATGCAGACATTAGTCATCTTCCTCCACTTGAACTTCAGAATCTAGCATCTCCTTGGCCGTTTTCAGCATGGGGGATAGACATGATTGGTGAAATTCATCCAGCTGCATCTAATGGGCATAGATTCATAGTTGTGGCAGTTGATTATTTCTCCAAATGGGTTGAAGCGGAATCCTTCACTAATGTTACAGCCAAGCACATGGTCAAGTTCATCCAGAAAAATATCTTCACTCGGTATGGGATTCCTCATCACATAGTAACAGACAATGGAGTACAGTTTCAAGGGGCAACGGCTGAGCTACTTGCAGAACATGGTATTGAACATCATAAGTCCTCTCCATATAGACCACAGGCTAATGGTGCAGTGGAAGCAGCTAACAAGGCAATGAAGAAGATCTTATCAAAGATGGTAACCACTTACAGGGATTGGGCCGATAAACTACCTTATTCTCTTTGGGGTTACAGAACCAGTGTCAGAACGCCGACAGGAGAAACTCCTTATGCCTTGGTATATGGAATGGAAGCGGTGTTGCCGGTGGAAATCGAACTCAAGTCACTCAGAGTTGCCCTGGAAGCTCAATTGCCAGAGACTGAATGGGTTCAAGCTAGATATGACCAGCTGGCTGCACTAGATGAAAGGCGACTAAAGGCACTGGATCACCTGCAGATGTATCAGCGTAGAATGGCTAGAGCCTATAATCGAAATGTGAAATGCTCCAAGCGGCAATTGAAAGCAGGAGATTTGGTTCTAAAGCAACTAAGGCCTTCAAATGTTGATGTTAGGGGCAAGTTCAGACCTAACTGGGAAGGACCCTATGTGGTGAAGAAGGTGTTATCAAAAGGCGCTGTCAGCATCATGGACATGGATGGAAACGAGTTCACCAACCCGATCAACCAAGACAGGCTAAAGCTTTATCATGTATAAAAAAAAAAAAAAAAAAAAAAGAAGAGAGGTCTGCTAGGCTGAAAACTCGAAAAGAGCGGACTAGGCAAAAGTTAAGACACAAGAGAAAATAATCAGTCGGAAAATCTGAAAAGGACAACTGGTGACGGATTCTGGCTTAGTGTGGAATCTGTACCATTTAGGAACCAACTTGTTTCAAATGTACTCATTTTGACTTCATCAATAAAGTGAAGTGTTTGTTTAAATATATTTGCATGGTTATGACAAATGCACAAACAAAGTTGTCTTGCATAAACACATATTCAAAGAAAGCACTTTGCATTCAACTGATCAATATCATCGCATTATTTGACAAATGAAAATGTATTAAATACGTGCAATTTAAAATCTTTTATCGTCCTCTAAAGTCCAGTTCATCTTCCCAAACGAGCAAACAACACCATTTTAGTCAAATCTGAAAAAAAAAAAGAAGAAGCTCGCTGAGGTGAAAACCGAAAAGGCACCTCAGGCAAAAATTAGAGCGGCCCGCTAAGCTGAAAACCCATATCGGGCAGTTTAGGCAAAAGTTAGGGCATATAAAAAATGCTCGCTGAGGTGAAAACCGAAAAGGCACCTCAGGCAAAAATTAGAGCGGCCCGCTAAGCTGAAAACCCATATCGGGCAGTTTAGGCAAAAGTTAGGGCATATGAAAAGCTCGCTAAGGTGAAAACCGAAAAGGCGCCTTAGGCAAAAGTTAGAGCGGCTCGCTGGGCTGAAAACCTGATTTGGGCTACCCAGGCAAAAATTAGAGCACTTAAAAAAAAAAAAACTCAAAAACTCATAACTTCCCACGGAGCAGGAAAAAACAGAACATCCTCAGTATTCCCCGCAGAATTCGTCACATCACTCCCCAGCAGAGTTTCCCATACTATTCCCCAGCGGAGTCTACATAAAGAACACCATCAATTACTTCCCCGCAAAGTTGCCATGTTACTCCTCAGTGTAGTCTACACAAAGAACACCACAATTGTTTCCCCAGTCAAGCTGTCACACTCTTCCCCAGCGGAATCTCTACAAGGAATACTATGATCATTTCCCCAGCAGTCACCTCACTCCGTCGATAATCACCAAACAATGCCCCAAGAAAAGCAAAATCAACCAGGGGCACAACATATCTCCCCAGCGGAGGACAGAAACGTCCAATAACAGAAAATACATACATGTACATATACATCATCATGCATCCATACATTGCATATATCAATTACTTATCCCCGGCTAGTCTTCATTCTTGATCGAAGGGGCAAAAACTTTTGTTTAAAAATCTCTCGATCAAGGAATGAAGACTTGCCATTTTAAGTACAGGAATTCATCCCCAGCTCAATATCCTCAGCAAGTCAGCAGATCCGCCTCGAGTAATGTAAACTCGGTATCGGCCCAGGTCCGCTCCATTATCTCAACCTTCTCCAGCGAGTCCGCCTCGAGTAATGTAAGCTCGGCATCGGCCCAGATCCGCTCCATCATCCAAGTTCCCCGGCAGATCCGCCTCGAGTAATGTAAACTCGGTATCGGCCCAGATCAGCTTCATCTATTTCCTCAGTAAAGTTCGCCTCGGGTAACATAGACCCGGTATCGGCCAATTTCTTCATCAATTTTGCCTCGGGTAACATAGACCCGGTATCGGCCAATTTCTTCATCAATTTTGCCTCGGGTAACATGGACCCGGTACCGGCTAATCTCATCTCCAGCATCGCCTCGGATAACATAGACCCGGTATCGGCTAATCTCACCCATCATTTGCCTCGGGTAACCTAGACCCGGTATCGGCCTATCAGCATCAACTTTGCCTCGGGTAACCTAGACCCAGTATCGGCTTATTTCTTTTCCCAGTCTCGCCTCGGGTAACATAGACCCGGTATCAGCTTATCTCATCAGAGGGTTCATTCCAGTGTTCACGGCGCTTTGATTCGCGCTCTCAAATTCATCATCTCAGATATTATAAACCTGAATCTAGGTGTCGAATTTGATCACGCGAGGGGCAGCTGTAAGCGCCGGGATTTTCTTACAAAAAAAAATTCAAAAAAAAAATATATATATTCAAAAAAAAATTCAAAAAAAAAAATTTACAATGGTACGACTGTAATTATAGCCGTACGACTGTAATTTAAAAATTACAGTCGTACGACTGTATTATCGGGGTAGGTGCAGAACACCATACCCATGACATAAGAAAGAGGAGGAGAGATTTTGGGCAATTAATGCCCAGATTTTGGAGAGAAAATGGGGGAAATCATAGTAGAAAAGGAGGAAAAAAGGGAGAGAAAAGGGAGATTGTATTTCTGGTGAAAAATTTAGAGAGAGAAGGAGAAAAGAGAGAAGGAAAAGGAAGAAAGAAAAAACCACAAAAACTCATCTTTTTCCTTTTCTATTTTCTTTAATTCTCGAAATTAAGATTAAAACTTGATAGAAATCCATAGGTTAATAAGTTTACTTCTCAAACAAATTGAAATTTCGGACTAAAACAATCAGAATCCTTTGCAATTTGGATTTTTGGACATAGAGACCCCAACTTTAATTCAAGAGGAAAAGTGCGAATTCTTGTGGATTGGAGCGACGCCAGGGGTCAATTTCGACTTGGAGGGACTTCTAAAGGGTAGGCGTCCCGTTTCTCTTTAATTTTGCTTGCTTTCTGGGTGTTAATTGTGATTTTTGTGTATTTTTATCTCATTTTCTGTGTTTCTGCTCCTGGAAATCAAGAACAATCGCACGACTGTTCTTGAATTGATGAACAGTCGTACGACTGTAGTTGATTTCTAGGTGGTTTTATTTTCAGCTTATTTTAAATGAAATTTTGATGAAATCTTGCATTTTCAGCATCTACAGTCGTACGACTGTAGTTACAGTCGTACGACTGTAGTTGAGTTTCCACGACTGTAATTTACAATCGTACCACTATAGTTCTCAGAATCAGAATTTCATCTTTAAAACCCAAAAATTTCATAAAAAATCCATAAAAATCCCCAAAAATTCCCAAAAATTCCCAAAAAATCCCAAAAAATTAGAAAACCCCAAAAATCATCAAAATGAATTTTGTTGTGTGCATTACGACCATAGATTTTATTTTCTAGTAAATTGCATTTAGAACAATTCAACGACGGAGATCCAGTTCTCCTGAAAACAGGCCCATTTAACACATAAAAATGCATGTAAATCGGTAAAATTGTTTTCAAAAATGATTTTCCCACAAAACCAAAAAATACAGGGACGTTTCAAAATATTTTCCAGGTCTAACCGGGCCGGCTAGCCGAGCCAACCCGGTTATCCCCTAAATGCATGCCCCCAATTCTTGATTTCCCATTTCTGTCTATTTGAGTCCTAATTGTGGCGTGCCGTAAATTGTGCTAACCTTCTATTTTGCAGGTTTTAATTTCTTTTATTTTTATTTTTGATGTATTTTAATAGATTAAATCGTGTATTTAGGCGGTTGTAATTATTTTTAGATTTTCGTGTATTCTAGGCGATTGTATAAGTGAAGTGAGAGTTTTTATTTTTCCATTCGATTTGGTTGTAAGCCAATTAATATTTATTTCTTTTCCTTATTTTTGTATTAAATATTTTGTATGCGTGCTGTATGCCTTTTATATTCAATAAAATGGACTTTAGATTTTGAAATACCATTCGAGAACATTGGCAATATTTATTTTTAATTAGACACGAAATAAGGGACTTGTCCGGACCTGAATCTCTGGACAGTGTAGCGGCCGTTCGTCCGGTTCAGCTACATAAGAATTTCCCGGTTGAGCTGAGCCGGGTGGCGACTCCTATAATATTCATCGAGGCTTAGGTCTCGGTTCTTTTATGTATTGATTCTATTTATTTTCCAAAACGCGGATTTCCATTCATAAAAACCCCACGCGAGGGAGGGGTCCGCCCGAGATCGTGGCGCCCCATTCCGAAAGGGAGTCCCGCGTCCCGTCGAAAACGCGTCGTCCGCTCACAGGTACGTTCGGGTATGTCACTGAGCATGACAGTACTATGAATATGCAGAAGGGAAATGTCACTCAGTAGTCCACTAAGAAGATATCACCGGCCTCTTAATGAATGTAACTGATAAGAGTGTGGCCACATCTAAATAAGTTGGAACTTGTTTGCGAGCAGCGGTTCATTCGGGATCAAGTAAATGTCCGCACACAAAAGAGGGTGATCAATCCATGCCTTTGTGTTGGACACCGATATCGATGACGTGGGATATACAAGTTTAAACTATAGGGTTACGATTACAGTCGAACTGCTATCTCCGTCTTAATTGGGGGCTGCAATGGCTTGCTAGAGCCCGCCTGCAGTTTGTGGGCCATAGACCCACTGCCAACATAAAGACGGGCCCACAGGGTCGTACACATAGAATGTCTGAGTTCTAACTAATCGGATCGCCTGTATGCTTGGAGTATACTAATTGAAGAGATAAATATTAATCAATTAAATTAAAGATAAATTGGATTGGTTAATATAAATTAATTGACATATATTTATATTTATTGGGTTGGACAAAGTTGATTTTAATAAATTAACTTGTGAATAAATTTCCTGATGGAAATTTAATATATATATAGGTTTATATGTATTTGTTTCTAGTCAAATCATAAATTAATTTGTTGGGTTAATTCCAATTGGCAAATCTATTTAATTTAATTGACATGTATCTTATATAATATGGTATTATATAAATACATGCATAGAAATTAAATTAGAATTGATTAGGAATTAAACCTTATTAATTAATTAAGATTTATGGAATTATGGCATTAATTCCATTTATAGAAACAAAGTTAAATCACCCAATAAATAAATGCCATGATTTAAAGCTAATAAGGTGATTTTCCTAATGTGGAATTTCAGCCATAATAGTTTTTGGGGAAGGCTGAAATTTCGGCCATGGCTATGGAATTTTCTCTGTTCTCTTTTGATCCATCGCTATCACGGGTTGGACTCGATAGGCGTTCGTGTACGTGAGAGTGGAGGGAATCGGTTTCGGTTTCTGTAGCCATCTCTAGAAGAGATATTCTTGGTGAGAATCTAATCTCTTCTATTTCAAATTTTAAAGTTTTTAATTTCCACATCAATTGCTCCTGGGCACGGATTTGAGGAAATCACCGCATTCTTCCCCATTTAATCAGGTGATTTCCGGTGAAAAATCCCAACATGTTTCACTATCCTCCCTAGGATAGTGGGGGAGAGGCAGATGGACAGGGCTAGTAACAGTTCACATTCTGGTGAGTCTAGTTCACAAAACCCTCCTGTCCCATAGCCTTAGGTGCAGTCACAGTCGGATGATGATGGCTTTGCTCCAACTATAAAGACGGCTCCTTCTGTTGATTGGATAGTGGGCCTCCCCCAGTACATATTCGACAGCCAGCTATAGATGTTTAGCCCTACTAGTGGCTACTACTATCTGTAGATTATGCCTAACCCTGCTATGCCTGTCCACTTCGATCCAAAGTGATGCCACCCATGTAAGGATCTACACTTTTGGTTGTTAATTGCTTTCTGATTTTCTTGTGGCTCATTGCTTGTGTCTTTTATTTTTGCAATCTCCTCGGAGTTCCTTTAAGAACTATGCTTGTCTCCTTTCTATTACCCGCGGCCTGATGATCTGTGATAACATGGCGATGCACGTAGGTTTCTTTCACCTATTAAATTTATGCATATGTAGTATGATATGATTTTTGGATATGCCCTAGTCCCGAGGCATTGGACCTTATTTTTGTATTATACATTTATTGGATTTATGTATTATACTCATTTTGTGTTAATAATAAAGGCATTAATTCATTTATTATATATACCTTGTGCAATATATTAAATGAAGTATCCAATGGACATATCCATATCCATGATGACAAGTGTCATGCACTTGACAGTAGGACCATGGATAGGGTAAATGACATGACCATAAAGAGATCCGTAGTCTGTTCCAGTCATGGGAATGAATGGAACTAGAGACTATCATTAACCTGGTTGTATGGCGGTGTCTTACCGGTCATTGGACATAGGATGTCAACCAAGTTAATGGGTACATGTAAAAAGGGCATGGTACTGGATAGATCCACTAAACGAGAAATCCACATGGTATAGTATCACAAGTGATTCTTGTGTAGTACTTTTATGGATCCTTGACCTAACCATATGATGGTATTGCATGTGAGGTTGCATACTTAGGGGTACGCCTAAAGGGCCTGTAATAGGGTGCCAAGTATGGGTGCTTACGGGTATGTCACTTAGCTTGGCAATGCTATGGATATGCAAAAGGGATTTGTCACTCAGTAATCCACTAAGAAGATATCACCGGCCTCTTGATGAATGTGATTGATAAGAGTGTGGCCACACCCAAACAAGTTGGAACTTGTTTGTGAGCTTCAGTACATTCGAGATTAAGTTAATGTCCGGACACAAAAGAGGGTGATCAATCCATGCCTCTATGTTAGACATCGATATCAATGACATGGGATATATAAGTTCAAACTACAGGGTTATGATAACAGTTAGACTACCATCTCTATCTTAATTGGGGGCTGTAGTGGCTTGCTAGAGCCCAACTGTAGTCTGTGGGCTACAGGCCCACTACCAACATAAAAATGGGCCCACGGGATCGTACACATTGAGCGACTGAACACTGACTTCAAGAATCACATCTATACTTGGAGTATACACTCTGGAGAGAGAGGAATATATTAATTATATTATAAAGATCAATTAGATTGATTATAATAATAAAATTAATATTTGATTAGCTTTCTCATAATTAATTGGATAAATTATGAGATTATTTCCTGGATGGAAATATTCATATGTATAGGTTTACATATGAATTTATTTTGTGAAGATCTAATTTTAATTTAATGGATTAAATTAATTAGTCAAACCAATTTAATTTAAATGTAAATAATATGTTACTTGGTATAATATATTAAATACATGGGTAAATTAAAGTTGGGCTTGAAATTAATTTAAAGCAGATTAATTAAAATAGATTTGGGCCTGAAATAAAAGATGGAAGCCCACACAAAGGAGCAGCCAAGTGGGCCTAAATTCTCCTTGAGAATTTCGGCCACCTAGGGTTAGAATAACCCTAGGAATTTCGGCCAAGACTGCAACCAACACAATAGCCGAAATTTTGCCTCTCCTCTCTTCTCCATTGTTCTTGTTTTCCGACGCTAGCACGGGTGGTGTTCGTAAGGCGTTCGTGTATATGAATGAGGAGGGATTCTATTTTGATTCCTGTAGTCTGCATCCATCTCTTGTAGAGATATTTCGGGTAAGAGATTTATCTCTTGTAATTAAATTTTTGTTTTTCCAATTTCCATCTCAATTGCTCTTGGGCACGGATTTGAGGAAATCATTGTGTTCTTCCGCTTTAATCATATGATTTCCAGTGGCAAAATCCCAACAATGATGTGTGATGTGTAATGAATGAATGATATATGTATGTGTGCTGGATCGGCTGAAGAGGAAGAGGAACTGCACTAGCCAGCTAAAGGTGTTGTTCGCTTCTTTATAGTGGTGGAACGCCAATTTAACGTAGGTGAACCAGGTGTTCGAGAGGGATAATAGCAGCAGCATAGCAGAGAATAAGGGAGACGGCAGCAGCATAGCAGAGAATGAGGAGACGATGCAGCAGATGATGATGGTGGTGGAGACTCTTAGCCTCCTGTTGGTTTAGATAGGATTCTGATTTTTAGAACGTTGGGATTTGTTGATTTGGTTTATGGATTTTAATACATAACTGATTTGTACATTGTAGTTGATAGGATTAGCCTTAGGTTATGGATGCTTTTTAGGATAGAAATTTAGTTTATTTAGTTGGCAATTTATGGAATATTACATGGGAACATTTAGTGATGAAATGAAACAAACTTCACAGGGATTGTAAAACTCAAAGTCAATTTTTTTCATTTTTTGACTTTTGTGAGATAGGTCATACGGCCTAATTGCCTCCTCTATGGCTTAAGATATAGAGCTGTGTCACCCAAAAGATAAGTCGTACTACTTATCTTGATACAAGTTAAGCCGCACTGTTTAACTCACCTGAGCCACAACCTCTTCCATTTTTAGATTTCTTTTCTCTTCAGTTGTATTTCTATTCAGTCTTTTATCATGGACCAAATTTACTCCTGCCTTTATGCCTTAGTTTAATCTCTAACCGATCGAGAATGGGAACTTTTTTAACCCTACAGCCTGTGGAATCTTTAAGCATATCTCAAGCTTCCATTGAATCATAACTTTCTTCGGACAGCTATCAACTGTCAGGATCCATTGGATAATGTATTCTACTTTTCAAATCAAGAATTATGCCCTTTGTTCGATGAGTTCAGTGCCATTCTCAACATTCCTTTCCCTAAAAGGGCTCCGATCGCTATACCTGAGTTCACCTTTACTGACTTCCGTCCCTTGCAATGTCTACTTGACTCAAGTGTTTTCGTTATAAATTCTTTGCTTTCTACCTCAACTAATACCCATGGCTTTGATCTGTTTTCTATTCTAACCCTCTGATGCATTGTTGACAAGTCTAACCCCTGTTGGGCCCCATTAATGAGTCTACTTTGTATGGCATGTTATCTTTGTGAGACTGAGAATGGTATTTGCGGCTTTCAACTAACATCTGTTATCCCTCAAATGGTGGAAGGTGTCTTCCCAGTAGCCTTGATATTAGCTGAAACATTGATTCACTTGGATTCCGTCCGCTCTGATCCACCGTTGAAGTTGGTGGTAGCATAGTGCTTCTCTAGGTATTCTTCTTTCTCTCTCTCTCTCTCTCTACGTTCATTAATTATTTTTTACTTACAAGTTTGGCTAACGGAAAAGCTGAGTTTGATTAAGATTCCTCTGAACATATCCAAATACAATCCGACTACATTCGGTCATAGAGGGCTCACCATGCCTAATTTCCATACCCATTTGATAAACGATTGGGTCAACAAGCTTAAAAGTCACACAGAATATAAAATCAACTGCCACTGGTGGAAAATTTCCTTAGTGGCCACAAATATGTGGGCAGGTGGGATTCAGCTTTTAGATTTAACTCTAGTTATCTCCTATTCTCCTTCTCCACTGCGTCGCCAGTATGTATTGTGTTAGTCCATTCTATTTTCACTATCTACACCATTTATACTAACTAGTGTCTGGCTCATGTTCTGTCTAAGTGGGCTAATAAACGGAATTACAAATCCATATGCTACAATACTACCACTCTAGTGGAGACTAATGTCACATATCAGGTATAGCTTGCAATAATTAAAAGCCTACTTACTCATGCAAAAAGAGAGCAAAAGACCCTCATTTGGATAAACTCAAGTCCAAGTGAATCTTGTGGCGCTAAGTGATATGGAATTAGAAGTTTAGGGAGTGAGAGATTTTGTTACAAACATTGGTTCTGCTTTTAATTTGTTAAGACATTGTTACTTGTATAATAAGCTCAATGCAAGTGCCTTCTATGTTAGACATTTAGACATTTTTTTTATACATTGCATTGTTGCCAAAATGACATATTTAGACAAACATTACACTTTATTAATGAACTTAAGTTAAGTATATATGTGTTGTCCATAAAATGGTATACATTTCACTGCCGAACCCTGCTCGTCACCAGCCGTCTTTTGCAAATTTTCCAGGTGATCATTTCCTTTGTTGTCTTTACTTTTGCCTAGGCTATCCTTTTCGAGTTTTCAACCTAGCAGACTTTTTTCTACACATGGTAGAGCGATCTTGATTAATCAGGTTTGTGAATTCATTTCCATATCCATAATTTTACACCTCCCTTTGATAACACTTTCTTGACAAATATGGGCCTTCCTAATGCGGCCTAAACTTTGCCCGCATATCTATATTGGTAGGCCTTAGTTGTTTCAAAACCAAGTCCCCTGCTTTCAACGGCTTCCTAGGATGATAGACCCTTTGATTATAGGCTCTTGCCATTCTGTTCTGGTACATCTGTAGGTGGTCTAGAGCTCTTAGCCCCTTTTCGTTAATCTCTTTTAATTAATCATATCTAGCCTGAACCTTTGTCACAATCGTGACATGCACTCAAAAGTAGTTATTTGATCTTATCCATTCGGAACTTTACCACCACTATGAAAGGACACAACTCTTTATGAAAAGACACAACTCCTCATGAAAAGATACAACTTTCCAAGAAGAACCAATAGTATTCAAGAGACATAATCTTTCACAAAGAGACACAACCATTCATTGAATCATCACAACTTTACAAAAAGACACAACCATTCAATGAATCAACATAATCTTTCACAAAGAGACACAATGCTTTAATGCTTATAAATAGAGAAGGAACTTCATATTACAGGGTGTGCCCCCAATGGGACACCAAAGGGAGGAAAAATCGGGAAATGGAAGATACTTGTTGTATATAAAGTTAGAAAAATAGAGTGTCTAGAGAGTTCAAGTGTTGTTATAATATTTAGTATACGTAAAGGGGAGCCTAATGCCAAGGTCCTTTTGAATCAAGTATTGTCACTGTATAGAGCAAAGATACCCCCGAGGTTGCAATATACCTATAGGTGTGAGGGAGTGTTTCCCATGTGATAGACGGGAATACTATCGCTTTCTTAAGTTTATTCTTATGCTTTTCCTTTATGAAAGCGTCACACTTGTATTTGTATTGAATATTTACGAGATCAATATTGATAAGTTTTCTTATATCTTACTCTTCATTGCATGACTAACGCCAAGTATGTTTTGATTTCTTGTTTTACATTGCATGACTAATGCTAAGTATGTATTGTGATTCATAATAAGATATAGAGAAGTTCACATTTTACTTTGTCTTGGTTAGTTACTAAGATAGAATAAATTATGATGTCTGATTGTTTTGCTTCACTTTGTTAAATTAATTGGAGATCATCTTAATATAGCTTGGCCATTGTGTATTAAGACCTTTAGTTATTTTGGCAAAGGTATTCGATAATTTGTCTATGAGTTATTGAATAAAATCTATTTCTAGACATGCCCGTTGAAATAGAATTAATCTGACATACTCTTATCATAGGGATTGAATAGATAATTAATGCATGTGCAACGAATATCTAAGATAAAATGCTTGTATATTTATGTGACTAGATATTAAACAACCACTCAACTCATAACTAGTACTTAAATTGATTTAATTTGCCCATTTCTCCATATCACTTTATAATTCGATACTCTATATACGTAAAGAAAAACAAACTAAAGTGTACATACATATTCCTCGTGGGATCGATATCTTTTATTACTACGTTGCGATTCGTATACTTGTGAGCACTAATCTCTGAATGAAATTATTATTAAAGTTACTATTAAAATTATTATCAAAAGCTAAGTAAGAGATTTTTACTAAAAGAGCAACAGCTTCCAAGGCTTTTTTAGTGACTTAACTTCATCTTCTATTGGCAATACTGCTTCTATACCTTACACAAGGGAGTAAGGTGTCTCCCCTTTAGGCATTCTTACACTAGTCCAATAACCCCACAATACAAATGGTAACTTGTCTGTCTAGTCTCTATACGTGGCAACTAATATCTTTTTCAAGGACTTGTTTGCTACTTCTACTCCTCCGTTCACTTGCAGTCTATATGGGGAGGACTTATGATGTTCAATTCTATGCACCGCTAACAACTCTATCATCTCTCCTTGAAATTGAACCATGTTATCCATCATAGCATGGTATAAAATCTCATATCTGGAGAAAATATTCCTTTTTATGAACCCGACCATCTTCTTTGCGCTTATAGTGGTAAATGATTCAGCCTTTACCTATTTGGAGAAATAGTCCACAGCTACTAGTATAAACTTATGGCCGTTGGAAGTAGACTGGCGGATCTCACTAATCATATCTATCCCCTAAGTTGAAAATGGCCAAGGACAAGTCAGACTTTATAATTCCATCAATGGTAAGTGATTAATGTCTTCATATATCTGGCATTCATGGTATCTCCTTACTTCTTCTACACAATTCTATCTGCATCATGGACTAGAAATACCCCTGCCTCATGATCTTCCTTGCTAAGGCCATGCCATTCACGTGAGGTCCATAAGCTCCTGAATGAATATATCTCATTACTAACTTCACTTCAGGTTCTGCCAAAGATTTTAACAAAACTCCATTGGTCTTCCTTTTGAACAAGTCATTCTCAAAAAATTCAGTACTAACCAGCCAATCTCTTTAATGAAAGCCTATCGATCTCAATAGCCCCTTTTGGATATCGCCCTTCTTTGATATACTAGTAAATATCATAGTACCACGGTTTTACGTTATTGTTAATATTGCATCCTCTTTATCATGGTGATAGGATATGTGGGATAATGCCACAACTTCTGGCTGCATTAGTAACTGTTCCGGTTCTTTCCATATAGATGATAACATGGCCAGTGCATCTCTCATCTGATTCTCCTCTCTTGCCACATGCCTAAATTCACACTGCTCGAATAACCCTTTCTAATGCTGTAGTAGGTCCTAGTATGGTTTCAGTGATTCTTCTCTCACTTCCCATTCCCCTTGTGCTTACCGGATAACCAGAGAGAATCCTCGATAATCAACACCTCATTTGCACCAAGCGTCAAGAGAGCCTTAATTCTAAACAAATAAGCCTCGTACTCTGCTCCATTGTTGGTTATCGAGAACTCAAGCTGCTTAGACAATAGAATAAGTTCTCTTTTGGGTGTGGTGATGATTACTCCTATTCTGGCACCTTTCTTGGTAACTGCACCATCGAAGAACATTACCCACCTTTTCACTTCTACCATGGCTCACTGTTCATTTGGGAACTCCAAGTTCCATGTATGGTCATATTCCAGCGGCAGATTGGCTAAAAATTCAGCCACTATTAGGCTCTTAATGACTTTCTTGGTGACATATTCAACATCAAATTCCAACAACAATAATAACTATCGAGATAGATTTTCGACTAAAGATGGAGCTTTATAGAGATACTTCATTGGGTCTACTTTTGCTACTTCCTGTACCGTATATGACTGAAAGTAATGTCATAGTTTCCTTGTCAGCTAAACCATTGCAGTGTAGGTTTTTTCCACTGGCATGTACCTAGCTCCATGATCAAGCAACTTCCTGCTTAGATAGTAAATGGGATACTCCTTTCTTGCATCTTGTTCCTGAGCTAACATTGCTCCAACTGATGAATCTTTTATTGCTAAATACAAAATCAATGGTCTATCCAGTACTGGTAGGCTCAAAATAGGAGGATTTAATAAATAAGCCTTGATCTTTTCAAATGCATGCTGACATCAATCATCCCACACCACTGGCTGATCCTTCTTTAAAAGCTTGAAAATCGGCTCATAAACTGAGGTTAATTTGGCTATAAATCAGCTAGCATACTGTAGTAAACCTAGAAACGAGCGCACTGCCTTTTGTCATAGGAACTGGCATTTCCCTTATTGCCTTGATCTTATCCAGGTCCATTTCTATCACTTTTTAGCTAATGACATGCCCTAACAACTTTCCCGATATAACTCCGAACACACACTTCTTTAGATTAAGCCAGAGGTTATATTCCTCAATGCGCGTTAATAATCTACCCAGAATACGGGGTGCTCTTCTTGGGTCATTGATTTGATTAGCATATCATTGACATATACCTCAACTTCTTCATGGATCATGTCATGTAACAGTGCCATCACAGCCCTCTGATATGTTGCTTCTATGTTCTTCAGTCCAAAGGGCATAACTCGGTAACAGAACGTATCCCATTCTATAATAAAAGCAGTCTTGACTTTATCAATCAAATTCATCAAGATATGATTGTACCCTGAGAATCCATCCATAAAAGAGTACATCACCACCTTTGCTACATTGTCGATGAGTACATCAATGTGAGGGAGTGGAAAATTGTCCTTTGGTGAAGCTGTATTCAGATCCCGGTAGTCCACACAAACCTTAACCCATCCATCCTTCTTTGGAACTAAAATAATATTTCCTAGCCAGTCCGTGTATGTCATCGCTTTGAGAAACTTTGCCTCTATCTGTTTGGCCACTTTCTCTTTCACTAATTGTGCCCATTCTGGTCTTAACCTCATTAATTTCTATTTTATTAGAGGAAACTTGGGATCTGTCGAAATTTTATGCTTTTCTATTTCCCTGTCAACTCCCAGCATGTCCTTATATAACCATGCAAATGCTCTAACATGTGCTTTTAATACTCTTGTCAGCTCTCTCTTCTTCGAGCTTGAGGTCTCAGAAATTTATACCATTTTGGGCTTCTCAATTGTACCTAAATTAATTTCATGCAATGTAGTGTCATGGATGCTAAATATGCCTAACGAAGACTTGCATGCATACACAGACCCATCAATATAAACATCGCACAAGTAAGCAAACTGAGTATTCATTGAATTAAACTTGTTGTAGAGTTCATTGTCTACATTCACAACGGAATAAACATAACAACAAAATCTTCATCACCCTCTACATGTAGAAAGCCTTTTGTTCCCATTTCCTTAGCATCAATCTTCAGCATGCTTTCTAGATCAGCCATTATCTCTGCCTTATGCTCCTTACTAAGCTTGGATTCCAAGTCTTCTACCATTTGAATCTTAGCCCTTTCTATGATCTCTGTAATCTTAGCACTGATTGAATCTAGTTTCTTACTACCTTATTGCCCCTAATGACTGCATTCTCCTTTTCTGTACATAGCCTTATTCAAGGCAACTATTAGTGCCTTAATGACCACACTAGTTGCCTCTGTACTTACATTTGGCTTGGTTACTTTCTCTGTTCTCTTTCCCTTAGCATATTTAGATGGAAACGCTTCAAACTTGCATTCCTTGAAACTAGCTTCGCTACTGTGCCACTTACTTCTCATTTATCGACACGATTATCAATGACCCTGGACTATAGCAGATCTTCTGACTCTTTTTTAGTTTGATCCATACGGTAGGTGATCCCTTTCTTTACAGCCTCAGCACTAGGATTACTCTCAATTCCCTTATCTATAGACTGTGGCAACACTATAGGCTTAGGCTTCAAAGGTGCAACTAGCTCATCATGGCTACTCTAAAAGTCTACCACATCATAAAGATTTTCAAATCCTAGCTTTGTCACACCACCTACTGCCACTGGTTCAAGCTATCTTTGATATAACGTCAGCCATAATGAACAGCTTGACAAGGTCTCTACCATTCTTTCCTTTCCTAGGCTTCTTGGCTATCTTCCTATCATATCCCAATCCATAGCGGTGAGAATTTTCGACATTGATGTTAAATTTCGGGACTCCTTACAACTTGGCTCCTAGACCCATTCCTGGCATAAACTTGTGCTTATACATATACTTCAAAATCCATTCTAGGACATAATTCTCATATATTACCATAGGAGCATCCGTTTCTTCGCCCTCAACCACTGTCACTTAGGAATTCTGACTGGCTGTTTCTGCTATTTTAATTAACTGATCACTAACACTACTTTCTGATTCTGATGTTGACTGACCACTATTTTTTTTATCAGACTTGAACTACTTTGTTATTATCAGTACACTGTAGTCATCCACTGTTACCTTGACTGTCTTAGCTTCTGTATGCTGATCTGACCCAAACTCTGTACCCCTTTCTACTTTTGTATCAACCTCTACTACTGGCTCGCTAACTCTTTCTATTGAAAATATGCTTTCAAAGTTGCTGCTACTACGACGGCTACTGCTAGTATTTCCCTCAGGTCTTTGTGTTCTAATCTAAACTGAGGCCTTTTCTACTACTTGACTGTAACAACAAATTTTAAGGGACTCATGTGCGATGAATGATGGACCATCGTGTAGAATATGGGATGGTATATATGAATGATATGTAGTGTATGCTGACTGATGCTATGTTATGATGAATGATTGGACCGTTTTACCTACATCTGCTATAATTATCAAGTAAGATGTTATGCAGCACACACTTGTGTGGGTGGAATGGCAACCGCTGAAGAAGCCATGAATGAGAGCGAGGCATTCTCATAGAAGAATTTTATACATATAGGATCAGCATAAGTTTTATGTCAAACGGACAGAGGACTTGTAAGCATCCACAAATTGGAGCAAGATAATACTTGTGAAAGAATCGTTACAATGGGAGAAGGTACACGATTTTGGACCATGAAAAATATGGCACCCATGGTGTCCACGAGTCGAAGCAAGACAACGCTTGTGAAAGGGTACTTCCTATGAACTACATGACAAATAGGCTTTATCAAACATGATTTCAATAGTGCAACCACATTTAATAGTGTGACTGCTGCAAAGGTTTAAAATGACGCATTTACTGCATGGGTTCAAAATAAGAGTTTGATATGCAATCACTGCACGGGTTAAAAATAAGGGTTTAAAACGATGCATAAACTGCATAATAAAAAAATAAGGGTTTCATAGTGAAGCCACTACACTGATTTAAAATAAGGGTTTAAAATGATGCATTTACTGCATGAGTTCAAAATAAGGTTTTGATAGTGCAACCACCGTGCTGGTTTAAAATAAGGGTTTGAAATAAGGATTCATAACAGAGCATTCATTACAAGATTTCGAAATAAAGGTTTGGTAGTGCAACCACTGCACGAATTTAAAATAAAGTTTGAAATAAGGGTTCAAAATGAGGGTTTAAAAATAGTGCATTCACTGCAATATTTAGAAATAAGGGTATAATAGTGCAACGACTACACGAGTTTAAAATGAGGGTTTAATAGTGCAGCCACTGCACGGGTTTACAATAAGGGTTCAAAATGAGGGTTTAAAACAACGCATTTACTACAAGATTTCAAAATAAAGGTTTAATAGTGCAACCATTCCACAGTTTAGAATAAGGATTTAACATAATGCATACACTGCACGAGTTTGAAATAAGGGTTTGATGCAAAAAGGATTTGTCGGCACTTATGTGCCTATGCAAGATAATACGGGGACTTGTTAAAATGATAATGCTTGGATATGGATACTTTTGATATGCTTTATGTCACACGAATAAAAGATGGCTGCACAAAGGGATTAGTCGTGTATGCATGGCACACATTATGTTTTATGTAATGGGATAAAGAAAACAAATCCTGCACATCAAGCAACCACTTTAGCATAAGCATAAGTATGCACACCACTTCTAACCTTATGTTATGCACACCCTTTTAACCTTATGTCTCCACGATTGGTCAATTCAAAATGTCCTAGATTGTTAGGTCTCTTTGTCATCATCCGAGGATAACAAAGGCCTCTCTTGAAAATGTAATTTTGAAGTTTTAAATACCCTATTAGGAAATTCTAAGGTTTTCTATATGAGTTCAGGTTATTATGAGCAGACGACGTTTTCGACGGAACGCGGACTCCCTTTTGGAAGGGCGCCACGATCTCGAGCGAACCCCTCCCTCGCGTGGGGTTTTTAGAATGGAAATTCGTTTTTAGAAAACTAGATTATTTCATAAAAGAATCGAGAACTAATTCTCGATGAATAGTGTAGGAGTTGCCACCCGGCTCAGCTCAACCGGGAAATTTTAGTGTAGCTGAACCGGACAAACGGCTGCCACACTATCTAGAGATCTAGGTCTGGAAAAGTCCCCTATTTCGTGTCTAATCGAAATAAAAATTGGCCAATGTTCGAGTATGGTCAATTTTATTGCATCAAATTAAGCATACAACGCGCACACACATATAATAAAAACAGAAGTAAACTAGTAAATAATTAAATGGCTTACAACCTAATCGAACAAAAATAAAAACTCTCAACCTCACTTTTACAACCGCCTAAAATACATAAGAATCTAAAAATTTACAATCGCCTAAAATACATGGATTAATCTATTAAATTACATCAAAAATAAAAATAAAAGAAATTAAAAGCTGCAAAACAGAGGGTTAGCACAATATACGGCACACCACAAATAGGACTCAAACACGACAGAATTGGGAAATTAGAATTCGGGAACATACATTTAGGGGGATAACCGGGTCGGCCCGGCTAGCCGGCCCGTTTAGACCTGGAAAACATTTTTAAAACGTCCCGGTATTTTGGTTTTGTGAGAAAATCATTTTGAAAACAATTTATTTTCCGGTTTAATTTAATTTAGCATGTGTGGTGGGTCGGTTTTCGGGAGAATCGAGTCTCCGTCGTGGCATTGTTCTAAATGCAATAATATTGAAAATTAAATCTAAGGTCGTGAATGCACACAACAAAATTCATTTTGATGATTTTCTAAATTTCTGAATTTTTATGGATTTTTAGGAATTTTTCTGGATTAAAATGGAAATTCTGCTTCTGGACTAGCATTACAGTCGTGCAACTGTAAATCGCCCAGGTACAGGATTTCGCCAAAATTATTCAAAATAAAAGCAAAAGTTGGAGGGAAATCAAGAATACTCATTCGACTGTAATTACAGTGGTATGACTGTTCTTCAATTCAAGAACGGTCGTACGATTGTTCTTGATTTCCAGAAATAGAATGCGAGAAAAATGAACTTTTATGCACCAAAACACACCAAATGACCCAGAAAGCAAAAGAAAAAGAGGGTTTGAAGTGTATTTACCTCTTTGGCGCTAATCCACCATAGGAATGACCCCTGGCAATGCACCAATCCATTTCAAATTGCTCTTTTCCCTTTGAGTTGAGTTTTAAAGAGTTAGGTCCAAAATCTCCAAAATGTCAAGGATTCTTAAGGTTTTTAGTCCGAAATTGATTAAGTTTTGAGAGTCATATTATTAACCTAGGATTTCTAATAGATTTTTAATCCAAACACTTGAGAATTAAAAAGAAAAAGAAGAGAAAAAGAGACTTGAGGTTGAGATATCCTTTTTCTTCAATTCCCTCTCTAAAACTCTCTCTAATTTCTTTTTTTTTTTTTTTGCCCAAAAGTCCGCCTTCTCTCTTCTTGTCTTCCTTTTATCTGCTGATTTCTTGCTACAAAGGGTGGGCAATTAATACCCCTCTTGTTTCCTCATTTTCCTGCTCCAGGCTGTTGTACCTGCCCCGAGATTACAGTCGTATGACTGTAACTACAGTCGCACGAATGTAATTACAGTCGTGTGACACGTACTTTTTTTTTAAGGATGGAAACATTCCGGCGCTTACATCTGCCCCTCGTGTGATCAAATTCGACACCCGGATTCAGGTTTAAAATACCTAAGATGATGAATTTGAGAGCGCAAATCAAAGCGCCGCAAACACAAGAAAGAACCCACAGTTGAAATAAGTCGATACCGGGTCTAGGTTACCCAAGGCGAAGCTGGGGAAGAAATAAGCCGATACCGGGTCTAGGTTACCCGAGGCAAAGGAAGATGAAAGGCGAATTGGCCGATACCGGATTTAGGCTAGCCAAGGCAAAGAAGGTGAAAAGCGGATTGGCCGATACCGGGTCTAGATTACCCGAAGCAAAGGAAGATGAAAGGCAGATTGGCCGATACCGGGTTTAGGTTACCTGAGCCAAAGGAAGGTGGAATGCGGATTGGCCGATACCGGGTCTATGTTACCCCGAGGCTAAGAAGGTGATGAAATAAGCCGATACCGGGTTTAGGTTACCCGAGGCAAAGAAGGTGATGAAATAAGCTGATACTGGGTTTAGGTTACCCGAGGCAAAGAAGGTGATGAAATAAGCCAATACTGGGTTTAGGTTACCCGAGGCAAAGAAGGTGAAATGCGGATGAGCTGATACCGGGTTTAGGTTACCCGAGGCAAAGGAAGGTGAAAGGCGGATTGGACGATACTGGGTTTAGGTTACCCGAGACAAAGGGGCGGAGATCTGGAATGAAGCTGATCTAGACCGATGCTGGGTTTATGTTACCCGAGGTGGATTTGCTGGGGATGTGGAGCTGGAGTTGATCTGGGCCGATACCGGGTTTACATTACTCAAGGAGGATCTACTGGAGACTTGAAGATGGAGCCGATCTGGGTCGATACCGGGTTTATATTACCCGAGGCGAATCTGCTGGAGATGTGAAACTGTGGATGATAAGTTCCTACATTTGAAATGGCAAGTCTTCATTCCTTGATCGAGAGATTTTGAACAAAAATTTTTGCCCCTTCGATCAAGAATGAAGACTGGCTGGGGATGAATGATTTGTGTATGCTATGTATGCATGCATAACGATGTATATGCACATGGAGATTATGTGATGCATTTCTCATTGTTTGTACAAGATTGATATTTCTCCTTTCTGCTGGGGAAGATATGTTTTGCTCCTGGCTGGTGGAAGACATTCTTCACATAAGACTTCCCCTTGTTGAAGATATATGAGGACTGCTGGGGATATAAGATAATTGCTAAGAATGCGTGACGATGCTGGGGAAAAGGATCATAGTATCCTTTGTAAATGTTCTGCTGGGGAGTTGTGGAGAATCCTGCCGGGGAGATGATGGAAAGACTTTGCTTCCCATCCCTGTAATTTATGAATCTGGAAGTGCTCTAAATTTTGCTCGGGTTGCCCAATGCGGGTTTTCAGCCCAGCAAGCTGCTCTAATTTTTTCCTGGGGCTCCTTTTGGTTCCCCCCCCCAACGAGCTGTTCTAATTTTTACCTGGGGAGCCTTTTCGGTTTTCACTCTAGCGAGCTTTTTTTTTCGAAGTAAAGACCGATTAAAACAGCAAGTTATTGGACAATCACTGTCGCTCTTCAGAAAACTGAATTAGATTTGGAGGATGACAAAGGGATTTCAGATTGTATGTATTTAGTACATTTCCATTTATTAAATAACGTGATATGCTTGACCAGTTAAATGCAAAGCGCTTTCCTTAAGTGGATGTTTAAGCAAGATAACTTTGTTTATGCATTTCGTCATAACCATGCAAGTATATTTAAACAAACATTTCACTTTATTGATGAAATCAAAATGAATACATTTGAAAAGATTAATTCCTCGGATGGTATACATTCCACACAGAGCCAGAATCCGTCACCAGTCGTCCCTTCCTGATTTTCCGACTGATCATTTTCTCTCGTGTCTTAATTTTTGCCTAGGCCACTCTTTTGAGTTTTCAGCCTAGCAGACCTTTTTTTAATTATACATGATAAAGCTTTAAGCGGTCTTGGTTGACAAGATTTGTGAACTCATTTCCATCTATGTCCATGATGCTAACACCGCCTTTTGATAGCACTTTCTTCACAACATAGGGCCCTTCCCAGTTGTGTCTGAACTTTCCTCGAACATCAACATTTGAAGGCCTTAATTGCTTCAGAACCAAGTCTCCTGCTTTCAATTGTCGCCTGGGGTACTTTACATTGCGATTATAGGCCTTGGCCATTCTGCATTGGTACATCTGTAGATGATCCAGTGCTTTAACCGCTTTTCATCTAACACTGCCAATTGCTTGTATCTGGCTTGAACCTATTCAGTTTCTGGCAATTGAGCTTCCAAGGCAACTCTGAGTGACCTGAGCTCTATTTCTATTGGTAATACTGCTTCCATACCATATACCAAGGCATAAGGAGTTTCACCTGTCGGTGTTCTAACACTGGTTCTGTAACCCGAAAGAGCATATGGGAGTTTGTCAGCCCAATCTCTGTAAGTAGTTACCATTTTCGATAATATTTTCTTTATCGCCTTATTAGCTGCACCTACTACACCATTAGCTTGGGGTCTATATGGAGAAGACTTATATTGCTCAATGCCATGTTCTGTAAGCAGCTCAGTCATTGCCCCTTGAAACTGCACTCCGTTGACAGTTACTATGTGATGGGGAATCCCATATCGAGTAAAGATGTTCTTCTAAATGAACTTGACCATCTGCTTGGCTGTTACATTGGCAAAGGATTCTGCCTCCACCTATTTTAAGAAGTAGTCAACTACCACAAATATGAATCTGTGCCCATTAGAAGCTGCTGGATGAATTTCTCTGATCATGTCAATCCCCCACACTGAGAACGGCCAAGGAGATGCTAGGTTCTGTAGCTCAAGTGGCGGCAAATGACTGATGTCTGTATAGATCTGACACTCATGACATCTCTTTACTTTCCTTATACAATCAGCCTGCATAGTCAACCAGAAGTACCCTTGTCTCATTATCTTCTTGGCCATAGAGAGTCCATTCATATGTAGGCCACAAGACCCCGCATGCACCTGCTGCATCACTATTTCTGCCTCCTGTTTTGTTAGACATCTTAGGAGAACTCCATTTGTTGTTCTCTTGTATAGCTTATCTTCAAGAATTCTGAATTAACTGGCTAGCTTTCTTAATGACACCTTATCAGTAGCACTAGCTCCTTCTGGATATTTTCCTTCCTTCACATACTGGTAGATGTCAAAGAACCATGGATTTTCTTCAGCTGTTAATTCCATCACTTCGTGCACCTCAAAACAAGGTCATTTGGAAGTTGCTATAACCAGGGGCTGTACTTGAGTTTCTTCTGGATTCTCCCACATAGAAGACAGTGTTGCTAGTGCATCAGCCATTTTGTTCTCATCCCTGGGGACATGTCTGAATTCATATTGGCCAAATAACTCTTTTCTAAATTATAGCAGCTCCAAGTAAGGCCGTAAGGCTTCTTCTTTCAGCTCCCATTCGCCCTCAGCTTGCCTAATCACTAAAAGTGAATCTCCAACAATCAAGATGTCATTTGCCCCTAATATCAATAGGGCTTCCATTCCAAACAGACATGACTCATATTCTGCTCCGTTATTTGTTATGGGAAAATTCAACCTCTTTGATAAAGGAATGATTTCACTGTCCGGTGTTGCTATTAGCACCCCAATTCCAGCACCCTGTCTGTTCACTGCTCCATCGAAGCACATAGCCCATCTTTTTATTTCAACCATCGCTAACTGTTCATCTGGAAACTCCAAATTTTCTGTGTAATCCGATTCCAGTGGCTGATTTGCTAGAAATTCCGCTATGGCTCACCCTTTGATTGTTTTCTTAATGATGTACTCGATGTCGAACTCAGATAAGAGTAATAGCCACCTAGACAACTTCCCAACCAATACTGGTGCTTTATAAAGATACTTCATTGGATCCACTTTGGCAACTGCTTTTATCTTGTATGACTGGAAGTAATGGTGCAGCTTCTTAGTCAGCTAGATCATTTCCACACATGTCTTCTCCACTAGTGTGTACTTGGTTTCATATTCCAGCAGCTTCTTACTGAGGTAGTAGATAGGGTGCTCCTTTCTGTCATCCTATTCCTATGCCAACATTGCCCCTACAGAGGAATCTTCAATGGCCAAGTACAAAATCAGAGGCTTCCCTGGAATTGGTGGGCTCAGGACTGGTGGATTTACCAGATAAGCCTTGATCTTCTCAAATGCCAGCTGACATCTGTCATCCCATACAATCGGCTGATCTTTCTTCAGCAGCTTGAAAATTGGCTCACAAGTGGAAGTTAGCCGTGATATGAAGCGACTGACGTATTGTAAGGAGCCCAAGAATGAGCGGACTTCCTTTTCTATCTTTGGAGATGGCATATCTTGAATGGCCCTGATCTTATCTGGGTCCATTTCTATTCCCCTCTGGCTGACTACATGACCCAACAGCTTCCCTGATGTGACTCCAAATATGCACTTCTTGGGGTTAAGTCGCAAGTTGTATTCTCCAATGCATGTAAGGAATCTATCCAGGATAATAGGATGTTCCTCCCGGGTAATTGATTTAACAAGCATATCATCGATATAGACTTCGACTTCTTTATGGATCATGTCATGCAGCAAAGTTATGACGGCCCTTTGGTAAGTGGCTCCAGCATTCTTCAATCCGAAAGGCATTACTCTGTAGCAGAAAGTACCCCACTCTGTGATGAACGAGGTCTTCACCTTATCAATCACATCTATCAGGATCTGGTTATACCCCGAAAAGCCATCCATAAAGGAATACATTGCTGCTTTTGCTGCACTGTCAACCAGGACATCAATGTGAGGCAGCAAAAAATTATCTTTTAGGCATGCTTTATTCAAGTCCCTGTAGTCGACGCATACTCTGACCCTACCATCTTTCTTGGGTACCGGGACAATATTGGCTAGCCATTCTATATACTCCACCACTTCGAGGAATTTGGCGTCTATCTGCTTAGCCTCTTCTTCTTTCACCAACATAGCCCATTCTGGTCTTAATCTTCTCAATTTCTGCTTTACCGGCCTGAACTTAGGGTCCATTGGGATCTTGTGCATTGCTATCTCTGTGTCTACACCCGGCATGTCTTCATATGACCAAGCGAAAGCTTTAACATGTTTTTGCAATAGTCTTATTAATTCTCTCTCTTCTTCGGGTTGTAGTTCATGAGAAATGAATACCATTTTGGGGTTTTCATTTGTACTTATATTGATTTCATGCAATGCAGTGTCATGTATGCTAAATATGCTTGATGGTGATTCAAATGCATGCATGAAATTATCAGGATAAACATCACATAAGTAAGCAAACTGAGATTTTATTGCATTAAACTTATCATAAAGTACATCGTTTATATTGAAAATGGAAGAAACAAATACAACAAAATCATTTTCATCCTCTACAGGCAGAGGGCCTTATACTTCTTCAGCTTCCACTTTCATCTTCAGATCATCGTTCAAGTCTGCAGCCAGCTTGGCCTCTTTTTTAGCAGCAACAGTGATGTCTTCACTTTCAGCCATCTGCACCTTGGCCTTTTCCATGATTTTAGCTATCTCAGTAACCACAGAATCCAAGTTTACCTTGGCCATCAGCTCCTCACTGAATCCTTCCTTGGACTTCTGTGAGCGGACGACCTTTTTTGGAACGCGCGGTGAAGGGAGAACCGAAGATTTTCTTTTTTGAGGTGTGTGATGATGTGGTTTCAAAATGGGTCTTTAATCTTTCTTAGGAAAATCTTTCATTTTATTGGAAAAACTCTTTTGTAGAAAACTTAATTGCAAGTGTGAATTTTGGAAAAATAGGTTTTTAGAAAATCCTAATTTGAACTTAAAGATCTCGAAACCTAAATTTCAAAATTAGATACAGAGTCGCCACCCAGATCAGCTCATCCGGGAAATTCCGGTACAACTCCCAACCAAGTGTAGACGCGGTACCTAATTCAGAGATTCAAGGTTTGGGCAAGAAATCTACTAATCCTTACTTATTTTCAATTATTATTTCATAATGTAATGTTGCATTCACTTAATTCCACTCATTTTATCTTCTTTTAATTATTAATCGATGCTCATGCAAATGACATAAATATAAATACTAAAATAAAGTGCGGAAAAGTAAATTAGAGGCCAGATTATACAACCCAAGAAAAAAGAAAACTCTCATCCTCGCCATTTACAACCACCTACTATACACGATAATCTAAGAAATTACAATCGCCTCATTACATGAGATAATCTATCAAGTACATTAAAAATGAAAAATAACAAAAATAAAATCTGCATCCAAATACAGTTAGCACAAATAATCAAGGCATACAAAAGACTCAAATAGGACAGAATAGGGATTTGTAGGAGCGGGATCATGCATAGGGGGATAACCGGGTCGACCCGACCAGTCGGACCGATTAGACCTGGAAAACGGTTTTTTGAAACGCCCTGTAGGTTTTGTGGGTGAAAAACCAATTTTGAAAATGGTTTGGCTCATTTACATGCATTTTTCCAACTTTAGTGGGCCGGATATCCCGGGACCCGGGGGTCCCGTTCGTGTGTGGGCCTAAATTAAACATTCATCTAGGGTCCAAAAAGAACGTAAACACGTCAAAATTCATTTTTTGAATAGGAAAAGGGTGCAAAATTACAAGTTTGGGGCCCAACAGGGTAAAACTGTAATTCTGCCTCAACTACAGTCGCGCGACTGTAGCTTATAGTCGCGCGGCTATAATGCTCCAGAATTGATTCCAATGTTCTTTTTTTTCGTTTTTGAAAACCTCTTTGCAAATTTAATGATTTTGGGGGGTCTGGGATTTCTGGAAATACTCTAAAATCAATAAAATGGATTCAAAATGGATCGAATAAAATCCGGAAATCCCTAATCCCTCAAAATCATCAAACTTTAAATTACATCCATCAATCAAAAATCAGAAAACCAGGAATCCAAGCATATAGGGATGTAATTGGGCCGATAATAAACAAAAAGAACACATTTAATCGAAAAACGGAAGCGTTATCGGCCGATTTTAGGGCATTCGGAGCTTCTGTCCCAGAGATTATAGTTGAGCGACTGCAATCAGAAGATTACAATCGCATGCCTATAGGTCACACTCACGCGGTTGTAGGTTACAGCCGGGCGACTGTGATCTTAAGCAAGGCGGCTGTAATCAAAATCTGCTTCTGAAATCGTAAAAATTCGAAAAAAAAAATCAATAAATAGCACCCAGAATGAACAAAAATGGATTTTTAAGGCCTCTCAAAATGTTACCTGGTCTGTATTCCGGTGTTTGGATCACCAGAGATGGATTCGGATGCAGGAAAGTGTCTTGTAGTCACAAACAACCCGAAAAATGCTCGATCTCCGAAGCCCAAACGGAACCCGGAGAGAGATTGTGTGAGTGATGATGATTTTACAACCCCCACAACGGTTTCTACGTGTTTTGTTGAAATTTTTTTAAGTAATTTTTAGATCAAAACCCTTTATTTTTCTTAAGAACCCTAGAAAAAGTTCCAAAATCTCTATTATTGTGTGTTTTTGTATGTTTTTCTCTCAAAAACTCTTAATTTTCTGCCTCTCCTCTGTTCTGTTAGCCCTAATCCCGGATATGAGACTTTTATATCTCCTGTTTTGGCTAAAAAATGGAATTAAATGCTGATTTTGGTAAAAAAAGAAGTCTGGTGATTAATGACTACAGTCACACAACTGTAGTACAGTCGCATGGCTGTAGGCATTACAGTCGAACGAGTGTAGTGACCAGATTAGCTTATTTGTTTAAAAAGACCGAATTAAATGCTGATTTGGACAAAAAAGGAAATCTAATGATTACAGTCGCACGACTGTAATGACTACAGTCGCCTGGCTGTAGGCACTACAATCGAGCGACTGTAGTGACCAGATTAGTCTATTTTGCTTATTTTTCATTCTTTTCTTTGGTTTTCTTAAATACTTACTGGAATTCCTTCGGGGCTCCGTACCAAGACTTGTCACACACGTTTGGGTCATCCGGGACATTTCCGATACTATTCCGGTCAGTCCGAATCTGCTTCACGTTTATCCATGAAAAAGGCAACAATGACTTTCATCACAGAGGTCGAGAAAAAGCTCCGTGCTCACAACTTCCCAAATGCCTTGCTTAAGGCAGCAGTCAATGCGCCTGAGATTACTTTTACAGCTCCATCACAGGCTTTCTTCTCATCTTTCTCCTCGGCCACACTTTGTAGAACATCAGACTTGGCAGGTGCCTCTTCTACCATCACGGGGGCCACTGGTTCCTCTCGGCTTCTCTCAAAATCAACAACATCAGCAAATATTTCAAAGCCAGGGTATTCAATCTTTCCGACCCTTACTGGTTCAGCTTGGCCATTATAAAGCTCTTCACCTGCCTTTAGGAACGATTTCATCATAAGTTTGCCGTTCTTGCCCCTTCTCCGGTTCTTCTGATCAGATGTCTCCTTTGTACACCCAAGGCCAAACTGCTTTGGTTTCCTCGAGTCAATGTTGAATTCAGGTACTCCTTGCAGGTTGATTCCAAGTCTTATGTCTGTTTGTGCAAATATCGAGATAGCCACTACAGCATATAATTTTCATAGATGACCATGGGAGCATCTGTAGCTTCATCTTCCCCGATCACGGTGACCTGGAACCCACCAAAAGGGACAACTCCTTCATTCATAGCAGCAATCATTGATTGGGCATCCGCCTTAATAGTCACAATCTCGCCATTTATCGAGAACTTAATTTTCTGGTGCAAGGTAGAAAGGACACCTCTTAGAGGGTGGAACCATGGTCTTCCTAATAGTAGGGAGAAGGTGACCGGGATGTCGATCATGGTGAAGACAACCATTGACTTGACTGGCCCAACCTCTACTTCAGTTTCAAAAGTCCCTATCACTGTTCTCTTAGAGTCGTCATATGCTCGGACAACTGTTGAGGACTTTTTCAAAAAATCTTCATTTAGGCCCAAACATGGCAGCATCTTCAGTGGACATATATTCAGAGCTGAGCCGTCGTCCACCATCACACACGGCATCACTTTGTCCATTACATGGGCCCTGATGTAAAGGGCCTTATTGTGAGCCTTTCCTTCACCAGGCAAATCTTTATCAGAGAAAATAATGTTGGGAGACCTAGAATGGATCTTACCCAACAGACAACACATGGCCTCTAGAGATGCAATAGGAGAGACCTTAATCTTTGACAACTTTTTCACTAAGGCCGCCCTATGCTCCTTAGAAGTCAAAAGCAGATGCCATAGGCTAGCTTGTGCAGGGATTTTCTTCAACTGAGAGATAACCAAGTCTTCTTTCTCAACCCCTTCCGGTGCTGATGTGCTGCCCAACCTAGTCATCGGGGCTTTGTCCTTCACCTGATCTGCTGGTTGATACACCCTGCCACTCCGGGTCACATTCTGGACCTCCTGAACTTTCAGCTTCTCAATGGCCGGAGGCTTAACTGACTCCTCTCCGCCAAACTCTTCATATTCGTCTTCCGAGTCAAGATCATTCAAGCTTATTAGCTTGATTTCCTTCTGTTCTGTCTTCTTCTCACATTCTGATTATACTTCAGCTTCTCCTATTACTACAGCTTGAATTGTGGGATTTGCTTGAAGGACATAAGCAAAGATGAAATTAGCCGGCAGTCCTGAATGTACCATGTTGACCTGCTTCTCAAATGCTGGTAGCGGCTTGGTCTTCATGCTGGGCTTAGCTGGTTCTTGCAATTTCCCTTCATCTATCAGCTTTTGAATGACGTCCCTCAATTTGTAACAATTGTTGGTTCTGTGGCCAGCAAAAACATGGTATGTGTAGAAGCTATCTTTGTCTGCCTCAGCAGGTTTTTCAAATGGCCTTAAGGACTGTAGCAACCCACCATTTCTGCACTTAGCAAAAATCTTGACCAAGGGAAGAGTCCAAGGTGATATGCCCTATCCCCTTGGATTCCTGTTCTGACTGCCTTGTTGCTGGGTTACTGTAGCAACCTCTACTTGTTTCACTTCCGAAGTCTACCCCCCTCTTCCTCCAGAGCTTGAACTAGAACCACCACCAGACCCGGCTGCAGCTATTGATCTATATCCAAAACTGTACCTTGAACTTCTACCACCCTTATGACTTGCCTCTTTCTCTTCTTCATCTCGCTTGATCTTCATAGCCATGCTGTAGACTTCACTAAGTTCACTGAATGGATGAAACTTCATATTGTTCTTGAAGACATCCTTACTGCCATCGATCAGCTTATCTATTAATTCGTCTTCATCTGGGCGGTTTTTTAAAAGGATCATCTTGTTCATCCATCGCTGGTAATACTCATCAAAAGGCTCATTAGGCTTCTGCTTGATTCGCTCCAAGTCATACAGCTTCACCTGAATCTTGGTGTTATAAAGGCTGCTGACAGAATCTCCCAATTTGACTATTCCTCCTTTGATAAAGAGTTGTACCAGCCCAATGCTCCTCCCTCAAGTGTAGTCGGGAAGAGATTGATCAATTGTTGCTTATTAGCGCCCGCCGTCAACATAACACGGGCATAAAGATTCACATGGGCCTCTGGTAACCCATTCCCTTGTAAGCAGGAACCTTTGGCACTTGGAAGCCAATAGGAAAAGTCTCAATGCCTTTGCTGATCATGGCATCAACATTAACCCCTTTCTTAGACTCAGTACTGACACTGACCCCTTTCTTCAACTGGGCCACAACCTCATCCAATTTCCAGCATTTTGCCTTCATTTTTCTCTCCATGGCTGCCTCAATTTCTTGCAGCTTCTCTAAACTGGCCGAGGCATCACCACCGTACTGGGATGATTTAGCCTCCTTCTCCTCTCCGGTCCCACTACCACCAGTTTCTCCGGCTTCTCTCACTACAGCCCGCATTTCTTCCTTAAGCATATCACGGAAATCCTATGATCTTAGGAAATCCTTCAAAGCATCAGCGAGACTCGATGTTGGATTAGCCATCTCTACTTCTCCCCAAACTCAGAATCACTTTCCACTTCAACAGCTCTTTGTTCCCCAACAACCCTCGAAGCCTGAGATCTTGTCCAAGGTCACTCCAGCTTATTATGCTTGAAATCAGTCGAGAAACGTTTAGGGTCGATGTATGGAATGATGTCATAAAGAGTGAGACATTGAAAATACTTATGATGAATGAATGGAGTGATGTCATGCGTGAAATAATGATGAAAATGATTTCCACATATTATTCTATTTATTTTTTTCGGACATTCCAAGAACACCCAATGCTGTGCAAAAGGGTCACGCGTGGACCGCCACACGGACAAAGGTTCGGTGCCTTTGGGGCACCTAATGATTTTTCTGATATGGTTGCGTGTGTGCCGACACACAGATAGAGTTTCGATGCTTTGTAAGTCTGTGTGATGATATGAAATGGTCACATGCAGCCGGGCTATGGACAGAGTTCTGATGCTTTTGAGCATATGATATGAAATGATGTTGTAAGAAAGTCACGTGTAACAGGGGACACGGACAGAGATTCGGTGTTTGGGGAACACCTTTCATGATTTGGGATGTTATGAAATGCCCCTATATGCGTACTAATCCGGCACTCGGGGAGCACCTTGAATGATGTAATAATGTCATGAAGTAACCCGATTTGGACTACGGTGTTATATGATATTTGTGATAAGTGAGCGTGGTGTCACCTAGAACCATTGTGGTCTCTATTGAATGAGATAATTTGGTGGAATGGCCGAATGCAATCCGGTGCATTGGCAGAACACGGGTAATTTGGGATACCCGATATGTTATGAAATGATAATGATGGGCATCCTTGGGATATCCATAATTTATATGAAATGATATGAATGCTTATATCACGCAAAATGCAAATAGCTGCATAAAAATGTGGTTATGATGCATGACATACGTAATGATGTCGTGTATGATTTGTGAAAAAAATGCTAATCACACAAATATAATATTATGGCTGCAAAAGAAATGGTTAGTGTAAATGTCACACGGATGATTAATGTGTTCACACAAAAATAAAATGCAAATGGCTGCATAAAAATGTGGGTTAGTATCACACAAAAAATGTTTTGTGAATGGTATGTCATGTGAATGGAAAATGTTGATTAATGCATGTCACGGGATGTCGAGAGGTAGATAACACATAGCACACGAAGCGTATTCTTCCAACCTTATTCCTCCAAACATGGCCGGTCTCAAAAAAATCTAACCGAGTCCTAGGTGGGGTTCTCTTCGATCATCAACTGGGGATGATAAAGACGCGATTTTATTTTATTCACACTATTTATTTTGATACCCTAGGGGAATCCAACTAAGGTTTCCTATATGAGTTCGGTCCAAGTCGGGTTAAAATCAAGGCTCTCATAGCAAGATATACTCCTCACTTCTCACCACTCAAGGGTCCAAACGAAGGGGTTCGTACGGGGCTATGGGTGGTGTTTCGTATCGATGCCCCTAAGACCATGAGGAACAAAGGCGACACTTCAACAATTCACCGGGCTAAAAAGGGATACTTAACCTAATGCAAAAATGTCTAACTAAAGATGCAAAATAAAATACCATACAAGAATCATCCACCTTATTTTGATTCGACACTTTTCAGGGCTTGTCAAATTCTTTTAAGTTTTTAAGAAAACATTTATAAGAAAATCCCCAGCAAACTCGCCACTGAGCGGACGATGTTTTCGACGGAATGCGGACTCCTTTTCCGAAGGGGCGCCACAATCTCGGGCGAACCCTCCCTCGCGTGGGGTTTTTAGAATGGAAATTCGTTTTTAGAAAACTAGATTATTTCATAAAAGAATCGAGACCTAAGTCTCGACGAATAGTGTAGGAGTAGCCTCCCGGCTCAGCTCAACTGGGAAATTTTAGTGTAGCTGAACCGGACAAACAGTCGCCACACTATCCAGAGATCTAGGTCTGGACAAGTCCCCTATTTCGTGTCTAATCAAAATAAAAATTGGCCAATGTTTGAGTATGGAATTTTAAAATTCTAGAGTCAATTTTATTGCATCAAATTAAGCATACAGCGAGCATACACATATAATAAAAATAGAAGTAAAGTAGTAAATAATTAAATGGCTTACAACCCAATCGAACAAAAATAAAAAATCTCAACCTCACTTTTACAACCGCCTAAAATACACGAGAATCTAAAAATTTACAATCGTCTAAAATACACAGATTAATCTATTAAATTACATCAAAAATAAAAATAAAAGAAATTAAAAGCTGCAAAACAGAGGGTTAGCACAATATACGGTACACCACAAATAGGACTCAAACATGACAGAATTGGGAAATTAGAATTCGGGAACATACATTTAGGGGGATAACCGAGTTGGCTTGGCTAGCAAGCCCGATCAGACCTGGAAAATATTTTTGAACCGTCCCTGTATTTTGGTTTTGTGAGAAAATCATTTTGAAAACAATTTATTTTCTGGTTTAATTTAATTTAGCATGTGAGGTGGGTTGGTTTTCGGGAGAATCGGGACTCCGTCGTGGCGTTGTTCTAAATGTTATAATACTGAAAATTAAATCTAAGATCGTGAATGCACACAACAAAATTCATTTTGATGATTTTCTGATTTTCTGAATTTTTATGGATTTTTGGGAATTTTTCTGGATTAAAATGGAAATTCTGCTTCTGGACGAGCATTACAGTCGTGCGACTGTAATCGCCCAGGTACAGGATTTCACCAAAATTATTCAAAATAAAAGCAAAAGTTGGAGGGAAATCAAGAACACTCGTATGACTATAATTACAGTCGTACGACTGTTCTTCAATTCAAGAATGGTCGTACGACTGTTCTTGATTTCCAGAAACAGAATGCGAGAAAAATGAACTTTTATGCACCAAAACACACCAAATCACCCAGAAAGCATAAGAAAATGAGGGTTTGAAGTGTATTTACCTCTTTGGCTCTAATCCACCGTAGGAATGACCCATGGCAATGCACCAATCCACTTCAAATTGCTCTTTTTCCTTTGAGTTGAGTTTTGAAGAGTTGGGTCTAAAATCTCCAAAATATCAAGGATTCTTAAGGTTTTTAGTCCGAAATTGATTAAGTTTAGAGAGTCAGATTATTTACCTAGGATTTCTAATAGATTTTTAATCCAAAAACTTGAGAATTAAAAAGAAAAAGAAGAGAAAAAGAGAATTGAGGTTGAGATATCCTTTTTCTTCCCTTTTTCTTCAATTCCCTCTGTAAAACTCTCTTTGATTTCTTTTTTTTTTTTTTGCCCAAAAGTCCCCCTTCTCTCTTCTTATCTTCCTTTTATCTGTTGATTTCTTGCTGCAAAGGGCGGGTAATTAATGCCCCTCTTTTTTCCTCATTTTCATGCTCTAGAGGTATGGGCTACTGTACCTACCCCGAGATTACAGTCGTATGACTGTGATTCTTGATTACAGTCGTACGACTGTAACTGCAGTCGCACGACTATAATTACAGTCATGTGACATGTACTTTTTTTTTAAGGATGGAAAAATTCCGGCGCTTACAGTTATGCCAAAGGTTAACATCAAGGTTCTTGTAGCAAGGTATACTCCTCACTTCTCCCCACTCAAGGGTCTAAATCATGCGAACAAAAGAGCGCAAATTGGTAAGGTTAAGTTATTTCATATAAAGCATTTTTAGTGTTTGTCTATTGATTTTATAAAAATTATTCTCAGCGGAGTCGCTACTGTGAGTGGGCAATCCTCGAGACGGGCCGCATGGTCGGGCTAGTGGGTTTTGCTTTAGAATATATGGTTTTAAATGAAAAACGGTTTTGAAGGTATAGAGAAAAGGCAAAACAAAAGGAATGAATGAAACGATTCCTCACACCTTAAAGGTTGACAGGAGTCACCGTACGGTTTAGCTCTTACTAGGAAATTGTGGTATAGCCAAGTTTGATAGAGATTCCTATACCTTTAAGACAAAGATTCTGGTCTGGACAAACCATTTATTTCTGCTTTATTTTGAAATAACAGTTAACTGTTCCGAGTATGCGCTTTTTGTTATTTTAAATCTTATTCCATATTCAACCCTAGTTATATGCTATATGCTCATATAGAAAGCCGTAAATAAATTTAGAAAGTAATAAATAAAATTATGAAATAAAATTATTACAACCAAATTGAAAAGACTATCCTAAGGGATACATTTTAATAAAATGAGATTGGAGATTGGGTGCAATCGCCTAGTTTACACGAGATAATCTAAAAATATAAAGCTAGCATAAATCTAACTTGACATGCATCTACCTGCAAAATAAAGGTTAGCAGCAAAAATAAGATATATACACATTGGACTCAAACATGAAAGAATGAGACATCCAAATAGCTCGGGATAAGGTATTTAGGGGATAGTGAGGAAAACCCAACAGGTTTACTCGTTTAGGCCTGGAAAACAATTTGATAAATGTCCTGTATTTTGGGTAGGAGAAAACGGTTTTGAAAACAATTTTGCCTATTTTATGATTATTAAGCATGTATAAGCATCGAAAATTCCTTTCATTCGGGTAATAAAACTAAGTCAAAAAGTGTATGAACACCCAAAATCAATTTCCTGATGATAAATGAATGCATAAACAAACAAATGGGAAACTGAGACGAATGCTGGGGAAATAAAAAAGAGCCGTGCAGCTCAATAGATGAGCCGTATGGCTCAACAGGATCAAAGATGGATCGTTCAGCCTATTGTAAGGAGAAGTAGAGCCAACACTAGTCTGGGTAAGATTGGAACGTACGACCCAAGTCCACATGAGCAAAGACGTACAGCTCCATTTTTTTAGAAAATACGGCCGTGCAGCCTATCTTTGATAGGAAAACCGATTTTTGATTTTAAAATGTAGAAATTCATTTTAGTGTTTTCTCTTTTTGGATTTTGAGATCCATTGAGGGTCTACCAGTGGGTGAGACTTAAAAATCAAAGAATTTCACCCCAAATTCTACAAAATCAAAGATCCTAAAAAACTAAGGAAATTTTAGCTGCAAGTCTCTCAGGCCATCGATGAGCCATGCGGCTTAAATCCCTTACGAGATAGGCCAGACGGCCTAAAAGATAGGCCGTGCGGTTTAATTTTAAAATTACATAATTTCGTTTTTGGGTTTTCAGTAGAATAAACACACCGTAAGCATATCAAACACTATAGGAATGGAAAGAATAGATTTTATGGCCCCTCAAAAGTTACCTTTAATGTGCTTATCCAGGGTTTGAGTTATCTGAATCCGATCCTTGAAGCTCAAAACCGATTCTAACTTGTTTATTCGAACTGAAACTTGGCAGGAATCAAAAACCATTATGTACCACCTTAATTTGCTACTTCTCTACATACCAAATGAGTCTTGGATGTTGAGAGATGGAAGGGGTTCGTGTTAGCTTAAGTTTTATGAGTTTTGCAAGGTTGAAGATGAAGAAGAAAGTTGAAGATGAAGATGAAGATAGGCCGTGAGAGTTTTCTGGGTTAGCGAGAAAACTTAAGAGTTAAGCAGAGTGTAATACTTTGTTGAATTCCGTAATAATGTCTCCCTTCACTTAGGCCATAAGACCTATGCGTCAAAGTGAAATTACTCCTTTTCGATTCCGACAGTTTTTGATTCGTTTCGACACGAGTTAGAATCCATTCCTTGCTTCTTAAGCTAGTGTTTCTTGACAACTCAAGATAAAGGATAACCAGAAAACTTCATTATAAAGGTCGGACAAAAATCTGTGCTCAAACCCTACTTATGTGGTTTATGAACATCCTTACATTATCATGTCAAGCTAGGGCCGCCACAATTGTCATGATCGTGCTTTGTGGAGGATTAGTGCACGTGTGAACAATTACACTTTAGGGCCAAAAAATGCAACTTTTCATCGATGGCTAAACCTCTCATTTAGTTACAAGATGCATGTTATGGAAATGCAAGAGAGATATCATGATATACAATCAATGTTAGAGCATCTCCACCGGAACGATCTCGACAATAATGGTGATGACGATGATTAATTTGTTTGTATAATTTGTTTGTTATTTTAATTATGTGTGCTTTATGAAATAAGTTTTTATGTATCTGTAATGTTTGTTAATTATATTTGTTATAGTATGTTATCATTCTTTTTGTATTTTCGATAATGTGCATTTCAATTATATATTATAAATAAATTTTGTAATATTTTAATTTGTTTTGTATTTTGATTTGTCAATATTATTGGCTACCGAGCCTAAATATGAAATTTAATTTGTTTTGTTTTTAATTTATTTAATTAAATTAATTATAAAATTAAATTATAAAATAATTAAATTTTTTTGTATATAAACGGAAACATTAATTTGTTAAATTGTTAATAATACAATGGAAAAGTAAAAAGACTAATAAAATGAATATGATAAATAATTGTTAATTATATGATAGTAATAAAATTTAATATAAATGAAAATAGTAAAATTTTTTAGAAATTAAATGTATTATTAATAAAATGAAATAGTTAAAAATATAACAATAATAATAAAAAAAAAGAGAAATAAATATAATAATAATAAAAGTGGTAGGTGAGAATGAATAAAATACTATATATTTGATTTGGAAGGGGAGGATGAAGGAAAGAGTTGGAGATAAAATACTATTTATTTGGAGGATGTTAAAATTTAGGGTATGATACAACATGGATAAATTACATCTATAGTACACAGATTTTATCTAATTTCACAGTATGATACACATATTTTATTTTTACTTAATAAAATACATGAACTTAGTGGTGACCTACCATTGTGTTCTAAATCACCGGTAAATGACAGGTCAACGCGTCACGTTAGTGTTTTGACCCTTCTTATGCATGCATGCGGGCCCTATATCACCTGAAAAGACCTATTTGCCTCTCTCTCATTTTCCCTCTCATGTTCCTGTCATTGGCAATAGCGCACTGATTGCCGGAGAAACAAAGCCTCGGATTCCCGGTGAGCACGCTGATGGAAGCTTCAAGAAAAAATGGTGTTTTTGGTATGCGTCCAGAGAAATTGTTATGCGAGACATTGAGGATGACGAGATTTTGCAAAGTTGTAAGGTATCGAAGATCGCTTGTTAGCTGGTTATGAGAGAGATCCAGAATCCTTAGCTTTTCCAAGTAAGAGAACTCCGCCGGGATCTCGTTGGCAAGTTGATTGCAGCTGAGATTCAATGCAATTTCTAGGCATGGAATTTCTGGCAACCAGAGATTTGTTCTGGTATAACTCCACTGAGACGGTTGGATCCTAGATCCAAAAAGTTCAAGTTCTTCAAGTTTCCAATCTGCAGTGGAATTGAATCGGAGAGCTTGTTGTCACTGGCTTGAAACCGAATCAGCGAAGAACAATTCCCAATAACGGGTGGAATTTGGCCGGAGAGATTTTTGGAAAGGAGCAAAAGTTTATTGAGTAGCTTGAGCAATGTTTGAAGATCAATGTTGATGAAATCAAAGGAATAAATTTGCACATTGTGTGATAAAAAGTGTACCAAAAAAAGAAATTTATCCTATAAAAAAGAAATTTATCCTATCTCCATTAGTTTGTGAAATAGATAAATTAAATGAAGAAATTGAAAGATGCCTTATTAAAGTTGATATGAAGAAATAAACCATCAACTACTCTTATGGTTGAACAATAAAGTAGTCTTTGCGGTAGAGGTGAAGGTGACGATAGAGTCAAACACCTAGCGGCAATGACGGAGAAGAAAGGGAGGTCGCGGCGGTAGACGTGGAGGCAAAGTTTTTGCGGTGATGGAAGTGAAGGCGAAGGCTGATTCGAACAACCAATGAAGACAACGGAGAAGGGAGGGAGGTCAAGGTGGCGGAGGCGGCGGTGGTTTGGAGGTGATGAAGTCAATTTTGAGGGTTTAAGTTTTTAAGAGAAGGCAAAGAAGAGATGAAGAGACATGAAGGAGAGACAGAGATAAGAGTGTAATTTCGTGCTAATGAGATATATGTAAAGTGAAATAAACTAAGTCACATCAGTAATTTTTTTTACTTTACCGTTGATTACAGGTTATATGTACCCTAATATTAGATCACATGTAAGTTGATGTATATCTTTGTAATAAAATGAAATTTATGCACCAAATTGTAAAAAATACTAAAATTTGCGTACCACATATGTAGTTTACCCGATATGACAATGAAGGCTGGATATGGCCTTAGGAAATTCTTCAGTTTCGGTTTGAGGTTGGGTACCATGTCATAAACATCCTTTGTATGTCAATAATATTACATTTATGCCACTGAGATAAAGAAGATTTTCCTCCTAATGTAGTTTCTTTCTCCATTTCTTACTCTCTCGATCGCTTTACCTTCGACTGCCCCCTCTCCTCCTCTTTTACCGCCGTCCGCGACCAATTTTTCCACATTAATCTCGCCGGTTTCCTCGTAGCAACATCAATAACCACCGCCTGGTCAAGGATTCACGGCGTCCTTTCTTCCTTTGTGTTCAGGTGTTCTCCTCTGACTGACGCAAGTCACCCTACCATTTGCGATTTGCATCGACGACCTTCTACTCCTATTTGATCCCAGTTACCCAACCATCTACAGCTGAGCAACCTAATAAGAAACTTGCAGGTATGCAGCAAATTGATGATGACGAAAGAGAACTGTTTTGATTCTCAATTTTAGAGTGTTTAATTAGTATTGTTTTAGAGGATACTTTAGGTTTTAAGGTCCTTTGATATTACTGAATCTATTTTGACTTGTGAAATTCTGGTTATGGAGAGAATTATACAGATAGAGAACTATGTGTTTGCTGAATCTAGATTCAAAATAGTTTGTCCCTATTTGTTTGATCATAAATGAAATTCCGTTATTCCCTCTTTTTCTTTCTTGAACTAGATTTAGGTTTTACTGCTATTAAATGAGTAGCAATTGTTGATTAAACTGGTGGAATCTTTTTATTTTTCTTTGCACATTCACTAATGTGCTTGTAGGCTTTTAAATAATGAAATAGTCATTGTACCTAAACAAAGATGTTATCTTGGAGGGCATCCAAATGACGTGTGTTTTGGAAGAGATTGACTTGTGTTGGATATACAGAATACCAAGTTAGGTGCTGGAAAGATTTTTGGTTTACGATATGAAGTTCGGAAATTTTATAGAGTGAGTTTTGACAAAGGAAGGAATGGATGTACCTACCATATGCATTTTGTTGGATTGATGAATTGCAAAGCTATTGATGGATCTATTCCTCAATATGTTAAATACTGAGGAAAATGTGATAGATCACTTTGGACAATAATTGCAAAGCTTTTGTTGTGCTAATGACAATAATTAAAGTACCATGATACATAAACAGAAGCTGGGTCTGGAATTACCACAGGACAAGGAAGGACAAAAAATGTTCTTATGCAGGGTGGGATCGGGAATGCATTAATAATTTTGATTGTGTAAAATTAATATGACAGAAACTAACAATAGCAATTACTTTTCTAATGAGATGACATTTAACTAGATAATATGGTTTTCTCTTTATATCTATATATCTATATATCTATATATATATATATTCACTAGAGAGAATAAAGTTAAAAATTTATCACGGGCTTACAGTTCTTAGTCAGGAATTCATCACTTTAAAGCCATAGTATGGAAAACTAATGATACTAGTGCCACGTACTGTTGTGCTAATGAAAGAACATGGACTAAAGTGTCATGAAAAAATCACATAAGAATAGCATATGGTGCTTGTTTAGGAAACGAGGAAAAAATGAATGCACGATTAGTAAAAAAGAGGACAGGGAAAAGAAATTTCATAGTGTCTCTAGAATTCCGGTCTGTTGAAATACTTGTATTAATTTATTGGTAGAGTATTATCTACTCATGAAATACTTGACATAGGCCCACGCACTTCTTAGTTTTGAAGCACTGGGCATGTGTTTTAGATGCTTAAACTTTTTCTTTGCTCTCTCTAGACGATGTAAGACCCACATTTTGTCTATGGCACTACTTCAAATCCTATTGCCACTTTTTGAGATGAGGTTAGAGGGAACTGATATTTTGATAATAATTTATATTAGTGAACTTTGATTTAAGAAAGTATTAATATCTGAAGGCTTCAGTTGAACTCTGTTCACAGGTGGTAGCTGTTACAAAATTTGAAACTAACTTTCTGAACAGGTTTTGTTTGTTTATAATATGGAAATGTGGCCTTGTTGTTCTGCATATCTTTTCCAATATGAATCTTGATCCCATGGAATTAGCTAGTAACCTTGCCACTTAATCTGTGTAAAATTTGGACCTTGTCATCATACATATTTATGAACATTTTTCTGTATTATGTTGTTATGATGTATTCTATAGAATGCCATTTCAAATTACTTCAAGTTTCCTTTTGTTTGCATTGTCAGGTTATGTAATGGAACTATAGGTGTACAATACGGAGAAAGATTTTTTTGTTGAAAGTCATGGGGACTGAAAATCCTGGTCGTCCAAATTTTCCTATGACTCGTTCAACTACTCCATTTGCTGCTGCTCCTCCTCCAACTGTGATGCCGTTTTCATCATATGGTCCTGTGGTTGGGTCAGAGGCCCCTAGCTTTCGACCTACTTCGCCAGCTGTTCCTCAAACTACAGTACCTACCATGGCATCTGGTTCTGAAGGTGGATTGCATTCCTCAGGCTTTAGACCTGGTCCTCCAGCATCATATGCGCCATCAACTACTGGGCCTTTCCAGAGTATCCCAACTCTACCATTCACAACTGCACCTCAAATTCCTTCTGTTGGGCAACCACCATTTCAACCCCCTCCTGCTCAAGTATCATCAGTACCTCAGTTTCGTCCACAGCCACCATCAGTACCAATGGGATCTCCACCTCTAAATTTGAATGCTCCTCAGCCTTCACAAGATTCATCAGTTTTTGGTCCCAGGCCGAATTTTCAGCAATCTTTTCCCCCACCAGATTCATCATATCCTCCAGCCAGAGCCAATTTGCAGCCACCTTTACCTGGATATATAAAGCAGGTGACTCCAATTTCACAAGTCCCACCGATGCAATCTCATTTTCAAGGCCCACAAGCACGTTATGCACCTCCTGTATCAACACTACCTACTCCTTTCCAAACACACCAAAGAGGTTTTGCTCAGCCTACACCTATAGCAGGCCCTATTGGCATGCATTCAAGGGAACAAATCCAACATCCAGGTGCCATACCTCCTGTAGGTGGTATCCAAGGATTGTTGGAAGATTTCAGTTCGCTATCGATTGGGTCTGTTCCAGGGTCAATTGATCCAGGACTTGATCCAAATGGATTGCCAAGGCCGTTGGATAACGACGTGAAGTCAACTCCACTGGCTGAGGCATATTCTATGAATTGTGATAATAGATATCTACGGCTTACTACTAGTGCTATACCAAATTCTCAGTCTCTGGTTTCAAGGTGGCATTTACCTCTAGGAGCAGTTGTTTCTCCTCTTGCAGAAGCTCCAGATGGGGTGAGTGTCTGCAATTTAAACTCAACAGTCAATTTGTCTTTCTATAATCATCATTTCTTTGAGAATTTGTTTCTGTTTGATATGTAGTTGACATTGTTCATTGCTCTTCTTCTCTTCTCAGGAGGAGGTGCCAGTGCTTAATTTTGTTTCAACTGGTATTATTCGCTGTCGTAGATGTCGTACATATGTGAATCCATATGTAACCTTTACAGATGCAGGAAGAAAGTGGCGTTGCAACATTTGTTCTCTGCTCAATGATGGTAAATCTACATGCTTCTGTCGAATGTTACTTGAGAAGCCATTTGATTCTGTAAGGAGCAACATAGAAAATTTGTTTGCAGTATGGAGCCACATGGCTGAGTGTGTATTTTTTGCACATGTTGCGTAGTATTTGCAATTTATAATATGGGTTTACTTCTTATATTATGCTTTTCTCCATCTGCCTTATTAAGATTTCTGAGATCAGATAGCTAACAATACAGGATAATCTTTCAAGTTTAGTTTATGTACCATCAACAGCCCTTTTGAAGTTGTGTTTTTTTTAAACAACTTTTTTTTACTACATCTAGTTGCTGTTGCTATTGTTAGGGGGGTGATTTCGTGTTTATATGCCTGTATTCTGAGCTTAATAAGAAAACTTACTATTATACAATTAAATTTTACAATATGGAACTGTTAATTTGGGCCTTGTTTCCCATAGTTGATGTGGCTAAATATCATTTTGTTTGTAAAGTTTTGCTTAATGTGCCAGCTATACTTTATTGGCTTTGTCTTTCATCTTAGAGATTTATTTTTAAGTTTCTTATTTTTCTGCCTGTAATGTAGGCTATTTCTTTTCAAATCTCATGTGTACTTATGTGGTTCTTACATTTGTAATATCTTTGTCTAGTTACAAGCAAAGTTGCTCATCAACTTTAGCCCTTGTTTTCAGTTCCTGGTGAGTACTTTGCTCATTTAGATGCTACGGGTAGAAGAGTAGATTTGGATCAACGACCTGAGCTTACAAAGGGAAGTGTGGAGTTTGTTGCTCCAACTGAGTATATGGTGCGGCCTCCGATGCCACCATTATACTTCTTTTTGATTGATGTTTCAATATCTGCTGTTAGAAGCGGCATGCTTGAGGTAAGTTCCTCTACTGATTATTGTTCTCTTCCTCGATCATTTGACCTTTTATAGTTAGAATGCTGTATATTTAGATGAAATATGGTATAAATTCGATCCCAAAATGTGAGGCTATTGTTTCTGTATACAATTCATGCATACTTGGGTGAAGTTAGGGTATCATTTGTGCAGTTTGCTGCTCATTTTTTAGTTGGTAAACTGCTAGAGGCACAATCAAATTTAGTTGGATTTCTTAGGAACGTTATGATGCTGTTATATTGTTTTCAGAAATGCTTTAATGTGCAAGGTTGCGCTTATTCTAATATGCAAATATATTCTGTGGTCTCATTTTAGATGAACATATATTTCTGGAGAATCCATGAGGTTACTTTTGATTGGAAGTATCACAATCTATTTAATTAGTGATGCCTCCAAATATGATTATTGAATTCACACTAGTTTATGTTGCAATCATAGCGATGAACTAGGTTGAATCCCTAGAGGTTGAACTTTAACTAATTAACCATCTAGCTGATATTTACTTAAGCAAATACAAATATACAACTTGGGTGAATTTGTTTATTAACAAAAATCACGCTGGCAGATAAGAAAGTATTCAAAGCAATAGAAATGTATAAGGAGACTCGAATTATAAAGGACTCAACTCAACAAGAGTCAAGTGGCTACTAAATTCAATGGAAGGTTGATGATAAATGTATAAAGATTTCTATTTATTCAAGCATTTAGCCAATTTAACAAAAAGTTGAACCAAATCTTAATGTTCCTCAATAAATTAATTAAAAGTAAGTGTCGAAATTCAATCTTATATTTAGATTAATAGGTATCGAAGCAGTAATTTATACTGTAACAACAGCATGAAGATTTATGAAGATTACTGCACTAAACATTAATTTTGAATTTTTGAGTTATTTTTCTTTGTTCTATTGTTTCTTATGGGCATCTATGCCTAATTTGTCACTTTTTCTAATATTTGATAACAATTACTGATTATGAAATCAAAGCTAGAAATAATCTGATGATCGATTTACTTCCTAGTTTGAAGCTTTAGTGTTTGTTCTCCAAAACTTCTGGCAAATGTGTAGAAGGGATGAAAAAGTACCTATAAATACACTAAAATTAAACATGTTTAAACATATTAAACTCATAAAATACATCTATCAATAATCAAAAGAGGGATCTTATTAATGTTTCATAATTTCTCTTTATACTTTCTCCTAATTAATAAGACAAAAAAGGATTTATGGGTTTGGTGTTGATCCTTGACATGAGTTATTATACACTGTATCATATGTGTATGTGTGTGCTCGTATTAATAACTTATATTGACTTTGGGCTTTTTGTTTGCACTTTGTAGGTTGTAGCCCAAACTATTAAGTCTTGTTTGGATGACTTACCTGGCTTCCCCAGAACACAGATTGGGTTTATCACTTACGATAGTACAATTCATTTTTACAACATGAAGGCAAGTGTTATGTGATTATATGCAAGTTAGCTTACCGAGATGCTTCATACATCTCTTCCCCATGTTAGCTAACGATTTAGCTAATTGAGTTGTCGATCATTTTTTTTGTTGCAGTCGTCGTTGATGCAGCCTCAGATGATGGTGGTTTCGGATTTGGATGATATATTTGTTCCATTGCCTGATGATCTTCTTGTTAATTTGTCGGAGTCAAGAAGTGTTGTGGAAGCATTTCTTGATAGTTTACCATCCATGTTTCAAGAGAATATGAATGTAGAATCTGCTTTTGGTCCTGCTTTGAAAGCAGCATTCATGGTTATGGTGTGTGATTTGCATCTTCTATTTATTTACTTTTGGTTACAGAATATACTAAATTTGGTTGGTTTTTCTTTTTCTATTCAATATGATGTCCTATCCAACTATACATTGGACATCCATTTGCAACTTAAGATGAGTGTATGTAGAAAAGATATTAGCATTGTCTTTACTTTTTTCCATAAATGTTGATTTGTTTTGTTGAGTCAAAAAATTGATTGGATTGTGGGTAAAGAATGTGGAGATGTTCAGCTTCCTCTCCTTTCCCTTCCCTATCCCCACCACCACCAACCATCCTTTTGCCATTTTTCTGGCTCTTTTTTTATTATTTTTTTTTCTGAGGGTAATGTAGTGTTGCCTGCTGTTTGAATCTGAATTATTTTATGATCCATCTTCTTTGGACTAACTCCCTCCCTCTTTTCAGAGTCAACTTGGTGGAAAGTTACTAATTTTTCAGAATACTATGCCATCACTTGGTGTTGGCCGCTTAAAGTTGCGGGGGGATGATCTTCGCATTTATGGAACTGATAAAGAGCACGCATTAAGAATACCAGAGGATCCATTCTATAAGCAAATGGCTGCTGATTTTACCAAGTACCAGATAGGAGTTAACATATATGCATTTAGTGACAAGTACATTGATATAGCTTCACTAGGTATAAAATTTACTTTCACATCAGGCGTTTGCTCCTTTGATACAATTTTTTTGCTTGATGTATTTCATGTTTTCCTAAATATTTGTAGAATTAAAGGTTTTCTTTTATCCAAATTTTCTATGTTTTCTTTTCAATATTTAAGTTATTTATTTGGGTGTATGTATATATATGTTGCTTTCTAAGTCCCGTAATGACGTCTGCATTACTATTTATTGATGTTTGGAAGCAGAAATTCTGATTGATCGCTAATAGTTTGCTGGTGTCTTCTTGTTAATATTTTGTTATTTTTAACTGTCGCTTTACATTACTTCAATGAAAGCTGGAATATCAGTGGTTTATTTGAATTAGTTACTCTCGCTTTCAGGAACTCTTGCTAAATATACTGGGGGACAAGTTTATTATTATCCAAATTTCCAATCAATCAATCATGGAGAGAAGTTGAGACATGAGTTAGCTAGGGATCTTACCAGGGAAACTGCATGGGAAGCTGTCATGCGCATAAGATGTGGAAAAGGTATCCCCATTTTTTTTATCATCAACATTTTATATTCGAGATATTTCCATGATCATCTGAAAGGATCCTTGTCATTGGTTCCCTCTCTCTTCCTGCATTCCAATTGGATGGATGGCTGATTTTTGCCTTATTTTGCAATGCTTCCAGGTATACGGTTCACATCTTACCACGGGAATTTCATGCTAAGGTCAACAGATCTATTAGCGCTTCCAGCTGTTGATTGTGACAAAGCATATGCAATGCAATTATCTCTTGAAGAGACATTGTTGACGACTCAGACTGTATATTTCCAAGTTGCTTTGTTGTATCCTTTTGAGTACAAATGTATAGAAGAACTCCATCGTTTCCACACTTTTGTGTATATATTTCACTTTGAACATTTTCATCAACCAAAAAAAAAAGGGGCTTTTCTTGCATTTTTATTTGTCATTTGCTGTCAAGATGGTCTGTAAATGAAGGTAAATATGCCTATTTGACTTAGAGTCACTTAGACTATTTGTGGATTTCATTGCATATTTTTCTCTGGAGAATCCTGAGGGACAAAAAGTGAAAGCTACTTAACTTCCTTCTTTGACTTTGTGTAGGAAATTATTTCAGTTCCACTTGGGTGTTTTTCTTGTCAGTCTAATTAGCAGAAATGTTTATGCAGTTGAACTGTTGTGATTAATTTATTCTTAACCATTAAAAGATACACTGCTTCTTGTGGAGAGCGACGTATCAGAGTTCACACAGCAGCAGCTCCAGTAGTATCAGATTTGGGGGAGATGTACCGCCAAGCTGATAGTGGTGCAATTGTTTCCTTGTTTTGTAGGTTGGGTAGGTGTAAACTCACTGTGAACTATTACTGACTTTTGGTCCTCATCTTGAAAAACAGCTCAAAGTTTCTGATCAATTGAAATGATTTGCAGCAATTGAAAAAACATTGTCCCATAAACTAGAAGATGCACGAAACTCCGTGCAACAAAGAATTGTGAAAGCTTTCAGAGAATACCGAAATCTCTATGCAGTGCAGCATCGTCTGAGTGGCCGAATGATATATCCAGATTCTTTAAAGTTCTTACCTTTGTATGGATTAGCACTCTGTAAATCAACACCTCTCCGAGGTGGGTATGCAGATGTTCAGCTTGATGAACGCTGTGCCGCAGGATTTACGATGATGGCATTACCTGTTAAAAAGTTGTTGAAACTTTTATACCCTAGCTTGATCCGAATAGATGATCATTTATTGAAGGTAATCTTTCTTTCACAATGTTAATGTAGGCAGTGGGTCTTACTCAATGATACATTTCGATCTTGCATATGCAGCCTTTTGCGCAAGCGGATGAGTTCGAAAGCATTATGAAGAGGCTACCATTGACTGCAGAGAGCTTAGATTCTAGAGGCCTTTATATATATGACGATGGTTTTCACTTTGTTTTATGGTTTGGTAGAATGCTCTCACCTGATATAGCTATGAATCTACTTGGCCCAGATGCTGCAGCTGAGCTGTCAAAGGTATACCTGTTGCTGCCATTTGGTTGTCTCACTTGTTTTAAGGGTTTTTTTTTTTTTAATTTTTTCAAAAATCAACAATGTTCTATGCCGCCCATTAGTGGTTGTGGCAAGCTTGAGAGGTTGGATGGAATTGAATTAAATCTTTAAATATGGTTATTAAAGGAAATGAGAACTTCTCTTTTGTCATTCAAATTGAAACATCATCCAAACTATCGCTTCAGGATTTGATTATGTTCATTGTCAATTTTCATCCAAAGATTAATTTTTCACCACTAATTTTGAGGATCTGACACACATGATCTTAATTCGAATGAAGCCTTGAGCATTTGTCGCAGAAAATATACTGTTGGTAAAATTTGGATCAAAATAAACGATTGAAGCAATCACAAAAATTTGGAAGCTGATTCATTGTGTTTTACTTTTCTTATTCTTATATTCTTATCTATGGATATAAACAATGTGATATTTTCTACTATTTTCTCAAGGTGTTGGCTTTTGCCTCTTTATTAAGTTTTATAAAAAATCTATATTTGAATTTCTACGGTGCTATTTGACCAGGTTACTCTCAGAGAGCATAATACTGAAATGTCAAGAAAGTTAATGAACATACTCAAGAAATTAAGAGAAAGAGATGATTCATATTATCAATTGTGCCATCTTGTAAGGCAAGGTGAACAACCCAGAGAAGGGTTCCTTCTCCTTGCAAACCTTGTGGAGGACCAGATTGGCGGTACAAGTGGATATGTTGATTGGATGCTGCAAATACATAGACAAATCCAGCAAAATGCATAACTGGCAGGTATTTTGGTTCTATGTCTATTCTGCTGTTGAGCTACTTTTACAAATGGTTACTTATCTAAATTATACATAATTACATATTTTGGTTTACATTAAGAAAATGCACAGAAGACAAGCTAGTTATAGCGAATTCTCGCTCTACACACCACACTAAGAGAAGAATAACGTCTATCTGTTTCTTTAAAAGTCATATTATGTGTTATCTGTTCTTGTCAATTTGAATTCATTTATATGTGGCCATGCAGGTTCATGTGAGAGAATTCTCTCAATGCATTCAGTTTTTAAGCTAGCACAATACTTGGAATGACAGAGTTTGAAGTTGTGCAAATTTCAGTTTGAAAAAGAATAACTGGACCAAAACTTTTTATTACAATATATATAATTTCATAAGAAATTGGTTAATATTTTATGTGGAGAAATAAATTTGTTTTATATCCTCAACTGAGCAGAGAATTTCAGTTTGGTTCTTATATCCCTAAATATCCCTAAATATTTTGAATTCGAATTTGATTTAGTTCTGTTTGTATTTGAACTCCCCTACACTTCATCCATATTAAGGTATGCCATGTTCACCAGTTGTATATTTGCATTCTGCATGCACTCAAAGTTTAAATGTTAATTTTTCCACTAGAAAGTTACATTAACAATCTGAATCAGAATAGAAGAAGCAAATCGCAAATGAGAATGAAATATGTACAAAAAGGCTATTGAAACTGTTATTAATTAAAAAGAAGACAGATTTATGTTGTAGGTTTTTAGTGATAATGACTTGTGGTTTCCCAACTGTGGTATAAGTGGTTAAATCTGTTGAAAAGTCATTCGAGTCTTCTTTTCGGTGTGATGTGGTTCGAATTTGTCAATGAGTTGGTTGTTTCAACCAAGATAGCCACAGGTGCCTTTACTACTGAATTTTCATGCCTATATGCCTTTACTTCTGAATGTTTCATGCCTATATCTCTAGGTGCTTGTAATACCATAAGAATCAGACCTTGGTAGTCTTGTCAAGCAATTCAACTTCTCTTAGTTAGCAAAACATATTTGTTCAATTGAAAGCTTGAAGTTTTAATTGTGTGGTATGGCCCTAGATCTAGTTGTGGGATTGGGTTTATATTCTGGTTAGTTTGTTAAGGGCTCGTTTGGGGAGATCCTTGATCTCTTTTAGAACCTCTTTGGTGGAAAATACTGCTTGCTTTTTCTCTTTATTTCTTTCAGCATAAATAGGATATAGGAGCCTGTTGCTGTAGCATTACTGCTGTTGATTGGAGTTACTACTTGTAACTGCTGTCTAAAACGGTTACCAAAAGTTCCAGGAATTTTATTACAAACTACGGAACATAGGATACATAGGACCATAGACTAATAAACTTAGGACACATAGAAAGACAAAGTAATAATATTCACTAATTTCAGGACATGTGGCTGTTGCAAATAACATTGCTTAGGAAACACGGCTGCTGCACACAACATTTTTTCTTTTAAAGTTGACATCATTTGCTGTTTGTAACTGTTTCATAGTAGAATTAGCTTCAACTTGGTTCCAGGGTATTTTTAATTGTTAAAACTAGCTTAATCTTCAACAAGTTGTCATTCTTATCTGTAACATGCTAATTATTTGCATTAACAATTTTAAGTTTACGATGTTGTAATTTGACAGGATTTCATCTTGGACTTGTATGTAATGTAGTCTTTAGAGGGAGTGGCTTCAAAAATAAATTGAGCTGGTAATTTCATCCCTTCAAGACTGAGTGATTGAGTTGCATTGATCGCCACATAGCTTCTGAAACAACAATTTGTTGGGTGCCATGCAAGAGTATATAATGGTTTAGATCCAGATGTGCCTAAGCAATAATATGGTGTCACACCCACATAAATACTTGTATTTGATATCCTCATAAATGTCAGCAATTTTTATAGTTGTGCTATAATCTCTGTTTTTGTTCTCAATCTTATTTTTTGAGCAGAATTTTTGAAGGTATTCGTCTCTGTTATTGGTTGCTTACAAAATTGGTGTGCATGTTGTTCATTCACAGTGACAATTAAATTTATTATTGGAAGCTGTGCTTGTTTTGCGGTTATTTATCTTCTTTTGTGGCTTCTGATTGTTTGTTTAGAATTCGGAAATGCTCGCTTTTTAGCTGTTGAACTTCATGTGATTTTTTTATTCCATCTTTCATATAATAGTTATATTTTGTGTCTGAATGTTTTTTGCAAGGTTATCGGAACTTATTTTCACTATGGTGTATTGATTGGACAAAATTATATGACATCAATTTGGAAAGGTTTTAATGTTAAGACACAAGGGTCAATAGAATGAGAATGTTTAGGGAATGTTTGTTTCTACTCTTTCGGAGATACTTTTAGCTATTTTACCTCAAACATATGAAACCACAATATTTGGTTAGGTTCATAAAACTATTTTGGAGGAAAAAGCTGCTGTTCACGAGATGCATTTTGAAGCTCTTCATGAAAAGATATTTGTATTTAATTGATTTGGATAAAATTAACCGCCCCCAATTCCACCAACTGTCTGGCTTTTTTGAACGTTATTCTGACCGCCTGTATAATGATGGTTGATCTTACTAAAAAGTTCTTATATCTTGAGAAATGCAGAATTGAATGACATTCAAAACAAAAGACTATCAAAGTGAATGTCCTTGAGCATTTATAATTAAGATATTAGAATTCTAAAGATTGTCACCGCTATGTGAGATATTAGAATCTTGCAGATTGTTATGACTTAGTGACATTGGAACAGTTCTACATCTACTCTTTCAATAATCTAATTCATAAAAAAGTCAAGAGTTCTAAATATCCAGCGTGGATGCAAATCTATAATAGATGAGAAAATTAAATTAATATTAGTTATAACATTTACCTTAATTATATGATAAATGAATATGGTACAACTTAAACATGGGATGAACCGTTTAATTATGTAAAAATACGCATAAGAGAGGAATGAGTTTGCTGTGCTCTGCTTGCTCTCTTCCAAATCATTTTTACTCTTGTATTTTAGAAGATCTCGTCCTTGTTAATTAGGAATATAGAATGTATTGATGTGGAACCGAATGTTAATAATATATAGCAGGCAAACCTCTCTGGGTGCGTATTTCTTGGATTAAATTTTCGATCTTTTGGCCATTTATTTCTAAATAGGCTAGAACACGTGTTCCTCGCCCAAATAATAAGATGCTTGCCTAATCTAGAACTCTTATCAAATTAGGATACTAGTTCCCATAGGTTTCTTATACAAAGAGCTGCATTCTTAAACGACATTGCTCTTGTTTTAGTAGGATTGTGAGTCCCTCATGTCTAAATAAAAAGGTTAGTCCTCTAGTTTGATTCATTTGATCTCTCACTTTTTTTTCTTTATGAATCAGTACTGATTTGGGTATCAGAGTGTCCCAAGCTATGACAATCAACACCTTTCTTTATTTTAGTGTTTAAGCAGGAAGATCCGGCTTAATCGATGATAAGTATCTAGTAATAAGTGGATTTTCACCTTAGCAACATCAGTGCTGTGGTAAGCATGGACGTGTCAACTTCAAGAACTTGGGGAAAGCATGGCTACTTAGCCATCTCCTCTTTCGCTCCATCGATTGATCAATCGATTACAGTGGTAACTATACCAACCACGATGATCAATTTGTTGGAGGTACACAAGGCTCTCTAATCAGTAAGGTGATAGCGACACGAGGACTAATAGATGCCACCATGGTGCATAACTTATTTAGCCATCTACAAGCAGTAGAAGCTACCCTAAGCATTAAGGTAATCTTGATTATTGGCTTGTTGAAGAGTGATGCCACCTTTATGGGCGATTATATGCGGAGAAGCCTTTGGAGGAAGCATTAGGAGGAGAGGATTCTTCCAAACTTCATAGCTAGAGTTTGGTCTCCTTAAACTATGTGTCCGTGGTGGCAACACATATGCTTGGAGTGCTATGCTCGCGGCTAAATCGTCCATGCCTCTGATGTAACAAGCTGCTCAATTTGCATCACAATCGCATTCACAGGCACCAGAATTGCAAGAGCCTTAAACCAGCTAATGCGTAATAATTTCCAAAAGGTATGATAACTTCAACGTACCTTTCTCCTAAATCAATAGGGTTAATGCACCATATGTAGACATATTGGTGGTTGAGATTATGATTTGTAGGCTTTCCTGTAAGGTTAGGAAGCTTATGTTGGGATTCGTCATCGGAAAAATAACGTGGCGCAACAGACAACACACCATTTAAAATTTCCTAGAATCCACTTATCATATCCAATTACCATTGATTAGAATAAAAACAATTTGAATCAAGAGAGGTTAACTCATTCGTCTCTTCTAGAGACTGCTGCAGAATCGTTTCTTGAAACTACGATCTCCAAAGCTCGGTGCACGACCAACTATGGAGCGGGAACCGGTGCTAGCCGAAGATGCGAAGGAATGGAGGATTAATGCTGGGATTTTCAGCTGTTTTGGGGCTACTCTTGGTGGCTGAAATTTCTAGCAATTAATTAGAGTTGAATTAGGGTTTTATTCCTTAAGTGTGCCCTTATATAGACATCTTGTCTAATTTGGTTTTAATTAGGTTAATTAAACCCAAGCCAACTAGGATTATAATTACATAAATAAACTTTAATTAAAAAGTATATACTATGTAATTTAATTCCATTTGGCTAAATGTAATTACCCCTAAATAAAATTAAATCACACTTCAGTAAATACAATACATGTATTTAATTTTCCTACTTAGGAAAATTATTTAATTAATTGTTTATTTTATGTAATTCAATTAATTGATAAATTAATTAATTACATTATGTAAACTTATTAATTAAATTAAATTCAAACGAATGTTAATTAATTACTTTGACACCGAATGTCAACTAATTAATTAACGCATTCCTTCCAATGTACATTACAGGTATAATTTCTATAAGTTCCAGCTCAGTTGATCTACGTGCACGATCCTATGGGTCTGTCTTTATGTTGGCAGTAGGCCCAAGGCCCACAGATTGTAACTGGGTTCTAGCAAACCATTACAGCCCCCAATTAAGACAGAGATGCAGCAGTCTTTAGAAGACACTCATCCGGTAGTAATCTCATAGTGTCCTTTACCTAACGATATCGATATGAATAAACAAGAGGCATGGTGTTTGTCATCCTCTTCTGTTGTTTATTATATTTCTTGATCTTGAGTTGACTGATTAATCAAATAAGCACCGACTTACTTGGGTATGACCATACACTTATTAGTCCCACTCATCAAGTGGCCAATGATATCATCTCGGTGTTACCAGAGTGGCAATTCCATCACTTCATCATCAATATCAACATGTTCATCGGTCCACCCAATCATACCCATATTTAGCATCCTTTTACAGAACTCTTAGGCGTATGTCAAAGTGAACCTGATTCCATATTGATATTATAATGAAATCTGATCTAAGGACAAAAGAGACCTACTCAAGAAAGACCTATGACGCGACAACCATGTGGCTTTCTTGTGCGGATCGATCCAGTCCCATGTCAATGACATGTACCTCTATTCATGATTGACTATACAAGTATTATGGCTAGTTAATAACTGCCATACAGTCATCAAATATACAAGTCTGTGGTTCTGTTCCTTCCCACGATTAGAACAGACCTGGGATAGGTTTTATGATTATCAATCAATGGATACTCTACTCATATTATAACACAAGATAAAAATGAAATAGATTAATTGCCTTTATTAATCTGACACAAATGATGCATTCATACAATGAGTCTTAATGTATAATACAAAATACAAGAATCCAATGCCCTAAGAACTAGGGCACACCAACAATCTCCCACTTGCACTAGTTCCAAGTGGGCATTGCCCTAATTCCTATAGATCTGCTATGACCCTCATGCTGTGTCTGTAGTAGCGCTTTGGTCAATGGATCAGCGACATTATTCTTGGTGTCAACCCTCTGCAATAATATGTCACCTCTGTTCACGATCTCCCGAATGAGGTGAAACTTTTTGAGTACATGTTTGGATCTCTTGTGTGACCGGGGCTCCTTTGCTTATGCGATGGCCCCGTCGTTGTCACAGAAAACATCAACTGGGTCTAGGATAGTGGGCACTACTCCCACCTCAGTTATAAATTTCTTTGATCCAAACGGATTCCTTTGCAGCTTCGCACGCAGCTATGTACTCAGCTTCCGTTGTAGAGTTAGCAATGGTGGCCTGCTTTGAGGATCTCCAACTAATGGCACCGCCATTCAGGAGAAAAACATTACCAGATTGTGACTGGTTCTTATCCTCATCAGTCTCAAAGCTTGCATAAGTGTAACCTGACACTACCAGCTCATCTTGACCTCCATACACTAAGAAAGCATCCTTAGTCCGGTTAAGGTACTTCAAGATTGCCTTGACTGCTTTCCCGTGTTCCTCAACGGGAACCGACTGGTACTGGTTAGTCATACTTAGTGCAAATGCGACATCAGGCCTTGTACATAACATGGAGTACCTATAGTAGATGCATAAGGGATCTTTTCTATGCTCTCTCGGTCCTTCTTTGTTTTGGGACCATCTTTCTTACTCAGCTTCAACCTATAGCGCATAGGCAAGAATCCTTTCTTTGCCTTGTCCATGCTGAATCTTTTCAGAACCTTGTCTATGTACGTGGCCTGACTTAGGCCTAGAAGCCGATTGGATCTATCTCTGTAGATCCTGATCCCTAAGATCGTCTCAGCTTTGCCTAAGTCCTTCATTACGAAGCACGTACTCAACCAATGCTCAACCCCTTGCATTTTGGTTTGTCGCCTCCAATGATAAGGATGTCGTCAACATACAACACTAGGAAGGTGGAAACGCTCCCATTAACCATCTTATACACACAGGGCTCATCAGAATTCTGTGTGAAGCCATATTCCGTAATGGCCTCATTGAATCTCTGATTCCATGACCTTGATGCTTGATTCTAGGGGTGAGCAAGGACCGGTTCGGTTCAAAAACCGAACCGAACCGAAAAAACCGAACCGAAAATTCCCATATTTTATAAACCGATCCGATCCAAACTAAATTTTGGTTTGGTTCAGTCCAAACCGAACTATTTCGGTTCGGTTCGGTTTGGACTGGTCGAACCAAAAACATTAACTTATTAAAAAAAAAAAATTATATAAGTAGTTTGTTAAAAAAAAAAAAACAAAAAAAATACAAAAAAAAAAATTAATTTAAAAAATCAATAATACTAAATAATACTATTACATCATAATAAAATACTAAAATTCTCTACTTTTTTTTAACTCTTTAATAACTATAAATTGGAATCCAAAAATCACAATATAAAACAATAAAGAAATATGATGTCTAAACCTCCACAAACCACAAAAAGATTAAATAAAAATTATCTTCAAAGTCCAAGATCCAAACAAACTTTAATCAACCAAGGTTGAAGAACCTACAAAATAAAAAGTAATCAATGCTAAATTAGCAAAAATATATATATAGCTTACAAATACAATAATAATTATACAAGTTACAACAAATAAAATAAGTTTACAAATTACAACATACAACAAATAAATTTTACAACACAAATATTAATAAATTGATAAAAGGAAGAAAATTATATCATTTATTTGTTATTACTACTTAGGGCGGACTCACATGATGTATTTTTGAGTTTCAATTCTTCAAACTCTGCAAATAACAAATCAATTTAATTAAGCAATCATAATTAATAATTTATGTTTATGATTTAAGAGAAGTAAAGAAGTGTTAATTTTATCAAGGTAAATAAATTACCTTGTTGCATTCTCTCCACATCTTCTACATCTTCTTCTTTGAATAATGGATTAGGCGTTTTCCGAATCCAATCTTGCGCGCAAATCAAATCTTCAACTATGTCAGGAGACAAAGAACTCCTATATTCATCAATAACTCGCCCCCCTGTACTAAAAGTAGACTCAGAAGCCACTGTAGATACAGGTACAACCAAAATATCTCTAGCCATGATACTGAGAATGGGAAATCTTGCTGCATGTAACTTCCACCAGTTCAATACATCAAACCCCTTAATTTCATCATCTAGTAGTACATCCTCCAAATATGCATCTAGCTCAGTTCTCTTTCCTCCTCTCTTACCCCCACTATTTATTCTTTGTTTCTTGTGCATTCCACGGAATACATTTTTTGGAGGCTCATACTTGCTAGCAATTGATCTTTCCGCCTCAACTATATGTGACTCCATTGGGGTATCAATATCCTCACTAGATTGCCCCACCACATCATGCATTTTCTGGTACTCTTTAAACAACTCATAAAATGAATTATAGACATCATCAAAAATTGCATTGCCATTTTCCTTGTAGATTTCAAGAAGAGAAATTTTAATAACTTCAAATTTTTCTCTTGGATCAAAAACAGCAGCAAACCAAATGATCTTATTCATTTTTTTTGGATCCCCCCAATACTTGTCAAACTTCTCTTTCATTCTAAGACTCATTGATTTCAATTGAACATCACCATGTTTCATCCAATATAATAATGCATGATACAAATCACTAATTTCAGTCCAAAAGGTACTAGATGTGACATATTTCGAACCTGAAATTTTTACTGTAACATTGTAAAATGTTCTCAACATGATAGAAATTTTCCTAACAACTTCCCAATCATCAGCATCAGGCACACCATTAGTCATAGTCATCTCAATTCTGAAATTTGAGTCTTCACTAATAAACCTATCAAATGCAGCCTCAAATTGTTTAGCAGTGGAAAGCATTAAATAAGTTGAATTCCACCTAGTAGGGGTATCCATGCATAGGGAGCTCTTGCATTGTATGTTTTTGTATTTCACACACTCCTTAAATCTTCCAAGCCTGGCAGGAGAATATCTAATATATCTTATTGATTCCCTCACCCTTTTCACAGATAAACTGATTTCCTTCAAGCCATCTTGTACAACTAAGTTAATAATATGCGCCATGCATCTCATATGTATGTATTGACAAGATGAAACAGAAGCTCCCCATGACTTTAAGACATTTTTCACATAACTAACAGCAACATCATTTGAACTAGCATTATCAACAGTAATAGTAAACAATTTAGTTATCCCCCAATCAACCAAACAGTTCTCAATTGACATGCCAATATCAAGACCCTTATGTGAATCTATCTTAATAAAATTCAATACTTTCTTCTGTATATTCCAATTTGCATCAATAAAATGACCAGTTATACACATATAATTATCTCTTGCAACTGAAGTCCATGTGTCAGTCGTTATAGAAACTCTTTGACCATGTTGTTTGAGATAATTTTTCAGTTTCAGTTTTTCATCCAAATACAATTGATTGCAATCCCTACTAACAGTCCACCTAGATGGAACTTTAAGCCCAGGACTACAATGTGCCATCATATCCCTAAACCCTTCAGTCTCTACAACTCTAAAAGGTTGTTCTTCCTTAATAATCCACCTTATTACACTAGCCCTCATTGCTTGCTGATCAAACTTCCAAGTAGTCAATGTACCCAAATTCTCACTATCCCCTACCCCTGAAATTATTGAAGGTTGCAAAGATAATTGACTTTGTTTTAACTTTATATTCTCAGGATTTTTAATACATTTCCTTATGTGCTTGTTAAGAGTAGTTGTCCCATTCATGGATGAATCACACATGTAGACTCTTTGGCAATGCTTACACTGACCTTTGGATCTTCCCGTTTCAGGATCTGTAATCACTTTAAAATGATCCCAAGCTTTTGATCTTTTCAAAATGGCCTTCTTCTTGCCCTTAGTATCTTTTGGAACTGATTCTACCTCAGCCTCAGTAGTTTTGGTAGCATCAGATTCGGCAATAGCATTTCCAAGTTCTGGAAAAGGGTCAGAATCAGATTGTTCATCTTCATTTTCTTCTACCTCAATAATTTGAGATGGTTCCAATAATCTTGACATCTGAAAAAAGACACCCTTAATGGTTCAGTTAAAAGAACTATTTGCCCAAAATTCACATCCAAACTACATAATCTAAAATATATTAGACAAAATTTAAGCTACAAACAAGTACAAATAATCAAAGCAAAATATAAGAATTACGGGTTTGTTTATTACTTGAGCTAGAATATATCATACACATATTAGACTTGCCTAATCAATAATTAATTACTTGTAAATCTCACAAATCATTCCTTTTTCCCTGTTGTCTTTTTATGACTTTTTTGATATTAAGGGAGCATCTAGAATTGGATGCCACTCAACTAATATACAGCTAATTAGGTCTCTCTCTCAATATTTTTATATTCCAAAATGTCGTTAATTTTCAATTACAAGAAACACAATAGAATTATTGTCTCCCTTCACAAGAAAATATTGTTCAGAAGCAAATTATAAGAGGGACAAACCTTAATAATATTTTGTGCCCAAAAAAATATTTTAATTCTTTCAAGGAATTAATTTGATAATAAAAGTGTTACTAAGAATAAAAGGTGTAAAAGTGTTAATAAGACCCATAGAACCTTCTCAGTCTCCTAATCGATATTTTTTATTAAGTAATAATTATAATGACATTTGTTTTTAAACGTTATCTCAGTTACATAAATTTTTTTGTCCTAAATAGAAAAGAAAAAAAAAAAAATTGGTATCTAAAGAAAACATAATGAACAGTATCAAGAGGATGATAAATGCAACATTTCAAGCACTTGTACGAATTGAAGCAATGAGCCTTATCCTCCTTTGCTATATATTGACTTTATTGGTCAGTTTATTATAGTGTACACAGCATATATAAGCAAATACAACATTAACTTCAAGCAAGAAACTGTTTGCAAAATCACATGGAAAATTATATAATACTTCAACACATTTTTACACTTGATGCTATATATATATATATATATATTGATAAAAATTCCATCCAAAAACTGCTCATTAAATCATCTGGTTAGCTAATGAGCTGTTAATGCTACAATTGGAATGTGTAATATAGTATAATATAGTATTATATAGAAAGCATAATATATAGAAGATTAATTGATGATCCAAACATTTAAGAAAGAATTAGATAGACAAGGAAATTGGACACCAGTTTGAAATTTTGAGCATCCTCCATGTTTCTATATAGACCGTGTGGACCCATATCTCACTTCCTATCAATACTAATTTTATATATTATAGCTTGTAGAGTATAGACTGCCTAAGTAGAGGGACATTCTAATGCAAACATCTTCTGTAATTTTTAGAGATTACTGCAAATATGTGATACTGGTTTTAATCTTTATGAAAAAAATTTGTCAAGAAAGCAAAATTCTTACATTAATGCTGATGATGACGACAGCGGCAGTGCTTTTAACAGAAAATCCTTCGATTTTGTTGTCTAAGCCTATAAGGAAGCAGCAGCGATTCAGGAAGAGGAAAGAAATTGAGGGGATGAGGATGAAGACAATGAGGTTGAAGAAGAAAGACGAGTTAAACGACGGATCCAAGAGGATGAGGATGCATCTGAGTTTGAGGAAGAAGGAGCAGCGACGGTGGTGTGGTGATTGAGAACGATTGAAATTAGGTCTTGGCAAAACACACTGAATTATTATTCTTTTAATTGGGTTATCAAAAATTATTCTTTTAATTGGCAATTAATCGGTTCTTCGGTTTTTTCGGTTTTGAACCGAACCAAACCGATCCGAACCGAAATCCAAACTTCCTAATAATTTAAAACCAAACCGAACCAAACTATAAAATGGATCGGTTCGGTTCGGTTTGGTTCGGTTTGGTTTTTCGGTTTTTGGACTCCGGTTCGGTTTTGCTCACCCCTACTTGATTCAATCCATAAATGGATCCTTGAAGCTTGCATACCCGGTTTGGATACTTTGGATTGATAAAACCCTCAGGTTGTGCCATGTACACATCCTCGAGTAGCTTTCCATTAAGGAAAGCGGTCTTAACATCCATCTGCCATATCTCATAATCGTACCATGCAGCTATGGCTAGTAGTATCCTGATGGATTTGAGCATAGCAACTGGTGAAAATGTTTCATCATAGTCAATTCCTTGAACTTGCCTGAATCCTTTGTTGGGATTTGTCACCGAAATCACCCGATTAAAGCAGAAGAACGCGATGATTTCCTCAAATCCGTGCCTAGGAGCAATTGATATGGAAATTGTAAAAACAAAAATTTAATAACAAGAGATAAATCTCTTACCCGGGTTATCTCTACAAAGGATAGAAGTAGACTGCAGGAATCAAGATAGAATCCCTCCTCGTTCACGTACACGAACAACACCCGTGCTAGTGTCGGAAAAACACGAACAACGGAGAAGGAGGACGGGGAGAATTCGGCTATCGTGGCTTGGGTTCCCTTGGCCGAAATACCTAGGGTTATTTTAACCCTAGTTGGCTGAAATTCTCAAGGAGAATTTCGGCCCAATTGGCTCCTCTTTGTGTGGGCTTACCTTCTTTCATTTTAGGCCCAAATCTATTTTAATTGGTCTGGTTTAAATTAATTTCAAGCCCAACTTTAATTTACCCATGTATATAATATATTACACCATGTAACATATTATTTACATTTAATTAAAATTCATTTGACTAATTAATTTAATCCATGAAATTAAAATTAGATCTTCACAAAATAAATTCATATGTAAACCCATACATATGAATATTTCCACCCAGGAAATAATCTCATAATTAATCCAATTAATTATGAGAAAGCCAATCAAATATTAATTTTATTATCATGATCAATCCAATTGATCTATATAATATAATTAATATAATCCTCTCTCTCTAGAGTGTATACTCCAAGTATACGTGTGATTCCTTAAGTCAGTGTTCAGTCGCTCGATGTGTACGATCCCGTGGGCCCATCTTTATGTTGGCAGTGGGCCTTTGGCCCACATACTACAGTTGGGCTTTAGCAAGCCACTGTAGCCCCCAATTAAGATGGAGATGGTAGTCTAACTGTAATCATAACCCTGTAGTTTGAACTTGTATATCCCATGTCATTGATATCAGTGTCCAACACAGAGGCATGGATTGATCACCCTCTTTTGTGTCCGGACATTTGCTTGATCCCGAATGTACTGAAGTTCACAAACAAGTTCCAACTTGTTTGGGTGTGCCCACACTCTTATCAGTCACATTCATCAAGTGGCCGGTGATATCTTCTCAGTGGACCACTGAGTGACAAATCCCTTCTACATATCTGTTGGGATTCGTCATTGGAAAAATAACATGGCGCAGCGGAAAATACACCATTTAAAATTTCCTAGAATCTACCTATCGTGTCCAATTACCATTGATTAGAATAAAACCAAATTGAATCAAGAGAGATTAACTCATCGGATTTGTCTCTTCTAGAGACTGCTGCAGAATCGTCTTCCTGAAACTGCGATCTCCAAAGTCCGGTGCACGACCAACTATTGAGCGGGAACCGGTGTTAGCCAAAGACGCAAAGGAATGGAGGATTAATGCTAGGATTTTCGGCTGATTTGGGGCTGCTCTTGGTGGCTGAAATTTCTAGCAATTAATTAGGAATGAATTAGGGTTTTATTGCTTAAGTGTGCTTTTATATAGACACCTTGACTAATTGGGTTTTAATTAGGTTAATTAAACCCAAGCCTACTAGGATTATAATTACATAAATAACTTTAATTAAAACGTATATACTATGTAATTTAATTCCATTTGGCTAAATTTAATTACCCCTAAATAAAATTAAGTCACACTTAAGTAAATACAATACATGTATTTAATTTTCCTACTTAGGAAAATTATTTAATTAATTGTTTACTTTATGTAATTCAATTAATTAAATAAATTAATTAATTACATTATGTAAACTTATTAATTAAATTAAATTCAACCTAATGTTAATTAATTACCTTGACACCGAATGTGAACTAATTAATTAACGCATTCCTTCCAATGTACATTACATGTACAATTTCTACAAGTTCCGGCTCTGTTGATCTATGTGCACGGTCCTATGGGTCTGTCTTTATGTTGGTAGTAGGCTCAAGGCCCACATATTGTAAGTGGGTTCTAGCAAACCATTACATCCCCTAATTAAGACAGAGATGCAGCAGTCTTTAGACGACACACACCCGGTAGTAATTTTATAGTGTCCTTTGCCTAATGATATCGATAAGAATAAATAAGAGGCATGGTGTCCGTCATCCTCTTCTGTTGTTTATTATATTTCTTGATCTTGAGTTGACTGATTAATCAAATAAGCAACCAACTTATTTGGGTATGGCCATACACTTATCAGTCCCACTCATCAAGTGGCCAATGATATCATCTCGGTGTTACCTGAGTGGCAATTCCATCACTTCATCATCAATATCAATATGTTCACCGGTCTACCCAATCATACCCGTATTTAGCATCCTTTTACAGACCTGTTCGGCGTATGTCAAAGTGAACCAGATTCCATATTGATATTATAATGAAATCTGGTCTGAGGACAAAAGATACCTACTCAAGAAAGACCTATGACGCGACAACCATGTGGCTTTCTTGTGCGGATCGATCCAGTCCCATGTCATCGACATGTACCTATATTCATGACTGACTATACAAGTACTATGGCTAGTTAAGAACTACCATACAATCATCGAATATACAAGTCTGTGGTTCTATTCGTTCCCATGATTAGAACAGACCTGGGATTGGTTTTATGATTATCAATCAATGGATACTCTACTCATATTATAGCGCAAGATATAAATGAAATAGATTAATTACCTTTATTAATGTGACACAAATAATGTATTCATACATGGCTCTCAATGTATAATACAAAATACAAGAATCCAATGCCCTAAGAACTAGGGCACACCAACAATCTCCCACTTACGCTAGTTCCAAGTGGGCATTGCCCTAATTCCTATAGATCTGGTATGACCGTCGTGTTGTGTCTACGGCAACGCTTTGGTCAATGGATCAGCGACATTATTCTTGGTGTCAACCCTCTGCAATGATATGTCACCTCTGTTCACGATCTCCCGAATGAGGTGAAACTTTCTAAGCACATGTTTGGATCTCTTGTGTGACCGGGGCTCCTTAGCTTGTGCGATGGCCCCGTGGTTGTCACAAAAAACATCAACTGGGTTTAGGATAGTAGGTACTACTCCCAACTCGGTTATGAATTTCTTGCTCCAAACGACTTCCTTTGCAGCTTCGCACACAGCTTTGTACTCAGCTTCCGTTGTAGAGTCAGCAATGGTGGCCTGCTTTGAGGACCTCCAACTAATGGCACTGCCATTCAGGGGAAAAACATAACCAAACTGTGACTGGTTCTCATCCTCATCGGTCTCAAAGCTTGTATCAGTGTAACCTGACACTACCAGCTCATCTTGACCTCCATACACTAAGAAAGCATCCGTAGTCTAATTAAGGTACTTTAGGATTGCCTTGACAGCCTTCCAGTGTTCCTCCCCGGGGTTCGACTGGTACCGACTGGTCATACTTAGTGCAAACGGGACATCAGGCCTCGTACATAACATGGAGTACATGATAGATCCAATAGCAGATGCATAAGGGATCTTTTCCATGTTCTCCCGGTCCTTCTTTGTTTTAGGACCATCTTTCTTACTCAGCTTCAACCCATGGCGCATAGTTAAGAATCCTTTCTTTGCCTTGTCTATGCTGAATCTTTTCAGAACCTTGTCAATGTACGTGGCCTGACTTAGGCCTAGAAGCCGATTGGATCTATCTCTGTAGATCCTGATCCCTAAGATCGTCTCAGCTTTGCCTAAGTCCTTCATTGCAATGCACCTACTCAACCACTGCTTAACTCCTTGCAGTGTTGGTATGTCGCCTCTAATGATAAGGATGTCGTCAACATACAGCACTAGGAAGGTCAAAACGCTCCCACTAACCATCTTATACACACAGGGCTCATCAGAATTCTGTGTGAAGCCATATTCTGTAATGGCCTCATTGAATCTTTGATTCCATGACCTCGATGCTTGCTTTAATCCATAAGTAGATCTTTGAAGCTTGCATACCTGGTTTGGATACTTTGGATCGATAAAACCCTCAGGTTGTGCCATGTACACATCCTCGAGTAGCTTTCCATTACGGAAAGCGGTCTTAACATCCATCTGCCATATCTTATAATCGTAACATGCAGCTATGGCTAGTAGTATCCTAATGGATTTGAGCATAGCAACTAGTGAAAAGGTTTCATCATAGTCAATTCCTTGAACTTGCTTGAATCCCTTTGCCACCAATCGCCCCTTGAAGGTGTTGTCGACCTTTAACTTGAAACACCACTTGCAACCTATCACCTTAGCACCCGGAGGTGGATCCACCAAGTTCCGTACTTGGTTATCATGCATAGATTGCATCTCAGCCTCCATGGCTTTGCGCCATTGATCTGAGTGTGGGCTTTCAACAGCCTCCTGATAGGTCTTGGGTTCCTCTTGGTCAACGACCATAAGGTCCCCATCATCAGTCACGACAAAGCCGTACCTCTCTGGCTGATGACGTGTCCTACCAGACCTTCTAAGATCCTGTGCAACCGTTTTTGGTTCCTCAATTTCTTGAGTAGTCAGATCGGTTCTCGAAGCATCCTCAGCAGTAGCTGCAAGAGTTTGTGAGTCTTGAACTTCTGAAAGTTCAACATTACTCCCACTGTCTCCCTTGGAAAGGAATTCCTTCTCCAAGAAGACTGCATTTCTGGCTATGAAAACTTTGTTTTCGGCCGGGTCGTAGAAGTAATAACCCTTAGTTTCCTTAGGGTAACCCACAAACTGGCACTTGACAGATTTGGACTCGAGTTTGCCACTTGTTAATTTCTTAACATGTGCATCACAGCCCCAAATCTTCAAGAAGGAAACATTGGGCTTTTGGCCTTTCCATAGTTCATATGGTGTTCCCTCAACTGCCTTGCTTGGTGTATTATTAAGAATGTAAGCAGCTGTCTCTAAAGCATATCCCCAAAAGGAGACAGGGAGTGTAGCATGACTCATCATCGAGTGAACCATGTCAAGTAAGGTCCTATTCCTCCTTTCTGACACTCCATTCCACTGGGGTGTACCAAGAGGAGTGAGTTGGGATACAATCCTACACTCTCTCAAAAACAAGTCAAACTCTTGGCTCAAATATTCACCCCCTCGGTCAGACCGAAGTGCTTTTATTTTCTTGCCAAGTTGGTTTTCTACTTCATTCTTAAAGTCCTTAAACCTTTGGAGAGTCTCAGACTTATGCTTCATTAGATACATGTAACCGTATCTGCTGAAGTCATCCGTGAAGGTGACAAAGTACAGAAAACCAGATCTAGCACTAGTGCTCATTGGGCCACATACATCGGAATGTATTAGCTCCAATAGCTCTGAGGCCCTTTCAGCAGTCTTGCTAAAAGGCGCCTTTGTCATCTTGCCTCTCAAACAAGATTCGCATGTGTCATAAGACTGGATGTCAAATGACCCTAGCACTCCACTAGAGTGAAGCCTAGCTATGCGCTTCTCATTTATATGGCCAAGTCGACAATGCCAGATGTAAATAGGATTAATTTCATTTTGTTTAATTCTTTTAGTATTTATGTTATAGATTGAACTTTCACATTTTAGATCAAGGATATATAAGCCATTTTCAAGAAATGCTGTTCCATAAATAATATTGCCACATTGCATAGAAATTCTACCATGTCCAATATTAAATACAAAACCAGAAATATCCAACAAAGAAACGGAAATAATATTCCTGCGCATCGCAGGTACAAAATAACAGTTTTTTAGTTCCAAAACAAGTCAACTAGGCATCTCCAAGAAATAATCTCCGATCTCCATGGCCTGAACCCAAGCACGATTTCCGACTCGAAGATCTACTTCTCCAGATCCTAATAATCTCCTATTTCTTAGACCCTGCACATTTGAACAAATGTGAGATCCACATCCAGTGTCCAAGACCTAAGATGTAGAAATAGCTAGATTAATCTCAACAACATAAATACCTGAAGCAGCAGTTTTGCCCTTCGGTTGCTCCCTTAGCTTTGGACATGAACTCTTCCAGTGCCCCTTCTCATGACACTCATGGCAGACATCGTCAGGAGAAGCAATCCTTGCGTAGGTTGGGCCACCACCTTTTTGCCCTTAGCCTTGGCCTTTTGGGCCTTAGCCTCGGCCTTAGATTTGACCTTTCCCTTAGCAATGGATGTATTGCCCTTGTTCACCAGCAATACTTCAGGAGTCTTCTTAAGAGAGTGCTCAGCAAGCTTGAGCATGCCATGCAGCTCAACTACCGATTTATCCAACCCTTGCATATGGTAATTCATGATAAACTGGTTGTAAGACTCAGGAAGTGACTCGGGAATAATGTCTGCTGCCAAGTCTTGCGGAACTGGCAGGCCGAGGTGGGTAAGTGTATCAATATACCCCTTCAACTTTAGCACATAAGTGCTAACAGAAGTCCCAGCTGCCATCACAGTCATGCAAAGTGCCTTAGTTGTCAGGCAACGTTCCTGATGAGCCTGATCTTGGAACATCTTTTTAAGCTGATCCATCATCTCATAAGTATGCTCGTCCATGAACTGCTTCTGAAGATTAGAAGCCATGGTACCCAGCATGAGGCATGAGAAATCTCGGTCATCCCTCACATGCCGGTCATACTGCTCCACCATCGCCGTGGTGATGCCTCGACCTGTGGGAGGGCCAGCTGGTAAAGGAGCATTTAGTACATACTCCTTAGACTCTTGTCTAAGAACTATTTGTAAGTTCCTAGCCCAGTCCAGGAAGTTAGTCCCGAAAGCTTCTCCTTCTCCAAGAGTGACCTAAGTGAGAGTGAGTTGTTGTTTGTTGCAACCATTTAAATTGCTTAACTGAAATGGGATTATCTACATGGAAGAAATCATTGCTTGAGTTAGAAATAAAGGACTTTCAAGCCAATTCAAATTAATAATCCGATTTTAATTTGTTTGTTGGTGTTGTTAATTGGCTGACTTGACCAAGATCCACACCTTATCAATGACTGGCCGAACTAGGGCTCGCTAACCAACCATTGAGTCGTTTGGTGGGACAACCTATCCAATCCTTCCATGAAGGACTCTTGGTTTGATGGGCTTATTGACACTTTACCCATCTATGCTTAGGGCCCGCTCTAAGCTAATGCTTCCCATGTTGAGTTAAACCACCATTCACATGTTAACAATACCAAGTATCTTAACCCTCGACGGCCCACTGAATACTACAATGTACCCAGCTAGGGCATGGCACACATTGTAGCATCAATGGGAGGAAGAGGTGTGAATGTGGGAAGCACTTTTAAGCGACTCAATATTTTAATTTCCGGATAATAATTAAGTGATACGGCTTAGCATGCATAAACGCGGGTAATAATTTGGTGATCCATACATCCATATCATATGACAAATGAAATAGCATACATAATTTAAAATAAATGAGATCCTATGGGCCCTTAATTACAACCTAATGAAAAACTAGATATCCTATCTAATTCTTCATGGGCCGGACTGCAATCCTTCTTGGGCTCTCACCATGGGCTTGCTCCATCTGGGCCTTCCTCCATACTTGATGCAATTACAACAATTTCATTTAAAATAAAATCTATTCTAAGATTACATCAAAATAAAATAAAAAATGGCACGCAGGCCATATTTCCCAAAAATAAATTACAATCGATAATAATTTAGGGCCCATAGAACTCAACATCACATTTCAAACAAAGTACCTGTCGTGCACATACGTACCAATATGATGCATGATCATGGCATTCCAAGTTATAAATATAAATGTTAAGCCGAGTTACTTAGGGTGAAATCGCCAATTTTAACAAATGTGACTAAGGCCCGTAAAGGCCCAATGGATAAAATCCATAAATGCAAAATTCACAATTTTGCTCCCACTTGAATTTGGGTTGTCACAAATTTAAAATTTAGGTCTCCCAATTTTAACCGGTGTCACGGTTTATTGTGCCAATTTCACAAGGTCCATATTTAATTTAATATGCAAACAATTAAATTAAATATGCATGCCAACAAAATAAACAATTTAAATACAAATTAATTAAAAAAAGATTTAATTTAATTTGCATTAGGGTCCGGGATAAAAAAAATACCCGCAAAATCCAAAACCAGACCCAAAACCCATGTGCGGCGCCGCTGTAGCAGGCTGCAGCAGCAGCAGCTGCGGCCAGCAGCTAGCTGCTGCCGCTGGATGGAATCGCAATTTGCGATTCCATCCAGCCCCAATATTTTTTTTAACCTAATTAAAACATAACATTAATATTCAGCCATCAAGAAAAATAAATAATCAATAAAACAACAATTTTAGATGGAAACCAATTGGGGAAAAATAATAAAAAAACAGCCAATCCAAAATTCTAGGGTTTATGCAAAACCAAAACAAATTAAACAAAAAACCCTAAAATCACAAACTTGAAACCCATTCTTTCTTCAAAAACGCTTTCAAGAACCAATTCTAATCAATCTAATGGACAAAACCTAGGCTCTGATACCACTATTGGGATTCGTCATTGGAAAAATAACGTGGCGCAGCGGAAAATACACCGTTTAAAATTTCCTAGAATCCACCTATCGTGTCCAATTACCATTGATTAGAATAAAACCAAATTGAATCAAGAGAGATTAACTCACCGGATTCGTCTCTTTTAAAGACTGCTACATAATCGTTTTCTTAAAACTGCGATCTCCAAAGTCTGGTGCACGACCAACTATTGAGCGCGAACCGGTGCTAGCCGAAGACGCAAAGGAATGGAGGATTAATGCTGGGATTTTCGGCTGATTTGGGGCTGCTCTTGGTGGCTGAAATTTCCAGCAATTAATTAGGATTGAATTAGGGTTTTTTTTGCTTAAGTATGCCCTTATATAGACACCTTGACTAATTGGGTTTTAATTAGGTTAATTAAATCCAAGCCCACTAGGATTATAATTACATAAATAACTTTAATTAAAAAGTATATACTATGTAATCTAATTCCATTTGGCTAAATTTAATTACCCCTAAATAAAATTAAACCACACTTAAGTAAATACGACACATGTATTTAATTTTCCTACTTAGGAAAATTATTTAATTAATTGTTTACTTTATGTAATTCAATTAATTAAATAAATAAATTAATTACATTATGTAAACTTATTAATTAAATTAAATTCAACCCAATATTAATTAATTACCTTGACACCGAATGTCAACTAATTAATTAACGCATTCCTTCTAATGTACATTACATGTACAATTTCTATAAGTTCCGGCTCAGTTGATCTATGTGCACGATCCTATGGGTCTGTCTTTATGTTGGCAGTAGGTCCAAGGCCCACAGACTGTAAGTGGGTTCTAGCAAACCATTACAGCCCCTAATTAAGATAGAGATGCAGCAGTCTTTAGAAGACACACACTCGGTAGTAATCTCATAGTGTCCTTTGCCTAACGATATCGATATGAATAAACAAGAGGCATGGTATCTGTAATCCTCTTCTGTTGTTTATTATATTTCTTGATCTTGAGTTGACTGATTAATCAAATAAGCAACCAACTTATTTGGGTATGGCCATACACTTATCAGTCCCACTCATCAAGTGGCCAATGATATCATCTCGGTGTTACCCGAGTGGCAATTCCATCACTTCATCATCAATATCAACATGTTCACCGGTCCATCCAATCATACCCGTATTTAGCATCCTTTTACAGACCTGTTAGGCGTATGTCAAAGTGAACCGGATTCCATATTGATATTATAATGAAATCTGGTCTGAGAAAAAAAGAGACCTACTCAAGAAAGACTTATGACGCGACAACCATGTGGCTTTCTTATGCGGATCGATCCAGCCCCATGTCAACGACATGTACCTATATTCATGACTGACTATACAAGTACTATGGCTAGTTAAGAACTGCCATACAGTCATCGAATATACAAGTCTGTGGTTCTATTCGTTCCCACGATTAGAACAGACCTGGGATTGGTTTTATGATTATCAATCAATGGATACTCTACTCATATTATAGCACAAGAGATAAATGAAATAGATTAATTACCTTTAGTAATGTGACACAAATAATGTATTCATACATGGCTCTTAATGTATAATACAAAATACAAGAATCCAATGCCCTAAGAACTAGGGCACACCAACAATATCCATAGCATTGCCATGCTAAGTGACATACCCGAAAGCACCCATACTTGGCACCCTATTACAGGCCCTTTAAGCATACCCCTAAGTATGTGACCTCGCATGCGATACCATCATATGGTCAGGTCAAAGGATCCATACAAGTACTACCCGAGAATCACTTGTGATACTATACCATGTGGATTTCTCGCTTAGTGGATCTATCCAGTACCATGCCCTTTTTACATGTACCCATTAACTTGGTTGACATCCCATGTCCAATGACTGGTAAGACACCGCCATACAACCAGGTTAATGATAGTCTCTAGTCCCATTCATTCCCATGACTGGAGCAGACTATGGATCTCTTTTATGGTCATATCGTTTACCCTATCCATGGTCTTACTGCCAAGTGCATGACACTTGTCATCATGGATATGGATATGTCCATTGGGTACTTCATTTAAGATATTGCGCAAGATATATATAATAAATGAATTAATGCCTTTATTAATAACACAAAATTAGTATAATACATAAATCCAATAAATGTATAATACAAATACAAGGTCCAATGCCTCGGGACTAGGGCATATCTAACATCCTTTTGCCACCAATCGCCCCTTGAAGGTGTTGTCGGCCTTTAACTTGAAACACCACTTGCAATTTATCAACTTTGCACCCGAAGGTGGTTCCACCAAGTTCCATACTTGGTTATCATACGTAGATTGCATCTCAGCCTCCATGGCTTTACGCCATTAATCTGGGTGTGGGCTTTCAATAGCCTCCTGATAGGTCTTGGGCTCCTCTTGGTCAACGACCATAAGGTCCCTATCATTAGTCACGAGAAAGCCGTACCTCTCTAGCTGATGATGTGTCCTACCAGACCTTCTAAGGTCCTGTGCAACCGGTTCTGGTTCCTCAATTTCTTAAGTAGTCAGATCGGTTCTCGAAGCATCCTTAGTAGTAGCTACAGGAGTTTTTGAGTCTTGAACTTTTAAAAGTTCAACATTACTCCCACTGTCTCTCTTGGAAAGGAATTCCTTCTCCAAGAAGACTGCATTTCTGGCTATGAAAACTTTGTTTTCCACCGGATCGTAGAAGTAATAACCCTTAGTTTCCTTAGGGTAACCCATAAACTGCACTTGATAGATTTGGACTCAAGTTTGCCACTTGTCAATTTCTTAACATGTGCATCATAGCCCCAAATCTTCAAGAAGGAAACATTGGGCTTTCGGTGTGTTCCCTCAACTGCCTTGCTTGGTGTATTATTAAGAATGTAAGCAGCTGTCTCTAAAGCATATCCCCAAAAGGAGACAGGGAGTGTAGCATGACTCATCATCGAGCGGACCATGTCTAGTAAGGTCCTATTCCTCCGTTCTAACACTTGATAAGGTCGGTTTTTGACCTTATCTTTTAGGCAATTTCATGGTTTGAACGGTAATTTTTAGAGTCCTTTGTGTGAATGTTTTTTTGGTTTTTACGTATTTTGTGATTTTTATGTTTTGGTTAGATTCTCATAACTTTTAGCATTTTTCGTGTTTTTTACGGGTGTTTTTGTAATTTTGGATAATGTGTCAATTTTGTGGTCCATGGCTTTGGTGCGGTTATGTTTCTTTATGTTTGTTTTGGACAGGCATTATGACCCAGACCGAAAATTGGAGCGACGGCGGCAAAGAAGAGTTTGAAGTGCTGAAAAGCAATGTGGCACGGCACGCCATTCCAGCGTGCCGAGGGACGGAATCCAGTGGGTCGGCACGAAATCGTGTCACCACCACCAGCACGGCGTGCCAACCCTAAATCTACACAGTACGGCGTGCCACCACCACCAGCACGGTGTGCCACCCCCAAATCTGCACAGCACGGTGTGCCACCTCCACCAGCACGGCTTGCCGAGCTCTGGAATTCTGCTGTTGCCCTACTTTCATCTTTTTTGTTTAGTGGTTTTAACCTAGCCGTATAAATAGGTCATTTTCTAAGTTTTTTGGATCTTTTCCCAGACTTTTAAAGTGTAAAGCATAAACTTGTAGCTAGGTTTAATTGCTTGAACTATTTGTTTCTTTGAGTTTTGAACCATCAATTGGTAGAAGTTTTACATTGAACCTTCCCCTTTTGCGACGTTCTTGGTTCCGGCTTGAGTTCATCTATAGAGGTACACCCCAAGCATCTTCACACTGTCGGAATCTGGTTAATCGGACCAAAAGGGCATAAGTTCCTCTTCTTCTCTTTTGTAGTTCGATTAAGTTAGTTTTTGATTCCGCAATTGATTATGTTTGGTTGTAAACATTGAATTCTTATCATCTTTCTTGATTAATACAATTGATTGCAATTTAATTTCAATTTTTACACCTTTTCTTTGTGCAATTCCTTTAATGATAATCTAGTCTCATAAGATCTTAATTTATTAAGTTCATATTTATGGCATTACCTAGATTGACGCCTAGGAAACCATTAGTATTGATGACACTGTCGAATTTACGTGCCCCTATTTTCTGAGCTTTAGAATTAGACCGCCTCTAAACAAGGGAAACCAGCTAAGGACCTAAAAGATCTAGACACACTAGGTTGAATTATCGAAAGAACATAATTGAGGGTTAATTGTTGAGTTAAATTCATTTATTGTAATTAATTGATAAAGCCATCACCACTAGCATTCATAGGTCGTTAAACCGCCAATTGATAACCCGAATTCAAGAGCAAAGTAAGCTGGGATAGATCAATTAGGAGTAGGATAATTTAGTTGTTAGTATAATCACACTCCAAAATTAAGTTCCGCCTAGGACACGCAAGGAACCCGAGTAGTTTAGTGTTTGCAGAATATTTTTCTTTGTGGGATTGATACCTGGACCAACCAGAATTATTACTTGTCAACGATAGGTACACTGCTTTAGTTGTGCGATTCTAGGTTTAGTTTCACTACTTCGCCTAGGACCCACCAAGTTTTTGGCGCCGTAGCCGGGGAAATTTATTTTCTTGCATCATTGAACCAAAGGTCTATTTGCTGATCTAGGTACTGTTTATGTGCATATAGTTATATAATTTTTCTTTTCTGTGGATATTTGTTGCAAATTTTTTTTTATTATGTGTGTGTGTTTTCTAGCTTATGCGAACTCGTTCTCAGCACCCTGAGCTTTTACCCTATAACCCTGAAATTGAAAATTTTTGTAGCAGGAACCGTAGGGCACAACAAGAGCGAATTGTCCAAATGGATCATCAGCAACATGAGGAAGAGGAGAGACAGCTACAGGAAAGAGATGAGCAAGAGCGACTCCGGCGAGAGCGGGAGGAGTTTGATAGAAGAAGGGGTGGTGATAAAGACAACATGGTCATGACTAACCTAATGGCTCCACATCGACCCCGGAACAGATCCGGAGTGGTTATCCCAGCCATCACTGCTAATCACTTTAAGTTGAAGTCCAGTATGATCAATTTGATCTAAGGGAACGGGCTATTCAGTGGCAGAATAAGTGACAACCCCAATGATCATTTAGACCGGTTTCTCATGGTGGCCGATATAGTCCGAATCAGTGGGGTGCCCCAAGATGCTGTGCGGTTGAAGTTGTTTCCCTTCTCATTATGCAGGGGAGCAATGGAATGGTACAAGTCCTTGAGACCCGGGTCAGTGACTTCATGGGATCAATTGGAAGAACGATTCTTAGCATATTACTTCCCACCATCAAAGACAGTTCAGTTAAGGAATGAGGTTATGGGATTTCAGCAATTTGGGACTGAGACTCTCAATGAAGCATGGCAAAGGTTTCAACTGTTGTTGCGGAACTATCCCCACCATGACATGCCGCGATTCACTCAGGTAAGCACGTTTTATCATGGTTTGACACCAGCTAACCGTGCCATTATTGATTCTTCTTCAGGTGGAGACATTTTTAAGAAGACTGCTGCACAAGCTGAGGAGTTGATCGCGGAGCTGGCTAGGAAGAGTAACTTGTGGTAGTCGAACATGCCAAGAAGGAGTGAGGTTCCGGCTGCAGATTTGGGACGCCAAGATGTAGCCATGGACCATGTGGACAAGAAGCTGGACCTGTTGATGTCCCGCTTGAATTTAAATGGGCCACAATATCAGCCGGTGTTGTGTATATCATGTGGAGCGGAGCATCCCAGTCAAGAATGTGCATTGGGCGATCCATTTGCCCAACCATCCGAAAATGTAAGTTTTGTGGGAGGAAACCAAAGGTACAATAATTCTAACTCTTACCCACAAAATTTCAATAATAATAATAACAATTGCGGAAGAAGGTATCAACACCCGAACATGTCATATGGTAATAACCAAAATGTGTTGAGACCTCCTTCCGGATTCCATCATGAGCACCATGAGCAGGGGTTAGGTAAGGCCCCATTTATTCCTAATGATCAATCCTCACAGCAACCTCAATAGTCCAAGCAAGATGAGACGGTTTTGTCTTTGTTAAAAGACATCTCGTCTCGGCTTGCTGATAATGAGGCATACTGTAGGGATTTGGGCAAGCAGATGGCTCAAATGAGTAGGGAATGGCAGGAAAGACCTCAAGGAGCACTCCCGAGTAAAACTGAACAAAACCCTAAGGGACATCAACGGGAGACAGCTCAAGCTATAACCCTGCGAAGTGGTAGGCAAGTGGAGGACCGAGTGCAAAACGCTGATATTCCATCCCAACCTATTGAGGTAAGTGAAGAGTCGGGAGAGGTAAGCAACCCCGACTCGATTTCTAAACCTGAACCTAGCACAAATGAAAAGAGCAAAATTCCTGACCCAGTGAGAGCCTATGTGCCTAAACTCCCTTATCCTCAAAGGGAGAAGAAAGATAAACTGGAGCAGAAATATTCCAAATTTCTGGAAATTTTTAAGAAGTTAGAATTTAATATGCCATTGATTGAGGCTCTCCAAGAGATGCCTTCTTATGCTAAATTCTTTAAAGAACTTCTGGCAGGGAAAAGAAAGCTAGGTAAGGACGAAGTGGTGGTTTTAACAGAGGAATGTTCGGCAATTATCACTAACAAACTTCCACCCAAGCTCAAAGATAAGGGCAGTTTTACTATTCCATGCCGGATAGGAAACTTGGAGATTGCCAATGCCCTATGTGACTTGGGTGCAAGTATCAATTTGATGCCTCTGTCATTTTTCAGGAGACTCAGACTGGGAAACCCAAAGCCGACCAATATGACCCTCCAATTGGCGGATAGATCTCTCACGAGGCCAAAGGGGGTGGTTGAGGACATGTTAGTAAAGGTGGACACGTTTATCTTCCCCGCGGACTTCGTGGTAATGGATATGGAGGAAGATAGCTCGGTGCCCCTTTTGCTTGGAAGGCCATTTCTTGCAACCGGTAGGACTTTGATAGAAGTCCAGGAAGGTAAGATTATTCTTAGGTTGCACAATGAGGAGGTAAGTTTCAACGTCTATAACTCAATGAAATATCCATTAGATGTTGAAAGCTGTAATTTTGTAGAGTCCTTTTGTCCTATTGATGCTTATGTGATAGAAAAGAGTTTCAATCAAGGGGAGTTGGTGCTCTTGTGTAACTCCCGGTTGAAACTATTTCCGGGCAAATTCAGAAGTCGGTGGACGGGGCCGTTTACTATGCATAAGGTCTATCCCTCCGGGCTGGTGGAAATTGAAACCCCGGAGGGAATTCAACAAGTAGACGGGCATCGGTTGAAGCCCTACTTCAGCGGAGGAGTGAAGGAGGAGAAGCAAGTCTTACTCCTTCGTGATGTGTAATGCGAAATCGTGGACGTAGAAGTCGAGCTATTCCGACTATAAACATAGCAATGAGGTACGTGTACTTCCCTTGTACATTAATTTTTGTGTTAATATGTTTTTGTGTGTTTGTGTGTGTAGGAATAGGTCACTAAGCAGGTCAATCACAATCTCGATCAAAAGTCAAAAAAAAGAAAGTAAAGGTTGGCAGGGTTAAGCATGGCACGTCGTGCCACCATGAGCACGTCATGCCAAGGTGAGAATAGGGTAGCACGTGACGTGCTAGTGTGGCATGCAATCGTGCCAGGCCGCTGGAACAAATCACGTGCAAAAGCCAAGCAGCACGCCGTGCTGAAATTCCGCACGCCGTGCCAAAGTAAGGGTTTTCAAGGTGGCACGACGTGCCAATACAGCACGCCAACGTGCCATCGTGTTGTTCCGAAAGAGGATTGTGCTAGCAGCACGCCGTGCCAAAGAAGGGATTTTCAAGGGAGCACGACGTGCCAACGCAGCACGCCATCATGCCATCGCGCTGTTTCTAAATGATAATTTTTAGAGTCCTTTGTGTGAATGTTTGTTTGGTTTTTGTGTATTTTGTGATTTTTATGTTTTGGTTAGATTCTCATAACTTTTAGCATTTTTCATGTTTTTTAAGGGTGTTTTTGTAATTTTGGATAATGTGTCAATTTTGTGGTCCGTGGCTTTGGTGCGGTTATGTTTCTTTATGTTTGTTTTGGACAGGCATTATGACCCAGACCGAAAGTTGGAGCGACGGCGGCAAAGAAGAGTTTGAAGTGCTGAAAAGCAAGGTGGCACGGCGTGCCAAGGGATGGAAGCCAGTGGATCGGCACGAAATTGTGCCACCACCACCAGCACGGCGTGCCAACCCTAAATCTACACAGCATGACGTGCCACCACCACCAGTACGGCGTGCCACCCCCAAATCTTCACAGCACGACGTGCCACCTCGACCAGCACAACGTGCCGAGCTCCGGAATTCTGCTGTTGCCCTACTTTCATCTTTTCTGTTTAGTGGTTTTAACCTAGCCGTATAAATAGGTTATTTTCTAATTTTTTTGGATCTTTTCCCAGACTTTTAAAGTGTAAAGCATAAACTTGTAGCTAGGTTTAATTGCTTGAACTATTTGTTTCTTTGAGTTTTGAACCATCAATTGGTAGAAGTTTTACATTGAACCTTCCCCTTTTGCGACGTTCTTGGTTCCGGCTTGAGTTCGTCTATAGAGATACACCCCAAGCATCTTCACACCGTCGGAATCCGGTTAATCGGACCAAAAGGGCATAAGTTCCTCTTCTTCTCTTTTGTAATTCGATTAAGTTAGTTTTTGATTCCGCAATTGATTATGTTTGATTGTAAACATTGAATTCTTATCATCTTTCTTGATTAATACAATTGATTGCAATTTAATTTCAATTTTTACACCTTTTCTTTGTGCAATTCCTTTAATGATAATATAGTCTCATAAGATCTTAATTTATTAAGTTCATATTTGTGGCATTCCCTAGATTGACGCCTAGGAAACCATTAGTATTGACGACACTGTGGAATTTACATGCCCCTATTTTCTGAGCTTTAGAATTAGACCGCCTCTAAACAAGGGAAACCGGCTAAGGACCTAAAAGATCTAGACACGCTAGGTTGAATTATCGAAAGAACATAATTAAGGGTTAATTGTTGAGTTAAATTCATCTATTGTAATTAATTGATAAAGCCATCACCACTAGCATTCATAGGTCGGTAAACCGCCAATTGATAACCCGAATTCAAGAGCAAAGTAAGCTGGGATAGATCAATTAGGAGTAGGATAATTTAGTTGTTAGTATAATCACACTCCAAAATTAAGTTCTGCCTAAGACACCCAAGGAACCCGAGTAGTTTAGTGTTTGTAGAATATTTTTCTCTGTGGGATCGATACCTGGACCAACCAGAATATTTTTCTTTATTGTCAACGATAGGTACACTACCTTAGTTGTGCGATTCTAGGTTTAGTTTCACTACTTCGCCTAGGACCCGCAAACACTCAATTCTACTGGGGTGTTCTAGGAGGAGTGAGTTGGGATACAATCCCACACTCTCTAAAAAATGAGTCAAACTCTTGGCTCGAATATTCACCCCCTCTGTCAGACCAAAGTGCTTTTATTTTCTTGCCAAGTTGGTTTTCTACTTCATTCTTAAAGTCCTTAAACCTTTGAAGAGTCTCAGACTTATGCTTCATTAGATACACGTAAATGTATCTGCTGAAGTCATTCATGAAGGTGATGAAGTACAGAAAACCAGATCTAGCACTAGTGCTTATTGGGCTGCATACATTGGAATGTTTTGGCTCTAGTGGCTCTGAAGCCCTTTTAGCAGTCTTGCTAAAAGGCGCCTTTTTCATCTTGCCTCTCAAACAAGATTCGCATGTGTCATAAGATTGGATGTCAAATGACCCTAGCACTCCAGTAGAGTGAAGCCTATCTATGGGCTTGTCACTTATGTGGCCAAGTCTGCAGTGCCAGATGTATGTAGGATTAATTTCATTCTGTTTAATCCTTTTAGTATTTATGTTATAGATTGAACTTTCATGTTTTAGATCAAGGATATATAAGCCATTTTCAATAAATGCTATTCCATAAACAATATTGCCACATTGCATAGAAATTCTACCATGTCCAATATTAAATACGAAACCAGAAATATCCAACAAAGAAATAGAAATAATATTCCTATGCATCATAGGTAGAAAATAACAGTTTCTTAGTTCCAAAACAAGTCCACTGGCATCTCTAAGAAATAATCTCTAATCTCCATGGCCTGAACTCGAGCACCATGTTCGACTCGAAGATCTACCTCTACAGATCCTAGTAATCTCCTATTTCTTAAACCCTGCACATTTGAACAAATGTGAGATGCACATCCAATGTCCAAGACCCAAGATATAGAAATAGCCAGATTAATCTCAACAACATAAATACCTAAAGCAGCAGCTTTGCCCTTCAGTTGCTCCCTTAGCTTTGGACATGAGCTCTTCCAATGCCCCTTCTCATGACACTCATGGCAGACATCATCAGGAGAAGCAACCTTTGCTTTAGGTTGGGCCACCACCTTTTTGCCCTTAGCCTTGGCCTTAGATTTGGCCTTTCCCTTAGCAATGGGCGTATTTCCCTTGTTCACCAGCAAAACTTCAGGAGTCTTCTTAAGAGACTGCTCAGCAAGCTTGAGCATGCCATGCAGCTCAACAACCAATTTATCCAACCATTGCATATGGTAATTCATGATAAACTGGTTGTAAGACTCAGGAAGTGATCCGAGAATAATGTCTGTTGCTAAGACCTGCGGAATTGGCGAGCCGAGATGGGCAAGTGTATCAACATAGCCCTTCAACTTTGGCACATGAGTACTAACAGAAGTCCCGGCTGCCATTGCAGTTGTGCAAAGTGCCTTAGTTGTTAGGTAATGTTCCTGACCAGCCTGATCTTGGAACATCCTTTTAAGTTGATCCATCATCTCATAAGCATGCTCGTCCATGAACTGCTTCTGAAGATCAGAAGCCATGGTACCCAGCATGAGGCATGAGACATCTCGATCATCCCTCACGTGTCGGTCGTACTACTTCACCATCGCCGTGGTGATGCCTCGACGTGCAGGAGGGCCAGCTGGTTAAGGAGCATTCAGTACACACTCCTTGGACTCTTGTCTAAGAACCATTTACAAGTTCCTAGCCTAGTCTAGGAAGTTAGTCCCCGAAAGCTTCTCCTTCTCCAAGAGTGACGTAAGTGAGAGTGAGTTGTTGTTTGTTGCAGTCATTTTAAATTGCTAATGTGAAATGGGATTATCTACATGGAAGAAATCATTGCTTGAGTTAGAAATAAAGGACTTTTAAGCCAATTCAAATTAATAATATGATTTTAATTTGTTTGTTGGTGATGTTAATTGGCTGACTTGACCAAGATCCACAACTTATCAATGATTGGCCTAACTAGAGCTCGCTAACCAACCATTGATTCGTTTGGTAGGACAACCTATCCAATCCTTCCACGAATGACTCTTGGTTTGATGGGCTTATCGACACTTTACCCATCTGTGCTTAGGGGTCGCTCTGAGCTAATGCTACCCATGTTGAGTCAAACCACTATTCACATGTTAACCATACCAAGTATCCTAACCCTCGACGGCCCATCGAATACTACAATGTACCCAGCTAGGGCATGGCGCACATTGCAGCATCAATAGGAGGAAGAGGTGTGAATGTGGGAAGCACTTTTAAACGACTCAATATTTTAATTTCCGGATTATAATTAAGTGATACTGCTTGGCATGCATAAACGCGGGTAATAATTTGGTGATCCCTACATCCATATTTTATGACAAATGCAATAGCATACTTAATTTAAAATAAATGAGATCCTATGGGCCTTTAATTACAACCTAATAAAAAACTACATATCCTATCTAATTCTTCATGGGCCGGATTGCAATCCTTCTTGGGCTCCCACCATGGGCTTGCTCCATCTGGGCTTTCCTCCATACTTGATGCAATTACAACAATTTTGTAAAATAAAATCTATTCTAAAATTACATCAAAATAAAAAATGGCACGCAGGCCATATTTCCCAAAATTAAATACAACCGATAATAATTTAGGGCCCATAGAACTCAACATCACATTTCAAAAAGTACCTGTCGTGCACATACATACCAATATGATGCATGATCATGGCATTCCAAATTAAATAAAAATGTTAAGCTGAGTTACTTAGGGTGAAATCGCCAATTTTAACAAATGTAACTAAGGCCCATAAATGCCCAATGGATAACATCCATAAATGCAAAGTTAACAATTTTGCTCCCACTTGAATTTGGGTGTAAGCGCCGGAATTTTCTACACTTAAAAAAAAAAAAAAAATCTATAGTCGTACGACTATTGTTACAGTCGTACGACTGTAATTTAAAAATTACAGTCGTACGACTGTAATATCAGAAATTCTGCAGAGGCCCATACCTCTGCAGCAGAAATGGAAGAAAGAGGGGATGAGCATTAATTGCTCGGGTTTGGCAGCAAGTAAGCAGGAGGAGAGGGTAGAAAAGAAGGAAAAGAAGGAAAAAGGGGAGAGGGGAGATTTCTGGTGAAAGAAAACTTAGAGAGAGAAAGAGAAGAGAGAGAAAAAGAAAACCACAAAAAAAAACTCACTTTTCTTCCTCTTTGATTTTCTTTAATTCTCGAAATTAAACCTAAAACTTGTTAGAAACCCCTAGGATAATCAATTAACTACATAACCAAATCAAGAATTCGGACTAAAACAATCAGAATCCTTTGCAATTCGGATTTTGGACAAAAAGTTCTCAACTTCCATTCCAAAGGGGAAAGTGCAAATTTGTTGGGATTGGAGCGACGCCAGGGGTCAAAACGACTTGGAATAGCTTCTAAAAAGGTAGTCATTTCTTTTCCTTATACTTTTCCTCGCTTTCTGGGCGTTTGAAGTGAATTTTGTGTGTTTTTGCTGCATTTTCGTATTTCTGTTCCTGGAAATTAAGAACAGTTTGGTTTTCATGAACAGTCGTACGACTGTATATACAGTCGTACGACTGTTCTTAATTTCCAGTTGTTTTTTTCTCAAGTTTTTGGTTAAAAATTATTTTTGGCGGAATTCTGATCCTGGACTGATTACAGTCGCACGACTGTAAACTACAGTCATACGACTGTAATCATTATTTCAGAATCAGAATTCCATCTTTTATCTGTATAAATCTCAAAAATCAGAAAACCCCAAAATCATCAAAACGAAATTTCGTTGTGTGCATCACGACCATAGATTCAATTTTTAGTAAAATTGCATTTAGAACAATTCAACGACGGAGACCCATTTCTCCCGAAAACCGACCCACTTAAATATATAAAAATGCATGTAAACCGGAAAAATTGTTTTCAAAATGATTCTTTCCACAAAATCAAAAATACAGGGACGTTTCAAAATGTTTTCCAGGTTTAACCGGGCCGGCTAGCCGAGCCAACCCGGTTTTCCCCTAAATGCATGCCCCCAATTCTTGATTTCCCATTTCTGTCTATTTGAGTCCTAATTGTGGCGTGCCGTATAAATTGTGCTAACCTTCTGTTTTGCAGGTTTTAATTTCTTTTATTTTTATTTTTGATGTATTTTAATAGATTAAATCGTGTATCCTAGGCGATTGTATTTTTCTAGATTCTCGTGTATATAGGCGCTTGTAAAGTGAGGCGAGTGTTTTTATTTTTCCATTCGATTTGGTTGTAAGCCAATTAATATTTATTCCTTTTCCTTATTTTTGTATTAAATATTTTGTATGTATGCCTTTTATATTCAATAAAATGGACTTTAGATTTTGAAATACCATTTGAGAACATTGACAATATTTATTTTAATTAGACACGAAATAAGGGACTTGTCCGGACCCGAATCTCTGGATAGTGTAGCGGCCGTTCATCCGGTTCAGCTATATAAGAATTTCCCGGTTGAGCTGAGCCGGGTGGCGACTCCTACAACATCCATCGAGACTTAGGTCTCGGTTCTTTTATGTATTAATTCCATTTATTTTCCAAAATGCAGATTTCCATTTATAAAAACCCCACGCGAGGGAGGGGCCCGCCCGAGATCGTGGCACCCCATTCCGAAAGGGAAGTCCCGCGTCCCGTCGAAACGCGTCGTCATTGGATGCTGCAGTTGGATCGCTGGAGTTTGGGTTTGGTGTTCTTCGTTTAAGTGTGGAAATTGTTTCTGCATATTTACGATTTTCCAATCAATTATTTATAAATGCAATGAGATTGTGTTTTAGCGTTTTGAACCCTAAATCTTGAAGATTTTATGCATGGTGTTTTGGTATGGTTTTTAGACCCCATGGATGGTTTTGTTTCTTTTGGTTTTATGGATGTAAGGTTTTATAAATACGGCCTGCGAGTCGTTTGTATTTATGTAACCTTATTTTTCTAGATAAATTGTATAGGATGCAATTTATTGTTTGTAAATTTTATTTTACTAGAAAATTGTATAGGATGCAATTTTGTAATATATGTAAATCCATGAGATGGTGCCAAGGAACAAAGACGTGAAGACGGATCCAAGGGGTGCGGCTTTGCTGTGACCATGCGATGGTTACAACCACCTAGGAAATGACCTGTTGATTTTCATATTGGCCTATGAAAATCAATATAGATAAAACCATACCATAACACGGTTTTGAGTCTTATGCATGTTATATTTATTTTATGCCATAAGATGCCATGTTAATAAATATTGATGCATGTTAAAATGTTTATATATATGTGCAAATGCATGCCTTGTATCATTTAGATGCCATGTGATGCCATGCTAGATTGCATGCTTAACATATGTATGACATAGGATGCCATGCTAATTAGTATTAACAAATGTATGTTTAATATTAATGCCATGAATTGTATGAGATACAATTTAATCACAGGATTTTATAAACCCTAAATAAACTTAATAAGTTTATATTTGCCACCCAATTACGTATAACACTAGTCAAGTACTATGTTCGCATCATGGTATACCGCCAGGGCGGGTACGCATGTTGTGACCTTAGCGAAGCGATAATATGAGAAAAGGTGATTCTCATTGTGTTGTAATTGGTTTAAAAAAGGGTTAATCAAAAAGGTGTTTGAGCCCGAGGCAAAGATGAGATGAGTAACATACAATTAAATATGATATATGATATCATGCATCTCATAAATTAGAAGAGTTGCATAATGATGCAATTGGCAAAGAAGTGCACATCCAAAATATGTTTAAATGGTTTAAAGCATGATTTTGAGTCTTTGCCTACCGAAATTATATTTAATCATAGGGACATGCCAAAGCAGTGCTATGGTTAAGTATGGATTTTGGATCTTCACCCACTTGAATATTTTAAAGGGTTTTATAATTTAAGTGGGAGCATTTAAATAAAAATCTTTACATGCTTTATTATAGTTATGATTGCTATTACCATGATCTCGATTGTTATTGAACTTTGAGAATTGTTCTCAAATCAAAAGGAATTATATGTTCTCAATAATCCTTTTGCCCAATGAACCACTAGCAATTGTAATACGAGTATAAAAGATGCTTACTTGAAGCATCGAAGGGACTCTATTTAAAATTTATTATCTTACACTTGCCACCAATTCTTCCGCACGTGGAAGTTTTACTTGAGGTATATGATACATCACAAATGGAAATGTTCCATCAGTTAGTGAGCAAGAAAAGATAAGTGTTTGAGGCAACATTTTCTCATTGGCCTCCAAAAGGCATTAAGATGTGATCTTGAATTCATTATTTGATAGTCATTGGTGATGAACTATCATTTGAATGACATGGGGAAAATTGTGAATTAGTTGCATAGGATGCAAAAGAATGTTAAGTTATCCATAAAGGATAAGCCCGCCTCGAATTGTGTGCTTATGGTTCAAAAGGAAAAGGATAAAAGGAAGGTCGAAAAGCATAAAGACCGAAAGGTTCGGGTGAAACATGTTTTAAAAGACCAAAGCTGTCGGCATAGAGAGATCTCCAAAAGAAGGGTGTTGCCATTTCTAGAATGAATCGTTCATTAGAATAGAAATAGCAAACTTTGTTTGGAGAACTATAAGAAGATGAAAGGCAGTGAGACTGCTACCTTAAGTATTTATTAACTATTCTACTTTTGTTTCTATATCAAAAGGTATTAGATATCGTTGTGAATCTCATATTAGTAGAATATGAAGAATCACAACTTGAATAGAAACCTTATGAAGGTGAAAGGTAGAATGCGAATAGGCAAAAGAAGCAAAGGTTGTTACTCGAAGGTTTTTGAACTTTTACATGAAAGTTGTGAACTTCAAGTTAAAAGTTATGAACCTTTTTACATAAAAGTTATGAACTTTGGTTAAAGGTTATGAACTTTTGCATGTGAGTTACGAACTCTTGTTGCCTATTGAACTTGTTGGCTTAAGTAAACAAATGTTGTTTATTTTATAATTGTGAATTATAAACTTTATAAAGACATGATTATGAAATGTAGATTTACATAATTGTCTTTATATGTGGAGCCCATCTGTAACATAAATACTGTAAGGATCGAATCAAATAGTTTGATTCAACCTATTTTGGCAGTGTCGTCTTGGAGACATAAGCAAAGTCGCATTACGAAACTCCATGAGAATGGACTTTTGGATTCATGAGATTATGAATCATCTTGAATCATGCGAATGTTGTTTATTGTAAAAGATGACAAAAGTGGTTCTTTGCTAAAAGTAGTTAAAGAATAATCGATTTATTAAGAATTATACATGTGGATGTATATGAATTATAAATCAACTGCTAAAGGAGGTTTTAATACTTCATTACTTTTATGGAACTTTTCACTAGATAAGAGTATCTAATGAAACACGAGTTTGGAACTTTTGAAGTGTTCAAAAGCTTGTAAAAGGAGTATGAAGCATCTAGACAAGATAGTAAAGTCACTTAGATATGATCCAAGTGGTGAACATTTGAGTCAAGATTTTGACAATCGTCTTAGAGATTGTGGGACTGTCTCACAATTGACTCCTCCAAGTACGCCACAAAGGATGTTGTGTCGAAAAGGGAGTAATCGAACTCTATACAGATATAGTTCAATCTATGATGAAGTCAAGTTGATCATTGTTTTCTCGAAAATATGCCATTAAAGTAGCTGTGTATATTGTTCCGTCTAAAACAATTCATGAATCAACATATGAGATATGGTTGGGTAAGAGACCCAAGTTGTTTCATTGAATAAGTTTAGGGCTGTAAAGCTTATTTCGAATAAGTTGGCACCTAAATTTAAATGTCGTATTGTGGATTACTCAAAAGGAAAGTAGGAGTTGTTACTCCTGTGTTTCTTTGGGATACAAAATAGTTGTAGCTAGAAATGGTTTCCCCTTGAAGAGGGAGTTAATTTCTAGAAGAGTTAGTGGGAGTAAAGTACACCTACAAAACTCGGAATTCACAAAGTGACATTAACGTTGAAGAGGAACGTGGAAATGGTTTCATGATCATTGTTGAAATTACACAAGTCCAATGAAAGTCTAGTGGAATACGACATGATTAGGAGAGATATGGATTTCTCAAAATCATGATGTAGTTTTACTAAATTGGAATAAGTCTTCTTTTATGAAGAAGCAATGTTAGATTTTGAATCTAATAAGTGACTTGATGCTACAAAGGTTGAAGATAAGTCCATGTCTAACAATCAAAGTATAGACTTTGATAAATCTTTTAGAAGATGCATATGCAATGGTTGCAAGTGAGTTTTCAAATTGAAAACCGACATGAATGGTGATCTTCAAACTTATAAAGCACGACTAGTGACAAAAAGGGGTTATAAACAAGTTCATAGTAGTGACTATGAGGATACGAACAAATTCATAGTAGGACTATGATAAAATCCTTTTTCGTCATTAATCATGATCAAGTCAAATTGAGTTCTTGTTGCCACATCCGCATAATATGATTATAAAATATGGCAAATGGATATCAAAATCTGTTTTCTACGTGAAAACATGATTGAGGATGTGTACGTGACACAACCCAAAGTTTTTGAGCATCCAAAGAATTCAAATAGCGTATGCAAGTTTCAAAGATTCTTATAAGGATCGAAACATGCATCAAATAGTTGGAATCATAGTTTTGATAAAGAAATCAAATGGTTTGATTTTATCAAAAGGATGATGAATCTTGTGTTTCAAAAGGATCAGTGGGAGCATATCGGTATTCCTAACGCTATATGTGGATGACATATGGCTTGTTGGAAATAACATTCTTACCTTGCAAGAAGTAAAATCTTGGCTAAGAAAGTAATTTCGGTTAATGTTATAAGCATGACTGCCTGTGTTCTTGAAATTGGAATCTATAGAGATAGATCTAAAAGAATGTTTTGGCTTAAGTCAAAGCATTGAAAGCGTTCAATGTAAAAAGACTTAATAGAAGCTTGCTTATGTTAACTGCACATATACAACTGATTGTAATTAGTTGCAATATATCAGTCGAGATCTAGTATTCTCTTAAAAAGAGATGTTATGATTTTGAAAGGTTCAAAATAAAACAATATAGCTAAATATCTATAATAGTAGTCAAAGTATATTGTTACATATGATGTAAAAGAAATTTTGGATGAAGAAGTTCATCAAAATTTTTGTGTTTTGTTCTAAGCATTGCTTATCCTGTGAGACTATTGTAGGGACAATAGTTCAATGCGTAAGAACCCTGTATGACACAAGCATATACTTAGGCGTCTTTCACTAATTTAGAGAGGATGTCTCTAAAGAAAGAGTGAAAATGTGTAAAGTAGCAACGGAAGCGAAAATTAATAATTCACTGACAAAGACTCCCGCACGAATGAATACATGAAAGTCATGTAGGTCAATGGGTATAAGATACATGTATGATTGGCCATAGTGCAAGTGGGAGATTGTTGGTGATTGTGCCCTAAGGCCAATATTGGATTATGTAATTTGACTTCTAAGATTAATCTAGTGTAGATTAATATTATCATTTATGTTTGTATGTTAGCATTTATGATAAGTATCCATGAATAAATCGTGTTATTCTAAATATCCCTAGTCGATTGTTATTATGGGAATAATAACAAACTAAGACTAGTGTGAGTGATAATGGATATTCATAAGATGAATATAGTGTATACAGATACAGATTATACTCACGGGTAATATGTTAGAGAACATGTTACTGGAGACCCACTATGAGATCTAGTTCATGGTCATGTGTCACAACTGATCTTGATTATAGTAGTGTCATTAGCTGATTCCTTTGACCTGAGGTCACCATTGATTCCGGGATGAACTCATGTTGTGCTTTGACGCAGTCAAACGCTGCTCGTAACAGAGTAGTTATAAAGGCTGTGATTGGGTACGATATGACTCATGCCTTGGGATGTGAGTGACAGATATGGGATTTTGTCCCTCTCTAACAAGAGAGCGATATCACTGGGCCCCTCGATAAGTAAGACTGTTAAATGCATGGCCGTGCTCAAATAAATTGATAATAGTATCAATTGATTTGTCTGGACAGTTTACTTTGAGATCGAGAAAGCATATGATTAATTATATAAGATTGACAAGTGTACCATGTCTTATGATTAATCATGATATCAAAGAGACAAAAGGGAATATGACGTTCTATAAATAGGTATTGGATCATTCCAATCATGTTAATTGGGTAGTCATAAAGGCTTGCTAGAGTCCGCTTATGACCTATAAGGATATTATGGTAATCTCCTTATTGCCAATTAATATGAACCTATGGGGTCACACACAAAGAGCAAAATGAAGTTCATCTTATCGGGTATAAATTATTATTGGATAATAATTTATGAATGAGAAAGAGAATAAATATATATAGTGATATATATTTAAGTGTGTATATATATAAATATTAATATGATTAATATTGCATAAAGTATGCTACATATTATAATTCAATTATATAGAGATATAATTAATTATAATATCAAATATACATATGTGTATGATGGAGAATGGAATTGATTTAATATTAATTGAGAATTAATATTAAGTTGTGTGGGTTAATTTATAATTATAACTAATAAGGGTATTAAGTTATAATTATAATTAAGTTTAATGGATATAAAAGGAAGTTTTATAACCTAAAATCTCTAACCCTAGCCTACACATAAGATGCAGATTTTCTGCAGCCTCCAAGGAGCCAGCCGACTTCACCCTTCTCCATCACCCAAGGTTTTCGAAACTTTGGCTTTTTCCATTCGAAGAAATCGTTCTTCAATCCCGGCGCTAGCACGCGGTGAATGAATTGCTCCGTGTGGATCAACCGTAGAGGGAAGCTACTTTGGTTCCTAATTGATTCAAAACCTACAAAGAATTAAGGTAATTCTTTAACCCTCCTTCCAATTCAATGCAATGTACATGGGTCCTTGGTGGGGATTAATCCTTTTATTTCCGCTGCGTATTGTTTTTGTGCGATTAAATCCCCAACATCAGCATCATGGACATGGATGGAAACGAGTTCACCAACCCAATCAACCAAGACAGGCTAAAGCTTTATCATGTATAAAAAAAAAAAGAGAGTCTGCTAGGCTGAAAACTCGAAAAGAGCGGTCTGGGCAAAAGTTAAGACGCGAGAGAAAATAATCAGTTGGGAAACCTGAAAAGGACGACTGGTGACGGATTCTAGCACAATGTGAAATGTGTATCATTTAGGAACCAACTTGTTTCAAATGTACTCATTTTGACTTCATCAATAAAGTGGAGTGTTTGTTTAAATATATTTGCATGGTTATGACAAATGCACAAACAAAGTTGTCTTGCATAAACACACATTCAAAGAAAGCACTTTGCATTCAACTGATCGATATCATCGCATTATTTGACAAATGAAAATGTATCAAGAACATGCAATTCAAAATCTCTTATCGTCCTCTAAAGTCCAGTTCATCTTCCCAAACGAGCAATAAAGGGTCACACCCCTTAAAAAAAAAAATGCTCGCTGAGGTGAAAACCGAAAAGGCATCTCAGGCAAAAATTAGAGCAGCCCGTTAAGCTGAAAACCCATATCGGGCAGTTTAGGCAAAAGTTATGGCATATGAAAAGCTCGCTAAGGCGAAAACCGAAAAGGCGCCTTAGGCAAAAGTTAGAGCGGCTCGCTGGGCTGAAAACCTGATTTGGGAAACCCAGGCAAAAATTAGAGCATTAAAAACAAAAAAAAAAAAAAAAAAAAACTCATAACTTCCCGCGGAGCAGGAAAAACAGAACATCCTCTGTATCCCCCCGTAGAATTCGTCACATCGCTCCCCAGCAGAGTTTCCTATACTATTCCCCAGCGGAGTCTACATAAAGAACACCATCAATTACTTCCTCGCAAAGTTGCCATGTTACTCCTCAGTGTAGTCTACACAAAGAACACCACAATTGTTTCTCCAGTCAAGCTGTTACTCTCTTCCCCAGTGGAATCTCTACAAGGAATACTGCGATCGTTCCCCCAGCAGTCACCTCACTCCGTCGATAATCACCACACAATGCCCCAAGAAAAGCAAAATCAACTAGGGGCATAACATATTTCCCCAGCAGAGGACAGAAACGTCCAATAACAGAAAATACATACATGTACATATTCATCATCATGCATCCATACATTGCATATATCAATTACTTATCCCCGGCCAGTCTTCATTCTTGATCGAAGGGGCAAAAATTTTTGTTTAAAAATCTCTCGATCAAGGAATAAAGACTTGCCATTTTAAGTGCAGGAATTCATCCCCAGCTCAATATCCTCAGCAAGTCAGCAGATCCGCCTCGAGTAATGTAAGCTCGGTATCGGCCCAGATCCGCTCCATTATCTCAACTTTCTCCAGCGAGTCCGCCTCGAGCAATGTAAGCTCGGCATCGGCCCATATCTGTTTCATCATCCAAGTTCCTTAGCAGATCCGCCTCGAGTAATGTAAACTCGGTATCGGCCCAGATCAACTTCATCTATTTTCCCAGTAAAGTTCGCCTCGGGTAACCTAGACTCGGTATCGGCTAATCTCATCTCCAGCATCGCCTCGGGTAACCTAGACCCGATATCGGCCAATCTCTTCATCAATTTCGCCTCGGGTAACCTAGACCTGATATCGGCTTATTTCCTCATCAATTTTGCCTCGGGTAACCTAGACCCGATATCGGCCAATCCCTTCATCAATTTCGCCTCGGGTAACCTAGACCTGATATCGGCTTATTTCCTCATCAATTTTGCCTCGGGTAACCTAGACCTGATATCGGCTTATTTCCTCATCAGCTTTGCCTCGGGTAGCCTAAACCTGATATCGGCTTATTTTCTCCCCAGTATCGCCTCAGGTGCCCTAGACCTGATATCGGCTTATTTCAATGGAGGATTCTTTCCAGCATTCGCGGCGCTTTAATTCACGCTCTCAAATTCATCATCACAGGTATTATGGACCTGGAGCTAGATGTCGAATTTGATCACGCGAGGGGCAGCTGTAAGCGCCGGAATTTTCTACACTTAAAAAAAAAAAAAAAAATCTATAGTCGTACGACTATTGTTACAGTCGTACGACTGTAATTTAAAAATTACAGTCGTACGACTGTAATATCGGAAATTCTGCAGAGGCCCATACCTCTGCAGCAGAAATGGAAGAAAGAGGGGATGAGCATTAATTGCTCGGGTTTGGCAGCAAGCAAGCAGGAGGAGAGGGTAGAAAAGAAGGAAAAGAAGGAAAAAGGGGAGAGGGGAGATTTCTGGTGAAAGAAAACTTAGAGAGAGAAAGAGAAGAGAGAGAAAAAGAAAACCACAAAAAAAAACTCACTTTTCTTCCTCTTTGATTTTCTTTAATTCTCGAAATTAAACCTAAAACTTGTTAGAAACCCCTAGGATAATCAATTAACTACATAACCAAATCAAGAATTCGGACTAAAACAATCAGAATCCTTTGCAATTCGGATTTTGGACAAAAAGTTCTCAACTTCCATTCCAAAGGGGAAAGTGCAAATTTGTTGGGATTGGAGCGACGCCAGGGGTCAAAACGACTTGGAATAGCTTCTAAAAAGGTAGTCATTTCTTTTCCTTATACTTTTCCTCGCTTTCTGGGCGTTTGAAGTGAATTTTATGTGTTTTTGCTGCATTTTCGTATTTCTGTTCCTGGAAATTAAGAACAGTCGTACGACTGTTCTTGGTTTTCATGAACAGTCGTACGACTGTATATACAGTCGTACGACTATTCTTAATTTCCAGTTGTTTTTTTCTCAAGTTTTTGGTTAAAAATTATTTTTGGCGGAATTCTGATCCTGGACTGATTACAGTCGCACGACTGTAAACTACAGTCGTACGACTGTAATCATTATTTCAGAATCAGAATTCCATCTTTTATCTGTATAAATCTCAAAAATCAGAAAACCCCAAAATCATCAAAACGAAATTTCGTTGTGTGCATCACGACCATAGATTCAATTTTTAGTAAAATTGCATTTAGAACAATTCAACGACGGAGACCCATTTCTCCCGAAAACCGACCCACTTAAATATATAAAAATGCATGTAAACCGGAAAAATTGTTTTCAAAATGATTCTTTCCACAAAATCAAAAATACAGGGACGTTTCAAAATGTTTTCCAGGTTTAACCGGGCCGGCTAGCCGAGCCAACCCGGTTTTCCCCTAAATGCATGCCCCCAATTCTTGATTTCCCATTTCTGTCTATTTGAGTCCTAATTGTGGCGTGCCGTATAAATTGTGCTAACCTTCTGTTTTGCAGGTTTTAATTTCTTTTATTTTTATTTTTGATGTATTTTAATAGATTAAATCGTGTATCCTAGGCGATTGTATTTTTCTAGATTCTCGTGTATATAGGCGCTTGTAAAGTGAGGCGAGTGTTTTTATTTTTCCATTCGATTTGGTTGTAAGCCAATTAATATTTATTCCTTTTCCTTATTTTTGTATTAAATATTTTGTATGCGCGCTGTATGCCTTTTATATTCAATAAAATGGACTTTAGATTTTGAAATACCATTTGGGAACATTGACAATATTTATTTTAATTAGACACGAAATAAGGGACTTGTCCGGACCCGAATCTCTGGATAGTGTAGCGGCCGTTCGTCCGGTTCAGCTACATAAGAATTTCCCGGTTGAGCTGAGCCGGGTGGCGACTCCTACAACATCCATCGAGACTTAGGTCTCGGTTCTTTTATGTATTAATTCCATTTATTTTCCAAAACGCGGATTTCCATTTATAAAAACCCCACGCGAGGGAGGGGCCCGCCCGAGATCGTGGCGCCCCATTCCGAAAGGGAGTCCCGTGTCCCGTCGAAAACGCGTCGTCCGCTCGCATTGGGTTGTCACAAATTTAAAATTTAGCCCTCCCAATTTTAACTGGTGTCACGGTTTATTGGGCCAATTTCACAAACTCCATATTCAATTTAATATGCAAACAATTAAATTAAATATGCATGCCAACAAAATAAACAATTTAAAAACAAATTAATTTAAAAAAAATTTTAATTTGCATTAGTGTCCGGGATAAAAAAATACCCATAAAATCCAAAACCGGACCCAAATCCTGCGTGCGGCGCTGCTGCATGCGAGGAAGAATCGCAATTTGCGATTCCCTTTCCCACACTTAATTTTTTTTCTTTAAACTTATTAAATCATAGAAAAAATATCTATCAAAAATTAAATAATCAATAAAGAAAAAAATTTTAGATGGAAACCAATTGGGGAAAAAATCAAAAACCCCAAACAATAATTCTAGGGTTCAACAAAACCAATTGAATAAAAAACCCTAAAATCACAAACTTGAAACCTATTCTTTCTTCAAGAACGCTTTCAAGAACCAATTCCAATCAATCTAATGGGCAAAACCTAGGCTTGATACCACTGTTGGGATTCGTCATCGGGAAAATAACGTGGCGCAGCGAAAACACACCGTTTAAAATTTCCTAAAATCCACCTATCGTGTCCAATTACCACTGATTAGAATAAAAGCAATTTGAATCAAGAGAGGTTAACTCACTGGATTCGTCTCTTCTAGAGACTGCTGTAGAATCGTTTCTTGAAACTGCAATCTCCAAGGTTCGGTGCACGATCAACTATTGAGCGGGAACCGGTGCTAGCCGAAGACGCGAAGGAATAGAGGATTAATGCTGGGATTTTCGGTTGTTTTGGGGCTGCTCTTGGTGGTTGAAATTTCCAGCAATTAATTAGGGTTGAATTAGGGTTTTATTCCTTAAGTGTGCCCTTATACAGACACCTTGTCTAATTGGGTTTTAATTAGGTTAATTAAACCCAAGCCCACTAGGATTATAATTACATAAATAAACTTTAATTAAAAAGTATATACTATGTAGTTTAATTCCATTTGGCTAAATTTAATTACCCCTAAATAAAATTAAATCACACTTAAGTAAATACAATACATGTATTTAATTTTCCTACTTAGGAAAATTATTTAATTAATTTTTTACTTTATGTAATTCAATTAATTGATAAATTAATTAATTATATTATGTAAACTTAGTAGTTAAATTAAATTCAACCCAATGTTAATTAATTACCTTGACACCGAATGTCAACTAATTAATTAACGCATTCCTTCCAATTTAAATTACATGTACAATTTCTATAAGTTCCGGTTTAGTTGAATATGTGCACGATCCTATGGGTCTGTCTTTATGTTGGCAGTAGGCCCAAGGCTCATAGATTATAAGTGAGTTCTAGCAAACCATTACAACCCCCAATTAAGACAGAGATGCAGCAGTCTTTAGAAGACACTCATCCGGTAGTAATCTCATAGTGTCCTTTGCCTAACGATATCGATATGAATAAACAAGAGGCATGGTGTTTGTCATCCTCTTCTGTTGTTTATTATATTTCTTGATCTTGAGTTGACTGATTAATCAAATAAGCACCGACTTACTTGGGTATGGCCATACACTTATCAGTTCCACTCATCAAGTGGCCAATGATATCATCTTCGGTGTTACCCGAGTGGCAATTCCATCACTTCATCATCAATATCAACATGTTAATTGGTCCACCCAATCATACTCTTATTTAGCATCCTTTTACAGACCTCTTAGGCATATGTCAAAGTGAGCCAGATTCCATATTGATATTATAATGAAATCTGGTCTGAGGACAAAAGAGACTTACTCAAGAAAGACCTATGACGCGACAACCATATGGCTTTCTTGTGTGGATCGTTCCAGTCCCATGTCACTGACATGTACCTATATTCATGACTGACTATACAAGTATTATGGCTAGTTAAGAACTGCCATACAGTCATCGAATATACAAGTCTGTGGTTCTATTCGTTCCTACGATTAGAACAAACCTAGGATAGGTTTTATGATTATCAATCAATGGATACTCTACTTATATTATAGCACAAGATATAAATGAAATAGATTAATTGCCTTTATTAATGTGACACAAATAATGTATTCATACAATGAGTCTTAATGTATAATACAAAATACAAGAATCCAATGCCCTAAGAACTAGGGCACACCAATAGCTTAATGAACATGCTCACCAAATATGCTCTAAGAAATACAAATGAAGAAAGCTAGATCTTACCCATGCACGCTCCATTGATAGGGTTGAGTGGACACCCAATTCCATTAGCGGGACATGTGATCCTTAACATGGAAGGCGGAGATGAGAAATACATCTAGAAAAGCAGATTACGAGTTCATGATTATGGACTTAGCCATAACATATAGTGTTGTGCTAAGAAGACCATTTCTTATAAAGTTAGAAGCAATCACCTCAATTTGATGCTTAGCTATTCAGATACTAAAAACCATGAGAGTTGCAGTAGTAAAATACAACCAACAGATGGCACAATAGACATATATGGACTTATTTAATGTAGAAAAAGTGGATATACGCGAGGAGGAGGATGAGACCACTAGCTCTGAGGAAGAGAATATGAAAACTGATTCTCAAAAATAAGGGGATTCATGTAGAATAAAGAAGGGGAAAAGGATCCTTACATGAAAAAATCTCCATAATTTTGATTTTTTTCTTTCTTTCAACATTTATGTACTTTTTATAAGAGCACTAAAATGTAATATGTGAGAAATGTAAAATCGATCAAATGAGCATTGTGTTTTTCTCAAAGGTCTTACTAGTCAGACTTGGTGTTTCGGAGAATAGATTCGTGATTGACAAAAAGGTCCAACCAATAGGCCCATTCTTGGACCTCCTCCTTTAGAGATGTTTTAAGCTATAAATTTTCTTGATAGGGATTCTTGTTTTGGGCTTTGGCTTGGATAACAAAGAGAAAACATAGTGTTATCAGATCTATATATTTACACTCACCTTCGTTCCTAAGAGATAGCATTGCATCTTGTTACTACTTCTAATCGTTTGTACATCGCTCTTGTATTCTTTTACCCAAAGGGCCTCAAACTATAACAATATGTGTCTTCATGTGCTATGAATGAGGTTATCTCCACATCCTTCAGATCTATAGGAATTTGGTGAAATCCTGAAGCTTCATCCATCAATGAGTATATTGTGTGGCTTGCTGTTGAATCTACTAGTCGATCTATACTTAGGAGAGGATAATTTTTATAGGGACATGGTTTGTTGAGATCCATAAAATCAACACGTATCCACCACTTTCCATTCACCTTCTTCACCATTGTTTAATAACTTTTGCCACTCTTATTCTATGCCCTTTTGTCTTTCTAATGCATGGCCCTTTTTCTTTTGTTTAACTACTTTGATAGAGGGGTCAATATTTAGCGTGTGGTTCATAACTTTTGGGTCCATGGCACATATATCGCTAGTCCTTCATAAAAAGGTTTCTTGCTCTCTTGGTAGCACTTGGATGATTTCTTCTTTTAACCTTTTGTCTAGCCTATTTGCCACTTGTGCCTCTCTATTAGGCGTAATGGTTATTCTCCACTTTATCTATATTCTTTGTTGTGTCGTGTCTTGATGGCTCCTAATTAATCTCTTCGGGTTTTGGTAGTGTTTAGTATGTTTGTTGTGCAATTTATCAATTGCCCTTTGTGGTCACCATGACATCAGTGATTGGTACTTGTATATTCTGACTTCTCATAAACACAATGGCCTTAAACTATAAGAGAAAGGGCCTATGCTATAAGAGAAAGGGCCTATGGGATGATGTAATATTGTAAGAACATGTCCACAACTGTGAAGTGACACCTTGCCTTTCATTATTGGCTTCCATCCCAAATCTTAATCTTTAATTGCATTGTTGCCTTAACTAGATTAATGTTGTTCCCAACCCTATTAGAGGGAATAATACTAATTGATTTTATGCCTTTGTGGATCGGATATAATCCATCACCTATATTGTTATCATGTTGACTAAATGTCTTGTGCCAATGAGGATTCTTTTTACCAAGATTCCCCCTATTATTGCTTTGATTACTAGTGCAAAATAATTAGGAAGAGCCTTATTACTCCTTTTGGTGGTTTCCCTTTGGGTTGAGTTTATGGAAAGGTGTAGCCTCTGGATTGGCCCTTCGTTGTCTCTGATGTTGACATGGATGGTAAACTCTATTGCTTCTTTTTTGGATCTAAATCTGAAGTCGTCATGTAGATGTTCAACCCACCATAGATATTAAGGAAAAAAATCAACGTGTATGCTGAATACTTGTTGGCTGGCTGGCTGACCAAATCTTCCTATTAGAGCTTTAAGAAAAGAAGAGATGTTGGTTGTCTATGTTGGTGTGCCCTAGTTCTTAGGGCATTGGATTCTTGTATTTTGTATTATACATTAAGACTCATTATGTGAATACATTATTTGTATCACATTAATAAAGGCAATTAATCTATTTCATTTATATCTTATGCTATAATATGAGTAGAGTATCCATTGATTGAAAATCATAAAACCTATCTCAGGTCTGTTCTAATCGTGGGAACGAATAGAACCACAAACTTATATATTCGATGACTGTATGGCAGTTCTTAACTAGCCATAGTACTTGTATAGTCAGTCATGAATATAGGTACATGTCGTTGACATGGGACTGGATCGATCCGCACAAGAAAACTACATGGTTGTTGCGTCATAGTTCTTTCTTAAGAAGGTCTCTTTTGTCCTCAGACCATATTTCATTATAATATCAATATGAAATCTAGTTCACTTTGACATGCACTTAACAGGTTTGCAAAAGGATGTTAAATACGTGTATGATTGGGTGGATCAGTTAACATATTGATATTGATGATGAAGTGATGGAATTGCCACTCGGGTAACACCGAGATGATATCATTAGCCACTTGATAAGTGAGACTGATAAGTGTATGGCCATACCCAAGTAAGTCGGTTTCTTATTTGATTAATCAGTCAACTTAAAATCAAGAAATATAATAAACAGCAGAAGAGGATGACGGACACCATGGCTCTTATTTATTCATATCGATATCGTTTGGCAAAGGACACTATGAGATTACTACCGGATGAGTGTCTTCTATAGACTGCTACATCTCTGTCTTAATCAAGGGCTGTAACAGTTTGCTAGAACCCACTTACAGTCTGTGGGCCTTCGGCCTAGTGCTAACATAAAGACAGACTCATAGGATCGTGCACATAGATCAACTGAGCTGGAGCTTATAGAAATTGTACATGTAATGTACATTAGAAGAAATGCGTTAATTAATTAGTTGACATTCGGTGTCAAGGTAATTAATTAACATTGGGTTGATTTAATTTAATTAATAAGTTTACATAATGTAATTAATTAATTTATCAATTAATTGAATTACATAAAGTAAATAATTAATTAAATTATTTTCCTAAGTAGGAAAATTAAATACATGTATTGTATTTACTTAAGTGTGATTTAATTTTATTTAGGGGTAATTAAATTTAGCCAAATGGAATTAAATTACATAGTCTATACTTTTTAATTAAAGTTTATTTATGTAATTATAATATTAGTGGGCTTGGGTTTAATTAACCTAATTAAAACCCAATTAGATAAGGTGTCTATATAAGGGCACATTTAAGGAAGAAAACCGAACCCTAACCCAAAATTATTTACTGGAAATTTCAGCCCCAAAACAGCCACAATTTACAGCAATTAAGTCTCCATTCCTTCTGCTTCTTCGGCTAGCACCGGTTCCCGCTCGATAGCTGGTTGTGCACCGGATTGTGGAGATCGTTTCCGCTTAAAGATTCGATTCTGCAGCAGTCTCTAGAAGAGATGGATTTGGTGAGTGAATCTCTCTTGATTCATATTGATTTTATTCCAATCACTGGTAATCAGACATGATAGGTGGATTTTAGAAAAATTTTAATGGTGTAATTTCCGCTGCGCCATGTTATTTTTCCAATGACGAATCCCAACAGTGGTATTAGATCCTAGGTTTTATCCATTAGATTGATTGGAATTGGTTCTTGAAAGCTTTCTTGAAGAAAGAATGGGTTTGAAGAATGTGTTTTTAGTGTTCTTATTCAATTGGTTTTGGTTTTTGTTGACCCTAGAATTTTTAGATTGGGGTTTTTGATTATTTTTCCCCAATTGGTTTCCATCTAAATTTGTTGTGTTGATTGATTATTTATTTTTTGATGGCTGAATTTTTTATTATGATTTAATAATAAAAAAAGAAATTTGGGCTAGATGGAATCACAATTTGCGATTCCTTCTAGTTGCAGCAGCAGGCTGCTGCCGCGCAGCGGCATTGCTGCCCACCTGGATAGCAGGGCTGTGCACGGGGTTCGGGTTTGGTTTTGGATTTTGCGGATATTTTTTGTACCAGGCCCTAATGCAAATTCAATTAAAATATTTTTTTTAAAATTAATTTGTATTTAAATTGTTTATTATGTTGGCATGCATACTTAATTTAATTGTTTACATATTAAATTGAATATGGACTTTGTGAAATTGGCATAATAAACCGTGACACCGGTTAAAATTGGGAGGGATAAATTTTAAATTTGTGACAATCCAAATTCAAGTGGGAGCAAAATTGTTAATTTTGCATTTATGGATGTTATCCATTGGGCCTTTATGGGCCTTAGTCACATTTGTTAAAATTGGCGATTTCACCCTAAGTAACTCGGCTTAACATTTATATTTATAATTTGAAATGCCATGATCATGCATCATATTGGTATGTATGTGCACGACAGTTACTTTGTTTGAAGTGTGATGTTGAGTTCTATGGACCCTAAATTATTATTGGTTGTAATTTAATTTTAGGAAATATGGCCTGTGTGCCATTTCTTTTACTTTGATATAATTTTAGAATAGATTTTATTTAAAATAAAATTATTGTAATTGCATCAAGTATGGAGGAAGGCCCAGATGGAGCAAGGCCATGGTGGGAGCCCAAGAAGGATTGCAGTTCAGCCCATGAAGAATTAGATAGGATATCTAGTTTTTCATTAGGTTGTAATTAAAGGCCCATAGGATCTCATTTATTTTAAATTAAGTATGCTATTGCATTTGTCATATAATATGGATGTATGGATCACCAAATTATTACCCGCATTTATGAATGCTAAGTCGTATCACTTAATTATAATCTGGAAATTAAAATATTGAGTCGTTTAAAAGTGCTTCCCACATTCACACCTCTTCCTCCCATTGATGCTGCAATCCATGCCCTAGCTGGGTACATTGTAGTATTCAGTGGGTCGTCGAGGGTTTGGATACTTGGTATGGTTAACATATGAATGGTGGTTTGACTCAACATGGGTAGCATTGGCTCAAAGCGGGCCCTAAGCACAGATGGGTAAAGTGTTAATAAGCCCATCAAACTAAGAGTCCTTCATGGAAGAATTGGATAGGTTGTCCTACTAAACTAATCAATGGTTGGTTAGCTAGCCCTAGTTTGGCCAGTCATTGATAAGTTATGGATCCTGGTCAAGTCAGCCAATTAACATCATCAATGAACAAATTAAAATCGGATTATTAATTTGAATTGGCATAAAGTCCTTTATTTCTAACTCAAGCAATGATTTCTTCCATGTAGATTATTCCCATTTTCACATAAGCAATTTAAAATGGCTGCAACAAACAACAACTCACTCTCACTTAGGTCATTCCTAGAGAAGGAGAAGCTTTCGGGGACTAACTTCCTAGATTGGGCTAGGAACTTACAAATAGTTCTTAGACAAAAATCCAAGGAGTATGTACTAAATGCTCCTTTACTAGCTAGCCCTCTCGTAGGTCGAGGCGTCACCATAGTGATGGTGGAGCAGTACGACCGGCACATGAGGGATGACTGAGATGTCTCGTGCCACATACTGGGTACCATGGCTTCTGATCTTCAGAAGCAGTTTATGGACTAGCATGCTTATGAGATGATGGATCAATTTAAAAAGATGTTCTAAGATCAGGCTCGTCAGGAACGTTACCTGACAACTAAGGCACTTTGCACGACTGTGATGGCGGCTGGGACTTCTGTTAGCACTCATATGCTAAAGTTGAAGGGGTATATTGATACACTTGCCCACCTCGGCTCGTCAGTTCTATAGGACTTGGCAGCAGACATTATTCTCGGGTCACTTCCTGAGTCTTACAACCAATTTATCATGAATTACCATTGCAAGGGTTGGATAAATCGGTTGTTGAGCTGCATGGCATGCTCAAGCTTGCTGAGCAGTCTCTTAAGAAGACTCCTGAAGTATTGTTGTGAACAAGGGTGATACCCCCATTGCTAAAGGAAAGGCCAAATCTAAGGCCAAGGCTAAGGACCAAAAGGCCAAGGCTAAGGGCAAAAAGGTGGTGGCCCAACCTAAAGCAAGGGTTGCTTCTCCTGACAATGTCTGCCATGAGTGTCATGAGAAGGGGCATTGGAAGAGCTCATGTCCAAAGCTAAGGGAGCAACTGAAGGGCAAACTACTGCTTCAGGTATTTATGTTGTTGAGAGTAATCTAGCTATTTCTACATCTTGGGTCTTAGACACTGGATATGGATCTCACATTTGTTCAAATGTGCAGGGTTTAAGAATAAGAGATTACTAGGATCTGGAGAAGTAGATCTTTGAGTCGGAAATGGTGCTCTAGTTCACGCCATGGAGATCGGAGATTATTTCTTAGAGATGCCTAGTGGACTTGTTTTGGAACTAAGAAACTATTATTTTGTACCTACGATGCGCAGGAATATTATTTCTGTTTCTTTGTTGGATATTTCTAGTTTTCTATTTAATATTGGACATGGTAGAATTTCTATGCGATGTGGCAATATTATTTATGGAACATCATTTCTTGGAGATGGCTTATATATCCTTGATCTAAAACTTAAAAGTTCAATCTATAACATAAGTACTACAAGGATTAAATAGAATGAAATTAATCCTCCATACATCTGGCACTGTCGACTTAGCCATATAAATGAGAAGTGCATAGCTAGGCTTCACTCTAGTGGAGTGCTAAGGTCATTTGACATCTAGTCTTATGACATATGCGAATCTTGTTTGAGAGGCAAAAAGACAAAGGTGCCTTTTAGCAAGACTGCTAAAAGGGCTTCAGAGCTATTGGAGCTGATACATTCTGATGTATGCGGCCCAATGAGCACTAGTTATAGATCTGGTTTTTTGTACTTCGTCACCTTCATGGATGACTTCAGTAGTTATGGTTACATGTATCTAATGAAGCATAAGTCTGAGACTCTTCAAAGGTTTAAGGACTTTAAGAATGAAGCAGAAAACCAAGTTGGCAGGAAAATAAAAGCATTTCGGTCTGACCGAGGGGGTAAATATTTGAGCCATGATTTTGACTCGTTTTTGAGAGAGCGTGGGATTGTATCCCAACTCACTCCTCCTGGTACACCCCAGTGGAATGGAGTGTCATAAAGGAGGAATAGGACCTTGCTAGACATGGTCCGCTCGATGATGAGTCATGCTACACTCCCCGTCTCCTTTTGGGGATATGCTTTAGAGACAGCTGCTTACATTCTTAATAATACACCAAGCAAGGCAGTTGAGGGAACACCATATGAACTATGGAAGGGCCGAAAACCCAATGTTTCCTTCTTGAAGATTTGGGGCTGTGATACACATGTTAAGAAATTGATAAGTGGCAAACTCAAGTTCAAATCTTTCAAGTGCCAGTTTGTGGGTTACCCTAAGGAAACTAAGGGTTATTACTTCTACGATTCGGTGGAAAACAAATCTTCATAGCTTGAAATGCAGTCTTCTTGGAGAAGGAATTCCTTTCCAAGAGAGACAGTGGGAGTAATGTTGAACTTTTAGAAGTTCAAGACTCATAAACTCCTATAGCTACTGCTGAGGATGCTTTAGGAACCAATCTGACTACTCAAGAAATTGAGGAACCGAACCGGTTACACAGGACCTTAAAAGGTCTGGTAGGACACGTCATCAGCCAGAGAGGTACGGCTTTCTCATGACTGATGATGGGGACCTTATGGTCGTTGACCAAGAGGAGGCCAAGACCTGTCTGGAGGCTGTTGAAAGCCCACACTCAGATCAATGGCACAAAGCCATGGAGGCTGAGATGCAATCTATGCATGATAAGCAATTATGGAACTTGGTGGATCCACCTTCGGGTGTTAATGTGATAGGTTGCAAGTGGTGTTTCAAGTTAAAAGCTGACAACACCTTCAAGGGACAATTGGTGGCAAAAAGATTCAGGCAAGTTCAAGGAATTGACTATGATGAAACCTTTTGACCAGTTGCTATGCTCAAATCTATTAGGATACTACTAGCCATAGCTACGTGGTACATTATGAGATATGGCAGATGGATATTAAGACCGCTTTCCTTAATGGAAAGCTACTCGAGGATGTGTACATGACATAACCTGAGGGTTTTATCGATCCAAAGTATCCAAACCGGGTATGCAAGCTTCAAAGATCCATTTATGGATTGAAGCAAGCATCGAGGTAATGGAATCAGAGATTTAATGAGGCCATTACGTAATATGGCTTCACATAGAATCCTGATGAGCCTTATGGGTATAAGATGGTTAGTGGGAGCATTTCCACCTTCCTAGTGCTGTATGTTGATGACATCCTTATCATTGGAGGTGACACTGTAAGGGGTTAAGCAGTGGTTAAGTAGGTGCTTCGCAATGAAGGAATTAGGCGAAGCTGAGACGATCTTAGGGATCAGGATCTATAGAGATAGATCCAATCGACTTCTAGGCCTAAGTCAGGTCACGTACATTGACAAGGTTCTGAAAAGATTCGGCATAGACAAGGCAAAGAAAGGATTCTTGCCTATGCACCATCGGTTGAAGCTAAGTAAGAAAGATGGTCCTAAAACAAAGAAGGACTGGGAAAGCATGGAAAAGATCCCTTATGCATCTGCTATAGGATCTCTCATGTACTCCATGTTATGTACGAGACCTGATGTCGTGTTTGCACTCAGTATGACTAACCGGTACAAGTTGGACCTCGGTGAGGAACACTAAAAGGTAGTCAAGGTAATCTTGAAGTACCTTAACCGGACTAGGGATGCTTTCTTAGTGTATGGAGGTCAAGATGAGCTGGTAGTGTCAAGTTACACTGATGCGAGCTTTGAGACCGATGAGGACGAGAACCAGTCACAGTCTGGTTATGTTTTTCTCCTGAATGGCGGTGCCATTAGTTGGAGGTCCTCAAAGCAGGCCACCATTACTGACTGGTGTGAAGCTGTAAAGGAAGCCGTTTGGATCAATAAATTCATAACCGAGTTGGGAGTAGTACCCACTATCTTAGACCCAGTTGATGTTTTTTGTGACAACAACGGGGCCATCGCACAAGTTAAGGAGCCCCAGTCACACAAGAGATCCAAACATATGCTTAGAAAGTTTCACCTCATTTGGGAGATCGTGAACAAAGGTGACATATCATTGTAGAGGGTTGACGCCAAGAATAATGTCACTGATCCATTGACCAAAGCAATGCTACAAACACAACACGATGGTCATAACATATCTATAAGAATTAGGGCAATGGCCCACTTGGAACTAGTGCAAGTGGGAGATTGTTGGTGTGCCCTAGTTCCTAGGGCATTGGATTCTTGTATTTTGTATTATACATTAAGACTCATTGTATGAATACATTATTTGTGTCACATTAATAAAGTTAATTAATCTATTTCATTTATATCTTGTGCTATAATATGAGTGGAGTATCCATTGATTGATAATCATAAAACCTATCCCAGGTCTGATCCCACGATTAGAACCATAGACTTGATATTCGATGATTGTATGACAGTTCTTAACTAGCCATAGTACTTGTATAGTCAGTCATGAATATAGGTACATGTCATTGACATGGGACTAGATCGATCCGCACAAGAAAGCCACATGGTTGTCTTGTCATAGGTCTTTCTTGAGAAGGTCTCTTTTGTCCTCAGGCCATATTTTATTATTGTATCAATATGGAATCTGGTTCACTTTGACATACGCCTAACAGGTCTGTAAAAGGATGCTAAATACGAGCATGATTGGGTGGACCGGTGAACATATTGTTATTGATGATGAAGTGATGGAATTGCCACTCGGGTAACACCAAGATGATATCACTAGCCACTTGATGAGTGGGACTGATAAGTGTATGGCCATACCCAAGTAAGTCGGTTGCTTATTTGATTAATGAGTCAACTTAATATCAAGAAATATAATAAATAGCAGAAGAGGATGACGGACACCATGCCTCTTGTTTATTCATATCGATATCGTTTGGTAAAGGACACTATGAGATTACTACCAGGTGAGTGTCTTCTTTAGACTGCTGTATCTCTTTCTTAATTGGAGGCTATAACAGTTTGCTAGAACCCACTTACAGTATGTAGGCCAACTGCCAACATAAAGACAGACCCATAGGATCATGCACATAGATCAACTGAGCCGAAGCTTATAGAAATTGTACATGTAATGTACATTGGAAGGAATGCGTTAATTAATTAGTTGACATTCGGTGTCAAGGTGATTAATTAACATTGGGTTGATTTAATTTAATTAATAAGTTTACACAGTGTAATTAATTAATTTATCAATTAATTGAATTACATAAAGTAAACTATTAATTAAATTATTTTTCTAAGTAGGAAAATTAAATACATGTATCGTATTTACTTAGGTGTGATTTAATTTTATTTAGAGATAATTAAATTTAGCTAAATGGAATTAAAATACATAGTATATACTTTTTAATTAAAGTTTATTTATGTAATTATAATCCTAGTGGGCTTGGGTTTAATTAACCTAATTAAAACACAATTAGATAAGGTATCTATATAAGGGCACACTTGAGGAAGAAAACCGAACCCTAAGCCAAAATTATTTGCTGGAAATTTCAGCCCCAAAACAGTCACAATTTATAGCAATTAAGTCTCCATTCCTTCCACTTCTTCGGCTAGCACCGGTTCCCGTTTGATAGTTGGTTGTGCACCGGATTGTGGAGATCGTTTCCAATTAAAGATTCGATTCTATAGCAGTCTCTAGAAGAGATGGATTTGGTGAGTGAATCTTTCTTGATTCATATTGATTTTATTCCAATCAATGGTAATCGGACATGACAGGTGGATTCTAGGAAAATTTTAACGGTGTAATTTCCACTGCGCCATGTTATTTTTCCGATGACGAATCCCAACAGTCTCTTTGATTCCTAAGTTAGTAATGATTCTTAGAGAAAAAGAGTAAGTAAGGAGATGAGAGATTATATTTAATGAATTAAACTTGGGGCTGACCCTTTTATATAGGTATGCAGGACTCACAATCCTACTAGAACAAGGGTAGCGTTATTTGCTGGTTTAACAGTTAGATTCCCACATAAAATGAAACAATATTACATATGACACATGTAGGTATTAGACTTTTGCTTAGACAAGAGTTCCTTATTAGGCAGGCATTTTATCCTCTTATTTATTTGAGATACATGTCCTCCAACTTGTTTTGGATAAGTTTCCAAAGGACTAAACCTTTCATCTGACATATCACTAGAACTAAACCTACGTTAATTGAGACTTGGTTGATGTGAGGGTAAACCTATATTATATAAATATTCAATTCTTCCACTACTTCAGTCCTTGATATGAGTATGGCTTAACCTATTCGTAGGATGAAGAAATGTTGCACCATCGATCACTTCAATATGACTGAGTACCTGTTTATCCAAAATATGCAAATGATATGTAATGCATGAATGAATGTTAATGTAATCTAGTTTTTTTCTCTACATTGTATGCAAATGGGGAGACCCACTTCATAAGAGAGGGTCGTAAAGGTCAAGGCAGCTCCCTTCTATGGCGGTAATAGTTGTAAGCTCATCAAATTCACCATCTAGAGCTAGATGATGATGACTAGAGGATGGTGAATAGAGGATGGTAGTTAGTGTCGACACCTTTGTAGTTTATTGTTGGACTTATCAACCTTACATGACCCATTTTGTTTCCTATCGAATATAACAAACTATGTAGTTTCTTTTACTCCTTTTTTGGATACGTTTGTTTTTTATTTTGGCTAGTGTTTGGACTTAAAATGTATAGATTTGAAAGTTTTATTGCATGGAAATGGTTATTTAATGTCTTGATATCGTGTTAGGGTTTGTTTGGATATGATTTCATAGGCTTAAAATACCTTTGGTATACGATACAAATATTAGTTGAAATGACGCCTTTAATAGTCATTAATTTTGAACAGCTATAGATATTGTTGATAAACTATAACTAAAGCAACACAAACACCAAAAATAGGGCCGAACAACCATAATTTAAGTGACAAATAGAGCTAAACAACTTTATAATAGTTGATCAGCTATAGTTAACAATTTTCAACTACTTTTCGTTTTATTCTTCTAAAAATGCAATAACTTCAACTTAGCTTCAAGGCGTAGCTTGAGACATGTTATGATCAAGATTTGTACAAGCTCAAATCCTATTTAATTACAATGTTGGAATGTTTACTACAAGAAATGTTAGTTTTAGTAGTAAAAAAGTTTGCAGCAAAGCAAATTTTGCCGCCAAAAGCTTATTTAGTAGCAATATCTAAAAGTTGTTATCTAAAAGCACATTTAGCAGCAAAATTTTATCAAATTTTGTTACAAATATGTACGGTCACAAGTTTGTAGTAGTAACATGCAACAACTACTTTATTGTTGCTAAATGAGATTTTTTGGTAGCAACTTTTGGATATTGCTGCTATATTTTAGAAGTAACTTTTGGATATTGCTGCTAAATGAGCTTTTTGGAAGCAATAAAGTAGTTATTGCATGTTGTTACTACAAAGTTATGACCATAGGTATTTGCAACAAAAATTTGATATAATTTTTCTACTAAATGTTCTTTTTGGTAGCAACTTTTAGATATTGCTGCTAAATGAGCTTTTTAGCAACAAAATTTCGTTTGCTGTAAGTTTTTTTCCACTAAATCTAACATTTCTTATACTAGTTTTTCAACATGTGAAGATGAATTCAATAATCCTTTTTGATACTACTTAATTATCATTCACAAGATCATTGTTGGTTGAGCGGTAGCTATTGACGTCATCATTATTCTTGTGCCAGACTTTGTTGGAGTGCCACATTGTTAATCCTATTGTTTGACATGAGATCTGCTATAAAGGTTTGCAAGAATCCACTTATAGATTGTGGGCCTCGAGGTGATGGGCCCACTAAAAACATAAAATGAACCTACAAGGTTGCACACAAATGATGTCTGAACAAGTTTATCACGGACTAAATAATACATATTGGTTATATATTGTTCTTGGAGCATTTAGATTAATTATATTTAATATGCCTTATGGTAAAGTCTAAGAAAATAAATTAATCATTGGGAGAGATTTTATTTCAGTATATAATTCACCAAGGGTAATTTAAATAGATGAAATATTGGCATAATATAAATATATGTGTGATAACAGAAGATTTGAGAGAATAAATTATCTATATGATTGATGTATATTCAAGGGTGTATATAGAGGAATAAGATTATAGTAAACAAAAAAAGACTAAATATAATTCATAGGTTTACTCCACTAATTTCTCTCTTACAACTATTACCTAATTACAGTTGATTACTTTCCTATTTATAATATCCTCAAGCTTTGGTCATAGATATTGATCATGCCCAGCTTGTTACAAATGTAGTTAACCTAAATCCCATTTAGAGCTTTAATGAAGATATCTCCCAGCTGTTCTCCTATAAGAACTAACCTCATAGAGCTAAGATTCTATTAAAGCTTTTCATGAACAAAATAACAATTAATCTCTATATGCTTAGTTCATTATGAAATACGAGATAGATGCAATATGAAGGGTTGCTTGGTTGTCATACCATAATCCATCCAAAGTTGAAACTTTAAATGCAAGTTTAGATAATAAGTGACGAATCAACATAATCTCACAGAAGATTGTGCCATGGCTCTATATTTATGTTCAACAGTGGAACAAGACATAACATGGTGCTTCTTACTCTTCCATGATACCAGATTTCCTCCAACAAAGACACAATACCCGGTAGTGGATCTTCTATCAACTTTGGATCCTTCCCAATATGCGTCGAAGAAACATTCAATTTGATTGTGACCATTATTATTATTGTACATGATTCCTCATCCTGGAGCTCTTTTTAAGTAGTATAGAATTTTTTCAAGTACAAACCAATGATGAATGGTGGGCAATGACATGAACTAAATAACAACACTAACAAAATATGCCAGATCAGTCTAGTAATAATGAGATAATTCAACTTCCCAACCACTCTCCTGTATTTCTTAAGGTCTTCAAATAATTCTCCATTTGTTGTAAGTTGTAAGCTAGGCACCATTGGGGCACTGCATGGTTTGGCCATTTCCCTGTTTTTGATAATAATTTAAGCATATATTTTCTTATGGATAGAAAAATGCCTTTCTTGCTTTTTGTTACTTCAACCCCCAAGAATTATTTAAGGGTCCCCGAGTCTTTTGTATGAAATTGACTATGAAGGATGGATTTTAGGGATGAGATTTTAGCTGAATCACTGCCAATAATGACAATATCATCTACATAAACTACAAGAAGTATAATGCCAGATGTTAAGCATTTAAAGAAAACTGAATGATCTCACTTGCTTTTCTTCATCCAAACTTCTCAACTGCTTGACTAAATTTACCAAACCAAGCATGAGGACTCTTTTCAATCCAGATAGAGATTTACAAAGCTGACAAACTTTCCCATTCTCCCCCTGAGCAATAAACCCTTGCGGTTGCTCTATATCAGCTGTTCCGAAAGGTCCCCATGCAAAAAAAAAAAGAAAACATTTTAGATGTCTAATTGATGCAATGGACTATCATTGTACGTAGCCATGGAAATGAATAGCCGAATGGAAGTCATTTTAGCCACTGGAGAGAATGTGTCTAAGTAGTCTACACCATAAGTTTGGGCATACCCTTTGGCCACAAGGCAAGCCTTAAGATGAGCCATTGATCCATCAAGATTAATTTTCATTATAAATCCTTATTTACATCTAATAACATTCTCTCCAACATGCAAGTTTACAAGGTCCCAAGTGCAATTAGCATCTAAAGCATTCATCTCCTCTTCCATAACATTATGTAACCACTATGAGATAAGGCCTCAGAGACAAATTTAGGAGTAGATATAGAATCAAGTGTTGCAATAAAGGAAGATGAAGAACATGATAACTGATTACAAGAAATAAAGGAGAAAATGTGATAAGTGCATGATATTTTACCTTTTCGAAGTGTAATTTGGAGGTCTAGATCATTGGATGGCGACTGTGATGACAAGGTAGATATTATTAAAGAGCTATAGTTAAAAGGATTCTACTTTCGTGAATAAACATACTGAATGGGAGTTTTCATAGGTATTTGTACTGTTGGAGTTGTACTGTGAGAGACCACTTGTCGATGAATCTCATAAACTAACACAATGTCATAGGCTGCTTTAGGGGGTGGAATCAAAGGTGTAATAAAGAATGGAGTATGTTTAAGAAAGGTGACATCAGAAGATACAATGTATTTGTTAAGAGAAGGACAATAACAATGATACCCTTTTTGTAGACGATAATATCCTAGAAAGACACATTTTACTGATTTTGGATCCAATTTTGTTAAATGTGGATGAACATCATGAACAAAACAAATGCTTCCAAAGATTTTTGATAAGATGGGAAACATTGCTTTATTGGAAAAAAGAATATTGTAAGGGATCTCACCGTGAAGGATGGATGAAGGCTTTTGATTAATAAGGAAACATGCGATGGAAACTGCATTAGCCCAAAATTACTTAGGAACATGTGATTGGAATAAAAGGGCTTTAGCTGTTTCAAGAAGACCAATTTTTTCTTTAGCCACACCATTTTGAGATGGTGCATCGACACATAATATTTGATGAAGAATGTCATTCTAAAGCATAAAAGTGTTAAATTGTTTGAAAAGATATTCTTTACCATTGTCACTTCAAATAATTTGTAGGGAAACATTATATCAAGTTTTAATTTCAGCATAAAAAGCAGTAAAGTGTGAGAACAATTCAGATTGATTCTTTATTAAATAAAGCTAAGTTACTTGAGAAAAATCAACCACAAATGTAACAAAATAATGAAACCTAGTTTTAGACATAACTGGACAAGGACCTAAACATCAAAATGAACTAACTCAAAAGGAAATGAAGATCTTTTATTGACTCTTAGAATAGATGACATACGATGGTGTTTTGCATACTAACACGACTCATAATATAAAGTGGATATATAATGAAAATTGAGGGCACAACTTCTTCAAAAGAGGAAGAGAAGGATGCCCTAACCTATTATAGGCTTCAAAAGGACTGGAGATGTTGGAACAAGCAATAGGGCTTGTATCCAAAATGTATAGTCTTCCAAATTCCCTTCCTTACCAATAATCCTCTTTGTCATGAGATTTGAAATAGAAAATAATCAAGAAAGAATGAGACAAAATAGTTTAACGAATGGGTAAGTTTGCTTATAGACATAAGATTGAAAGTAAAACCAGGAAGAGGAACCATCAACTAAAGTAACATGGGTAGGAATTCTTTGTGATTTAAAAGTAGAGAAAAGATTAGAGTTACCTATATGATCTATGGCACCAAATCAATAACCCATTTTGAAGAAGAGGAAAGGAGACACTTATTAGTGTTACATGACTCTGCAATATCAGCAATAGGATGAGATGAATACTTCATTGCTTCTTAACATTGAATCAACATTGCAAACTCTTTTGCTTAATGGTGTAAGTTGTAGGATTGCTAAACGAGTCTATAGCATTATTACTGGCAGTATGAGTTCATCGAGACTGTCGATTTTTATTTTGCAATTTCCTGCAGGTATGCTTAGTATAGCCTAGTTCATGAAAATCATAACAAAAAGGACCTCTAGTAGTGGAGGATTTAGTGTTCCAATTACCACCATGATTCTGACACTTATATAATCTGCTAGTTGTATGCCCAAAGAGACAATTTAAGGGTTGATGAAGAGGAGTAGTAGAGTGATTGGAGACACTATGAAGCAGTTAGGTGTAAATCTCATCAAGGCTAGAAATTTTAGTCCAAAGAGGATTTGAGACTTAGCGATCTCAAATTAAGTGTCAAGCTCAATCGTAAAACTCATCATTGTAGTTTCTCCCACTGAGTACGCTGCACTCTAACATTATAACTAAAAGGCATCACATCATTCAATTCTTCATACGTTTTCTTAAAACTTATAAAATATGCCTGAAGAGGTAGCCTATTATAAAAGATGATCATCTAGTGAAATAAATCGCAGACAAACTCGATTGTTTTAGACTAATCCAAAAAATTAGGTCTAGTTAACTTATGTTTTGTGATTTTGGTAAGAGTTGGAATAACCTCAGTGACCACATAAGCTTCCTTCTTCCCATCAGTCATGTCAAAAATACAGAAAGAGAGGTCAAAATAAGGAAGAATGCCAGGAAAAATGAAACGGAAGTTGAAATTCCAATGGATGCGCCAGTGAATAAGATGTTGGCAGAAGCTATGGTGGTGCATGAGAGACTTGCACTCCTGGGATGATGACTGAAACTGCAAAGAACCATCGATCAGCATAGGGGCTTGCTTCTTAGGCAGGCAGTGAGACAAAACAAGTTCTAAAACCCTTACAAATATGTGTATACCATATGATGATATGTACGTGTGTATATGTTACTTGATGCATGGACATGTGTGCATGTCAGGCAATGAAATGGAAGTGTGTGTTCTGACACACGATGTATGAGAGTGTTTGCATGTCACATGAAATGATTTGATAGTGTATGTGTGTGTATGTGTTGATACAAGAATATGCATACAACACACAATGATATGGGAATATACGTATGGCACATTAAATGAGATTGCACGTATGGTGTATGACGAGATGTGGAAGTGCAAGTGTATTTCACACAGAACGCTAGGCAAGCTTGTGTATATGATACGAAAAAGACATGAAAGTGTGTGTATGTCATGCGACGTTATAGAGATGCATGTATATCATATGATGAAATGAAAGCGTGTGCATGTCATATGAAATGTTATAAAAGTGTGTGCATGTACACAAAATGATAAGGAAACATGCGTATGTCATGCAAATGACATTAATGCGTATATCATGCAAAAATGACGTGAAAATGTGTATACACCACAAAAATGACATAGAAATGTGTATATGACACATGATCTATGGAAGTGCATATGTCATGTAAGTGACATGGAAATGTGAGTATATCACATAATGTCATGGAGATGTTTGTATATCACGCGATATTATGAAGATGTGCATATGTCGTATGAATGACATGATGACGTATGTGTGTCATGCGAATGGTATAGACATGTGCGTATACCATGCGAAATGTTGTGGAAGTGTGTGTGTGTGTCACACAAAATGATAAGTGTGTTTATGTCACATGAAAAGTTTTATGGGAGCGCATGTGTATGTTGTGCGAATGATATGGAAATATGTGTATATCACACGAAATGTTGTAAAGGTGTGTGTGTGTATATCACACAAAATGATATCCAACTGTGTGTATAATGCACAAAATGATATAAAAATGTGTGTGTGACACACGATGCATGGAGGTGCATATGTCATGCGGATGATATGAAAAGGTGAGTATGTTATACAATGTTATGAAGATATATGTATGTCACATAATACGTGTGTGTCATGTGAATGATATAGAAATGTGTGTATACTGCATGAAATATTGTGAAAGCATGTGCGTGTGCAATGATATAAGGATGGGCATATGGCACACAAAATGATATGACAATGTTTGAATGGCACCCAAAATAAGGTATGTGGATGGCATGGATACATGTGAAGAATAATGCTCATGGATGCACGAAAACAATGGGTTAGTATGAATACACACAGATATTTGTTGAGTGCATGTTTGTTTCAAAAGACAGAAGTATGCATGATATTTCATATGCGCAGTGTTATGCATGAATGGGGAATGAGACAGACTGACCAAACTAACAATGTTAAGACAAATTTAAAACATAGGACACATGAAACTTTTTGAGATAATGTACATGAATATGCATGGTGGTGTGATTATACATCTAAGGCGTGAAACATGATACTTTGTTTGGAAATGAATGAACACGATTATGTGCAGACAACATTTCAACGTATTAAAATTCCTAACACACAAAACATAATTTGAAAATCAGCGTACGTCATTGTGTGTGATCAGCATTTTGGTGTACCTCCACGTCTAAAACACAACACACAATTTGAAAGTAGGTGCGCATGACCACGTGTGAACGACATTTTGGTGTACTTAAATACCTAAATACAAGATCGGCTTTGAAAATAACTGCATACGATTTTGTGTGGACACCATTTTTGATGTAGTTAAAGGTCAAGCCTTGATGTTTTTGAACAAATGGCGCAATGGTAACTTTTAGCAAGTTTAAAGTAGTGATTTTTGGGAGTTTTTAGGCCCTAATTTCCTTAAAAATAGACCAATGATCCAATCTCAACATTATGCTATTGACCTACATGGTTTTTCAGCCAATTCCATCATTTAGGCCTTTAAAATTTCACTTTTCTATTTTTGGGGACCTTTTAGGAATTTTAGGTTTTTGTACCTAGTGTATCTAAATGCCTTAAACATAAGACACATTTTGAAAACAAGTGTGCATGACCTTGTGTGAACAACATTTCAGTGCATTTACATGCCTAAAAATGGGAATGGTATGATAATGAAAAATGTCCACGTCACACAAAATATATGGCTGCACAAAAGGTTAGTATGTATTCATGTCATGGAATGTACATGGTTACATAGAAAGAGTTAACGTGAATGTCCATAGGTGATGATTTGGATTATAATGGGAAACGTATAGCATTCCTACACGAGGAACAAACAATTCATGCAACATGCAAAAAGATGCCTACCCTTCCCACATTATTTCTCCTCAATTTAGTCAAAAATAATCTTTCATAGGATTCCGAGCTCTTTATCATCAACCGGGAATAATAAAGGCGTCTCATAATAACAATGCAAATTTGTTTTGGTAAACATAGGGGAGATTACTACGACTATCTATATTCCTTACTTCTCCCCACTCAAGGGTTCAAGTGAAAGGGTTCGTACGAGGCTATGAGTGATATACTATATTCATGTCCCTAAGAGCTTTTGGTCCTTCAGCCACACTTTAATAGCATATTAGGGTTTAAGAAAGCAATTTCAGGAACGTGTGTGCACAGTGCCTGTGATATGATGTGATAAAAGATGTGAGATTAGAATTGCTAGAATTATTTGAAATAGGACATTTTCAGTGTTTGTCGATTTGATTTTGAAAATCATTCCCCAGCAAAGTCACCATTATGAGTGGACAATCCATTGGGCTGTCGCCGTACGGCTAGTGCTGGGAGAAGGTTTTAATGAAAGAATGTGGAATGCTTAGAATGCGTTGCAGTTTTGGTTTTGAAAAGCAAAAAGAATTGTATGAAACAGAATTCCCTTGCTAAAAGAATTAAGAGTTGCTACCCAGTTCAGCTCTACCAGAAAATTGCGGTCTAGCCGAGCCATGCAAGAATTGCTATACCTTTTAGTTAGAGATTCTGGTCTAGACAAATCACTCATTTCTGTCTCGTTTCAAATAATTATTACTGTTCCAATTTTTACGTCTTTTATGTTTATGCTCTATTCCATTTTCATCCCTAATTATTTTCTATATGCTCATACGAAAGGCCGTAAATATATATAAAAAAGTAAATAAATTGGAACAATAAATTATTACAACCCAATCAATAATATATCCTAGGGTGTACATTTGTAAAAATGAGATTCGAGATATAATCACCTAAAATACACGAGTTCATCTAATATAAAATAAGACTAAAAATGAATTTAATTTTGCAAAAAAATGTTAATAACATTATATATATATATATATATATATATATATGTTGGAAAGGGAAAATTGATTCATGGATAGTCGTTTGAGGTATTATGGACTCATTTTAATGCTTATCTCAAGGTTTTGTTCTTGCCAGGACAAAACCTGAGATTCGCACCATAATGGGTCATAATCACATAAATGGCTCATGAACCCTAAAATCAATGTTCTTATGCTTAAAAAGTTACGATGGAGCTAGTTTTAATGTAAAAATAGTTTTAGTCTACAAGTTTGAGTGAAAACATGTTCTTTCTTTGAAAACATGAATCCCTGCTCCATAAATTCCTAAATCCGTATTTTTAATCATTAAAACATATTATTCTGATGTTAAATCATGTGTGTGATGGTGTACGAGCATCAAAACATGCATGCAAATTTGTTCAAGGGTGTTATGGGCCAAAATAGGCATGTGAGCCAATGGGCCCAAAGTGCGCACTATCGTGCACTAACATAAGCCTGTTGACCCCATTGCTGCACATTTTAATGTTAAGTTGATTTTAACACATATTTCAAAAATTATTATCTCTATTTTGGGTGGGTTGAGCAGAAAATAAATCTATGGCGATACAACCTTATTCTGTGCCTTGAATAGAGTAGTACGACTCTAAACTTCCCAGAATAGTGCCTTACGACTTTGTTCTTCAGAACATAACCAAAAATTATAGCTTTATACAATTTTGACAAAAAAAAAAAAACCCATAACATCCAAACTCAACCCAAAAAAGCAGTAAAATACGGATTTAAGGCATCTCAGAGGCTTACCCTTGAATCATGCTTTACCAAATGATCTCGGAATGCTCCGAGTTGATTTTTGCATCCAAGAATGGTTTGATTTGACCTAAATGATCCCAAATCCATGTTATGGTTTCATATTTAAGTCCTTATCCAAAAAAACTAGACTTTGTTTTATTGTTTTAATTGATTTTTACCCAAATTTCCTCTAGTTTCTTAAATTCTCTTAAATGTTGGTGTTTAGCTCCCTTCAATTTAAATTTTCTTGACCTTTCTTTGCTAACTATGAAATCTTTCTTTTCTCAAAATCCTTCCCCTTTTTTCTTACCCTATCTCTTTCTATTTATATCCCAAAAAACGTGATTTCTGCCCTAAAAAAAGAGACAAAGTCGAGTGGTCTAGTCTGGCACTGTGTGTACATTTCGCAATAGACTCATATGGGTCAATATTTAGTCATGCAACTCATTTCTAAGAAATAGATCCGTACAGCTCTATTCTTAGAAATAGGGCCGTGTGGCTCTCTTATAGAGCCGTTAACTTTTGGATTGCCTAACTTTACCGTTTCAAGTCAAAATTGAGTGATTCTAAATGAATTAGAACTGTGAGTTTTTGATTGATATTTTTTTTAGAAGACATCTTAATGAAATAATCAAAGGAACAAGGACATAACTGACTGTGAATGAAACGCGTACATTTTTCATATGCAGTAGGGCGTGCTTAGCACAGTTTTTGGCATAACTCTTCCATTTCAAGTTAGAATTAAGCGATTATAGTTGCATTGGAATTGTGGGACTAAGAAAAATGTCTTAATTTGGATTTTTATGAGGATAAAAACTAAACGATAAGAATGCTAAATTGAGCTTGACTTGGAAACCTAACATCTTTGAGTTTGTAATCCTAATCTCTATAGGATTGGTTTGAGTCTTTTCTCGGAATTCATAGGACTAGTGAATCAACTAGAGCTCCTATTCAAGATCATATAGTAATGCAAAATGGGTTAAGCTGAGCTTATCATTAAGGTCTAAAAAATTTGCACTCACATAAAAGGCATAACTATCCACTCAAAGGTACTTATTGACCTTGGACACTTAAAAGTAGTCTTAGAAATGTCCTCTAAGGTTATCAAAATCTAGTTATACCTAGATAGCCATCCATAAAAGATAGCAATACATTCCTAGCTGTTGCATCTATCAACATATCAGCAATAGACATGATATAAACATCTTTAAGAGTTGCTTTATTTAAATCTCTAAATTCTACATAGATCCTTAACTTTTCATTTTTTTATATTACTAGAAATACATTAGAAAGCCATTTGGCATACCTTGTAGGACGTATCAAGTTGGCCTTGAAAATATTTTCAATCTCCTCTTTGACTTTGAGTTCCACCTCCCTATACATCCTTCGAGGGGGTTGGCAGTATGGCTTAAATTAAGGTTTGATGGGTAGCTTGTGTTTTAACAAACTTTGGTCTAGACCTAACATTTCTTTATAGCTCTACATAAAAAAATCCTTAAACTTATGGAGGAGTTCAATGATTTTCTTCTTCTTCAAGGGTGGCTTGCGTAAACCACTAATATATGTAACTCTGGGCTTTTCTTGAGTTCCAAGGTTAACTTCCTCCATAGGATCTTCAACCTAGCACTTTGTGTCATCTAACTACTGAGAAGTGGCTTTCAATTCATGGAATTGAACTTCTTCTAGCCCATCATCGTTATCATGTTCTTCTCACTTTAACTCTAACACTTTCTGCTACTTCTGCTTATCTTTCACCAGCTTATCTAACACATTATATTTACCCTTTTATACGATCAGTTATAACTACCACAATTTCTTCTTTGGATGCACTAATCATCAACCTCTTCGAATAATTAGAGTAAAACCTTGTGGCCTAATTTTAGGCATGACTAAGGCTCTTTCATGCATTATCTACTTCTCACATCTCTTTCCACGAAACATAATAAACTTCTCAGGGTTTCCATACTTGTTTCTTCCTATGAATTGAACTAGTCCTACTATGAGCGGAAGACGTTTTTCTAACAAGAAAAACACTGCGAAGCGAACCGAGGATTTTTTTTGTACTTGCGGTTTTATTTTATAATTTTCACACAAAATTTGTTTTTGGAAAATCATATTTTCATACAAGATTTGAGACAGAAATCCTAAAGAAAATATAGGAGCCGCCACCCGGCTCAGCTCAACCTGAAAATTTAGGTATAGCCAAAACCGGATGAACGCTACTATACCTTCCAAAGATCTAGGTCCAGACGAGTCAGTTAGTTGTCATCTAATTAAAATACATGCTTCAACAACCAAATTATAGCATTTTATGAACTAAGTTGATTTTATTCAGAGCACACGACATTCATGCAAGATACTGACAGCAGTAAATATATTAATTATTACAACCATATCGAACCACATAAATGCTAGGGGATACATGTGAATTAAATGGGGAATCGGAATATAATAGCCTAAAATATAGGATTTATCTAATGTAATAACAAAATCCTAACATACATCTAATCATGCAAAACAAAGGTTAGTACATAAGTAATCACATGTAGGATTCAATTAAGACAGAATGGGATAATAACTAGATCAGAGTCATGCAATTAGAGGGGGTAGCCGGGGGGACTCGACAAATCTCACCGACTAGACATGAAAAACATTGTGAAACATCTCTGTGTTGATTTTTGAGAAAAAGGTTTTGAAAATGGTATTTTCCTGTTAATTATTTAACATGGCAAGTGAGTCAGATATCAGGAAATTAAGTTTCCATCATTCTTCTTATCTAATTCATGCTTCTAGAATGCAAATCTAAGGTTGCGAAATGCATGAAAATTGGTTTTTTGGTGATTCTATCCCGAAATTATAGCCGCATGGATGTTGAAACAGTAGCCATGCAACTATAAATTTACACCCATGCAGCTATTACTCCAAAACCCATGGAAAATTTTGAATCACAAATTTTCATAGTTATGTTCTGAGAACCAATAGCCGTATGGCTGTTGCAATGGTTGTATGATCTTGGTTCTTAGTCCAGAACCAAAAAATAGAGTATCTTGAAAAAGATGCAAATGATGCCCAAATATAGCACAAAGAAGTCAAATGCTTAGGTTTCTCAGATATTTACCCTTGTAGCGTGGATCCACAACTTTAGGAGGTGAAAATATTCAAGAAAAGGCTCTGATTCAGACTCAAACTTTAAACTTTTTAAACGGTCTCAAGCTCCAAAAGTTAAGGTTTTAGAGTTCAGATTAGTCTCTCAGCATTTTGGATTTCTTTCTTCCTTTTTCTTCCTCTTTCTCCCTTTAAAAATTGCCAACCCCTAAAACCAGAGATTAAGGGCCTTTATATAGGTAAAATTCGGTCTCACTTTGTAAAATCCCCCCAGAAAATCCAAAAAAGAATTTCTAAGAAGAAGAGTCACGATTTCTACCAGAGACCAATAGCCACGCTGTTGATAAGGCAACAGCCATGCGGCTAATGGTGTATCAATCATGCGGCTGTTGTTCCCAGACATCATCCTCTTCATCTGGGAAATGCCCCGAGGCTTGAAGTTCGGTCGACTGGAGCTTTGATCTTGAATTGACTTTAACTCCTACGACTGTGGAAAGCTATAAAAGTAAATAAACAACTCAATCATCATCAAAATTGAGGATGAAAATCCTACACTCATAGGCTACCCCTTGCGTATTGAAATTCATGGCTTGTGGGTTTACCTTGTCTCGTGGTGTATTTAGATGCATGATAGAGAGCGCGATAAGAAAAGAGAAGCACCTACCCTTAGCTTCAGCTAAAGGGTTTGGTTGATTGTTACCTTTTAAGGTCGTGTGGGATCGATTACCTTTTAAAGTCCTATGGAACTGATTTATCTTTTAGGGTTATGTGGGATCGATTTACCATTTAGAGTCATGTGGGATCGATTTACCTTTTAAGGTCATGTGGGACTGATTGCCTTTTAAAGTCGTGTGGGACTAATTACTTTTTAGGATCGTATGAGACCAATTACCTTTTAAAGTCGTGGGACTGATTACCTTTAAGGCCTTGAGGGATCAATTACCTTTTAAAGTCGTATGGGACTAATTACCTTTTAGGGTTGTATAGGACTGATTACATTTCAAAGTCGTGTGGCACTGATTACCTTTTAGGGTCATGTAAGACCGATTACCTTTTAAAGTAGTATGGGACTGATCACCTTTTAGGGTTATGTGGGACCGATTACCTTTTAGGATCGTGTGGGACCGATTACCTTTTAAAGTCATGTGGGACTAATTACCTTTTAGGGTCATGTGGGACCGATTATAAGTTATGAAATGTGTATTTATTCCTTGATCAATTATTTTGGAAACAAAGATTTTTTCCCTTACGATCAAGAATAAATACAGGAGCCATGCTGGCTATTGAGTGCCGACGTTTGATGAAAGGAACACTAACATATCGAGACACTTGGAGTGATGATTGAAGTTCTTGGTGTGTTATGAAAGACCTAGAATGGAGTGATTGAGAATTGACATATTATGGAACGTCTAGAGCGAATGGATTGAAAATCAGTTAATGGTGATTATTCCTTTGATGGATGGTCTTTTGGAAAACCCAGATTTAGCGAGGCTCTTTGTACCTATCTAAACACGAAACAAAAGTTTTCTTTGGAGGAAGCGAGTTAATTCGTTGCACATAAATAAATGAAATTGACAATTAAAGAGATAAGGTCAGTAATAATAATGGTGAGATAAATGCATGGCTAGGGCTAGTAAATAAAATTACAAAAATAAGTTGAAAATGCGAGGAAATCAGCACTTGGGTGACTAACAATCATAACCGTGTAGCTATTACATCGATAGCCGTATAGCTATAGCGACACCCGCACGATTGTCGCATTCGGTTAATAGGGGGGAATCGGTCCACAAGTCATTTTCATCAAAATTTCAAACTCTCTTCTCAACTGTTCCTCCCCAAACTTTTGATTTTCTCCCAAATCCTTGCGAACATGGTGAAGAAACAAGGAAAACATCTCCCTTGTGTAAGCGGTGGAATTTTTTGACCTCAATAATGAAAATACCAAAATTCATTTTTACAGAGGTAAACACGGAATTTTCTAGGATATATATATATATATATATATATATATATATATATATATATATATATATATATATATATATATATATATATATATATATATATATATATATATAAAGAGCGAAGCAGCCACACGACTGTAATTACAATCATACGGCTGTAGTCAAATTACAGTCGTTCGACTGTAGGTCTATAGCAGCTAGTTGTTGGTGTGCCCTAGTTCTTAGGGCATTGGATTCTTGTATTTTGTATTATAAATTAAGAGTCATGTATGAATACATTATTTGTGTTGCATTAATAAAGGCAATTAATCTATTTCATTTATATCTTGTGCTATAATATGAGTAGAGTATCCATTGATTGATAATCATAAAACCTATCCTAGGTCTGTTCTAGTCGTGGGACCTAATAGAACCATAGACTTATATATTCGATGACTGTATGGCAGTTCTTAACTAGCCATAGTACTTGTATAGTCAGTCATGAATATAGGTACATGTCATTGACATGGGACTAGATCGATCCGCACAAGAAAGCCACAAGGTTGTCGCGTCATAGGTCTTTCTTGAGTAGGTCTCTTTTGTCCTCAGACCAGATTTCATTATAGTATCAATATGGAATCCGATTCACTTTGCACACGCCTAAGAGGTCTGTAAAAGGATGCTAAATACGGGTATGATTGGGTGGACCAGTGAACATGTTGATATTGATGATGAAGTGATGGAATTGCCACTCGGGTAACACCGAGATGATATCATTGGCCACTTGATGAGTGGGACTGATAAGTGTATAGCCATACCCAAATAAGTTGGTTGCTTATTTGATTAATTAGTCAACTCAAGGTCAAGAAATATAATAAACAATAGAAGAGGATGACGGACACCATGCCTCTTGTTTATTCATATCGATATCGTTAGGCAAAGGACACTATGAGATTACTACCGGGTGAGTGTCTTCTAAAGACTGCTGCATCTCTATCTTAATTGGGGGCTGTAATGGTTTGCTAGAACCCACTTACAGTCTGTGGGCCTTGGGTCTACTACCAACATAAAGACAGACCCATAGGATCATGCACATAGATCAACTGAGCTGGAACTTATAGAAATTGTACATGTAATGTACATTGGAAGGAATGCGTTAATTAATTAGTTGACATTCGGTGTCAAGGTAATTAATTGACATTGGGTTGAATTTAATTTAATTAATAAGTTTACATAATGTAATTAATTAATTTATCAATTAATTAAATTACATAAAGTAAACAATTAATTAAATAATTTTCCTAAGTAGGAAAATTAAATACATGTATTGTATTTACTTAAGTGTGATTTAATTTTATTTAGGGGTAATAAAATTTAGCCAAATGGAATTAAATTACATAGTATATACTTTTTAATTAAAGTTTATTTATGTAATTATAATCCTAGTGGGCTTGGGTTTAATTAACCTAATTAAAACCCAATTAGACAAGGTGTCTACATAAGGGCACACTTAAGGAAGAAAAACCTAATTCAACCCTAATTATTGCTTGAAATTTTTTCCACCAAGAGCAGCCCCAAATAGCCGAAAATCCAAGCATGAATCATCTATTCCTTCATGTCTTTGGCTAGCACCGGTTCCCGCTCAATAGTTGGTCGTGCATCGGACTTTGGAGGTGGCAGTTTCAAGAAACGATTCTGCAGCAGTCTCTAGAGGAGACCAATCTCGTGAGTTAATCTCTCTTGATTCAATTTGATTTTATTCTAATCAATGGTAATTGGACACGATAGGTGGATTCTAGGAAATTTTAAATGGTGTATTTTCCGCTGTGCCACGTTATTTTTCCAATGACGAATCCCAACACTAGTCACAGCCCATTCTGCATGGGAGAGAAATGGGGTGTGATTTTGGGAATTTATTGCGTCTTCCTAGCTTTTTAAGGGTCTAGAGGTGTAAAAGAAAGGTAGGAGCAAAGGGGGATGACTAGAAACAGAAGATTTGGATTGAAGAGAGCTCTAGAGATTAGGAGAAGAGAAGGAAAATGAAGAGAAGAAAAACACACCCAAAATACCATCTTCTTCTACTCTTTTTCTTTCAATTCTGGTGTTGTGAGGACAAAAACTTGTAGAAATCATAGGTTAAAACTTGGCAAACACATGTAAATTGTTCAAGAGTCTTAAACACATTCAAATTCGTAACTTATGGAGATTTTTGGACTTATTTTTGCACCCTATCATTCTAAGGAGGAGAAGCAATCCGAAGCCCATTCAAAGCGTTTTCTTCGGTCAGATCGATGGTGGATCTACCCTACAAGGGTAAATATACCTTAAACTAGTATTTTGCTTCATTTTCTGAGTATTTTAGTCGATTTTCATGCTTGAAATCATTTAAAACCAAAAATGCAAGTCTGCTGTTTCTGGGCATGATGAATAGACGTACGGGTATAATTATAGTCACACGCCTGTAACTACATCCGTACGACTGTAGATGGTTTCCATGGTTATAATCTTTGTCACTTAAAATAATTTTGGTAATTTTTTGATCAGAAGCGAGTTATAGTCGTACGACTGTAATTACAGCAGCACTGTAATTACAGCAGCACGACTATAGTTATAGCCGCACGACTGTAGTTTCTAGCCAGCAGCAGAAAATCACAAAAAATCACAAAAAATCCATAAAAATTCAGAAAAATCGAAAAAATTATAAAAATGCATAAAAGTCAGAAAATCATCAAAAATAAATTTATCTCATGCATTCACGACCTTAGATTTAATTTTTGAAGTTATATCACTTAGAACAGAACAACGACAGAGATCCAAATCTCCTAAAAACCGACTCACACTTATGTGCTAAATGGAAATAAATCGGAAAAAGAAAATGTTTTCCAAAATGTATTTTCTCATAAAACAAAATACATGAACATTTCGAAACCGTTTTCCAGGTCTAGCCACGTGAACTTGCCTCCCTAAATCTCTCATTTCCCTGTTTTGTCTATTTGAGTCCAACTTGTTGCATATATTCGTACTAAACTTTGTTTTATAGGATTTGGATTTATTTTTATTTTAATTTCAATTTTGATTTCATTAGATACTCATGTATTATAGGCGATTGTATCCTGATCCCCAAATTATACAAATGTATCCCCTAGGATAGTTTTGTTGTGATTCGATTGGGTTGTAAATAATTAATTTATTTATTGCATTTTATTTGCATGTATGCCGCATGATAAAATCAATGGAAATCAACCTTAGAAATATAAAATGCTATCAATGAACATTGGCCAAATTTATTTTGATTAGACATGAAATAAGAGACTTGTTTGGACCTAGATCTCTGGAAAGTGCAGCGGCCCTCATTCGGTTTAGCTACGCTGTAATTTCCCGGTTGAGTTGAGCCGGGTGGCGACTCTTATATTTTCTATCGAGAGTTGGGTCTCGATTCTTTTACGAAATAAATGATGAATTTTCCAAAACCAAATTTCAGCCATAAAAAACCCCTCGCGAGGGAGGGTTGCTCGATATCGAGGCCCCCTTCCGAGAGAAAACGTCATTCGCTCACAGTGGCTACTCCGCTGGGGATTTCTTACAAAAGTTTTCTCAAAACTTAAAAGAATTTGACAAGCCCTGAAAAATGTCTAATCAAAATAAGGTGGATGATTCTTGCATGGTATTTTTATCTTGCATTTTAGTTAGACATACTTGCATTAGGTTAAGTATCCAATTTTCAGCCCAGTGAATTGTTGAAGTGTCACCTTTGTTCCTCATGGTCTTAGGGGCACAGATACAAAACACCACCCATAGCCTCATACGTGCCCCTTCGTTTGGACTTGAGTGGGGAGAAGTGAGGAGTATATCTTGCTATGGGGACCTTGATTTTATCTCAGCTTGGACCGAACTCATGTAGGCAACCTTAGTTGGATTCCCTTAGGATACCAAAAAAAATTGCATGAATGATACAATCACACCTTCATCATCCCTGGTTGGTGATTGAAGTGAACCCCTCCTAGGACACGGTTAGAATTTCTCAAAAATTAACCACGATTGGAGGAATAAGGTTGGAGGAATATGCTTTGCATGCTATGTGCTATGTGTTTCTCATTTCTTCGTATCATACCATCATCAACGCTTTCCACGAACATGACATGCTACACGTGAAGCATTTGTGTGTTACTAACTCACATCTTTTGTACAACCACTTGCATTTTCCGTGTGTGAAAACATTAATCACCCGTGTGACATTCATATTAACCATTTCTTTTGAAGCCATGCGTCCCCTCATTGTGTAGAAAAAAAATAATAAATAAATAAATAAACAAATATGAATACATGTACATCACTTGCATATCATAAGCACTAACCAATTTGTTTTGTAGCCATACGGAATGCATGTTACGTATAAAACATTCATGTAGACCTTAAAAAATTCCATAAGGATCATGCACACCAGATCACCTACCAAGTAGGAAACCATTTAGGTGCTCCACGAGCGCCTAAAATATCAATTCACACATCAAATTGTTTAGGTGCTCTACGAGTGCCGAAAAAACACACTTCATACATTAAACCATTAAAGTGCTCTATGAACACCCAAGACATCATTTCATACCTCATTTCATGCATCAAACCAAATAGGTACTCCCCAAGTGCCGAAACTTTGCCCATATGCCAAGCACGCGTGCACATCACATCATGGCACAAAAACCTAAGGTGCTCCCCGAGCACCGAAATTCTGCCTGTGTGCCAAGCACACATTCATTTCGTATCATAAAAGCCTGAGGTGCTCCCCTAGCACTGAACCTCTGTCCATGTGTTGAGCATACAGTTATTTCATATCATTGCATAAGAAACCTGAGGTGCTCTCCGAGCGCTGAAACTCTGCTCATGTGCCGAGCACACGTTCATTGCATCATCATGACATAAAAGCCCAAGATGCTCCCTGACCGCCAAAATTCTGCCCATGTGTCATACACATCACACACACATGCATAAGACCAACTCTATGCATAAATCACAAAACTCATGCATAAGACCAGCTCTATGCATATCCACACGCATGCATAAGACCAGCTCTATGCACACATCCATGCATTTATAAGACCAGCTCTATACATACCTAAACCCATGCATAAGACCAGCTCTATGCACAAATCACACATGCATGCATAAGACCAGCTCTATGCACAAATCACACACGCATGCAAAAGACCAGCTCTATGCACACATCCATGCATGTATAAGACTAGCATAAGACCAGCTCTATGCACACATCACACACGCATGTATAAGACCAGCTCTATACATACCTAAACCCATGCATAAGACCAGCTCTATGCACAAATCACACACGCATGCATAAGACCAGCTCTATGCACACATCCATGCATATGTATAAGACCACCTCTATACATATCCGAACTCATGCATAAGATCAGCTCTATGCATAAATCATATACAGTATAAGACAAGCTCTATACGTCCGTTACAAAAGCCCGTGTAAGATCGGCTCCATACACATTCATGACATTCCATCTTAAAAATACATACATACCAACATTCACTTATTCATTCTTTTGTTTGTCCAACTTTCCCCATGTTGTCATTTTTTTCATTCATCATGGATCATCCCTATGGTTTCATTCCTTATGTCATCACTTCATTCATTTGTTGTCACTAATATTTCACGTATAATGTAAAATAGTACATGCATGAAGAAGAAAGATTGGGCAAAGACTACAAAGAAAGAAGCTTCACATAGACAGTACATTGAGTAAGCTAGATCGACGTAGGACAAGATCTCAGTCTGTAAGGGTGGTTGAGGAAGAAAGAGCTGTCGAGACAGAAAGTGAATCTGAATCTGACGAGGAAGTTGAGATGGCGAACCAGACACCAAATCTTGCTGATGTCCTGAAAGATTTCCTGAAATCCTAGGATTTCTATGATATCCTGAAAGACGAAATGCAGACTGTTGTGAGGGAAAGTGGTGAAGCTGGTGCTAGTGGGCCTAGGAAGGAGAAAGTGGCTGAATCATCTCAGTTTAGGGATGATATCTCAGCTAGTGTAAAGAAGCTACAAGAGATTGAGGCTGCAATGGAGAAAAAGTTAAAGGCTAAGTGCATAGAATTAGATGAACTAGCTGCTAAGCTGAAGAAAGGGGCCAATATCAGTATGGACTCTAAGAAGGGTGTGAATGTAAATGCTATAATAAACAAAGGCATCGAGACTTTCCCTATTGGATTCCAAGTACTGAAAATTGCTTCCTAAAGGGAATTGGTTCACTAGTAGCTTATGTGAACTTGTATGCCCGAATCATGCTGACAGTGGGTACCACGAAGCAATAGCTGATCAACTTCTTTCCAACCACGCTTAAAGGAGGAGCTTTGTCTTGGTATAGCTCATTGTCTGAGGATGTGCAGTCAGATTGGGAAGCCCTATCAACAGCTTTCATCAAGTACTACAGTTTCAACACTAAGATCCAAGTGAAGCTGTATGACTTGGAAAGAATCAAGCAGAAACCAAATGAATCCTTCGACGAGTACTATCAGAGGTGGATGAATAAAATGATTCTGTTGAAGAATTGCCCCGATGAAGACGAGTTGATCCAGAAGTTGACAGATAGCAGCAGGGATGTTTTTAGGAATAATATGAAGTTCCATACCTTTAATGAGCTCAGTGAGGTTTATAGCATGGCTATGAAAATTGAAAGGGACGAGGAAGAGAAGGCAGTAAGCCACAGAGGTGGTAGAAGCTCTGGGTATAGTTCTAGGTATCGATCAATGACTGTGACCGAGTCAGGCAGTGGATCTAGTTCCAGTTCCACAAGTAAAAATGGGCAGTTTTCAGAAGTGAAGCAAGCCGAAGTTGCCGTTGTGTCTCGGCAACAAGGTAGCCAAGGCAGAAATCTGGGAAGTCAAGGCATATGCCCTTGGACTTTATCTCTGGCCAAGATCTTCACAAAATGTAGGAACGGTGGGCTATTGAACTCTTTGAAGCTATTTGAGAAGCCAGCGGAAGTAGATAAGGACAACTTCTGCACATATCATGTCGTAGTGGGACACAAGACTAACAATTGCTTTAAACTAAGGGATGCCATTCAGAAGTTGATTGATGAAAGGAAATTGCAAGAGCCTGCAAAGCCCATCACAAAGACTAATCCATTGCCAACATTTGAGAAGCAAGTCAAGATGGTGCAGTTGGGGTTGCCAGCCAATTTTGTTTTCGCTAAGATCCTACAAGCAAATCCCACTGTGCAGTTTGTGGTAGTTGGTGAAGCTGAAACAAAGATAGAATATGGGAAGCTAGCAGAATAGAAAGAAATAAAGCCATTGAGCTTGAATGATCTGGATTCAGAAGACAAATATGAGGAATATGGCTGGGATGAATCAATTAAGCTGTCGGTTGTTGAAAAACCAAAAATTCCTGAAGTCTAGAATGTGACGAGAAGTGGCAGAGTCTCTTAGCCAGTAACTCAACAAAAGGATAAGGCTCCAATGACTGGATCAAGTAGCGGGTCAACGCAGAAGGAATTTGAAAAAAAAGTTCTGGTCATTTCTCAGTTGAAGAAAACTCTGGCTCAGGCCAGTTTATGGCATTTGCTATTGGTCTCAAAGGAGCATAGAGCAGCATTAGTGAAGAAACTGTCTGAAGTTGAAGTGTCGTCGATTATATCTCTAGATGTCGTCGATTATATCTCTAGAAGCTATGTGTTGCTTGTTGGACAAGGTTCACTTTGGACCCCCTGACATTATGTTTTCTGAGAATGATCTCCCGAGTGGAGGAAGAGCTCATAACAAAGCTCTTTTTGTCAAAGCTAACATAATGGACAGGGTCATGCCGTGTGTTATGGTGGATCATAGGTCGGCTCTGAATATATGTCCATCGAAAATGCTTCTGTATCTAGGCTTAAGTGAAGAGGCTTTGAAGAAGTCTTCAATTGTGATCAGGGCTTATGACGACTTGAAGAGGACTGTGATAGGAACGTTTGAGACTGAGGTGGAAGTAGGACTAATCATGTCAATGGTTACTTTCACTGTAATCGATATTCTAGTCACTTTCTCCTTACTGTTAGGAAGGCCATGGTTTCATCCATTGGGAGGTGTCCCTTCCACATTGCACTAGAAAATAAAGTTCTCGATGGGCGGTGAGGTTGTGACAGTTGAAGTGGATGTTCAGTCTATGATTGCTGTGGTGAATGAAGAAGTTCTACCATTCGGCGGATTCCAGATTGCCGTGATCAATGAAGAAGAAGTCACAGATGCTCCGATGGTTATTTATAAGAAATATATGCTAGAGTGGTTGTCTAATTACTTATGCAAGCAAAACTTTGTTCTGGGTATGGGGCTTGGAGCTAATCTACAGGGAGTGCCTGAATTCAATAGAGAATCAGGAAAGTCGAAGTAGTTCGGGTTGGGCTACATGGTAGAAGCATCCAAAAAGAAAGATCTAAAGAAGGGGAAGAATGGCAAGCTTATGATGAAGCTGTTCATTAAAGTTGGCGAAGAGCTGTACAAGGGGCAAGCCAAGCCTGTGAAAGTCAGAAATGTTGGGATTTGTCATCAGAAAAATAACGTGGCGTAGCGAAAAATACACCGTTTAAAATTTCCTAGAATCCACCTATCGTGTCCAATTACCATTGATTAGAATAAAACCAATTTGAATTAAGAGAGATTAAATCACCGGATTCGTCTCTTCTAGATACTACTGCAGAATCGTTTCTTGAAACTGCGATATCCAAAGTCCGGTGCACGACCAACTATTGAGCGGGAACCGGTGCCAGCCGAAGACGCGAAGGAAAGAAGGATTAATACTGGGATTTTCGGCTGTTTTGGGGCTACTATTGGTGGCTGAAATTTCCAGCAATTAATTAGGGTTGAATTAGGTTTTTCTTCCTTAAGTGTGCTCTTATATAGACACATTGTCTAATTAGGTTTTAATTAGATTAATTAAACCTAGCCCACTAGGATTATAATTACATAAATAAACTTTAATTAAAAAGTATATACCATGTAATTTAATTCCATTTGGCTAAATTTAATTACCCCTAAATAAAATTAAATCACACTTAAGTAAATACAATGCATGTATTTAATTTTCCTACTTAGAAAAATTATTTAATTAATTGTTTACTTTATGTAATTCAATTAATTGATAAATTTATTAATTACATTATGTAAACTTATTAATTAAATTAAATCAACCCAATGTTAATTAATTACCTTGACACCGAACGTCAACTAATTAATTAACGCATTCCTTCCAATGTTACATGCATAATTTCTATAAGTTCCGGCTCAGTTGATCTATGTGCACAATCCTGTGGGTCTGTCTTTATATTGGCAGTAGACCCAAAGACCACAGACTATAAGTGGGTTCTAGCAAACCATTACAGCCCCCAATTAAGATAGAGATGCAGTAGTCTTTAGAAGACACTCACCCGGTAGTAATCTCATAATGTCCTTTTCCTAACGATATCGATATGAATAAACAAGAAGCATGGTGTCCGTCATCCTCTTCTGTGGTATATTATATTTCTTGATCTTGAGTTGACTGATTAATCAAATAAGCACCAACTTACTTGGGTATGGCCATACACTTATTAGTCCCACTCATCAAGTGGCCAATGATATCATCTCGGCGTAGTCGAGTGGCAATTCCATCACTTCATCATCAATATCAATATGTTCACCTGTCCACCTAATCATATCCATATTTAGCATCCTTTTATAGACCTGTTAGGCGTATTTCAAAGTGAACCGGATTCCATATTGATATTATAATGAAATCTGGTCTGAGGACAAAAGAGACCTACTCAAGAAAGACCTATCCCGTGACAACCATGTGGCTTTCTTATGCGGATCGATCCAGTCCCATATCAATGACATGTACCTATATTCATGACTGACTATAGAAGTGCTATGGCTAGTTAAGAACTACCATACAGTCATCGAATATACAAGTCTGTGGTTCTATTCGTTCCCATGATTAGAACAGACCTGGGATAGGTTTTATGATTATCAATCAATGGATACTCTACTCATATTATAGCACAAGATATAAATGAAATAGATTAGCTACCTTTATTAATGTAACACAAATAATGTATTCATACAATGAGTCTTAATGCATAATACAAAATAAAAGAATCCAATGCCCTAAGAACTAGGGCACACCAATAATCTCCCACTTACACTAGTTCCAAGTGGGCATTGCCCTAATTCCTATAGATCTGATATGACCATTGTGCTCTGTCTGCGGTAGCACTTTGGTCAATGGATCAGTGACATTATTCTTGGTGTCAACCCTCTGCAATGATATGTCACCTCTATTCATGATCTCCCGAATGAGGTGAAACGTTCTGAGCACGTGTTTAGATCTCTTGTGTGACCGGGGCTCCTTAGCTTGTGGCCCTGTTGTTGTCACAGGAAACATCTACTGGGTCTAGGATATTGGGTATTACTCCTAACTCAGTTATGAATTTCTTGATCCAAAATGTTTCCTTTGCAGCTTTGCATGCATCTATGTACTCAGCTTCCATTGTAGAGTTAGTAATGGTGGCCTGCTTTGAGGACCTCCAACTAATGGCACCGCCATTCAGGAGAAAAGCATAACCAGACTGTGACTGGTTCTCATCCTCATCGGTCTCAAAGCTTGCATAAGTGGAACTTGACACTACCAGCTCATCTTGACCTCCATACATTAAGAAAGCATCTTTAGTCCGGTTAAGGTACTTCAAGATTCTCTTGACTACCTTCTAGTGTTCCTTACCGGGGTCCGACTAGTACCGGCTAGTCATACTTAGTGCAAATGCGACACCAGGCCTTGTATATAACATAGAGTACATGATAGATCCAATAGCAGACGCATAAGGGATCTTTTCCATGTTCTCCTCGTCCTTCTTTGTTTTAGGACCATCTTTCTTACTCAGCTTCAACCCATGGCGCATAGGCAAGAATCCTTTCTTTACCTTATCCACGCAGAATCTTTTCATAACCTTGTCAATGTACACGGCCTGACTTAGGCCTAGAAGATGATTGGATCTATCTCTGTCGATCCTGATCTCTAAGATCATCTCAGCTTCGCCTAAGTCCTTCATTGCGAAGCACCTACTCAACCACAGCTTAACCCCTTGTAGTGTTGGTATGTCACCTCCAATGATAAGGATGTCATCCACATACAGCACTAGGAAGGTGGAAAAACTCCCACTAACCCTCTTATACACACAGGGCTCATCAGAATTCTGTGTGAAGCCATATTTCATAATGGCCTCATTGAATCTCTAATTCCATGACCTCAATGCTTGCTTCAATCCATAAATGGATCTTTGAAGCTTGCATAACCGGTTTGGATACTTTGGATCGATAAAACCCTTAGGTTGTGCCATGTACACATCTTTGAGTAGCTTTCCATGAAGGAAAGCGATCTTAACATCCATCTGCCATATCTCATAATCATACCATGCAGCTATGGCTAGTAGTATCCTAATAGATTTCAGCATAGCAACTGGTGAAAAGGTTTCATCATTGTCAATTCCTTGAACTTGCCTAAATCCTTTTGCCACCAATCGCCCTTTGAAGGTGTTATCGGCCTTTAACTTGAAACACCACTTGCAATCTATCACCTTTGCACCTAGAAGTGGATCCACCAAGTTCCATACTTGGTTATCGTGTATAGATTGCATCTCAGCCTCCATGGCTTTGCACCATTGATCTGAGTGTGGGCTTTCAATAGCCTCCTGATAGGTCTTGGGCTCTTATCGGTCAACGACCATAAGGTCCCCATTATCAGTCACAAGAAAGCCACACCTCTCTGGCTGATGACGTGTCTTACCAGACCTTCTAAGGTCCTGTGCAACCGGTTCTGGTTCCTTAATTTCTTGAGTAGTCAGATCGGTTCCCAAAGCATCCTCAGCAGTAGCTGCAGGAGTTTATGAGTCTTGAACTTCTGAAAGTTCAACATTACTCCTATTGACTCTCTTGGAAAGGAATTCCTTCACCAAGAAAACTGCATTTTTGGCTATGAAAACTTTGTTTTCCACCGGATCATAGAAGTAATAACCCTTAGTTTCCTTAAGGTAACCCACAAACTGGCACTTGAAAGATTTGGACTCTAGTTTGCCACTTGTCAATTTCTTAACATGTGCATCACAGCCCCAAATCTTCAAGAAGGAAACATTAGGCTTTCGGCCTTTCCATAGTTCATATGGTGTTCCCTCAACTGTCTTGCTTGGTGTATTATTAAGAATGTAAGCAGCTGCCTCTAAAGCATATCCCCAAAAGGAGACAGGGAGTGTAGCTTGACTCATCATCGAGCGAACCATATCTAGCAAGGTCCTGTTCCTCCTTTCTGACACTCCATTCCACTTGGGTGTACCAGGAGGAGTGAGTTGGGATACAATCCCGCACTCTCTAAAAAACGAGTCAAACTCTTGGCTCAAATATTCACCCCCTCGGTCAGACTGAAGTGCTTTTTATTTTCTTGCCAAGTTGGTTTTCTACTTCATTCTTAAAGTCCTTGAACCTTTGAAGAGTCTCAGACATATGCTTCATGAGATACATGTAACCGTATCTGCTGAAGTCATCCGTGAAGGTGACGAAGTACAGAAAACTAGATCTAGCACTAATGCTCATTGGGCCGCATACATCAGAATGTATCAGCTCCAATAGCTCTGAGGCCCTTTTAGCAGTCTTGCCAAAAGGCACCTTTGTCATCTTGCCCCTCAAACAAGATTTGCATGTGTCATAAGACTGGATATCAAATGACTCTAGCACTCCACTAGAGTGAAGCCTAGCTATGCTCTTCTCATTTATATGGCCAAGTCGATAATGCCAGATGTAAGTAGGATTAGTTTCATTTTGTTTAATCCTTTTAGTATTTATGTTATAGATTGAACTTTCACATTTTAGATCAAGGATATATAAGCCATTTTCAAGAAATGATATTCCATAAATAATATTGCCACATTGCATAGAAATTCTACCATGTCCAATATTAAATACAAAACTAGAAATATTCAACAAAGAAACAGAAATAATATTCCTACGCATCGTAGGTACAAAATAACAGTTTCTTAGTTCAAAAACAAGTCCACTAGGCATCTCTAAGAAATAATCTCCGATCTCCATGGCCTGAACCCGAGCACCATTTCCGACTCAAAGATCTACTTCTCCAGATCCTAGTAATCTCCTATTTCTTAGACCCTACACATTTGAACAAATGTGAGATCCACATCCAGTTTCTAAGACCCAAGATGTAGAAATAGCAAGCTTAATCTCAACAACATAAATACCTGAAGCAGCAGTTTTGCCATTCAGTTGCTCCCTTAGCTTTGGACATGAGCTCTTCCCGTGCCCCTTCTCATGACAGTCATGGCAAACATCGTCAGGAGAAGCAACCCTTGCTTTAGGTTGGGCCACCACCTTTTTGCCCTTAGCCTTGGCCTTTTGGGCCTTAGTCTTAGCTTTAGATCTGGCCTTTCCCTTAGCAATGGGCGTATTGCCCTTGTTCACCAGCAAAACTTTAGGAGTCTTCTTAAGAAACTGCTTAGCAAGCTTGAGCATGCCATGCAACTCAACCACTGATTTATCCAACCCTTGCATATGGTAGTTCCTGATAAATTGGTTGTAAGACTCTGGAAGTGACCCGAGAATAATGTCTACTGCTAAGTCCTGTGAAACTGGCAAGCCGAGGTGAGCAAGTGTATCAATATACCCCTTCAACTTTAGCACATAAGTGCTAACAGAAGTCCCGGCTGCCATTGCAGTCGTGCAAAGTGCCTTAGTTGTCAGGTAACATTCCTGACGAGCCTAATCATGGAGCAACTTTTTAAAGTTGATCCATCATCTCATATGCATGCTCGTCCATGAACTGCTTCTGAAGATCAAAAGCCATGGTACCCAGTATGAGGCACAAGACATCTCGGTCATCCCTCACGTGCCGGTCGTACTGCTCCACCATCACTATGGTGACGCTTCGACCTATGGGAGGGCTAGTTGGTAAAAGAGCATTTAGTACATACTCCTTGGACTCTTGTCTAAGAACTATTTGTAAGTTCCTAGCCCAGTCTAGGAAGTTAGTCCCCGAAAGCTTCTCCTTCTCCAACAGTGACCTAAGTGAGAATAAGTTGTTGTTTGTTGCAGCCATTTAAATTGCTTAAGTGAAATGGGATTACTTGAGATAGAAATAAAGGACTTTATGCCAATTCAAATTAATAAACCGATTTTAATTTGTTCATTGGTGATGTTAATTGGCTGACTTGACCAAGATCCATAAATTATCAATGACTGGCCGAACTAAGGCTCGCAAACCAACCATTAATTCTTTTGGTAGGACAACCTATCCAATCCTTCCACGAAGGACTCTTTGTTTGATGGGCTTATTGACACTTTACCCATCTGTGCTTAGGGCCCGCTCTGAGCTAACCATTCACATGTTAACCATACCAAGTATCTGTGAACACGGGCTTTTTCCCGACCTCTGTGACGAAAGTCATTATTGCCTTTTTCACGGATAAACGTGAAGCGGATTCAGACCGACCGGAATAATGTCAGAATTGTCCCGGATGACCCAGATGTGTGTGACAAGTCTTGGTACAAAGCCCCAAAGGAATACCAATGAGTATTTAAGAAAACTGAAGAAAAGAATGAAAAATAAGCAAAATAAACTATAGTCCCTACAGTCGCTCAACTGTACTCCACTATACTACAGTCGCGCGACTGTAGTAATTACAGTCACTCGACTATAATCATCATATTTCCTTTTTTTTTGCCCCAAATCAGCATTTAATTCGGTTTTCCTAAACAAAATAAGCCAATTTGGTGACTACAGTCGCTCGACTGTAGTCCACTATACTACAGTCACGTGACTGTAGTAACTACAGTCGAGCGACTGTAATCATCAGATTTCCTTTTTTACCGAAAATCAGCATTTAATTCCTATTTTTAACCAAAATAGGAGATATAAAAATCTTGTGTTCGGGATTAGGGAAAACAGAACGAAAAGGAGGCAGAAAAAAAAGGGTTTTGAGAGAAAAACACAGAAACACACAATAACATAGATTTTGGGACTTTTTGTAGGGTTCTTAGGAAAAAATAAAAAGGGTTTTGATTCGAAAATAACGAAAACAATTTTAACGAAACACATAAAAATAGTTGTAGGGTGTTTTCAAATCATCACTACTCACTTAATCTCTCTCGGGGTTCCGTTCGAGCTTCGTTGATCGAGCATTTTTTCGGGTTGTTTGTGACTGCAAGACACTTTCCTGCATCTGAATCCATCTCTGGTGATCCAAACACTGGAATACAAACCAGGTAACATTCTAAGAGGCCTGAAAAATCCATTTTTGTTAATTATGGGTGTTGTTTATTGATGTTTTTTCAAATTTTTATGATTTCGGAAGCAAATTTTGATTACAGCCGCCTCGATTAGATCACAGTCGCTTGGTTGTAACCTACAGCCGTGCGACTGTGACCTATACTTGCGCGACTGTAATCTTCTGATTACAGTCGCTCTACTGTAATCTCTGGGGTAAAAGCTCCGAATGCCCCAAAATCGACCGATAACGCTTCCGTTTTCAGATTTAATGTGTTTTTCATGTTTATTATCATTCCAATTGCATCCATGTATGCTTAGATTCTCGGTTTTCTTATTTTTAACTGATGGATGTGATTTCAAGTTTGGCAATTTCGAGTTTTTAGGGATTTCCAGATTTATTTCGATCCGTTTCAGATCCCTTTGGTTGAAATCAGTGTGTTTCCAGAAATCCCACATTACCCGAAATCGCTAAATTTGCAAAACGATTTTAAAAAAAGAGAAAAGAAGGCCGGAAAGAAATTCTAGAGCATTACAGTTGCATGACTATGACCTACTGCTGCACGGCTGTAACCTACAGTCTCGTGACTATAGTTGAGACAGAATTACAGTTTAGCCCTTTTGGGCCCCAAACTTGTAATTTTGCACCCTTTTCCTCTTCAAAACTGAATTTTGACGTGTTTACATTCTTTTTGGACCCTAGATGAATGTTTAATCTAGGCCCACACACGAACGGGACCCTCGGGTCCCGGGAAATCCAGCCACTAAAGTTGGAAAAATGCATGTAAATGAGCCAAACCATTTTCAAAATTGGTTTTTCACCTACAAAACCTACAGGGCGTTTCAAAAAACCGTTTTCCAGGTCTAACTGGTCCGACCGGTCGGGTCGACCCAGTTACCTCCTAAATGCATGTCCCCGCTCCTACAAATCCCTATTCTGTCCTATCTGAGTCTTTTGTATGCCTTGATTATTTGTGCTAACCGTATTTGGATGCAGCTTTTATTTTGGTTATTTTTCATCTTTAATGTACTTAATAGATTATCTCGTGTAATTAGGCGATTGTAAGTTCTTAGATTATCGTGTATAGTAGGCTGTTGTAAATGGTGAGGATGAGAGTTTTCTTTTTCTTGGGTTGTATAATTTTGCCTCTGATTTACTTTTCCGCACTTTTATTTTTCCACACTTTATTTTAATATTTATATTTATGTCATTTGCATGAGCATCGATTAATAATTAAAAGAAGATAAAATGAGTAGAATTAAGTGAATGGAACATTATATTATGAAATAATAATTGAAAATAAGTGAGGATTAGTAGATATGTTGCCCGAACCTCGAATCTCTGGATTAGGTACTACGTCTACATTTGGTAGGGAGCTTTACCGGAATTTCCTGGATGAGCTGATCCTGGTGGCGACTCTATATCTAATGTCAAAGTTTGTGTTTCGAGATCTTTAAGTTAAATTGAGATTTTCCAAAAGAAAGTCCTATTTTCCAAAATTCACACTTCACCATTAAAATTAAGTTTCTATGAAAAGGGTTTTCTTCAATAAAATGAAAGGTTTTCTTAAAGAAGATTAAGGACCCGTTTTCAAACCACATCACCACACCTTCAAAAGGAAAATCCCCGGTTCCTGCTTCAACGTGCGTAGAATAAAAAGGTCGTCTGCTCACAGTGGCGACTCTGTTGGGGATCAACAGTTTCTTTTAAAAGTCTTTTATAAAAACTTAAGGAACTTAGGCAACAATCGAAGTACATCCTCACTTGTAGTCAATTATTAAATCATAAGTCATTGTTTCATTCACATTCGCATAAGCATGACATTTTCTCTCCTTGAATCCCTCCAACACTTGTTTGAACCTGGTTTATCTTCAAAGGTGACCTACCTCTTCCGCTAGGATTGGAGGCACCCGAGGGGGTAAACCACTCATAGCCTCGTACGAACCCCTTCGTTTGGACCCTTGAGTGGGGAGAAGTGAGGAGTATATTTTCGCTATGGGAACCTGTACGACCCTTGGCTTGACTCATACCTTCATGTAATGGCTTAGCAACTTCCCCTTAGGATTACCAAAACATATATTTGAAATTGGACATTGAGAGTGCGCCTTTGGTATCCCCGGTTGATGCCAAAGAGACCGAACACCTATGAAGAATGCGAGACCAATCAAATGCAGGAATAAGGTTGGAAGGGTGAGCATATTGTTGCGTGTGCTAACGTTTGTTCTATAGTGGTTTCATTTTTTTTTACTTGCAACATAAAAAATGCATCATCCGTGTGCCGTTTTCTAACCACATCTTTATGCAACCATTCACAAGCATCATCATACATGTGGTATTATACTAACCATGTTTTCTTGTAGCCGTAACATTTTACTCATGTGTCTTATACCTCTTGTGTGCTTCCATTTCATAAAGCATACATAACATCATCTCGCGTGTCATGCATCTTAACCACATTTTTGTGCAGCCATTTGCATTTTGTATGACAAAAGCATTCATATCATCTCATCCCATCTAAAATAAAGGATGTTCTAAGTATGCCCCTTATGACATTTCATTTCATAACATATCGAGAGTCCCCAAGATTACCTGTATTTGCCTATGCAATGGATTGCACTTGGCCATTTCATTACATTATTGCACCATTAGAGGTCCCCAATGGTCTTAGGCTTGTGTTCGTGTGGCGGACCACACAATACCATTACATAACATCATGTCCATTCATCGTGGTGTCATGGCGACATGAAAGTCTTATTTGTGTGTCATGATCCACATCAGATTGTTTCATAACATTGAAAATTCATTCAAGGTACTCCACGAGTGCCGAATTAGAACTTGTACTAGGAAATTTCATAACATGCCTAAATCATGCAAGGTGTTCCATGAACTCCGAAATGCTGTTCGTGTCTCGAGTTACACGTGACTTGTTTGTGACATCACTTCATCCAAGATGCCATAAAAGCATCGAAACTCTGTCCGTGTGTCGTGACCATTTCACGACATCCGCTAGGTGCCCCGAAGGCTCCGAATTTTTGTCCGTGTGCTGGCGCACACATGACATTTTTGCATTGTCTTTTGCATGGCATGGGTTATGCTTGGAACATCCAAAACAAAAAGAAAGAAAATACAAAAGTCATTTTCATCATCGTCCACATCCATAAAGCATCATCTGATCATGAACATGAACACATCATACACGCCATTAGTGTGTTGAGTCTAGGTCCATGACATCCATCCGAGCTTTTAACCTTGTGTGGAATGTGTAGTTTGCAGTCGAACCTCGAAGTGGTTAGTTCATGTCGAGTCAGTGCCAAACCAATTAGTTTAATCAAAGCTGGTCACCGTGGAGGGGATCAGTTTAGGGACAGACTCAGATCGGGAGATCGAAACTCAATTGCCTATTCTACTAGTTGACAGTTAGATTTTGTTAGAAGAAGCTGACAGAGCGTAGATGGCCGATAGAAACAATGGAAACTTGCCTCTTAACATGGATGCTTTTATGAGGAGCTTCCTCACCTCAGATGAGTTTAAGAATACTCTAAGGGAACAAGTGCAGGCCGTGATAGGCACCCTCCCTATTCAATCTGTTCCACCGGCTCAGACTTCAGTTGGAAGTGAGAGACAACAGTTTGTCTAAGTTACTAATGGTGCTGCAGGAAGCCTTCCTGGAGGAAGTGGTGGAGTGGTTAACCACAGAGAACCCGACCGTCAGTTCGAAGAGGATAAGGCCTTTGAGAAGGCGAGGGAAACCTCAATTGAGACGATGCTAGAGAAGCGCCTCAATCATAAATTTTTTGATATTGAAGCCATGCTACCTAAGCTGAAGGAGATGGTCCACTATAACCCTGTTAAGTATGTCGACCCGACTACTTTGATGGCTGATGGAGGAGAGCCACTCCCAGCTGGTTTTCAGATGCCTTACCTGCCTTCATACACTGGAGAGGGCCCACCGAAAGCCCATTTGGACAGTTATGTGAGGTTGATGACTAGCATAGGGATTGGGAAAGGCCATCTCTTAAATCTGTTTCCGACTACACTGAGGGGTGCTGCAGCGAAGTGGTACATGAAGATGCCTCTCTATACCTGTTCTACTTGGGAGGACCTATCTGAGGCTTCTATAAAGCAGTACGCTTACAATACCCAAGTAGAGACTACCCTTGAAGACCTAGAAAGAGTCCGCCAAAAGCCAAATGAGTCCTTCCCAACTTACTACAAACGGTGGATGGATGCACAAGTTTTGGTGGATAGGGCACCAAAGTTAGAGTCGCTCATTGTGAAGTTGGTAGATGGTAGTCTCCCCGAATAAAAGGATAAGATGAAGATGAAAAGATTCCACTCCTTTAATGAGGTAGTGGAGTTTGCCAAACGTATCAAGTGATACGAGGAAGAGGAGCAGAGGGGCAGACAGAGTTTGGGCTCCTACAGAAGCAATCAGGTGTACTCTCAAAGGTATAAAGGCAACAGCTCTAAGGCTACTCCAGTGGGGTCCAATGCTAAGTCGACTCAGAATGTAGCCCCGATCGAAGTGCAATGGGAGGACGTGGCCACTGTAAACCTAGGAAGACAAACTCCTCAAAGGGTCACTGGTCCGTGGGCCAAGTCAGTAAGCCGAATTTTTGCTAAGTGTAGAAAGGCTGGGTTATTACAGAGCTTGAAGCCATTTTCACCTCCAGCCAAGACAGACAAAGATAACTTTTGCACCTATCACGTGATGACGGGTCACAGTACAAATGAGTGTACCCACTTGATTAGAGCCATCAAGCAGTTGATCATTAATGGAAGGATCATCGAGTTGGCTTTGAAACCTAGCATTCAGGGTAATCCCTTGCCTAACCTCGGATGATTCGGCTACACAAGTTATTGAGGACCAGGATGTTGCAATAAAAGAAGACCCTCCGCATATGGAGGACGATAGTCATTTTAATGTTTTAGTTTGTTTTATTATCTTTATCCTTTATTCTGTGAACCATTCAACCTCTCAGTGTTTAATTTAATACAATTTGATTTCAATTACTTGTGCGATATTTTTTTTCGGATGGAACTGTGCATGCATCGAAACATTCATTTAATGCCTTTAACACACATGATGCGTCAATGCATGAAATGAATCTAGGGACAGAAGACGACCCAAAAATGATATCCGTGTGGAAAGTTTTCACACCTTAAGAGAGAAAAAGAAGATCGCAACAGTACCATAAAAGAACATGGAAATCTTTCCCTGACTGAATGATATCGCACGGAGATTGATGGAGAAGTTACTGAATACAAAGTTCCAAAGGATTCAAAGACAAAATCAATCAAGCAGGAGCTCCGTAGACTCGAATGGGCATTGCTCCATGGTCGCAACCACCAACTACTTCTCAGAGTGGGTAGAAGCGGAGTCATACATGAATGTCACTGACAAAAAAGAAGAAAAAAAAAAAGAAAAAAAAAAGAAAAAGAAGAAGAAGAAAAAAAAGCATTATCATGTCGTGAACAATAATGGCCTACAATTAAAAGGGGCAAAGATGGAGCATCATGCATCTCCCACAAGCCAATGGGGTGATAGAAGCGGCTCACAAGATTCCGTCCAAACGACAATCACCTACAAAGGATAGGCCGATATGCTGTCATTTGTCTTGCAAGGACACAGAACTAGCATTAGAGCACGCACTGAAGAAACGTCATACTCCTTAGCGTATAAGATGGAATCGGTTCCACCAGGGGAGACAGAGACCAAGTCGTCAACCCCATCAACCCAGACAAGCCCAGGCGCTATTACGTGTAAAAAAAGGGTTCGATGGGTCACAAACCGAAAAGGCGATCCATGCAAAAATCAGGATAGTCCAACGGATCGAAAATCAAAAAGGCGGTCCATGCAAAAGTTAGGACAGAGAGGTAAGCACCATCAGCGGGAAAATCTACAAAGACTAGTTGGTGGCAAGCGTGGGTCTGGTCGAGATGGATACCATCACTGATTCTGTCGTTAGCTTCATTTCATCTTTGATGTGCATTGTGCTAAAGCATTATAAATGAGTGAATGAATGAATGCCGTTTTCTGTTCAGGTTAAATGTCACAAGTCTGCTTGAAATTGAATTCGTATGGATGTGCACATTTTCTATTTACATGCATCTCACTTCAAAAAAAAAAAAAAAAAAAAGAGAGAGAAAGTCCGATGGATTGAAAACCAAAGAGGCGGTCCATGCAAAAATAAGGACAGTCCGATAGAACGAAAACCCAAAAAGGGCGGTCTATGCAAAAGCTAGGGCATAAAATAAAGTCTGCTGAATTGAAAACCCGAAAGGGCGGTTCAGGCAAAAGTAAAGACAGTCCGATAGGCCGAAATCCCAAAAAGGGTGACCTATGCAAAAATTAGGACAAGCAATGAAAATAAAACAAAAGTCATACAGTAGTATCAAGCTCGGACAACTCTAATCTTGTAAAAACCGAGGTACATCCAAGCCAGTGCCTCACGCCCACGCCTCGTGGAGCAAGCAATCAGGTCAATCAACCAAACTTCAATGCGGTCCCTGAAAGTCTGATTCATGACCTCCAGCTCGGTGACCCACCGACGCAACTGATCAACCTTTGTTCTCAAACGAGCAAACTCACGGTGCTTAATGCCAATCACGTCTACACCAAGCAAACCATAAAAAGCACCATAATCATACGCATATGCATCCAGGACATGCACATACACATACACTCAAAATATGCACACACACATGAATACACACATCAATGTGTACTCAGTACAGGTACATGCTGTCATCATCAGGCTGTCTCGAGCCATGAGTACTCCGGAAGCAGAAATAATCTGACACTGGGGCATCCTCGAATCCCAAGTATCCAGGGGCAAAACAATCAAGCCGTATTTATTCTTGATCGAAGGGGCAAAAATTTTTGTTTCCAAAATTATCGATCAAGGCATAAATACGTCCCCTTGATCCAATTTCAATAGTATTGCTCCACCACAGAGAGCTGATTTCACCACAGAGAGCCAGTTTCAACAGTATTGCTCCACCACAGAAAGCCTATTTCAACGGTACTGCTCCACCACAGATAGTAGGTTTCAATGGTATTGCTCCACCACAGAGAGCCAGTTTCAATGGTATTGCTCTGCCGGAGAGAGCCGATTTCAATAGTATTAAGGGGCAAGATATTCAGTCCATATTCATTCTTGATCGAAGGGGCAAAAATTTTTGTTTCCAAAATTATCGATCAAGGAATGAATACGCACCTGAAACAACTTCAAAACATCAAAGGAAATCATCAAGATTCTCAAATCACCAAAGCTTCTTTCCCCAGCCACAAAAGCTTCACGGGAAACACTATTATCCTTTCCTTCAGTGACACAAGCCCCACTAGAAGTGAAATGATCAAAATGCCCTTTTGTTAGTAACCAAACTACCAAACGGCTAAAACAACTTCCCTTTAGTGACGCAAGCTTCACGGGAAACCAAATCACAGAAACATCTCTTTCCCTAGCGACATAGGCTCCACTAGAAGTGAAATGACTAAAATGCCCTTCTGTTAGTAACCAAACTTACCAAATGGCTAAAACAACTTCTCTTTAGTGACGCAAGCTTCATGGGAAACCAAATCACAAAAACATTTCTTTCCCCAGTGACGCAGGATCCATTAGGGGAGAAATGACTAAAATACCCTTTTGTTGACCACTAAGATACCAAATGACCAAAATACCCTTTTCCCATCAAAAAGGGATACCAAATCACTGAAACCCATTTCTTTTCGTGACATAGGCACCACGAAAGACCAAATACCCAAAGTACCCCTACCTTAACGAATGCCGACTTCCCAAGTTACAAAATTACCAAAATACCCTTTCCTTTCATAAGCATCAAGTGACAAGGAGAATTCAATTCGGGCAAGTCCTCTGCTTCACAATAGAGTCGAAGCATGTCCCTAGCAAATCAAACTGGTCTAGGCAAAGTCCTCTGCTTTGCAACGAAGTCTAAGCACGACCCTGGAAAACATCAAATCAATTCAGGCAAAGTCCTATGCTTCGTAACGGAGTCGAAGTAAGACCCTGAAGAATCAAACCAACCTAGGGAAGACCGCTGTCTCGCAAAAGCAACCGAGACAAGTCCCTACAGACATCAAAACAAGTCAACACGAGGAGAAACCCTAGGTACATTCTCTTTTCCTTCTCACTGTGCTCCCTATCGTGAGACCACACTTGAATCGGGCACAAGCACCCGTTCAAGTCGACTTTGGTCACACGAGGGGCAGCCTATGAGCACGGGTTTTTTCCCGACCTCTGTGATGAAAGTTATTGTTGCCTTTTTCATGGATAAAAGTGAAGCGGATTTGGACCGATCGGAATAATGTCAAAAATGTTCCGTATGACCCAAATGTGTGTGACAAGTCTTGGTACGGAGCCCCAAAGGAATACTAGTGAGCATTTAAGAAAACCGAAAAAAAGAATAAAAACAAACAAAATAAACTGTAGTCCCTGCAGTCGCTTGACTGTAATTGTCAGATTTCCTTTTTTTGTTCCCCAAATCAGCATTTAATTTGGTTTTCCTAACAAAATAAGCCAATCTGGTGACTACAGTCGCTTGATTGTAGTCCACTATACTACAGTCGAGCGACTGTAATCATCAAATTTCCTTTTTTACCGAAAATCAGCATTTAATTCTGATTTTTAACCAAAACGGGAGATATAAAAATCTTGTGTTCGGGATTAGGGAAAACAGAACGAAAAGGAGGCAGAAAAAAAGGGTTTTGGGAGAAAAACACAAGAAACACACAATAACATAGATTTTGGGACTTTTTCTAGGGTTCTTAAGAAAAAATAAAAGGGTTTTGATATGAAAATAATGAAAACAATTTTAACAAAAGACATAAAAATAGTTGTAGGGTGTTTTCAAATCATCACTACTCACTCAATCACTCTTGGGGTTCCGTTCGGGCTTCGTTGATCACATATTTTTTCGGGTTGTTCATGACTGCAAGAGACTTTCCTGCATCCGAATCCATCTTTGGTGATCCAAACACTGGAATACAGACAAGGTAACATTCTGAGAGGCCTTAAAAATCCATTTTTGTTAATTATGGGTGTTTTTTATTGATGTTTTTTCAAATTTTTATGATTTCGGAAGCGAATTTTGATTATAGCCACCTCGCTTAAGATCACAGTCACCCCGCTATAACCTACAGCTGTGCGACTGTGACCTATAGTCGCGCAACTGTAATCTTCTGATTACAGTCGCTCGATTGTAATATCTGGGGTAGAAGCTCTGAATGCCCTAAAATTGACTAATAACCCTTCCGTTTTTAGATTTAATGTGTTTTTCATGTTTATTATTGGTCCAATTGCATCCATGTATGCTTAGATTCCTAGTTTTCTTATTTTTAATTGATGGATGTGATTTCAAGTTTAGCGATTTCGAGTTTTTAGGGATTTCCGGATTTATTTCGATCCGTTTCGGATTCCTTTGGTTGAAATCACTGTGTTTCCACAAATCCTAGATTACTCGAAATCGCTAAATTTGCAAAACAATTTTCAAAAACGAGAAAAGAAGACCGGAAAGAAATTCTAGAGCATTACAGTTGCATGACTGTAACCTACTACTGCGCGGCTGTAACCTACAGTCGCGTGACTATAGTTGAGACAGAATTACAGTTTAGCCATTTTGGGCCCCAAACTAGTAATTTTGGACCATTTTCCTATTCAAAAATGAATTTTGACGTGTTTACATTCTTTTTGGACCCTAGATGAATGTTTAATTTAGGCCCATAGACGAACGGGACCCCCGGGTCCCGGGATATCTAGCCCACTAAAGTTAGAAAAATGTATGCAAATGAGCCAAACCATTTTCAAAATTGGTTTTTCACCCACAAAACTTACAGGGCGTTTCAAAAAACTGTTTTCCACGTCTAACCGGTCCGGCCGGTCGGGTCGACCTGGTTACCCCCCTAAATGCTTGTCCCCGCTCCTACAAATCCCTATTCTGTCCTATCTGAGTCTTTTGTATGCCTTGATTATTTGTGCTAACCATATTTGGATGCAGCTTTTATTTTGGTTATTTTTCGTTTTTAATGTACTTAATAGATTATCTCGTGTAATTAGGCGATTGTAATTTCTTAGATTATAGTGTATAGTAGGCAGTTGTAAATGGTGAGGATGAGAGTTTTCTTTTTCTTGGGTTGTATAATTTGGCCTCTGATTTACTTTTCCGTACTTTTATTTTTCCGCACTTTATTTTAATATTTATATTTATGTCATTTACATGAGCATCGATTAATAATTAAAAGAAGATAAAATGAATAGAATTAAGTGAATGGAACATTATGTTATGAAATAATAATTGAAAATAAGTAAGGATTAGTAGATATGTTGCCCGATCCTCGAATCTCTGTATTTAATTTTCCTACTTAGGAAAATTATTTAATTAATAGTTTACTTTATGTAATTCAATTAATTGATAAATTAATTAATTAAATTATGTAAACTTATTAATTAAATTAAATCAACCCAACGTTAATTAATTACTTTGACACCGAACATCAACTAATTAATTAATGCATTCCTTCCAATGTATATTACATGCACAATTTTATATGTTCCGGCTCAGTTGATCTATGTGCATGATCCTGTGGTTCTATCTTTATGTTGGCAGTAGACCCAAAGCCCACAAACTGTAAGTGGGTTCTAGCAAACCGTTACAACCCCAATAAAGACAGAGATGCAGTAGTCTTTAGAAGACACTCACCCGGTAGTAATCTCATAATGTCCTTTGCCTAACGATATCGATATGAATAAACAAGAGGCATGGTGTCCGTCATCCTCTTCTGTGGTATATTATATTTCTTGATCTTGAGTTGACTGATTAATCAAATAAGCATTGACTTACTTGGATATGGGTATACACTTATCAGTTCCACTCGTCAAGTGGCCAATGATATCATCTCGATGTTACTCAAGTGGCAATTCCATCACTTCATCATCAATATCAATATGTTCACCTGTCCACCCAATCATATCCATATTTAGCATCCTTTTACAAACCTGTTAGGCATATTTCAAAGTGAACCGGATTCCATATTGATACTATAATGAAATCTGGTCTGAGGACAAAAGAGACCTACTTAAGAAAGACCTATGACGGACAACCATGTGGCTTTCTTGTACGAATCGATCCAATCCCATGTCAATGACATGTACCACTATTCATGACTGACTATACAAGTACTATGGCTAGTTAAGAACTGCCATACAATCATCAAATATACAAGTCTGTGGTTCTATTCGTTCCCACGATTAGAACAGACCTGGAATAGGTTTTATGATTATCAATCAATGGATACTCTACTCATATTATAGCACAAGATATAAATGAAATAGATTAGTTGCCTTTATTAATGTGACACAAATAATATATTCATACAATGAGTCTTAACGTATAATACAAAATACAAGAATCCAATGTCCTAAGAAATAGGGCACACCAACAGGAAATGTTGAATACCCGGGTTTTGAAATATTCTCTAATGTGGTGGACTTTGAAAAAAGCCAAGAAGAGCCGATTGCACCTATGACAGTGGAGGATATAGTGCTTAAGCCTGTTAGTCCCCTGAAGGAGTCATCGGAGGAGATAACAAATGCAGTGGAAGTGTCCAAGGAAGAAGCTAAGGAAAAGATCTGTGATGAATCCGTGGTGGTGATTTGAAAGGCCCTGGCTATCACCTTGAGCAATGCCTTTGCAAAGACTAACGAAGGGTACAAGAAGGAGCTGATGACTGAGGAAAGTCTAAATTCTATAGTTTCTGAAATTACAGGAATCATGATGAAGGCTAAGGCACAGTTGGCTGAGGTTGAGGAGACTACTCTTTCTAATAAACAAGAGTCTGAGATGGCTGCAGATCTGGACAATATCTTAAAGCTGAATGTGGAGGATGAAGAAATGCAAGGCCCTCTGCCTATGGAGGATAGAAATGACTTTGTTATATCTGTTTCTTCTATTTTCAGTGTGAACAATGTACTTTATGATAAGTTTAATGCAATGAAGTCTCAGTTTGCTTACTTGTGTGATGTTTATCCTGATAACTCTGTGTATGCATTTGAATCACCATTAAGCATATTTAGCATCCATGACACTGCATTGCATGAAATTAACATAAGCATAGATAAAAACCCTAAAATGGTATTCATTTCACACAAACTAAAACCCGAGGAAGAGAGAGAATTGATAGAAGTATTGCAAAAACATGTTAAGGCTTTCACTTGGTCATATGAAGATATGCCAGGTGTCAACACAGAAATAATAGTACACAAGATTCCAACGGACCCTAGATTCAAGCCAGTAAAGCAGAATCTAAGAAGGCTGAGACCAGAATGGGCTACATTGGTAAAGGAAGAAGTGGCTAAGTAGATCGAAGCTAAGTTCCTCAAAGTGGTGGAATACAGGGAAGGGTTGGCCAACATTGTTGTAGTACCTAAGAAAGATGGAAGAGTCAGGGTATGTGTCGACTATAGGGATCTAAATAAAGCGTGCCCAAAAGATAATTTCCCATTGCCTCACATCGATGTCCTCATTGATAGCATAGCAAAGGCAGCAATGTACTCTTTTATGGATAGGTTTTCGAGATATAACCAGATCCTAATGGACGTAATTGATAAAGTGAAGACATCATTCATCACAAAATGGGGGACTTTCTGCTACAGAGTAATGCCCTTCGGATTAAAAAATGCTAGGGCCATTTACCAAAGGGCTATCACAATGTTACTGCATGATATGATTAAAAAAGAAGTAAAAGTGTACGTCGATGATTTGCTTGTCATCGGATTATGTGGAGAATCTGGATTTCCCTAATGAAGAGCTGGCTATAGTGGAGGTAAAGAGATGGATTATGTGCTTTGATGGTCCTATAAATAGAAAGGGTGCTGGAATTGGGGTAATCATAGCGACACCAGACGATGAGATTATTCCACTGTCAAAGAGATTGGATTTCCCCATAACTAATAATGGGGCAGAGTATGAAGCTTACTTATTTGGGATGGAAGCTCTTTTGACGCTAGGGGCAAATGATGTGTTGATCATTGGAGATTCATTGTTGGTGATTAGACAAGCCCAAGGCGAATGGGATATGAAGGAAGAGGCCTTGCGGCCCTATTTATAATTGCAGCAATATAGAAGAGAGTTATTCGGCCAGTGTGAATTCAGGTATGTTCTCATAGAGCAGAATAAAATGGCTAATGCGCTAGCAACATTGTTTTCTATATGGGAGAATCCAGAGAGGACACAAGTGCAACCTCTGATCATAGCAATTTCCAGGCAGTCCTGTTTTGATGTTTACGAAGTGATGGAGTTAACAGCTGAAGAAAAGCCATGGTTCTTTGATATTTGTCAGTATGTGAAGGAAGGAAAGTATCCGAAGGAAGCTAATACTACTAATAAAGTTTCATTAAGAAGATTAGCCAGCCAATTCAGAATCTTTGAAGATAAGTTATACAAGAGAACTGCAAATGGGGTTCTTCTAAGGTGCTTGACAGAATAAGAAGCAGAAGCAGTGATGCAGCAAGTACATGTAGGATCCTGTGGGCCACATATGAATGGGGTCACTATCGCTAGGAAGATAATGAGGCAGGGGTACTTCTGGATGACTATGTAATCTGATTGTGTGAAGGAGGTGAGAAGATGTCATGAGTGCTAGATCCACATTGATATCAGTCATCTACCACCACTTGAGCTATAGAATCTGGCATCTCCTTGGCCATTTTCAGCATCGGGGATAGATATGATTGGAGAAATTCATCCTGCAGCATTTAATGGGCATATATTCATAGTAGTTGCAGTCGACTACTTTTCAAAGTGGGTAGAGGCAGAATCCTTCACTAGCATAACAGCTAAGCAGATGGTTAAGTTCATCTAGAAGAACATCTTTGCTCGATACGGAATCCCCCATCATGTAGTGACTGTTAACGGAGTGCAGTTCAAGGGGCAACAGCTAAACTATTTGCAGAACATGGCATTGAACACCATTAATCTTCTCCGTATAGACCACAGGCTAATGGTGCAGTAGAAGCAGCTAACAAGTCGATAAAGAAGATTTTATCAAAGATGTTAACCACCTACAGGGATTGGTCTGACAAATTATCGTATGCTCTTTGGGGTTATAGAACCAGTGTCAGGACCCCAACTGGTGAAACTCCTTATGCCTTGGTGTATGGTATGGAGATGATGTTGCCAGTGGAAATAGAGCTCATGTCACTCAAAATAGCCCTGGAAGCTCAATTACCAAAAACGGGATGGATGCAAGCTAGATATGAGCAGTTGGCAGTGTTAGACAAGAAGCGACTTAAAGCATTGGATCATTTGTAGATGTAACTCAGAATAGCTAAGGCCTATAATCAAAAGGTAAAGTACCCCAAACAGCAGTTGAAAGCAGGAGATTTGGTTCTGAAGCAATTAAGGCCTACAAATGTTGATGTTCAAGGAAAGTTTATGCCAAATTGGGAAGGTCCATACATCATGAAGAAAGTGTTATCAAAAGGTGGTGTCAGCATCATGGGCATGGATGGAAATGAATTCGCAAATCCTGTCAATCAAGATCGCTTGAAGCTTTATCATGTAAGAAAAAAAGAAAGTAAGCTAGGTCAAAAACTCAAAAAGGTGGCCTAGGCAAAAATTAAGGCATGAGAGAAAATGATCAGTTGGAAAATCCGAAAGGAACGACTGGTAACGGATTCCACTTCTGTGTGGAATGTATACCATTTTGGGAACCAATCCTTTCAAATGTACTCATGATGATTTTAGCAATAAAGTGTGATGTTTGTTTAAATATATTCATCTGGTTATGTCAAAATGCATAAACAAAGTTATCTTCTCTAAACATCTATTTAAGGAAAGCACTTTGCATTTGGCTAGTTGTAAGGCTCACATTGTTTAACAACAGAAATGTACCAAATAAATGCAATCTGAAATCTTTTCTCATCCTCCAAATCTAATTCGTCTTTTCTTGGGGTAGCTAAAGACTTCGAGACAGATCCAAGTTTGAATGTCATAAGGCCTTGTGTAATTATTATCATTATATATGAAGAAAAAAAAAAGCTTGCTAAGGTGAAAACTGAAAAGGCACCTCAGGCAAAAATTAGAGCAGCTCGCTAAGCTGAAAACCCGCGGTGGGCAGTTTAGGAAAAAGTTAGAGCACTTCCAAACTCACTCTTTCTAGGGGAAAAGTTTTAAAGTCTTTCCATTATTCCCCAGTGGAACCATTACAAAGAATATCACAACTTTTTTCCTCAACAATCATCACATATCCTCAATAGAAATTCAAGGACTGTATTGCATAACGAATATGTTGGGATTTTTCACCAGAAATCACCCGATAAAAGCAGAAGAACGTGATGATTTCCTCAAATCCAGTCCCAGGAGCAATTGAAGTGGAATTTGTAAAACTTAAAATTGAAATAGAAAGAGATTAAATTCTTACCCGAAATATCTCTTTCAAGAGATGGATGAAGACTGCAGAAATCAAATTAGATTCCTTCCTCGTTTTCGTACACGAACGCCTAACGAACACAACCCGTGCTAGCGTTGGAAAAACAAAAACAATGGTGAGAGAGGGCTAGGAAATTTTGGCTATAGTGTGGCTAAGTCATAGGTGGCCGAAATTTTCACCCTAGGTTTTTATACCTAGGGTGGCCGAATTCCCCTAGGGGAATTCAGGCCCAGTTTGGCTCCTTTTCATTCTGTGTGGGCTTCCATCTTTTGATTCAGGCCCAGTCCAATTTTAATTCTTCTGGTTTAAATTAATTTCAAGCCCAATTTTAATATACCCATGTATTTAATATATTACTCCAAGTAATATATTAATTACAATTAAATTAAAATTAGTTTGATCAATTAATTTAATCCATCAAATTAAAATTAAATCTTCATAGAACAAAATCATATGTAAACCTATACATATGAATATTTCCACCTAGGAAATAATCTCATAATTAATCCAATTAATTATGAAGAGCCAATTGAATATATATTAATTTTATTATTAGGATCAATCCAATTGATCTTTATAATATGATCCTTGTGTGGCCTGGGTCGGTGCTTCCACTTGTGGAAGCTCCACCTGGGCCTCCGAGTTATCCTCTTAAGGAGCTTGTGGACCTTGAACTTCCCTGAGTTCAACATTGCTCCCACTATCTTTCTTGGAAAGGAACTCCTTTTCTAGAAAGACCCCCTTCCTTGCCACGAACACCTTGTTCTCGGCGGGGTTGTAGAAGTAATACCCTTTGGTTTCCCTAGGGTAGCCCACAAACAGGCATTTATCGGTTTTGGGCTCTAGCTTGCCACTAGTCAATCTCTTGACATGTGCTTCGCATCCCCAAATCCTTAGGAAAGACACATTGGGCTCCTTCCCCATCCATATCTGATATAGGGTCTTTTCCACTGCCTTAGTCGGAGTATTATTTAAGATAAGAGCTGCTGTCTTAAGGGCGTGTCCCCAGAAACTTATTGGGAGAGAGGCTTGACTCATCATTGAGCAGACCATGTCCAACAGGGTCCTATTCCTCCGTTCGAACACCCCATTCCATTGTGTTCCGGGAGGAGTGAGCTGTGGAACTATTCCATGCTCTCTCAAATATGAGTCAAACTCTAGGCTCATATACTCACCGCCTCGGTCCGACCGAAGGGTTTTGATATTCCTACCTAGCTGGTTCTGTACCTCGTTTCTAAATTCCTTGAACCTATCAAGGGTCTCGGACTTGTGTTTCATCAGATAGACATAGCCATATCTGCTGAAATCGTCCTTGAACGTGACGAAGTACAGATGCCCACCTCTAGTCGCTGCGCTCATAGGTCCATATACATCTGAATGTATTAGGTCCAATAAGCCAGTGGCCCTTTCAGCCTTCTTGCTAAAAGGCGCCTTTGTCATCTTGCCTCGTAAACATGATTCGCATGTATCAATTGACTCTAAGTCAAATGACCCTAGGACTCTAGCTTTGTGGAGTCTAGCAATGCGCTTCTCGTTTACGTGGCCGAGATGACAATGCCATAGGTAGACAGGATTAAGTTCGTAAGGCTTAACCCTTTTAGTGTTTATGTTATAGACATGATTGGTTTCATTTAAGTCCAGGATATATAGGCCATTATTTAATAGAGCTTCTCCATAAAATAACCCCTCTCTAGATAAAGAAATTCTACCGTTAGAAATAGTAAAATTAAATCTAGAGATATCCAACATTGATACAGAAATAATATTCCTGCACATAGCAGGTACAAAGTAACAATGTTCCAAAATTAAAACCAATCCACTGGGCATCATAAGGTGGTATTCACCGATCTCTATGGCAGCAACCCTTGCTCCATTTCTGACCCGCAAGTCCACCTCTCCCGACCCCAGTGACCTTCTGTTCTTAAGTCCCTGCACATTGCAACAAATGTGAGAACCACATCCAGTATCTAATACCCAGGATGTTGAAACAGTAAGGTTAATGTCTATAACATAAATACCTGAAAAGGACGCACCTTGGCCCCTTCTTTGCTCTCCCATCAGCCTGGGACACGATCTCTTCCAATGGCCCACCTATCTACACCCGAAACAGACATCTTTAGGACCTGCCTTCTGCTGGGCCTTGGGTTGGGCCTTGGCCTTCTTAGCCTTGGCCTTCTTGGCCTTGGCCTTGGCCTTTTCCTTGGCCTTACCCTTGGCAATAGGAGTGTTCCCCTCGTTGACCAGCAGCACCGGCGGAGTCTTTTTGATCGACTGCTCAGTAAGCTTAAGCATTCATGCAGCTCACTGACAGTGCGGTTCATCCCTTGCATGTTGTAGTTTAGGATTAACTGATCATAAGAATCCAGTAAGGATGCAAGGATTGTGTCCACCGCCAACTCCTGAGAGATAGGCGATCCGAGACGGGCCAAAGTGTCCAAATAGCCCTTCATCTTGTGCACGTGTGTGCTCACAAATGTCCCGGCCCCCATCTTACAAGAGTGGAATGCCTTATTGGTCAAGTGCCTTTCCTGACGAGCTTGCTCCTGAAACATCTCGTTTAGAGTTGTTATCATAGCATAGGCTTGATGGTTGATAAACTGTTTTTACAGTTCGGCGACCATACAGGCCAACATAAGGCATGTCCATCCCTATTATCCTTGACATGCGCCTCGTATTCCTCCAGCTGGGCAGCCGGTGGATTACGTCCTTGAGGCACAGCCGGTACAGGCCTTTCCAGTACATACTCTTTTGACTCTTGTCTTAGAAAAATTCTTAAGTTCCTAGACCAGTCCAAAAAGTTAGGACCGGAAAGCTTGTCCTTTTCAAGAATAGATCGCAGTGATAAGGTATTATTGTTTGCCATTTAAGAGTTTCTACACAGAAAAACATTTAGAGTGTAAATAAAGGACTTTAATTTATTATTCCCATATGAAATTAATAATGAATCATGTTATTAATTTAAACCGAGTTGTTGGGCTCATGGGCCGAGATCCATATTTCATCAAGATATAGCCAAACGAGGGTTTGGTACAACTATACCTTAATTATTTAGGTAGGAACGCCGTCCAATCCCAACCTAGGGACTCTCGGTTTGATATGCTTGTTGGCACTTACCCATCTGTGCTTAGGGCCAGGAGAATCCTACTACCCATGCTAAGTCAAAACCTCCATTCAAGTGTTAGAGTGTCCCATACTCTAACCCAATACAAAGTGACAATACTCCAGTGTATCCTACGAGGGCATGGTCTATGACTGGCCTATTCCCACTTCGAGTCAGTTTTGAATGAGGGAAGTACTTTTAAGTGACTTAGTAATTCCATTTGGTTATTAGATTCAATTTATAACGGCTTACATACATAAGGCGGGTGAAATGCTGTTGGATCATACATTCATACATGCAAATGAACATAAAGCATAATTAAATAAAAGTAAAATGGATTGCTATGGGCCTATATTACATCCTAATATTATTCTAGTAAACCAATACTAGAAGTAAATATCAGGTGGGCCTCCATCTTTTCCTTCTGGGCTTGCACCTCCACTTGGGCTTGCACCTCCATGGACTTCGTCTTTTACAAATTTTATAATAATTAAATAAAATAAAATTACATTAAAAAAAAAAAACGACACGTAGGCCGTATTTACACAAAAAGACAAATACAACCCATCTTGTACAAGGCCCAATAGCATCCAACCATACAAACATTTAATCATACATATGCATCCAATACATATAATTCATAAGCATGTTATAATGCATGATTTAAGCCCATTTCAATTATGTCCAAGCCATTATATAGAAATCACCAATTTTGGCTCACCATGGTTCTAACCCTTAACGGGCTTTGGGCCTCCAGCCCAGGCAGTCAAACTGCTCCCACTAGAATTGGGAAACCATGGGTCCAATTCAGCCGTCCAAGTAATTGTGCCAAAATTATCCGACCCAATTTCAATTAACCATATTAATTTCCAAAATTAATATCACGTGAATAAAATAAAATTTCATTCAAGAAACCACACGCATTTAAATTGCATAAATTTAAACACACGAATTTTAAAACCAATTAAAATTTCAAAACTGGGCCCCGGGCCCAAGACCAGCCAAATCCAAAACACTGGGCCCTGCCCGCTGCAGCTAGGGCAACAGAGTTGCCCTAGTAGTAGCAGCGGCCCTGACGCTGTGCGGTGGTCGCCCAGCGGCCACTACAGAGCAGTAGCCCGCTGCTCCGGCAGCAGCTGGCAGCGGCCGCTGCCGCTCCCGCCGCTTGCGGCGGCCGCCCTGCACCCCGGGAGCCATATTCTTTTTTTAAAACAGAAATAAAAAAAAAAGAACAAACAAATATTGCATCCATCAACAAACATACAATTTAATTAAACTAACATAAACCTATATGCAAATTTAATTTCAATTGTACAAAACAAATGGGAAAAATCTTAAACCCAAACCAAGAACCCCAATAAAAAAAAAAACTCCAATTTTAAAACATGGGATTCAACCAATTTTAACAATTTCCACAGATCAAAAGCCCGCTCTGATACCACTGTTGGGATTTTTCACCGGAAATCACCCGATAAAAGCGGAAGAACGTGATGATTTCCTTAAATCCAGTCCCAGGAGCAATTGAAGTGGAATTTGTAAAACTTAAAATTGAAATAGAAAGAGATTAAATTCTTACCCGAAATATCTCTTTCAAGAGATGGATGAAGACTGCAGAAATCAAATTAGATTCCTTCCTCGTTTTCGTACACGAACGCCTAACGAACACAACCAGTGCTAGCGTTGGAAAAACAAAAACAATGGTGAGGGAGGGCTAGGAAATTTCGGCTACAGTGTGGCTAAGTCATAGGTGGCCGAAATTTTCACCCTAGGTTTTTATACCTAGGGTGGCCGAATTCCCCTAGGGGAATTCAGGCCCAGTTTGGCTCCTTTTCATTCTATGTGGGCTTCCATCTTTTGATTCAGGCCCAGTCCAATTTTAATTCTTCTGGTTTAAATTAATTTCAATCTCAATTTTAATATACCCATGTATTTAATATATTACACCAAGTAATATATTAATTACAATTAAATTAAAATTAGTTTGATCAATTAATTTAATCCATCAAATTAAAATTAAATCTTCACAGAACAAAATCATATGTAAACCTATACATATGAATATTTCCACCTAGGAAATAATCTCATAATTAATCCAATTAATTATGAAGCGCCAATTGAATATATATTAATTTTATTATTAGGATCAATCCAATTGATCTTTATAATATGATTAATATATATCCCTCTATCTCTATAATGTATACTCCAAGTATACATGTGATTCCTTAAGTCTATGTTCAGTCGTTCTATGTGTACGATCCTGTGGCCCATCTTTATGTTGGCAGTAGGCCTTTTGGCCCACAGACTGCAGTTGGGCTTTAGCAAGCCACTACAGCCTCCAATTAAGATGGAGATGGCAGTCTAACTGTTATCATAACCCTGTAGTTTAAACTTGTACATCCCATGTCATTGATATCGGTGTCCAACACAGAGGCATGGATTGATCACCCTATTTTGTGTCCGGACATTAACTTGATCCCGAATGCACTGAAGCTCACAAACAAGTTCCCACCTGTTTGGGTGTGGCCACACTCTTATCAGTTACATTCATCAAGAGGCCGGTGATATCTTCCCAGTGTACTACTGAGTGACAAATCCCTTCTGCATATCCATAGCATTACCATGCTAAGTGACATACCCGAAAGTACCCATACTTGGCACCCTATTACAGGCCCTTTAGGCGTACGCCTAAGCATGTGACCTCACATGTAACACCATCATATGGTCAGGTCAAAGGATCCATACAAGTACTACACGAGAATCACTTGTGATACTATACCATGTGGATTACTCATTTAGTGGATTTATCCAGTACCATGCCCCTATGCATGTACCCATTAACTTGGTTGACATTCCATGTCCGATGACTGGTAAGACACCGCCATACAACCAGGTTAATGATAGTCTCTTGTTCCATTCATTCCCATAACTGGAACAGACTACGGATCTATTTATGGTCATATCGTTTACCCTATCCATGGTCTTACTGCTAAGTGCATGACACTTGTCATCATGGATATAGATATGTCCATTGGACACTTCATTTAATATATTACACAAGATAAATATAATAAATGAATTGATGCCTTTATTAATAGCACAAATGAGTATAATACATAAATCCAATAAATGTATAATACAAATACAAGGACCAATGCCTCGAGACTAGGGCATTTCCAACAGAATATGCTCCCCCAACTGAAGTCAATCGGAGGCATGACACATTTTTCCCCAACATTGGACAAATAGCTGGAAATGCATTCTTTAGGGTCCACATGCATACACATCATCATGCATACATGCATAACATACATGGAACATTCATCCCCAGCTAGTCTTCATTCTTGATTGAAGGAACAAAAATTTTTGTTTAAAATCTCTCGATTAAGGAATGAAGACTTATTGTTTCAAATGTAGAAATTAATCATATCCACCGTGGGTAAATGTAGACCTGGAATCGGCTCCAACCAAATCTACCGTGGGTAAATATAGACCCAGAATCGGCTCCAACCCAATCCACCGTGGGTCAATGTAGACCCGGTATTGGCTCTAATCAAATTCACCGTGGGTAAATGTAGACCCGGTATCGGCTCTAATCAAATCCATCGTGGGTAAATGTAGACCTAGAATCGGCTCCAATTAAATTTACCGTGGGAAAATGTAAACCCGGTATGAGCTCCAATCAAATCCGCCGTGGGTAAATGTAGGCCCTATATTGGCTCCAATTAAATCCACCGTGGGTAAATGTAAACCCTGTATCGGCTCCAATTAGATCATCATTGCATCAATGTGGTTCCACTGAATCAAGTATGCCTTTCTTTCCTTATGTTTATGGTGCTTGACTTTGCATTCTCAAGTTCACCTCAGGTATTTTAGACCTGGTATTGGGTATTGAACTCGATCATGCGAGGGGCAGTTGTAAGCACCGGAATATTCGTATGACTGTAGGTCTATAGCAGCTAGTCACAGCCCATTCTACATGGGAGAGAAATGGGGCACGATTTCAAGAATTTATTATGTCTTCCTGGTTTTTTGAGGGTCTAGAGGTGTAAAAGAAAGGCAGGAGCAAAGGGGGCGACTAGAAATAGAAGATTTGGATTGAAGAGAGCTCTAGAGATTAGGAGAAGAGAAGGAAAAAGAAGAGAAGAAAAACACACCCAAAATACCATCTTCTTCTACTCTTTTCCTTTTGTTTCTGGAGTTTGTGAGGATAAAAACTTGTAGAAATTATAGGTTAAAACTTGGCAAACACATATAAATTGTTCCAGAGTCTTAAACACGTTCAAATCCGTAACTTGTGGAGATTTTTCGACTTATTTTTGCACCCTAACATTCTAAGGAGGAGAACCAATCTCAAGCCCATTCAAAGCGTTTTCTTTGGTAAAAAATATACCTTAAACTAGTATTTTGCTTCATTTTCTGAGTGTTTTGGTTAATTTTCGTGCTTGAAATCATTTAAAACCAAAAATGCATGTCTGCTGTTTCTGGGCAGGATAAACAGACGCACGGATGTAATTCTAGTCGCATGACTGTAACTACATCCGTACGACTATAGATGGTTTCCATGGCTATAATCGTTGTCACTTAAAATAATTTTGCCAATTTTCTAATTAGAAGCGAGTTACAGTCATACGACTGTAATTACAGCTACACGGCCGTAGTTTCTGGCCAGCAGTAGAAAATCACAAAAATCACGAAAAATCCAGAAAAATCGGAAACATTATAAAAATGCATAAAATTCAGAAAATCATCAAAAATAAATTTATTTCATACATTCACGACCTTAGATTTAATTTTTAAAGTTATATCACTTAGAACAGAACAACGATGGAGATCCAAATCTCCCGAAAACTGACTCACACTTATGTGCTTAATGGAAATAAACTGAAAAAAGAAAATGTTTTCCAAAATGTATTTTCTCATAAAACAAAATACAGGAATGTTTCAAAACCATTTTTCAAGTCTAGCCGGGTGAACGAGCCGAGTTTGCCCGACTATCCCCTAAATTCATGTCCCTAAATCTCTCATTTCCCTGTTCTGTCTATTTGAGTCCAACTTGTTGCATATATTCGTACTAACCTTTGTTCTGTAGGATTTGAATTTATTTTTATTTTAATTTCAATTTTGATTTCATTAGATACTCGTGTATTATAGGCGATTGTATCCCGATCCATAAATTATACAAATGCATCCTCTAGGTTAGTTTTGTTATGATTCGATTGGGTTGTAAATAATTAATTTATTTATCGCTTTTTATCTGCATGTATGTCGCATGATGAAATCAATGGAAATCAACCTTAGAAATATAAAATGCTATCAATGACTATTGGCCAAATTTATTTTGATTAGACATGAAATAAGAGACTTGTTGGGACCTAGATCTCTGGAAAGTGTAGCGGCCCTCATTCAGTTCAGCTACGCTGTAATTTCCTGGTTGAGCTAAGCTGGGTGGCGACTCTTGTATTTTCTAATGAGACTTAGGTCTTGATTCTTTTACAAAATAAATGATGAATTTTCCAAAACCAAATTTCAGCGATCAAAAACCCCTTGCGAGGGAGGGTTGCCCGATATCGAGGCCCCCTTCTAAGAGAAAAAGGTCATCCACTCACACCTTGAGTCCCTGCAAGGTTGATTGTTGTGGGCGAGAACCCCTAGAATCCCCTTTCTCTCTGTGGCTAATGGCTATGGATTGATGTGGGATATGCCTCATTTGGGCATTTCCTTCGGGCAAGACATCACCCTACTCTTGGAGGTGCCCAACCATACCTCCAAGGACTAAGTAAGTACCTAAACATTCTTGACTTTGAGCTAAAATGTAAGATTCAAAAACTTAGGTTTTTGAATTTGGTTTTTGCAAGTTTGTGTTTGTTTACTCCGATTAATGATAAGAATGCATGCTAGGGACCTTTCAGAAACTCTAGGGAGTGAAAAATCTAGGAAAAACCAAGCAAAATGAGAGATTTTTGAGTTTAAGGTATCTTGGTTCAACAGCCGTGCGGGCTTAGTTTTGGTGGAAAAGTTGTCGGTCGAGAGCCGTGCAGCTCTCTACCTAACACCCACACGGGTGTCACATCACCCGCGTGGGTGATGGAACCAATGCAGACTGTTGGTGTGCCCTAGTTCTTAGGGCATTGGATTCTTGTATTTTGTATTATACATTAAGAGTCATGTATGAATACATTATTTGTGTCACATTAATAAAGGTAATTAATCTATTTCATTTATATCTTGGCTATAATATGAATAGAGTATCCATTGATTAATAATCATAAAACCTATCCCAGGTCTGTTCTAATCGTGGGAATGAATAGAACCATAGACTTGTATATTCGATGACTATATGGTAGTTCTTAACTAGCCATAGTGTTGGGATTTGTCACCGGAAATCACCCGATAAAAGCGGAAGAACGCGGTGATTTCCTCAAATCCAGTCCCAGGAGCAATTGAAGTGGAAATTGAAAAACATAAAATTGGATAGAAAGGGATTAAATTTCTTACCAGAAAAATCTCTTTCTAGAGATGGATGATGACTGCAGAATTCAAAATAGAATTCCTCCACTCTCACGTACACGAACGCTTGGCGAATGCAACCCGTGCTAGCGTCGGAAAAACAAAACAATGGAGAGAAGGAGCTATGGAAATTTCGGCTAGGAGGCTCTATGCTTGGGATGGCCGAAATTTCTAACCCTGGGTACTTATACCTAGGGTTGGCCAAATTCCCTTAAGGGAATTCAGGCCCATCTTCGCTCCTTTCTATTCTGTGCGGGCTTCCATGTTTTAATTTAGGCCCAGTCTAATTTTAATTATTCTGGTTTAAATTAATTTCAAGCCCAATTTTAATATACCCATGTATTTAACATATTACTCCAAGTAATATATTATTTACATCTAAATTAAAATTAGTTTGACAATTAATTTAATCCATCAAATTAAAATTAAATCTACACAAAATAAAATCATATGTAAACCCATACATATGAATATTTCCACCTAGGAAATAATTTCATAATTAATCCAATTAATTATGAAGAGCCAATAGAATATATCAATTTTATTATTATGACCAATCCAATTGATCCTTATAATATAATTAATATATATACATGCTTCTCCCTCCACTGTGTATACTCCAAGTATACAAGTGATTCCTTAAGTCTGCATTCTATCGTTCTATGTGTACGATCCTGTGGGCCCATCTTTATGTTGGCAGCGGGCCTTTGGCCCGCAGACTGCAGTTGGGCTCTAGCAAGCCACTGCAGCCCCCAATTAAGATGGAGATGGCAGTCTAACTGAAATCATAACCCTGTAGTTTAAACTTGTACATCCCATGTCATTGATATCGGTGTCCAACACAGAGGCATGGATTGATCACCCTCTTTTGTGTCCGGACATTAACTTGATCCCGAATGTACCGATGCTCACAAACAAGTTCCAACTCGTTTGGGTGTGGCCACACTCTTATCAGTCACATTCATCAAGTGGCCGGTGATATCTTCTCAGTTGGTTACTGAGTGACAAATCCCTTCTGCATATCCATAGTATTACCATGTTCAGTGACATACCCGAAAGCACCCATACTTGGCACCCTAGGCGTACCCCTAAGTATGCGACTTCTCATGTAACACCATCATATGGTCAGGTCAAAGGATCCATACAAGTACTACACGAGAATCCATTGTGATACCATACCATGTGGATTACTCGTTTAGTGGATCTATCCGGTACCATGCTTCCAGGCATGTACCCATTAACTTGGTTGACACTCCATGTCCAATGACCGGTAAGACACCGCCATACAACCAGGTTAATGATAGTCTGTTGTTCCATTCATTCCCATGACTGGAACTGACTACGGATCTATTTATGGTCATATCGTTAACCCTATCCATGGTCTTACTGCTAAGTGCATGACACTAGTCGTCATGGATATAGATATGTCCATTGGATACTTCATTTAATATGTTGCACAAGATAGATATAATAAATGAATTGATGCCTTTATTAATGACACAAATGAGTACAACACATAAATCCAATAAATGTATAGTACAAATACAAGGACCAATGCCTCGGGACTAGGGCATTTCCAACAATCTCCCACTTGCACTAGTTCCAACTAAGCATGGGCCTAATCCCTATAGATCTAGTATGACCTTCGTGCTTGGGCTGGGCCAGTGCCTTGGTCAATGGATCTGCGACATTATCCTCGGTGTCCACTCTGTGCAATGCAATGTCACCTCTCTCCGCGATTTCTCGTATGAGGTGAAACTTTCTGAGCACGTGCTTTGTGTTCTTGTGTGACCGGGGCTCCTTAGCTTGTGCGACGGCCCCATTGTTGTCACAGAAGATATCGACTGGGTCCTGGATAGTTGGCACTACTCCCAACTCAGTGATAAACTTCTTCATCCACACAGCTTCCTTAGCTGCATCACACGCAGCGATGTACTCAGCTTCTGTTGTAGAGTCCGCTATGGTTGGCTGCTTTGAGCTCCTCCAGCTTACAGCACCACCATTCAGCAAGAATACATACCCTGACTGCGATTGGTACTCATCTTGGTCTGTCTGGAAGCTTGCATCAGTATACCCAGTAACTGATAGCACTTCCTGACCACCATACACCAAGAAGCTATCCTTAGTCCGGTTAAGGTACTTGAGGATTGCCTTGACAGCTTTCCAGTGATCCTCCCCGGGATCCTGCTGGTATCGGCTCGTCATACTCAGTGCAAAGGCGACATCAGGTCTCGTACATAACATAGAGTACATAATTGATCCAATAGCCGAGGCATATGGAACCAATTTCATGTTCTCCCTGTCCTCCCTTGTTTTAGGACAGTTCTTCTTACTAAGTTTCAGCCCATGGCCCATTGGCAAGAAACCTTTCTTGGCCCGGTCCATGCTAAATCTTTTCAGAACTTTGTCAATGTACGAAGCCTGACTTAGGCCCAGAAGCCGATTTGATCTATCCCTATAGATCCTGATCCCTAGGATCATCTCAGCTTCGCCTAAGTCCTTCATTGCGAAGCACTTACTCAGCCACTGCTTTACCCCTTGCAGTGTAGGTATGTCGCTTCCAATGAGTAGGATGTCGTCTACATAAAGTACCAAAAATGTGACAATGCTCCCATTAGTCCTCTTATACACACAAGGCTCATCTAGATTCTGTATGAAGCCATATTCCTTTATAGCCTCATTGAATCTTAGATTCCAACTACGGGATGCTTGCTTCAGTCCATAAATGGACCTTTGAAGTTTGCATACCCTTCCCGGATACTTAGGATCGACAAAACCCTCAGGTTGTGTCATGTACACATCCTCGAGTAGCTTCCCATTAAGGAAAGCGGTTTTGACATCCATCTGCCAAACCTCATAGTCATACCATGCGGCAATGGCCAGCAGTATCCTGATGGACTTGAGCATGGCTACTGGTGAGAAAGTTTTATCATAGTCTATTCCATGGACTTGTCTGAAACCTTTCGCAACCAGACGCCCCTTGAAGGTATTATCAGCTTTTAGCTTATAGCACCACTTGCAACCTATTACCTTAGCACCCGGAGGTGGATCAACCAAGTTCCAAACTTGATTATCGTACATAGATTGCATTTCTGCCTCCATGGCTTTGCGCCAATTTGCAGACTGTGGGCTAGCCATAGCCTCCTGGTAGGTTTTTGGTTCTTCTTCATCCCAGATGAGAAGAGTTTGATCATCGGTGACGAGGAAACCATACCTCTCCGGTTCCCGACGATCCCTACCAGACCTTCTAGGTTCTTGTGTGGCCTGGGTCGGTGCCTCCACTTATGGAAGCTCTACCTGGGCCTCCGAGCTATCCTCTTCAGGAGCTTGTGGACCTTGAACTTCCCTGAGTTCAACGTTGCTCCCACTATCTTTCTTGGAAAGGAACTCCTTTTCCAGAAAGACCCCCTTCCTTGCCACGAACACCTTGTTCTCGGCGGGGTTGTAGAAGTAATACCCTTTGGTTTCCCTAGGGTAGCCCACAAACAGGCATTTATCGGTTTTGGGCTCCAGCTTGCCACTAGTCAATTTCTTGACATGTGCTTCGCATCCCCAAATCCTTAGGAAAGACACATTGGGCTCCTTGCCCGTCCATATCTGATATGGGGTCTTTTCCACAGCCTTAGTCGGAGTATTGTTTAATATGAGAGCTGCTGTCTCGAGGGCGTGTCCCTAGAAACTAATTGGGAGAGTTGCTTGACTCATCATTGAGCGGACCATGTCCAACAAGGTCCTATTCCTCCGTTCGGACACTCCATTCCATTGTGGTGTTCCAGGAGGAGTGAGCTGCAGAACTATTCCATGCTCTCTCAAGTATGAGTCAAACTCTAGGCTCATATACTCACCGCCTCAGTCCGACCGAAGGGCTTTGATATTCCTTCCTAGCTGGTTCTGTACCTTGTTCCTAAATTCCTTGAACCTATCAAGGGTCTCGGACTTGTGTTTCATCAGATAGATATAGCCATATCTGCTGAAATCATCCGTGAACGTGACGAAGTACAGATGCCCACCTCTGGTCGCTGCGCTCATAGGTCCACATACATCCGAATGTATTAGGTCCAACAAGCCAGTGGCCCTTTCAGTCTTTTTGCTAAAAGGCGCCTTTGTCATCTTGCCTCTTAAATATGATTCGCATGTATCAATTGACTCCAAGTCAAATGACCCTAGGACTCTAGCTTTGTGAAGCCTACCTATGCGCTTCTCGTTTATATGGCCAAGACGACAATGCCATAGGTAGACTGGATTAAGTTCGTTAGGCTTAACCCTTTTCGTGTTTATGTTATAGATATGATTGGTTTCATTTAAGTCCAGGACATACAGGCCATTATTTAATAGAGCATCTCCATAAAATAACCCCTCTCTGGATATAGAAATTCGACCATTTATAATAGTAAAATCAAATCCAGAAATATCCAACATTGATACAGAGATAATGTTCCTGCACATAGCAGGTACAAAGTAACAATGTTCTAAAATTAAAACCAATCCGCTGGGCATCATTAGGTGGTATTCGCCGATCTCTATGGCAGGAACCCTTGCTCCATTCCCGACCCGCAAGTCCACCTCTCCCCACTCCAGCAACCTTCTGTTCTTAAGTCCCTGCACATTGCAACAAATGTGAGAACCACATCCAGTATCCAATACCCAGGATGTTGAAACAGTAAGGTTAATATCTATAACATAAATACCTGAAGAGGACGCACCTTGGCCCCTTCTCTGCTCTCCCATCAGCTTGGGACACGATCTCTTCCAATGGCCCGCCTGTCTGCACCCGAAACAGACCTCCTCAGGACCTGCCTTTTGCTGGGCCTTGGGTTGGGCCTTGGCCTTCTTGGCTTTGGCCTTCTTGGCCTTAGCCTTGGCCTTTTCCTTGGCCTTACCCTTAGCAAGAGGAGCGTTCCCCTTGTTAACCAGCAGCACCGGCGGAGTCTTCTTGATCGACTTCTCAGTAAGCTTAAGCATCCCATGCAGCTCACTGACAGTGCGGTTCATCCCTTGCATGTTGTAGTTAAGGATGAACTGATCATAAGAATCCGGCAAGGACGCGAGGATTGTGTCCACCGCCAACTCTTGAGAGATAGGCGATCCGAGACAGGCCAAAGTATCCAAATAGCCCTTCATCTTGAGCACGTGTGCACTCACAGATGTCCCGGCCCCCATCTTACAAGAGTGGAATGCCTTATTGGTCAGGTACCTTTCCTGACGAGCTTGCTCTTGAAACATCTCATTAAGAGTTGTTATCATAGCATAGGCTTGATGGTCCATAAACTGCTTTTGCAGTTCGGGGACCATGCAAGCCAACATAAGGCATGTCACATCCCGGTTGTCCTTGATGTGCGCCTCGTATTCCTCCAGCTGGGAAGCCGGTGGATTACGTCCCTAAGGCGCAGCCGGCACAGGCCTTTCCAGTACATACTCTTTTGACTCTTGTCTTAGAACTATCCTCAAGTTCCTAGACCAGTCTAAAAAGTTAGGACCGGAAAGCTTGTCCTTTTCAAGAATTGATCGCAGTGATAAGGTATTTGTGTTTGCCATTTGGGTGTTTCTACACAGAAAAACATTGAGAGTGTTAATAAAGGGCTTTCCTTTGTTGTTCCCATATAAAATTAATAATGAATCAAGTTATTAATTTAAACCGAGTTGTTGGGCTCATAGGCCGAGATCCATATTTCATTAAGATATAGCCAAACGAGGGTTTGGTACAACTATACCTTAATTATTTAGGTAGGAACGCCGTCCAATCCCAACCTAGGGACTCTCGATTTGATGGGCTTGTTGGCACTTACCCATCTGTGCTTAGGGCCAGGAGAATCCTACTACCCACGCTAAGTCAAAACCTCCATCCAAGTGTTAGAGTATCCCATACTCTAACCCAATACAAAGTGACAATACTCCAGTGCATCCTGCGAGGGCATGGTCTACAACTGGCCTATTCCCACTTTGATTCGGTTTTGGATGAGGGAAGCACTTTTAAGCGACTTAGTAATTTCCGTTTGGTTATTAGATTCAATTATAACGGCTTACATACATAAAGCGGGTGAATGAGCTATTGGAACATACATTCATACATGCAAATGAATATAAAACATGATTAAATAAATTAAAATGGAATGCTATGGGCCTATGTTACATCCTAATATTATTCTAGTGAACCTATACTAGAAACATATATTAGGCGGGCCTCCATCTTCTCCTTCTGGGCTTGCACCTCCAATGTGGGCTTGCACCTCCACTTGGGCTCACCACTCCATGGGCTTCTTCTTTTACAAATTTTACAATATTTAATTTAAATAAAATAAAATTACATTAAAAGAAAAAAACGACACGCAGGCCGTATTTACCCAAAAGAAAAATACAACCTCGTAAAAGGCCCCCTTCTAAGAGAAAAAGGTCATCCGCTCACACCTTGAGTCCCTGCAAGGTTGATTGTTGTGGGCGAGAACCCCTAGAATCCCCTTTCTCTCTGTGGCTAATGGCTATGGATTGATGTGGGATATGCCTCATTTGGGCATTTCCTTCGGGCAAGACATCACCCTACTCTTGGAGGTGCCCAACCATACCTCCGAGGACTAAGTAAGTACTTAAACATTCTTGACTTTGAGCTAAAATGCAAGATTCAAAAACTTAGGTTTTTGAATTTGGTTTTTGCAAGTTTGTGTTTGTTTACTCCGATTAATGATAAGAATGCATGCTAGGGACCTTTCAGAAACTCTAGGGAGTGAAAAATCTAGGAAAAACCAAGAAAAATGAGAGATTTTTGAGTTTAAGGTATCTTGGTTCAACAGCCGTGCGGGCTTAGTTTTGGTGGAAAAGTTGTCGGTCGAGAGCCGTGCAGCTCTCGACCCAACACCCACACGGGTGTCACATCACCCGCGTGGGTGATGGAACCAATGCAGACTATTGGTGTGCCCTAGTTCTTAGGGCATTGGATTCTTGTATTTTGTATTATACATTAAGAGTCATGTATGAATACATTATTTGTGTCACATTAATAAAGGTAATTAATCTATTTCATTTATATCTTGGCTATAATATGAATAGAGTATCCATTGATTAATAATCATAAAACCTATCCCAGGTCTGTTCTAATCGTGGGAATGAATAGAACCATAGACTTGTATATTCGATGACTATATGGCAGTTCTTAACTAGCCATAGTGTTGGGATTTGTCACCGGAAATCACCCGATAAAAGCGGAAGAACGCGGTGATTTCCTCAAATCCAGTCCCAGGAGCAATTGAAGTGGAAATTGAAAAACATAAAATTGGACAGAAAGGGATTAAATTTCTTACCAGAAAAATTCTTTCTAGAGATGGATGATGACTGCAGAATTCAAAATAGAATTCCTCCACTCTCACGTACACGAACGCTTGGCGAATGCAACCCGTGCTAGCATCGGAAAAACAAAACAATGGAGAGAAGGAGCTATGGAAATTTCGGCTAGGAGGCTCTATGCTTGGGATGGCCGAAATTTCTAACCCTGGGTACTTATACCTAGGGTTGGCCAAATTCCCTTAAGGGAATTCAGGCCCATCTTCGCTCCTTTCTATTCTGTGCGGGCTTCCATGTTTTAATTTAGGCCCAGTTTAATTTTAATTATTCTGGTTTAAATTAATTTCAAGCCCAATTTTATTATACCCATGTATTTAATATATTACCCAAGTAATATATTATTTACATCAAAATTAAAATTAGTTTGACAATTAATTTAATCCATCAAATTAAAATTAAATCTACACAAAATAAAATCATATGTAAACCCATACATATGAATATTTCCACCTAGGAAATAATTTCATAATTAATCCAATTAATTATGAAGAGCCAATAGAATATATCAATTTTATTATTATGACCAATCCAATTGATCCTTATAATATAATTAATATATATACATGCTTCTCCCTCCACTGTGTATACTCCAAGTATACAAGTGATTCCTTAAGTCTGCATTCTATCGTTCTATGTGTACGATCCTGTGGGCCCATCTTTATGTTGGCAGCGGGCCTTTGGCCCGCAGACTGCAGTTGGGCTCTAGCAAGCCACTGCAGCCCCCAATTAAGATGGAGATGGCAGTCTAACTGAAATCATAACCCTGTAGTTTAAACTTGTACATCCCATGTCATTGATATCGGTGTCCAACACAGAGGCATGGATTGATCACCCTCTTTTGTGTCCGGACATTAACTTGATCCCGAATGTACCGATGCTCACAAACAAGTTCCAACTCGTTTGGGTGTGGCCACACTCTTATCAGTCACATTCATCAAGTGGCCGGTGATGGTTACTGAGTGACAAATCCCTTCTGCATATCCATAGTATTACCATGTTCAGTGACATACCCGAAAGCACCCATACTTGGCACCCTATTACAGGCCCTTTAGGCGTACCCCTAAGTATGCGACTTCTCATGTAACACCATCATATGGTCAGGTCAAAGGATCCATACAAGTGCTACACGAGAATCCATTGTGATACCACACCATGTGGATTACTCGTTTAGTGGATCTATCCGGTACCATGCTTCCAGGCATGTACCCATTAACTTGGTTGACACTCCATGTCCAATGACCGGTAAGACACCGCCATTCAACCAGGTTAATGATAGTCTGTTGTTCCATTCATTCCCATGACTGGAACTGACTACGGATCTATTTATGGTCATATCGTTAACCCTATCCATGGTCTTACTGCTAAGTGCATGACACTAGTCGTCATGGATATAGATATGTCCATTGGATACTTCATTTAATATGTTGCACAAGATAGATATAATAAATGAATTGATGCCTTTATTAATGACACAAATGAGTACAACACATAAATCCAATAAATGTATAGTACAAATACAAGGACCAATGCCTCGAGACTACGGCATTTCCAACACATAGTACTTGTGTAGTCAGTCATGAATATAGGTACATGTCGTTGACATGGGACTGGATCGATCCACACAATAAAGCCATATGGTTGAGTAGGACTCTTTTATCCTCAGACCAGATTTCATGATAATATCAATATGGAATCCGGTTCACTTTGACATACACCTAACAGGTCTGTAAAAGGATGCTAAATACGGGTATGATTAGGTGGACCAGTGAACATGTTGATATTGATGATGAAGTGATGGAATTGCCACTCGGGTAACAACAAGATGATATCATTGGCCACTTGATGAGTGGGACGGTTAAGTGTATGGCCATACCCAAGTAAGTCGGTGCTTATTTGATTAATTAGTCAACTCAAGATCAAGAAATATAATAAACAACAGAAGAGGATGACAGACACCATGCTCTTGTTTATTCATATCGATATCATTAGGCAAAGAATTCTACCTTTCTAACCCCAGGAATTAGGAATCTGGAAATGCTTTAAATTTTGCCTGAATTGCCCAATGTGGGTTTTCAGCCTAGCGAGCTGCTCTAATTTTTTCCTGAGATGCCTTTTCGGTTTTCACCTCAGCGAGCTCTCTCTTTTTTTTCCTTTTCTTTTTTTTTTACAAGTTGATGATAAACAAAGACTGATTGAAACGGCACTATGGCACTTGCTCCGTTTGCCTTTTGGTGATGAAATGACGCGGGAAGAAACTACATGGGGTAACATTACGGTCCAATTTTCATTTTGATTTCTTCAACAGTTAAGTTCTTGGACAACCACTGTTGCTCTTCGAAACAGATACATTAGATTTGGAGGACGATAAAAGATTTCAGATTGTATGTATTTGGTACATTTTCATTGCTAAATAACGTGATATGTTTAATCGGTTAAATGCAAAGTGCTTCCCTTAAATGGATGTTTAAGCAAGATAACTCTATTTATGCATTTGATATAACCATACAAATATATTTAAGCAAACATTTCACTTTATTGATAAAATCAAGATCAGTACATTTGAAAGGATTAATTCCCAAAATGGTCACCAGTTGTTCCTTCTAGATTCTCCGAATGATCATTTTCTCTCATGTCTTAACTTTTGCCTAAACCGCTCTTTTTGAGATTTCAGCCTAGCAGACTCTTCTCTTTTTTTTTTCTTCTTCTTTTTTTTTAAACATGATAAAGCTTTAAGTGGTCTTGATTGATAGGATTCGTGAACTCATTTCCATCCATGTCCATGATGTTGACACCACCTTTTGATAGCACTTTCTTTACAACATAAGGCCCTTCCTAATTTGGTATGAATTTTCCTCGAACATCGACATTTGAAGGCCTTAATTGTTTTAGAACCAAATCCCCCGCTTTCAGCTACTGCCTAGGGTACTTTACATTCTGATTATAGGCCCTAGCCATTCTGCATTGGTACATCTGCAAATGGTCCAGTGCTTTCAGTCGCTTTTCATCTAGCATTGCTAGTTGCTCGTGTCTAGCTTGAGCCCATTCAGTTTCTGGTAGCTAAGCTTCTAAGGTGACTCTGAGTGACTTGAGCTCTATTTCTACTGGTAACACTGCTTCCATACCATACACCAAGGCATAAGGAGTTTCTCCTGTTGGTGTTCTGACACTGGTTCTGTAACCCCCAAGAGCATACGGCAGCTTGTCAGCCCAATCTCTGTAGGTGGTTACCATTTTTTATAAGATCTTCTTTATTGCCTTGTTGGCTGCTTCCACTGCACCGTTATCTTGGGGCCTGCATGGAGAAGATCTATGATGCTCGATGCCATGTTCTACAAGTAGCTCAGCTATTGCCCTTGAAATTGCACTCCGTTGTTAGTCACTACATGGTGAGGAATTCCATATCGAGCAAAGATGTTCTTTTGAATGAACTTGACCATTTGCTTGGTGGTTACACTAGCGAAGGATTCTACCTCTACCCACTTTGAAAAGTAATCAACTACCACAACTATGAATCGATGCCCATTAGATGTAGCAGGATGAATTTCACCACTCATATATATCCCCCATGCTGAAAATGGCCATGAAGAAGCCAGATTCTGTATTCAAGTGGTGGCAAATGACTGATGTCAGCATAGATCTGGCACTCATGACATCTCCTCACTTTCCTCATACAATCAGCCTACATAGTCATCCAGAAGTACCCCTATCTCATTATCTTCCTAGCCATAGTGAGTCCATTCATATGTGGCCGCAGGACCCTACGTGTACCTGCTGCATCACTGTTTCTACCTCCTGTTCCATCAGGCATCTCAAAAGAACCCCATTTACAATTCTCTTGTATAGATTATCCTTAAAGATTCTGAACTGGCTTGCTAATCTCCTTAGTGAGACCTTGTCAGCAGTACTAGCTCCTTCTGGATATTTTCCTTCCTTCACATACTCGTAAATGTCAAAGAACCATGGCTTTTCTTCAGCTGTCAATTCCATTACTTCGTGCACCTCAAAGAAGGGTTGTCTGGAAGTCACTATAACCAGTGGTTGTACTTGAGTTTCTTCTGGATTCTCCCACATAGAGGATAATGTTGCTAGCACATTAGCCATCTTGTTCTCATCTCTAGGGATATGTCTGTATTCACACTAGCTGAGAAGCTCTCTTCTGTACTGTAGCAGCTCCAAGTAGGGCCGTAAGGCTTCTTCTTTTAGCTCCCATTCACCTTGAGCTTGTCTAATCACTAAAAGTGAATCTCCTGTGATGAAGAAATCTTTTGCCCCTAGTGTTAGTAGAGCTTCCATCATGAACAAGCATGCTTCATACTCTGCTCTATTGTTGGTTATGGGAAAATCCAATCTCTTTGACAAAGGAATAATTTCACCGTCTGGTGTCACTATGAGTACCCCAATTCCAGCACCCTTTCTGTTCATAGCGCCATCAAAACACATAACCCATCTCTTTACTTCTACCATGACCAGCTGTTCATCCAGGAACTCCAAATTTTCTATATAATCTGATTCTAGTGGCTGATTTGGCAGAAATTTTGCTACGGCTTGCCCTTTGATGGTTTTCTTGATGATGTATTCAATGTCAAATTCTGACAAGAGTAACATCCATCTAGATAATTTTCCAACCAACACCGGTGCTTCATACAGATACTTCATTGGATCAACTTTGGCTACACCCTGCACTTTGTATAACTGGAAGTAATGGCGCAACTTCTTGGTCAACCAGATCAATGCCACACTCGTCTTCTCCACTAGTGTGTATTTGTTTTCATACTCCAACAGCTTCTTGCTGAGGTAGTAGATAGGGTACTCCTTGCCATCTTGTTCTTGTGCTAGCATTGCCCCTATGGAGGAATCTTCGACATCCAAATACAAAATCGAAGGCTTCCCTAGAATTAGTGGGCTCAGAACTAGTGGGTTTACCAGATAAGCCTTGATTTTCTCGAATGCCAACTAACACCTGTCATCCCATACAATCGGCTGGTCTTTCTTTAATAGCTTGAAAATCGGCTCGCAAGTGGTAGTCAACCATCCTATAAAGCGACTGACGTACTGTAAGGAACCTAAGAATGACCGGACTTCCTTTCCCGTTTTTAGAGCTGGCATATCTTGAATTGCCTTGATTTTATCTGGGTCCATTTCTATTCCTCTCTGGCTAACTACATGACCCAACAGCTTCCCTGATGTGACTCCAAACTTCTTAGGGATAAGACGCAAGTTATACTCTCCAATGCGTGTAAGAAATCTATCCAGGATGGCAGGATGCTCCTCCCGGGTCATTGATTTAACAAGCATATCATCAACATACACTTTGACTTCTCGATGGATCATATCATGCAACAAAGTGGTGACAGCCCTCTGGTAAGTGGCTCCAGCATTTTTCAACCCGAAGGGCATTACTCTGTAGCAGAAAGTGCCCCACTCTGTGATGAATGATGTCTTTACTTTATCAATTACATCCATCATGATCTGGTTGTATCCTGAAAATCCATGCACGAAGGAATACATCGCTGCTCTAGCTACACTATCGACCAGGACATCAATATAAGGCAATGGGAAATTATCTTTTGGGCCTGCCTTATTCGGATCTTGGTAGTTGACACATACTCTGACCCTTCCATCCTTTTTAGGTACTGGGACGATATTGGCGAGCCATTCTGTATACTCCACCATTTCGAGGAATTTGGCTTCTATCTGGTTAGCCACCTCCTCCTTCACCAGTGTATCCCACTCTGGCCTCAATCTTCTCAGTTTCTGCTCTTTTGTGTCCGAACATTAACTTGATCTCAAATGTACTGATGCTTAAAAACAAGTTCCAACTTGTTTAGGTGTGGCCACACTCTTATCAGTCACATTCATCAAGAGGCCGGTGATATCTTCTCAGTGGACTACTGAGTGACAAATCCCTTCTGCATATCCATAGCATTGCCATGCTTAGTGACATACCAAAAATTACCCATCCTTGGTACCCTATTACAAGCCCTTTAGGCATACCCCTAAGTATGCGACCTCGCATGCAACACCATCATATGGTCCGGTCAAAGGATTCATACAAGTACTACATGAAAATCACTTGTGATACTATACCATGTGGATTTCTCGTTTAGTGGATCTATCCAGTACCATGTCCTTTTTGCATGTACCTATTAACTTAGTTGACATCCCATGTCCAATGACTGGTAAGACACCACCATACAACCAGGTTAATGATAGTATCCAGTCCCATTCATTCCTATGACTGGAGCAGACTACTGATCTCTTTATGGTCATATCATTTTCCCTATCCATGGTCTTACTGCCAAGTGCATGAAACTTGTCATCATGGATATGGATATGTCCATTGGATACTGCATTTAAAATATTGCATAAGATATATATAATAAATGAATTAATGCCTTTATTAAAGACACAAAATATGTATAATACATGAATCCAATAAATGTACAATACGACTACAAGGTCCAATGCCTCGGGACTAGGGCATATCCAATAATCTCTCACTTGCACTAGTTTCAACTAGGCATGGGCCTAATCACTATAGATATGGTATGACCCTCGTGCTTAGGCTGAGCTAGCGCCTTAGTCAAAAGATCTACAACATTATCCTCGGTGTCCACTCTATGTAATGTAATGTCACCTCTCTCCGTGATTTCTCGTATGAGGTGAAACTTCCCAAGCATGTGCTTTGTGTTCTTGTGTGACCGGGGCTCCTTAGCTTGCGCAACGGTCCCATTGTTGTCACAGAAGATATCAACTGGGCCTTGGATAGTTGGCACCACTTCCAACTCAGTGATAAACTTCCTTATCCATACAGCTTCCTTAGCTGCATCACACGCTGCGATATACTCAGCTTCTATTGTAGAGTCCGTGATGGTCGGCTACTTTGAGCTCCTCCAGCTTACAGCACCACCGTTTAGCAAAAACACATGCCCAGACTATGATTAGTACTCATCCTGGTCGGTCTTAAAGCTCACATCAATGTACCTAGTAACTGACAGCTCTTCCTGACCTCCATACACCAAGAAGCTATCCTTAGTCCAGTTAAGGTACTTGAGAATTGCTTTGACAGCCTTCCAGTGATCCTCCCCAGGATCCTGCTGGTATCGGCTCATCATACTTAGTGTAAAGACAACATCAGGTCTTGTACATAGCATGGAGTACATAATTGATCTTATAGCTGAAGCATACGGAACCAATTTCATGTTCTCCCTATCCTCCGTTATCTTAGGATAGTTCTTCTTACTGAGTTTCAGCCTATGACCCATTGGCAAGAAACCTTTCTTGGCCCGATCCATACTGAATCTCTTTAGAACTTTGTCTATGTATGAGGCCTGACTTAGGCCCAGAAGCCGATTTGGTCTATCCCTATAGATCCTGATCCCTAGGATCATCTCAGCCTCACCTAAGTCCTTCATTGTGAAGCACTTACACAGCCACTGCTTTACACCTTGCAGTGTAGCTATGTCGCTTCCAATGAGTAGGATGTCGTCTACATATAGTACCAAGAATGAGACAATGCTCCCACTAATCCTCTTATACACACAAGGGTCATCTTGATTCTGTATGAAGCCATATTCCTTTATAGCTTCATTGAATCTAAGATTCCAACTTCAGGATTCTTGCTTTAGTCCATAAATGGACCTTTGTGTTGGTGTGCCCTAGTTCTTAGGGCATTGGATTCTTGTATTTTGTATTATACATTAAGAGTCATGTATGAATACATTATTTGTGTCATATTAATAAAGGCAATTAATCTATTTCATTTATATCTTGTGCTATAGTATGAGTAGAGTATCCATTGATTGATAATCATAAAACCTATCCCAGGTCTGTTCTAATCGTGGGAACGAATAGAACCACAGACTTGTATATTCGATGACTGTATGGTAGTTCTTAACTAGCCATAGTACTTGTATAGTCAGTCATGAATATAGGTACATGTCATTGACATGGGACTGGATCGATCCGCACAAGAAAGCCACATGGTTGTCATGTCATAGGTCTTTCTTGAGTAGGTCTCTTTTGTCCTCAAACCAGATTTCATTATAATATCAATATGGAATCCGGTTCACTTTGACATATGCCTAACAGGTCTGTAAAAGGATGCTAGATACGGGTATGATTGGGTGGATCGGTGAACATGTTGATATTGATGATGAAGTGATGGAATTGCCACTCGGGTGACACCGAGATGATATCATTGGCCACTTGATGAGTGGGACTGATAAGTGTATGGCCATACCCAAATAAGTTGGTTGCTTATTTGATTAATCAGTCAACACAAGATCAAGAAATATAATAAACAACAGAAGAGAATGACAGGCACCATGCCTCTTGTTTACTCATATCGATATCTTTAGGCAAAGGACACTATGAGATTACTACCGGGTGAGTGTCTTCTAAAGACTGCTGCATCTCTGTCTTAATTGGGGGCTGTAATGGTTTGCTAGAACCCACTTACAGTCTGTGGGCTTGGGCCTACTGCCAATATAAAGACAGACCCATAGGATCGTGCACATAGATCAACTGAGCTGGAACTTATAGAAATTGTATATGTAATGTACATTGGAAGGAATGCGTTAATTAATTAGTTGACATTCGGTGTCAAGGTAATTAATTGACATTGGGTTGAATTTAATTTAATTAATAAGTTTACATAATGTAATTAATTAATTTATCAATTAATTGAATTACATAAAGTAAACAATTAATTAAATAATTTTCCTAAGTAGGAAAATTAAATACATGTATTGTATTAACTTAAGTGTGATTTAATTTTATTTAGGGGTAATTAAATTTAGCCAAATGGAATTAAATTACATAGTATATACTTTTTAATTAAAGTTTATTTATGTAATTATAATCCTAGTGGGCTTGGGTTTAATTAACCTAATTAAAACCCAACTAAACAAGGTGTCTATATAAGGGCACACTTAAGGAAGAAAAACCTAATTCAACTCTAATCAATTACTGGAAATTTCAGCCACCAATAGTAGCCCCAAAACAGCCGAAAATCCCAGCATTAAACCTCCATTCCTTCGCGTCTTCGGCTAGCACCGGTTCCCACTCAATAGTTGGTCGTGCACCGGACTTTGGAGATCGCAGTTTCAAGTAACGATTCTGCAGCAGTCTCTAGAGGAGACGAATCCGGTGAGTTAATCTCTCTTGATTCTTAATTGTTTTATTCTAATCAATGGTAATTGGACATGATAGGTGGATTCTAGGAAATTTTAAACGGTGTATTTTCCGCTGCGCCACGTTATTTTTCCAATGATGAATCCCAACAATGGTATCAAAGCTTAGGTTTTGTCCATTATATTGATTGGAATTGGTTCTTGAAAGCGTTCTTGAAGAAAGAATGGGTTTCAAGGTTTTTATTTTAGGGTTTTTATTCAATTGGTTTTGATTTTGATAAACCCTAGAATTTTTTATTGGGGTTTTTGATTATTTTCCCCAATTGGTTTCCATCTTAAAAATTATTGTTTTATTGATTATTTATTTTGGATGGATTTTTTTTATGATTAAAAAAAAAAAGGAGGTTATATATGTGTTTTGCTGCAATTTGGAATCGCAAGATTCCAAATTGCAGCTGCTGCTGCTTGCCGCAGCAGGCGTTGCTGCCTGCTGTGGTATGCAGCAGCTGCTGCCGCCAGGCAGCAGCCCATTGTGGGTTGCTGCCGTGCGGCAGCGCTGCTGTCTCCGGACAGCAGCGCTGTGGGCTGGTTTTGGGTCCGGTTTTGGATTTTGCGGGTATTTTTTTATCCCGGACCCTAATGCAAATTAAATTAAATTTTTTTTAAATTAATTTGTGTTTAAATTATTTATTTTGTTGGCATGCATATTTAATTTAATTGTTTGCATATTAAATTGAATATGGACTTTGTGAAATTGGCCCAATAAACCGTGACACCGGTTAAAATTGGGAGAGCTAAATTTTAAATTTGTGACAACCCAAATTCAAGTGGGAGCAAAATTGTTAATTTTGCATTTATGGATGTTATCCATTGGGCCTTTATAGGCCTTAGTCACATTTGTTAAAATTGGCGATTTCACCCTAAGTAACTCGGCTTAACATTTATATTTATAATTTGGAATGCCATGATCATGCATCATATTGGTATGTATGTGCACGACAGGTACTTTGTTTGAAATGTTATGTTGAGTTCTATGGGCCCTAAATTATTATCGGTTGTAATTTAATTTTGGGAAATATGGCCTGCGTGCCATGTTTTTATTTTGATGTAATTTTAGAATAGATTTTATTTTCAAAATTATTGTAATTGCATCAAGTATGAAGGAAGGCTCAAACGGAGCAAGCCCATGGTGGGAGCCCAAGAAGGATTGCGGTCCGGCCCATGAAGAATTAGATAGGATATCTAGTTTTTCATTAGGTTGTAATTAAAGGCCCATAGGATCTCATTTATTTTAAATTAAGTATGCTATTGCATTTGTCATACAATATGGATGTATGGATCACCAAATTATTACCCGCGTTTATGCATGCTAAGCCGTATCACTTAATTATAATCCGGAAATTAAAATATTGAGTCGCTTAAAAGTGCTTCCCACATTCACACCTCTTCCTCCCATTGATGCTGCAATGTGCGCCATGCCCTAGCTGGGTATATTGTAGTATTCGGTGGGCCGTCGAGGGTTAAGATACTTGGTATGGTTAACATGTGAATGGTGGTTTGACTCAACATGGGTAGCATTAGCTCAGAGCGGGCCCTAAGCATAGATGGGTAAAGTGTCAGTAAGCCCATCAAACCAAGAGTCCTTCGTGGAAGGATTGGATAGGTTGTCCTACCAAATGACTTAATGGTTGGTTAGCGAGCCCTAGTTCGGCCAGTCATTGATAAGTTGTGGATCTTGGTCAAGTCAGCCAATTAACAACACCAACAAACAAATTAAAATCGGATTATTAATTTGAATCGGCTTAAAAGTCCTTTATTTCTAACTCAAGCAATGATTTCTTCCATGTAGATAATCCCATTTCAATTAAGCAATTTAAATGGCTGCAACAAACAACAACTCACTCTCACTTAGGTCACTCTTGGAGAAGGAGAAGCTTTCGGGGACTAACTTCCTGGACTGGGCTAGGAACTTACAAATAGTTCTTAGACAAGAGTCTAAGGAGTATGTACTAAATGCTCCTTTACCAGCTGGCCCTCCTGCAGGTCGAGGCATCACCACGGCGATGGTGGAGCAGTACGATCGGCATGTGAGGGATGACCGAGATGTCTCGTGCCTCATGCTGGGTACCATGGCTTCTGATCTTCAGAAGCAGTTCATGGACGAGCATGCTTATGAGATGATGGATCAGCTTAAAAAGATGTTCCAAGATCAGGCTCGTCAGGAACGTTACCTGACAACTAAGGCACTTTGTATGACTGTGATGGCAGCTGGGACTTCTGTTAGCACTCATGTGCTAAAGTTGAAGGGGTATATTGATACACTTGCCCGCCTCGGCTCGCCAGTTCTGCAGGACTTGGCAACAGACATTATTCTCGGGTCACTTCTTGAGTCTTACAACCAGTTTATCATGAATTACCATATGCAAGGGTTGGATAAATCGGTTGTTGAGCTGCATGGCATGCTCAAGCTTGCTGAGCAGTCTCTTAAGAAGACCCCTGAAGTATTGCTGGTGAACAAGGGCAATACACCCATTTGTAAGCGCCAAAATTTTCTATACTTAAAAAAAAAAAAAAAAACGGTCGCCACGACTATCATTACAGTCGTGCGACTGTAATTTAAAAATTACAGTCGTACGACTGTAATATCGGAAAAATTGTAGAAGCCCATACCTCTGCAGCAGAAAATGGAAGAGAGAGAGGATGAGCATTAATTGCTCCAGTTTTGTAGCAAGCAAGCAGGAAAAAGAAGGTAGAAATAGAAGAGAAAGGAGAGAGAAGGAGAAGAAATCTGGTGAAATCTAGAGAGAGAAGGAGAGAAGAAAAAAGAAAAAAACCACCACAAATTTTTTTCTTTTTCTCTCCCATTTTCCTTAATTCTCGAAATTAAGCCTAAAACTTGTTAGAAATCTCTAGGTTAATCAGTTAATCTCTCAAACAAATCAAGAATTCGGACTTAAGTCATCAGAATCCCTTGCAATTTGGATTTTGGACAAAAAGCTCTCAACTTCCATTCCAAAGGAAAAAGTGCGAATTTGTTGGGATCGGAGCGACGCCAGGGGTCAAAACGACTTGGAATAGCTTCTAAAAAAGGTAGACACTTCTTTTCCTTACACTTTCCTCGCTTTCTGGGTGTTTGAAGTGAGTTTTGTGCGTTTTTGCTGCATTTTCGTATTCTGTTCCTGGAAATTAAGAACAGTCGTACGACTGTTCTTGGCTTTCATGAACAGTCGTACGACTGTATATACAGTCGTACGATTGTTCTTAATTTCCAGTTGTTTTTCTTCAGTTTTTGATCCAAAATGAATTTTTGGCGAAATTCTGATCCTGGACTGATTACAGTCGTGCGACTGTAAACTACAGTCGTACGACTGTAATCCTTGTTACAGAATCAAAATTTCAGTTTTTATCCCTAAAAAATCCCCAAAAAAAAAAATTAGGAAACCCCAAAAATCATCAAAATGAATTTTGTTGTGTGCATCACGACCATAGATTCAATTTTCTGGTAAATTTGCATTTAGATCAATTCAACAATGGAGACCCAGTTCTCCTGAAAACCGACCCATTTAACATATGAAAAATGCATGTAAACCGGTAAAATTTTTTTCAAAATGATTTTCCCACAAAGCAAAAAAAATACAGGGACGTTTCAAAAATGTTTTCCAGGTCTAACCGGGCCGGCTAGCCGAGCCAACCCGGTTATCCCCTAAATGCATGTCCCCATTTCTTGGTTTCCCAATTCTGTCTGTTTGAGTCCAACTTGTGGCGTGCTGTATAAATTGTGCTAACCTTCTATTTTGCAGGTTTTAATTTCTTTTTATTTTTATTTTGGATGTAATTTAATAGATTAAATCGTGTATATTAGGCGGTTGTATTTTTCTAGATTCTCGTGTATTATAGGCGATTGTATAAGTGAGGCGAGAGTTTTTATTTTTCCATTCGATTTGGTTGTAAGCCAATTAATATTTATTTCTTTTCTTTATTTTTGTACTATATATTTGTATGCGCGCTGTATGCCTTTTATATTCAATAAAATTGACTGTAGATTTTGAAATACCATTCGAGAACATTGGCAATATTTATTTTAATTAGACACGAAATAAGGGACTTGTCCAGACCCGAATCTCTGGATAGTGTAGCGACCGTTCGTCCGGTTCAGCTGCATAAGAATTTCCCGGTTGAGCTGAGCAGGGTGGCGACTCTACAATATTCATCGAGATTTAGGTCTCGGTTCTTTTATGCACTAATTCCATTCATTTTCCAAAACGCGGATTTCCATTCATAAAAACCCCACGCGAGGGAGGGGCCCGCCCGAGATCGTGGCGCCCCATTCCGAAAGGGAGTCCCGCGTCCGGTCGAAAACGCGTCGTCCGCTCACAGTGGCGACTCTGCTGGGGATATTCTTAAAAAAGTTTTCTTAAAAACTTAAAAGAATTTGACAAGCCCTGAAAAGTGTCTAATTAAAATAAGGCGGATGATTCTCTTTTGGTATTTTATTTGCATTTTTAGTTAGCCATTTCTTGCATTAGATTAGGTATCCTTTTATAGCACGGTGGATTGTTGAAGTGTCGCCTAAGTTCCTCCTGGTCTTAGGGGCATGAATACGAAACGCCACTCATAGCCTCGTACGAACCCCTTCGTTCGGACCCTTGAGTGGGGAGAAGTGAGGAGTATATTTTGCTATGAGCACCTTGATGTTATCCCGACTTTGACCGAACCCATATAGGCAGCTCTAGTCGGATTCCTTTAGGATACCGAAATAATTGTGTGAATAATGATAATAAAATCGTGCCTTCATCACCCCCGGTTGGTGATTGAAGTGAACCCCGCCTAGGACTTGGTTAGAAATTTTTTGAGACCGACCACGTTGGAGGAATAAGGTTGGAAGAATTTGTTTTGCTTGCTATGTGTTCTTCACCATTTCGTGACACATCACCGACGCATGCATAACATACCATAATCACCATTTTCCATGCACATGACATACCATACACAAACATCTTTGTGTGATACTAACCCACATTTTTATGCAGCCATTTTGCATTTTATTTCGTGTGTAAAACATTAATTCATTTGCTTGTCATCCATACTAACAATTTCTTTTTCAGCCATAACATTAAACTTGTGTGATGAGCATTTTATTTTTGACATAGCATACATAACATCATTACGTATGTCATGCATCCTAACCCACGTTTTGTGCAGCCATCTGCATATTGTGTGACATGTTCATTCCCTACATTTCACTTAAATTAAATTAAGGGGCATTTCAAGGACGCCTATCATGACCAACCCATCCCATTTAATAACATATCGGGTACCTAAAATTACCCGTGTTTTTCCAATGCACCAGATTGCATTCGGCCATTCCACCAATATCATTTCATTTAATAAAAGCCACAACGGCCTTAGGTCCATTTTCGTGTAATAATTTACACGATGCATTTCATGGCATCACACCCATCTATCATAAACATCATATAACACTGTGGTCCACATCCGACCACTTCATGACATTAATTCACCATTCAAGGTACTCCCCGAGTGCCCGATTAGTATACATATAGGCCCATAGCATCACCAAATCATGAAAGGCGTTCCTCGAATGCCGAGTCCTTTTCCGTGCCCCTGTTGCACGTGACTTTCTCATAACACCATATCATGTGCTCAAAAGCATCAAAACCTTGTCCGCGGGCCCGGCCTATGTGACCATTTCATATCACCTCATAGACCTATAAAGCATCAAAACTACGTCCGTGTGCCAATACACACGCGACCATTTCACGAGTTCATTAGGTGCCCCAAAGGCGCCGAAGTTCTGTCCGTGTGACGGCCCACACGTGACGTTTTTACATTAACATTGGGTGTTCTTAGGATGCCTCGAAAAAAAAATAATAATAATAAAAGGAAACCATTCATATCATTATTCCATACATAATTCCACTCCATGCATCTCAAGCATACTCAATGCCTTAATTTTCATGTCATATCACGTCATTCATTCAAGACCCTAATACCTCCTGTCTACCCCAAGCAGAATACACTGGAGCGACCTTGGACAAGATCCCAAGCTTCAAGGGCGGCTAGGAGACAGAGGGTAGTCGAGAGTGACAGTGATTCTGAGTCTGGGGAAGGAGTGAATATGGCAGAATAGACACCGAGCATGGCTGATGTTCTGAGAGATTTCTTCAGGTCGCAGGATTTCCACGACATGTTAAAGGAAGAAATGAGGGCAGTGGTCAGAGAAGCTGGTGAGGCCGGTGGTAGTGGGGCTGGGAAGGAAAAAGAAGCTGAGTCATCCCAACATGGTGATGATGCTTCAGCTAGCCTGGAAAAGCTGCAGGAGATAGAAGCAGCTATGGAACAGAAGATGAAGGCAAAGTGTTCTGAATTAGACGAGGTCATGGCCCAGTTGAAGAAGGGGGTCGGGATCAGTGCTGAATCCAAGAAGGGGGTGAACGTTGATGCCATGATCAGTAGGGGCATCGAGATATTTCCTATCTGCTTCCAGGTGCCGAAAGTCCCCACTTACAAAGGAATGGGCTCGCTGGAGGCCTATGTGAATTTATATGCCCGGGTTATGCTAACAGCAGGCACTACAAAGCAACAATTGATTAATCTTTTCCCTACCACACTGGAGGGAGGTGCTTTGGGATGGTATAACTCACTGTCAGAGGAGGAGCAATCTGACTGGGAGGCATTGTCAGCAGCCTTCATCAAATACTACAGCTTCAACACCAAAATCCAGGTGAAGCTGTATGATTTAGAGAGGGTGAAGCAGAAATTCAATGAGCCCTTTGACGAATACTACCAGAGGTGGATGAACAAGATGATCCTCCTAAAGAACCGCCCTGATGAAGACGAGCTTATACAAAAGCTCATTGATGGCAGCAAGGATATTTTCAAGAACAACATGAAGTTCCATCCCTTCAAGGAGCTTAGTGAGGTCTATAGCATGGCCACGAAGATAGAAAGGGATGAAGAAGAGAAGCCAGCTGGTTAGAAAGGGGGAAGAAGTACAGGGTACAGTTCAGGGTATAGATCAACCGCAGCAGCTGGGTCTGGTAGTGGTTCTGGTTCAGGGTCTAGTGGCAAACAGGGGCAATCATCAGAGGTGAAGCAGGTCGAAGTGGCTACTATGAATCAGCAGCAAGGCAACCAGAATAGGGGTCCTGGAGGACAAGGCATAACGCCCTGGACTCTTACTTTGGCAAAGATATTCGCCAAGTGTAGGAATGGTGGCCTACTACAGTCCTTGAGGCCATTTGAGATCCCACCTGAAGCTGACAAAGATAACTTCTGCACTTACCATGTGGTGACAGGCCACCGAACCAACAACTGCTACAAGCTAAGGGATGCTATCCAGAAGCTTATCGACGAGGGAAAGCTGTAAGAACCACCTAAACCTAGCACTTAAACTAACCCACTACCGGCATTTGAGAAGCGGGTTAACATGGTTCAGTCGGGGTTGCCGGCTAACTTTATATTTGCCCAAGTTCTGCAAGTGAACCCTACGATTCAGGCAGTGGCGGTAGGGGAACCCGAAGTGGAGCCCAAATGTGAGGAAAAGGAGGGATGTAAGGAGATCAAGCCCATAAGTCTGGATGATCTCGACTCCGAAGACGACTACGAAGAATTTGACAGAAGAGAGGCTGTTAAACTCCCAACTATTGAGAAGCTGAAGATTTCAGAAGTGCAGCACGTGACCCGAAGTGGAAGGGTATATCAGCCGGCAGATCAGACGAAAGATAAAGCACCGATGAATGGGTCGGGCAGTACTTCGGCACCGGAAAGAGTCGAGAAAGAAGACTTGGTCATTTCCCAATTGAAGAAGACCCCTGCACAAGCCAGTTTGTGGCATCTGCTTATGACCTCCAAAGAGCATAGGGAGGCTTTAGTGAAGAAGCTATCAGAAATTGAAGTCTCCCCTATAGCTTCACTAGAGGCTGTGTGCTGCCTGCTAGACAAAGTCCATGCTGGAACTCCTAATATTGTTTTCTCTGAGAAAGACCTACCTGCAGAAGGAAAGGCCCACAACAAGGCTCTTTACATTAGAGCCTATGTCATGGATAAGGTGATGCCGTGCGTTATGGTGGATGACGGCTCAGCCCTGAATATATGCCCGCTGAAAATGTTACCGTTTCTAGGCATGAATGAAGAAGTGTTGAAGAGGTCCTCGATAGTCATTCGGGCGTATGATGATTCTAAAAGAACAGTGATAGGGACCTTTGAAACAGAAGTGGAAGTTGGGCCCATCAAGTCCATGGTTGTTTTCACAGTGATCGATATCCCGGTCACATTCTCCTTATTGCTTGGAAGGCCCTGGTTCCATCCTTTGGGAGGTGTTCGTTCCACATTGCATCAGAAGATTAAATTCTCTATGAATGACAGAATTGTGACTGTTGAGGCAGACGCCCAGTCGATGGTAGCTGCAGTGGATGAAGGAGTGGTTCCTTTTGGTGGATTCCAAATTGCTGTCATTAAGGAGGAGGAAACCACAGATGCCCCTATGGTCCTTTATGAGAACTACATGCCGGAGTGGCTATCCCGATATCTGTACAAGCTGAACTTTGTCCCGGGAATGGGACTCGGGATTAATTTGCAAGGTGTGCCTGAATTCAAGATCGACTCGGGAAAGTCAAAGCAGTACGGCCTTGGTTAAGTAGAAGGGTCATCCGAGCAGAAGAACCTGAAAAAGGGCAAGAATGGCAGGGCCATGATGAAGCCATTTCTGAAGGCGGGAGAAAGCCTTTACAAGGGCCAAGCTGAACCAGTGCTGGTTGGAAATGTCGAGCACCCTGGCTTTGAGATCTTTGCAGATGTTGTGGATTTTGAGAAAAGCTAGGAAGAGCCAGTAGCCCCTGTAATAATGGAGGAAGCTATTGCAGAATCTGAAATTTTGAAAGCAGAATCATCTGAGGTGATAGCAGAAACCATAAAGGTGGCCGAAGAAGAAGATGAAAAGAAAGCACGCACTGAAACTACAGAAATCATCTCAGATGCTTTGACTGCTGCATTGAACAAAGCTTTTGGAAAGGCCAAGCAAGGATTTGATGAAGAACTCATGGCTAAAGTGAATTTAGACTCTGTGGTTGTTGAAATCGCCAAGATTATGGAAACAGCTAAGGCACAGGCGACCGAAAAAGAAGCAGAGAAAGCTGCAGTCCTAGATGATGCTTTGGAAGGGAAGATGGAAGCTGAGGAAGAACAAGGCCCTTCGCCTGTGGAGGATGAAAATGATTTTGTTGTATCTATTTCTTCCATTTTCAATGTAACTGATGTACTTTATGATAAGTTCAATGCAATGAAATCTCAGTTTGCTTACTTGTGTGATGTTTATCCTAATAATTCTGTGCATGCATTTAAATCACCATCAAGCATATTTAGCATACATGACACTGCATTGCATGAAATCAATATAAGTACAGATGAAAACCCTAAAATGGTACTCATTTCACACGAGCTTAAATCCGAGGAAGAAAAAGAATTAATAAGAATACTCCAAAAACATGTTAAAGCTTTTGCCTGGTCGTATGAAGACATGCCAGGTGTGGATACAAAAATAGCAGTGCACAAAATCCCAACGGACCCCAAGTTCAGACCGGTAAAGCAGAAGTTGAGAAGACTAAGACCAGAATGGGCTACGCTGGTGAAAGAAGAAGTGGCCAAACAGATAGACGCCAAGTTTCTCGAAGTGGTGGAGTATACAAATGGCTAGCCAATATTGTCCCTGTGCCTAAAAAGGATGGAAGGGTCAGAGTATGCGTCAACTACAGGGACTTGAACAAGGCCTGCCCTAAGGACAATTTCCCACTACCTCACATTGACGTATTGGTTGATAGTGCAGCAAAAGCGGCAATGTACTCCTTCATGGATGGCTTTTCAGGGTATAACCAGATTCTGATGGATGTGATCGACAAGGTGAAAACATCGTTCATCACAGAGTGGGGTACTTTTTGCTACAGAGTAATGCCTTTTGGATTGAAGAATGCTGGTGCCACTTATCAGAGGGCTGTCACAACTCTGTTGCATGATATGATCCATAGAGAAGTTGAAGTGTATGTCGATGATATGCTTGTTAAATCAGCAACCCGGGAGGAACACCCTGTTATCCTGGATAGATTTCTAGCAAGCATTGGAGAGTACAACTTGCGACTTAACCCCAAGAAGTGCATATTCGGGGTCACATCAGGGAAGTTGTTGGGCCATGTAGTTAGCCAGAGGGGGATAGAAATGGACCCAGATAAAATCAAAGCCATCCAAGATATGCCAGCTCCAAAGACTGAAAAGGAGGTCAGATCATTCCTGGGTTCCTTGCAGTATGTCAGCCGCTTCATAGCCAAGGTAACTTCCACTTGTGAACCAATCTTCAAGCTATTAAAGAAAGATCAGCCAATTATGTGGGATGACAAGTGTCAGCTGGCATTTGAGAAGATCAAGGCTTACCTGGTAAAGCCACCAGTGTTGAGTCCTCCAATTCCAGGGAAGCCTTTGATTTTGTATTTGCCAGTTGAAGAATCCTCTATAGGGGCAATGCTTGCACAAGAACAAGATGGCAAGAAGGAATATCCTATCTATTACCTTAGCAAGAAATTGCTAGAGTATGAAACCAAGTATACACTGGTAGAGAAGACATGTGTGGCGATGATTTGGTTGACCAAGAATCTGCGCCACTATTTCCAATCCTACAAGATACAAGGCGTGGCTAAGGTGGATCCAATGAAGTACCTCTATGAAGCACCAGCATTGGTTGGGAAGTTGTCCAGGTGGTTGTTTCTTTTGTCTGAATTTGACATCGAGTACATCACGAAGAAAACCATTAAAGGGCGAGCCGTGGCAGAGTTTCTGGCAAACCAGCCCCTAGAATCAGATTACACAAAGAACCTGGAATTCCCTGATGAGCAGTTAGCCATGGTGGAAGTGAAAAGATGGGTCATGTGCTTCGATGGGGCAGTGAATAGAAAAGGCGCTGGAATTGGGGTACTTATAGCAACACCAGATGGTGAGGTCATTCCTTTATCCAAAAGGCTGATCTTTCCTGTAACCAACAATGGGGCGGAATATGAAGCATGCCTGTTTGGAATGGAGACTCTATTAACCTTAGGAGCAAATGATGTCTTAATTGTCGGTGATTCACTTCTAGTGGTAAGGCAAGCTCAGGGTGAGTGGGAACTAAAAGAAGAAGCCTTACGGCCTTATTTGGAGCTGCTACAGTTCAGAAAGAGTTTACTCGGCCAGTGTGAATTCAGACATGTCCCCAGGGATGAGAATAAGATGGCTGATGCATTAGCTACTTTGTCCTCCATGTGGGAAAATCCAGAAGAGACACAAGCTCAACCACTGGTCATAGCCACTTCCAGGCATCCTTGCTTCGAAGTGCATGAAGTAATGGAATTATCAGCCGAAGAAAAGCCATGGTTCTTTGACATTTACCGGTATGTTAAGGACGGAAAGTACCCAAAAGAGGCCAGTGCTGCTGATAAGTTGACACTTAGAAAAATGGCTAGTCAATTCAGAATCTTTGAGGATAAGCTGTACAAAAGAACAGCACATGGAGTTCTTTTGAGGTGTCTAACAGAACAAGAAGCAGAAGATGTGATGCAGCAGGTACATGCAGGATCCTGTGGGCCACATATGAATGGACTTGCCATGGCTAGGAAGATAATGAGACAAGGGTATTTCTGGATGACAATGCAAGCGGATTGTATAAGAAAAGTGAAGAGATGTCATGAATGTCAGATCTATGCAGACATTAGTCATCTTCCTCCACTTGAACTTCAGAATCTAGCGTCTCCTTGGCCGTTTTCAGCATGGGGGATAGACATGATTGGTGAAATTCATCCAGCTGCATCTAATGGACATAGATTCATAGTTGTGGCAGTTGATTATTTCTCCAAATGGGTCGAAGCGGAATCCTTCACTAATGTTACAGCCAAGCACATGGTCAAGTTGATCCAGAAGAACATCTTCACTCGGTATGGGACTCCTCACCACATAGTAACTGATAATGGAGTACAGTTTCAAGGGGCGACAGCTGAGCTATTTGCAGAACATGGTATTGAACATCATAAGTCTTCCCTATACAAGCCTCAGGCTAATGGTGCAGTAGAAGCAGCTAACAAGGCAATAAAGAAGATCTTATCAAAAACGGTAACCACTTACAGGGATTGGGCCTATAAACTGCCTTATGCTCTCTGGGGTTACAGAACCAGTGTCAGAACGCTGATAGGAGAAACTCCTTATGCCTTGGTATATGGAATGGAAGCGGTGTTGCCAGTGGAAATAGAACTCAAGTCACTTAGAGTTGCCCTGGAAGCTCAATTACCAGAGACTGAATGGGTTCAAGCCAGGTATGAACAGTTGGCAGCGCTAGATGAAAGGCGACTAAGGGCACTGGATCACCTGCAGAAGTATCAGCGCAGAATGGCTAGAGCCTATAATCGAAATGTGAAGTACTCTAAGCGGCAGTTGAAAGCAGGAGATTTGGTTCTAAAGCAACTAAGGCCTTCAAATGTTGATGTTAGAGGCAAGTTCAGACCTAACTGGGAAGGACCCTATGTGGTGAAGAAGGTGTTATCAAAAGGCGCTATCCGCATTATGGACATGGATGGGAATGAGTTCACCAACCCGATCAACCAAGACAGGCTAAAGCTCTATCATGTATAAAAAAAAAAGGTCTGCTAAGCTGAAAACTCGAAAAGAGCGGTCTAGGCAAAAGTTAAGACACGAGAGAAAATAATCAGTCGGAAAACCTGAAAAGGACGACTGGTGACGAATTCTGGCTCAGTGTGGAATCTGTACCATTTAGGAACCAACTTGTTTCAAATGTACTCATTTTGACTTCATCAATAAAGTGAAGTGTTTGTTTAAATATATTTGCATGGTTATGACAAATGCACAAACAAAGTTGTCTTGCATAAACACACATTCAAAGAAAGCACTTTGCATTCAACTGATCAATATCATCGCATTATTTGACAAATGAAAATGTATTAAATACATGCAATTTAAAATCTTTTATCGCCCCCTAAAGTCCAGTTCATCTTCCCAAACGAGTAATAAAGGGTCATGACACCGTTTTAATTAAAAAAAATAAAAAATAAAAAAAAAATAAATAAAATAAAAAATAAATAAAAAAAATAAAAAAAAAATTAGAGAGAAAGCTCGCTGAGGTGAAAACCAAAAAGGCACCTCAGGCAAAAATTAGAGCGGCCCGCTAAGCTGAAAACCCATACCGGACAGTTTAGGCAAAAGTTAGGGCATATGAAAAGCTCGCTAAGGTGAAAACCGAAAAGGCGCCTTAGGCAAAAGTTAGAGCGGCTCGCTGGGTTGAAAACCTGAGTTGGGCGACCCAAGCAAAAATTAGAGCACTTGAAAAAAAAAAAAAAAAAAAAACTCATTACTTCCCCACGAAGCAGGAAAAGCAGAACGTCCTCAATATTCCCCACAGAATTTTTCACATCACTCCTCAGCAGAGTTTCCCCTATTATTCCCCAGCGGAATCTACATAAAGAATGCCATCAATTATTTCCCTGCAAAGTCGCCATGTTACTCTCCAGTGTAGTTTACGCCAAAAAAAAAAAACTACAATTGTGTCCCCAGTCGAGCTGCCACACTCTTCCCCAGTGGAATCTCTACAAGGAATACTACGATCATTTCCCCAACAGTCACCTCATTCCTTCGATAATCACCAAACAATACCCCAAGAAAAGTAAAATCAACCAGGGGCACAACATATCTCCCCAGTGGAAGACAGAAAAGTTCAATAACCGAAAATCCATACATGTACATATGCATCATCATGCATCCATACATGGCATATATCAATTACTTATCCCCGGCTAGTCTTCATTCTTGATCGAAGGGGCAAAAATTTTTGCTTAAAAATCTCTCGATCAAGGAATGAAGACTTGCCATTTTAAGTGCAGGAATTCATCCCCACCTTAACATCCTCAGAAAGCCAGCAGATCCGCCTCGAGTAATGTAAACTTGGTATCGGCCCAGGTCCGCTCCATTATCTCAACTTTCCCCAGCGAGTCCGCCTCGAGTAATGTAAACTCGGTATCGGCCCAGATCCGCTCCATCATCCAAGTTCCCTAGTAGATCCGCCTCGAGTAATGTAAACTCGGTATCGACCCAGATCAGCTTCATCTATTCCCCAGCAGATCCACCTCGAGTAATATAAAAACTCATTATCGGCCCAGATCAGCTTCATCCATTCCCCCAGCAAAGCTCGCCTCGGGTAACATAGACCCGGTATCGGCCAATTTCTTCATCAACTCGCCTCGGGTAACATAGACCCGGTATCGGCTAATTTCTTCATCAACTCGCCTCGGGTAACATAGACCCAGTATCGGCTCATTTCTTCATCAACTCGCCTCGGGTAACATAGACCCGGTATCGGCCAATTTCTTCATCAACTCGCCTCGGGTAACATAGACCCGGTATCGGCCAATTTCTTCATCAACTCGCCTCGGGTAACATAGACCCGGTATCAGCTAATTTCTTCATCAACTCGCCTCGGGTAACATAGACACGGTATCGGCTAATTTCTTCATCAACTCGCCTCGGGTAACATAGACCTGGTATCGGCCAATTTCTTCATCAACTCGCCTCGGGTAACATAGACCCGGTATCGGCCAATTTCTTCATCAAATTCGTCTTGGGTAACTTAGACCTGATGTAGACTTATTTCCTCCCCAGCATCACCTCGGGTAACCTAGACCCGGTATCGGCCTATCTCCTCAGAAGATTCGTTCCAATGTTCGCGGCGCTTTAATTCACGCTCTCAAATTCATCATCGCAGGTATTATAGACCTGGAGCTAGATGTCGAATTTGGTCACACGAGGGGCAGCTGTAAGCGCCGAAATTTTCTATACTTAAAAAAAAGAATAAAAAAACAGTCGCCACGACTATCATTACAGTCGTGCGACTGTAATTTAAAAATTACAGTCGTACGACTGTAATATCGGAAAAATTACAGAAGCCCATACCTCTGCAGCAGAAAATGGAAGAGAGAGAGGATGAGCATTAATTGCTCCGGTTTTGCAGCAAGCAAGCAGGAAAAAGAAGGTAGAAATAGAAGAGAAAGGAGAGAGAAGGAGAAGAAATCTGGTGAAATCTAGAGAGAGAAAGAGAGAAGAAAAAAGAAAAAAACCACCACAAATTTTTTTCTTTTTCTCTCCCATTTTCCTTAATTCTCGAAATTAAGCCTAAAACTTGTTAGAAATCTCTAGGTTAATCAGTTAATCTCTCAAACAAATCAAGAATTCGGACTTAAGTCATGAGAATCCCTTGCAATTTGGATTTTGGACAAAAAGCTCTCAACTTCCATTCCAAAGGAAAAAGTGCGAATTTGTTGGGATCGGAGCGACGCCAGGGGTCAAAACGACTTGGAATAGCTTCTAAAAAAGGTAGACACTTCTTTTCCTTACACTTTTCCTCGCTTTCTAGGTGTTTGAAGTGAGTTTTGTGCGTTTTTGCTGCATTTTCATATTTCTGTTCCTGGAAATTAAGAACAGTCGTACGACTGTTCTTGGCTTTCATGAATAGTCGTACGACTGTATATACAGTCGTATGATTGTTCTTAATTTCCAGTTGTTTTTCTTCAGTTTTTGATCCAAAATGAATTTTTGGCGAAATTCTGATCCTGGACTGATTACAGTCGTATGACTGTAAACTACAGTCGTACGACTGTAATCCTTGTTACAGAATCAAAGTTTCAGTTTTTATCCCTAAAAAATCCCAAAAAAAAAATTAGGAAACCCCAAAAATCATCAAAATGAATTTTATTGTGTGCATCACGACCATAGATTCAATTTTCTGGTAAATTTGCATTTAGATCAATTCAACGATGGAGACCCAGTTCTCCTGAAAACCGAACCATTTAACATATGAAAAATGCATGTAAACCGGTAAAATTGTTTTCAAAATGATTTTCCCACAAAACAAAAAAAATACAGGGACGTTTCAAAAATGTTTTCCAGGTCTAACCGGGCCGGCTAGCCGAGCCAACCCGGTTATCCCCTAAATGCATGTCCCCATTTCTTGGTTTCCCAATTCTGTCTGTTTGAGTCCAACTTGTGGCGTGCTGTATAAATTGTGCTAACCTTCTATTTTGCAGGTTTTAATTTCTTTTTATTTTTATTTTGGATGTAATTTAATAGATTAAATCGTGTATATTAGGCGGTTGTATTTTTCTAGATTCTCGTGTATTATAGGCGATTGTATAAGTGAGGCGAGAGTTTTTATTTTTCCATTCGATTTGGTTGTAAGCCAATTAATATTTATTTCTTTTCTTTATTTTTGTACTATATATTTGTATGCGCGCTGTATGCCTTTTATATTCAATAAAATTGACTGTAGATTTTGAAATACCATTCGAGAACATTGACAATATTTATTTTAATTAGACATGAAATAAGGGACTTGTCCGGACCCGAATCTCTAGATAGTGTAGCGACCGTTCGTCCGGTTCAGCTGGATAAGAATTTCCCGGTTGAGCTGAGCCGGGTGGCGACTCTACAATATTCATCGAGATTTAGGTCTCGGTTCTTTTATGCACTAATTCCATTCATTTTCCAAAACACGGATTTCCATTCATAAAAACCCCACGCGAGGGAGGGGCCCGCCTGAGATCGTGGCGCCCCATTCCGAAAGGGAGTCCCGCGTCCGGTCGAAAACGCGTCGTCCGCTCACACCATTGCTAAGGGAAAGGCTAAATCTAAGGCCAAGGCAAAGTCCCAAAAGGCCAAGGCTAAGGGCAAAAAGGTGGTGGCCCAACCTAAAGCAAGGGTTGCCTCTCCTGACGATGTTTGCCATGAGTGTCATGAGAAGGGGCACTGGAAGAGCTCATGTCCAAAGCTAAGGGAGCAACTGAAGGGCAAAACTGCTGCTTCAGGTATTTATGTTGTTGAGATTGATCTGGCTATTTCTACATCTTGGGTCTTGGACACTGGATGTGGATCTCACATTTGTTCAAATGTGCAGGGTCTAAGAAATAGGAGATTATTAGGATCTGGGGAAGTAGATCTTCGAGTCGGAAATGGTGCTCGGGTTCATGCCATGGAGATCGGAGATTATTTCTTGGAGATGCCTAGTGGACTTGTTTTGGAACTAAGAAACTGTTATTTTGTACCTACGATGCACAGGAATATTATTTCCGTTTCTTTATTGGATATTTCTGGTTTTGTATTTAATATTGGACATGGTAGAATTTCTATGCAATGTGGCAATATTATTTATGGAACAGCATTTCTTGAAAATGGCTTATATATCCTTGATCTAAAACGTGAAAGTTCAATCTATAACATGAATACTAAAAGGATTAAACAAAATGAAATTAATCCTACTTACATCTGGCATTGTCGACTTGGCCATATAAATGAGAAGCGCATTGCTGGCCTTCACTCTAGTGGAGTGCTAGGGTCATTTGACATCCAGTCTCATGACACATGCGAATCTTGTTTGAGAGGCAAGATGACAAAGGTGCCTTTTAGCAAGACTGCTGAAAGGGCCTCAGAGCTATTGGAGATAATACATTCCAATGTATGTGGGCCAATGAGCACTAGTGCTAGATCTGGTTTTCTGTACTTCGTCACCTTCACGGATGACTTCAGCAGATACGGTTATGTGTATCTGATGAAGCATAAGTCTGAGACTCTCCAAAGGTTTAAGGACTTTAAGAATGAAGTAGAAAACCAACTTGGCAAGAAAATAAAAGCACTTCGGTCTGATCGAGGGGGTGAATATTTGAGCCAAGAGTTTGACTTGTTTTGAGAGAGTGTGGGATTGTATCCCAACTCACTCCTCCTGGTACACCCCAGTGGAATGGAGTGTCAGAAAGGAGGAATAGGACCTTACTTGACATGGTCTGCTCGATGATGAGTTATGCTACACTCCCTGTCTCCTTTTAGGGATTTGCTTTAGAGACAGCTGCTTACATTCTTAACAATACACCAAGCAAGGCAGTTGAGGGAACACCATATGAACTATAGAAAGGCCGAAAGCCCAATGTTTCCTTCTTGAAGATTTGGGGCTGTGATGCACATGTTAAGAAATTGACAAGTGGCAAACTCGAGTCCAAATCTATCAAGTGCCAGTTTGTGGGTTACCCTAAGGGAACTAAGGGTTATTACTTCTACGATCCAGCCGAAAACAAAGTTTTCATAGCCAGAAATGCAGTCTTCTTGGAGAAGGAATTCCTTTCCAAGAGAGACAGTGGGAGTAATGTTGAACTTTCAGAAGTTCAAGACTCACAAACTCCTGCAGCTACTGCTGAGGATGCTTCGGGAACCAATCTGACTACTTAAGAAATTGAGGAACCAGAAATGGTTGCACAGGACCTTAGAAGGTCTGGTAGGACATGTCATCAGCCAGAGAGGTACGGCTTTCTTGTGACTGATGATAGGGACCTTATGGTCGTTGACCAAGAGGAGCCCAAGACCTATCGGGAGGCTATTGAAAGCCCACACTCAGATCAATGGCACAAAGCCATGGAGGCTGAGATGCAATCTATGCACGATAACCAAGTATGGAACTTGGTGGATCCACTTCTGGGTGCTAAGGTGATAGGTTGCAAGTGGTGTTTTCAAGTTAAAGGCCCTGTGTGTATAAGATGGTTAGTGGGAGCGTTTCCACCGTCCTAGTGCTGTATGTTGACGACATCCTTATCATTAGAAGTGACATACCAACACTGCAAGGGGTTAAGCAGTGGTTGAGTAGGTGCTTCGCAATGAAGGACTTAGGCGAAGCTGAGACGATCTTAGGGATCGGGATCTACAGAGATAGATCCAATCGGCTTCTAGGCCTAAGTCAGGCCACGTACATTGACAAGGTTCTAAAAGGATTCAGCATGGACAAGGCAAAGAAAGGATTCTTGCCTATGCACCATGGGTTGAAGCTGAGTAAGAAAGATGGTCCTAAAACAAAGAAGGACCGGGAGAACATGGAAAAGATCCCTTATGCATCTGCTATTGGATCTATCATGTACTCCATGTTATGTACGAGGCCTGATGTCGTGTTTGCACTAAGTATGGCTAGCCGGTACCAGTCGGACCCCGGTGAGAAACACTGGAAGGCAGTCAAGGCAATCTTCAAGTACCTTAACCGGACTAAGGATGCTTTCTTAGTGTATAGAGGTCAAGATGAGCTGGTAGTGTCAGGTTACACTGATGCAAGCTTTGAGACCGATGAGGATGAAAACCAGTCACAGTCTGGTTATGTTTTTCTCCTGAATGGCAGTGCCATTAGTTGGAGGTCCTCAAAGCAGGCCACCATTGCTGACTCTACAATGGAAGCTGAGTACATAGCTGCGTGCGAAGCTCAAAGGAAGCCGTTTGGATCAAGAAAGTCATAACTGAGTTGGGAGTAGTGCCCACTATCCTAGACCAAGTTGACGTTTTTGTGACAACAACGGGGCCATCGCACAAGCTAAGGTGCCCCGGTCATACAAGAGATCCAAACATGTACTCAGAAAGTTTCACCTCATTCGGGAGATCGTGAATATAGGTGACATATCATTGCAGAGGGTTGACACCAAGAATAATGTCGCTGATCCATTGACCAAAGCGCTGTTGCAGACACAGCACGACGGTCATACCAGATCTATAGGAATTAGGGCAATGCCCACTTGGAACTAGTGCAAGTGGGAGATTGTTGGTGTGCCCTAGTTCTTAGGGCATTGGATTCTTGTATTTTGTATTATACATTAAGAGTCATGTATGAATACATTATTTGTGTCATATTAATAAAGGCAATTAATCTATTTCATTTATATCTTGTGCTATAATATGAGTAGAGTATCCATTGATTGATAATCATAAAACCTATCCCAGGTCTGTTCTAATCATGGGAACGAATAGAACCACAGACTTGTATATTCGATGACTGTATGGTAGTTCTTAACTAGCCATAGTACTTGTATAGTCAGTCATGAATATAGGTACATGTCATTGACATGGGACTGGATCGATCCGCACAAGAAAGCCACATGGTTGTCATGTCATAGGTCTTTCTTGAGTTGGTCTCTTTTGTCCTCAAACCAGATTTCATTATAATATCAATATGGAATCTGGTTCACTTTGACATATGCCTAACAGGTCTGTAAAAGGATGCTAAATACGGGTATGATTGGGTGGACCGGTGAACATGTTGATATTGATGATGAAGTGATGGAATTGCTACTTGGGTGACACCGAGATGATATCATTGGCCACTTGATGAGTGGGACTGATAAGTGTATGGCCATACCCAAATAAGTTGGTTGCTTATTTGATTAATCAGTCAACTCAAGATCAAGAAATATAATAAACAACAGAAGAGGATGACAGACACCATGCCTCTTGTTTATTCATATCGATATCGTTAGGCAAAGGACACTATGAGATTACTACCGGGTGAGTGTCTTCTAAAGACTGCTGCATTTTTGTCTTAATTGGGGGCTGTAATGGTTTGCTAGAACCCACTTACAGTCTGTGGGCTTGGGCCTACTGCCAACATAAAGACAGACCCATAGGATCGTGCACATAGATCAACTGAGCTGGAACTTATAGAAATTGTACATGTAATGTACATTGGAAGGAATGCGTTAATTAATTAGTTGACATTTGGTGTCAAGGTAATTAATTGACATTGGGTTGAATTTAATTTAATTAATAAGTTTACATAATGTAATTAATTAATTTATCAATTAATTGAATTACATAAAGTAAACAATTAATTAATTAATTTTCCTAAGTAGGAAAATTAAATACATGTATTGTATTAACTTAAGTGTGATTTAATTTTATTTAGGGGTAATTAAATTTAGCCAAATGGAATTAAATTACATAGTATATACTTTTTAATTAATGTTTATTTATGTAATTATAATCCTAGTGGGCTTGGGTTTAATTAACCTAATTAAAACCCAACTAGACAAGGTGTCTATATAAGGGCACACTTAAGGAAGAAAAACCTAATTCAACTCTAATCAATTGCTGGAAATTTCAGCCACCAATAGCAGCCCCAAAACAGCCGAAAATGCCAGCATTAAACCTCCATTCCTTTTCGTCTTCGGCTAGCACCGGTTCCCGCTCAATAGTTGGTCGTGCACGGGACTTTGGAGATCACAGTTTCAAGTAACGATTCTGCAGCAGTCTCTAGAGGAGACGAATCCGGTGAGTTAATCTCTCTTGATTCTTAATTGTTTTATTCTAATCAATGGTAATTGGACACGATAGGTGGATTCTAGGAAATTTTAAACGGTGCATTTTCCGCTGCGCCATGTTATTTTTCCAATGATGAATCCCAACACTTTGAAGTTTGCATACCCTCCCCGGATACTCTGGATCGACAAAACGCTCAAGTTGTGTCATGTACACATCCTCGAGTAGCTTTCTGTTAAGGAAAGCGATTTTGACATCCATTTGCCAGACCTCATAGTTGTACCATGCGGCTATGGCCAGCAAGATCCTGATGGATTTAAGCATGGCTACTGGTGAGAAAGTTCCATCATAGTCTATTACATGGACTTGTTTGAGACCTTTCGCAACCAGATGCCCCTTGAAGGTATTATTAGCTTTTAGCTTGTAGCACCACTTGCAACCAATTACCTTAGCACCCGGAGGTGGATCAACCAAGTTCCAAACCTAGTTATTGTACATAGATTGCATCTCTGCCTCCATGGCTTTACCCTAATTTGCAGACTATGGGCTTGCCATAGCCTCCTGGTAGATTTTGGGTTCTTCCTCAGCCAAGATAAGAAGAGTTTGATCATCAGTAATGAGGAAACCATACCTCTTTGGTTCTGGACAATCCCTACTAGATCTTCTAGGTCCTTGTGTGGCCTGGGTCGGTGCTTCCTCTTGTGGAAGCTCCACCTGGGCCTCCGAGTTATCCTTTTTAGGAGCTTGTGGGCTTTGAACTTCCCTGAGTTCAACACTGCTCCCACTATCTTTCTTGGAAAGGAATTCCTTTTGTAGAAAGACCCCCTTCCTTGCCACGAACACCTTGTTCTCGGCGGGGTTATAGAAGTAATACCCTTTGGTTTCCCTAGGGTAGCCCACAAACATGCATTTATCGGTTTTGGGCTCTAGCTTGCCACTAGTCAATCTCTTGACATGTGCTTCGCATCCCTAAATCCTTAGGAAAGACACGTTCGGCCCTTGCCCGTCCATATCTGATATGGGGTCTTTTCCACTACCTTAGTCGGAGTATTATTTAAAATAAGAGCGGCTGTCTCGTGGGCGTGTCCCCATAAGTTTATTGGGAGAGAGGCATGACTCATCATTGAGCGAACCATGTCCAACAGGGTCCTATTGCTCCGTTCAGACACCCCATTCCACTGTGGTGTTCCTGGAGGAGTGAGTTGTGGAACTATTCGATGCTCTCTCAAATATGAGTCAAACTCCAGGCTCATATACTCACCTCCTCGGTCTGACCGAAGGGTTTTGATATTTCTACCCAGCTGGTTTTGTACTTCGTTCCTAAATTCCTTGAACCTATCAAGAGTCTTAGACTTATGTTTCATCAGATAGACATAGCCATATCTGCTCAAATCATCTGTGAACGTGACGAAGTACAGATGTCCACCTCTGGTCGCGGTGCTCATGGGCCCACATACGTATGAATGTATTAGGTCTAATAAGCTAGTGGCCCTTTCAGCCTTCTTGCTAAAAGGCACCTTAGTCATTTTGCCTCTTAAACATAACTCGCATATGTCAATTGACTACAAGTCAAATGACCCTAGGACTCCAGCCTTGTGAAGCCTAGCTATGCGCTTCTCGTTTATATGGCCCAAACGACAATGCCATAGGTAAACAGGATTAAGTTCATTGGGCTTAACCCTTTTAATGTTTATGTTATAGACATGATTGGTTTCATTTAAATCCGGGATATATAGGCCATTATTTAATAGAGCTTCTCCATAAAATAATCCCTCTCTAGATAAACAAATTCTACCATTAGAAATAGTAAAATTAAATCTAGAAATACCCAACATTGAAACAGAAATAATATTCCTGCACATAGCAGGTACAAAATAACACTGTTCCAAAATCAAAACCAATCCACTAGGCATCATGAGGTGATATTCGCCGATCTCTATGGCAGCAACCCTTGCTCTATTACCGACCCGTAAGTCCACCACCCCCGATCCCAGTGACCTTTTGTTCTTAAGTCCCTGCATATTGCAACAAATGTAAGAACCACATCCAGAATCCAATACCTAGGATGTTGAAACAGTAAGGTTAATGTCTATGACATAAATACCTAATGAAGACGCACCCTGGGTCTTCCTCTAATCTCCCATCAGCTTGGGACACGATCTCTTCCAATGGTCTGCCTGCTTGCACCCGAAACAGACATCCTCAGGATTTGCCTTATACTGGACCTTGGGCTAAGCCTTAGCCTTCTTGGCCTTAGCTTTCTTGGCCTTGGCCTTGCCCTTCACAAGAGGGTTCCCCTTGTTGACCAATAGCACCAGCGGAGTCTTCTTGATCGACTGTTCCATGAACTTATGCATCCTATGTAGCTTAGTAACAATGCGGTTCATCCCTTGCATGTTATAGTTCAGGATGAACTGATCATAAGAATCTGGTAGGGAAGCAAGGATTGTGTCCACCACTAGTTCCTGTGAGATAGGCGATCCAAGATGGGCCAAAGTGTCCAAATAGCCCTTCATCTTCAGCACATGCGTGCTCACAGATGTCCTAGCCCCCATCTTACAGGAGTGGAATGCCTTATTGGTCAGGTGCCTTTCCTGACGAGCTTGCTCCTGAAACATCTCATTAAGAGTTGTTATCATAGCATAGGCCTGATGGTCCATGAACTGTTTTGTAGCTCAGGAACCATACACGCCAACATAAGGCATGTCACATCCCTATTATCCCTTACATGCACCTCGTATTGCTCCATCTGGGCAACTGGTGGATTACGTCCCTGAGGCGCAGCTGGCACAGGCCTTTCCAGCACGTACTCCTTGGACTCTTGTCTTAGAACTATCCTTAAGTTCCTAGACCAGTCTAAGAAGTTTGGACCGGAAGGCTTGTCCCTCTCTAGGATAGATCGCAGTGAAAGTGTATTGTTATTTGCCATTTAGAATTTCTACACAGAAAAATTTAAGAGTGTTAATAAAGGACTTTATTTTGTTTCCCATATATAATTAATAATGAATCAAGTTATTAATTAATCCGAGTTGTTGGGCTCATGGGTCCAGATCCATATTTCATTAAGATATAGCCAGACCAGGGCCTGGAACAACTATACCCTAATTATTAAGGTAGGAACGCCGTCCAATCCCAACCTAGGGACTCTTGGTGTGATGGGCTTGTTAGCACTTACCCATCTGTGCTTAGGGCCAGGAGAATACTACTACCCATACTAAGTCAAAACCTCCTTCCAAGTGTTAGAGTATCCCATACACTAACCCAATACAAAATGACGATACTCTAGTGTATCTTGCGAGGGCAAGGTCTACAACTGGCCTATCCCCACTTCGAACTGGTTTTGAATGAGGGAAGCCCTTTTAAATGATTTAGTAATTTTCATTAGGTTATTAGATTCATTTAATAACGGCTTACATGCATAAGGCGGGTGAAATTGGCTATTGGATCATACATCCAAACATGCAAATAAATATAAAGCATAATTAAATAAATAAGTAAAATGGACTACTATGGGCCTATATTACATCCTAATATTATTCTAGTAAACCTATACTAAAATGAAATATCAGGTGGGCCTCCATGTCCTTCCTTCTAGGCTTGCATCTCCACTTGGACTTATCACTCCATTAGGCTTCTTCTTTTACAAATTGTATAATAAATGAATAAAAAAGAAAAACGGTGCGCAGGCCGTATTTACCAAAAAAAATACAACCCATCTTGAAATAAGGCCCAATTGCATCCAATCATACATACATTTAATCACACATATGCATCCAATACATAAATTTATAAGCATGTTATAATGCATGAATTAAGCCCATTTCAGTTATGTCCAAGCCATTATTCTTGAAATCACCAAATTCGGCCCATCATGGTTCTAGCCCTTAACGAGCTTTGGGCCTCCAGCCTAGGCAGTTAACTGCTCCCACTGGAATTGGGAAACCATGAGTCCATTTCAGCCATCCGAGTAATTGTGCCAAAAATGCCCGAACCAATTTCAATTAACCATAGTAATTTCCAAAATTAATATCAAATGAATAAAATTAAAATTTCATTCAAGAAACCATGCGCATTTAAATTGCAAAAATTTAAATACATGAAATTTTAAAACCAATTAAAATTTTAAAAATGGGCCCTGCACCCGAACCCGCCAAATCCAAAACACTGGGCCTGGCCCGCTGCGGCTAGGGTAACCGAGTTGCCCTAGCAGCAGCTGCCGCTGCCACCTAACGGCAACCCGTTGCTACCATGCGGCTGCCGCTGTTTCCGCCGCCGGCAGTCCGCATGCCCGAAAACAGCCCGTAATTTTTCCAAAATAAAAAAATCGCAGCCATACAAAAAGAATTTCACCAAGAAACAAATCCATCCAACAAAAATTAAATCAACATAAACCAATATGTAAATTCAATTTCAATTGCAAAAATCAAAAGGGAAAAATCACAAACCCCAATCCAAGAATCCCAAATAAAAAAACAATTTTAAATCCAAGGGATTCAAACCAATTTTAACAATTTTCACGGATCAAAAGCCCGCTGCGATACCACTGTTAGGATTTTCATCGGAAATCATCTGAATAAATGCGGAAGATCATGACGATTTCCTCAAATCCGTGCCTAGGAGCAATTGAGATGAAAATGGTAAAACCAAAAATTTATCAAGAAGAGATTAAACTCTTACTAGGAGTATCTCTTCAAGAGATGGCTGTAGAAATCAAAGCAGATTCCCTCCACGTTCACGTACACGAACGGCTGTGGAACACGACCCGTGCTAGCGTTGGAATCAAGAACTTTTGGGAGAGAGATGGCTGCCAATTTTCAGCTATGGCTTGTGTTGTTCATCTTGGCCGAAATCAATAGGTCATAACATGACCTAGTGGGCTAAAATTTTTGTGTAAAATTTCAGCCTAGGCTTCCTCATTTCTACGTGGGCTCTTTTCTGCTTTTCAAGACCAGTTCAACTTTAATTCCCTTGGTCCAATTGATTATCGAACTTAATTTTATTTAATATGTATCCTAACATATTATACCATATAATATGTTTTATACATTTAAATTAAAATTAATTTGATCAATTAATTTTACCATGGAATTAAATTTGACAAACGTAAAATTAGGATATATGTAAACCAATACATATGCAATATTTCCACCTAGGAAATAATCTCATAATTAATTTAATTAATTATGAGAAGGCCAATACAATATTAATTTGATTATTATGATCAATCCAATTGATTTTTATAATATAATTAATATAATCCTCTCTCTCAGGTGAGTATACTCCAAGTATACAGGTGATTCCTTACGTCCATGTTTAGACGTTCAATGTGTACGATCTCGCGGGCTCATCTTTATGTTGGCAGTGGGCTTATGGCCCATAGACCGCAGGCGGGCTCTAGCAAGCCACTACAGCCCCCAATTAAGATGGCGATGGCAGTCCAACTGAAATCATAACCCTATAGTTTGAACTTGTATATCCCATGTCATTGATATCGGTGTCCAACATAGAGGCATGGATTGATCACCCTCTTTTGTGTCCAGACATTAACTTGATCCCGAATGTACTGATGCTCACAAACAAGTTCCAACTTGTTTGGGTGTGGACGCACTGTTATCAGTCACATTCATCAAGAGGCCGGTGATATCTTCTCAGTGGACTACTGAGTGACAAATCCCTTCTGCATATCCATAGCATTGCCATGCTTAGTGACATACCCGAAAGTATCCATACTTGGCACCCTAATATAGGCCCTTTAGGGGCAGCCCTAAGTATGTGATCTCACATGCAACACCATCATATGGTCAAGTCAAAGGATTCATACAAGTACTACACGAGAATCACTTATGATACTATACCATGTGGATTTCTCGTTTAGTGGATCTATCCAGTACCATGCCCCTTTTTGCATGTATACATTAACTTGGTTGACATCCCATGTCCAATGACTGGTAAGACACCGCCATACAACCAAGTTAATGATAGTCTCTAGTTCCATTCATTCCCATGACTGGAACAGACTACGGATCTCTTTATGGTCATATTGTTTTCCCTATCCATGGTCTTGCTGCCAAGTGCATGACACTTGTCATCATGGATATGGATATGTCCATTGGATACTTCATTTAAAATGTTGCACAAGATATATATAATAAATGAATTAATGCCTTTATTAATGACACAAAATATGCATAATACGTGAATCCAATAAATGTACAATACGACTACAAGGTCCAATGCCTCGGGACTAGGGCATATCCAACAGATCGCTCTATAGGTAACACTGGAATTCTCATCATAGAGGTCGAAAAAACCCGGCACTTACAAGGGTCTTATTGTGAGCCCTTCCCTCATTGGGCAGATCCTTTTCAAAAAAAACAATGTCGGGAGACCCAGAATGGATCTTATCTAGCAGACAACACATGGCTTCCAGCGATGCAATGGGGGAGACCTCGATTTCCGACAACTTCTTTACTAAGGCAGCTCTGTGCTCCTTCGAGATTAATAGCAGATGCCACAAACTGGCTTGGGGAGGGGTTTTCTTTAATTGAGAAATGACTAGGTCTTCCTTCTCAACTCCTTCCTGTATTGACACACTACCCGACCCAGTAATTGGGGCCTTATCTTTTGATTGGGCTGCTGGTTGATAAACCCTACCACTTCGAGTCATATTTTGAACCTCTTGAATTTTCAGATTTTCGACGACTGGCGGCTTAACTGTCTCATCCCCACCAAACTCCTCATATTCGTCCTCTGAGTCGAGGTCATTCAAGCTCACCGGCTTGATTTCTTTCTGTTTTATTTGCCCCTCACATCCTGACTCTACCTCAGCTTCACCTGTTTGCTACGGACTGTACAGCAGGGTTCGCCTGTAGGATTTGAGCAAAGATGAAATTAGCCGACAATCCTAAGTATACCATGTTAACCCGCTTCTCGAATGCCGGTAATGGGTTAGTCTTTGTGCTGGGTTTAGGAGGTTCTTACAATTTCCCCTCATCAATCAGTTTTTGAATGGCATCCCTCAGTTTGTAACAGTTATTGGTTCTATGGCCCGCCACAACATGGTACGTGTAGAAATTATCTTTATCTACAACATCAGGCTTCTTAAATTGTTTCAGGGACTGCAACAAGCTACCATTTCTGCATTTTGTGAAAATTTTAACCAAGGGGAGAGTCCAAGGGGATATGACTTGTCCTCTTGGGTTTTTACTTTGATTGCTTTGCTGCTGGGTTGCCGCGGCAACCTCGACTTGCTTTATCTCTGAAGATTGTCCACCTTTACCTGAGCCAGAGCTGCTACTAGACCTGGCTGCAGCTGTTGACCTATACCAAGAGCTGTATCAGAACTCCTACCACCTCTGTGGCTTGTTGTCTTCTCCTCCTCATCTTGCTCAATTTTCATGGCCAAACCATAGACTTCACTTTGCTTGTTGAAAGAATGGAACTTCATGTTGTTCCTATAGATGTCTCTGCTACCGTCAATCAACTTCTAGATCAACTCATCTTCATCTGGATGGTTCTTCAGCAAAATCATCTTATTCATCCACCTTTGATAATATTCATCAAAGGACTCATTTGGCTTCTGTTTAACCCGCTCCAAGTCATACAGCTTAACCTGGATCTTAGTGTTGAAGCCATAGTATATATGAAAGCTGTAGATAGTGCTTCATAGTGCTTCCCAATCTGATTGCACCTCCTCTGATAATGAATTGTACTAGGACAAGGCTACCCCCTCGAGTGTGGTAGGGAAGAAGTTGATTAACTGCTATTTGGTAACACCTGCCGTCAACATTATTCGAGCATACAAATTCACATAGGCCTCTGGCGATCCAATCCCCTTGTAGGAAGGAACTTTTGGCACTTGAAACCCAATATGGAAGGTCTTAATGCCTTTGCTGATCATTCCATCTACGTTTACTTCTCTCTTGGAGTCCAGACTAACATTGGCCCCCTTCTTCAGTTAGGCCACTACTTCATCCAACTCAGAATACTTCGCCTTCATTTTCCTTTCCATAGTTGCCTCAATTTCTTGCAGCTTTTCCAAACTAGCCGAGGCATCAGCACCATACTAAGATGATTAAGCCTCTTTTTCTTTCCCAGCCCCACTAGTGCCGGTTTCACCAATTTCTCTCACGACTGCCCGCATCTCCTCTTTCAAAATGTCACGAAAGTCCTGCAATTTCAGGAAATCTCTTAGGATATCAGCAACATTAGGTGTCAGATTAGCAATCTCAAATTCTTCAGCAGATTCTGATTCTTCACTTGCCATAACTGTCTTCCTCTTCTCATGCTCTCTTACAATCTGTGACCTTGTTCAGGGTCACTCTACCTTACTCTGCTTGATATCATACGGGAAATATTAGGAATAATGAGCGAATGACATGGTGACATGAAGAGTGAGACATTAAGGATGATTTATGATGAATGTGTGAAATGATGTGATGAGAGAAATGATGATGAGGATGATCTTTATGTGTTTGTTTTGGATGTCCCAAGAGTGCCCAATGCTATGCAAAAATAATGCGAAAAGATCACATGTGGACCGCCACACGGGCAGGAGTTCGACGCTTTCGGGGCACCTAGTGAATTTTATGAAATGGTCACACGCGTGCCGACACACGGATAGAATTTCAACGCTTTGTAGGTCTATGAGATGAAGTGAAATGGTCACGTGGGGATGGGCCCACGGACAGAGTTTCGACGCTTTTAGGAGCATCTAACATGACGTGATGTTGTAAATAAGTCGCGTGTAACTTGTGACACGGACAGAGGTTCGACGTTCATGGAACACCTTTCATGATTTAGTAATGTTATGAAATGTACTTATATATGTAGTAATCCGGTACTCATGGAGTACCTCAAATGATGTAATAATGTCATGCAACAATCCGAAGTGGATCGTGACACACCAACAGAACTGTGGCACCAATGATAAATGACGTGATGTCATGTAATGATATCGTGTGACTTGCCACATGGAAATAGACCTAAGACCATTGTGGTCCCTATTGAATGAGATGGTTTGGTGAAATGGCCGAGTGCAATGAAATGTTATGAAATGAAATGACCATGATAGGCATCCTTGGAATGTCCTTAATTTAAATGAGATGAGATGACATGAATGCTTATGTCACACAAAATGCAAATGTCTGAACAAAAACATGGTTAGGATGCATAACATATGTAATGATGTCGTGTATGCTTCGTGAAAATGTTAACACACAAATATAATGTTATCGCTATACAAAGAAACAGTTAGTATGAATGTCACACGGATGATTTAATGTTTTCACACACGAAAAATAAAATGTAAGTGGCTGCACAAAAGACGTGAGTTAGTATCACACAAATGTTTTGCATGTAGCATGCTATGTTTATGGAAAATGTTGATGATGGTATGTCATGGGAGAACGGTAAACACGTAACACATAACACACGAAGCGTATTCCTCTAACCTTATTCCTCCAACCGTGGTCAATTTTGAGAAAATTCTAACCGAGTCCTAAGAGGGGTTCACTTCGATCATCAACCGGGGATGATGAAGGCGTAATTTATAGCATTCATACAATTTATTTTGGTATCCTAAGGGAATCTAACTAAGATTGCCTACATGAGTTCAGTCCAAGTCGGGATAAAAATCAAGGCCCCCACACCAAAATATACTCCTCACTTCTCCCCACTCAAGGGGCCGAACGAAGGGGTTCGTACGAGGCTATAGGTGGTGTTTCGTATCCATTCCCCTAAGACCATGAGGAACATAGGCGACACTTCAATGATTCACCGGGCTGAAAATTGGATACTTAACCTAATACAAGCATGTCTAACTAAAATGCAAGATAAAATACCATGCAAGAATCATCCACCTTATTTTGATTAGACATTTTTCAGGGCTTGTCCAATTCTTTTATGTTTTAAGAAAACTTTTGTAAGAATTCCCTGGCAGAGTTGCCACCGTGAGTAGACGATGGTTTTCCTCTCTCGGAAGGGAGCCTCGATATCGGGCAACCCTCCCTCGCGTGGGGTTTTTATGAATGGAAATTCGGTTCTGGAAATTTAAGTTATCTCATAAAAGAATCAAGACCTAAGTCTCGATGGAGAGTGTAAGAGTTGCCACCCGGCTCAGCTCAACCAGGAAATTACAGTGTAGCTGAACTGGACGAAGGCTGCTACACTTTCAAGAGATCTAGGTCCGGACAAGTCCCTTATTTCACGTCTAATCAAAATAAATTCGGCCAATATTCATTGATGATATTTTAAATTTTTAAAGTTGATTTTTATTAAATTAAACCATACAGCATACACACAAATAAAATAAAGAGCAGTAAATAAATAAATTATTACAACCCAATTGAATAAAAATAAAAACTCTCGTCCTCACATTACAAGCGCCTAGAATACACGATTATCTAGAAAATTACAATCGCCTAAAATACACGATTTAAACTATTAATTACATAAAAAAGTGAAAATAAAAAGACTAAAAGCTGCAAAACAGATGGTTAGCACAATTTATAACACATCACAAATAGGACTCAAATAGGACAGAATTGGGAAATTAGAGATTGGGGACATGTATTTAGGGGGTAGTCGGGTGAACTCGGTTAATTCGCTCGACTAGACCTGGAAAACGATTTTGAAACATCCCTGTATTTTTGTTTTACAAGAAAAATGCATTTTGAAAACATTTTCTTTTTTTGATTTACTTTCAGTTAGCATGTGAAGTGGGTCAGATTTCGGGAGATTTGGATCTCCATCGTTGCATTGTTCTAAGTGCAGTAACTCCAAAAATTAAATCTAAGGTTGTGAATGCACACAGCAAAATTTATTTTTGATGATTTTACTAATTTTTCTTAATTTTTATATTTTTCTGATTTTTTATGGATTTTTCTGGATATTCTGCTACTGGACAAAACTTACAATCGACCGGCTATGATTACAGCCATGCGACTGTAACTATAGTCGTGTGACTGTAACTCACCCAATTGCAGAAAATCGCCAAATTTGTTCAAATGAAATAGATAGCCGCAGGAATTTAAGAACACTCGTACAACTGTAGCTACTCGTGCCATCGTTCATTGCTACAAGAATAGTAGTACGACTGTTCTTCCTACCCAGAAAGGGCAAAACAGAGGAAATCGATTCTATGCACGAAAATCAACCAAAACACCTAGAAAGAGCAATAAAATGAAAGTTTTAAGTGTAGTTACCTTTGTGGTGCTGATCCACCGTTGATTTGACCACAGGAAACACCTTAATCGGCTCCAAATTGCTCCTGCTCCTTTGTGTGTCAAGGTTCCATAATGAGTCCAAAAGTCTCCAAAAAGTCACGGATTTAAGTGTGTTTAGGGATTTATGTGTGTTTGTCAAGTCCAAACCTATGATTTCTAATCGGTTTTTAAACTTCACAGCACCAGAATTAAAAGAAAAAGAGGAGTAAAAGATGGTGCTCTTTGGTTGGATTTTTCCCTTTTTCTCTCTTTTTTCCTTCTCTTCTATCAATCTCTCACTCAATCCTAGTTCTTCTGTCCAAAAAAGTCCCTCTCCCTCCTTTTTTTCTTCTTTTATCTCCTTTTTTTTGTTGAAAAAAATGGGCATTAATTACCCTTCAAATCACCATTTTTTTTATTTTTATGGTATGGGCTTCTGCTACCTGCTATGGACTTACAATCATACAACTGTAATTTTTCAATTACAGTCGCACGACTATAATTACAGTCGCATGACGCAATAAACTTTTTTTTTTTTAAAGACTAGAAAATTTCGGCGCTTACAGTTGGTAGGCTCTCCCACTCCCAGTGATGTGGTGAACTATTCCATCTTCCTTTCTCATTTACATCCCAACATGGGTATAGATTGGGTAAATCGCTCTGGGCTCAGGAACCTTATACTCGTTATAATCATCATTTAACTCCACATCATTCAAATTGATCAGCCCTGGTTTCTTTTCAACCACCACTATAGGTTTCACTGCTTTCTCGGCCTTCCCACCAAAAGAAACTACCTATACTGTGGGATTGGTTCGGATGATCTGAGTAAACAAAAAGTTAGATGGCAGCCTGGTTTGCACCATGTTGACTTGGTTTTTGAAACTAGGCAATGGGTTCCTCTATACACTTGGCTTAGCATCGGGCTCTTGGATTTTATTTTCATTCACCAAATACTTAATAGCATCTCTCAAATAGAGGAAATCATTTATTCGATGGCCTCTTGTCACATGATAGGTGCAAAAATTGTCTTTTTCTGCCTCAGCAGGAGGAGTAAAAAAGGCTTCAAGCTCTGCAAGAGCCCCGACTTTTTGCATTTGCCAAATATTATGCTTAATGACTCGACCCATCATGATATCCCTTTCAAATTGGCTTGCAGAGCTGGTCCCTGAGCTACTGCCACCACCTTAACCTGATTTATAGAGGTAAAAGCCTAAATAGGCTTTGGGTTGTAGCTAAGATCAGCCTGAGTCCTAGTGGTACCACTGCTGCTCTTAAAACCAGGTGTGCAGCTCTGATTGCTTCGGTAACTGTTACCACTTCCATTATTTTGCTTATCTTCCTCTTTGTACTTTCATTTTTTTTGGCAAAATTGTACTCATCTATGAAGGAATTGAAGTCACAAAGCTTCATGCTATCATGATAATTCTTTAAACTCCCATCTACGAGCTTGATAATGAGCTCGGAATCTCTAGGCCTCTATTCCAGCAACATTTGCTTGTCCATCCATCTCTTATAATACTTAGCTAAAGTCTCATTTGGTTTCTATTTTACTTCCTCTAGGACTTACAGTGTTACTTCGATTTGAGTATTATAACTATAGTGTTTCACAAAGGCCTCAGGAGTTCCAATCTTTTCTTATGTAGACTGGCTGATTGCTGAACAACTGAGCAACACCATCCTCGAGAGTGGTCAGGAACAATCCCAATAGTTGGTTGGTAATTAGGACATTCATCATCATTACTGTCACATAATTATCGATGTGAGGTCTAGGTGGTCCTATTCCTTTATAAGAAGTGAACTTTGGCATCTGAAAGCCTGGAGGAAGCAAGTCAATTCTGCTCAACACATTCGGGTCAATGCACTTTACACTGGGGATTTAAGCCATCTGATGGAGCTTGGGGAGGACCTTGTCGAGCTTAGAATACTTCTCTTTCAGTTTCCTTTCAGCTACCGACTCAGCTGGTATTTCTCTTGTTGGGATTTTTCACCATAAATCACCCGATTAAATGCGGAAGAACCCGGTGATTTCCTCAAATCCGTGCTGAGGAGCAATTGAAGTGGAAATTAAAAAAACATTAAATTGAAATAGAAGAGATTAGATTCTCACTAAGAATATCTCTTCTAGAGATGGCTATAGAAACCAAAATTGATTCCCTCCGCGTTCACGTACACGAATGGCTATCAAACATGACCCCGTGCTAGTGAGAGATCGAACGAAAGAGAGGAGGGGGCTGCACCAAATTTTCAGCTGCCTTTTCTCACTTGCTTTGGCCGAATTTCACCCTAGGTTTTAACCTAGGGGGCCAAAATTCCCTTTGGGAATTTTAGGCCCAAATTCCTTTAATTTCATGTGGGCCTTTCTCCTCTTTAAGCCTATGTCCAATTTAATTCTTCTGGTCCGGTTTAATTTCAAACTTCTATCATATAATATATTACATACATTTAAACTGAAATTAATTTGACTAATGAATTTAACCGAGGAATTAAATTAGACTTTCATGAAATCAAAGAAATGTAAACCTATACATGTAAAATATTTTCACCTAGGAAATAATCTCATAAATTAATTCATTGAATTAATCATGAGAAGGACAATACAAATATTAATTTTATTATTTTGATTAATCCAATTGATCTTTATAATATAATTAATATGATCCTCTCTCTCTGGTGTGTATAGTCCAAGTATACAGGTGATCCCCTAAGTTCGAGTTTAGAAGTTTAATGTGTACGATCCTATGGGCCCACCTTTATATTGGCAGTAGGCCTTTGGCCCACAGACTACAGGCGGGTTCTAGCAAGCCACTGCAGCCCCCAATTAAGATGGAGATAGCAGTCCAACTATAATCATAACCCTGCAGTTCAAACATGTACATCCCATGTGATTGATATCGGTGTCCAACACAGAGGCATGGATTGATCACCCTCTTTTGTGTCCAGATATTTACTTGATCCCGAATGAACTGATGCTCACAAACAAGTTCCAACTTGTTTGGCTGTGGTCACACTCTTACCAGTTGCATTCGTCAAGAGGCCGGTGATATCTTCTCAGTGGACTACTGAGTGACATTTCCCTTCTGCATATCCATAGTACTACCATGCTTAGTGACATACCCGAACGTACCCATACTTGGCACCCTTTTATAGGCCCTTTAGGTGTACACCAAAGTATGCCACTTCACATGCAGCACCATCATATGGTTAGGTCAAAGGATCTATACAATTACTACACGAGAATCACTTGTGATACTTTACCATGTGGATTTCTCGTTTAGCGGATCTATCCAGTACCATGCCCTTTTTGCATGTACCTATTAACTTGGTTGACATCCCATGTCCAATGGCTGGTAAGACACTGCCATGCAACCAAGTTAATGATAGTATCTAGTTCCATTCATTCCAATGACTGGAACAGACTACGGATCTCTTTATGGTTATATCGTTTTCCCTATCCATGGTCTTACTGCCAAGTGCATGACACTTATCAACATGGATATGGATATGTCCATTGGATACTCTATTTAAAATACCGCATAAGATATATAATAAATAGATTAATGACTTTATTTAATGACACAAAATATGCATAATACACAAATCCAATAAATGTATAATACAAATACAAGGTCCAATGCCTTGGGACTAGGGCATATCCAACAATCTCCCACTTGCACTAGTTCCAACTAGGCATAGGCCTAATCCCTATAGATCTAGTATGACCCTCATGCTTGGGCTGAGCTAGTGCCTTAGTCAAGGGATTTGTGACATTATCCTCGGTGTCCACTCTATGTAATGGAATGTCACCCCTCTCGGCAATTTCTCATATGAGGTGAAACTACCTGAGCACGTGCTTTGTGTTCTTGTGTGACTGGGGCTCCTTAACTTGTGCAACAGCCCTATTGTTGTCACAGAAGATATCAACTGGGTCCTGGATAGTGGGTACTACTCCCAACTCAGTGATAAACTTCCTTATCTACACAGCTTCCTTACTTGCATCACACACTGCAATGTACTCAGCTTCTGTTACACGATGGTCAGTTGCTTTGAGCTCTTCCAGCTTACAGCACCACCATTTAGCAAAAACTTGTACCCAGACTATGACTGGTACTCATCCTGGTCAGTCTGGAAGCTTGCATCAATATACCCAGTAACTGACAGCTCTTCCTGACCTCCATACACTAAGAAGTTATCCTTAGTCCGATTAAGGTATTTTAGGATTGCTTTGACAGCCTTCCAATGATCCTCCCCAGGATCCTTCTGGTTCCAGCTCATCATACTTAGTGCAAAGGCGACATCAGGTCTCGTACATAGCATGGAGTACATGATTGATCCTATAGCTAAGGCATATGGGACCAACTTCAGGTTCTCCCTGTCCTCCCTTGTCTTAGGATAGTTCTTCTTACTAAGTTTTAGCCCATGGCACATCGGTAAGAAACCTTTCTTGGCCCAATCCATGCTGAATCTTTTTAGAACTTTATCTATGTATATGGCCTGACTTCGACCCAGAAGCTGATTGGATCTATCCCTATAGATCCTGATCCCTAGGATCGTCTCAGCTTCGCCTAAGTCCATCATTGCGAAGCACTTACACAACCACTGCTTCACCCCTTGCAGTGTTGGTATGTCACTTCCAATAAGAAGGATATCGTCCACATATAATACCAGGAATGTGACAATGCTCCCACTAATCCTCTGATACACACAAGGCTCATCTTAATTCTGTATGAAGCCATATTCCTTTATGGCTTCATTGAATCTAAGATTCCAACTTTGGGATGCTTGCTTTAGTCCATACATGGACCTTTGAAGCTTGTATCCCCTCCCAGGATACTCTGGATCGACAAAACCCTTAGGTTGTGTCATGTACACAACCTCGAGTAGCTTTCCGTTAAGGAAAGCGGTTTTGACATTCATTTGCTAGACCTCATAGTCATACCATGTGGCTATGGCCAGCAAGATCCTAATGGATTTGAGCATAGCGACTAGTGAGAAGGTTTCATCATAGTCTATTCCATGTACTTGTCTAAAACCTTTTGCAACCAGACGCCCCTTGAAGGTGTTGTCGGCTTTCATCTTGTAGCACCACTTGCAACCTATTACCTTAGCACCCGGAGGTGGATCAACCAGGTTATCGTACATAGATTGCATCTCTGCCTCCAAGGCTTTACGCCAATTTGCAGACTGTGGGCTAGCCATAGCCTCCTAGTAGGTTTTGGGCTCTTCCTCATCGAAGACGAGAAGAGTATGATCATCGATGACAAGAAACCTATATCTCTCTAGTTCTTGATGATCCGTACCAGACCTTTTAGGTCCTTGTGTGACCTAGGTCGGTGCTTCCTTCTGTGGATGCTCCACCCTGGTCTCTGAGTTATCCTCTTAAGGAGTTTGTGAGCTTTAAACTTCCCTGAGTTCAACATACTGTCTTTCTTGGAAATGAAATCCTTTTCTAAAAAGACCCCCTTCCGTGCCACGAAAACCTTGTTCTTGGCGAGGTTGTAGAAGTAATAGCCCACAAATAGGCATTTGCCGGTTTTGGGCTTTAGCTTGCCCCCAGTCAATCTCTTGACATGTGCATCGCATCCCCAAATCTGCAGGAAAGACATATTGGGCACCCTGCCCATCCATATCTCATATGGGTTCCACTGCCTTAGTCAGAGTATTATTTAAAATGAGAGCTACTATCTCGAGAGCGTATCCCCAGAAGCTTATTGGGAGAGACGCATGACTCATCATTGAGCGGACCATGTCTAACAAGGTCCTATTCCTCCATTCAGACACCCCATTCCACTGTGGTGTTCCTGGAGGAGTGAGCTGTGGAACTATTCCATGCTCTCTCAAATAGGAGTCAAACTCTAGGCTCATATTCTCACCTCCTCGGTCTGATCGAAGGGCTTTGATATTTCTACCTAGCTGGTTCTGTACTTCGTTCCTAAATTCCTTGAACCTATCAAGGGTCTCAGACTAATGTTTCATTAGATAGACATAACCATATCTACTGAAATCATCCGTGAACGTGATGAAGTACAGATGTCCACCTCTGGTAGCTACACTTATGGGCCCACATGTTGGGATTTTGTCACCGGAAATCACCCGATTAAAGAGGAAGAACGCGATGATTTCCTCAAATCCGTGCCCAGGAGCAATTGAGATGGAAATTGGAAAAACAAAAATTTAATTATAAGAGATAAATATCTTACTAGGAATATCTCTACAAGAGATGGATGCAGACTGCAGGAATCAAACTAGAATCCCTCCTCATTCACGTACATGAACGCCTTACAAACACCACCTATGCTAGCGTCAGAAAACACGAACAATGGAGTAGAGAGTGGGGGCAAAATTTCAGCTAGTCTATTCTCTCTACCTTGGCCAAAAATCCTAAGGTTATTCTAACCCTAGGTGGCTGAAATTCTCTGAGAATTTCGGCCCAATTGGCTCCACCTTTGTGTGGGCTTCCATCTTTTATTTCATGCCCAAACCTATTTTAATTAATTTGGTTTAAATTAATTTCAAGCCTAACTTTAATTTACCCATGTATTTAACATATTACACCAAGTAATATCTTATTTAAATTAAAATTAAAATTGATTTGACTAATTAATTTAATCCATTAAATTAAAATTAGATCTTTACAAAATAAATTGATATGTAAACCTATACATATGAATATTTCCACCCAGGAAATAATCTCATAATTAATCCAATTAATTATAAGAAAGCCAATCAAATATTAATTTTATTATTATAATCAATCCAATTGATCTTTATAATATAATTAATATATTCCTCTCTCTCCAGAGTGTATACTCCAAGTATACATGTGATTCCTTAAGTCAGTGTTCAGTCACTCAATGTGTACGATCCCGTGGGCCCATCTTTATGTTGGCAGTGGGTCTGTGGCCAACAGACTGCAGTTGAGCTCTAGTAAGCCACTGCAGCCCCCAATTAAGTTGGAGATGGCAGTCTAACTGTTATCATAACCCTGTAGTTTGAACTTGTATATCCCATGTCATCGATATCGGTGTCCAACATAGAGGCATGGATTTATCACCCTCTTTTGTGTTCGGACATTAACTTGATCCCGAATGTACTGAAGCTCACAAACAAGTTCCAACTTGTTTAGGTGTGGCCACGCTCTTATCAGTCACACTCATCAAGAGGCCGGTGATATCTTCTCATTAGATTACTGAGTGACAAATCCCTTCTGCATATCCATGGCATTGCTATGCTAAGTGACATACCTGAAAGTACCCATACTTGGCACCCTATTACAGGCCCTTTAGGCGTACCCCTAAGTATGCAACCTCACATGCAATACCATCATATGGTCAGGTCAAAGGATCCATACAAGTACTACACGAGAATCACTTATGACACTATACCATGTGGATTTCTCGTTTAGTGGATCTATCCAGTACCATGCCTTTTTTACATGTACCCATTAACTTGGTTGACATCCTATGTCCAATGACCGGTAAGACACCGCTATACAACCAGGTTAATGATAGTCTCTAGTTCCATTCATTCCCATGACTGGAAAAGACTACGGATGTCTTTATGGTCATATCGTTTACCCTATCCATGGTCTTACTGCCAAGTGCATGACACTCGACATCATGGATATGGATATGTCCATTGGATACTTCATTTAATATATTGCACAAGATATATAATAAATGAATTAATGCCTTTATTAATAACACAAAATGAGTATAATATATAAATCCAATAAATGTATAATACAAAAACAAGGTCCAATGCCTCGGGACTAGGGCACAGCCAACAATCTCCCACTTGCACTAGTTCCCACTAGGCATGGGCCTAATCCCTATAGATCTAGTATGAAGCTCGTGCTTGGGCTGGGCCAGCACCTTGGTCAAAGGATCTGTGACCTTATCCTCAGTGTCTCTGTGTAATGCAATGTCACCTCTCTCCGCGATCTCTCGTATGAGGTGAAACTTTCTGAGCACGTGCTTTGTGTTCTTGTGTGACCGGGGCTCCTTAGCTTGTGCAATGGCCCCATTGTTGTCACAGAAGATTTCAACTGGGTCCTGGATAGTTGGTACTACTCCTAACTTAGTGATAAACTTCTTCATCCACACATCTTCCTTAACTGCATCACACGCCGCGATGTACTCAGCTTCTGTTGTAGAGTCTGCGATGGTTGGCTGCTTTAAGCTCCTTCAGCTTACAGCACCACCATTTAGCAAAAATACATAACCAGACTATGACTGGTACTCATCCTAGTCAATCTGGAAGCTCGCATTAGTGTACCCGGTAACTGATAGCACTTCTTGAACTCCATACACTAAGAAGCTATCCTTAGTCCGGTTAAGGTACTTAAGGATTGCCTTGATAGCCTTCCAGTGATCCTCCCCTGGATCCTACTGGTACCACTCGTCATACTTCGTGCAAAGGCGACATCAGGTCTCGGACATAGCATGGAGTACATAATTGATCCTATAGCCGAAGCATATGGAACCAATTTCATGTTCTCCCTGTCCTCCCTTGTCTTAGGACAGTTCTTCTTACTGAGTTTCAGCCCATGACCCATTGGCAAGAAACCTTTCTTAGCTCGGTCCATGCTGAACCTTTTAAGAACTTTGTCTATGTATGATGCGTGACTTAGGCCCAGAAGTCGATTTGATCTATCCCTATAGTTCCTGATCCCCAGGATGATCTCAGCTTCGCCCAAGTCCTTCATTACGAAGCACTTACTCAGCCACTACTTTACCCCTTGCAGTGTAGGTATGTCGCTTCCAATGAGTAGGATGTCGTTTACGTAAAGTACCGAGAATGTGATGGTGGAACCTAGGTGAAGTAGTGAAACTAAACCTAGAATCGCACAACTAAGGCAATGTACCTATCATTGACAAGTAATAATTCTGGTTGGTCCAGGTATCGATCCCACAGAGAAAAATATTCTGCAAACACTAAACTACTTGGGTTCCTTGCGTGTCCTAGGTGGAACTTAATTTTGGAGTCTGATTATACTAACAACTAAATTATCCTACTCCTAGTTGATCTATCCCAGCTTACTTTGCTCCTAAATTCGGGTTATCAATTGGCGGTTTACCGACCTATGAATGCTAGTGGTGATGGCTTTATTAATTAATTACAATAGATGAATTTAACTCAACAATTAACCCTTAATTATGTTCTTTCAATAATTCAACCTAGCATGTCTAGATGTTTTAGGTCCTTAGCCGGTTTCCCTTGTTTAGAGCCGGTCTAATTCTAAAGCTTAGAAAATAGGGGCACATAAATTCCACAGTGTCGTCAATACTAATGGTTTCCTAGGCGTCAATCTAGGTAATGCCACAAATATGAATTTAATAAATTAGGATCTTATGAGACTAGATTATCATTAAAGGAATTGCATAAAGAAAAGGTGTAAAAATTGAAATTAAATTGCAATCAATTGTATTAATCACGAAAGATGATAAGAATTCAATGTTTACAACCAAACATAATCAATTGCGGAATCAAAAACTAACTTAATCGAATTACAAAAGAGAAGAAGAGGAACTTATGCCTTTTTGGTCCGATTAACCGGATTCCGACGGTGTGAAGATGCTTGGGGTGTACCTCTATAGACGAACTCAAGTCGGAACCAAGAACGTCGCAAAAGGGGAAGGTTCAATGTAAAACTTCTACGAATTGATGGTTCAAAACTCAAAGAAACAAATAGTTTAAGCAATTAAACCTAGCTACAAGTTTATGCTTTACACTTTAAAAGTCTGGGAAAAGATCCCTAAAACTTAGAAAATGAACTATTTATATGGCTAGGTTAAAACCACTAAATAGAAACGATGAAAGTAGGGCAACAACAGAATTCCGGAGCTCGGCACGCCGTGCTGGTGGAGGTGGCACGCCGTGCTGTACAGATTTGTGAATGGCACACCGTGCTGGTGGAGGTGGCATGTTGTGCTGTGTAGATTTGGGGTTGGCACGCCGTGCTGGTGGGGGTGGTACGATTTCGTGCCGATCCATTGGATTTCGTCCCTTGGTGCGTTGGAATGGCACGCCATGCCCTCATTGCGGCACGCCGTGCCACCTTGCTTTTCAGCACTTCAAACTCTTCTTTGCCGCCGTCGCTCCAACTTTCGGTCCGGGTCATAATGCCTGTCCAAAAAAAACATAAAGAAACATAACCGCACCAAAGCCACGGACCACAAAAAAGACACATTATCCAAAATTACAAAAACACCCCTAAAAAACACGAAAAATACTAAAAGTTATGAAAATCTAACCAAAACATAAAAATCACAAAATACGTAAAAACCAAACAAGAATTCACACAAAGGACTCTAAAAATTGCAGTTCAAACCACGAAATTGCCTAAAAGATAAGGTCAAAAACTGATCTTATCATGTGACAATGCTCCCACTAGTCCTCTTATACACACAAGGCTCATCTTGATTCTGTATGAAGCCATATTCCTTTATAGCTTCATTGAATCTAAGATTCCAACTTCGGGATGCTTGCTTCAGTCCATAAATGGACCTTTGAAGCTTGCATACCCTTCCCGGATACTCTAGATCGACAAAACCCTTAGGTTGTGTCATGTACACATCCTCGAGTAGCTTTCCATTAAGGAAAGTGGTTTTGACATCCATTTGCCAAACCTAATAGTCGTACCATGCAGCTATGGCTAGCAAGATCCTGATGGATTTAAGCATGGCTACTGGTGAGAAAGTCTCATCATAGTCTATTCCATGGACTTATCTGAAACCTTTCGTAACCAGACACCCCTTGAAGGTATTGTCAGCTTTTAGCTTGTAGCACCACTTGCAACCTATTACCTTAGGACCCAGAGGTGGATCAACCAAGTTCCAAACCTGGTTATCGTACATAGATTGCATCTCTGCCTCTATAGCTTTACGCTAATTTGCAGACTGTGGGCTTGCCATAGCCTCCTAGTAGGTTTTGGGTTCTTCCTCATCCCAGATGAGAAGAGTTTGATCATCGGTGACGAGGAAACCATACCTCTCTGCTTCCCGACGATCCCTACCAGACCTTCTAGGTCCTTGTGTGGCCTGGGTCGGTGCTTCCTCCTGTGGAAGCTCCACCTGGGTCTCCGAGTTATCCTCATTAGGAGCTTGTGGACCTAGAACTTCCTTGAGTTCAACATTACTCCCACAATCTTTCTTGGAAAGGAACTCCTTTTCTAGAAAAACCGCCATTCTTGCCACGAACACCTTGTTCTCGGCGGGGTTGTAGAAGTAATACCCTTTGGTTTATCTAGGGTAGCCCACAAACAGGCTTTATCGGTTTTGGGCTCTAGCTTGCCACTAGTCAATCTCTTGACATGTGCTTTGCATCTCGAAATCCTTAGGAAAGACACATTGGGCTCCCTGCACGTCTATAGCTGATATGGGGTCTTTTCCACTGCCTTAGTCGGAGTATTATTTAACATGAGAGCTGCTGTCTCGAGGGCGTGTCCCCAGAAACTAATTGGAGAGAGGCTTGACTCATCATTGAGCGGACCATGTCCAACAGGGTCCTATTCCTCCGTTTGGACACCCCATTCCATTGTGGTGTTCCGGGAGGAATGAGCTGTGGAACTATTCCATGCTCTCTCAAGTATGAGTCAAACTCTAGGCTCATATACTCACCTCCTTGGTCTGATCGAAGGGTTTTGATATTCCTGCCTGGCTGGTTCTGTACTTCGTTCCTAAATTCCTTGAACCTATCAAGGGTCTCAGATTTATGTTTCATCAGATAGACATAGCCATATCTACTGAAATCATCCGTGAACGTGACGAAATACAGATGTCCACCTCTGGTCATTGTGCTCATGGGTCCACATACATCTGAATGTATTAGGTCCAATAAGCCAGTAGCCCTTTCAGCCTTCTTGCTAAAAGGCACCTTAGTCATTTTGCCTCGTAAACATAACTCACATATGTCAATTGACTACAAGTCAAATGACCCTAGGACTCCAGCCTTGTGAAGCCTAGCTATGCGCTCCTTGTTTATGTGGCCCAAAAGACAATGCCATAGGTAGATAGGATTAAGTTCGTTGGGCTTAACCCTTTTAGTGTTTATGTTATAGACATGATTGGTTTCATTTAAGTCCAGGATATATAGGCCATTATTTAATAGAGCATCTCCATAAAATAATCCCTCTCTAGATATAGAAATTCTACCATTCAAAATATTAAAAAAAAAATCCAGAAATATCCAACATGGAAACTGAAATAATATTCCTGCACATAGCAGGTACAAAATAACATTGTTCCAAAATTAAAACCAATCCACTAGGCATCATAAGGTGATATTCGCCGATCTCTATGGCTGCAACCCTTACTCCATTACCGACCAGCAAGTCCACCTCTCCCGATCCTAGTAACCTTCTGTTCTTAAGTCCCTGCACATTACAACAAATGTGAGAACCACATCCAGTATCCAATACCCAGGATGTTTAAACCGTAAGGTTAATGTTTATGACATAAATACCTGATGAGGATGCACCCTGGGTCCTCGTCTGCTCTCCCATCAGCTTGGGACACAATCTCTTCCAATGGCCTGCCTGTCTGCACCCGAAATAGACATCCTCGCGACTTGCCTTCTGCTTGGCCTTGGGCTGGGCCTTGGCCTTCTTAGCCTTGGCCTTGCCCTTAGCAAGAGGAGGGTTCCCCTTGTTGACCAGTAGCACCGGCATACTCTTCTTGATCGACTGTTTTGAGAACTTTAGCATCCTATGCAGCTCGGTAACAGTACGGTTGATCCCTTGCATGTTGTCGGTCAGGATGAACTGATCGTAAGAATCTGGTAAGGATGCAAGGATTGTGTCCACCGCCAACTCTTGAGAGATGGGCGATCCAAGATGGGCCAATGTATCCAAATAGCCCTTCATCTTCAGCACATGTGCACATACAAATGTCCCAGCCCCCATCTTACAGGAGTGGAATGCCTTATTGGTCAAGTACCTTTCCTGACGAGCTTGCTGCTGAAACATCTCGTTGAGAGTTGTTATCATAGCATAGGATTGATGGTCCATAAACTGTTTTTGTAGTTTAGGGACCATGCAGGCCAACATAAGGCATGTCACATCCCTATTATCCTTGACATGCGTCTCGTATTCCTCCAGCTGGGCAGCCAGTGGATTACATCCTTGAGGCGCAGCCGGCACAGGCCTTTCCAGTACGTACTCTTTGGACTCTTGTCTTAGAACTATTGTTAGGTTCCTAGACAAGTCCAAAAAGTTGGGACCAGAAAGCTTGTCCCTTTCTAGGATTGATCGCAGTGATAATGAGTTGTTGTTTGCCATTTAAGAGTTTCTACACAGAAAAACATTTTAGAGTGTTAATAAAGGACTTTACTTTGTTATTCCCATATTAAATTAATAATGAATCAAGTTATTAATTAAACCAAGTTGTTGGGCTCATGGGCCGAGATCCATATTTCATTAAGATATAGCCAGACGAGGGCCTGGTACAACTATACCCTAATTATTTAGGTAGAAATGCCGTCCAATCCCAACCTAGGGACTCTCGGTTTGATGGGCTTGTTGGCACTTACCCATTTGTGCTTAGGGCCAGGAGAATCATACTACCCATGCTAAGTCAAAACCTCCATTCTAGTGTTAGAGTATCCCATACCCTAACCCAATACAAAATGACGATACTCCAGTGTATCCTGCGAGGGCAAGGTCTACACCTGGCCTATCCCCACTTCGAGATAGTTTTGAATGAGGGAAGCACTTTTAAGCGACTTAGTAATTTCATTTGGTTATTAGATTCAATTTAAATGCTGTTGGATCACACATTCACACATGCAAATAAATATATAGCATAATTAAATCCAATATCAGGTGGGCCTCCATCTTCTTCCTTCTGGGCTTGCACCTCCACTTGGGCTCACCACTCCATGGGCTTCTTCTTTTACAAATTTTATAATAAGTAAATAAAATAAAATTACATTAAAGAGAAAAATGGCACGCAGGCCGTATTTACCCAATAAAACAAAATACAACCCATCTCGAATAAGGCCCAATAACATCCAATCATACAAAGTATTTAATCACCATATGCATCCAATACATATAATTCATAAGCATGTTATAATGCATGATTTAAGCCCATTTCAATTATGTCCAAGCCATTATTATGAAATCACCAATTTTGGTCTACCATGGTTCTAACCCTTGATGGGCTTTGGGCCTCCAGCCCAGGCAGTCCAACTGCTCCCACTGGAATTGGGAAACCATGGGTCCAATTCAGCCATTCAAGTAATTTTGCCAAAATTACCAAACCAATTTCAATTAACAATATTAATTTCCAAAATTAATATCACATGAATAAAATTAAATTTCATTCAAGAAACCATACGCATTTAAACTATAGAAATTTGAACACATGAATTTTAAAACCAATCAAAATTTCAAAACTGGGCCCCGGGCCCAAAAACCCGCCAAATCCAAAAACACTGGGCCCAGCCCACTGCGGCTGGGGCAACTTAGTTGCCTAGCAGTAGTCAAAAACCCGCCAAATCCAAAAACACTGGGCCCAGCCCACTGCGGCTGGGGCAACTTAGTTGCCTAGCAGTAGTCGCCGCTGCTAGAGGCAGCGGCGGCATTGTTGCAGCCCGCTGCACCGGCAGCGGCTGCCGCCGCTGTTCCCGCCATATGCGGCGGCCACGCTGGGAACAGCTAGATTTTTTTTTTAACAGAAAATAAATAAAAAGAATCATGGCATCCACATCAAGAAATTGACCAAGAATGTCAAACATACAATTAAATTAAACAAACATAAACCCATATGCATATTCAATTTCAATTGTACAAAATCAAATGGGAAAAATCTTAAACCCAAACCAAGAACCCCAATAAAAAAATCTCCAATTTTAAAATAAGGGATTCAATCAATTTTAACAATTTCCATGGATCAAAAGCCCGCTCTGGTACCACTGTTGGGATTTTGTCACTGGAAATCACCCGATTAAAGCGGAAGAACATGATGATTTCCTCAAATCCGTGCCCAGGAGCAACTAAGATGGAAATTGGAAAAACAAAAATTTAATTATAAGAGATAAATCTCTTACCAGGAATATCTCTACAAGAGATGGATGCAGACTATAGGAATCAAACTAGAATCCCTCCTCATTCACGTACATGAACGCCTTACTAACACCACCCATGCTAGTGTCGGAAAACACGAACAATGGAGTAGAGGGTGGGGGCAAAATTTCAGCTAGTCTGTTCTCTCTACCTTGGCCGAAAATCCTAGGGTTATTCTAACCCTAGGTGGCTAAAATTCTCAAGGAGAATTTTGGCCCAATTTGCTCCTCCTTTCTGTAGGCTTCCATCTTTTATTTCAGGCCCAAATCTATTTTATTTAATTTGGTTTAAATTAATTTCAAGCCCAACTTTAATTTACTCATGTATTTAATATATTACACCAAGTAACATATTCTTTACATTTAAATTAAAATTGGTTTGACTAATTAATTTAATCCATTAAATTAAAATTAGATCTTCACAAAATAAATTCATATGTAAACCTATACATATGAATATTTCCACCCAGGAAATAATCTCATAATTAATCCAATTAAATATGAGAAAGCCAATCAAATATTAATTTTATTATTATAATCAATCGAATTGATCTTTATAATATAATTAATATATTCCTCTCTCTCCAGAGTATATACTCCAAGTATACATGTGATTCCTTAAGTCAGTGTTCAGTCGCTTAATGTGTACGATCTCGTGTGCCCATCTTTATGTTGGCAGTGGGCCTGTGGCCCACAGACTACAGTTAGGCTCTAGCAAGCCACTGCAGCCCCCAATTAAGATGGACATGGCAGTCTAACTATTATCATAGCTCTGTAGTTTGAACTTGTATATCCCATGTCATCGATATCGGTGTCCAACACAGAGGCATGGATTGATCACCCTCTTTTGTGTTCGGACATTAACTTGATCCCGAATGTACTAAAGCTCACAAACAAGTTCTAACTTGTTTGGGTGTGGCCACGCTCTTATCAGTCACACTCATCAAGAGGCCGGTGATATCTTCACATTGCATTACTGAGTGACAAATCCCTTCTGCATATCCATGGCATTGCCATGCTAAGTGACATACCTGAAAGTACCTATACTTGGCACCCTATTACAGGCCCTTTACGCGTACCCCTAAGTATGCAACCTCACATGCAATACCATCATATGGTCAGGTCAAAGGATCCATACAAGTACTACACGAGAATCACTTGTGATACTATACCATGTGGATTTCTCATTTAGTGGATCTATCCAGTACCATGCCCTTTTTACATGTACCTATTATCTTGGTTGACATCCCATGTCCAATGACTGGTCAGACACCGCCATACAACCAGGTTAATGATAGTCTCTAGTTCCATTCATTCCCATGACTGGAACAGACTACGGATGTCTTTATGGTCATATCGTTTACCATATCTATGGTCTCACTGCCAAGTGCATGACACTCGACATCATGGATATGGATATGTGCATTGGATACTTCATTTAATATATTGCAAAAGATATATAATAAATGAATTAATACCTTTATTAATAACACAAAATGAGTATAATACATAAATCCAATAAATGTATAATACAAAAACAAGGTCCAATGCCTCGGGACTAGGGCATATCCAACACCACATACATCTGAATGTATTAGGTCCAATATGCCAGTAGCCCTTTCAGCCTTCTTGCTAAAAGGAGCTTTAGTCATTTTGCCTCGTAAACAAGACTCGTATATATCAAGTGACTCCAAGTCAAATGACCCTAGGATTCCCGCTTTGTCAAGCCTAGCTATGCACTTCTCGTTTATGTGGCCTAAACGACAATGCCAAAGGTAAACAGGATTAACTTCATTAGGCTTAACCCTTTTAGTGTTTATGTTATAGACATAATTGGTTTCATTCAAATCCAGGATATATAGGCCATTATTTAATAGAGCTTCTCCATAAAATAATCCCTCTCTAGATAAACCAATTCTACCATTAGAAATAGTAAAATTAAATCCAAAAATATCCAATACTGAAACAGAAATAATCTTCCTGCACATGGCAGGTACAAAATAACAATGTTCCAACATTAAAACCAATCCACTGGGCATCATAAGGTGATATTCTCCAATCTCTATGGCAGCAACCCTTGCACCATTTCCGATCTGTAAGTCCACCTCCCCCGATCCCAGTGCCGTCCTATTCTTAAGTCCCTGCACATTGCAACAAATGTGTGAAGCACATCCAATATCCAATACCCAGGATGTTGAAATAGTGAGGTTAATGTCTATGACATAAATACCTGATGAAGACGCACCCTGGGTCTTCCTCTGCTCTCCCAACAGTTTGGGACACGATCTCTTCCAATACCCTGCCTACTTGCACCCAAAGCAGACATCCTCGGGACTGCCTTAGGCTGGGCCTTAGGCTTCTTGGCTTTCGCTTTATTAGCCATGGCCTTAGCCTTTTCCTTGGCTTTGCCCTTTGCAAGGGGAGGGTTCCCCTTTTTCACCAGCAGTACCAGCGGAGTCTTCTTGATCGATTGTTCAGTGAGCTTAAGCATCCCATGTAGCTCAGTAACAATACGATTCTTCCCTTGCATGTTATAGTTCAAGATGAACTGATTGTAAGAATCCGGTAAAGAAGTAAGGATTGTGTCCACTGCCAGCTCCTGTGAGATGGGCAATCCGAGATGGGCTAAAGTATCCATATAGCCCTTCATCTTGAGCACACATGCGCTCATAGATGTCCCAGCCCCTATCTTACAGGAATGGAATGCCTTATTGGTCAGGTACCTTTCCTGAAGAGCTTGCTCTTGAAACATCTCATTTAGAGTTGTTATCATAGCATAGGCCTGATGGTCCATAAACTGCTTTTGCAGCTCGGGGAACATACACGCCAACATAAGGCATGTCACATCCCTGTTATCCTTTACATGCACCTCGTATTCCTCCAGCTGGGCAGTTGGTGGATTATGTCCCTGAGGCGCAGCCGGCACAGACCTTTCTAGCACATACTCCTTTGACTCCTATCTTAGAACTATTCTTAAGTTCCTAAACCAGTCCAAGAAATTAGGACCAAAAAGCTTGTCCCTCTTTAGGATAGATCGCAGTGAAAGTGAATTGTTGTTTGCCATTAAAAATTCTACACAGAAAAATTTTAAGAGTGTTAATAAAGGACTTTATCTTGTTTTCCATATATAATTAATAGTGAATCAGGTTATTAATTAATCTCAGTTGTTGGGCTCATGGGCTGAGATCCATATTTCATTAAGATATAGCCAGACGAGGGCCTAGAAAAACTATACCCTAATTATTTAGGTAGGAACGCTATCAAATCCGAGCCTAGGGACTCTCAGTTTGATGGGCTTGTCGGCACTTACCCATCTATACTTAGGGCCAGGAGAATCCTACTACCCACGCTAAGTCAAAACCTCCATCCAAGTGTCAGAGCAACCAATACTCCAACCCAATGCAAAATGACGATACTCTAGTGCATCCAGCGAGGGCATGGTCTACAACTGGCCTATCCCCACTTCGAGTCGATTTTGAATGAAGGAAGCACTTTTAAGCGACTTATTAATTTCCATTTGGTTATTAGATTCATTTAATAACGGCTTACATACATAGGTGGGTGAGAATGGGTTTGGATCATACATACATACATGCAAATAAATATAAAGCATAAGTAAATAAGTAAAATGGACTGCTATGGGCCTATATTACATCCTAATATAATTCTAGTAAACCTGTAATAGAAAATACATCAAGTGGGCCTCCTTTTCCTTCCTTCTAGGCTCGCCTCTCTACTGGGCTCACCTCTCCACTGGGCTTCTCCTTTACAAATTTTATAATAAATATATAAAATAAAATTACATTAAAAAGAAAAACGGCGCGCAGGCTGTATTTACTCAAAAAGAAAAATTACAACCCATCTTGAATAAGGCCCAATAGCATCCAAATATACAAACATTTAATCATGCAAAATGCGTCCAATACATCAATTTTTAAGCATGTTATAATGCATGAATTTGAGCCCATTTCAATAATGTCCAATGAAATTGCCAATTTTGGCCCATCATGGTTCTAGCCCTTAACGGGTTTGGGCCTCCAGCCCAAGCAAATAACTGCTCCCATTGGAATTGGGAAACCATGAGTCCGTATCAGCCATTCGGGCAATTGTGCCAAAATAACCCAAACAAATTTCAATTAACCATATTAATTTCCAAAATTAATATCCCATGAATAAAATTAAAATTTCATCCAAGAAACCATGAGCATTTAAACTACAAAAATTTAAACACACAAAATTTTAAAACCCATTAAAATTTCAAAAATGGGCCCGGCCCGCTGCAATTAGGGATAGCAGCGACGCTGCTGCCCAGCAGTATGCAGCGGCTGCTGCCTATGGCTCCCAGGGCCCCAGGCAGCGGTTGCTGCCGTTGCTTCCACCGTGTACGGCAGCTGCTGGTGGCGATTCCGCCACCGACAGTCTGGTATACGTGGAAGGAGCCTGTGATTTTCGCTAGAAAATTAATAAAACACAGCCATGAAATTAAATTACCAAGAAATAATCTCCAACAACAGAAAATTAAAATCAACATAAACCCATATGCAAATTAATTTTCAATTGTAAAAATACAAGGGGAAAAATCACAAACCCCAATCTAAGAATTCCAAATCAAATCATCAATTTCAAAACCAAGGGATACAAACCAATTTAATAATTTCCAAGGATAAAAAGCTTGTTCTAATACCATTGTTGGGATTTTTCACCGGAAATCACCCGATTAAATGCGGAAGAACACGGTGATTTCCTGAAATCCTTGCCCAGGAGCAATTGAAGTGGAAATTTAAAAAACATTAAATTGAAATCGAAGAGATTAGATTCTCACCAAGAATTCCTCTTCTAGAGATGGCTGTAGAAACCAAAATTCATTCCCTCCGTGTTCACGTACACGAACGGCTATCGAACACGGCTTGTGCTAGCGAGAGATCGAATGAAACAGAGGAGGGGGCTGCACCAAATTTTCGGCTGCCTTTTCTCACTTGCTTTGGCCATATTTCACCCTAGGTTTTAACCTAGGTGGCCAAAATTCCTTTTGGGAATTTTATGCCCAAATTCCTTTAATTTCATGCGGGCCTTTCTCCTCTTTAAGCCCATGTCCAATTTAATTCTTCCGGTCCGATTTAATTTCAAATATCTATTTAACATGTATGCCATCATATTATACCATATAATATATTACATACATTTAAATTGAAATTAATTTGACCAATTAATTTAACCGAGGAATTAAATTAGATTTTCATGAAATCAAATACATGTAAACCTATACTTGTAAAATATTTCCACCTAGGAAATAATATCATAAATTAATTCATTGAAATAATTATGAGAAGGCCAATACAAATATTAATTTATTACTTTGATCAATCCAATTGATCTTTATAATATAATTAATATGATCCTCTCTCTCCGGTGTGTATACTCCAAGTACACAGGTGATCCCTTAAGTTCGAGTTCAGACGTTCAATGTGTACAATCCTGTGGGCCCATCTTTATGTTGGCAGTGGGCCTTTGGCCTACAGACTGTAGGAGGGCTCTAGCAAGCCACTACAGCCCCCAATTAAGATGGAGATAGCATTCCAACTGCAATCATAACCCTGTAGTTTAAACTTGTACATCCTATGTCATTGATATTGGTGCCCAACATAAAGGCATGGATTGATCACCCTCTTTTGTGTCTAGACATTTACACCAAAGTATGCCACTTCATATGCAGCACCATCATATGGTCAGGTTAAAGGATTCATACAAGTACTACACGAGAATCACTTGTGATACTTTACCATGTGGATTTCTCGTTTAGTGGATCTATCCAGTACCATGCCCTTTTTGCATGTACCCATTAACTTGGTTGGCATCCCATATCCAATGGCTGATAAGACACTACCATACAACTAAGTTAATGATAGTCTCTAGTTCCATTCATTCCCATTACGGATCTCTTTATGGTCATATCGCTTTCCCTATCCATGGTCTTACTGCCAAGTGCATGACGCTTGTCAACATGGATATCGATATGTCTATTGGATACTCTATTTAAAATATTGCATAAGACATATAATAAACAGATTAATGCCTTTATTTAATGTCACAAAATATGTATAATACACAAATTCAATAAATGTATAATACAAATACAAGGTCCAATACCTCAGGACTAGGGCACATCCAACATCTCTAACCCTCCCAGAAGCGTCCCCTTACTCAGATTGATGATCCACCTCCCTTACTAGAGCCTGTCTACCTAAATTCCCATAGTTTACATTTAGTTCTGGTTACTTATTACCAACCCTATGATCTACCACGAGCTCTACATGCCTATTAGTGATAATGCTGCCCACTACAGCCTGTATGCGAATACTAGCTCTGAACCTAATAGGTCCCTAATAGTTATTGCCACAGAAGGAGTGATCATGGTGGCATTCTGCTGGTTGGTTTTCTGCTGATCTCCCATCTCTGTTAAATTCTCCTCTAGCATACACAAGCTGTCAATCCCCAAAGTCTGAATCTGTTCCTCTGGCTTTGAATTTGATCCTGACTCTTGTGAGCATGGGTTTTTTCCCAACCTCTATGATGAAAACCCTTTGTTACCTATTAAGACAGATGAACATGAGTTGGATTTGAAAATGAGTGGAATGTTGCTTGCAGTGTCTTAAACGCTCCAAAAACCTAACAGTCCTCGATCCAAAACCCCGAAAAAGGTCCTTCGAGTGAGTTTAGATGTGAGCGTAGGATTTAGGAAAGGTCTTATTGGCTCTAGTTAGATTCGTACGACTGTAATTTCAAAACTACAACTGTGCGGCTATAACACCAGAGTCGCACGGCTATAACATTACATCCCCACGGCTCTAACGAGCGATCAGGTTACTTCCTAAATAACCAGCATTAGTCTTTCACAAAAAGGTGGATTCCTAAATTAGAGGAATTCAACTGGGATTCTCTAGGTTTTTAGGGGGATGAGAATACAAAACATAAGAGAGACAAAACATAGAAAACGTAACACAACACATAAGATAGAATAGGCGAATTCATTCAAAAAGAGAGAAAAAGAGAAAAAAAAAAGAGAGAAAACCAAGAGGAAAAGACAGAAACATTGAGAATATAGACTAGAAACACATAGGGTGAGAGTTCCCAGTCATACTATCACTCATTTTGGTTATTCTTGGGTTTTTTTCGGATTGATTTAAGGCTTGTGTTCAAGGATTTTGGGAAATTCTAAGCATATTCTGGCATCCAAATCCACTTCCGGTCATCAAACACACTGGAACATCAAAAAGGTAAACTCTGAGAGGCCTTAAACTCATAACTACTTACTTTTTGTTGTGTGTTTTCTGTGTTTTGTAAAATTCTAGAAATTGTTTGTTTGATTACACCCGTGTGTGAGCACGAGTTTCTTCCCGACCTCAGTGATGAAAGCCATTATTACCTTTTTCACGGATAAACATGAAGCAGATTCAGAATGACCGGGATGACGTCAGAAATGTCTCAAGTGACCCAAATGTGTGTGACAAGTCTTAGTACGGAACCCCGAAGGAATTCGAGTGAGTATTTAAGAGAACCAAAGAAAAAAACAAAAAATAAGCAAAATAGGCTCATCTGGTCCCTATAGCTGTGCCCCTGTAGTGCCCTACAGCTGAACGGTTGTACTACAGTGGCACGGATGTACTACAGCCGTACGGCTGTAGTCCATTACAGCCACGCGGCTGTAATCATCATATTTCCTTTTTTGTTCAAAATCAATCTTTAATTCGGATTTTATAACCTAAATAGGAGATATAAAAGCATAATAACCGGCATTAGGGTTAGAGGAAAAAAAAAGGCAGAAAACAAAAGAAAAACACATTTTTCTTGGAGATTTTTAGGGTTCTTAAGAGAAGAATTGGAAAAAATAAAAAGTTTTAATCTTGAACAACTAAAAATCCTAACAAACCTATAAAAACAATAACGATTCAGGGAGAACTAGTTTTCTAGGGGTGTTTCTAGACTGTAATCATGTATTCAATTTCATCCGGGGTTCTGCTCGGGCTTCAGAGATCACACAAGCTTTTGGGTTGTTCATGATTGCAAGGCATTTCCCGGCATCCGAATCCATCCATGGTGGTCCAAAACACTGGAACACAGACAAGGTATATTCTGAGAGGCCTTAAAAATCCTTTTTAATTCATTTTGGGTGCTATTTATTAGTGTTTTTAAGTTTTTTGCGATTTTGGGAGCGATTCCGGTTACAGCCGCCCTACCTGATGATTACAGCTGCACGGCTGTAACCTACAGCCGCGTGGCTGTAAGCTATAGGGGCACGGCTGTAATGCCCTAAGTGGTGTCGCTGTAATGCCCTACAAGGGCGTGCCTGTAATCTACAGGGGCACAGCTATAATCTCCTGATTACAGCCGCGCGGCTGTGATCTTCAGGGGCAGAAGCTCCGGATACCCCAAATCGACCGATAACGCTTCTGTTTTCCAATTAAATATGTTTTTCATGTTTATTATCGGTCCAATTACATCCATGTATGCTTAGATTCCCGGTTTTCTTATTTTAATTGATCGATGTGATTTCAAGTTTGGCGATTTCAAGTTTTTAGGATTTCCGGACTTGTTTCGATCCGTTTCAGATCCGTTTTGTTGAATTTAGTGTGTTTCCAGAAATCCTAGATCACCCAAAATCGCTAAACTTGTAAAACGATTTTAAAAAACAAGAAAAAAAGGCCGGATTGAGTTCTGGAGCACTAAGTCGTACGGCTGTAGGCCTTACAGCCACCCCAGCCACTATAGTGGCGCAACTGTAATGCCCTACAGCGCTTGGCTGTAGTTCAAGAGGCAGAATTATAGTGCATGGTCATAGTGCATGTATTATCTTGTTCATATGTCATTCATGTGTACATAACATTACGCATGAATGACATTACTAGCTTCTTTCCTAAAAAAAAGAAGTGGTATCTCTATAGGTCATTCAACCAGTGAGAGACAGATTTACATGATTGATCAACTTGTTGTTCGAGGTTCTTGCTATTAAGACTTAACGGATCTTGACCCTAATGGTGTCTAAGTTTGCAGCCTCAGTTCCCTATCAAAGTCATAACCAACCCATTCTTTAAATGGGCCACGCTTCTTTGATATATGAGAATCCCGAAACCTTCTATTGTGATTCCCTCAAAAAAAAAAAAAAAAAAAAAAAAAAACCAATTTCTTCTCACACCCAAATTACCATGCTACATCACCCATATCATTCCATTACTCCATTCCCTTCATAAGCTGGAACCTAGAACAACGTCATCTACATTGTCTCACCCACTTTTCTCATTTCTCCATAAAAGGCATGGCCAGAGACAATTGCAGTTGTCCAATATGACGCCATTGGGGTCCAAGGCAGGACGCAGAGAATGCAAATGATGCAAGGACAATTTGATATCGAGGCACCACAAATCAAAGGATCATCGTACAGACTCCATACACCAGGGTCAGAAAATGAAGGAGTGAGTATCACTTAAATTCCAGAAACTACTCAAGAAATAGAGATCCATGTATACCAAGTTGGTAGGGTAACAAATGAAATACCTTCCAAAGTAAACTCGGAATTGCATCAAAGGGAGGGTTGGAAACTTCAAATCCAAAGAAAAAATCTCATAAAGAGGAAAAGCCTAGGATGAAATATATCGAAATAACATCCACCAGTCCAAGCTGATACCTAAAAAAATCTCCAATGTAGAAAACTGAAAGGACATGTTGGCAACATGAAGGGGCATTGATCAAAACTAGAGCCATAGTTTGGATTTTCCTAATGCATCCACATTCATTATGTCATGGATGTTTCATATTCTGTTTCGATATTCAATATGCATACGTCATGTCATTACATATAAATGTCCACATACGGGTTACAACACGCAGCGAACCATATCTAACGAAGTACTTTACATCCAAATACAAGTTCCTAATACTAAGGACAAGTAAAGGGTGAACCACTGGATATCATCAAAGGGTGATGCTATCACAACCTTCGATGAACACGTCAAGGCACACCTTCCAATCCCAAGACAAGTGAACACGAAGATATCAATTTGGCTGGAACACTTGTGTAGAATTTTCAGGCTGTCAAAAAGAAAAAAAACCAGAAGCAAGTTATCACAAAGAGAAAATTTCCGACATGGAAAACCGAAGGGACGTATTGGTAACAAGAAGAGGGTGATGTTCAGAGTCAAAGTCACTTTTAATTTCCCTATTGTGCTTATTCTGATGTCATCATAATGATATTATGCACGTTTGATTTTCTGCTTAGATGTTCATATTGCACACATCGTGCCATTGCATGTAAACATCCATTAGTAGGTTATTGCATCCAGGCGTACGATAAAGAGAATGGAATTCATGTTACAAATAACAATGTTCAGAGGTTGAGGAACACTCAAAAGACTCAATTTCTTCAATAACCAAATCTATATGATAACCCGTCGATCGGAAAGGGATTGAAACAATCATATTGAGAGAGCATGGAGTAGAAACATACCTGAAGTAGGAAGGGGCACCCGTTAGTCTCAATGGGGCAACTAGAGTGAATAGAATCCAAGTAAATCAGGATCTCAGTTAAGATAACCCCCATGGGTGAAGTGCCGTAGACCATCTGGGCCACTATTGAGGCAAATCGGAAGCCACAAGTCCCGTCTCTGGATTCGCATAGACACCAAGACCAACAGCAGAAACATCATGTCACATACATGCATACACTCGAAGCATACATACACACATGCATACTGTAATACCCCGAATATTTTAATAATATTTTTCATCATTATTTTTATTAAATAAATTATTCTCATTATTTTAATTTTATGGCATTTAATATTTTTAGGCTTAATTAATTAATTTAATTTAATACCTTAAGCTTATTATATTTAAATGCATCTTTAAACATGATTAAATTTTGTGAATATTTTGGGGTTAGGAAAATTATATATTTTAGGACTAATATATTTAGACATTTCGGCCAACTTGTATTTATCATAATCCCTCTCTGTTTAATCCCTCCTTAACCTAATTCACACTCATTCTACAACATAAAGTCCTAGCTACACTAAAGCTCATCTCCCCCTCTCCCTTGTGTGTGCAATTCGGCCAAGCATCCCACCTTCCCCTCTCTCAAATTTTCGACCTCCTACCTCTACCACACCCCTTCATTGATTGTTCTCATTGCATACTTGAGGTTTAGAAGCTCAATTCAAGGTATTCCCCTCCCTTTTCCTTGTTAAAAGTTTCGACCATGACAAAGAATTTAGGGTTTAAACTTTTTGTTCAACAATTGTTAGGAAGTTGGTTTTGGGTTTGATTTGCTCCTTGGATTTGGCCATCAACACCTTTAATTCTTCCCTTGGATCATCAATTTGAGCAATAGGACTTAGCAATCAAAGGTAACTACTCTATCCATACTCCTACACTTAGGGTTGAATGGTAGAAATTAGGGCTTTTATGTTTTTTTTTTATGTTGGAATTGATTAAATTAATTGTAATAACTTGATTGGTATTGCTAGAATTTGAATTGGCATGATTTGTTTACTGATTTTGGTCAATTGGGTTGATAGAATTCGAATTATAGGACTGGTATGATGATTTAAAAACTTGCACATAAGGTGTTTGATAGAATACCCTTGCTGGACAGCCTGCACAACATTTTTCTAAATTCGTTTTAAATAGGTTCTGGTTCTCAGAAACTTCTGAAATTTTTATATGTTTTAGATAACATGTTAAACTAAAAATTCGTAGAAGAAACCATGTCAAAATTCATTGGTTTTCATGTCCTAAAAATTCACCAAAAGCTGTTGCTTGAAACTGCCCCTGATTGTTTTCAGCACTGACCTATAATGTTTGAAAATTCATATCTTTTTGTGTACTTCGAATTTTTACATGAAACCACTTGAAAAATTTTTCTAAGATTATGAATTACAAAAGTGCTTTATATTTTCTCTTCTAATTATGATGGTAAACTGGGGTTATACTGATTTTAAGATAGTGTAAAATTTGGTGCTCTGTTTCCAGGAATCTGTGATCAGTAATCTTTGGACGCTTTTAACTTTTGCTCTGGTTAATGAATTCATGAAATTCCAGTTGGTATTTGAAGATTATAATGCTATGTTGCTCCCTGAATTATTTCATGATTTTTGGACAAGTGCAACTATTTTATTCTGAATTTTGTTTTCCTGACCTGCTGCCTGCCCTGTTTTCGGGACAGCCTCACTGTTTGGCCTATATTTTTTTTTGTACACTTATCCGAATGACACGAAACGAATTGCATTTTGTGTATATTAAATTGAACTTGGTTCCTTAAAATTTTGAGAATCTTTGGAAGAGTTTTCATATGGTTTATACTGTTTTGAAATTCAGGCAGTGGATCTGCCATATTTGGTGTTTTGGATTAAGGATGTTTTTATACCACACTTGGTGGATTTTTGATGAATTGAATTGGTTTATGTGGACACTTGGTCCTTTGGTTTTATATTGAGGAAGAATAGCCTATAATGGCATGTTTTGGACAATTGGTCCTTGGATTTGATGTTGATTTTGGGTTAAGCCTAAAGTGGCACCCTAATGTTGATTTGATGAGATTGGTTTGAAAATTGGTTTTTGATACACGATTGCATATGGGAGTTGCCGGACTGAGGTTTTTCTGGCATATGGACAGTGTTTCCCTTGTGATATTTTTGACCTCTTCATGGTGCACTTGGCCCATGATGGACTCACTTGACTGCGGTTTTTCTTGTGAGTGGTCCGACCTCTTCATTGGTATTTGTCCAATGATGGACTCTTTCGACTGCGGTTTTTCGATTGAGTGGTCATAGACCTCTTCATTGGTATTTGTCCAATGATGGACCTGCTTGACTGCGGTTTTTCGAGTAGGCGGTCTAGTCGTTCTCATTAGGCGAGTGGACTGCGGTTTTTCCATCGTAAATGGGAGAGTTGGCCAGCTTAGACTTTTTGATTGATTGTGGGATTAGGGGACTGCGTTTTTTTTTCCCGAGCGTCCGACCTATTTGCTATTCGTTGGCGATTTTGGATTGAGAAATTGACTGATGAGTTTTATATCCGAGACTGATTTTTTTTCATGAGATTTTTATACCAATGTTGGTTTGATTTCGTATCATGTTTCTTAATTTAATTAGTTTAAACTCTTTTTCTTCGCTTTACTTTATTCTTGTTTTATTATTTAAACTGTTTTACTCGCTCAGCTTTATTTCAATTTGTTTTTGCCTTATTTTCAAGCTATTCGGTTTTAGGTGTTCGAATATGGACACTGTAGTTACTCGTCACTAAGTGGCGACCATTTTTTTTCAGATTTTGTAGGTACCGATGCCGATGCTTGACGTGTGATTGTTGTGTCGTGATGGGACTTGGGCGAGTGGACGGATTCTTTTTAGGCATTAGCTACTATAGTTGGGCATATTACTAGACTTTATTTCATTTATTCATTTATTGCTTAACAATGGTTTGTAAGGATATTTATTTATTTATTTATTCATTACTTAGCATTTTTAAGGCTAAATTTATATAGTTAGATAGTTGGTTTGCTCGATGATTACCGATCTCGTGCATTGAATTCCGCCTTTGCACGCTTACCGAGGTCGGGGTTGTCACAGTTGGTATCAGAGCCAAATTTGGTTCCAAAGCTTACAAAGCGTAAGTCACTTGGAACTGAACTAGGAAAATAGGATAGAGACTTAAAACTTTAGCGAGAGTGCTGGGTAGGTGGAAACGGGACGTTACCTGCTTTGTGTACTAATTGCTTATCTGTTCTTACATGTGTGCTTATGTTTGTGCTTTACTTGAATCATTAATTTCAGTATGCCTCCGAGAAGAGCCCCGCGACAGAACCCTGACCGACTCCAGACTTTGGAGGAGGTTGTCATAGCTCTTGCGAATCGTCAGGAGAATCCCCTTCCTCCGCCGCCGCCGCCTCCACCTGCGGTTCCGGCTAATAACCAAACTGTTTTCGATCGCTTCGATAGACACCGACCCCCGATTTATGATGGGAAGCCTGACCCCGTGGTCTTAGAGGAGTGGGTACGAGTGATGAAGAAGCTGTTCGCAGCGACTGGCTGCCCTGCTGAAGAGAAGGTAGCCATTGCCACTTACTATCTCCGAAAGGAAGCTGACAATTGGTGGGGATTGGTGCAAGATGAATGTTTGGCCGATGCTGCCTTCGGCTGGGATCAGTTTGTAGAGAAATTGAAGGATCGCTTCTATCCAAAGGAGCTGAGATGGCAGAAGAGGACTGAATTCCTCCGTTTGACTCAAGGTACTATGACGGTGCAGCAGTACACCGATAAATTTTCTGAATTGGCCCGTTTTGTTCCTACTTTGCTGCCCGATGAGATGGAGAAGGTACAAATGTATGTTAAGGGACTGGACCCCCGCATCAGTAATTTGGTCCTAGTCTCCGGAGCTTCTACCTTTCAAAGAGCGTATGAGGTTCCTCTTAGTGTATCTGCGAAAGTCCAAGAGGAAGACGCCGCTCGACGTGCTAATCTTGTGAAGAGGACTCAACAGTCTGGTTTTGCTCTTCCGGCTGTCAAGAAGCCGAGGTTTGCGCCTGCAAAAAGAGTCGTTAATGCTTCGGGTACTGATTCTAGGAAGTGCTTTAAATGCCAGAAAGACTACCACCCTGGCAAGAATTGTGACGGATCGGTGGTGAAGTGCTTTTTCTGTAATGGTGAGGGACACCGCTCATTCGCTTGTCCCAAGAACCCTAATGCTACTCAAGTGAGACCCCCTGCTAGACAAGGAGCTCCTGTGTGGAACCGTGTTTACAACATGGAAGAGACTGAGTATGAGGCTGAGGATGATGTCGACGCTAACGTGGTGACAGGTACTATACTTGTGAATTCTTTACCTGCTTTTGTACTTTTCGATACTGGTGCTTCTCTATCTTGTGTCTCTACTGCCTTTGTTAAGAAGGCTAAACTGCAATCTTCTGTGCCTATTAAATCCTTGGTTACCCTCCCGAATGGAGAGAACCTTTCTTGTCGACGTGCCTTTCGAGATGTTCCGATTGTGATAGAGGGAATTGTTTTGACTGCAACTTTGAAGGAACTTCCCTTAGAAGAGTTTGATGTTATCTTGGGCATGGATTGGCTGAAAAAGCACCGTGCTATCTTTTACTGTAGAGATGAGAAGGTGGTATTGAGGGATTCCAAAGGGAAGAGAGTCTCTTACTCGAATGTAAAGTTGAAACCCTCTGTTAAGGTTGTTGCTGCTTTGAGAATGAAGAAGCTTTTTAAGAAGGGGAATGAAGTATTCTTGTGTAGTATCACAGACACCGCTGAAGGGAAAAAGCTTGAGGATATCCCTGTTGTTTGTGATTATCCTGATGTGTTCCCTGATGAGTTACCGGGTATTCCACCTGAAAGGGATGTGGAATTTTCTATTGACCTTGTTCCGGGCACTGCACCAATTTCTAAGGCCCCGTACCGCATGGCTCCATCCGAAATGTTGGAGCTGAAATCTCAACTCCAAGAATTGATTGATAAGGGCTTTATAAGGCCTAGTGCTTCACCGTGGGGTGCTCCTGTGTTATTTGTGAAGAAGAAGGATGGTAGTATGAGACTGTGCATCGACTACCGAGAGTTGAATAAGGCTACGATCAAGAATAAATATCCTTTGCCTCGGATTGAAGATTTGTTTGATCAGCTGAAGGGTGCTGGAGTGTTCTCTAAGATCGACCTTCGATCCGGTTACCATCAAATACCGGTGAAAAAGGAAGATATTCCGAAGACTGCTTTCCGGACTCGATATGGGCACTATGAGTTCGAGGTCATGCCTTTTGGCTTGACTAATGCCCCCGCTGTGTTCATGGATCAGATGAACAGAACCTTTCATGAGTTGCTAGATGTCTGCGTGGTTGTCTTCATTGACGACATCCTAGTTTACTCGAGGGACGAAGAGGAGCATGTTGTGCACCTTAAAAGGGTGTTGGATATTCTGAGGAAGCAAAAGTGGTACGCTAAGTTGTCAAAGTGTGATTTCTGGTTGAAAGAAGTCGTCTTTTTGGGGCATGTAATCAGTAAGGATGGTGTGAAGGTGGACCCCTCGAAGATTAAGGCAATTGTGGAATGGTCTAGCCCGACCAATGTGACGGAGGTTCGAAGTTTTCTGGGTTTGGCCGGCTACTACCGTCGATTTGTGCATAATTTCTCCCTTACTGCTCAGCTGTTGACTAAGCTATTAAAGAAGAATAGTAAGTTCCGTTGGATCGAGGAATGTGAGAAGGCGTTCCAGTTGTTGAGAGAGAAGTTGACTACTGCTCCGGTCCTTACCTTGCCGACAGAAGGGATTGAGTTCGAGGTGTATAGCGATGCATCTAAGAATGGTCTGGGTTGCGTGTTGATGCAAGATGGGAAGGTAATTGCTTATGCTTCTCGACAGTTGAGGGTACATGAGAAGAACTACCCGACACATGATCTTGAGCTAGCGGCTGTTGTTTTTGCATTGAAGATCTGGCGACATTATCTGTATGGGGTTCCATGTAAGATCTACACGGATCACAAGAGCCTCAAGTACATTTTCACTCAGAAAGAGCTTAATATGCGCCAGAGGAGATGGCTTGAGTTGATTAAAGACTATGACCTGACTTTGGAGTACAAGGAAGGAAAAGCGAATAAAGTTGCCGATGCCCTCAGTAGGAAGAGTGCTCACACATCGAACTACTTAAGGGTTTTGGCGGATGATTTGTGCAATGAGTTTCGACGATTGGAGATTGAATTTGTGCCCGAGGGTTGTGCTCAAGCTCAGTTGAGTGCCATGAGCATTGAGCCCACTTTGTTTGCCGAGATACGAGAAAAGCAGAAAGCTGATCTAGTACTTCAGAAAATTCGAGCTGCGAAAGCTGCGGGCCGTGCCGAGGATTTTGAGATTTTGGGTGACGACAGTTTGAAGTTTAAAGGGAGATGGTGTGTGCCTAATGATTCAGCTTTGAAGGATCAAATTCTTAAGGAAGCTCATAACACACCGTATTCTGTTCATCCTGGTGGGTCTAAGTTGTACAAGGACCTTAAGACTCACTTTTGGTGGCCTAAGATGAAGAAGGAAGTTGCCGAGTTTGTTGCAAAGTGTTTGATATGTCAGAAGGTAAAGATAGAGCATCAGAGACCTGGTGGTTTGCTACAGCCATTGCCTATCCCTGCTTGGAAGTTCGACTCTATATCCATGGATTTCGTGATGGGACTTCCGAGGACTGTTGGAGGTTTAGATTCGGTTTGGGTGATTGTGGATCGGTTGACTAAGGTTGCTAGATTTGTTCCCATGAAGAAGACCTGGTCTATGGAACAGCTAGCCGAAGCCTACACTAACGAGATCATTCGACTTCATGGCATACCGAGGGAGATCATTTCTGACCGTGATCCACGTTTTCTATCGCAATTTTGGACTGCTCTTCTAGAAGCTTTTGGTACGAAGCTTAAGTTGAGCACTGCTTTTCATGCTGCTACCGATGGTCAGACTGAGAGGACCATTCAGACACTTGAGGACATGCTCCGCGCTTGTGCATTGGAGTTTCAGAAATCATGGGTTAAGTCATTGAGCTTAGTTGAGTTCTCCTACAACAATAGCTACCATGCGAGCATTCAGATGGCACCATACGAGGCACTTTATGGTCGGAAGTGTCGTAGCCCGATGTGTTGGAGCGACACCAGCGATGCTTTGGTTTTGGGTCCTCAGTTGATTCATGATACAGTTGAGAAGGTCCGAGTGATTCAAGCTAAGATGAAGGCGGCCCAGGATCGTCAGAAATCTTATGCCGACTTGAAGAGGAGACCGATTGAGTTCGCTGTGGGCGACAAGGTTCTTTTGAAGGTCTCGCCTATGAAGGGAGTGTACCGGTTTGGGAAGAAGGGTAAGTTGACACCGAAGTATATTGGACCTTACGAGGTATTGGAGAGGATCGGCGAAGTGGCTTACCATTTGGCCCTACCGCCCGGAATGGATAAAGTGCACGACGTGTTCCATGTTTCTCAGCTTCGACGATTCATCAGCGACCCGACTCAAGTTATACCCATCGATGCCGTAGAGGTTGAGCCCAATTTGACTTTCGGGGAGAAGCCCGTTCGCATTTTGGACCGTCAAGTTCGAGTTCTCCGAAGAAAGGAAGTGCCTTTAGTGAAAGTTCTGTGGCGCAGTCAGAAGTACGAAGAAGCGACTTGGGAGACGGAAGAAGCGATGCGCGCTAGATACCCCGAGTTATTTAGGGATTAGCTTCCGATGCTGTGATTGTGTTTTGTTTTGTTTGATTGTTCGCTGTGTGACTGTGATGCTTTCTGGTTTTCTGTGGTCCTTGAAGTTTCGAGGACGAAACTTTTCTAAGGGGGAATGATTGTAATACCCCGAATATTTTAATAATATTTTTCATCATTATTTTTATTAAATAAATTATTCTCATTATTTTAATTTTATGGCATTTAATATTTTTAGGCTTAATTAATTAATTTAATTTAATACCTTAAGCTTATTATATTTAAATGCATCTTTAAACATGATTAAATTTTGTGAATATTTTGGGGTTAGGAAAATTATATATTTTAGGACTAATATATTTAGACATTTCGGCCAACTTGTATTTATCATAATCCCTCTCTGTTTAATCCCTCCTTAACCTAATTCACACTCATTCTACAACATAAAGTCCTAGCTACACTAAAGCTCATCTCCCCCTCTCCCTTGTGTGTGCAATTCGGCCAAGCATCCCACCTTCCCCTCTCTCAAATTTTCGACCTCCTACCTCTACCACACCCCTTCATTGATTGTTCTCATTGCATACTTGAGGTTTAGAAGCTCAATTCAAGGTATTCCCCTCCCTTTTCCTTGTTAAAAGTTTCGACCATGACAAAGAATTTAGGGTTTAAACTTTTTGTTCAACAATTGTTAGGAAGTTGGTTTTGGGTTTGATTTGCTCCTTGGATTTGGCCATCAACACCTTTAATTCTTCCCTTGGATCATCAATTTGAGCAATAGGACTTAGCAATCAAAGGTAACTACTCTATCCATACTCCTACACTTAGGGTTGAATGGTAGAAATTAGGGCTTTTATGTTTTTTTTTTTATGTTGGAATTGATTAAATTAATTGTAATAACTTGATTGGTATTGCTAGAATTTGAATTGGCATGATTTGTTTACTGATTTTGGTCAATTGGGTTGATAGAATTCGAATTATAGGACTGGTATGATGATTTAAAAACTTGCACATAAGGTGTTTGATAGAATACCCTTGCTGGACAGCCTGCACAACATTTTTCTAAATTCGTTTTAAATAGGTTCTGGTTCTCAGAAACTTCTGAAATTTTTATATGTTTTAGATAACATGTTAAACTGAAAATTCGTAGAAGAAACCATGTCAAAATTCATTGGTTTTCATGTCCTAAAAATTCACCCAAAGCTGTTGCTTGAAACTGCCCCTGATTGTTTTCAGCACTGACCTATAATGTTTGAAAATTCATATCTTTTTGTGTACTTCGAATTTTTACATGAAACCACTTGCAAAATTTTTCTAAGATTATGAATTACAAAAGTGCTTTATATTTTCTCTTCTAATTATGATGGTAAACTGGGGTTATACTGATTTTAAGATAGTGTAAAATTTGGTGCTCTGTTTCCAGGAATCTGTGATCAGTAATCTTTGGACGCTTTTAACTTTTGGTCTGGTTAATGAATTCATGAAATTCCAGTTGGTATTTGAAGATTATAATGCTATGTTGCTCCCTGAATTATTTCATGATTTTTGGACAAGTGCAACTATTTTATTCTGAATTTTGTTTTCCTGACCTGCTGCCTGCCCTGTTTTCGGGACAGCCTCACTGTTTGGCCTATATTTTTTTTTGTACACTTATCCGAATGACACGAAACGAATTGCATTTTGTGTATATTAAATTGAACTTGGTTCCTTAAAATTTTGAGAATCTTTGGAAGAGTTTTCATATGGTTTATACTGTTTTGAAATTCAGGCAGTGGATCTGCCATATTTGGTGTTTTGGATTAAGGATGTTTTTATACCACACTTGGTGGATTTTTGATGAATTGAATTGGTTTATGTGGACACTTGGTCCTTTGGTTTTATATTGAGGAAGAATAGCCTATAATGGCATGTTTTGGACAATTGGTCCTTGGATTTGATGTTGATTTTGGGTTAAGCCTAAAGTGGCACCCTAATGTTGATTTGATGAGATTGGTTTGAAAATTGGTTTTTGATACACGATTGCATATGGGAGTTGCCGGACTGAGGTTTTTCTGGCATATGGACAGTGTTTCCCTTGTGATATTTTTGACCTCTTCATGGTGCACTTGGCCCATGATGGACTCACTTGACTGCGGTTTTTCTTGTGAGTGGTCCGACCTCTTCATTGGTATTTGTCCAATGATGGACTCTTTCGACTGCGGTTTTTCGATTGAGTGGTCATAGACCTCTTCATTGGTATTTGTCCAATGATGGACCTGCTTGACTGCGGTTTTTCGAGTAGGCGGTCTAGTCGTTCTCATTAGGCGAGTGGACTGCGGTTTTTCCATCGTAAATGGGAGAGTTGGCCAGCTTAGACTTTTTGATTGATTGTGGGATTAGGGGACTGCGTTTTTTTTTCCCGAGCGTCCGACCTATTTGCTATTCGTTGGCGATTTTGGATTGAGAAATTGACTGATGAGTTTTATATCCGAGACTGATTTTTTTTCATGAGATTTTTATACCAATGTTGGTTTGATTTCGTATCATGTTTCTTAATTTAATTAGTTTAAACTCTTTTTCTTCGCTTTACTTTATTCTTGTTTTATTATTTAAACTGTTTTACTCGCTCAGCTTTATTTCAATTTGTTTTTGCCTTATTTTCAAGCTATTCGGTTTTAGGTGTTCGAATATGGACACTGTAGTTACTCGTCACTAAGTGGCGACCATTTTTTTTCAGATTTTGTAGGTACCGATGCCGATGCTTGACGTGTGATTGTTGTGTCGTGATGGGACTTGGGCGAGTGGATGGATTCTTTTTAGGCATTAGCTACTATAGTTGGGCATATTACTAGACTTTATTTCATTTATTCATTTATTGCTTAACAATGGTTTGTAAGGATATTTATTTATTTATTTATTCATTACTTAGCATTTTTAAGGCTCAATTTATATAGTTAGATAGTTGGTTTGCTCGATGATTACCGATCTCGTGCATTGAATTCCGCCTTTGCACGCTTACCGAGGTCGGGGTTGTCACACATACACTCGAAGCATACACACACACATGCATATATGCATCAATGCTAACTCGAGTGCAGGTACTTACTGTCATCATCGGGTTGTCCTAAATCGTGGGTGCTCTTAAAGCGGAAATAGTCTGACACTAGGGCATCCTCTAAATCTCAGGTATGAAAATTTTCTCAATTTTCATAATTTCCGTTTATGTTGATATAGTCCTGAGAAAGGTACTCTTTGCTTTTTGCAGGTATCCATAGGTAAAACAATCAAGCCGTATTTATTCTTGATTGAAGGGGCAAAAAAATTTTGTTTCCAAAATTATCGATCAAGGAATAAATATGCACTCTCGACACAACTTTAAAATGATGGCTCCGTAGAGAGCCAACTTTAGAATCATTGCACCACCGAGAGCCAACTTCAGAATCATTGCTTTGCTGAGAGCCAACATCAGAATCATTGCCGAGAGCCAACTTTAGAATCATTGCTCCGCTGAGAGCCAACTTCAGAATAATTGCTCCGTCGAGAGCCAACTTTAGAATCATTGCTTTGCTAAGAGCCAACTTCAGAATCATTGCTCCACCGAAAGCCAACTTCAGAATCATTGCTCTGCTGAGAGCCAACTTCAGAATCATTGCTCCACCGAGAGCCAACCTCAGAATTGTTGCTCCGCCGAGAGCTAACTTTAAAATCATTGCTCCGCCGAGAGCAACTTCAGAATTATTGCTCTGCCGAGAGCCAACTTCAAAATTATTGCTCCATCGAGAGCCAACTTTAGAATTATTGCTTTGCCAAGAGCCAACTTCATAATTATTGCTCTGTCGACAGCCACTTCAAAATTATTGCTCCGCCAAGAGCCAATGTCACAATTGTTGCTCCACCTAGAGGCAACTTCAAACCAAAGCTCCTAGAGCCAACTTCAAAATCATTGCTCCACAAAGAGCTGAGGCATGTCCCCAGCTAGATGTTGCACCTGTTTCTTGACAAACCAAGATGTTAGGTACATTTCCTTTTCTTTTTCTCACTGTGCTCCTAATTGTGAGACCAAACTCGATCTAGGCACAATAGCTCGACTATATCGACTTTGATCTCGTGAGGGTTAGCTTGTGAGCATGGGTTTTGTCCCGACCTCTATGATGAAAACCCTTTGTTACCTATTAAGACAGACGAACATAAGTTGGATTTGAAAATAAGCAAAATGTTGCTTGGAATGTCGTAAATGCTCCAGAAACCAAACAGTCCTTGATACGAAACCCTGAAAAAGGTCCTTTGGGTGATTAAAGAGTTTATATGTGAGTGTAGGATTTAGGAAAAGCCTTATTGGCTATGGTTAGAGTCACACGGTTATAGTTTCAAAACTATAGCCATGCAGCTATAACATCAGAGTCATATAGTGTTGGAAATGCCCTAGTCCCGAGGCATTGGTCCTTGTATTTGTACTATACATTTATTGGATTTATGTATTGTACTCATTTGTGTTATTAATAAAGGCATCAATTCATTTATTATATCTATCTTGTGCAATATATTAAATGAAGTATCCAATGGACATATCTATATCCATGACGACAAGTGTCATGCACTTAGCAGTAAGACCATGGATAGGGTAAACGATATGACCATAAATAGATCCGTTATCTGTTCCAGTCATGGGAATGAATGGAACAACAGACTATCATTAACCTGGTTGTATGGCGGTGTCTTACCGGTCATTGGACATGGAATGTCAACCAAGTTAATGGGTACATGCCTGGAAGCATGGTACTGGATAGATCCATTAAACGAGTAATCCACATGGTATGGTATCACAATGGATTCTCGTGTAGTACTTGTATGGATCCTTTGACCTGACCATATGATGGTGTTACATGTGATGTCGCATACTTAGGGGTACGCCTAAAGGGCCTGTAATAGGGTGCCAAGTATGGGTGCTTTTGGGTATGTCACTGAACATGGTAATGCTATGGATATGCAGAAGGAAATTGTCACTCAGTAACCCACTGAGAAGATATCACCGGCCACTTGATGAATGTGACTGATAAGAGTGTGGCCACACCCAAACAAGTTGGAACTTGTTTGTGAGGTTCAGTGCATTCGGGATCAAGTTAATGTCTGGACACAAAAGAGGGTGATCAATCCATGCCTCTGTGTTGGACACCGATATCAATGACATGGGATGTACAAGTTTAAACTACAGGGTTATGATATCAGTTAGACTGCCATCTCCATCTTAATTGGGGGCTACAGTGGCTTGCTAGAGCCCAACTGCAGTCTGCGGGCCAAAGGCCCGCTGCCAACATAAAGATGGGCCCACGGGATCGTACACATTGAGCGACTGGACACCGATTTAAAGAATCACAAGTACACTTGGAGTGTACACTCTAGAGAGAGAGAACTATATATATTAATTATATTATAAGGATCAATTGGATTGATCATTATAATAAAATTAATATTTGGCTTCACATAATTAATTGGATTAATTGTGAGATTATTTCATAGGTGGAAATATTTATATGTATAGGTTTACATATGAATTTGTTTTGTGAAGACTTAAATTTAATTTGATGGATTAAATTAATTAGTCAAACTAATTTTAATTTAAATGTAAATAATATATTACTTGGAGTAATATATTAAATACATGGGTTAATTAAAATTGGGCTTGATATTGATTTAGACCAGACTAATTAAAATAAGTTTGGGCCTGAACTAAAAGGAGGAAGCCCACACAGACACGGAAGCTAGACTGGGCCAAATTCCAGCAAGGGAATTTGGAAGCCCTAGGGTTAAAAACCCTAAGGGGAATTCGGCCAAAAAAGGAAGAGGATCTAGCCCCCCTTTGGCCGAATTCTCCTTCCCTCTCTCACTCTCTAATCTTCGTGATTTTTTACGCTAGCACGTGCGGTGTTCGTTAGGCGCTCGTGTACGGGAACGAGGAGGAATTCTATTTTGAATTCTGCAGTCATCATCCATCTCTAGAAAGAGATATTTCTGGTAAGAAATTTAATCCCTTTCTATTTAATTTTAAGTTTTTCAATTTCCATCTCAATTGCTCCTGGGACTGGATTTGAGGAAATCACTGCGTTCTTCCGCTTTTATCTGGTGATTTCCGGTGAAAAAGCCCAACAGTGGTATCAGAGCGGGCTTTTGATCCATGGAAATTGATTAATTTGGTTGAATCCCGTTTTTGAAATTGGAGGTTTTTGATTGGGATTCATGGTATGGGTTTTTATGATTTTTCCCATATGTTTTATACAATGAAAATTAAATTTGCATATAGGTTTATGTTAGTTTAATTTTATTGTGTATTATTGGAATTCTTGGTGAATTGCTTTGGATGATGGATGGATATTTTTTTTTTATTTTAATTCTGTTTAAATTTAAAAAAAAAAAAATCTGCCTCCCGGGGTGCGGGGCTGCCAGCGGCGGGATCGCCGCCGGCGGCCGCCGCACACGGCGGGAGGCGCGGCGGCAGCCGCTGGTTCCAGCAGCTGCCGCTGGGCGGCAGTGCCGCTGCAGGCGGCAGCAGCGGGTAGCCGCTAGGCGGCTGCGCCGCTGCTGCTGCTAGGGCAACCCCGTTGCCCTAGCTGCAGCGAGCTGCGCCCAGTTTTTTGGATTTTGCGGGTTTTAAGTCAGGGGCCCAGTTTTGAAATTTTAATTGGTTTTAAAATTCGTGTGTTTAAATTTATGTAATTTAAATGCGCATGGTTTCTTGGATGAATTTTATTTCATTCATGTGATATTAGTTTTGGAAATTAATATGGTTAATGGAAATTGGTTCGGGTAATTTTGGCACAATTACTCGGACGGCTAAATTGGACCCATGGTTTCCCAATTCCAGTGGGAGCAGTTGGACTGCCTGGGCTGGAGGCCCAAAGCCCGTTAAGGGTTAGAACCATGGTGGGCCAAAATTGGCGATTTCCTAATAATGGCTTTGACATAATTTAAATGGGCTTAAATCATGCATTATGACATACTTTTGAATTGTATGTATTGGATGCATATGAATGGTTGAATGAATGTATGATTGGATGCTATTGGGCCTTTTACGAGATGGGTTGTATTTTTCTTTTTGGGTAAATACGGCCTGCATGTCGTTTTTCTTTTTAATATAATTTTATTTTATTTAAATTAAATATTATAAAATTTGTAAAAGAAGAAGCCCATGGAGTGGTGAGCCCAAATGGAGGTGCAAGCCCAAATTGGAGGTACAAGCCCAAAAGGAGAAGATGGAGGCCCGCCTAATATCTGTTTCTAGTATAGGTTTACTAGAATAGTATTAGGATGTAACATAGGCCCATAGCAGTCCATTTTAATTTTATTTAATCATGTTTTATATTCATTTGCATGTATGGATGTATGTTCCAATAGCTCATTCACCCGCTTTATGTATGTAAGCCGTTATAATTGAATCTAATAACCAAACGGAATTACTAAGTCGCTTAAAAGTGCTTCCCTCATTCAAAACCGAATCGAAGTGGGAATAGGCCAGTTGTAGACCATGCCCTCGCAGGATGCACTGGAGTATTGTCACTTTGTATTGGGTTAGAGTATGGGATACTCTAACACTTGGATGGAGGTTTTGACTTAGCGTGGGTAGTAGGATTCTCCTGGCCCTAAGCACAGGTGGATAAGTGCCAACAAGCCCATCAAACCGAGAGTCCCTAGGTTGGGATTGGACGGCGTTCCTACCTAAATAATTAAGATGTAGTTGTACCAAACCCTCGTTTGGCTATATCTCAATGAAATATGGATCTCGGCCCATGAGCCCAACAACTCGGTTTAAATTAATAACTTGATTCATTATTAATTTTATATGGGAACAACAAAGCAAAGCCCTTTATTAACACTCTCAATGTTTTTCTGTGTAGAAACACCCAAATGGCAAACACAAATACCTTATCACTGCGATCCATTCTTGAAAAGGACAAGCTTTCCGGTCCTAACTTTTTAGACTGGTCTAGGAACTTGAGGATAGTTCTAAGACAAGAGTCGAAAGAGTATGTGCTGGAAAGGCCTGTGCCGGCTGCGCCTCAGTGACGTAATCCATCGGCTGCCCAGCTGGAGGAATACGAGGCGCACGTCAAGGACAACCGGGATGTGACATGCCTTATGTTGGCTTGCATGGTCCCCGAACTGCCAAAACAGTTTATGGACCATCAAGCCTATGCTATGATAACAACTCTTAATGAGATGTTTCAAGAGCAAGCTCGTGAGGAAAGGTACCTGACCAATAAGGCATTCCACTCTTGTAAAATGGGGGCCGGGACATCTGTGAGTGCACACGTGCTCAAGATGAAGGGCTATTTGGATACTTTGGCCCGTCTCGGATCGCCTATCTCTCAAGAGTTGGTGGTGGACACAATCCTCGCGTCCTTGCCGGATTCTTATGATCAGTTCATCCTTAACTATAACATGCAAGGGATGAACTGCACTGTCAGTGAGCTGCATAGGATGCTTAAGCTTACTGAGCAGTCGATCAAGAAGACTCTGCCGGTGCTGCTGGTTAACAAGGGGAACCCTCCTCTTGCTAAGGGTAAGGCCAAGGAAAAGGCCAAGGCCAAGGCCAAAAAGGCCAAAGCCAAGAAGGCCAAGGCCCAACCCAAGGCCCAGCAGAAGGCAGGTCCTGAGGACGTCTGTTTCGGGTGCAGACAGGCGGGCCATTGGAAGAGATCATGTCCCAAGCTGATGGGAGAGCAAAGAAGGGGCCAAGGTGCGTCCTCTTCAGGTATTTATGTTATAGATATTAACCTTACTGTTTCAACATCCTGGGTATTGGATACTGGATGTGGTTCTCATATTTGTTGCAATGTGCAGGGACTTAAGAACAGAAGGTTGCTGGGGTCGGGAGAGGTGGACTTACGAGTCGGGAATGGAGCAAGGGTTGATGCCATAGAGATCGGCGAATACCACCTGATGATGCCCAGTGGATTGGTTTTAATTTTAGAACATTGTTACTTTGTACCTGCTATGTGCAGGAATATTATCTCTGTATCAATGTTGGATATTTCTGGATTTGATTTTACTATTATAAATGGTCGAATTTCTATATCCAGAGAGGGGTTATTTTATGGAGATGCTCTATTAAATAATGGCCTGTATATCCTGGACTTAAATGAAACCAATCATATCTATAACATAAACACGAAAAGGGTTAAGCCTAACGAACTTAATCCTGTCTACCTATGGCATTGTCGTCTTGGCCATATAAACGAGAAGCGTATAGCTAGGCTTCACAAAGCTGGAGTCCTAGGGTCATTTGACTTGGAGTCAATTGATACATGCGAATCATGTTTAAGAGGCAAGATGACAAAGGCGTCTTTTAGCAAGAAGGCTGAAAGGGCCACTGGCTTATTGGACCTAATACATTCAGATGTATGTGGGCCTATGAGCGCAGCGACCAGAGGTGGGCATCTGTACTTCGTCACGTTCACGGATGATTTCAGCAGATATGGCTATGTCTATCTGATGAAACACAAGTCCGAGACCCTTGATAGGTTCAAGGAATTTCGGAATGAAGTACAGAACCAGCTAGGCAGGAATATCAAAGCCCTTCGGTCGGACCGAGGCGGTGAGTATATGAGCCTAGAGTTTGACTCATACTTGAGAGAGCATGGAATAGTTCCGTAGCTCACTCCTCCTGGAACACCACAATGGAATGGGGTGTCCGAACGGAGGAATAGGACCTTGTTGGACATGGTCCGCTCAATGATGAGTCAAGCATCTCTCCCAATTAGTTTCTGGGGACATGCCCTCGAGACAGCAGCTCTCATCTTAAACAATACTCCGACTGAGGCTGTGGAAAAGACCCCATATCAGATATGGACGGGCAAGGAGCCCAATGTGTCTTTCCTAAGGATTTGGGGATGCGAAGCACATGTCAAGAAATTGACTAGTGGCAAGCTGGAGCCCAAAATCGATAAATGCCTGTTTGTGGGCTACCCTAGGGAAACCAAAGGGTATTACTTCTATAACCCCACCGAGAACAAGGTGTTCGTGGCAAGGAAGGGGGTCTTTCTGGAAAAGGAGTTCCTTTCCAAGAAAGATAGTGGGAGCAACGTTGAACTCAGGGAAGTTCAAGGTCCACAAGCTCCTGAAAAGGATAACTCGGAGGCCCAGGTGGAGCTTCCACAAGTGGAAGCACCGACCCAGGCCACACAAGAACCTAGAAGGTCTGGTAGGGATCGTCGGGAACCGGAGAGGTATGGTTTCCTCGTCACCGATGATCAAACTCTTCTCATCTGGGATGAAGAAGAACCAAAAACCTACTAGGAGGCTATGGCTAGCCCACAGTCTGCAAATTGGCGTAAAGCCATGGAGGCAGAAATGCAATCTATGTACGATAATCAAGTTTGGAACTTGTTTGATCCACCTCCGGGTGCTAAGGTAATAGGTTGCAAGTGGTGCTATAAGCTGAAAGCCGATAATACCTTCAAGGGGCATCTGGTTGCGAAAGGTTTCAGATAATCCATGGAATAGACTATGATGAAACTTTCTCACCAGTAGCCATGCTTAAATCCATCAGGATACTGCTTGCCATAGCCGCATGGTATGACTATGAGGTATGGCAGATGGATGTCAAGACCGCTTTCCTTAATGGGAAGCTACTCGAGGATGTGTACATGACACAACCTGAGGGTTTTGTTGATCCTAAGTATCCGGGAAGGGTATGCAAACTTCAAAGGTCCATTTATGGGCTGAAGCAACTTCCCGAAGTTGGAATCTGAGATTCAATGAGGCTATAAAGGAATATGGCTTCATACAGAATCCAGATGAGCCTTGTGTGTATAAGAGGACTAGTGGGAGCATAGTCACATTCTTGGTACTTTATGTAGACGACATCCTACTCATTGGAAGCGACATACCTACACTGCAAGGGGTAAAGCAGTGGCTGAGTAAGTGCTTCGCAATGAAGGACTTAGGCGAAGCTGAGATGATCCTAGGGATCAGGATCTATAGGGATAGATCAAATCGGCTTCTGGGCCTAAGTCAGGCTTCGTACATTGACAAAGTTCTAAAAAGATTCAGCATGGACCGGGCCAAGAAAGGCTTCTTGCCAATGGGCCATGGGCTGAAACTTAGTAAGAAGAACTGTCCTAAAACAAGGGAGGACAGGGAGAACATGAAATTGGTTCCATATGCTTCGGCTATTGGATCAATCATGTACTCCATGTTATGTACGAGACCTGATGTCGCCTTTGCACTGAGTATGACGAGCCGATACCAGCAGGATCCCGGGGAGGATCACTGGAAAGCTGTCAAGGCGATCCTCAAGTACCTTAACCGGACTAAGGATAGCTTCTTGGTGTATGGTGGTCAGGAAGTGCTATCAGTTACTGGGTATACTGATGCAAGCTTCCAGACAGACCAAGATGAGTACCAATCGCAGTCAGGGTATGTATTCTTGCTGAATGGTGGTGCTGTAAGCTGGAGGAGCTCAAAGCAGCCAACCATAGCGGACTCTACAACAGAAGCTGAGTACATCGCTGCGTGTGATGCAGCTAAGGAAGCTGTGTGGATGAAGAAGTTTATCACTGAGTTGGGAGTAGTGCCAACTATCCAGGACCCAGTCGATATCTTCTGTGACAACAATGGGGCCATCGCACAAGCTAAGGAGCCCCGGTCACACAAGAACACAAAGCACGTGCTCAGAAAGTTTCACCTCATACGAGAAATCGCGGAGAGAGGTGACATTGCATTGCACAGAGTGGACACCGAGGATAATGTCGCAGATCCATTGACCAAGGCGCTGGCCCAGCCCAAGCACGAGGGTCATACTAGATCTATAGGGATTAGGCCCATGCCTAGTTGGAACTAGTGCAAGTGGGAGATTATTGGAAATGCCCTAGTCCCGAGGCATTGGTCCTTGTATTTGTACTATGCATTTATTGGATTTATGTATTGTACTCATTTGTGTTATTAATAAAGGCATCAATTCATTTATTATATCTATCTTGTGCAATATATTAAATGAAGTATCCAATGGACATATCTATATCCATGACGACAAGTGTCATGCACTTAGCAGTAAGACCATGGATAGGGTAAACGATATGACCATAAATAGATCCGTAGTCTGTTCCAGTCATGGGAATGAATGGAACAACAGACTATCATTAACCTGGTTGTATGGCGGTGTCTTACCGGTCATTGGACATGGAATGTCAACCAAGTTAATAGGTACATGCCTGGAAGCATGGTACTGGATAGATCCACTAAACGAGTAATCCACATGGTATGGTATCACAATGGATTCTCGTGTAGTACTTGTATGGATCCTTTGACCTGACCATATGATGGTGTTACATGTGATGTCGCATACTTACGGGTACGCCTAAAGGGCCTGTAATAGGGTGCCAAGTATGGGTGCTTTCGGGTATGTCACTGAACATGGTAATGCTATGGATATGCAGAAGGGAATTGTCACTCAGTAACCCACTGAGAAGATATCACCGGCCACTTGATGAATGTGACTGATAAGAGTGTGGCCACACCCAAACAAGTTGGAACTTGTTTGTGAGGTTCAGTGCATTCGGGATCAAGTTAATGTCCGGACACAAAAGAGGGTGATCAATCCATGCCTCTGTGTTGGACACCGATATCAATAACATGGGATGTACAAGTTTAAACTACAGGGTTATGATATCAGTTAGACTGCCATCTCCATCTTAATTGGGGGCTGCAGTGGCTTGCTAGAGCCCAACTGCAGTCTGCGGGCCAAAAGCCCGCTGCCAACATAAAGATGGGCCCATGGGATCGTACACATTGAGCGACTGGACACCGATTTAAAGAATCACAAGTACACTTGGAGTGTACACTCTAGAGAGAGAGAACTATATATATTAATTATATTATAAGGATCAATTGGATTGATCATTATAATAAAATTAATATTTGGCTTCACATAATTAATTGGATTAATTATGAGATTATTTCCTAGGTGGAAATATTTATATGTATAGGTTTACATATGAATTTGTTTTGTGAAGACTTAATTTTAATTTGATGGATTAAATTAATTAGTCAAACTAATTTTAATTTAAATGTAAATAATATATTACTTGGAGTAATATATTAAATACATGGGTTAATTAAAATTGGGCTTGATATTGATTTAGACCATACTAATTAAAATAAGTTTGGGCCTGAACTAAAAGGAGGAAGCCCACACAGACACAGAAGCTAGACTGGGCCAAATTCCAGCAAGGGAATTTGGAAGCCCTAGGGTTGAAAACCCTAAGGGGAATTCGGGCAAAAAAAGAAGAGGATCTAGCCCCCCTTTGGCCGAATTCTCCTTCCCTCTCTCACTCTCTAATCTTTGTGATTTTTGACGCTAGCACGTGCGGTATTCGTTAGGCGCTCGTGTATGGGAACGAGGAGGAATTCTATTTTGAATTCTGCAGTCATCATCCATCTCTAGAAAGAGATATTTCTGGTAAGAAATTTAATCCCTTTCTATTTAATTTTAAGTTTTTCAATTTCCATCTCAATTGCTCCTGGGACTGGATTTGAGGAAATCACTGCGTTCTTCCGCTTTTATCGGGTGATTTCCGGTGAAAATTCCCGACATATAGCTGTAACATTACAGGCGCACGGCTCTAACGAGTGATCAGGTTACTTCCTAAATAACCAGCATTAGTCTTTGACAGAAGGTGGATTCCTAAATTAGAGGAATTCAACCGGTGTTCTCTGGGTTCTTAAGGGGATGAGAATACAAAAATATAAGAGAGACAAAACACATAAAATGTAACACAACACATAAGACAGAATAGGAGAAATCATTCAAAAAGAGAGAAAAAGAGAAAAAGAGAAAAAAAAGAGAGAAAACGAAGAGGAAAAGATGGAAACAGTGAGAATATAGACTAGAAACACATAGGGTGAGAGTTCCCAGTCATACTATCACTTATTCGGGTTGTTCTCGGGTTTTATTCGGATTGATTCGAGGCTTGTGTGTGAGGATTTCAGGATGTTCATGAAGTTCTAAGCAGATTCTGGCATCCAAATCCACTTCTGGTCATCAAACACACTGGATATCAAAAAGGTAAACTCTAAGACCTTAAACTCGTAATTACTTGCTTTTTGCTGTGTGTTTTCTATGTTTTGTAAAATTCCAGAAATAGTCTATTTGATTACAGCCGTGCAACTCTAACTAGAGCCGAGCGGCTGTAATCCCTTAGAACAAAATCGAGTGGCTGTACCACTATATTTGCATGGCTATGTTCTTCTAGTCAGAAACCCAAAATACCCTAAATCGATAGAACACAGTCAGCTTCCTATTTTAATCGTTATTTTATGAACAGTTTCGGTCAAATCACATCTGTTACATTCAGAAATGTATTTTTCGGTTTTCCAATAACGTTGATGTGAGATTTGGGTTTTATTGATTTCAATTTTTGGAATCTGGGGTTGTTCGATCCAAATCGGATCCACTGTCCAGCTTTAACGGACCCTCAGATTCCATAAAATCCTCAAAAATCATCTAAACGAGTCAAAACAGTGATTTACGAAACAAAGAAAACCCATTTTAGGTTCTGGACACTACAGCCACACGACTGTAGTGGCTATAGCCACATGGCTATAGTTGCCAGATGGAGGCAGAATCTCGGTATGAATTCTCTAGGCCATATTGCATTATGCTGTCTTCGGAATCAAACTGTTTTTGATGTGTTTACTGCTTTGGGCCTTAGATGGATGTTTGAGATAGGAAACCCCCACGAACGGAACCCCGAGTTTCAAGATAGCTGACCCACTAAAAAGCAGTAATTTGCATGTAATTAAGCCAAATGGTTTTCAAAATCGTTTTCAAGCACAAAAAATTACAGGGTGTTTCTAAAACAATTTTCCAAGTCTAACCGAGTAAGTCACCCGGACTTCTCGATTATCCCCTAAATGCTTGCTTCCTATTTCCTGAAATCCCCCATTCTATTCTGTTGTGAGTCCTATGTGTGCCTATGATATAATTGTGCTAACTAGTCTGTTTTGCAGCTTTTATTTCTTTTTTATTCTATTTTGGATGTATTAAATAGATCAACTCGTGTAGCCTAGGCGATTATAATTTTTATATATTCTTGTGTATATAGGTGATTGTATTGGTGAGGATAAGAGTTTTTATCTTTTTGGGTTGTAATAAGCGGCCTCTATTTCTTTTTGTTTGGTTTGGATGTATGGTTTACTTTTCTGCACTATATTTATTTCTGTCACCTAAATGAGCATGGGCTAACAATAAAAGATAGAATGGGTAGAGAATAAGTGACTATAATATTGTAATATGAACTTATAAATGAAAGCAAACTTGAAGTTGAATAGGTAAGTTTCCCGAACCCTAAATCTCCGGATTAGGTATGGCAGTCTACACTCAATAGGGAGCTGTATTGGAATTTCCAGGATGAGCTGATCCGGGTGCCGACTTTGTCACTAATCCTGAAATTTAGGTTTTGAGATCTTTAAGTAATAAAATGGGACTTTTCTAATATGTAAAACTAGTTTTTCCCAAAAACTCACATTCAAAGAAAAGGTTTTCTACAAAAGGATTTCGAAACAAATCAATAGTTTTCCTAAACAAGATGCAAACCTGTTTTCAATTCCAATCATCAAACATTCAGTTCCCCTTGATCCCCGGTTCATTTCACTACATTCCATTCTAAAAGGTCATCCATTCACAACTCTACAACCACTGATTTGAATGCCACACTGACTATTCTCGGTCTAGTTCTCCGCCTTGGCTGAGGATCTGCATAGCCAACCCTTTCTAGTCTTCCTTTAGGAGTGCGATTCCAAACTACAGAGAGTCACAATCACATATTAGCACTATGGATGAATGCATGATAGTCCTTTGACCTAACATGGTATGTATGTACGCATAGATGTCATGACATGGTGGACGCGTGATATGTAAGTGACATGAATGCTTATGTAGGATAGTTGTGGATCTGATACTCATGGAGCATACAGATAGAGATCCAATACTCAGGGAATTTCAAAAAAGGCTAACTAGATTTTTTTGGTCAAAGTGACATACATATGAGTCTGCATACGGACAGAGGTTCGGTGCCCTTGGGGCACCTATGAGCAATACTAGACAGTTTTGAAGTCTTCAAACTTAAAATGACCTAGGGGTTTAGGGTGTGTGTGAGTCTTCACATGGACAGAGGTTCGGTACTCAGGGAGTATCGAAAAGGAATTGACTAGATTTTGCTAGTCACAGTGATATATGTATGAGTTTGCATACGGACAGAGGATACTAGATAGTTTTGAAGTCTTTAGACCTAAAACAACCTAGGGGTTTGGGGTGCGTGTGAGTCTGCATACGGACAGAGATTCGATACTCTGGGAGTATCAAAAAGGGATTGTCTTTGGGAGACAAGCAAGTGTGTAAGTTCCTCACAATAACCGTAGGTCACATGGGAATAAATGTGAGGCCTTAAGGTCATGCCTAGGGTTTGTACTAAAAGGCAATTATATGTGGTTTATTAATGTGGGTCTTGCTTATGTATAAGTGGCATGTAATTATGGTTGCATCAAAATTGTTAGTGTATATGTCACACTAGGTGAGGTGTATGAATGTAGTTGTTTGCGCTCTAAAATAATGTCTATGGTTGCATGAAAATTGGTAGTGTATGTGCCACACACAAATGAGTTCATGAATGGGCTTATTTACACATAAAAATAATGTGTATAGCTGCATAAAAATAATGGGTTAGTATCACATAAGTGTATAATATGTGTATGAGGGAATGATTATAATGGTGTGATATGGTACAGTTAGTAAATCACGTAGCATATAGCATGCGAACGTAAATTGCCAAACTTGTTTCTCTACGTGGTTGAAAAGTTGATATTCTAACTGAGTCCTAGGTGGTGGTCTCTTTAATCATCAATGGGGGATGATAAAGGCGAAACTATAGATATATACATGCATTGTTTTGGTATCTTAGTGGAAATCGCTTTGGTTACTTACATGAGTTCGGTCCAAGTCCGTATAATATATCCTCCTTACTTCTCCCCATTCAAGGGTCCATGTGAAGGGGTTTGTACAAGGATATATGTGGTGTTCCGTATCCATGCCCCTATGACTTGGTAGAACATAGGTGACAATTGCAACAGTCCATCGGGCTAAAAATGGCACCTTAACCTAATACGCAATCTGGCTAATATGTAATGCACATAAAATGCTATGAGAAGTTTGTTAAAGCTATTTAATTAGATACTTTCAATGCTCATCAAAATCCTTTAAGTTTTGAAAAATTGTTTTTAAAAGAACTCCCCAACGGGGTCGCCATTGTGAGCGGATGACATTTTTCTAACAAGCGAAACGCTGCGAAGCGAACCAAGGATTTTTTTTTTGGTACTTACGGTTTTATTTTACTATTATCACTTGAAATTCATTTTTGGGAAATCATATTTTCATAAAAGATTCAAGACCGAAATCCCAAAGGATAGAACCGAAAAACAAAGTATCTTGAGAAAAGATGCAAATTATGCCAAAATACAGCACAAACAAGTCAAATGCTTAGGTTTCTCAGATATTTACACTTGTAGTGTGGATCCATAACTTTAGGAGGTGAAAATCTTGAAGAAATGGCTTTGATTTGGACTCGAACTTCAAGTTCCATAAACAGTCTCAAGCTCCAAAAGATAAGGTTTTAAAGTTTAGATTAGTCTCTAAGCCTATTACAAATCTTTGTAAAGTATTTTCCTACAATTTCTAACCAATTTTGAGCCTAGAAATAGAGATTAGAGATGAAAATTGAAGAAAATGTTTGGATTTCTTTCTTTCTTTTTCTTCCTTTTTCTTCCTTTTTCTTCCTCTAAAACTTGCCAACCCCTAAAACCAAAGATTAGGGGCCTTTATATAGGAAAAATCCAATCTCACTTTGTATAATTCACCCAGAAAATCCAAAAAAACATTTCCAATAAGAAGAGTCACAGTTTCTACCAGAGATCAAAAGTCGCATGGCTAATGAAGAAATAGCCATGAGGCTAATGGTGCATCAGCCGTGCGGCTGTTGTTCCCAAGCATTGTCCTCTTCATCCGGGAAATGCCCCGAGGCTTAAAGTTTGGTCGACTAGAGCTTTGATATTGAATTGAATTTAACTCTTACAACTGTGGAAAGCTATAGAAGCAAATAAACAACTCAATCATCATCGAAATTAAGGATGAAAATCTCACGCTCACACCAACTCCATCTTTATAGAATCTAGCATCCGTAACATCTGATTGTACTTGAAATGGTTTATCATCTGCCCAAACCACCTCTACCTCATCTCCTTTCCAAAATAACAAAAATTGGTGTAGTGTGGATGGCACACACCAATCGACATGTATCTAATCCTTTCCCCAAAAATTTTCTAGTTAACAATAGAGTTAACCACAAAGAATGTAGCTAAATTAGTATTACTCCTTATTGTTACCTCTATTGGCATCAGTCCTAAAGATTTGACCACTTCTCCATCAAACCCAGACACAATGACCATTATGGTTATCAAATCTTCTTCAATCTTACCTAATCTTAACAACATCTTCAAAGGCATGACATTCATAGTTTAGCCATCATCAATTAAAACATGAGAAGTTGGCTTCCCATTGGGGTGAGATTTAATGTATAATGGCTTGATGTGTTGTAACATTCTTTCTGATAGTTTCTTGAACATAACTTTCTTTAAACCCCCAACTTCATTGGCTTGGATTGTCACCTTACTGCATATCCTGATTGGTTCTTGTGGCTCTTCCCAATCTTCAAAACCCACTTCTCTCTCAATCTCCTCTATTTCATCCTCATCTTCCTCCTTTTGGAAATCCGAGTGTAAGGTAATAGCTGTCACATTAATGGGATTGATAATATCACCTACCCACTTCATGATCTAAGGAGAGTAAGGAGGCTCTTTCTTCTTATGTTTCTTTTTAGGTTTCCACACCTTCTATACTTCTTTATTCATACAGCATAAATGTTCATCCTTTTTTTCTGCTTTGTAATTATCAGCTAACTTCTTCCTTTGCATTCACCTTTTTTTATATGAGTTAAAGGAGCTGGAAACTTCTTGCACCTAACAACCTACCACTTCTTGTTAAGCTTTATGGCTAAAGGCACTACAAAGCAAGGTTGATGCTTGTAAAACTTAGGAGTAGGACCTTTTAGTTTTGAACATTCTTTTGTATTTTGAACTCTTTTGAATACACTATTTAACCCTCCATTGGTACTTCTTTGGTCTATCTTTATCCCACCTTTGGTACGCCTTCTTTCAATACCTGTCTCTAATCAAGTGATGCAACATTAATTAATGATACAAGTGGGAAAGGGTCTTCATCTACTTGTGAGTGCCGATTAGTTATCCTTTACACTGAGTTTTCTATAGGAATTGGTTTGAAGGATGAAAGAAGAAAATCGAATGAGCTTTAGTACAATCTCGAAAATCATTTGAGAGATTAGCGGCGTAAACCCTAATTTAGTAAGAGACGTATGGATCTATCTAAAGAAGGTTGCTCTATCTAAAGAAGGTTAAGCCGTGAACTAAATTTAGAAATAAAAGATTCCTAGCCAAAAAATTAAGCCGTACGGCTAAAAAAGAATAACTGTACGGCTATCGACAAGAGTCGTATGTCTCATCTCCTATAAATTAGAGCCGCACGACTTATCTCGTCTGCCAAACAAAAAAATGATTTGCCTGGAATTGGTAGGAGAGACAAGACAAAGGGGAACTATTTTTTGAAGGGGAGAAAAAAAACATTAAAAAAAACAATATTTGAGAAACCATTTTCTTAAAAATACATATCAAAATGGTTTTCTAGGTTAAGTCGTTGAATCTCCTGGATTCTCTCGACTCCCCCCTTTCACATCTTGTGTAATCTATTATCCCTTGCTATCTTGTTCGAGTCTTACATGCATTTATATGTTTATTGTGCTACTAACCCCTATTTTGTAGGTAGATGTATGTTAGGTTAGATTTGGCTTTCCCTTTTTATTTCATGTCTAATCAAAATAAATTTGGCCAATATTCATTGAAGGTATTTTATTTTTCTAAGGTTGATTTTTATTGATTAATCGTGTAGCGTACACACAAATAAAAAGCAGCAAATAAATAAATTATTACAACCCAATCGAATCACAAATAAACTATCCTAAGGGATACATTTGTATAATTTGGGGATCGGGGTACAATTGCCTATTTTACACGAATATCTAATGAATTAAAATTAAAATGAACAAATAAAAATAAATAAACCAAACTCTGCAAAACAAATGTTAGCACAGATATATGCAACAAATTGGACTCAAATAGACAGAACGGGGAAATGAGAGATTTGGGGACATGCATTTAGGGGGTAGTCGGGTAAACTCGGCTCCTGGAAAATGGTTTTGAAACGTTCCTGTGTTTTTGTTTCATGAGAAAATACATTTTTGAAAATATATTTTTTTTTTCGGTTTACTTCCATTTAGCATATAAAGTGGGTAGGTTTTCGGGATATTTGGATCTTCGTCGTTGTTCTGTTCTAAGAGCAATAACCTCAAAAATTAAATCTAAGGTCATGAATGCATGAGGTAAATTCATTTTTGATGATTTTTTTGATTTTTATGCATTTTTATAATTTTATGTTGCTGACAGAAACTACAGCCGTGCGGCTGTAATGCATTTCTGATCCAAAAAAGGGGAAATCACTTAAATGGACAGGATTCAAAGCCAAGGAGTAAGAATAGTCGTGCGGCTGTAATTACAGTCGTACGACTATTCATCCTTTCCAGAACCAGAATACTTTTAATTTTTGATTTTATGCTGAGGTGACGTAAGATGGGAGGATTGATAGCCGTGGGAACCAACTACAGTCGTACGATCATATTTACAGTCACACGACTGTAATTATGGCTGTATGGCTATTCATCCTACCTGGAAATAGCAAGTTTACATTTTCAAATTTTATGCACGAAATCAAACTAAAGCACACAGAAAATGGAGCAAGGCACAAGTCTTAAGTGTAGTTACCCTTGTAGCGCTGATCCACCATCGATTTGACTCTGAAAACACCTGAAATCGACTCCAAATTGCTCCTCCCCCTTTGTATGTCAAGGTACAAGTATTTGTCCAAGAATTCCACCATGTCATGGATTTATGGTTATGGAATGATTTGAGGTTGTTTGTTAAGTTAAAGCTTATGATTTATACCATTTTTTACTTTACAAAAACAAGAATTGAAGAAAGAAGAGTAGAAGAAGGTGAATTTTTGGTGAGTTTTTTTTTTCAATCTTTTGAACTCCTCAATCCCAAAATTTCTATCTGTTTCTTCTTTCTTCACTTCACCCTCTCTTTTCTAATCTTCCCGCCTCTTTTTTGGCTGCAGGAGGTATTAAATGCCCCTCAAATCATGCTTCCTTTTTTTCTCTTTTTCATGGTATGGGCTGCTGTACCTGCTGTGACCCTATAGCTGTTGTACCTGCTGTGACCCTACAGTCATACGACTATAATTTTCAATTACAATGGTACAATTATAAATATAGTCGCACAACTGCGGTTATAGTCGTGTGGCTCAAGTCTCTCTCTCTCTCTCTCTCTCTTTTTTAAGGCTGGGAAATTTCAGCGCTTACAGCTGCCCCTCGCATGATCAAAATTGACACCCGACATCAGGTTTAAAATACCTGCGGTGATGAATTTGAGAACGTGAATTGGAGCGCCGTGCACACAAGAGAAGAAACACATGACTGACTCGTTGAAGTCTCACTATCATGATGATGATCTGAGTTGATTGGATGAGTTGAGCTGATACCGGGTCTACATTACCCGAGGCAAAGTTGATCTGAGCCTGACACCGGATCTATTTATGACCCGTGGTGGATCTACTAAATTTCTGAGGTGAAGCTGATCTGGGCCTGACACAGGGTCTATATTACCTGTGGTGGATCTGCTAAATTTGAAAGGACGAATCTGACGTAAGCCGATACCGGGTTTATCTATTCCCGAGGCGAGGCTGCTACTTTGAAGTTGCATTATGGATGCATATTTATTCCTTGATCGATAATTTTGGAAACAAAAATTTTTACCCCTTCGATCAAGAATAAATACGGCTCGGTTGTTCTGCCTTTAGACATCTGCAAAAGGTAAGAAATACCCTTCTTGGGGTTATATCAGTGTGAACAGAAACTCTAACAATTGAGGAATTTCTCATACCTGAGATATAGAGTTGTATAGTTCTGATTTACATGTTATAGCCCTGAGAGTGCCCTTGGATTAGCCCATTTCCGCTTTAGGAACGATTCTGATCTAGGACGGCCCGATGATAGCTATGAGTACCTATCCTTGGATTGATTTTGATGCATGTACGCATGAATTGTGTGTACACTTTAAACGTATACATGTATGCATGGATGCATGTATGATTTAAGTGTATGCATGTATACGACATGATGCTTTTATTTTTGTTCTAGGTATCTGTGCGAGTCCGAGGATGAAATTTATGGCTTACGATTAGCCTCAGTGGTAGCCCAGATGATTTACAGCGTCACGTCTATGGGGGTTGCCTCAGCTAAGGCCCTGATTTATCTAGATTCTGTTTATTCTTGAAACCCACGGATGCTTCTTCTCGATTTTAGGTAAGTTTTTGTACCATGCTGACTCAGTTTGGTTCTCTCAACATCTTTCTGATTGACTGGCTATCACATAGATCTAGTTATTAGAAAAGTTGAACCTCTTGAGTATCCTTCCACTTTATTTGTGGTATGCTCTAAAGTGCTATCAGGCTTAGTGGATCAGGATCACAGGCTTTCCCAGGGAATGGTCTATCTGGTCGAGCAAGAGGATGAGAATTAGACCTTGTATTTCTGTATTGTATAACGTTCTGACCTGGTATCGGTGTTTATAATAGGAGTTCCATTTGCATTATCATGGGCTTGGATGCAATGACCTATTGATGGATGCTTATATGTAATGGCACGATTTATGCAAGATGAACATCTAACCAGAAATCCAAACATGTATAATATCACTATGATGACATCTTAATGAGTATAATAAGGAAATTGATAGTGACTCTGACTTCGAACATCACCCTCTTCTTGTTACCAACACGTCCTCTTGGTTTTTTGTGTCGAAAATTTTCTCTTTGTGATTTGATTTTTATTTTTTTTTATGGATGAATGGCCCAAAAATTCTACGCGAACATTCCGTCCGAGTTGATCCCTTCGCACTAGCTTGTCTTAGGATTAGAAAGTGTACCTCGATATGTTCATCAGAAATTGCGAGAACATTGTTGCCAATGAAATCCAGTGGTTTGGCCTTTACCTGCCCCTAGTATTAGAGATTTGTATTTGAGACGTAAAACACTTCATCAGATATGGTTTTCTGCATGCTGTAACCCATATATGGACATTGACATGCAATGACATGACGAATGCATATTGAACATCAAAACTGAATAGAAAACATCTATGACATAATGAATGTGGATGCATTAGGAAAATCCAAAGTGTGGCTTTGGTTTTGATTGACATTCCTCCATATTACCAATATGTCCTTTCGGTTTTCCACATTGGAGGTTTTTTTTTTTTTTTTTTTTAAGTTATGCTTACATATATCAAAGTGTACAACTGAGCATTGAACCAAATCAATTGATTACCCACTAGATCCTCCAAGAATTTGAACCCAGATACATGTTTCCAATTCACCCCAGATTCCAATTCTCGCATAATTCTCAAAGATGGACACAGCTTTTAGCCTTTCAAGGTATAGCTTGACTTAGAATGACTTGAGTAATTTTGGTTTGTCTATGTGGTGGGTCCTAGGTGAAGTAGTGAAACTAAACCTAGAGTCACACAGCTAAGGTAGTGTACCTATCGTTGACAAGTTATAATTCTTGTTGGTCCAGGTATCGATCCCATAGAGAAAAATCTTCTGCAAACACTAAACTACTCGGGTTCCTTGTGTGTCCTAGGCGGAACTTAATTTTGGGTTGTGATTATACTAATAACTAAATTATCCTACTCCTAGTTGATCTATCCCAGCTTACTTTGCACTTGAATTCGAGTTATCAATTGGCAGTTTACCGACCTATGAATGCTAATGGTGATGGCTTTATCAATTAATTAAAATAGATGAATTTAACTCAACAATTAAACCTTAATTATGTTCTTTCGATGATTCAACCTAGCGTGTCTAGATCTTTTAGGTCCTTAGCCGATTTCCCTTGTTTAGAGACGGTCTAATTCTAAAGCTCAGAAAAATAGGGGCACGTAAATTCCACCGTGTTGTCAATACTAATGGTTTCCTAGGCGTCAATCTAGGTAATGCCACAAATATGAACTTAATAAGTTAAGATCTTATGAGACTAGATTATCATTAAAGGAATTGCATAAAGAAAAGGTGTAAAAATTGAAATTAAATTGCAATCAATTGTATTAATCTAGAAAGATGATACGAATTCAATGTTTACAACCAAACATAATCAATTGAGGAATCAAAAACTAACTAATCGAATTACAAAAGAGAAGAAGAGGAACTTATACCCTTTTGGTCCGATTAACCGGATTCCGGCGGTGTGAAGATGCTTGGGGTGTACCTCTATAGACAAACTCAATCCGGAACCAAGAACATCGCAAAAGGGGAAGATTCAATGCAAAACTTCTACCAATTGAGGGTTCAAACTCAAAGAAACAAAGAGTTCAAGCAATAAACCTAGCTACAAGTTTAGGCTTTTTACTTTAAAAGTCTGGAAAAAGATCCATACAACATAGAAAATAACCTATTTATAGGGCTAGGCTAAAACCACTAAACAGGAAAGAGGAAAGTAGGGCAACAGCAGAATTCCGGAGCTCGGCACGCCGTGCTGGTGGTTTGGGGGTTGGCACGCCGTGCTAGTGGTGGTGGCACGCCATCGTGCCGATCCACTGGACTCCGTCTTTTGGCACGCTGGAATGGCACGTCGTGCCCTCATTGCGGCACGCTATGCCACCTTGCTTTTCAGCACTTCAATCTCTTCTTTGCCGCCGTCGCTCTAACTTTCGGTCCGGGTCATAATGCCTATCCAAAACAAACTTAAAGAAACATAACCGCATCACAGCCACGGACCACAAAAATGATGCATTGTCCAAAATTACAAAAGCACCTCTAAAAACACGAAAAAATACTAAAAGTTATGAAAATCTAACCAAAACATAAAAATCACAAAATACGCAAAACCAAACAAGCATTCACACAAAGGACTCTAAAAAATTGCCGTTTAAACCACGAAATTTCCTAAAAGATAAGGTAAAAAACCGACCTTATCAACCACCCCACACTTAAAGTCTTGCTTGTCCTCAAGCAAATAAACTAAACACAAAGGAGTAAAATTGCTCGCTTTTACTTGCAAATCCAACTAAGGGTTTAACCGTACGAAATTCATAAACTCAAGAAGGTAAAACATTGCTTTCGAAATGACACTAGGCCCGGGTTCAAAACCACTCAATACCCAAACCCAACAAACTTTAGGTAGTCAAAGGGCGAGGAACAAGAAGAGTTTATACGACCACAAAGCACCTCACAAGATGTCACTCTAACGCTCAAGTTCAAGGTGAGGCGGACGAGCACAAAAACAAACAATGGCACACATCACATAGCGAACTAATGGCAATCCCGGTGAAGTCATTGGTTAAGGAGCAAAATCAGAGAACCTGGGGCTTGTAATGTTACAGCTTAGGGTAGGTTTGATAAAAGGAAAGTTTTTAGGTGTACAACTCCTACAAATCAAGTGACATATGCAAATTGACTAAGTACTAAAGACGGGTCATGCAATTTCAACTCAAAACTAGTCCTAAGAGTGCTTGCTTTGCTATATATTTTTTTTCTTTCTCTTTTTTTTTTGATATAACAAGAAATTCTACTAACAATGAGAAGGCCTTATACACAACCAACGGCCAAAGCACAACCCAACGGGGAAAAAGATGACAAGACATGGGTCAAGGCAATTAGATGGTCGCCCTAATCCCTTATTCAAACAAATGAACTGAAAATGGAACACACACACCGGCTTAAAGACGAGAGCCAGACAAACAAGACATGCTTCTACAAACTCCGATTTTTAAGAAAAGAAGCCGGACATACATATTGACTCTATTTGGATTTTTTTTTTTCAAATTAAATTGCAGCACAATTTTTCGATAGGACTAGATGTGAAAGAGTTGAAATGCAAATGGTGATTGACCCCAAAATGAATGAACAACTTAGCCAATTACTTGATTTGGGAGAGGAGGGTAAGAAAGGAAAATCAAAGTTACTGGTAAAAAGTTAGGATGATAGATTTGGCTTGGTGAAGGTTTTTTCAGTCAAAAAGGTTAATTTAGTAGCTTTGGGTGATCTAAGGGATAAATTAGTAGTTAGGGTTAGGCTCATTTAAGTCAAGGGGTTAATCCTAAGGGTCTCCACATACTAAGCTCTCGATGCCAAGTGCAAAACGACACCGGGTTCTACGATCTAGTGTGCCACGATTGTTTTTACCCTCACAAAGAAATAGAACCGATGTGAAATGGTTCCAAAGGCTCAAATTCTCACAAGTGTACTAGGGGTTGTATGCTAGGTCGTGTGACTCAACCAATGTTCCAAGGCATAATCCTAGCTTGATCATGCAAGTAGAGGTAGAGGGTTAATTCCCCAATGCAACCTGAATGACAAATCTAACCAATGGTTACCATCAGGAATCACAAATCATGCACAAACAAGCTAATGACTCGCAATCAACTCCCAATGTCTCTAGCCAATTGCTACCAATCCAAGCACAGAGACTTAGTTTCGAGGGTAGATTAGGCAATGTTACTCAAATGGCAATTGACACTTAAACAACCTAAAACACTATCATACCAAAAATAAACCAAACCAACTCCACATGCATCAAAAGCTAAAGCCTAAATCTAACCAAAGCACACCTAAAACCAACACAAAACATCCAAATACGCAAAAACACACATAAAAAATAAAACAAACCAAAAAGTGCAATGTAGAAAGAAGCAAAAGAAAGGGAGAAATCCCTTTACCCACTCCACACTTAGATTGCACTTACTTCCAAAAGTGCAATGGAAGAAGGAACAAAATAAAGCGGGAAAGGAAAAGGGTTACCTCACATATCGAGGGCTGGTGGTGGCGGAGGCGGGTAAGGCCACCCTTGGGCTGCATAAAAACGAGAGGCGAACGCCTCGACATTGGCGAGCTGAGCCGTCTGCCGGTCAAGGCGCACGTTCATCCGCTCCTCGAGCACAAACTGATGGACGGTCAAACCTTCCAGCTGTTCGATTATACCATCCAACCGCCCTTCGATCTGCTCCATAAAATCCAGGCCCACCGAAACATGCTCCTCATCCTCCTCATTATCCTCGGCTTCCTCACCCTCGTCCTCAGCATCTACGTCCACAGGGGCCTTACCCCTGCTGGAACCTCCTGCACTTGATGTACCTGCAGCTGCCATAACATGGGAATAAGACAAAATTCCCCTCGAAAGCTTCTTGGGAAGGATGTTATCGAGGTTCTTATAACAAGTATTACCACGAAAGAAACATGCAATACAAGTTATAATATGCCCTAACCCGAGTTCTGACTTAGATCGGTTATGGTGGGTGTATAGGGCTTCCATGACGAAGAAGCCCATGTGCACCTTAACATCATTATGCACATGCCACAGTATTAAAAGCTCAAATGCATTGACCCGGTTGCTTTCAGTTTTGCCCGAGAAGTTAAAAGACACAAATTTGTGGATTAATTGGAAGATCGGGTCATGTAATTGGGAGGTTTTGGTGAACCTAGGTTGGTGTAAGTGCCGGGATTTTCTTACAAAAAAAAAAGAAAAAAAAAGAATAAAAAATTAAAAAAAAAGAAAAAGAAAAAAAGAAAAAGAAAAAAATTCGAAAAAAATTCGAAAAAAAAATTCGAGAAAAAAAAAATTACAGTGGTACGACTGTAATTTAAAAATTACAGTCGTACGACTGTATTATCGGGGCAGGTGCAAAACACCATACCCATGACATAAGAAAGAGGAGGAGAGGATTTTGGGCAATTAATGCCCGGATTTTGGAGAGAAAAGGGGAGAAATCAGAGAGTAGAAAAAGGGAAGAAAAGAGAGAGAGGACGGAGATTGGGATTTCTGGTGAAAAATTTAGAGAGAGAAGGAGAAAAGAGAGAAGGAAAAGGAAGAAGTGAAAAACCACAAAAACTCATCTTTTCCTCTTCTATTTTCTTTAATTCTCGAAATTAGGATTAAAACTTGATAAAAATCCATAGGTTAATGAGTTAACTTCACAAACAAATTGAAATTTCGGACCAAAACAATCAGAATCCTTTGCAATTTCGATTTTTGGACACAAAGCCCCCAACTTCAATTCAAGAGGAAAAGTGCAAATTCTTATGGATTGGAGCGATGCCAGGGGTCAATTTCGACTTGGAAGGACTTCTAAAAGATAGGCGCCCCATTTCTCTTTATTTTCGCTTGCTTTATGGGTGTTAATTGCGATTTTTGTGCATTTTTATCTCATTTTCTGCGTTTCTGCTTCTGGAAATCAAGAACAGTCGTACGACTGTTCTTGAAATTGATGAACAGTCGTACGACTGTAGTCACAGTCGTACGACTATTCTTGATTTCCAGGTGATTTTATTGAACAGTCGTACGACTATTCTTGATTTCCAGGTGATTTTATTTCCAGCTTGTTTTAAATAAGATTTTGGTGAAATCTTGAATTTTCAGCATTTACAATCGTACGACTGTAGTTGAATTTGCACGACTGTAATTTACAGTCGTACCACTGTAGTTTCCAGAATCAGAATTTCACCTTTAAAACCCAAAAATTTCACAAAAAAATCCATAAAAATCTCTAAAAATCCCCAAAAAATCCCAAAAAATTAGAAAACCCAAAAAATCATCAAAATGAATTTTGTTGTGTGCATCACGACCATAGGTTCAATTTTCAGTAAAATTGCATTTAGAACAATTCAACGACGGAGACCCGGTTCTCCCGAAAACCGACTCACTTTAAATGTAAAAAAAAATAAATGCATGTAAACCGGAAAAAATTGTTTTCAAAATGATTTTCCCACAAAACAAAAAATACAAGGACGTTTCAAAATATTTTCCAGGTCTAACTGGGCCGGCTAGCCGAGCCAACCCGGTTATCCCCTAAATGCATGCCCCCAATTCTTGATTTCCCAATTCTGTCTATTTGAGTCCTAATTGTGGCGTGCCGTATAAATTGTGCTAACCTTCTGTTTTGCAGGTTTTAATTTCTTTTATTTTTATTTTTGATGTATTTTAATAGATTAAATCGTGTATTTAGGCGGTTGTAATTATTTTTAGATTTTTGTGTATTCTAGGCGATTGTATAAGTGAGGTGAGAGTTTTTATTTTTCCATTCGATTTGGTTGTAAGCCAATTAATATTTATTTCTTTTCCTTATTTTTGTATTAAATATTTTGTATGCGCGCTGTATGCCTTTAATATTCAATAAAATGGACTTTAGATTTTGAAATACCATTTGCGAACATTGACAATATTTATTGTAATTAGACACGAAATAAGGGACTTGTCCAGACCCCGAATCTCTGGATAGTGTAGCGGCTGTTCGTCCGGTTCAGCTACATAAGAAGTTCCCGGTTGAGCTAAGCCGGGTGGCGACTCCTACAATATTCATTCAGACTTAGGTCTCGGTTCTTTTATGTTTTGATTCTATTTTATTTTCCAAAACCCGTCTTCTATTCATAAAAACCCCACGCGAGGGAGGGGCCCGCCCGAGATCGAGGCGCCCCTTCCGAAAGGGAGTCTCGCGTCCCGTCGAAAACGCGTTGTCCGCTCACAGTTGGTATACCCCTTGACCCACGATACGCCAAAATTTCTTGGCATCCATATCCTCCGGCCATTTGTAACTATCCCCCTCAATTCCTATGCAAGCCTTAAGGCCCTCAATGTCTAAAGAGTGCTCATCACCAAATAGGCGGAAGGTCATGGTCCTAAGGCCGGTATCGGGGTTCGTTTTGAAGCTCAAAGTTGAGTAGAATTCTAAATTCAACTCTCTAAAGACAGGCGGATTAGACTTCACAAAATCATACCACCCTAGACTGGTTAATTTAGCACGCACAACCTCGGACCTATCTTGCACAAATAAAAATTCCCAATCAAAGGTTTGAAAGGGGGTACTCTCGAATGGAAAAAGAGTTTTATAGCGTTTACCTTCATCATCAGAGAGAAGACTGAAAGGCCATTTATACTTCCTGGAGAGGCTAGTTAAAGGACCCATCTGCTACTTAGGAGGTAATTCTTCGTTTGGCACCAGTTCCGGTGACGGGTCTATGGGCCATCGCGAAGAACCGTGTCTCCGATCAGCTACAGTCTTCTTTTTCATCTTACTATTGCACAACCATCACAACACAACCAATATCAAAAACAAAAGAAGACAAATCCAATTAAACCCTACTTACATAAACACAAACCCACTAAAAATGAACATATAAAGAAAAATACCGAAATACAATCACCCTATTAAGCAAGTAACTCAATCAAAATCAAAGTGAGAGAAGGAAGCAATAAAAAGAAGAAAGGAAAATCAAAGCATGAGTTCATACCTGGGCTCTAAGGAGAGTGATGCAAAACAAAATCCTAGGTCAAAATAACGGTTGAAGAGAAGTTGAAAGGAAGAAAGTGAGAGGGGAAGGAAGAATAAGGATAGAGAGAGAGAAGGTGAGGGTTGGTTCTAGAGAGAGAAAGGGGAGAGAGTGAGAAGGTGAGAAAGGAGAAGAAGAAGAAGAAGAATAAGAAGAAGAAGAAGGAGGCTGACACAAAGGAGAAACAAAAGAGGGGTTTATATAGGCGGGCGATTTTTGACGTAAAAATTTGAAATTTAAACGCACGGCACGCCGTGCCAAGAAATCCGCACGGCGTGCTGAGCAAAGCACAGAAACTTACCTGGAAACAGCACGAGGGCACGATGGTGTGCTGACTTGGCACGTCATGCTATCTTGAAAACCGTTTAATTGGCACAGCATGCTACATTACAGCACGGTGTGCGGCTCGCTCTTGCAACAATTCACTTTTGAAACAGCACGATGGCACGATGGCGTGCTGGCTTGGCACGTCATGCTCTCTTGAAAATACCTTCTTTGGCACGGCGTGCTAAATTGCAGCATTTGCACAATCCACTTTTGAAATAGCACGACGGCACAATGGCGTGCTGGCTTGGCACGTCGTGCTCTCTTGAAAATCCTTCCTTTGGCACGGTGTGCTAAATTACAACACGGCGTGCGGCTTGGTTCTTGCACGCATTTTGTTCCAGAGTGCTAGCCCGACTGCGTGCCAGGCTAGCACGTCGTGTGCTAACCCTATTCTCATCTTAGCACAACGTGCCCATAATGGCATGGCGTGCTATCCAGGAATTCCGCCAACCTTTGTATTTTCACACTTTGATCGAGATTGTGATTGACTTGCTTAGTGACCTATTCCTACACACATAAACACACCAAAACATATTAACAAAAAAATTAATGTACAAGGGAAGTACACGTATCTCATTGCTATGTTTATAGTCGGAATAGCTCGACTTCTACGTCCACGAGTATGCATTACACATCACGAAGGAGTAAGACTTGCTTCTCCTCCTTCACCCCTTCGCTGACGTAGGGCTTCAATCGATGCCTATTTACTTGTTGGATTCCCTCCGGGGTTTCAATTTCTACCATCCCGGAGGGATAAACATTATGTACAGTAAATGGTCCAGTACACCGACTTCTCAATTTGCCCGGAAATAGTTTCAACCGGGAGTTATACAAGAGCACCAACTCCCTTGATTGAAACCTTTCTCTATCACATGCCGGCCGTGCCACTTCTTGGTCCTCTCCTTATAGATTTTGGCATTCTTATACGAGCTTAACCGAAGCTCATCTAACTCCATGAGTTGCCTTAATTGAAGCTCACCTGCAGCTTGCATATCAAAGTTAAGAAATTTTAAAGCCCAATATGCCTTGTGCTCTAGTACCACAGGTAGATGACAGGATTTACTGAAGACTAAGCGGTAGGGGGACATTCCTATAGGCGTCTTAAAAGAAATCCTATATGCCCATAGTGCATCGTCTAACCTTAGACTCCAATCTTTCCTAGATGCACCTACCGTCTTTTCTAAGATTCATTTCAATTCCCTATTCGATACCTCAACCTTCCCACTCGTCTAAGGATGGTAAGGAGTTGCTACCTTATGCTTAACCCCATACTTGTGCAAAAGATTGTCAAATTTTCTATTACAAAAATGGGATCCCCCATCACTAATGATAGCCCTTGGGGTTCCAAACCTAGTAAGAATGTTTTTCTTTAGAAACTTGACAACGACCCTTGCATCATTGGTTGGTAAGGTGACAGCTTCTACCCACTTAGACACATATTCAACTGCCACAAGAATGTATTGGTTGTTGTGGGATATTGGGAAGGGTCCCATGAAATCTATGCCCCAGACATTAAAAAGTTCACACACCAAGATACCTTGTTGAAGCATTTCATTCTTTTGGGAGATATTTCCCGTCCTTTGACACGCAACACAGGCCCGAATATAGCTAATGACATCCTGTTTCATGGTCGGCCAATACAACCCACTAGATAAAATCTTTCCTATGGTTCTATCGGGTCCAAAATGGCCACCTGCTTCCCTATCATGACACATCCTAATAATGGAGGGAAACTCCTCATAAGCAACACACCGCCTAATCACATTGTCCGCACATAATCTAAAAAGGTAAGGATCATCCCAAAAATAATCCTTAGCATCATGAAAGAATTTACGTCTCTGTGCATGTGAGAGATTAGGTGGAAGGATGTTACTGACTTTGAAGTTTGCGATGTCCGCAAACCATGGCATAGAGGTTACCCCACACAACTGTTCATTGGGGAATGTGTCACGAATGTCCGTTTCTGGAGAGGATACGGATCCTTCACTTGGCAGTCTCGATAAATGGTCGGCCACTACGTTCTCTACTCCCTTCTTGTCCTTAATCTCCACATCAAACTCCTGGAGGAGTAGAATCCATCGAATCAACCTGGGCTTTGCATCCTGTTTAGCCAACAAATACTTAAGAGCAGCATGGTCAGTGTACACAATTACTTTTGATAAGACCAAGTAAGACCTAAACTTATCGAAAGCAAACACAACAGCTAGTAATTCTTTCTCAGTCATAGTGTAATTCATTTAAGCACCATTCAATGTCTTACTAGCATAGTAAATTGGGCGGAAAATTTTGTCCACCCGCTGACCTAAACATGCCCCAACAGCTATGTCACTTGCATCGCACATAAGTTCAAAGGGGATTTCCCAATTCGGGCTCACTATGACCGGTGCCTCAATCAATTTCCTCTTAAGCAAATTAAAAGCATACATACATTCATCATTGAAATTAAATGGGGCATCCTTTAGGAGTAGCTCAGTCAACGGCTTAGCAATCTTAGAAAAGTCTTTCACAAAACGCCTATAAAAGCCCGCATGTCCTAAGAAGCTCCTAACTAACTTAACCGAACTTGGGGGAGGCAGTTTCTCAATCACCTCAATCTTGGCCGGATCGACCTCAATCCCCTTTCCCGACACCTTGTGCCCTAAGACAATGCAATCCCGGACCATGAATTGACACTTCTCCCAACTAAGTGCCAAATTGGTGTCTTCACATCTTGGAAGCACCTCGTCCAAATTCCCAAGACATGACTCAAAAGTATGACCAACAATGGAAAAATCATCCATAAAGACTTCCATGAAATCCTCAATCATATCAGCAAAAATGGCCAGCATGCATCTTTGAAAGGTGGCCGGGGCATTACACAAACCAAAAGGCATCCGTCTATATGCAAATGTCTCGTATGGACACGTAAACGTGGTTTTCTCTTGATCGAGAGGGTCCACTGGAATTTGCATATACCCGGATAGCCCATCTAACGTACAAAAATATTCGTGCCCGGCCATCCTCTCTAACATTTGATCAATAAACGGTAATGGAAAATGATCTTTCCGGGTGGCATCATTCAACTTCCTATAATCAATACACATGCGCCAACCCGTGATAGCTCTAGTAGGGATTAGTTCCCCTTTATCATTTTCCACTACCGTTGTGCCTCCCTTTTTACGCACACATTGAACCGGACTCACCCACTGACTATCAGAAATAGGAAAGATGATACCTGCGTCGAGGAGTTTTATCACCTTGGCTCTTACCACCTCCTTCATATTTGGGTTCAACCGATGCTGAGGCTGTGCACACGGTTTTACCTCATCTTCTAGAAAGATTCTATGCATGCAAAACGTCGGACTTATTCCCTTGATGTCATGGATTGTCCACCCGAATGCTCCCTTGTGCTTTTCAGCACCTCTAGTAGCTTGTCCTCCTCCTCTCCTGTCAACAAAGAAGAAATTACAACTGGTAAGTCCTTTAGAGGATGCAGAAAAACATACTTAAGGTTAGGGAGAAGGGTTTTGAGCTCCAATGATGGAGTTCCTCCAGTGAAGATTTAGGTGCAGGCATGACTTCACGCTCCAGCTTGTCAAACCGTCCCTTCACCCATGAGCATTCTTCAACTAACACTTCGTTCGCCTCACTTTCAATTAGGCCTTCTCTTATGATGCACTCTAGTTCACTGCACACATTCTCAACCACACAAGCATCAATAGGACAAAAGGAGTCCACAAAATTATAGTTTTCAACATCTAATGGATATTTCATTGAGTTATAGATGTTGAAACTTACCTCCTCGTTATGCAACCTAATAATAATCTTACCTTCCTGGACATCTATCAAAGTCCTACTGGTTGCAAGAAATGGCCTTCCAAGCAAAAGGGGCACCGAGCTATCTTCCTCCATATCCATTACCATGAAGTCCGCGAGGAAGATAAACTTGTCCACCTTTACTAACACATCCTCGACCACCTGCTTTGGCCTCATGAGAGATCTTTCCGCCAATTGGAGGGTCATGTTGGTCGGCTTTGGGTTTCCCAGTCCAAGTCTCCTTTAAAATGACAGAGGCATCAAATTGATACTTGCACCCAAGTCACATAAGGCATTGGCAATCTCCAAGTTTCCTATCCGGCATGGGATAGTAAAACTTCCCCTATCTTTGAGCTTGGGTGGAAGTTTGTTAGTGATAATTGCCGAACATTCCTCTGTTAAAGCCACCACTTCGTCCTCGCCTATCTTTCTTTTCCCTGCAAGAAGTTCTTTGAAGAATTTAGCATAAAAAGGCATCTCTTGGAGAGCCTCAATCAATGGCATATTGAATTCTAACTTCTTGAAAATTTCCAGAAATTTGGAATATTTCTGCTCCAGTTTATCTTTCTTCTCCCTTTGAGGATAAGGGAGTTTAGGCACATAGGCTTTCACTAGGTTAGGAATTTTCCCCTTTTGATTTATGCTAGGTTCGGGTTCAGAAATTGATGTGGGGTTGCTTACCTCTCCCGACTCTCCACTTACCTCAGTAGGTTGGGATGGAATATCAGCATTTTGCACTCGGTCCTCCACTTGCCTACCACTTCGCAGGGTTATAGCTTGGGCTGTCTCCCATTGATGTCCCTTAGGGTTTTCTTCAGTTTTACTCGGGAGTGCTCCTTGAGGTCTTTCCTGCCTCTCCCTACTCATTTGAGCCACCTGCTTGCCCAAATCCCTATAGTATGCCTCATTATCAGCAAGCCGAGACGAGATGTCTTTTAACAAAGACAAAACCGTCTCATCTTGCTTAGATTGTTGAGGTTGCTGTGGGGATTGGTTAGGAACAAATGGGGCCTTACCTAACCCCTGCTCACAGTGCTCATAATGGAATCCGGAAGGAGGTCTCAACACATTTTGGTTATTACCATAAGACATGTTCGGGTGTTGATACCTTCTTCCGTAATTGTTATTATTATTGAAATTTTGTGGGTAAGAGTTAGAGTTATTGTACCTTTGGTTTCCTCCCATAAAACTTACATTCTCGGATGGTTGGGCGAATGGATCGCCCAATGCACATTCTTGAACGGGATGCTCCGCTCTATATGATACACATAACACCAGCTGGTATTGTGGCGCATTTAAATTCAAGTGGGACATCAACAGGTCCAGCTTCTTGTTCACGTGGTCCATGGCTACATCTTGGCGTCCCAAGTCCGTAGCCCGAACCTCACTCCTTGTTGGCGTGTCTGACTACTACAAGTTACTCTTCCTAGCCAGCTCCGCGATCAACTCCTTGGCTTACATAGCAGTCTTCTTAAAAATGTGTCCACCTGCAGAAGAATCAATAATGGCACGGTTAGCTGGTGTCAAACCATGATAAAACGTGCTTACCTGAGTGAATCAAGGCATGTCATGGTGGGGACAGTTCCGCAACAACTGTTGAAACCTCTGCCACGCTTCGTCGAGGGTCTCAAGCCCAAATTGCCGAAATCCCATAATCTCATTCCTTAACTGAACCATCTTTGATGGTGGGAAGTAATGTGCTAAGAATTGTTCTTCCAATTGATCCCATGAAGTCACTGACCTGGGTCTCAAGGACTTGTACCATTCCATTGCTCCCCCGCATAATGAGAAGGGAAACAACTTCAACCGCACCTAGGTGAAGTAGTGAAACTAAACCTAGAGTCACACAACTAAGGCAGTGTACCTATCGTTGACAAGTTATAATTCTGGTTGGTCCAGGTATCGATCCCACAGAGAAAAATATTCTGCAAACACTAAACTACTCGGGTTCCTTGCGTGTCCTAGGCGGAACTTAATTTTGGGTTGGGATTATACTAACAACTAAATTATCCTACTCCGAGTTGAACTATCCTAGCTTACTTTGCACTTGAATTCGGGTTATCAATTGGCAGTTTACCGACCTATGAATGCTAATGGTGATGGCTTTATCAATTAATTAAAATAGATGAATTTAACTCAACAATTGAACCTTAATTATGTTCTTTCGATGATTCAACCTAGCGTGTCTAGATCTTTTAGGTCCTTAGCCGGTTTCCCTTGTTCAGAGGCAGTCTAATTCTAAAGCTCAAAAAATAGGGGCACGTAAATTCCACAGTGTTGTCAATACTAATGGTTTCCTAGGCGTCAATCTATGCAATGCCACAAATATGAACTTAATAAGTTAAGATCTTATGAGACTAGATTATCATTAAAGGAATTGCATAAAGAAAAGATGTAAAAATTGAAATTAAATTGCAATCAATTGTATTAATTAAGAAAGATGATAAGAATTCAATGTTTACAACCAAATATAATCAATTGAGGAATCAAAAACTAACTAATCGAATTACAAAAGAGAAGAAGAGGAACTTACGCCCTTTTGGTCCGATTAACCTGATTCCGACAGTGTGAAGATGCTTGGGGTGTACCTTTATAGACGAACTCAATCCGGAACCAAGAACGTCGCAAAAGGGGAAGATTCAATGCAAAACTTCTACCAATTGAGGGTTCAAACTCAAAGAAACAAAGAGTTCAAGCAATAAACCTAGCTACAAGTTTGGAAAAAGATCCATACAACTTAGAAAATAACCTATTTATAGGGCTAGGCTAAAACCACTAAACAGGAAAGAGGAAAGTAGGGCAACAGCAGAATTCCGGAGCTCGGCACGTCGTGCTGGTGGTGGTGGCATGCCGTGCTGGTGGTTTGGGGTTTGGCACGCCGTGCTGGTGGTGGTGGCACGCCGTCGTGCCGATCCACTGGACTCCGTCTTTTGGCACGCTGGAATGGCATGCCGTGCCCTCATTGCAGCATGCCGTGCCACCTTACTTTTCAGCACTTCAATCTCTTCTTTGCCGCTATCGCTCCAACTTTCGGTCCGGGTCATAATGCCTATCCAAAACAAACATAAAGAAACATAACCGCACCATAGCCACGGACCACAAAAATGACGCATTGTCCAAAATTACAAAAACACCCCTAAAAACACGAAAAAATACTAAAAGTTATAAAAATCTAACCGAAACATAAAAATCACAAAATAGGCAAAACCAAACAAGCATTCACACAAAGGACTCTAAAAAATTACCATTTAAACCACGAAATTGCCTAAAAGATAAGGTCAAAAACCAACCTTATCACTATGCCAACAAATCACAATAACTCTAGAGTAAGTCGTATTATCCCTAAGAGGTGAAAGAACCCCTGGTAAGTAGTCACTTTCGTAGCAACTGAAGACTGAGTTCTTGAAATGGTTGGTAAATGCAACTTTCCCCCAACTATTAGCACAACAGGCTTTGCAAGTCCTCTCATTCACGATTGTTGAAAGCTTTGTAAAACTTGGTTGCTCAAACACTATTAATGAAGTTCATGAGTGCACCGCCAGGGTTTTTTCCAGCCTGAAAGGGACTAAATGTCAATCTCCACTTTCTCCTTATCACTTTTTGCTCAACTGAACCCCTTGAACCGTCCCTTGATGGAATGAACGTTGTTGGTAAACAATCATCCCTTTCACACTCAAACATTGACCTCTCAAAGTGCCTTACTAACTCCTCTTTGTTCTGAATCTAGCATAGGATATAATGAAGATCTTGCTGGGCAAGAACAGTGGCCATCTCTCATTGTGAACTGCTCGCTAAAACTTGCATACGACCTTTGGATTTGTGAAATTTACAAATGCATACCCTTTGTTCACTTTGTTTTTGAACACAATAGGAAGGTATCAGGAATTGGGTATATTTCTGATCATCAGGCTTGTCTTCTCATCAAAGTTGACTTCAATCTTTTTCTTGTTTAGCTTTGCCCCTTCAATAGTCAAGTTCTTGGGTAACTTCTGATATTCTTTATCCAGCTCACTTCAAGCAGACTTATATTCAAATCTTCTCTCTACCATGGAACGAAAACCCTTCCCCAGTCGAAGGGTACAAAACAATTAGCCTGGGAGTTTGGATTGAATAGGAGTGTCACGAGATAAACAAATATTCCCAATCTGGTGCAGGTTAATGATAAATGAAGACTGATTGAAACAATGCCATGACCACTTGCTTTGTCACCTTTCTGGTGATGAGATGATGTGGAGAAATGTGATATGGGGCAGCATTAGGGTTCAATTTCTTGTTAGAATCCATTGGTGGTAGAGAATAAGGTTTCATAGAATCAGTTCAAGAGGGAAGATGTAAGGGTAGTTCATCGAACAAGTTTTTGTGTCTTATATGTAAACGGAAGAGAAAGGGTGTTGAAGGTACGGATGAAGGTTGAGAAGGGAAATGCTTTGGGTCTGAAAATAGGAAGACCCAAATTATTCACAGGTTGTTTGAAAATAAGAAAGTCCAAATCTTTCATAGGAAGGGTGTAGAAAATCTAATGATGATGGAAATTGGGATGGTGAGACATTCCAGTGTTAGCTGTAGTGGCCATGTATGAGAGAGAAAGACTCTTCTGTCTACACTGATCTTTTTTTTTTTTGAAGGAACTAAATTCAAACCACAGCCACCTCTTGGTTTTCTTACTGCATTCAAATTCCTGCCTGTCATGTGTGTTTAATATCCCTTATGGATAAATAATGCATACGTGATGTCATGCGCACATGAATGTCATACAAACAAGATTATGCATGCACTACAACCAAGAACTGCTTCAAAGTTTTACTACCTGGTAGGTGATGAAGGTCATTTGAATTTCTTATGGGTTGGTGTTTCCATGAGTTTGGAATTTTAGCTTCAAGGTTTTGGTACAGGGTACTTTCTTGGGTATGGAATTAGGCTTGAAGCTTCATTTTAGAGATTGACTCTGAATTTTAGCAATAGCCTTTGGCTTGGAATGGTTTAGGTATTAGGCATGCTGCTCAAGTTGAAACTTTAGGGTAAGGCCAATAGCGTTTTGGATTGTGATTTGTAAGGATCATTGATCTGGGTCAGCAAATGGCTCGACGGAGGTGATGCCATCCTATTAATTATTTATCTCGTAAGCTCGCCTTTCAAGTAAGGGTTTAATCAGAGTTAGATTCACTTTTAGATTCCTTATAATACTCAGATTGATGTCCTGCATTTTAATATTATATGTGTTGGATATGTCGTTTCATATGGTCAAATGCATGCATAATGCCATGCGCATGCAATCATCACATAAGTAAGAAGAAAATAAATCTCATTGCATTCCTAATGAGTTCAATACACCTCGCAAGCAAAATGAATCCCCAACAAGAAAGAAGTATCTAAGAAATATTGATCTTATAGAAACTGATTATTTTCCGATTGATCATCATTGGTGCCCTCGTCCCACTCTTATCAAACCAGACCCTGAAGTTCTTCATCATATTCTTCTCCTTGAAAGGTTTGAGGAGCCTCCTTAGTGGTCTCCCTGGTTATCCTAAGTCGTCTACCAGAGTTGGTCGAGGTGTAAGCGCCGGAATTTTCCAGCTCCAAAAAAAAAAGAAAAAAAAAGAGAGACTTATGTTACATGACTGTAATTACAGTCGTACGACTGTATTTAAAGTTGTACGACTGTAATCAAAATTACAGTCATAAGACTGTAAGATTGTAGTAGGTGCAGTAGCCCATACCACAAGACAGAAAAAGAGAGGTGTGATTTAAGTGGCATTTAAGGCCTCTTATAGCCAGAAAAAGAGAGGTTGGAGGGGAGAAAAGAAAAAAAAAAAAGCAGAAAGGCAAGAGGGGAGCAAAAAATTTTGATCAAAGGGAGTTCTTGAGATTGAGAGAAAAAGGGAGAAAAAGAAACACAAACCCAACTTTCTTCTTCTTTCTTCCTTTAATTCTTGGTCTCACGAAGTAAAAATTGTTAGATATCATAGGTTTGGACTTGACAAACACTCATAGACCCCTGAACACACTCAAATCCGTAACATTTGGAGATTTTTGGACTTACTTTGGAACCTTGACACATGAAGGAAGAGGAGCAAATTGGAGCTAATTCAAGGCGTTTTTGGCGGTCAAATCGATGGTGGATCTGCGCCACAAGGGTAACTACACTTAAATCCTTTGTTTTGCTTTGCTTTCTGGGTGTTTTGGTTCATTTTCGTGCATAAAATCAATTTTTTCTACTTAGCTGCTTCTGGGTAGTAAGAACAGTGGCACGACTATTCTTGTGGCTATGAACGGTCGCACGACTGTAATTACAGTCGTGCTACCATAGCTACAGTCGTACAACTGTATTCAAACTCCTACTGCTATTTCCTTTCATTAAAAAAATTTTGGCGATTTTCTGCAAATGGGTGAATTACAGTCCCACGACCGTAGTTACAGTTATGTGACTGTGGTTATAGCCGCACGGCTGTAATCATAGCCGGACGACTATAATTCTCATCCAGGAGCAGAAAATTCAGAAAATCCATAAAAAATCAGAAAATTCACAAAAATTCAGATAATCAGAAAATCATCAAAAATGAATTTTCTTGTGTGCATTCACGACCATGGATTTAATTTTCGAAGTTATTGCACTTAGAACAATGCAATGACAGAGATCCAAATCTCCCGAAAATCGACCCACGTCACATGCTAAATGAAAGTAAACCGGAAAAAGAAAACGTTTTCAAATTGAATTTTCTCATGAAATAAAATCACAGGGACGTTTCAAAACCATTTTCTAGGTCTACTCGGGCGAATTAGTCGAGTTCACCCGACTATCCCCCTAAATGCATGCCCCTGTTCCTAAAAATCCCAATTCTGTCCAATTTGAGTCTTATTTGTGGTGTGCAATAAATTATACTAACCGTCTGTTTTGCAGCTTTTAGTTTCTTTTTATTTTCATTTTTAATGTAATTAATAGTTCAATTTGTGTATTTTAGGCGACTGTAATTTTCTAGATAATCGTGTATTCTAGGCGCTTGTAATGTGAGGACGAGAGTTTTTATTTTTATTCGATCGGGTTGTAATAACTACTTTATTTTCTGCTTTATTTTTACTTGTGTGTATGTTGCATGATTCAATTAATAAAAATCCACTTTAGAAATATAAAATATTATCAATGAACATTGGCCAAATTTATTTTGATTGGACATGAAATAAAGGACTTGTTCGGACATAGATCTCTAGAAAGTGTAGCGGCCTTCGTTCGGTACAGCTACACTGTAATTTTCCGATTGAGCTGAGCCGAGTGGCGACTCTTACACTTTCTATCAGGACTTAGGTCTCGATTCTTTTACGAAATAATTTAATTTTCCAAAATCAAATTTTCATCACAAAAAAACCCCACGCGAGGGAGGGTTGCCCGATATCGAGGTTCCCTTCCAAGAGTGGAAAAACGTCATCCGCTCACAGTGGCGACTCCACTAGGATTTCTTACAAAAGTTTTCTCAAAACATAAAAGAATTTGACAAGCCCTGAAATATGTCTAATCAAAATAAGGTGAATAATTCTTGCATGGTATTTTATCTTGCATTTTAGTTAGACATACTTGCATTAGGTTAAGTATCTAATTTTCAACCCGGTGAATTGTTGAAGTGTCGCCTATGTTCCTCATGGTCTTAGGGGCACGGATAGGAAACACCAACCATAGCCTCGTACGTACCCCTTCATTCGGACCCTTGAGTGGGGAGAAGTGAGGACTATATTTTGCTGTGGGGGCCTTGATTTTATCCCAACTTAGACCGAACTCATGTAGGCAACTTTATTTGGATTCCCTTAGGATACCAAAATGAATTGCATGAATGTTACAATAACGCCTTCATCATCCCCGGTTGATGATCGAAGTGAGCCCCTCCTAGGACTCGGTTAGAATTTTCTCAAAAATTGACCACAATTGGAGGAATAAGGTTGGAGGAATACTTTTCGCATGCTATGTGCTACGTGTTTCTCATTCCTTCACAACATACCATCATCAACACTTTTCATGAACATGACATGCTACACGCAAAGCATTTGTGTGATACTAACTCACATCTTTTGTACAGCCACTTGCATTTTTTTATGTGTAAATACATTAATCACCCGTGTGACATTCATACTAATCATTTCTTTTGCAGCCATAACACTATATTTGTGTGTTAACATTTTCACAAAGGATACACGACATCATCACGTATGTCATGCATCCTAACCATGTTTTTGTGTAGCCATTTGCATTTTATGTGACATAAGCATTCATGTCATCTCATCTCAGTGAAATTAAGGACGTTCCAAGGATGCCGATCATGTTCATATCATTTCATAACATAGCAGGAGTCCAAAAACTACCTGTTTTCTGCCCGTGCACCGAATTACACTCGGCCATTCCACTATACCATTTCATCCAATAGGGGACCACACTGGTTTTAAGTCTATTTTTGAATGGTAGATCACATGATATCATTGCATGGCATCATGTCATTTATCATTGGTGTCACGGTGATGCCGAAGCTCTATTGGTGTGTCGCGATCCACTACGGATTGTTGCATGACATTATTACACCATTCAAGGTGCTCCACGAGTATTAGATTACTACATACATAAGTGCATTTCATAACATTACCAAATCATGAAAGGTGTACAATGAAAGCTGAACATCTGTCCGTATCACAAATTACACGCGGCTTGTTTGCAATATCACATCATGTTAGGTGCTCCAAGAAGCATCGAAACTCTGTCCATGAGCCGACCACCACATGACCATCTCACTTCATCTCATAGACCTATAAAGCATCAAAACTCTGTCTGTGTGTCGGCACACACGCAACCATTTCACAAATTCACAAGGCGCCCCAAATGCGCTGAACCCCTGTCCATGTGGCGATCCACATGTTATCTTTTGGCATTATTTTAGTATAGCATTGGGCACTCTTGGAATGTCCAAAATAAAAAGAATAAAAATAAAGGAAGTCATCCTCATTATCTCACGACATACATCTCATTCACCTGTCAAATGTCTACGTGCTCCACGAGCACTGAAAACTTCATCCCATACACTAAGTCATATAGGCGCTCCACGAGCACAAAAAATCTCACCTCATATACCAAACCATTTAGGTTCTCCACGAGTGCTCAAAATTTCATTTCATACATCAGACCTTTTAAGTGCTCTACGAGCACCCAAAAATATCATCTCACGCATCAAGACATTTATTCACTTCATAAGTGCTGGAAATCTCACACATCAAAACCCAAGGTGCTCCCTGAGCGCCGAAACTCTGCCCGTGTGCCAAGCACATGTTAGTTATGCATCATGGCATGTGTTCATTTCGTGAAAACCAAAGGCATCCCTCAAGCGTCAAAATCCTATCCCTGTGTCATGCGTATATAGACGCACCCAAGCTCCCATATAAGATCCGCTCTATACGTCAATCCAGCTCTCGTATAAGATCCGCTCTATACGTGGATCCAAACCCGTATAAGAGCCGCTTTATACGTCAATCCAGCTCTCGTATAAGATCCGCTCTATACGTAGATCCAAACCCGTATAAGATCCACTCTATACATCAATCCAGCTCTCGTATAAGATCCGCTCTATACATAGGTCCAAACTCGTATAAGATCCGCTCTATATGTCAATCTAGCCCTCATATAGGATCTGATCTACATGTATAAGTGCTTCGCAAGTATCACCTCGCTCCGATCCATGGACACCCCGTGTGTCATTTTATCCATGTGGTGTATATTTATATGCCATGCCTTACTTTAACATATAGCCTCATCAACAACATTTATTGCATTTGCACGTTTCCATTCTTGACTTTACATACTCTTGGCTAGATCGGAATTGTATAACATGACATGACATCACATATACGACTCATCATTCATACATACATACATCCCATCATGCATTCGTGCCTACATCATCCGTGATTTGGTATTCTCTGTGTGCATGCGCTCATCGATGATAACAAGTGTTCTCATCAGGGGAAGGGGAACGAATCTTGAGAATGGCCAACCCGGTGAACTTCAACACCATAATAGATGTCGTGGATGATTATGTCGCTTCATCATGATTTCGAAAGGTGGTTAAGGAGGAAGCGGCAGTAATGCTGAAGGAAATGATAGGGGGTGATCTTGATAGGGTAGAGAGACTAATGGCAAGATGAGTCAAATTGGAAGCACGAGTGGCAGAGCTTGAAGGAAAAATAAAAACTATGGTGAGCACAGACCCTAATGCTGATGCTAACCAGAAGCAGAATGTCTAGATTTTTGACACTCACCCTCGACATGTCGGAAGGTGCTCTTACCGAGACTCAGGTTTACCAGGTTGACTGATGAAGTGGAATTGAAGGTGCCCCTCAAGGCCAATGCTGACTCTGTGCTGCGACACACCCGGAATTCACCTGCCAAGGGTAACGGAAAAGGCATATCCCCTTGGCCTAGCTTGTTCAGCAAACTATTTGCCAGGTGTAGAAAGGAGGGACTGCTGCAGAGCGCCAGGTCATATATGGAACCAATGCCAAATCAAAAGAGCAACTTCTGCAGCTATCATGTGATGACAGTTCATCGGACCAACGTGTGTTCTACTTTAAGAAAGGAGATCTAGAAGCTAGTCGATGAAGGAAAGTTAAGAGTCCTATTTACCTCTGATAAGCTACTAGGGGCAATCAAGGAGATCGCCAAGAAAAATCCTTAAGCTTCTCAGGGAGAGGACTATGATGAAGAACTACAAGGTCTGGTATGATAAGAATAAGGCACTAAAACTGAGACGACAACTATGAAATCAATACCCTTAGAGGCTCCCTTCTTGTAGGGGACTCATTTTTTTTGTAAGGTGTATTGAACTCATTTTGAATGCAATACGTCTTGTTATTTTCTTACTTATGTGGTGATTGCATGTACATGGCATTATGCATGCATTTGATCATCTAAAGCGACATATCCAATACGCATAATATCGAAATGCATGACATCAGTCTGAATACTGTAGGGAAACCGAAAGTGAATCCAGTCCTGAGCAAACTCTCTCTTGAAATGTGAGCTTGTGAGATAAATAAATGACATGATGGCATCACATCTGCCGAGCCATTTACCAACCCAGATCAGCGGCCCTTACAAATCACAACCCAAAATGCTATTGGCCCTGCCCTAGAGTTTCAAGTTGAGCAACACGCATAATACTTAAACCATTCCAAGCCAAAGGCTGTTGCTAAAATTCAGAATCAAACTCCAAAATGAAGCTTCAAGTCTAATCCCATGCCCAAGAAAGCACCTTGTATCAAAACCCTTAAGCTAAAACTCCAAACTCATTGAGATCATCAACCCATAAGAAATTCAAATGACCTTCATCACCCATCATGTGGTAAAACTCTGAAGCAGTTCTTAGTTGTAGTGCATGTATAATCCTGTTTGTATGACATTCATGTGCACATGACATTAAGCATGCATTATTCATCCAAAAGACATATTAAACACACATGACATGCACAAATTTGAATACAGGGGGAAAATCAAAAGGTGGCTGTGGCTTGGATTTAGTTCCTTCAAAAAACAAAAAAAGATCGGTGCAGGCGGAAGAGTCTTTCTCTCTCATACATGGCTGCTATAGTTAACACTACAATGTCTCACCATCCCAATTTCCATCACTATCATATTTTTGCACCCTTCCTGTGAAAGATTTACACTTTCTTATTTTCAAACAACCTGTGAAGAATTTGGGCCTTCCTGTTTTCAGACCCAAAGCACTTCTCTTCTCGACCTTCATCCATACCTTTAACACTTTTTATCTTCCGAACACTTGTTCGATGAATTACCCCTTTCATCTTCCCTCTTGAACTAATTTTATGAAACCTTATTCTCTACCACTAATGTCTTCTAACAAGAAATTGAACCCTAATGCTGGCCCATATCGCATTTTTCCATGTCATCCCATCACTAGAAAGGTGACGGAGCAAGTGATCATGGCATTGTTTCAACCAGTCTTCGCTTATCATTAACCTATACCAGGTTGGGAATACCTATTTATCCCGTGACACTCCTATTTAATCCAAACTCCCAGACTAATTGTTTTGTATCCTTGGACTACGGGAAGGGTCTTCATTCAGGGGTAGGGAGAGGATTTGAATATAAGTCTGCTTCAAATGAGCTGGGTAAGGAGTAGCAGAAGTTACCCAAGAACTTGATTGCTAAAGGGACAAAGCTAAACAAGAAAGAGATTGAAGTCAACTTTGATAGGAAGACAAGCCTGATGATCAGAAATATACTCAGTTTCTTATACCTTCTTGTTGTTTTCAAAAACAAAGTGAACAAAGGGTATGCAATTGTAAATTTCACAAATCCAAAGGCCATATGCAAGTTCCAGTGAGCAGTTCACAATGATAGATGGCCACTTTTCTTGCCCAACAAGATCTGTACTATAGCCTATGCTAGACTTCAGAGCAAAGAGGAGCTGTTAAGGCACTTTGAGACGTCAATATTTTAGTGTGAAAAGGATGATTGTTTACCAACAATGTTCATTCCACCAAAGGATGGTACAAGGGGTTCAGTTGAGCAAAAGGTGATAAGGAGAAAGTGGGGATTGACACTTAGTCCCTTTCATGGTTGGAAGAAACCCAGGTGGTGCACTCATGAATTTCATCAACAGTGTTAGAGCAACTAGGTTTTACAAAGCTTTCAACAATCATGAATGGGAGGACTTGCAAAGCCTGATGTGCTAATAGTCGGGGGAAAGTTGCATTTACCAATCATTTCAAGAACTCAGTCTTCAGTTGCTATAGAAGTGACTACTTACCAGGGGTTCATTCACCTCCTAGGAATGATACGACTTGCTCCAGATTTGTTGTGATTTGTGGGCATAGACAAACTGAAATTAACTCAAGTCATTCTGAATCAGGTCATACCCTGAAGAACTAAAAGCCGTGTCCATCTTTGGGGCCATGTGTAAATTGGAATCTGGAGTGAATTGAAACATGTCTATGGGTTCATACTCTTGGAGAATCTAGTGGTTAATTAATTGATTCAGTTCAGTGCTCGGTTGTATATTTTGATGACTTGCTTTAATATATGCTAGCATCGTGTAAAAAAAAATCTCTCCAATGTGGAAAACCAAAAGGACATATTGGTAATTTGAAGGGGCACCAATCAAAAATAGAGCCACAATTTGGATTTTCCTAATACATCCATATTCATTATGTCATAAATGTTTCATATTCTATTTCAATGTTCAATATGCATTCGTCATGTTATTGCATGTCAATGTCCATATACAGATTGTAGCACGTAGCGAACCAGATCTGAAGAAGTTTTTTACATCTCAAATACAAATCTCTAATACTAGGGACAAGTAAAGGCCAAACTACTGGATTTCATTGACAACAATATTCTCGCAATTTTCGATGAATGTATCAAGGTACACTTTCCAATCCTAAGACAAGCCAGTATAAGGAGATCAACTCGGACGAAATGCTCATGCAGAATTTTTGGGCCATTCATTCTTAAAAAAAAGGAGGGAAAATTTCCAACACGGAAAACCGAGAGGACGTGTTGGTAAGAAGAAGAGGGTGATGTTCATAGCCAGAGTCACCTCTGATCTTCCTATTGTATTCGTTCTGAAATCATCATGGTAATATTATAGATGCTTGGATTTCTGCTTAGATATTCATCTTGCATGCATCTTGCCATTACATATAAATACCTATTAGTAGGACATTGCATCCAATACCACACCAGAGAAAATGGAATTCATGCCTTAAACAACAACATCCGACTACAGTGTCAAGTACAAGAATCCAATACAGAATACAAGATCCAGCTCTCATCCTCCCTCTCAGACAAATAGTCCATTCCTTGGCGAAATGGGTAGCAAAGTCTGTGGTATCGATATGCCAAGCCCGCTAGCACTTTGGGGGTGTGTCACGGATAAAATAGAAGGATATCCAAGAGACACAACTTCTCTAGCAACCAACCTTATGCAATAGTTAGTTGAACAGAAAGGTCTGGAGAGTACCAGATTGAGTAAGCGTGACATGGAAACATGCTCCAAGCCGGGAAGAAACATCCATTGGTCTCAATGGAGCAAATAGAATGAACAGAACTCAGAAAAATCAGAAGCTCAGCTGAAGTAAACCCCCACGGGTGAAACACTGTAAACCATATGGACCACCACAGAGGATCATCACAAGCTGCGAATCCATCCCCAGCCTCACGCAAGAACCAAGAACAGCAGCGTAAACATTATGTCGCATACATATATACATTCAAAACATACACATATTCATGCATACATGCATCACAACAAATCCAGGTACAGGTACCCATCACCACCATCGGGCTGTCCCGGATCAAGATCGATCTCAAAGTGGAAATAGTCCAACACTAGGGCATTCACCGGGTCCTAAGATATGAAGTAAAGCTGTGCGGACCTAAACCTCAGCATCTCCAGTATCCAGGGACAAAGCAATCAAGCCGTATTTATTCTTGATCGAAAGGGAAAAAATTTTTGTTCCCAAAATTATCAATCAAGGAATAAATACTCATTCTCGACCCAATCTCAAAATTACCACTCCTAGAGCCAACCTTATCAATTCAAGCAAGATTTCAAATCCTTAAATCCAACTCAATTCAGGCAAGGCCGCCGTTTCATACAGACATTGAATCAGGTCCCTGAACCAAGAACTCAACTCAATTCACCGCCTCAGATACAGATTGATCCGGCATAGGCTCATCCCATCCACTCAGATACAGATAAATCTGGTATAGGTTCATCCCATCATCACTTCAAATCAGCAGATCCATCTCGGGTAACATAAACTTGGTGTCAGGTCCAGATCAGCTTCACTTCAAATCAGCAGATCCACCTCGGGTAACATAAACCTAGTGTCAGGTCCAGATCGGCTTCACTTCAAATCAGTAGATCCACCTCGGATATATGTAAATCTAGTATCAGCCTAAATAGGCTTCACCTCAAAACCTCAGCAGGCCCGCCTCGGATATATGTAAAATCCGGTATCGGCCCAGATCAGCTCCGCCTCAGGTAATGTAAACTCGGTATCAGCTTATGTCAGATTCATCATTTTAGCAAATCCACCTCGGATATATGTAAATCGGGTATCGGCCCAGATCAGCTTCACCTTAGTTAATGTAAACCTAGCATCGGCTTATGTCAGATTCATCATTTCAGCAGATCCGCCTCGGATATATGTAAATCCAGTATCGGCCTAGATCGGCTTCACCTCAAAACCTCAGCAGATCTACCTTGGATATGTGTAAATCCAGTATCAGCCCAGATCAGCTTCGCCTCGGGTAATGTAAACCCGGTATCGGCTTATGTCACCCAATCAGCTCAAATCATCGTCTCAACAAGACTTCGGTATGCACAGTATCGGCTTATTTCATCATCAACCTCGCCTCGTGTAATATAGACCCGGTATAGGATTATCTCATCATCAACCATCGCCTCAGGTAACCTAGACCCGCTATCGGCTCAAATCAAACCATCGCTGCAACAATGACACTTCGGCAAATCAAGTACGTCTTTCTTCCGTTGCGTTTACGGCGCTTTGATTCATGTTCTCAAATTCATCACCTTGGGCATTTTGAACCTGATGTCAGGTGGCGGATTTGATCACGTGAGGGGCAGCTGTAAGTGCCGAAATTTTCTAGCTCTAAAAAAAAAGAGAGAGACTTATGTCACATGACTATAATTATAGTCGTGCGACTGTATTTAGAGTCGTACGACTGTAATCAAAATTATAGTCGTATGACTGTAGGATCGTAGCAGGTGTAGCAGCCTATACCGCGAGATAGAAAAAGAGAGCTGTCATTTAAGGGGCATTTATGGCCTCCTACAGCCAGAAAAAGAGAGGTTGGAGGGGAGAAAAGAAACAAAAAAGCAGAAAGGCAAGAGGGGAGGAAAAAATTTGGATCAAAAGGAGTTCTTGAGATTGAGAGAAAAAGGGAGAAAAAGAAACACAAACCCAACTTTCTTCTTCTTCTTTCTTTTTTTAATTCTTGGTCTCACGAAGTAAAAATTGTTAGAAATCATAGATTTGGACTTGACAAACACTCATAGACCCCTGAACACACTCAAATCCATAACTCTTGGAGATTTTTGGACTTACTTTGGAACCTTGACACACAAAGGAAGAGGAGCAAATTGGAGCTAATTCAAGGCGTTTTCGGTAGTCAAATCGACGGTGGATCTACGCCACAAGGGTAACTATACTTAAAGCCATTGTTTTGATTCTCTCTCTGGATGTTTTTGTTCATTTTCATGCATAAAATCAATTTTTTTTGCTTTGCTATTTCTGGGTAGTAAGAACAGTCGCACGACTGTTCTTGTGGCTATGAGCGGTCGCACAACTGTAATTACAGTTGTGCTATCGTAGCTACAGTCGTATGACTGTATTCATTCTCCCACTTCTAATTCCTTCCATTAAAATAATTTTGGCGATTTTCTGCAAATGGGTGAATTATAGTCGCACGACCTTAGTTATAGTCCTGCGATTATGATTATAGTCGCACGGCTGTAATTACAGCCGGGCGACTGTAATACTCATCCAGGAGCAGAAAATTCAGAAAATCCATAAAAAATAGAAAATTCACAAAAATTTAGAAAATCAGGAGATCATCAAAAATGAATTTTGTTTTGTGCATTCACGACCTTAGATTTAATTTTCGAAGTTATTGCACTTAGAACAATGCAACGACGAAGATCCAAATCTCCCGAAAACCGACCCACCTCATATTCTAAATGAAAGTAAATCGGAAAAAGTAAATGTTTTCAAAATGAATTTTCTCATGAAATAAAATCATAGGGATGTTTCAAAACTGTTTTCCAGGTCTAGTCGGGCGAATTAGCCAAGTTCACCCGACTATCCCCCTAAATGCATGCCTCCATTCCTAAAAATCCCAATTCTATCCAATTTGAATCCTATTTGTGGTGTGCAATGAATTGTGCTAACCGTTTGTTTTGCAGCTTTTAGTTTCTTTTTATTTTCATATTTAATGTAATTAATAGTTCAATTCGTGTATTTTAGGTGACTGTAATTTTCTAGATAATCATGTATTTTAGGCGCTTGTAATGTGAGGACGAGAGTTTTTATTTTTATTTGATCGGGTTGTAATAACTCATTTATTTAGTGCTTTATTTTTATTTGTGTGCACGCTGCATGATTCAATTAATAAAAATCAACTATAGAAATATAAAATATCATCAATGAACATTGGACAAATTTATTTTGATTAGACATGAAATAAGGGACTTGTCCGGACCTAGATCTCTAGCAAGTATAGTGGCCTTCGTCCGGTTTAGATACGCTGTAATTTCTCAATTGAGCTGAGCCGGGTGGTGACTCTTACGCTCTCTATCGGGACTTAGGTCTCAATTCTTTTATGAAATAATTTAATTTTCCAAAATCGAATTTTTGTCACAAAAAAACCCGATGCAAGGGAGGGTTGCCTGATATCGAGGATCTCTTCCGAGAGATGAAAAACGTGGTCCGTTTACACAAGGCTTCCAATTTTCTGTCGTTGACTAGCTTCTGGATCTCCTTTCTTAAAGTAGAACACTCATTGGTCCGGTGACTCGTCATCACATGATAGCTACAGAAATTACTCTTTTGTTCTGGCGTTGGTTCCATATGTGGCCTGACACTCTGCAATAGACCCATTTTTCTACACTTGGCAAATAGTCTGTTCAACGGGTAGGGCCAAGGGGATATGCCTTTTCCGCTACCCTTGGTAAGTCAGGTTCTGGTATGCCAAGGAATGGAGTAGGTGTCGACATCAGACTTAAGGGGCCTCTTCATTTTTATTTCATTAGTCAGCCTTGGTAGACCTGAATCTTGGTGAGAGGGCCTTCCAAGGTGTTGAGGGTAAGTGTTAGCAATCTGGGCATTCTGCTTCTCGCTAGTATCGGAATTGGAGTCTATGCTCACCATACTTTTTATCTTTCCTTCGAGCTCTGCCACTCGTGCTTCCAATTTGGTGCACCTTGTCGTCAGTCTTTCTACCCTGTCAAGATCACCCCCTAGCATTTCCTTCAGCATTGTTGCTGCTTCCTCCCTGACCACCTTTCGAAACTATGATGAAGTAACATAATCATCCATGACATCTATTATGGTATTGAAGTTCATTAGGGTTGGCCATTCTTGACACTCTTCCCCTTTCCCCCCTAATAAGAACACTTTTTAGCATTGACAGGCGTATGCGCACGAAGAATACCAAATCATGGATGATGTAGGCATAAATGCATGATGGGATATGTGTATGTATGAATGATGAGTTGCATATGTGATGTCATGTAATTCCATATCATGTTATGCAATTCCAAACCAGCGAAGCGTATGCAAAGCCAATAATGGAAACGTGCAAATGCAATGAATGTTGTTGATGAGGTTGTATGTTAAAGTAAGGCATGGCATATAAATATACACCACATGGATAAAATGACACGCACGGTGTCCACGGATCGAAGTAAGGTGATACTTGCGAGGGAATTTTATGCTATGGATGCATGCATGCACATAGAGTGTGGACATAATTTCGGTATTCGGAGAGCACCATGGATTTGTTGGATATGCCCTAGTCCCGAGGCATTGGTCCTTGTATTTGTATCATACATTAATTGGATTCGTGTATTATACTTATTTGTGTTATTAATAAAGGCATTAATTCATTTATTATATTTATCTTGTGCAATATATTAAATGAAGTATCCAATGGACATATCCGTATCCATGATGACCAGTGTCATGCACTTGGCAGTAAGACCATGGATAGGGTAACCGATATGACCATAAATAGATCCGTAGTCTGTACCAGTCATGGAAATGAATGGAACAAGAGACTATCATTAACCTGGTTGTATGGCGGTGTCTTACCAGTCATTGGACATAGAATGTCAACCAAGTTAATGGGTACATGCATAACGGGCATGGTACTAGATAGATCCACTTAACGAGAAATCCACATGGTATATTATCACAAGTGATTCTCGTGTAGTACTTGTATGGATCCTTTGACCTGACCATATGATGGTGTTACATGTGAGGTCGCACACTTAGGGGTACGCCTAAAAGGCCTGTAATAGGGTGCCAAGTATGGGTACTTTTGGGTATGTCACTTAGCATGGTAATGCTACGGATATGCAGAAGGGATTTGTCACTTAGTAGTCCACTGGGAAGATATCACCGGCCTCTTCATGAATGCAACTGATAAGAGTGTGGCCACACCCAAACAAGTGGGAACTTGTTTATGAGCTTCAGTGCATTCAAGATCAAGTTAATGTCCGGACACAAAAGTGGGTGATCAATCCATGCCTCTGTGTTGGACACCGATATCAATGACATGGGATGTACAAGTTTAAGGTACAAGGTTTTGATATCAGTTAGACTGCCATCTCCATCTTAATTGGGGGCTGCAGTGGCTTGCTAGAGCCCAACTGTAGTCTGTGGGCCAAAGGCCCACTTCCAATATAAAGATGGGCCCACGGGATCGTACACAATGAGCGACTGAACACCGACTTATGGAATCACGTGTATACTTAGAGTATACACTCTGGAAAAAGAGGTATATATATATTAATTTCATTATAAAGATCAATTGGATTGATCCTAATAATAAAATTAATTTATTTAATTGGCTCTTCATAATTAATTGGATTAATTATGAGATTATTTCCTAGGTGGAAATATTCATATGTATAGGTTTACATATGATTTTATTTTGTGAAGATCTAATTTTAATTTGATGGATTAAATTAATTGGTCAAACCAATTTTAATTTAAATGTAAATAATATATTTCTTGGTGTAATATATTAAATACACGGGTATATTAAAGTTGGGCTTGAAATTAATTTAAACCAGATTAATTAAAATAAGATTGGGTCTGAATTAAAAGAAGGAAGCCCACACAAAATGAATGGGCCAAGCTGGGCCTTAATTCCCTGATGGAATTCGGCCAACCTAGGTTTTAACCCTAGGAGAATTTGGCCAAAGGTAGAGACAACACATAATAGCCGAAATTCACTAGCCCCTTCTCTCCATAGTTCGTGTTTTTCCAATGCTAGCACGGGTGGTGTTCGTTAGGCATTCGTGTACGTGAACGAGGAGGGATTCTACATTGATTCCTGCAGTCTGCATCCGTATCTGAAAGAGATATTTCGGGTAAGAGAATTATCTCTTTCTATTAAATTTTGTTTTTACAATTTCCATTTCAATTGCTCCTGGGCATGGATTTGAGGAAATCATCGCGTTCTTCCGCTTTTATCGGGTGATTTCCGGTGAAAAATCCCAACAGTGGTATCAGAGCAGGCTTTTGATCCGTGGAAATTGTTAAAATTGGTTGAATCCCATGTTTAAAATTTTTTATTGGGATTCTTGGTTGGGGTCTAACATTTTTCCCTTTTGATTTTCATACAATTGAAATTGAATATGCATATTGATTTGTATTTGTTTAATTTAATTGTATGTTTTGGAATTCTTGGTGAATTTCTTGTTGTTGGATGCCATGATATATTTTATATATTTATTTTTGTTCTTAAAAAAAAAATCAGGATGTTCTCGGGTGCGGGGCTGCTACCGACGGAATCGCCGCCGCCGCCTGCTCCGGCAGTTGCAAGCAGTGGCTACCGCACGGCAGCAGCGGGCAGCCGCTGCTGCCCCTAGCCGTAGCGGGCTGGGCCCAGTGTTTTTGGATTTGGCAGGTTTTTGGGCCCGGGGGCCTAGTTTTCAAATTTTAATTGGTTTTAAAATTCGTGTGTTTAAATTTATGTAATTTAAATGCATGTGGTTTCTTGAATGAAATTTTATTTTATTCATGCGATATTAATTTTGGAAATTAATATGGTTAATTGAAATTGGTTCGGGTAATTTTGGCACAATTACTTGGACGGCTGAATTGGACCCATGGTTTCCCAATTCCAGTAGGAGCGGTTGGACTGCCTAGGCTGGAGGCCCAAAGCCCGTTAAGGGTTAGAACCATGGTGGGCCAAAATTGGCGATTTCTATATAATGGCTTGGACGTAATTGAAATGGGCTTAAATCATGCATTATAACATGCTTATGAATTATATGTATTGGATGCATATAGGTGATTAAATATTTTATATGATTGGATGCTATTGGGCCTTATTCAAGATGGGTTGTATTTTCTTTTTTGGGTAAATACGGCCTACGTGTCGTTTTCTTTTTTTTAATGTATTTTTATTTTATTCAATTATTATAAAATTTATAAAAGAAGATGCCCATGGAGTGGTGAGCCCAAGTGAAGGTGCAAGCCCAGAAGGAAGAAGATGGAGGCCTATCTGATATTGTTTTCTAGTATAGGTTTACTAGAATAATATTAGGATGTAATAAAGGCCCATAGCAGTCCATTTTACTTTTTTGTTTAATTCCACTTTATATTTATATGCATGTATGAATGTATGATGCAACCGCATTTCACCCGCCTTATGTATGCAAGCCATTGTTAATTGAATCTAAAAACCAAATGAAATTGCTAAGTCACTTAAAAGTGCTTTCCTTATTCAAAACTGGCTCGAAGTGGGAATAGGCCAGTTGTAGACCATGCCCTCACAGGATACACTGGAGTATTGTCAGTTTGTATTGGGTTAGGGTATGGGATACTCTAACACTTGAATGTGGGTTTTGACTTAGCATGGGTAGTAGGATTCTCCTAGCCCTAAGCACAGATAGGTAAGTGCCAACAAGCCCATCAAACTGAGAGTCCCTAGGTTTGGATTGGACAGCGTTCCTACCTAAATAGTTAGGGTATAGTTGTACCAGGCCCTCATCTGGCTATATCTTAATGAAATATGGATCTCAGCCCAGGAGCCCAACAACTCGGTTTAATTAATAACTTGATTCATTATTAATTTCATATAGGAATAACAAAGTAAAGTCCTTTATTAACACTCTAAATGTTTTTCTATGTAGAAACTCTAAATGGCAAACAACAATACTTTATCACTGCGATTGATTCTTGAAAGGGACAAGCTTTCCTGTCCTAACTTTTTGGACTGGTCTAGGAACTTGAGAATAGTTCTAAGACAGGAGTCCAAAGAGTATGTGCTGGAGAGGCCTGTACTGGCTGGGCCTCAAAGACGTAATCCACCGGCTGCCCAACTGGAGGAATACGAGGTGCATATTAAGGATAATAGGGATGTGACATGCCTAATGTTGGCCTGTATGGTCCTCGAACTACAAAAACAGTTTATGGACCATCAAGCCTTTGCTATGATAACAACTCTAAACGAGATGTTTTAGGAGCAAGCTCGTCAGGAAAGGTAGCTGACCAACAAGGCATTCCACTCCTGTAAAATGGGGGTTGGGACATCTGTTAGCGCTCACGTGCTCAAGATGAAGGCTATTTGGACACTTTAGCCCATCTCTGATCGCCCATCTCTCAGGAGTTGGCGGTGGACACAATCCTAGCATCCTTGCCGATTCTTATGATCAGTTCATCCTGAACTACAACATGGAAGGGATGAACCGCACTGTCAGTGAGCTGCATGGGATGCTTAAGCTTACTGAGCAGTCAATCAAAAAGACTCCGCCGGTGCTGCTGGTCAACAAAGGGAACCCTCCTATATTGCTAAGGGTAAGGCTAAGGAAAAGGCCAAGGCCAAGGCCAAGAAGGCCAAGGCTAAGAAGGCCAAAGCCCAACCTAAGGCCCAGCAGAAGGCAGGTCCTGAGGATGTCTGTTTCGGGTGTAGACAGGTGGGCCATTGGAAGAGATCGTGTCCCAAGCTGATGGGAGAGCAAAGAAGGGGCCAAGGTGCGCCCGCTTGAGGTATTTATGTTATAGACATTAACCTTACTGTTTCAACATCTTGGGTATTGGATACTGGATGTGGTTCTCACATTTGTTGCAATGTGCAGGGACTTAAGAACAGAAGGTCACTAGGGTCGGGAGAGGTGGACTTGCGGGTCGGGAATGGAGCAAGGGTTGCTGCCATAGAGGTCGATGAATACCACCATGTGATGCCTAGTGGAATGGTTTTAATTTTGGAACAATGTTATTTTGTACCTGCCATGTGCAGGAATATTATTTCAATTTCTATATTGGATATTTCTGGATTTTATTTTACTATTTCTAATGGTAGAATTTCAATATCTAGAGGATTATTTTATGGAGATGCTCTATTAAATAATGGCCTGCATATCCTGAACTTAAATGAAACCAATCACATCTATAACATAAACACAAAAAGGGTTAAGCCAAACGAACTTAATCCTGTCTACCTATGGCATTGTCGTCTCGGCCACATAAACGAGAAGTGCATAGCTAGGCTTTACAAAGCTGGAGTCCTAGGGTCATTTGACTTGGAGTCCGTTGATACATGCGAATCATGTTTATGAGGCAAGATGACTAAGGCACCTTTTAGCAAGAAGGCTGAAAGTGCCACTGGCTTATTGGACCTAATACATTCAGATGTATGTGGACCCATGAGCGCAGTGACCAGAGGTGGACACCTGTACTTCGTTACGTTCACGGACGATTTCAGAAGATATGGCTATGTCTATCTGATGAAACACAAGTCTGAGACCCTTGATAGGTTCAAGGAATTTAGGAACAAGGTACAGAACCAGCTAGGCAGAAATATCAGAACCCTTCGGTCGGACCGAGGTAGTGAGTATATGAGCCTAGAGTTTGACTCATATTTGAGAGAGCATGGAATAGTTCCACAGCTCACTCCTCCCGGAACACCACAATGGAATAGGGTGTCCGAACGGAGGAATAGGACCCTATTGGACATGGTCCGCTCAATGATGAGTCAAGCCTCTCTCGCAATTAGTTTCTGGGGATACGCCCTCGAGACAGCAGCTCTTATCTTAAATAATACTCCGACTAAGGCAGTGGAAAAGACCCTATATCAGATATGGACGGGCAGGGAGCCCAATTTGTCTTTCCTAAGGATTTGGGGATGTAAAGCACATGTCAAGAAATTGACTAGTGGCAAGCTGGAGCCCAAAACTGATAAATGCCTGTTTGTGGGCTACCCTAGGGAAACCAAAGGGTATTACATCTACAACCCCACCGAGAACAAGGTGTTCGTGGTAAGGAAGGGGGTCTTTCTAGAAAATGAGTTTCTTTCCAAGAAAGACAGTGGGAGCAATGTTGAACTTAAGGAAGTTCAAAGTCCACAAGCTCCTGAAGAGGATAACTCGGAGGCCCAGGTGGAGCTTCCACAGGAGGAAGCACCGACCTAGGCCGCACAAGGCCCTAGAAGGTCTGGTAGGGATCATCGGGAACCGGAGAGGTATGGTTTCCTTGTCACCGATGATCAAACTCTTCTCATCTGGGATGAGGAAGAACCCAAAACCTACCAGGAGGCTATAGCAAGCCCACAGTCTGTGAATTGGCGTAAAGCCATGGAGGCAGAGATGTAATCTATGTACAATAACAAAATTTGGAAATTGGTTGATCCACCTCCGGGTGCTAAGGTGATAGGTTGCAAGTGGTGCTACAAGCTAAAGGCCGACAATACCTTCAAGGGGCGTCTGGTTGCGAAAGGTTGCAACAAGTCCATAGAATAGACTATGATGAAACTTTCTCACTAGTAGCCATGCTCAAATCCATCAGGATCTTGCTAGCCATAGCCGCATGGTACGACTATGAAGTCTGGCAAATGGATGTCAAAACCACTTTCCTTAATGGAAAGCTGCTCGAGGATGTGTACATGACACATCTTGAGGTTTTGTCGATCCAGAGTATCCGGGAAGGGTATGCAAGCTTCAAAGGTCCATTTATGGACTGAAGCAAGCATCCCGAAGTTGGAATCTTAGATTCAATGCGGCTATAAAGGAATATGGCTTCATACAGAATCAAGATGAGCCTTGTGTGTATAAGAGGACAAGTGGGAGCATTTTCACATTTTCGGTAGTTTTTGTGGATGACATCCTACTCATTGGAAGCGACATACCTACACTGTAAGGGGTAAAGCAGTGGCTGAGTAAGTGCTTTGCAATGAAGGACTTAGGCGAAGCTGAGATGATCCTAGGGATCAGGATCTATAGGGATAGGTCAAATCGGCTTCTGGGCCTAAGTCAGGCCTCGTACATAGATAAAGTTCTAAAAAGGTTCAGCATGGACCAGGCTAAGAAAGTTTTCTTGCCAATGGGGCATGGGCTGAAACTTAGTAAGAAGCATTGTCCTAAGACAAGGGAGGACAAGGAGAACATTAAATTGGTTCCATATGCTTCGGCTATAGGATCAATTATGTACTCCATGTTATGTACGAGACCTGATGTCGCCTTTGCACTAAGTATGACGAGCCGGTACCAGCTGGATCCCGGGGAGGATCACTGGAAAGCTGTCAAGGCAATCCTTAAGTACTTTAACCGGACTAAGGATAGCTTCTTAGTGGATGGTGGTCAGGAAGTGCTATCAGTTACTGGTTACACTGATGCAAGCTTCCAAACTGACTAGGATGAGTACCAGTCGCAGTCTGGGTATGTATTTTTGCTAAATGGTGGTGTTGTAAGCTGGAGGAGTGATAAGGTCGGTTTTTGACCTTATCTTTTAGGCAATTTCGTGGTTTGAACGGCAATTTTTAGAGTCTTTTGTGTGAATGTTTGTGTGGTTTTTGAGTATTTTGTGATTTTTATGTTTTGGATAGATTTTTATAACTTTTAGTATTTTTTCGTGTTTTTCTAGGGTTGTTTTTGTAATTTTTGTTAATTTGTCGTTTTTATGGTCCGTGGCGTTGGTGCGGTTATGTTTCTTTGTGCTTGTTTTGGATAGGTATTATGACCCGGACCAGAAGTTGGAGCATCGGTGGCGAGGAAGAGTTCGAAGTGCTGAAAATCGGGGTGGCACGGCGTGCCACAATTAGGGCACGGCGTGCCAATCCGGCGTGCCAACAGAAGTAATCCAGTGGAGTGGCACAAAAACATGCCACTCAGACCAGCGTGGTGTGCCAGCCCCAAAACTACACGACACGGCGTGCCAACTCCAGCAGCACGGCGTGCCGCCTTCAATTCTGCACAGCACGGCGTGCCACTTCCACCAGCACGGCATGCCGAGCCCCGAAATCCTGCTGTTGCCCTACTTTCATCCTTTCTTTTTCCTGGTTTTAACCTAGCCATATAAATAAGTTATTTTCTATGCTTTAGAGGATCTTTTCCAGACTTTTAGAGTGAGAGCAGAAACTTGTAGTGAGGTTTTGAGCTTGAACTATTTGATTTCCTTGAGTTTTGAATCTTCGATTGGTCGTAGCTTTACATAGAACTTTCCCCTTTTGCGACGATCTTAGTTCCGGCTTGAGTTCGTCTATAAAGGTACACCCCAAGCATCTTCACACCGTCGGAATTCGGTTAATCAGACCAAAAGGGCATAAGTTTTTCTTCTTCTCTTTTGTAATTTGATTAAGTTAGTTTTGATTCCGCAAATTGATTGTGTTTGGTTGTAAACATTGAATTCGTTTCATCTTTCTTGATTAATACAATTGATTGCAAGTTAATTTCAATTTTTATTCCTTTTCTTTATGCAATTCCTTTAATGAATATCTAGTCTCATAAGATCTTGATTTATTAAGTTCATATTTGTGGCATTACCTAGATTGACACCTAGGAAACCATTGGTATTGACGACACCATGGAACTTATGTGCCCCTATTTTCTGAACTTTAGAATTAGACCACCTCTAAACAAGGGAAACCGGCTAAGGACCTAAAAGATCTAGATACGCTAGGTTGTATTATCGAAAGAGCATAATTAAGGGTTAATTGTTGAGTTAAATTCATCTTTTGTAGTTAATTAATAAAGCCATCCCCATTAGCATTCATAGGTCGGTAAACCGCCAATTGATAACACAAAATTCGAGTGCAAAGTAAGCTGGAATAGATCAACTAGGAGTAGGATAATTTAGTTGTTAATATAATCAACCCAAAACTGCGTTTCGCCTAGGACACGCAAGGAACTCGAGTAGTTTAGTGTTTGCAGAATTTTCTTTTCTCTGTGGGATCGATACCTGGACCAACCAGAATTATTACTTGTCAACGATAGGTACACTGCCTTAGTTGTGTGTTTCTAGGTTTAGTTTTACTACTACGCCTAGAACCCATCAAGGGGCTCAAAGCAGCCAACCATCGCGGACTCTACAATAGAAGCTGAGTACATCACTGCGTGTGATGTGGCTAAGGAAGCTGTGTGGATGAAGAAGTTTATCACTGAGTTGGGAGTAGTTCCAACTATCCAGGACCCAGTTGATATCTTCTGTGACAACTATGGGGTTGTTGCACAAGCTAAGGAGCCCCAGTCACACAAGAACACAAAGCACGTGCTCAAAAAGTTTCAACTCATACGAGAGATCCCGGAAAGAGGTGACATTGCATTGCACAGAGTGGACACCGAGGATAATGTCACAGATCCTTTGACCAAGGCGCTGGCCCAACCCAAGCATGAGGGTCATACTAGATCTATAGGGATTAGGCCCATGCCTAGTTGGAACTAGTGCAAGTGGGAGATTGTTGGATATGCCCTAGTCCCGAGGCATTGGTCCTTGTATTTGTATCACACATTAATTGGATTCATGTATTATACTTATTTGTGTTATTAATAAAGGCATTAATTCATTTATTATATTTATCTTCTGCAATATATTAAATGAAGTATCCAATGGACATATCCGTATCCATGATGACCAGTGTCATGCACTTGGCAGTAAGACCATGGTTAGGGTAAACGATATGACAATAAATAAATCCATAGTCTGTACCAGTCATGGGAATGAATGGAACAAGAGACTATCATTAACCTGGTTGTATGGCAGTGTCTTACTAGTCATTGGACATGGAATGTCAACTAAGTTAATGGGTACATGCATAAGGGGCATGGTACTGGATAGATCCACTTAACGAGAAATCCACATGGTATATTTGTTGGAGATTGTGCCCTAAGGCCAATATTGGATTATGTAATTTGACTTCTAAGATTAATCTAGTGTAGATTAATATTATCATTTATGTTTGTATGTTAGCATTTATGATAAGTATCCATGAATAAATCGTGTTATTCTAAATATCCCTAGTCGATTGTTATTATAGGAATAATAACAAACTAAGACTAGTGTGAGTGATAATGGATATTCATAAGATGAATATAGTGTATACAGATACAGATTATACTCACGGGTAATATGTTAGAGAACATGTTACTGGAGACCCACTATGAGATCAAGTTCATGGTCATGTGTCACAACTGATCTTGATTATAGTAGTGTCATTAGCTGATTCCTTTGACCTGAGGTCACCATTGATTCCGGGATGAACTCATGTTGTGCTTTGACGCAGTCAAACGCTGCTCGTAACAGAGTAGTTATAAAGGCTGTGATTGGGTACGATATGACTCATGCCTTGGGATGTGAGTGACAGATATGGGATTTTGTCCCTCTCTAACAAGAGAGCGATATCACTGGGCCCCTCGATAAGTAAGACTGTTAAATGCATGGCCGTGCTCAAATAAATTGATAATAGTATCAATTGATTTGTCTGGACAGTTTACTTTGAGATCGAGAAAGCATATGATTAATTATATAAGATTGACAAGTGTACCATGTCTTATGATTAATCATGATATCAAAGAGACAAAAGGGAATATGACATTCTATAAATAGGTATTGGATCATTCCAATCATGTTAATTGGGTAGTCGTAATGGCTTGCTAGAGTCCGCTTGTGACCTATAAGGACATTATGGTAATTTCCTTATTGCCAATTAATATGAACCTATGGGGTCACACACAAAGAGCAAAATGAAGTTCATTTTTTCGGGTATAAATTATTATTGGATAATAATTTATGAATGAGAAAGAGAATAAATATATATATAATGATATATATATTTATATATATATATGTATATATAAATATTAATATGATTAATATTGCATAAAGTATGCTACATATTATAATTCAATTATATAGAGATATAATTAATTATAATATCAAATATACATATGTGTATGATGGAGAATGGAATTGATTTAATATTAATTGAGAATTAATATTAAGTTGTGTGGGTTAATTTATAATTATAACTAATAAGGGTATTAAGTTATAATTATAATTAAGTTTAATGGATATAAAAGGAAGTTTTATAACCTAAAATCTCTAACCCTAGCCTACACATAAGATGCAGATTTTCTGCAGCCTCCAAGGAGCCAGCCGACTTCACCCTTCTCCATCACCCAAGGTTTTCGAAACTTTGGCTTTTTCCATTCGAAGAAATCGTTCTTCAATCCCGGCGCTAGCACGCGGTGAATGAATTGCTCCGTGTGGATCAACCGTAGAGGGAAGCTACTTTGGTACCTAATTGATTCAAAACCTACAAAGAATTAAGGTAATTCTTTAACCCTCCTTCCAATTCAATGCAATGTACATGGGTCCTTGGTGGGGATTAATCCTTTTATTTCCGCTGCGTATTGTTTTGTGCGATTAACTCCCCAACAATATTATCACAAGTGATTCTCGTGTAGTACTTGTATGGATCCTTTGACCTGACCATATGATGGTGTTACATGTGAGGTCGCATACTTAGGGGTACACCTAAAGGGCCTGTAATAGGGTGCCAAGTATGGGTACTTTCGGGTATGTCACTTAGCATGGTAATGCTATGGATATGCAGAAGGGATTTGTCACTCAGTAGTCCACTGGGAAGATATCACCGGCCTCTGGATGAATGCGACTGATAAGAGTGTGGCCACACCCAAACAAGTGGGAACTTGTTTGTGAGCTTCAGTGCATTCAGGATCAAGTTAATGTCCAGACACAAAAGAGGGTGATCAATCCATGCCTCTGTGTTGGACACCGATATCAATGACATGGGATGTACAAGTTTAAACTACAGGGTTATGATATCAGTTAGACTACCATCTCCATCTTAATTTGGGGTTGCAGTGGCTTGCTAGAGCCCAACTGCAGTCTGTGGGCCAAAGTCCCACTTCCAACATAAAGATGGGCCCACGGGATCGTACACATTGAGCGACTGAACACCGACTTATGGAATCACATGTATACTTGGAGTATACACTCTGGAGAAAGAGGTATATATATATATATTAATTTCATTATAAAGATCAATTGGATTGATCCTAATAATAAAATTAATTTATTTAATTGGCTCTTCATAATTAATTGGATTAATTATGAGATTATTTCCTAGGTGGCAATATTCATATGTATAGGTTTACATATGATTTTATTTTGTGAAGATCTAATTTTAATTTGATGGATTAAATTAATTGGTCAAACCAATTTTAATTTAAATGTAAATAATATATTACTTGGTGTAATGTAATATATTAAATACATGGGTATATTAAAGTTGGGCTTGAAATTAATTTAAACCAGATTAATTAAAATAAGATTAGGTCTGAATTAAAAGAAGGAAGCCCACACAAAATGAATGGGCCAAGCTGGGCCTTAATTCCCTAATGGAATTCGACCAACCTAGGTTTTAACCCTAGGAGAATTCGGCCAAAGGTAGAGACAACACATAATAGCCGAAATTCACTGGCCCCTTCTCTCCATAGTTCGTGTTTTTCCAACACTAGCACGGGTGGTGTTTGTTAGGCGTTCATGTAAGTGAACAAGGAGGGATTCTACATTGATTCCTGCAGTCTGCATCCGTCTCTAAAAGAGATATTATGAGTAAGAGAATTATCTCTTTCTATTAAATTTTGTTTTTACAATTTCCATTTCAATTGCTCCTGGGCACAGATTTGAGGAAATCATCACGTTCTTCCGCTTTTATCAGGTGATTTCTAGTGAAAAATCACAACAGGATTTTCGTGATATGAGATAATATTTTTTGATGTTCGCAGAACATTAATGCATGAAATGGGCTTCCAATGCTTGCGAGATGCCTAAAGGGTTTGATGAAATTTCTAGAGTTCCATGACTCAGTGCATGAGATGAAGTCTTCGGTGCTTGTGGAGCACTTAAACATTTGACGGATGAGTGAGATGTACATCTTGAGATAATGAGGATCACTTCCTTTGTTTTTATTCCTTTTATTTTGGACATCCCAAGAATACCCAATGCCATGCAAATGGTGCTTTTAGGGCACCCAGTGGATGTCATGAAATGGTCACGTGTGTGCCAACACACGAACAAAGTTTCAATGCTCTGTAGGTCTATGAGATGAAGTGAAATGGTCATGTGGGGGCGGCCCACAGATAGAGTTTCGATGCTTTTAGGGCATCTAACATCACATGATGTTGCAAACAAGCAGTGTGTAACTTGGGACACAGACAAACGTACGGCGTTCATGGAACACCTTCATGATTTGGTAATGTTATGAAATGCACTTATATGTGTATTAATCTGGTACTCGTGGAGTACCTCAAATGATGCAATAACATCATGCAACAATCCGAAGTGGATCGCGACACCCTAATAGAACTTCGGCATCACCATGACACCAATGATAAATGGCATGATGCCATGTAATGATATCGTGTGACCTGCCACTCGAAAATAGACCTAAGACCATTGTGCTCCTCTATTGAATGAAATGGTCTAGTGAAATGGCCGAGTGCAGTTTGGTGCACGGGTTGTTTCAGGACTCCCGATATGTTATGAAATGAAATGAGCATGATGGGCATCCTCGAAACATCCTTAATTTAAATGAGACTAGATGACATACATGATTATGTCGTGTATGCTGCATGAAAATGTTACACACAAATATAATGTCATGGCTGTAAAAGAAACGGTTAGTATGAATGTCACACGGGTGATTAATGTTTTCACACACAGAAAATGCAAGTGGCTATACAAAAGATGTGAGTTAGTATCACACAAATGATTTGCGTGTAGCATGTCATGTTCAAGGAAAATGTTGATGATGGTATGTTATGAAGGAACGAGAAATACGTAGCACATAGCATGCGCAGCGTATTACTCCAACCTTATTCCTCCAATCGTGGTCAATTTTTGAGAAAACTCTAACAGAGTCCTAGGAAGGGTTCACTTCGACCATCAACCAGGGATATCAACCAGGGATGATGAAGGCATAATTGTAACATTCATGCAATTTGTTTTGGTATCTTAAGGGAATCCAACTAAGGTTGCCTACATAAGTTCGGTCCAAGTAGGGATAAAATCAAGGTCCCCATAGCAAAATATACTTATCACTTCTCCCCACTCAACGGTCCAAATGAAGGGGTTCGTACGAGGCTATGGGTGGTTTTTCGTATCCATGCCCCTAAGACCATAAGGAAAATAGGCGACACTTCAACAATTCACTGGGTTGAAAATTGGATACTTAACCTAATGAAAGTATATCTAGCTAAAATGCAAGATAAAATACCATGCAAGAATCATCCACCTTATTTTGATTAGACATTTTTCAGGGCTTCTCAAATTCTTTTAAGTTTTTAGAAAAAATTTGTAAGAAATCCCCAGCAGAGTCGCCACTGTGAGCAGACGATGTTTTCCTCTCTCAAAAGGGAGCCTGGTGGGCCCTAGGCGAAGTAATGAAACTAAACCTAGAGTCGCACAACTAAGGCAGTGTACCTATCATTGAGAAGTAATAATTCTGGTTGGTCCAGGTATCGATCCCACAGAGAAAATATTATGCAAACACTAAACTACTCGGGTTCCTTGCGTGTCCCAGGCGGAACTTAAATTTGGTTTGTGATTATACTAACAACTAGATTATCCTACTCCTAGTTGATCTATCCCAGCTTACTTTGCACTTGAATTTGGGTTATCAATTGGTGGTTTAACCGACCTATGAATGCTAATGGTGATGGCTTTATCAATTAATTAAAACAGATGAATTTAACTCAACAGTTAAACCTTAATTATGTTCTTTCAATAATTCAACCTAGCGTGTCTAGATCTTTTAGGTCCTTAGCCGGTTTCCCTTGTTTAGAGGCGGTCTAATTCTAAAGCTTAGAAAATAGGGGCATGTAAATTCCACAGTGCTGTCAATACTAATGGTTTCTTAGGCGTCAATCTAGGTAATGCCACAAATATGAACTTAATGAGTTAAGATCTTATGAGACTAGATTATCATTAAAGGAATTGCATAAAGAGAAGATATAAATATTGAAATTAAATTGCAGTCAATTGCATTAATCAAGAAAGATGACAAGAATTCAATGTTTACAACCAAACACAATCAATTGAGGAATAAAAAACTAACTGATCGAATTACAAAAGAGAAGAAGAGGAACTTATGCCCTTTTGGTCCGATTAACCGGATTCCAGCAGTGTGAAGATGCTTGGGGGTGTACCTCTATAAACGAACTCAATCCGGAACCAAGAACGTCGCAAAAGGGGAAGATTCAATGCAAAACGTCTACCAATTAAAGGTTCAAACTCAAAGTAACAAAGAGTTCAAGCAATAAACCTCTTTCTACTTCAAAAGTCTGGAAAATGATCCATACAAACTTAAAAAATGTCCTATTTATATGGCTAGGCTAAAACCACTAAACAGGAATGAGGAAAGTAGGGCAACAGCACTTTTCAGAAGTTCGGCACGCCGTGCTGATGTTGGCACGCCGTGCTAGGATAGATTTGGGGTTGGCAAGCCGTGCTGGTGTTGGCACGCAGTCGTGCCGACCTACTGGACTCCATCTTTTGGCACGCCGTGCCACCCAGCTTTTTAGCACTTCAATCTCTTCTTCGTCACCATCGCTCCAACTTTCGGCCCGGGTCACAATGCCTGTCCAAAACAAACATAAAGAAACATAACCGCACCACAGCAACGGACCACAATCAAGATGCAATGTCCAAAATTACAAAAACACCCCTAAAAACACGAAAAACAATAAAAAGTTATGAAAATCTAATCAAAACATAAAAACCGCAAAATACGTAAGACTAAGCAAGCATTCACACAAAGGACTCTAAAATATTGCCGTTTAAACCACGAAATTGCCTAAAAGATAAGGTCAAAAATCGACCTTATCAACCACCCCACACTTAAAGTCTTGCTTGTCCTCAAGCAAATAAACTAAAGACAAAGGAGTAAAATTGCTCGCTTTGACTTGCAAATCCAACTAAGGATTTAACCGTATGAAATTCATAAACTTAAGGAGGTAAAACATCGCTTTCAAAATGACACTAGGCGCGCCAGGTTCAAAACCACTCAATACCTGAACCCAACAAGAATTAGCTAGTCAAAGGGTGAGGAACAAGCAGAGTTTATACGACCACAAAGCACCTCACAAGATGTCACTCTAATGCTCAAGTTCAAGGTAAGGCGGACGAGCACACAAATACAAACAATGGCACACATCACATAGCGAACTAATGGCAATCCCGGTGAAGTCATTGGTCAAGGAGCAAAATCAGAGAACCTGGGGCTTGTAATGTTACGGCTTAGGGTAGGTTTGATAAAAGGGAAGTGTTTAGGTGTACAACTCCTACAAATCAAGTGATATATGCAAATTGACTAAGTACTAAAGACGGGTCATGCAATTTCAACTCAAAACTAGTCCTAAGAGTGCTTGCTTTGCTATATTTTTTTTTCTTCTTCTTTTTTTTATATATATAACAAGAAATTCTACTAACAATGAGAAGCCTTATACACAACCAACGGCCAAAGCACAACCCAATGGGGAAAAGATGACAAGATATGGGTCAAGGTAATTAGATGATCGCCCTAATCCCTTATTCAAACAAATGAACTGAAAATGGAACACACACCGGCTTAAAGACGAGAGCCAGACAAACAAGACATGCCTCTACAAACTCCTACTTTTAAGGAGAGAAGCTGGACACACACATTGACTCTATTTGGAATTTTTTTTCTTTTGAAAATATATATATACAGCACAATTTTTCCATAAGGCTAGATGTGAAAGAGTTGAAATGCAAATGGTGATTGACCCCAAAATGAATGAACAACTTAGCCAATTACTTGATTTAGGAGAGGACGGTAAGAAAGGAAAATCAAAGTGAATGATAAAAAGTTAGGATGATAGATTTGGCTTGGTGAAGGTTTTTTAAGTCAAAAAGGTTAATTTAGTGGCTTTGGGTAATCTAAGGGATAAATTAGTAGTTAGGGTTAGGCTCATTTAAGTCGAGGGGTTAATCCTAAGTGTCTCCACATACTAAGCTCTCGATGCCAAGTGCAAAACGACGGCGGGTTCTACGATCTAGTGTGCCATGATTGTTTTTACCCTCACAAAGAAATAGAACTGATGTGAAATGGTTCCAAGGGCTCAAATCCTCACAAGTGTACTAGGGGTTGTATGCTAGGTCGTGTGACTCAACCAATGTTCCAAGGCGTAATCCTAGCTCGATCATGCAAGTAGAGGTAGAGGGTTAATTCCCTAATGCAACCTAAATAACAAATCTAACCAATGATTACAATCAAGAATCACAAATCATACAAGCTAATGACTCGCAATCGACTCCCAATGTCTCTAGCTAATTGCTACCAATCCAAGCACAGAGACTTTGTTTCGAGGGTAGATTAGGCAATGTTACTCAAACGGCAATTGACACTTAAACAACCTAAAACACTAACATACCAAAAATAAACCAAACCAACACCACATGCATCAAAAGCTAAAGCCTAAACCTAACCAAAGCACACCTAGAACCAACCATGCAAGTGAACACTAAAACCATAACAAAACATCCAAACACACAAAAACACACAAACATACGAAATAAAACAAACCAAAATGTGCAATGTAGAAAGAAACAAAAGAAAGGGAGAGATCCCTTTTCCCACCCCACACTTAGATTGCACTTACTTCCAAAAGTGCAATGGAAGAAGGAACAAAATAAAGCGGGAAAGAAAAAGGGTTACCTCACATGTCGGGGGCTGGTGGTGGCGGAGGCGGATACAGCCACCCTTGGGCAGCACAATAACAAGAGGCGAACGCCTCAAAATTGGAGAGCTGAGCCTCTTGAAGGTCAAAGCGCGTGTTCATCCGCTCCTCGAGTACAAACTGATGGACTGTCAAACCTTCCAACTGCTCGATTATACCATCTAGCCGCCCTTCAGTCCGCTCCATAAAATCCATGCCCACTGAAATGTGCTCCTCATCCTCCTCACTGTCATTGTTATCCTCATCACCCTCACCCCCATCATCAGCATCCACGTCCATAGGGGCCTTACCCTTGCCCGAACCTCCTGCGCTTGATGCACCTGCAACTGCCATAACATGGGAACAAGACAAAATTCCCCTCGAGAGCTTCTTGGGAAGGATGCTATCGAGGTTCTTATAGCAAGTATTACCACGAAAGAAACATGCAATACAAGTTATAACATACCCTAACCCGAGTTCTGATTTAGGTCGGTTATGGTGGGTGTATAGGGCTTCCATGACGAAGAAGCCCACGTGCATCTTAACATCATTTTGCACATGCCACAATATTAAAAGCTCAAATGCATTGACCCGGTTACTTTCAGTTTTGCCCGAAAAGTTAAAACACACAAATTTGTGGATCAATTGCAGGATCGAGTCATGTAATTGGGAGGTTTTGGCGAACCTAGGTTGGTATACTCCTTGACCCACAGTACGCCAAAATTTCTCAGCATCCATGTCCTCCGGCCACTTATAACTATCCCCCTCAATTCCTATGCAAGCTTTAAGACCCTCAATGTCTAAAGAATGCTCATCACCAAACAGTCGGAAGGTCATGGTCCTAAGGCCAGTATCGGGGTTCATTTTGAAGCTCAAAGTTGAATAGAATTCTAAATTCAACTCTCTAAAGATAGGCGGAGCAGACTTCACAAAAGCATACCACCCTAGACTATTTAATTTAGCACGCATAACTTCGGACCTATCTTGCACGAACAAAAATTCCCAATCAAAGGTTCGAAAAGGGGTACTCTCTAAAGGAAAAAGAGTTTTATAGTGTTTACCTTTGTCATCAGAGAGAAGAGGGAAAGGGCATCTATACTTCCTGGAGAGGCTAGTTAAAGGACCCATCTGCTGCTCAGGAGGCAGTTCTTCATTTGGCACCGGTTCCGGTGATAGGTCTATCGGTCGTTGCAAAGAACCGTGCTTCCAATCAGCTACTGTCTTCTTTTTCATCTTACTACTGCACAACCATCAAAACACAACCAAGACCAAAAACAAAAGAAGAAAAATCCAATTAAACCCAACTCACATAAACACAAACCCACTAAATATGAACATATAAAGAAAAGTACCTAAATACAAGCACCCTATGAAGCAAGTAAATCATTCAAAATCAAAGTGCGAGAAGAAAGCAACAAAAATAAGAGAGAAGAAAGGAAAAACAAAGCATGAATTCATACCTGGGTTCCAAGGAGAATTATTCAAAAACAAAATCCTAAATCAAAATAACGGTTGAAGAGGAGTAGGGGAGTAAGAAATTGGTGTAAATGAAAGGAAGAAAGTGAGAGGGGAAGGAAGAATAAGGGAGGGGGCTAATTCTAGAGAGAGAAAAGGGGGCAGAGAGTGAGAAGGTGAGAAGGTGAGAAGATGGCGAAGGAGGGGCTGAAACAAAGGAAAAAAAAAAGAAGGGTTTATATAGGGCAGCAATTTTGACCTAAAATTTTTGAATTTTAAACGCTCTGCACGCCGTGCAAAAAAAAGTGCACGGCGTGCTGAGCAGAGCATAGAAACTTACCTAGAAACAGTAGGATGGCACGATGGCGTGCTAGCTTGGCACGTCGTGCCGGTTGAGAATCCTTTGATTAGCACGGCGTGCTAAATTACGGCACGGCGTGCGGCTTGATCTTGCACCAATTCACGTTCGAAACAGCAGGACGGCACGTACACGTGCTGCATCAACTCATTTCGTGCCGTCTTGCTCCCCATTAGCACGTCGTGCTGAACTGCTCAAATGCACTCCTTTGGTTCCAACGGGCTAGCACGATTACGTGCTAAGCCAGCACGTCACGTGCTAACCCCACATTCATCCTGGCACGACGTACCAATGATGGCACGGCGTGCCACCCTGGAATTCTTCCATCCTTTATATTTTCACACTTTTGATCGAGACTGTGATTGACTTGCTTAGTGACCCATTCCTACACACATAAACACACAAAAACATATTAACACAAAAATTAATGTACAAGGGAAGTACACGTACCTCATTGCTATGTTTATAGTCGGAATAGCTTGACTTCCATGTCCACGGGTATGCTTACACATCACGAAGGAGTAAGACTTGCTTATCCTCCTTCACTCCTCCGCTGACGTAGGGCTTCAACCGATGCCCGTTTACTTGTTGAATTCCCTCCGGAGTTTCAATTTCCACCATCCCGGAGGGATAAACCTTGTGCACGGTAAACGGTCCAGTCCACCAACTTCTCAATTTGTCTAGAAATAGTTTCAACCGGGAGTTATACAAGAGCACCAACTCCCCTTGATTGAAACTTTTCTCTATCACATGCTGGTCATGCCACTTCTTGGTCCTCTCCTTGTAGATTTTGGCATTCTCATACGAACTCAACCGAAGCTGATCTAACTCCATGAGTTGCCTTAATCGAAGCTCACCTGCAGCTTGCATATCAAAGTTAAGAAATTTTAAAGTCCAATATGCCTTGTGCTCTAGTTCCACAGGTAGATGACAGGATTTATCGAAGACTAAGCGGTAGGGTGACATTCCTATAGGCGTCTTAAAGGCAGTCCTATATGCCCATAGTGCATCGTCTAACCTTAGACTCCAATCTTTCCTAGATGCTCCTACCATCTTTTCTAAGATTCGTTTCAGTTCCCTATTCGATACCTCAACCTGCCCACTCGTCTGAGGATGGTAAGGAGTTGCCACCTTATGCTTAACTCCATACTTGTGCAAAAGATTGTCAAATTGTCTATTACAAAAATGGGATCCCCCATCACTGATGATAGCCCTTGGGGTTCCAAACCTAGTAAGAATGTTCTTCTTGAGAATCTTGGCAATGACCTTTGCATCATTGGTTGGTAAGGCGATAGCTTCTACCCACTTAGACACATATTCAACTGCCACAAGAATGTATTGGTTGTTGTGGGATATTGGGAAAGGTCCCATGAAATCTATGCCCCAGACATCAAAAAGTTCACACACTAAGATTCCTTGTTGAAGCATTTCATTCTTTTGGGAGATATTTCCCGTCCTTTGACATGCATCACAGGCCCGAATATAACTAATGACATCCTGTTTCATGGTCGGCCAATAAAACCCACTAGATAAAATCTTTCCTACGGTTCTATCGGGTCCAAAATGGCCACCCGCTTCTCTATCATGACACATCCTAATAATGGAGGGAGCCTCCTCATAAGCAACACACCGCCTAATCACATTATCCGCACATAATCTAAAAAGGTAAGGATCATCCCAAAAATAATCCTTAGCATCATGAAAGAATTTACGTCTCTGTGCATGTAAGAGATTAGGTGGAAGGATGTTACCAACTTTGAAGTTTGCGATGTCTGCAAACCATGGCATAGAGGTTACCCCACACAACTGTTCATCCGGTAATGTGTCACGAATGTCTGCTTCTGGAGAGGATACGGATCCTTCACTTAGTAGTCTTGATAAATGGTTGGCCACTACGTTCTCTACTCCCTTCTTGTCCTTAATCTCCACGTCAAACTCCTAGAGGAGTAGAATCCATCGAATCAACCTGGGCTTTGCATCCTGTTTTGCCAATTAAGAGCAGCATGGTCAGTATACACAATTACTTTTGATAAGACCAAGTAAGACCTGAACTTATCGAAAGCAAAAACAACAGCTAGTAGTTCTTTCTCAGTCACAGTGTAATTCATTTGAGCACCGTTCAATGTCTTACTAGCATAGTAAATTGGGCGGAAAATTTTGTCCACCCTCTGACCTAAACATGCCCCGACAGCTATGTCGCTCGCATCGCACATAAGTTCAAAAGGGATTTCCTAATTTGGGCTCACCGTGACCGGTGCCTCAATTAATTTTCGCTTAAGCAAATTGACAGCATGCATACACTCATCATTGAAATTAAATGGGGCATCCTTTAGGAGCAGCTCAGTCAACGGCTTAGCAATCTTAGAAAAGTCTTTCACAAAACACCTATAAAAGCCCATATGTCCTAAGAAGCTCCTAACTAACTTAACCGAACTTGGGAGAGGCAGTTTCTCAATCACCTCAATCTTGGCCGGATCGACCTCAATCCCCTTTCCCGATACCTTGTGCCCTAAGACAATGCAATCCCGGACCATAAATTGACACTTCTCCCAACTAAGTGCCAAATTGGTGTCTTCACATCTCTGAAGCACTTGGTCCAAATTCCCAAGACATGACTCAAAGGTATGACCAACAATGGAAAAATTGTCCATAAAGACTTCCATGAAATCCTCAATCATATCAGCAAAAATGGCCAGCATGCATCTTTGAAAGGTGGTCGGGGCATTACACAAACCAAAGGGCATCCGCCTATATGCAAATGTCCCATATGGACACGTAAACGTGGTTTTCTCTTGATTGAGAGGGTCCACTGGAATTTGCATATACCCGGATAGCCCATCTAACGTACAAAAATATTCGTGCCCGGCCATCCTCTCTAACATTTGATCAATAAACGGTAATGGAAAATGATCTTTCCGGGCAGCGTCATTCAACTTCCTATAATCAATGCACATGCGCCAACCCGTGACAGCTCTAGTAGGGATTAGTTCCCCTTTATCATTTTCCACTACCATTGTGCCTCCCTTTTTAGGCACACAATGAATCGGACTCACCCACTGACTATCAGAAATAGGAAAGATGATACCTGCGTCGAGGAGTTTTATCAACTCGGCTCTTACCACCTCCTTCATATTTGGGTTCAACTGATGCTGAGGCTGTGCACACGGTTTTACCTCATCCTCCAGAAAGATTCTATGTGTGCAAAACGTCGGACTTATTCCTTTGATGTCGTGGATTGTCCAACCGAATGCTCTCTTGTGCTTCCTCAGCACCTCTAGTAGTTTGTCCTCCTCCTCTCCTGTCAACAAAGAAGAAATTACAACTGGTAAGTCCTTTGGAGGATGTAGAAAAACATACTTAAGGTTAGGGGGAAGGGTTTTGAGCACCAATGATGGAGGTTCCTCCAGTGAGGATTTGGGTGCAGGCTTGACTTCACGATCCAGCTTGTCAAACCGTCCCTTCACCCATGAGCATTCTTCGACTAACACTTCATTCGCCTCACTTTCAACTAGGCCTTCTCCTATGATGCACTCTAGTTCACTGCACACATTCTCAACCACGCAAGCATCAATAGGATAAAAGGAGTCTACAAAATTACAGTTTTCAACATCTAATGGATATTTCATTGAGTTATAGACGTTGAAACTTACCTCTTCATTGTGCAACCTAAGAATAATCTCACCTTCTTGGACATCTATCAATGTCCTACTGGTTGCAAGAAGTGGCTTTCCAAGCAAAAGGGGCACCGAGCTATCTTCCTCCATATCCATCACCATGAAGTCCGCGGGGAAGATAAGTTTGTCCACCTTTACTAACACGTCCTCGACCACCCCCTTTGGCCTCGTGAGAGATCTATCCGCCAATTGGAGGGTCATATTGGTTGGCTTTGGGTTTCCCAGTCCGAGTCTCCTGAAAAACGACAGAGGCATCAAATTGATACTTGCACCCAAGTCACATAGGGCATTGGCAATCTCCAAGTTTCCTATCCGGCATGGGATAGTAAAACTGCCCCTGTCTTTGAGCTTGGGTGGAAGTTTGTTAGTGATAATTGCCGAACATTCCTCTGTTAAAGCCACCACTTCATCCTCACCTAGCTTTCTTTTCCCTGCAAGAAGTTCTTTAAAGAATTTAGCATAAGAAGGCATCTCTTGGAGAGCCTCAATCAATGGCATATTGAATTCTAACTTCTTGAAAATTTCCAAAAATTTGGAATATTTCTACTCCAGTTTATCTTTCTTCTCGCTTTGAGGATAAGGGACTAGAAATTTTCCCTTTTTCATTTATGCTAGGTTCGGGTTTAGAAATCGAGTCGGGGTTGCTTACCTCTCCCGACTCTTCACCTACCTTAGTAGGTTGGGATGGAATATCAGCGTTTTGCACTTGGCTCTCCACTTACCTACCACTCTGCAGGATTATAGCTTGAGCCATCTCCCATTGATGTCCCTTAGGGTTTTGCTCAGTTTTACTCGGGAATGCTCCTTGAGGTCTTTCCTGCTTCTCCCTACTCATTTGAGCCACCTGTTTACCCAAATCCCTACAGTATGCCTCATTATCGGTAAGCCGAGATGAGATGTCTTTTAACAAAGACAAAACCGTCTCGTCTTACTTAGATTGTTGAGGTTGCTGTGGGGGTTTGTCATTAGGAACAAATGGGGCCTTACCTAACCCCTGCTCATAGTGCTCATAATGGAACCCGCAAGGAGGTCTCAATACATTTTGGTTATTACCATAAGACATGTTCGGGTGTTGATACCTTCTTCCGTAATTGTTATTATTATTGAAATTTTGTGGGTAAGAGTTAGAGTTATTGTACCTTTGGTTTCGTCCCACAAAACTTACATTCTCGGACGGTTGGGCGAATGGATCGCCCAATGCACATTCTTGACTGGGATGCTCCGCTCCACATGATACACACAACACCGGCTGATATTGTGGCGCATTAAAACTCAAGCGGGACATCAATAGGTCCAGCTTCTTGTTCACATGGTCCATGGCTGCATCTTGGCGTCCCAAGTCTGCAACCCGAACCTCACTCCTTGTTAGCATGTCTGACTGCCACAACGTACTCTTCCTAGCCAGCTCCGCGATCAACTCCTCGGCTTGCGTAGTAGTCTTCTTAAAAATTTCTCCACCTACAGAAGAATCAAGAATGGCACGGTTAGCTGGTGTCAAACCATGATAAAACATGCTTACTTGAGCGAATCGCGGCATGTCATGGTGGCGACAGTTCTGCAACAATCGTTGAAACTTTTGCCACGCTTTGTTGAGAGTCTCGGCCCCAAATTGCTGGAATCCCAAGATCTCGTTCCTTAACTGAACTGTCTTTGATGGTGGAAAGTAATACGCCAAGAATTGTTCTTCTAGTTGGTCCCATGAAGTCACCGACCCGGGCCTCAAGGACTTGTACCATTCCATTGCTCCCCTGCATAATGAGAAGGGAAACAACTTCAACCGCACCGCATCTTGGGCACCCCACCGATTCGGACTGTATCGGCCACCATGAGAAACCAATCTAAGTGATCATTGGGGTTATCACTTATTCCACCACTAAACAGCTCGTTCCCTTGGATCAAATTGATCATACTAGACTTCAACTCAAAGTGATTAGCAGTGATGGCTGGGAGACCACTCCGGATCTATTCCGGGGTTGATGTGGAGCCATTAGGTCAGTCATGACCATGTTCTCTATCACCACCCCTTCTTCTATCAAACTCCTCCTGCTCTCACTGGAGTCGCTCTTGCTCAGCTCTTTCCCGTAGTTGTCTCGCCTCTTCCTCACGTTGCTGAAGATCCATTCGGGCAATTTTCTCTTATTGTGCTCTATGGTTCCTGCTACAAAAATGCTCAATTTTAGGGTTATAGGGTGAAAGCTGAGGGTGCTGAGAACGAGTTCGCATAAGCTAGAAAGCACGCACACACATACAGAAAAAAAAAACAAAAATAACAAAAAATTTACAACTAATATCCACAAAAAGAAAAATTACATAACTATATGCACATAAACAGTACCTAGATCAGCAGATAGACCTTTGGTTCAATGATGCAGGAAAATAAATCGCCCGGCAACGGTGCCAAAAACTTGGTGGGGCCTAGGCGAAGTAATGAAACTAAACCTAAAGTCGCACAACTAAGGCAGTGTACCTATCATTGACAAGTAATAATCCTGGTTGGTCCAGGTATCGATCCCACAGAGAAAATATTCTGCAATCACTAAGGGTTTGCTTGGGAGGAGTGCGCAGAAGAATCATAAAGTATGGGATGGTAAAGTGGGGTGTAGTATTTGGTGGTATGTTAAATATTCAATTAATGCTTTGCTTGGGAAGAGGGGATGATTTTTCAAAGTAAAGGAGCGGTGGTAATTACTTAAATATCCTTTAAAAAACAAAAAAATTTATAAATAATGAAAAAAATGGATAAAATTGTAAATTTATATATTCTATATTTCCAATTCTCCAAATCCTACCAAATTGGTGGGATTAAAAACAGGGGAAACCAAGGAAAACGAAGGGACAAAGGTTACTCTCAAATTCCATCCCCTCTTAAAAATTCTCAGTCCCAAGCAAGGTGCGCATGTCACCTTCCCATCCTTTCCCATCAAAAACCATCTCCCAAGCAGACCCTAAACTACTCGGGTTCCTTGCGTGTCCTAGGCGGAACTTAAATTTGGTTTGTGATTATACTAACAACTAGATTATTGTACTCCTAGTTGATCTATCCCAGCATACTTTGCACTTGAATTCGGGTTATCAATTGGCTGTTTAACCGACCTATGAATGCTAATGGTGATGGCTTTATGAATTAATTAAAACAGATGAATTTAACTCAACAGTTAAACCTTAATTATGTTCTTTCAATAATTCAACCTAGCGTGTCTAGATCTTTTAGGTCCTTAGCCGGTTTCCCTTGTTTAGAGGTAATTCTAAAGCTCAGAAAAAAGGGGCACGTAAATTCCTCAGTGTTGTCAATACTAATGGTTTCCTAAGCGTCAATCTAGGTAATGCCACAAATATGAACTTAATGAGTTAAGATATTATGAGACTAGATTATCATTAAAGGAATTGCATAAAGAGAAGATATAAATATTGAAATTAAATTGCAGTCAATTGCATTAATCAAGAAAGATGACAAGAATTCAATGTTTACAACCAAACACAATCAATTGAGGAATCAAAAACTAAATAATCGAATTACAAAAGAGAAGAAGAGGAACTTATGCCCTTTTGGTCCGATTAACCGGATTCCAGCGGTGTGAAGATGCTTGGGGGTGTACCTCTATAAACGAACTCAATTCGGAACCAAGAACGTCGCAAAAGGGGAAGATTCAATGCAAAACGTCTACCAATTAAAGGTTCAAACTCAAAGTAACAAAGAGTTCAAGCAATAAACCTAGCTACAAGTTTGTGCTTTCTAGTTCAAAAGTCTGGAAAAAGATCCATACAAACTTAGAAAATGTCCTATTTATATGGCTAGGCTAAAACCACTAAACAGGAAGGAGGAAAGTAGGGCAACAGCACTTTTCCGAAGTTCGGCATGTCGTGCTGATGTTGGCATGCCATGCTAGGATAGATTTGGGGTTGGCACGCCGTGCTAGTGTTGGCACGCAGTCGTGCCGACCTACTGGACTCCATCTTTTGGCACGCTGGAATGGCACGCCGTGCCACCCAGCTTTTCAGCACTTCAATCTCTTCTTCGTCACCATCGCTCCAACTTTAGGCCCGGGTCACAATGCCTATCCAAAACAAACATAAAGAAACATAACCGCACCACAGCAATGGACCACAATCAAGATGCAATGTCCAAAATTACAAAAACACCCCTAAAAACACTAAAAAGTTATGAAAATCTAATCAAAACATAAAAACCGCAAAATACGTAAGACCAAGCAAGCATTCACACAAAGGACTCTAAAATATTTCCATTTAAACCACAAAATTGCCTAAAAGATAATGTCAAAAACCGACCTTATCAGAGCCTTGATATCGGGCAACCCTCCCTCACTGGGGTTTTTGTAATGAAAATTTGATTTTGGAAAATTCATTTTTTCGTAAAAGAATCGAGACCTAAGTCTCAATAGAAAGTGTAAGAGTCATCACACGGCTCAGCTCAACTGGGAAATTACAGCGTAACTGAACCGACGAAGGCCGCTACACTTTCCAAGGATCTAGGTCCGAACAAGTCCCTTATTTCATGTCTAATCAAAATAAATTTGGCCCATGTTCATTGAAGGTATTTTATTTTTCTAAGGTTGATTTTTATTGATTTAATCATGCAGCGTACACACAAATGAAAAGCAGCAAATAAATAAATTATTACAACCCAATCGAATCACAAATAAACTATCCTAGGGGACACATTTGGATAATTTGGGGATCGGTGTACAATAGCCTATTTTACACGAATATCTAATGAATTAAAATTAAAATGAACAAATAAAAATAAATAAACCAAACCCTACAAAACAAAGGTTAGCACAGATATATGCAACAAATTAGACTCAAATAGACAGAACTAGGAAATGAGAGATTTGGGGATACACATTTAGGGGGTAGTCAGCTAAACTGGGCTAGTTCGCTCGGCTAGACCTGGAAAACGGTTTTGAAACATTCCTGTGTATTTGTTTCATGAGAAAATACATTTTTAAAAATATTTTTTTTTCGGTTTACTTCCATAAAGCATGTAAACTGGGTCGGTTTTTGGGAGATTTGGATCTCCGTCGTTGTTCTGTTCTAAGTGCAATAACTTAAAAAATTAAATCTAAGGTCATGGATGCATGAGGTACATTCATTTTTGATAATTTTCTGATTTTTATGCATTTTTATAATTTTCTGTTGCTGACCAGAAACTACAATCGTGCAGCTGTAATTACAGTCGTGCGACTGTAAAGCATTTCTGATCCAAAAAAACGGAAATCACTTAAATGGACAGGATTCAAAGCCAAGGAGCAAGAACAGTCGTACGGCTGTAACAGGATTCAAAGCCAAGGAGCAAGAACAGCCGTACGGCTGTAACTACAGCCGTACGGTTGTTCATCCTGTTCAGAACCAGAATACATTTGTTTTTGGATTTTATACCGAGGTGATGCAAGATGGGAGGATTGACAGCCATGGGAACCAACTATAGTTGTACGACCGCATTTACAGTCGCACGACTATAATTATGGTCGTACGACTGTTTATCCTACCCAGAAACAGCAAGTTTACATTTTCAAATTTTATGCACGAAATCAACCAAAACACACAGAAAAGGAAGCAAAGCACAAGTCTTAAGTGTAGTTACCCTTATAGCGTTGATCCACCATCGATTTGACTCTGAAAATGCCTGAAATTGACTCCAAATTTCTCCTCCCCCTTTGTATGTCAAGGTACAAGAATTTGTCCAAGAATTCCACCAAGTCACGGATTTATGGTTATGGAATGATTTGAGGTTGTTTGTTAAGTTAAAGCCTATGATTTCTACCAATTTTTACTTTACAAAAACAAGAATTGCAGAAAGAAGAGTAGAAGAAGGTGAATTTTTTGTGAGTTTTTTTTTTCAATCTTTTGAACTCTTCAATCCCAAAATTTTTATCTGTTTCTTCCTTCTTCACTTCACTCTCTCTTTTCTAATCTTCCCCCCTCTTTTTTGGCTGCAGGAGGCATTACATGCCCCTCAAATCACGCTTCCTTTTTTTCTCTTTTTTGAGATATGGGCTACTGCACCTGCTGCTACCCTACAGTCGTACGACTACAAATACAGTCGCACGACTGTGGTTGCAGTCATGTGGCTTAAGTCTCTCTCCCTTTTTCTTAGGCTGGGAAATTCCGGCGCTTACACTTTCTGCTCTAGGAACTTTAAAATTCCTCTATTAATCCATCTTCGACCACATTCTAAAAAGCCCAACATGAATTTATTATATGGTTCCACGAATTGTGGTATATGTAATATGTCTCTCCTCTTATCTCCTCTCTACTTAGCATCTTAATTTTTCCTTAATGAGGAAATATGATTTCCTTTGTCTTGGAATCATTAAGGGAAAAGTTAGAGGTGTTCTTCTTTGTTTATGGTTCCTTGGATTTTCCAAACAATAAATGACAAAGTTGAACTCCCAACTCAACAAGTTCAGCCACTACTAAATCATGGCCCGAAACTTCTTGATAATTCGAACCCTTTGAAGCTTTCCTCCTTTGGTTCTCTTCCTAGAGTAACTCTTCATATTCTGTAACACTTTGAGGTAAATTCATAGAAATTATGAAATTCCATTCCCTAGAATTTCTTGTGAAGTTTTATGTCCAACCCCATTTGTGCCATTCTTATAAATTCATTATTAGGCAGGAAGACCGTACATCTACTCCTCATTCTCCTAAATCTAGCAATGTAGGGATAAAAAATTTCTCCAATCTTTTCGGTTACTTTAAACAGCTCAGCCACATATATCTCTGGCTTAGCTTTAAAGAACTAAGTATGAAATTGTCTCTCAATTTCTCCAAGAGTATATAGAAGTTCTAAGCAAAGCAGCAAACCAAGTAAAAGACATACCTGTTAAAGAGTTTAAAATTGACAAAGCTGGTCAAAATTGGGTAGATTTTCCAATTCTCCATATCGAATGGTGAACCTTGCTACATATTCAATGGTTGACTAACTATCTTCTCCAAAAAGAAGACTAAAGTTAAGAATTCTATAGCCTATAAGGCATGGGTTCTCCCTGTCAATATCCACTCGATACAGCTTATGAAATTCTAGCCTTCCAATCTACCTAAGGCCTTGACTGTCGTTCAGCATCTCCATCATTGCATCCATATTAATTTAGATTGTTGTTTGGCATTTGCATGTGGTTATTTGGAAAAGTGGCCCCCATGCTCCCTAACTTAGGGAGAGATCCCTGTTCCTCTCCATCAGTATAAACACCATTATTGTTATATAATCTGGTGTGCCCCTGCATACGAACAACATGAATAAAAACCTTACTGTTTAGGTTGCAACCTATGTTGGAATTCCCATTGAGTTGGGTTTTCACAACATTGTAATCCCTTTTAGGAGGGAATAGGTAATTCTCAGAATTATGAAGAACTCTACCAGATTCACCGCTTCCTACCTCACTAGCAACATTTTTTAAGGTGGTAGGCTTTTTAGCTGATGGAGACACAATATTGTTTTTGAAATAACCCTTCTTATTGATTCCTCCTGAAGCTTGAAGGATTTATCCATCTTATCCATCATCTTTACCATCATCTCTCTTAGCATCTTGAAGCCATCATTTTGGGGAGAGTCAACCAGAATGTAGTTTGATCCTTCCTTCCGTGAAGGATGAACCAAGTCCATTTCATCACCTTTGGAGGAAATGTCATTCCCTACATCATCGAACACAACATTGATGATATCTTTATCTTTAGAAATGCATTTTGCCCGCATTTAGTCCCACCGAGCATGCAAAAAAAAAAATAGTTTTGCATTTTTCATTTCAAGCGTGAATTTTAATGTATTCCACAAGTGAGTGAATTGAGCTGCTAAGATATCTAAAAAATGATTGTGTGAAAAGTTTAAAAGGTCGAAACAAGCTAAATTCACAATTACTCTTTAAAAATTAAAATAAATTGAAATAAATGAGCCAAAATAAAGGAATTGAATGCAAAATCTTGAATACTAGATTTAATTGAGAATTGAAAACTTACAAAGAACATGTCACCAAAAGAGTAACAATAACGATCTAAAACTGAACTTAAGACGGGCTAAAGATTTACTGAATGTAAAATAAAATTGCAGGTTTATAAACTAAAACTAAGAAAATTTTGTTTTTACTTATCGAGTTTATGTGTTGGATTGTGCAGGCCTTTCTTTGTCTTTGTAGCTTTTATATATAAGAGGAGAACTTAACTACTTTTAAAATTGTAGACTACATGTAGGGAGGTGGTGAATGTGAATTTTGTTAACCAACCTCTACTTCCACATCCTGCACTTAACTTCCAAGCTCACTGAACGTGTATAAAACTGTAGTTCCTCTATTATTCCACTATCTTAACTTGTTGGTTCCACTCCCCCACTATCGATAACTCATAACTCACATTGAAAATAAAATACAAAAATAAATAAAAAAAAGCAGAAAACATGGACTACCCATGAACTTTACTTGACCCAATTGACTTGACCCATGATCAAAAATCAAATCTAGTTGTAAATAGCTTCCATCAAAGCTATTTTGATGTCAATTAACTAAGTCATTCATCTAAGTATTTAAGGATGCCAATGTTAATCAGGAAGTCTAAAAAATGCAACTTTCGGTTTCTTTAAAGACATGCTTTATGCAAAAGGCTGTAGAGTGGAAAGAAAAATTGTTGTTTTTCAAAGAAATGTCCACAATTCTAGCAAATTCAAAATAATGGGAGAAGAAAAATGCACCGACTTAGTTGGAATTTAATTCAACGTGTGTATAAATATCATACAAACTTACAAAAATGATGGATGTCATATAGGAAACATAACAGCGGTTTGAGAAAAAGATAATATAAAAGGCTTCTTGTCCAGATGAAGCACTATTGTTTGAGATCGATAAATCTCATTTGCTTTGACCCTTTAATCAACCATTTAATACATCTTTATGTGATTGAGATTCATGTTAAAATTAAGAAATCAAATTCAATGGTGAGGGAGAAAAGAAAAAAATTAGGGGTTAGGTTTGTAACATCTGGTACAACCGCATTGGGGCATTACAGTTGGTATTAGAGCTAAGGTTTAGGCGGTTATGGAGATCGGGTAAGAAAATGAATTTGGATTAAACATTTAATCAAGAAAGTATGATAAATTTTAGATAGAGATATTGGTCTGGATAATTAAGAGCTACTCTTTTGAAACTGCATTACGAGATCTGTTTGACTGGATAAGCATTTATTAAAGATGGAATAGGGATTAAAGATTAAAAAGATAGTTTGAATAAAGATTTGGAGAAAGCATAAATTTACTAGAATATAAAATTTAAAAAGACAAATATAGTAATGACATGAAATCCGGATTAAAGTATAATAAAGTTTACAGAAATAATTAAGATACAGAAGCATAAGGAGAGTGAGTTTGTTCCCCATACTGCATCTCTTCCTACTATAAGTCCTCTGGAAGAGGAAAGGCTACCTCAATATCAATGAATGATTTTTCTGGATAAAGTGCTCGGTAGGCACCCAATAGGCGATCACTATAAAGTAAACCAAAATGACATGTAACTTGAGCCACTTGATTCAGTGATGCGATGGTGCATTCCTTCTCATACGATCGAGCGGACTTCTTAGCTTCAAGATCAAATTGAGCTTGTTGAAATTTTTCCTTCAGAGACTCGATTTGATGAAGTTGCTCTTTTAAAGATTCAATGTCCTTTTTGTAGCGAGACTCAGCCTTCTCAGCTTCAACATTAGTGGCATTAAGAGCTGGTTGAATATTTTGAGATCTAGTTCCAACTTCTCATTTCTTTCCAGGAGGGTAGCGGAATGCTCCAAATGGTTTGAAATATCTAAGAATTGAGAGTAACCCTACATAAAAAAAAATTTAATAAGTGAATATGAAAAGGAGGAATTAGCAGGGATTTGATAAATTTACCTTAAGAAAATGACAAGATGCACTACGAACAATCATTAAAGAAGTAAGAGGAGCAAGTTTTTCAACCTCAACTGGAATAGGCAGAATGATGCAGCGGAAACACGAACGATAATACTAACATCCGTTGTTCGTGCACGATGCCGGATAATAGTCTTCCACTAATTGAATTTCGCAAAATTCACAAAAGCAGGGTAAAAAGGAATTAATTCCGAAAATTTTATTCAATTGAAAACTGGCCATTACAAACTATATTATAGCCTATTTATAGGCAAAGTATCCTAAATGTAATAAAACTCCTAAATAATTAAAACTCCTAAATAGTTTAAATTCCTAATTAGACTAAATAAGAAAAACTACTAAATAACTTAAAATACAAACAAAATAGGAATCCTTATCAATTTAGGATCCTTTGAATAAAATCTATTCTTAATCCTAATTATAAAATAATTACAATTAAAATAAAGATACAATTTAAAATATATCTTTAATTTATTTCTATGATAGGTAATTGTTCCCAAGTTGAATTGTTGATCCCTTTTACTATTTGTGGCCCGCATCACAGAATCCGACGATACTCGGCTAAGCCCCAAGAATCTGACACTAAAGTATTGGGACTAAAAGGTGAATTTAAAAAGCTCGATAAAGAATCAAACTTCTAAGACTTGACAAGATGCGCAGGAGAAGGAGGCATATGATGAATGACTGGTAATTTGAAAAGTGGAAATACGAGTATAAGAACACATATTAGTTAAATTAGAAGGGAAAATATGTACATTACCATATCAAAAAACTCGGTAGATTTTTTTTTACTTTTTTTTCTTTGGTTGTTCCTCAACAGGATGAGAAATAGCCCGATTAGCTTGAGGAGTGGTGGGAATTGCCACTTCCTTGGTCACTGCCTTTCCATTACCACGCATCCTCGGCAAGGCTATAAAGGTATTTTTAAGCGCGTTAGAAAAGTCCATTCCTGCAAGAGGAGAGAATCGAATGAGAAAAAGGAAGAAAATACCTTTAACTTCAATAGGCCCAACATGATAGACAAATTCTCCTGCATCTATGTTAAATGTAATGAGGGGTAACTCTAGTAAGTAGGCTGCAATGACTATGTGCCTATTCCACTTATTTGGGTTGAGGTATTTATAAGTGTGGAGGTTCATATTTTCAATGTTATTCAAAGGATGATCCATTAAAGAAAAAAGACTGGATGTCCATTGGGTAGGAAAAGAAGGGTAGTCCAAATTTACTTTAATAGAAAATAAGTAAAATTTAAAATTTTTAATAGATGTAGTGCGGTTAGGAATATGATAAAAAATTTAGCAACTTTTCGAAAGTAAAATAAACCGCATTGGAAGACCAGAGAAAGAGGGAGATAAGTTAATGAAAGAAAGGGACATTTAAAGTGAAACTTAAGTTAGTGTAAAGCCAATGAGTGGCACAAAGATCACCCCATGCATTAGGATGAATTTACGTCGGATAGAACTTAAAGGAAGCAAGAATTTGACAAAGATTTTCTAGTAATAGGTAGGTGAATCCCACATCTAACTATAGAAAAGAAACCCAGTGGAGGAAGATGAACTCTATCAGTCTTAGAGGGCATAAAGACTACACAATCCTTAAGCCAATGATGTGCTCCCAGATTTGTCCTAATGAAGTATGGATCTATCAAAGATCGTAGATTTTGAATTTAAGGAGTAGGTTTCTTTGGAGATTAAGCATCATCTTTCGGACCAGTAGACTCGATGGATTCTAAATCAATTATATAAGACAATTTTAGGCCTATGAGAAATATATTGGGAATGCCTTAGTCCTAAGGCATTGGTCCTTGTTTTGTATTGTACATTTTGGATCTTTTCAGAGATTAATGTATTATACATTTGTGTTATTAAATAAAGGCATTAATCTATTTATTATATATCTTGGGCAATATTATAAATAGAGTATTCGATAGTAATATCTATATCCAAGTTGACAAGTGTCATGCACTTTGCAGTGAGACCATGGATAAGGAGACCATGGATAAGGAAACGATATAACCATAAAGCCTTTCATAGTCTGTTCCATTCATGGGAATGAATGGAACTAAAGACTATCATAATCTTGATTATATGGCGGTGTCTTACCGGCTATAGAACATGGATTGTCAATCAAGCTTATGGGTACATGTAATGGGGCATGGTACTGGATAGATCCACCAAGGGAGAAATCCGCATGGTGTAGTATCATAAGTTATTCTCATGTAGTACTTATATTGGATCCTTAGACTTGACCATATTATGGTCTCACATGTGATCTTACCCACTTTGGTGTACGCCTAAAGGGCTTGTAACAGAGTGCCAAGGATGGTTACGTTTGGGTGTGCCAATGAACATGGCAAGGTGATGAATATGGAGAAGGGAATGTCACTCAGTGATTCACTGAGAAGATATCACCGGCCACTTGATGAGTGCAACTGATAAGAGTGCGGCCACACCCAAACAAGTTGGAACTTGTTTGTGAGCATCAGTTCATTCGGGATCAAGTTAATGTCCGGACACAAAAGAGGCTGATGACACCATGCCTCTGTGTTGGACACCAATATCAGCAACATGGATATATAAGTTAAACTACAGGAATACGACTTCTGATAGACTGCTGTCATCATCTTAATTTGAGGCTGTAATGGCTTGCTAGAGCCCAACTACAGTTTGTGGGTCATGGGCCCATAAAATCATACACATTGAACTACTAAACTTAAACTTATCAGATCATCTGTATACTTAGAGTATACAGACTAGAGAGGAATTATTAATTGATTAAATTATACATCAATTGGATTGATCAAAATAATATAATGAATTCATTGGGTTTCATAGAATTAATTCATGAATTTATTTCCTGGTGGAAATTATTTACATATATAGGTTCATATGTAATTCATTTAAATAAAGTTAAAAATAATTAATTGGGTTAATTTAATAAGACAAATTAATTTTAATCTTAGTGCTATGTGATTTATTATATGGTTTAATAAATCACATACATATAAAATTGAAATTGAATTGAAATTAAATTTAATCTATGCTTTTAATTTTGACCTAGGGTTCTTACAGATATAAATACCCACTTAAATGAGAAAACCCTAATCCTAATTTTGGCACTGAAAATCTTGGCCAAGGCACTAGAATTCCTAGAGGTATTTCGCCCCCTAGCTCTCTCAGTAGTTCTTCAATCCTCCGCTAGCATGTGTTCCTACTCGGTAGGCATTCATGTACGCGATTTTGAAGGAAATCTTCTTCGATTTCTGCAAACGTCTCCAGGGGAGATTCATTCTTTCCTTTGTGTTTAATTTCATGTTTTTTATTTCTATTATATAAGCTCTTGGAACCGGATTTGAGAAAATCTAATTCTGTTTCCGCTGCCAATGGTCGATTTTCGATGAAAAACCCCTACAAAATATATTTAGTATGCTTAGGAACAAACCGGATCTGCCGGTTGCAGTAGGATTGGATGAAGGTTAAGACCTCGAAGCTGGATTAGAAGGAGGTGGTTCAAACATGATTGAAGGTTAAAAGATGTAAACACTTTTAAAAATATGGGGAAAAAGGTAATAAAAAGAAAAAATAAGGAATTGAGATAACTCAATTAAAAATGTAGAAAAGAGCATGAACAATTAAATATGAACATGAGCAATCAAGTATGAAGGTGAACAGTCATATATATATATATATATATATATATATAAAATAAAAACAATCTAGACAACAACATAAAGTGGAAATCATAGAAAGAGAAATCAACAAGAAGAAACTTACTTGTTGAAGCACAGAAAAAAAAACCTTAAAGCAGAATTTTAACAATGGTAGACACGAGAAAACAGAAGATGAGAGGAAGAGAGGATTTTAGAGAGAAAATTTTGAAATTCCGAGTAATAAAGTTAAAGAAGAAGTAGAGGAAGTGACAGTTAAAAAGAAGACAGAGAAAGGAGGTGAAAAGTCACGTTGTTTCAGTAATTAATCAATTGGATACGTGGAAGAAAGAGATACGCAATAATTGATTCGGGTTGTGTGAAATTAAGTATTAATCAGCGCATATTTCTAACACATGACACGTTTAAGTGTTGGAATAGAACGGAATAGAACGAAAAGATAGGGAATAGGATATGTATAACAACTGTATTAAACATATGAACTAAATAATTGATATGTGCAAAATGTAGGACCTCATAGTCAATTAGTGAACCTACTAATATAATACGTTAAAACAAATGAACTAAATTCAAAATTCATAGTTTTCTATACCATAATTGATTAAGAAAATAAAATTACAAAAATAACTTATTCAACGACAGATTAAGATCCTCTCAAGTTGGATTTGAGTTTGATAAAGTTAGTTAAATCTCAACTATTATTTGATGTATAATAAATAGTTGAGATTTAATTAATTTAGTAGTTGAATAACCAATAATAAATTCGAAAATTAAAATCTTTTGAAATTTTGATCATTCATTATGAATTTCATGGTTGAGATAACAACTTACCTCTCAAGTTTAATGTTAATTTAAAAGGATAACAATAACCTACAACATTTTTCTATAATCCTGTTAAATATTATTTTATTTTTTAATATTATCCTAAAATTTCTCTTCTCTCACTAACTAATTAATGACTATTTCTAATAACCAATAATAGTGTAGGTGTAAGTGTCGGATTTTCCAGTAAAAAGAAAAAAGGGAAAACGAGTCACACGACTATAATTACAGTCGTATAACTGTATTTACAGTCGTACGACTGTAGGTTCGCAGCAGGTGCAGCAGCCTATACCCTGAAAGAAAGAAAAAGAGAGTTTGATTTGAAGGGCATTTAATGTTCCTTCAGCGAAAAACGTGGGAGAGAGAGGAGATATAAAAAGGGAAAGGAAAAGAGGAGAGAGGGCAGAGAAACTTGGATTGTGAGAGAGAGATTGAAAGAAGAGAAGGAAAAAGAAGAGAAGAGAAAAAAACAACAACCACCATTTTCTTCTACTCTTTTTCTTTTAATTCTAGTGTTATAAAGTTTAAAACCTGATAGAAATCAATAGGTTAAAACTTGACACACTAAATATAATCAATTCCAGACCCTTAACTCATTCAAATCCGTGACTTTTTGGAGATTTTTGGACTTGTTTTGGAACCTTGGCACACAAAGGAGGAGAAGCAATTTGGAGCCGATTCAGGGCATTTCCAGCGGTCAAATCGACGGTGGATCAACGCCACAAAGGTAACTACACTTAAAAACCTTGGTTTTGTTGCTCTTTCTGGGTGTTTTGGTTCATTTCTGTGCATAAAAATTCATATTTTTGGTCTGCTGTTTCTGGGTGGTAAGAATAGTCGTACGACTATTCTTGTGGCTATGAACGGTCGCACGATTGTAATTACAGTCATGCTACCGCAACTACAGTTATACGACTGTTTTCAAACTCCCACGGCTATCTGTTTTACTTGAACAACTTTTGGTGTAATGGGTGAATTACAGCCGCAGGATTGTAGCTATAGTCGTGTGACTGTAGTTACAGTCACATGGTTGTAATTATAGACGTACGACTGTAATCTTCGTCCAGAAGCAGGAAATCCATAATAATTCATAAAAAATCAGAAAAATTATAAAAAAAATCAGAAAAACCATAAAAATTCAGAAAATTTTCAAAGATGAATTTATCTCATGCATTCACGACCTTAGATTTAATTTTTTGAAATTATTGCACCTAGAACAAAGCAACGATGGAGATCCAAATCTCCCGAAAACAGACCCACCTCACATGCTAAATGAAAGTAAATCGGAAAAAGAAAATGTTTTCAAAATGAATTTTCTCATGAAATAAAACCACAGGGACGTTTCAAAACCGTTTTCCAGGTCTAACTGGGCCGGCTGGGCGAGCCGACCCGGTTATCCCCCTAAATGCATGCCCCCATTCCTAAAAATCCCAATTCTGTCCAATTTGAGTGCTATTTGTGGTGTGCTATTGTGCTAACAGTCTATTTTGCAGCATTTAGTTTCTTTATATTTTCATTTTTCATGTAATTACTAGTTTAATTCATGTATTTTAGGCAACTGTAATTTTCTAAATAATCGTGTATTCTAGGCGCTTGTAATGTAAGGGCGAGAGTTTTTATTTTTATTCGATCGGGTTGTAATAATTTATTTATTTACTGCTTTATTTTATTTGTGTGTACGCTGCATGTTTAAATCAATAAAAATTCATTTTAGAAATATAAAATATCATCAATGAACATTGGCCAAATTTATTTTGATTAGACATGAAATAAGGGACTTGTCCGGACCTAGATCTCTGGAAAGTGTAGCGGCCCTCATCCGGTTCAACTACGCTGTAATTTCCCGGTTGAGCTGAGCTTGGTGGCGACTCTTACACCTTCTATCGAGACTTAGGTCTCGATTCTTTTACAAAATAATTTAATTTTCCATGACCACGCTTTCATCACCAAAAACCCCATGCGAGCATGGGTTTTTTCCCGGTCTCGGTGATGAAAATTCCCTAATTACCTGTGGACTGGACAAGCTTGAACGGGACTTGAAAGCGACCGGAATGCTGCCTGGGGAAGCTCAAATGACCCAAAAACCTAGCTATCCACTATTTGAAGCCCCGAAAATGTCTCTCGAATCATTTCTAGGATTTTGTCTGCATGTCTGACTTTTCAAAATTCTGCCCTGACTCTTGGTTGAACTGGGCGGCTCTGGTTTGTTGAACCAGAGCCGGCCGGCTCTAGTAGGCAAGAACAGTTGCTCTGCAAAGCAGAAGCAACTTATCTTGATAGGTCAAAGATTTGTGCAGATTTTCAAGGATTTCTGCAGGTTGATTGATGGAACAAGAGAGGGAGAGAGAGGCAGATAAAAGAAAAAAAAGAGAGAGAGAGGGGGGGACTTTCAGTTCTTAGAAAAGAGAACAGAAAGAAAAAAAAAAAAAGAAAGAAAGCAAAAGAAGAAGAAGAAGAAGAGAAGCCGAGAGAAAGAGCCAAAAAACAACTCCCTCAATACTCTCATTTAACCCTAAACTAATCTTCAAACATTAACAACACAACCAACAACTTCTACTGATTGCTTCGGATCGTGATGGTTTTCGGCCGATTGAGTTCCCAGAAGGCATTCTGAGCTTCCAATCCTTCTCTTAACATTTCAAAGTTTCAAACAACAATCCAGGTAAATTCTAAGAGACCCTAAAACTTGTCAGCATTTGATTTTCTATGCGTTTTTGTCATTTTTGCCGAAATCTAGAAAATGGTCTACCCACCATAGCCGGCCGGCTATGTTTCTAATGAACAGAGCCGGCCGACCCTATTCTTCAGGGACAGATCCCCAATCTGTTCCAATCGGCCGATTCAGCTCGTTTTCCATTTTGATTTTTCTATTGGGATCATTTTCAGCCCGGAATCATCCGTATGTGTTTGTATTTTGATTTTCTAATTATTTTACGTATGGATAATTGGGGTTTTCACTATTTTTCGGGGTTTATTTCCTGAGTTTTAGGGTTGTTTCATCCGAACCGGATCCATGGTCTAGCATTTGCGGACTCCCGAATCCTACAAAATTCCCGGAAAATTTTGGAAATAACTAAAGCAATATTTTTATAAATGTTTTTGGTGTGTTTATTGCCTTTTTGACCATAGATGGTTTGTATATTTAGGGACCCACATGAACGAGACCCCGAGTTCGGGGATAACCGACCCACGAAAATGGAAATTTCAATGAAACCAAGCCAAAGGATTTTCCAAAATTGATTTTCCAGCACAAAAATCCACAGGGCGTTTCAAAACCGATTTCCAGGTCTAACCGGTCCGATCGGTCGGTTCGAACCGGTTACCCCCTAAATGCATGCTCCCTTATCCTAAAATCCCCATTCTGTCCTGATTTGAGTCTTGTTTGTGTTTATAATATAAACTGTGCTAACTAATCTATTTTACAGCATTTATTTTTACTTTTGCTGTATTTAATAGATTAATTCGTGTACTTAGGCGGTTGTATTTTTAGATTCTCGTGTACTCTAAGTGAGGACGAGAGTTTTATATTTTATTCAATTTGGTTGTATAATCGGCCTCTATTATTCTTTTGTATATTTGTGTGAATGGTTTAATTTCCTGCAATTTATTTTATGCATTTCTGCTTTAGCATCGGCTTAATAAAAATAAACAAATTGGGGTTAGAAAAGATAATAAATGGAATAAATATGGTTTTATAAATAATAAACGAATACAAGCTTGAGGTTAAGTAGGTGAGTTGCCCGAACCCTGAATCTCTGGATTAGGTACAGCAGTCTACGCTCGGTAGGGAGCTGTATCGGAATTTCCCGGATGAGCTAATTCGGGCGACTCTGTCACTAATCTCGGGATTTAGGTTGCAAAGTCTTTAAGTTAAAAATGGGAAAATATTTTGTGCAAAGGAATGCATAAATTAAATCAATAGTTCTCCCAAAGCAAGATAAACAAAAATCTGTTATCAAATCATGACACCATTCCAAAATCTTTTCCTTGGTTCGCTTCGCCGCGTCCTGCTTTTCTTCGAAAAAGGTCGTCCGCTCACAAAAAGCCCTGAAAAATGTCTAATGAAAATAGGTGGATGATTTTTGCATGGTATTTTATCTTGTATTTTAATTAGACATCCTTGCATTAGGTTAAGTATCCAATTTTCAACCCGGTGAAATGTTGAAGTGTCGCCTATGTTCCTCATGATCTTAGGGGCACGGATACGAAACACCACCCATAGCCTCGTACGAACCCCTTCATTTGGACCCTTGAGTGGGGAGAAGTGAGGAGTATATTTTGCTATGGGGACCTTGATTTTATCCCGACTTGTACCAAAATCATGTAGGCAACCTTAGTTGGATTCCCTTCGGATACCAAAAATAAATTGCGTGAATGTTACAAATTACGCCTTCATCATCCCCAGTTGATGATCGGAGTGAACCCCTCCTAGGACTCGGTTAGAATTTTTGAAAAATTGACCACGATTGGAGGAATAAGGTTAGAGGAATACGCTTCGCATGCTATGTGCTACGTGTTTCCCATTCTCTCATGACATGCCATCATTGACATTTTCCACGAACATAACATGTTACACACAAAGCATTTGTGTGATACTAACTCACATCTTTTGTGCAGCCACTTACATTTTATTTTCGTGTGTAAAAACCTTAAATCATCTGTGTGACATTCATACTAACCATTTCCTTTGCAGCCATAACATTATATTTGTGTGTTAACATTTTCACGAAACATGCACGACATCATCACTTATGTCATACATCCTAACCATATTTTTGTGCAGCCATTTGCATTTTGTATGACATAAGCATTCACATCATCTCATCTCATTTAAATTAAGGATGTTTCAAGAATGCCTATCATGGTCATTTCATTTTATAACATATCAGGAGTCCCAAAACTGCCCGTGTTTTACCAGTGCACTGGATTGTCCCCAGCCATTTCACTAGACCATTTCATTCAATAGGGGACCACAATGGTCTTAAGTCTGATTTCATGGGCAGGTCACACGATATCATTACATGGCATCATACTCATTCATCATAAATGTCATAGTGACGTCAGAGTCCTGCTTGTGCATGACGGTCCACATCAGATCAGTTCATGACATTGTATAATCATTCAAGGTACTCCCCAAGTGCCAGATTAGTACACATATAGGGGCATTTCATAACATTATCAAATCATACAAGGTGTTCCACAAACACCGAACCCCTGTCCGTGTCTCGAGTTACACGTGACTTTTCTATAACATCATCTTGTATCACATGCCTCAAAAATATCAGAACTCTATCTATGGGACGGCCCCCACGTGACCACTTCACTTGATCTCATAGACGTACAAAGCATCAAAACTTTGTCCGTGTGTTGGCACGCATGCAACCATTTCATACCATCCACTGGGTGCCTTAAAAGCACCAAACCCCTGTCCATATGACGGTTCATATGCGACATTCTTGCATTATCATTTGCATGGCATTGGGTATTCTTGGAATGTCCAAAATAAAAAGAAAGGAAGTCATCCTCATTATCTCACTCATCCGTTAAAGGTTTAAGTGCTCCACAAGCACCGAAAAAATTCATCTCATGCACTAAGTCATTTAGGTGTTCTAAGAACGTCAGAAATTTCATCAAACCTTTTAGGCATCCCACAGGCATTGGAAACCCATTTCATGCATTGATGTTCTGCGAACATTGAAAAATATCATATCATATCATGAAAATCCAAGGTGCTCTCTGAATACCGAAATTATGTCCATACCCCATGTGCATGCACACGTCCATAATATAAAGTCTCCTTGCAAGTATCACCTTGCTTTGATCCGTGGACACCCTGTATTTCATTTTATCCATGTGGTATATATTATACACCATGCTTTACTTTAACATATAACTTCATCAACTTCATTCATTACATTTGCACATTGCCATTCTTGGCTCTGCATACATTTGGCTGGTTTGGAATTGCATAACATGACATATTACATGACATCACATATGCAATCCATCATTCATGCATGTACATATCCCATCATACATTCATGCCTACATCATCTGTGATTTGGTATTCTTCATGCGCATGCGCCTGTCAATGCTAACAGTGTTCTTATCAGAGGAAAAGGGTAAAAATCTCGAGAATGGCCAACCCAATGAACTTCAACACCATAACAGATGTCGTGGATGATTATGTTGCTTCATCACGATTTCAAAAGGCGGTCAGGGAGGAAGCAGCAACAATGCTGAAGGAAATGCTAGTGGGTGATCTTGACAGGGTAGAAAGACTGATGACAAGGTGTGAGCGGATGACGTTTTTCAGGCACAACAACTCTCTCGAACCGAAGCCTCGATATCGGGCAACCCTCCCTCACGCGGGGTTTTTAGAATAGAAATTCGGTTTTGGAAAAATTAAATTAATTCATAAAAGAACTGAGACCTAAGTCTCGAAAGAGTGTGTAGGAGTCGCCACCCGGCTCAACTCAACTGGAAAATTACAACGTAGCTGAACCGGATAAAGGCCGCTACACTTTCCAGAGATCTAGGTCTGGACAAGTCCCCTATTTCATGTCTAATCAAAATAAAAATTGGCCACCGGTCATTGAAGGTATTTTAATTTCTAAAGTTCATTTTCATTTATGTAAACATGTAGCATACACAAATCAAAATAAAGTAAAAAGCAGTGAATTTCTCGGTTCTTTTATGTATTAATTCCATTTATTTTCCAAAACGCGGATTTCCATTATAAAAACCCCACGCGAGGGAGGGGCCCGCCCGAGATCGAGGCGCCCCATTCCGAAAGGGAGTCCCGCGTCCCGTCGAAAACGCGTCGTCCGCTCACAGTGGCGACTCAGCTGGGGAAATCTTCAAAAAGTTTTCTTAAAAACTTAAAAGAATTTTGGCAAGCCCTGAAAAGTGTCTAATCAAAATAACGTGGATGATTCTCTTTTGGTATTTTATTTGCATTTTTAGTTAGCCATTTTTTGCATTAGATTAGGTATCCTTTTATAGCCCGGTGGATTGTTGAAGTGTCGCCTAAGTTCCTCCTGGTCTTAGGGGCACGAATACGAAACACCACTCATAGCCTCGTACGAACCCCTTCGCTAGGACCCTTGAGTGGGGAGAAGTGAGGAGTATATCTTGCTATGAGAGCCTTGATGTTATCCCGACTTTGACCGAACCCATATAGGCAGCTCTAGTTGGATTCCCTTAGGATACCAAAATAATTGTGTGAATAATAATAAAATCGCGCCTTCATCACCCCCGGTTGGTGATTGAAGTGAACCCCGCCTAGGACTCGGTTAGAAATTTTCGAGACGGACCACGTTGGAGGAATAAGGTTGGAAGAATTTGTTTTGCTTGCTATGTGTTCTTCACCATTTCGTGACACATCGCCGACGCATGCATAACATACCATAATCACCATTTTCCATACACATGACATACCATACACAAACATCTTTGTGTGATACTAACCCACATTTTTTATGCAGCCATTTTGCATTTTATTTCGTGTGTAAAACATTAATTCATTCGCTTGTCATCCATACTAACGATTTCTTTTTCAGCCATAACATTAAACTTGTGTGATTAGCATTTTATTTTTGACATAGCATACATAACATCATTATGTATGTCATGCATCCTAACCCACGTTTTTTATGCAGCCATTTACATATTGTGTGACATGTTCATTCACTACATTTCACTTAAATTAAATTAATGGGCATTTCAAGGACGCCTATCATGACCATCCCATCCCATTTCATAACATATCGGGTACCCAAAATTACCCGTGTTTTGCCAATGCACCGGATTGCATTTGGCCATTCCACCAATATCATTTCATTTAATAAAAGCCACTACGGCCTTAGGCCCATTTTCGTGTAATAATTTACACGATGAATTTCATGACATCACACCCATCTATCATAGACATCATATAACATTGTGGTCCACATCCGACCACTTCATGACATTAATTCACCATTTAAGGTACTCCCCGAGTGCCCGATTAGTATACATATAGGCCCATAACATCACCAAATCATGAAAGGCATTCCTCGAATGCCGAATCCTTGTCCGTGTTCCTGTTACACGTGACTTTCTTATAACATCATTCCATATCATATGCTCAAAAGCATCAAGACCTTGTCTATGGGCCCGGCCTATGCGACCATTTCATACCATCTCATAGACCTATAAAGCGTCAAAACTACGTCCGTGTGCCGGTATACACGCGACCATTTCATGAATTCTTTAGGTGCCCCAAAGGCGCCGAAGTTCTGTCCGTGTGATGGCCCGCACGTGACATTTTTGCATAAACATTGGGTGTTCTTGGAATGCAACGACCCTAATACCTCATGTCTACCCCCAAACAGAATACACTGGAGCGACCTTGGACAAGATCCCAAGCTTCAAGGGCGGCTAGGAGACAGAGGGTAGTCGAGAGTGACAGTGATTCTGAGCCTGGGGAAGGAGTGAATATGGCAAAACAGACACCGAGCATGGCTGATGTTTTGAGAGATTTCTTCAGGTCGTAGGATTTCCGCGACATGTTAAAGGAAGAGATGAGGGCAGTCGTTAGAGAAGCTGGTGAGACAGGTGGTAGTGGAGCCGGGAAGGAAAAAGAAGCTGAGTCATCCCAACATGGTGGTGACGCTTCGGCTAGTCTTGAAAAGCTGCAGGAGATAGAGGCAGCTATGGAACAGAGGATGAAAGCCAAGTGCTCTGAATTAGACGAGGTCATGGCCCAGTTGAAGAAGGGGGTCGGGATCAGTGCTGAATCCAAGAAGGGGGTGAACGTTGATGCCATGATCAGTAGGGGCATCGAGACATTTCCTATCGGCTTCCAAGTGCCGAAAGTTCCCACTTACAAAGGAATGGGCTCGCCGGAGGCCCATGTGAATTTATATGCCCGGGTTATGCTAACAGCAGGCGCTACAAAGCAACAATTGATTAATCTTTTCCCCACCACACTGGAGGGAGGTGCTTTGGGATGGTATAACTCACTGTCAGAGGAGGAGCAATCTGACTGGGAAGTATTGTCAACAGCCTTCATCAAATACTACAGCTTCAACACCAAAATCCAGGTGAAGCTGTATGATTTTGAGAGGGTGAAACAGAAATTCAATGAGCCCTTTGACGAATACTACCAGAAGTGGATGAACAAGATGATCCTCCTAAAGAACCGCCCTGATGAAGACGAGCTTATACAGAAGCTCATTGATGGCAGCAAAGATATCTTCAAGAATAACATGAAGTTCCTTTCCTTCAAGGAGCTTAGTGAGGTTTATAGCATGGCCATGAAGATAGAAAGGGATGAAGAGGAGAAGCCAGCTGGTCAGAAAGGGGGAAGAAGTACAGGGTATAGTTCAGGGTATAGATCAACCACAGCAGCTGGGTCTGGCAGTGGGTCTGGTTCAAGTGCCAGTGGCAAGCAGGGGCAGTCATCAGAAGTGAAGCGGGTTGAGGTGGCTACTGTGAATCAGCAGCAAGGCAATCAGAATAGGGGTCCTGGAGGACAAGGCATATCGCCTTGGACTCTTACTTTAGCAAAGATATTTGCCAAGTGTAGGAATGGCGGCCTGTTGCAATCCTTAAGGCCATTTGAGAAGCCATCAGAAGCTGACAAGGATAACTTCTGCACTTATCATGTGGTGACAGGCCACCGGACCAATAACTGCTATAAGCTAAGGGATGCTATCCAGAAGCTTATCGACGAGGGAAAGCTGCAAGAACCACCTAAGCCTAGCACTAAAACTAACCCACTACCGGCATTCGAGAAGCGGGTTAACATGGTTCAGTCGGGGTTGCCGGCTAACTTCATATTTGCCCAAGTTCTGCAAGCGAACCCTACGATTCAGGCAGTGGTGGTAGGGGAACCCGAAGTGGAGCTTAAATGTGAGGAAAAGGAGGGGTGTAAGGAGGTCAAGCCTATAAGTCTGGATGACCTTGACTCCGAAGATGAGTACGAAGAATTCGACAGAAGAGAGGCTGTTAAACTCCCAGCTGTTAAGAAGCTGAAGATTTCAGAAGTGCAGCACGTGACCCGAAGTGGAAGGGTATATCAGCCGGCGGATCAGATGAAAGATAAAGCACCGATGAATGGGGCGGGCAGTACTTCGGCACCGGAAAGAGTCGAGAAAGAAGATTTGGTCATTTCCCAACTGAAGAAGACCCCTGCACAAGCTAGTTTGTGGCACTTGCATATGACCTCCAAAGAGCATAGGGAGGCTTTAGTGAAGAAGCTATCAGAAATTGAAGTCTCCCCTATAGCTTCACCAGAGGCTATGTGCTGCTTGCTAGACAAAGTCCATGTTGGAGCTCCTAATATTGTTTTCTCTGAGAAAGACCTACCAGCAGAAGGAAAGGCTCACAACAAGGCTCTTTACATTAGAGCCTATATCATGAATAAGGTGATGCCGTGCGTTATGGTGGATGACGGCTCGGCTCTGAACATATGCCCGCTGAAAATGTTACCGTTTCTAGGCATGAATGAAGAAGTGTTGAAGAGGTCCTCAACAGTCATTCGGGCGTATGATGATTCTAAAAGAACAGTGATAGGGACCTTCGAAACAGAAGTGGAGGTTGGGCCCATCAAGTCCATGGTTGTCTTCACAGTGATCGATATCCCGATCACATTCTCCCTATTGCTTGGAAGGCCCTGGTTCCATCCTTTGGGAGGTGTTCCTTCCACATTGCATCAGAAGATTAAATTCTCTATGAATGACAGGATTGTGACTGTTGAGGTGGATGCCCAGTCGATGGTAGCTGCAGTGGATGAAGGAGTGGTTCCTTTTGGTGGATTCCAAATTGCTGTCATTAAGGAGGAAGAAACCACAGATGCCCCTATGATTCTTTATGAGAATTACATGCCGGAGTGGCTATCCCGATATCTGTACAAGCTGAACTTTGTCCTAGGAATGGGACTCGGGATTAATTTGCAAGGTGTGCCGGAATTCAAGATCGACTCAGGAAAGTCAAAGCAGTGCGGCCTTGGCTATGTAGAAGGGTCATCCGAGCAGAAGAATCTGAAAAAGGGCAAAAATGGCAGGGCCATGATGAAGCCATTTCTGAAGGCGGGAGAAAGCCTTTACAAAGGCCAAGCTGAACCGGTACCGGTTGGAAATGTCAAGTACCCTGGCTTTGAGATCTTTGCAGATGTTGTGGATTTTGAGAAAAGCCAGGAAGAGCTAGTAGCCCCTATAATGGAAGAAAAAGCAATTGCTGAATTTGAAATTTTGAAAGGAGAATCGTCTGAGGTGATAGCAGAAACCATAGAGGTGGCCAAGGAAGAAAATGAAAAGAAGACCTGTGCCAAAGCTACAGAAGTGATCTCGGGAGCTTTGACTGCTGCATTAACCAAAGCTTTTGGGAAATCCAAGGAAGGATTTGGCGAAGAACTGATGGCCAAAGTGAACTTAGACTCTGTGGTTGCTGAAATCGCCAAGATTATGGAGAAAGCTAAGGCACAGGTGGCCGAGAAAGCTGCAGTCCCAGATGATGCTCTGGAAGGGAAGATGGAAGCTGATGAAGAACAAGGCCCTCCACCTGTGGAGGATGAAAATGATTTTGTTGTATCTATTTCTTCCATTTTCAATGTAACTGATGTACTTTATGATAAGTTCAATGCAATGAAATCCCAGTTTGCTTACTTGTGTGATGTTTATCCTGATAATTCTGTGCATGCATTCGAATCACCATCAAGCATATTTAGCATACATGACACTGCATTGCATGAAATCAATATAAGTACAGATGAAAACCCTAAAATGGTAGTCATTTCACACGAGCTAAAATCTGAGGAAGAAAGAGAATTAATAAGAATACTCCGAAAACATGTTAAAGCTTTCGCCTGGTCGTATGAAGACATGCCGGGTGTAGATACAGAAATAGCAGTGCACAAAATCCCAACGGACCCCAAGTTCAGACCGGTAAAGCAGAAGTTGAGAAGACTAAGGCCGGAATGGGCTACACTGGTGAAGGAAGAAGTGGCCAAACAGATAGATGCCAGGTTCCTCGAAGTGGTGGAGTATACGGAATGGCTAGCCAACATTGTCCCCTTGCCTAAAAAGGATGGAAGGGTCAGAGTATGTGTTGACTACAGGGACTTGAACAAGGCCTGCCCTAAGGACAATTTCCCACTACCTCACATTGACGTATTGGTTGATAGTGCAGCAAAAGCAGCAATGTACTCATTCATGGATGGCTTCTCGGGATACAATCAGATTTTGATGGATGTGATCGACAAGGTGAAAACATCGTTCATCACAGAGTGGGGTACCTTCTGTTACAGAGTGATGCCTTTCGGGTTGAAGAACGCCGGTGCCACTTATCAGAGGGCTGTCACAACTCTGTTGCACGATATGATCCATAAAGAAGTCGAAGTGTATGTCGATGATATGCTTGTTAAGTCAACAACCCGGGAGGAACACCCTGTTATCCTGGATAGATTTCTAACATGTATTAGAGAGTACAACTTACGACTTAACCCTAAGAAGTGCATATTCGGGGTCACATCAGGGAAGTTGTTAGGCCATGTAGTTAGCTAGAGGGGGATAGAAATGGACCTAGATAAAATCAAAGCCATCCAAAATATGCCAGCTCCAAAGACAGAGAAGGAAGTCAGATCATTCCTGGGTTCCTTGCAGTATGTCAGCCGCTTCATAGCCAAGCTAACTTCCACTTGTGAGCCAATCTTCAAGCTATTAAAGAAAGATCAGCCTGTTGTGTGGGATGACAAGTGTCAGCTGGCCTTCGAGAAGATCAAGGCCTACCTGGTAAAGCCACCAGTGTTGAGTCCTCCAATTCCAGGAAAGCCTCTGAATTTATATTTGGCAGTTGAAGAATCCTCTATAGGGGCAATGCTAGCACAGGAACAAGATGGCAAGAAGGAGTATCCCGTTTATTACCTTAGCAAGAAACTGCTGGAGTATGAAACCAAATATACACTGGTGGAGAAGACATGTGTGGCAATGATCTGGTTGACCAAGAAGTTGCGCCACTATTTCCAATCCTACAAGATACAAGCTGTGGCTAAAGTGGACCCAATGAAGTATCTCTATGAAGCACCTGCATTGGTTGGGAAGCTGTCCAGGTGGTTGTTACTTTTGTCTGAATTCGACATCGAGTACATCACGAAGAAAACCATTAAAGGGCGAGCCGTGGCAGAGTTTCTGGCAAATCAACCCCTAGAATCAGATTACACAGAGAACCTGGAATTCCCTGATGAGCAGTTAACCGTGGTGGAAGTGAAAAAGTGGGTCATGTGTTTCGATGGGGCAGTGAATAGAAAAGGCGCTGGAATCGGGGTACTTATAGCAACACCGGATAGTGAGGTCATTCCTTTATCCAAAAGGCTGATCTTTCCTGTAACCAACAATGGGGCAGAATATGAAGCATGCTTGTTTGGAATGGAGACTCTATTAACCTTAGGAGCAAATGATGTCTTAATTGTCGGTGATTCACTTCTAGTGATCAGGCAAGCTCAGGGTGAGTGGGAACTAAAAGAAGAAGCCTTACGGCCTTATTTGGAGCTGCTACAGTCCAGAAAGGGTTTATTCAGCCAGTGTGAATTCAGACATGTCCCCAGGGATGAGAATAAGATGGCTGATGCATTAGCAACTTTGTCCTCCATGTGGGAAAATCCAGAAGAGACACAAGCTCAACCACTGGTTATAGCCACTTCCAGGCATCCTTGCTTCGAAGTGCATGAAGTAATGGAATTATCAGCCGAAGAAAAGCCATGGTTCTTTGACATTTACCGGTATGTTAAGGAGGGAAAGTACCTAGAAGAGGCCAGCGCTGCTGATAAGTTGACACTGAGAAAACTGGCTAGTCAATTCAGAATCTTCGAGGATAAGTTATACAAAAGAACAGCATATGGAATCCTTTTAAGGTGTCTAACAGAACGAGAAGCAGAGGATGTGATGCAGCAGGTACATGCAGGATCCTGTGGGCCACATATGAATGGACTTGCCATGGCTAGGAAGATAATGAGACAAGGGCATTTCTGGATGACAATGCAAACAGATTGTATAAGAAAAGTGAAGAGATGTCATGAATGTCAAATCTATGCAGACATTAGTCATCTTCCTCCACTTGAACTTCAGAATCTAGCGTCTCCTTGGCCGTTTTCAGCATGGGGGATAGACATGATTGGTGAAATTCATCCAGCTGCATCTAATGGGCACAGATTCATAGTTGTAGCAGTTGATTATTTCTCCAAATGGGTCGAAGCAGAATCCTTCACTAATGTGACAGCCAAGCACATGGTTAAGTTCATCCGGAAGAACATCTTCACTCGGTATGGGATTCCTCACCACATAGTAACTGATAATGGAGTACAGTTTCAAGGGGCAACAGCTGAGCTATTTGCAGAGCATGGAATTGAACATCATAAGTCCTCTCCATATAGACCACAGGCTAATGGTGCAGTAGAAGCAGCTAACAAGGCAATAAAGAAGATCTTATCAAAAATGGTAACCACTTACAGGGATTGGGCTGATAAATTGCCTTATGCTCTCTGGGGTTACAGAACCAGTGTTAGAACGCCGACAGGAGAAACTCCTTATGCCTTGGTATATGGAATGGAAGCAGTGTTGCCGGTGGAAATCGAACTCAAGTCACTCAGAGTTGCCCTGGAAGCTCAATTGCCAGAGACTGAATGGGTCCAAGCTAGATATGAGCAGCTGGCTGCACTAGATGAAAGGCGACTAAAGGCACTGGATCACCTGCAGATGTATCAGCGCAGAATGGCTAGAGCCTATAATCGAAATGTGAAATACTCCAAGCGGCAGTTGAAGGCGGGAGATTTGGTTGTAAAGCAACTAAGGCCTTCAAATGTTGATGTTAGGGGCAAGTTCAGACCTAACTGGGAAGGACCCTATGTGGTGAAGAAGGTGTTATCAAAAGGCGCTGTCAGCATCATGGACATGGATGGAAACGAGTTCACCAACCCGATCAACCAAGACAGGCTAAAGCTTTATCATGTATAAAAAAAAAAGAAAAAAAAAAAAGAAGAGAGGTCTGCTAGGCTGAAAACTCGAAAAGAGCAGTCTAGGCAAAAGTTAAGACACGAGAGAAAATAATCAGTCGGAAAATCTGAAAAGGACGACTGGTGACGGATCCTGACTTAATGTGAAATGTGTATCATTTAGGAACCAACTTGCTTCAAATGTACTCATTTTGACTTCATCAATAAAGTGGAGTGTTTGTTTAAATATATTTGCATGGTTATGACAAATGCACAAACAAAGTTGTCTTGCATAAACACACATTCAAAGAAAGCACTTTGCATTCAACTGATCAATATCATCGCATTATTTGACAAATGAAAATGTATCAAATACATGCAATTTAAAATCTCTTATCGTCCTCTAAAGTCCAGTTCATCTTCCCAGACGAGCAATAAAGGGTCACAACACCATTTTAGTTAAAAAAAAAAAATGCTCGCTGAGGTGAGAACCGAAAAGGCACCTCGGGCAAAAATTAGAGCGGCCCGCTAAGCTGAAAACCCATATCGGGCAGTTTAGGCAAAAGTTAGGGCATATGAAAAGCTCGCTAAGGTGAAAACCGAAAAGGCGCCTTAGGCAAAAGTTAGAGCGGCTCGCTGGGCCGAAAACCTGATTTGGGCTACCCAGGCAAAAAAATTAGAGCACTTAAAAAAAAAAAAAAAAAAAAAACTCATAACTTCCCACGGAACAGGAAAAACAGAACATCCTCAGTTTTCCCCGTAGAATTCGTCACATCACTCTCCAGTAGAGTTTCCCCCACTATTTCCCCAGCGGAATCTACATAAAGAACACCATCAATTATTCCCCGTAAAGTCTCCATATTACTCCTCAGTGTAGTCTACACAAAGAACACCATAATTGTTTCCCCAGTCAAGCTGTCACACTCTTCCCTAGTGGAATCTGTACAAGGAATACTACGATCATTTCCCCAGCAGTCACCTCGCTGCTTTGATAATCATCAAACAATGCCCCAAGAAAAGCAAAATCAACCAGGGATACAACATATCTCCCCAGCGGAGGACAGAAACGTCCAATAACAGAAAATACATACATGTGCATATACATCATCATGCATCCATACATTGCATATATCAATTACTTATCCCCGGCTAGTCTTCATTCTTGATCGAAGGGGCAAAAATTTTTGTTTAAAAATCTCTCGATCAAGGAACGAAAACTTGCCATTTTAAGCGCAGGAATTCATCCCCAGCTCAATATCCTCAGCAAGTCAGCAGATCCGCCTCGAGTAATGTAAACTCGGTATCGGCCCAGGCCCGCTCCATTATCCCAACTATCTCCAGCGAGTCCGCCTCGAGTAATGTAGGCTCGGCATCAGCCCAGATCCGCTCCATCATCCAAGTTCCCCAGCAGATCTGCCTCGAGTAATGTAAACTCGGTATCGGCCCAGATCAGCTTCGTCTATTTCCCCAGTAAAGTTCGCCTCGGGTAACCTAGACTCGGTATCGGCTAATCTTTTCATCAATTTCGCCTCGGGTAACATAGACCTGATATCGGCTAATCTTTTCATCAATTTCGCCTCGGGTAACATAGACCTGATATCGGCTAATCTCTTCATCAACTCGCTTGGGGTAACCTAGACCCGATATCGGCTAATCTCTTCATCAACTCGCCTCGGGTAACCTAGACCCGATATCGGCTAATCTCTTCATCAATTTCGCCTCGGGTAACATAGACCTGATATCGGCTAATCTCTTCATCAACTCGCCTCGGGTAACCTAGACCCGATATCGGCTAATCTCTTCATCAACTCGCCTCGGGTAACCTAGACCCGATATCGGCTAATCTCTTCATCAATTTCGCCTTAGTATCGCCTCGGGTAACCTAAACCCGGTATCGGCCTATCTCATCAGAAGATTCATTCCAGCGTTCGCGGCGCTTTGATTCACGCTCTCAAATTCATCATCACAGGTATTATGGACCTGGAGCTAGATGTCGAATTTGATCACGCGAGGGGCAACTGTAAGCGCCGGAATTTTCTATACTTAAAAAAAAAAAATATTATTATAGTCGTACGACTATTGTTACAGTCGTACGACTGTAATGTCGGACAGACTGCAGGAACCCATACCTCTGCAGCAGAAATGGAGGAGAGAGAGGTTGAGCATTAATTGCTCCGGCTCTGCAGCAAGCAAGCAGGAAAAAAGAGATAAAAAAGAGAAAAAGAAGGAGAAGGAGGGGGACTTTTCTGGTGAAAAAGAAATCTAGAGAGAGAGAGAGAGAAAACCACAAAAAGAAAACTCATTTCTTCCCCTTTGATTTTCTTTAACCTCTCGAAATTAAGGTTAAAACTTGTTAGAAATCCCTAGGACAATCAATTAACTTCGTAACCAAATCAAGAATTCGGACTTAAACCATCAGAATCCCTTACAATTTGGATTTTGGACAAAAAGTTCTCAACTTCCATTCCAAAGGAGAAAGTTCAAATTCGTTGGGATCGGAGCCACGCCAGGGGTCAAAACGACTTGGAATAGCTTCTAAAAGGTAGTCACTTCTTTTCCTTACACTTTTCCTCGCTTTCTGGGTGTTTGAAGTGAGTTTTGTGCATTGTTTTGCTGCATTTTTATATTTCTGTTCCTGGAAATTAAGAACAGTCGTACGACTGTTCTTAATTTCCAGTCGATTTTTCTTCAGTTTTTGTACAGTCGTATGACTGTTCTTAATTTCCAGTCGATTTTTCTTCAGTTTTTGATCCAAAATGAATTTTCGGTGAAATTCTGATCCTGGACTGATTACAGTCGCACGACTATAAACTACAGTCGTACGACTGTAATCCTTGTCCCAGAATCAGAATTTCAGCCTCATCCCCAAAAATCCCAAAAAATCCCAAAAAATTAGAAAACCCCAAAAATCATCAAAATGAATTTTGTTGTGCGCATCACGACCATAGATTCAATTTTCTGGTAAATTTGCATTTAGAACAATTCAACGACGAAGACCCAGTTCTCCCGAAAACCGACCCACTGAAATATATAAAAATGCATGTAAACCGGAAAAATTGTTTTCAAAATGATTTTTTTTTTCACAAAACCAAAAATACAGGGACGTTTCAAAATGTTTTCCAGGTCTAATCGGGCCGGCCAGCCGAGCCAACCCGATTATCCCCTAAATGCATGCCCCCCAATTCTCGATTTCCCAATTCTGTCTGTTTGAGTCCAACTTGTGGCATGCCGTATAAATTGTGCTAATCCTTTGTTTTGCAGGTTTTAATTTCTTTTCTTTTATTTTTATTTTTGATGTATTTTAATAGATTAAATCGTGTATTTAGGCGGTTGTAATTCTTTTTAGATTTTCGTGTATTCTAGGCGATTGTATAAGTGAGGCGAGTGTTTTTATCTTCCTATTCGATTTGGTTGTAAGCCGATTAATATTTATTTCTCCTTATTTTTGTATTAAATATTTTGTATGCGCGCTGTATGCCTTTATATTCAATAAAATTGGCTTTAGATTTTGAAATACCATTCGAGAACATTGGCAATATTTATTTTAATTAGATACGAAATAAGGGACTTGTCCGGACCCGAATCTCTGGATAGTGTAGCGGCCGTTCATCCGGTTCAGCTGCATAAGAATTTCCCGGTTGAGCTGAGCCGGGTGGTGACTCCTACAATATTCATCGAGACTTAGGTCTCGGTTCTTTTATGTATTAATTCCATTTATTTTCCAAAACACGGATTTCCATTATAAAAACCCCACGCGAGGGAGGGGCCCGCCCGAGATCGAGGCGCCCCATTCCGAAAGGGAGTCCCGCGTCCTGTCGAAAATGCGTCGTCCGCTCACAACATCACCCTGAACATCCCTCAGCTCGGGCGGCTACAGAATGCGGTGCTTAAAAGCCTAGATCTGTAGTTAACCAAAAGTATCAAAAAGCATTAAAAAAAGAAGAAGAAGAGATAATACCAGAAGGCCGAACCAGAAGCCCAGAATCTCCTGCTGCTCCCCCCGGGCGCATAAGTCCAGCCCTTAATACAGCTGCCCCAACGCAGCTCGCGCCCAATCCAGGAAAGGGAAGACGGCCCGGTTCGCCAAAGTGGGTAGCAGAGTCAAATTACAAGTACTCTGCCCAGTGGGGAACAACATGCATGATAGAAGAATGAGCACGTAAGCCCGGGTGTACCGATCCACATCATCCTCGGATAAGCCTGTGCGAGTAGCCCAATAAGCCTCCACCCGTGAGCACAGGATCTTCCCCTTTTCAGGGGTGCAGCCGACCAATCCACCTATGTAATCATCCATCAGCTGATGACGGGTTAGGCAGTAGTTGAACACAGCGGGGGTCCCACCAAACCCGAACCCAGTGATTGCTGCAAAATGTGAGGGAGTGACGATGAACTCCCCGATGGGCAGGTGGAAAAAACCCACCTCTCGCACAGGGCCGTCAACACGGCGTGAGTAGTATGAGGGGTGCTCGTGGGCAACGATAGTATAAAGGACTCTAACCCCAGAATCCTAACCTGGGCTCTCACAGGCTCGGGAAGCCGGTCCCACCAAACCCGCGGCAGAGAAAGATTCCCGCTGCCGGAAATCCTGTTCGCCTGCATTTTTGGGAAGTACAACATACATACATTCAATTTTTGCATAACAGTAACATAATTAAAATTAATTAAAGAAAATGAAATTTTAGGCCTGTTTTTCTTGCTACAGTCGTACAACTGTAGTACGCTTTGCACGAGCGTAACTACAGTCGCACGACTGTAGTGCCCACAGACTGTTCTTCTTTGGCATGAACAGTCGCACGACTGTTCATATCCCTGCAAGCAGAATTTGATTCTTGTGCAATTTTCATAATTTCTAACTCGTTTTCCCTAGTTTCTTGTTCCTATTAACTACAGGGGACTCCTAGGATGCATTCTTCTCAGTCGATCTGCCCAGAAAGCGATAAATCATGCCAAATCAGATCCATGCATTCAAAGGAAAAAGTGCAAAAAAATTCAAAATCAAGGATTAAAAATCGGGTACCAACCTGAGTAACAAACAGATGGGAGTCCATCTCCAGCAGAATTGGGATCTCCATCCCGAGCCTAATCCCAAGATGTTCCATATATAGCGGATGGCCATATCCGTGTGCAATGCTCACAAAAGGGATTTCATTTGGGTTATTAGTTCTCTAAATCATGTTGCTCGGGAGTTTCTTCAGTTTCTTTCCCATTTTCTTCAACATTTTGGCAAGATTTTGAGGTTAGGAATCGGTTTGAGAGAGAAGAAGAGCAGAGGTTTTCGAAAAATGAAGAGTGGGAAAGGAAAGGGGCGGAAACCGCCCCTTAAATCCTTTCTGCCCATGAAGTACAGTCGTACGATTGTACTTCGTCTACAGTCGTACGACTGTATTTAAAATTTGAATACAGTCGCACGACTGTAGTGGAAAAAAGGGGGGGAATTTTATTTATTTTTTTCTTATTTATTCTTTAAACCCTATTTTCATCACCAAATGCTTAATTTTTCCCCATGGGAACATATTTCAATAATTTTGCAGGGCCAACCCAGCAGCGACTAATTTTTTCCGGTGACGGTCCGCCTCACCCAAGGGGCACTAAACTCGAGAAAACCGTGAAAAATTCACTGTAACTACAATCTCACCAAACTGCATTTTCAACACGTCCCATGTGCCAAGTCACACCCAATCATCACATTCTCACAAAATCACAGTCCACCACGACTTTAAAAGGGAACCCAAAATTCAATTCCAGTCCTGTGCACCTAGTTGCGCGTGACTATCACACTTCCAAATCACAGTCCACCACGACTTTAAAAGGGGACCCAAATTCAGCTTTAGTCCGTCAAATGCGCCCAGTCGCACGCGACTGTCACACATTTTCATAATCACAGTCCACCACGACTTTAAAAGGGAGCCCAAAATTCAATTCCAGTCTTGTACACCAAGTTGCACGTGACTATCACATTTCCAATCTCAATCCACCGCGACTATAAAACGGAACCAGAATTCCTGAGTCAGCCTGTTAAGTGTGCCAATCGCACACGACTGTCACACACTTCACATTTACAAGTTCAGTCCCGCACGACTGTAAAAGGCAACCAGGACACGCATCGCGTATTTACTCTTGATCGAAGGGGCAAAAATTTTTGTTTCAAAATTATCGATCAAGGAATAAATACGTTCACCAAGCACACATTACACGCATTCTTGGCTCTGTATGGTAGATCATAGATGACCATTTGACTCTAAAAGTCATTTTATCTCGGCGCCATCCTTGCGCAAAAATCATCGTAAGGAACCGCCAAACTCCAAAAGTCATCTCTTTTCTCGGTGTCATCTTCATGCAAAAGGCATATGGACCACCTGACTACCAAAGTCGTCCGAAGTTCACACACGAGTCGCACATTTGCATATCATCGTGGGTTTTGTGTTCTTTGTCATGTACATAAATCCGTTTCAGGAATCGGAATTTAGATACACGAGGGGCAGCCTGTGAACACGAAATTTTTTAGTATAAAAAAAAAGGTTGACCGTTGACCCACGACTGTATTCACAGTCGTGGGATTTTGGTTACAATCGTACGACTGTAACGTATTTATAGTCATACGACTGTACTTTCGGGGGCAGGTTGCAGAACTCATACCCCTTGACTTAAAAAATTGGGGAAATCTTGAGCATTTAATGCTCAAGATTTCCGGGATAAGGGGACATATAAAAGATCAAAAATCAGAAGTGAGGGGACTTTTGGCCATAATCCAGATTTTTAGACAAATTTAGAGAGAGAAAAAGGGAGAAAAAGAAGGAAGAGAGAAAGGGAAAATCCTACTTTCTTCTATCATTTTCTTCTTGATTTCTTGTTGTTAATCAGTAAAATGAATTAGAAACCCTAGGTTAACATTCATACAAGAAATCTAAATCATATTTGGACAAAAACAAACTCAAATCTGTAACTTTTTGGAGATTTTTCGGACTCTTTTGCAACTTTAACTTTTCAAGGAAAAGGAGCAAATTCACGTAGATTGGTGCATAGCTAGGGGTCATTCCAGCTGTGGATCGGCGCCAAAGAGGTAAACAATCCTTAACATAACTCATTTTCCAGCTTTCTGGGTGATTTGCTTGTTTTTGGTGCGTTTTTATTTAAGTTCTTGCACTTTTGTTTCTGGAAAAATAAGAACAGTCGTACGACTGTTCTTCACACAAGAACAGGGGCACGACTATAATTACAGTCGTGCCAAACCTTGTACAGTCGTACCACTGTTTTTATTTTCTCAGTTTTAAGTTTCTCTTTTTAGGATTTTTTAGCGATTTCTGCCTCTGGTAAGGATTACAGTCGCACGACTGTAGTCTTCAGCCAGGAGCAGAAATCCCTAAAATCCAAAAAATTCATAAAACCCCAAAAAATTTCATAAAAATTGAAAAATTTCAGAAAATCAGGAAATCTTGAAAAATAAAAAATCATCAAAAATGAATTTTGGAGTGTGCATTCACGACCATAGATTTATTTTTCGGTGTTTTTGCATTTAGAACAAAACCACGACGGAAACCCGTTTCTCCCGAAAACCGACCCACCTTACATGCGATAAATGTAATAAACCGAAAAAAATGTTTTCAAAAACGATTTTCTCAAAAAACCAAAAATACAGGGACTTTTCAAAATGGTTTTCCAGGTCTAACCGGACCGACAGACCGGGCCAACCCGGTTACCCCCAATTGCATGACCCCGAATACTTAATTTCCCAATTCTGTCTATTTGAGTCCTACTTATGGCGTGCCATATAAATTGTGCTAACCTCTATTTTACAGCTTTTTTTTTTTATTTTATTTTTATTTGTATTTAATAGAATTAATCGTGTATTTAGGTGGTTGTAAATATTTTTAGATTCTCGTGTATTCTAGGCGATTGTATCAGTGAGGCGAGAGTTTTATTTTTCTTTCAATTGGGTTGTAAGCTCCTAAATATTTATTCCTTTTACTTTTATTATGCTGTATTATTCTGTATGTGCGCTGCATGTATTATTTAATAAAAATCAATTTTTAGCAATTTAAAGTGTCGTAACTAGAACATTGGCTAATAATATTTAAATTAGACACGAAATAAGGACTTGTCCAAACCTAGATCTCTGAAAAGTGTTGCGGTTCTCACTTCAGTTCAGCTACGCTGTAATTTCCCGGTTGAGCTGAGCCGGGTGGCGACTCCTATACTCTTTATCGAGATTTAGGTCTCGATTCTTTTTCGAAACAATCCGCTTTTCCAAAAAACGAATTTCCAATCCAAAAAACCCCATGCGAGGGAGGGCCCCGCTCGAAATCGAGGCGCCCCTTCCGAAAGGGAGTCCCGCGTCCCGTCGAAAACGCGTCGTCCGCTCACAGAATGCATATGTCACCCAAATAAAGCATCGTAGAGACACAAAAACGTGATTAGTACACATAAAACACACACAAAGTAATGCCTTGCATGCTTCATGGAAATATTAACACAATATGTGTATGGCACATGTGAATAAAATATAATGGCTGCAGAAGGATGTGGTTAGCATCAATGCTACACAAATGTTGATGCCTTGGGAATGATTATGCAAAACATGATATGAATGAAATACAAATGATTGTATGCATTTGATGCTTTGTGAATGAAGACAATAATGGATGTGAATTGTTTATTCCGGACGCTCTAAGAATGCCCGATGTTGTACAAGAATAATACCAAGACAACCGTGTGTGGACCATCATACGGGTAAAAAGTTGGCGCTTTTGGGGCACCTAATGAATTATCGTGAAATGGCCACGCCTGAGCTGGCACACAGGCAGAGTTTCGACACTTTGTAGATCGATAGCATGAAATGAAATGGTCGCACGGGAATTGCCCCGCGAATAGAATTCTGATGCTTTTGAGGCATATGATATGAGAAGATTTTATAGAAAAGTCGCGTGTCACTGAGGACACAGACAAAGGTTCAGTGTTCGTGGAACACCTTGTATGGTTTTGATAATGTTATGAAATTTCCATATGTGCATATTGATCCGGTGCTCGGGGAGCACCTCGAATGATTTCACAATGTCATGGAGTGGTTCGATATGAACCAATATGCACAAACAGGATTTGGCATCACCTGGACACCTATGATGAATGAATGTGATATCATATGATGGCATCGTGTGAACTATCGCACAAAAGCAAATCTAGGACCATTGCGGTCTACTATTGAATGATATAATATTTTGTGAAATGGCCGGGTGCAATCCAGTGCATGGGCGGAAATCGGGTAGTTTTGGGATACCCGATATGAAATGAAATGAAATGATCATGATGGGCATTCTCGGAACGTCCTCAAATAGGTAAAATGGAATGAAATGGAATGGACGCGTATGTCACACAAACATATAAGTGGCTGCAAGAAAATGTGGTTAGAATTCGTGACATGCGGAATGATGTCGTGTATGTTTTATGGAAATGTTGGCACACAGAATGTATATGTATGTCATACGAGTAAAATATCGTGGCTGCACGAAGACGTGGTTAGGGTGTATGACATGCATAATGATGTCATGTTTATGTTATGGAAATGTGGACATACGAAATGGGTAAATGACACACGAATAATATGTCATGGCTATAAGAAGATGTGGTTAGTATGAATGCCATACATATGGATATGTGTTAAAGAAGTCTATACAAAAATGCGGTTAAAAATGATACATGGATAAATATGCATGTTAGATGCTTCATGAAAAGATAAAAGAGAAATCACCACGGAACAAATGTTAGCACACACAAAGATATGCTCTCCCTTCCAACCTTATTTCTCCTTTCAAATGGTCTCGCAATTCTTCCTAGGTGTTGGCTCTCTTTGGCATCAACGGGGGATACCAAAGGTGCACACTCAATGTTCAATTTTAGAGTTAAGTTTTGGTAACCCTAAGGGAGATTACTAAGTCATTACATGTAGGCCAAAGTCAAAACCAAGGGTCGTACAGGCTCCCATAGCGTATAAACACTTCCCCACCGTAGAACACGATGTAAGGTCATGCGGGCCTATGAGTGGTTTACCCCGTCGAGTGTCTCCAATCCTGGTGGTAGAGGTAGTCCACCTTGTTAGGTAAACCGGGGTGAAAACAGTGTATTTGAGGGGTTGAGAAGAAGAAAATGTCATGATATGCAAAGGTATGAATAAATATGATGTTTATAAATTGATAAACGAATACAAGCGAGGTTATATTTCAATAGTTGCTTAAGCTCATTAAGTTTTTATGAAAAACATTTTTAAGAAACTTTTATCCCTAGCAGAGTCACCAATGTGAGCGGACAACCCGAAACAAAACTTTTATGAAAATCAAAGCGAACCGGGGTTTTTTGAAAACCGAAAAAAGAAAATTAGTTTGAGTGTGAAGTTTTGGAAAAATGGGTTTTGTTTATCTTGCTTTAAAATTAAATCGTTTCTTTATTCGGAAATGCTTTTGTAGAAAACGTTTTTACGTTTTATAACTTAAAGACCTCGAAACCTTAATCCCGAGATCAGTGACAGAGTCACCACCCGGATCAACTCATCCGGGAAATTCAGGTACAGCTCCCTACCGAGCGCAGACTGCTGTACCTAATCCAGAGATTCAGGGTTCAGGCAACTTACCTACTTAACCTCGAGCTTGTATTCGTTTATTATTTATAAAGTCATATTTATTCAATTTACTATCTTTTCTAACCCCAATTTGTTTAATTTATATTAACCCGATGCTAAGGCAAAATGCAGAAAGTAAATTGCAGAAAAATTAAATCATCTAGACAAATATACAAAAGGAATAATAGATGCCAATTATACAACCAAATCGCATAAAATATAAAAACTCTCGTCCTTACTTTTACAAGTGCCTAGAGTACACGAGGATCTAAAAATAATACAACCGCCTAATTACACGAATTATTCTATTAAATACAGCAAAAGTAAAAATAAATGCTGCAAAACAGATTGGTTAGCACAGTTTATATTATAAACGCAAGTAGGACTCAAATCAGGACAGAATGGGGATTTTAGAATAAGGGAGCATGCATTTAGGGGGTAACCGGTTTGACCCGGCTGGTCAGCTCTTAGACCTGGAAATCGATTTTGAAACGCCCTGTAATTTTTGTGCTGGAAAATCAATTTTGAAAAACCCTTTGGCTCGGTTTCATGCAAATTGTTGTTTTTGTGGGTCAGTTATCCTGGAACTCCGGGTTCCGTTTGTTTGGGTTCCTAAATACACATTTCATCTAGGGTCCAAAATACAACATACAGACAAAAAAAATTTGTGAAAATACTATTTTGTTTGTGTTTAATATTTTCTGGGGAATATATAGGGTTCGGGGGTCCGCTAATGCTGAACTATGGATCTGATTCGGATAAAACTACCCCGAAACTCAGAAAATAAAACCCGGGAAATAAAAAAAAACTAATATCCGTACGTATAGAAATATAAAAACCAAAATTTTATGGCATACAGATGGATTTGGGCCGAAAATGATCGCAACAGAATGCACAAAATGGAAAATGGACTGTCTTCGGCCGATCGGGACAAACCGGAAGGCGGTTCTAATATTAGAGCCGGCCAGCTCTGTTCTTCATGGTCAGAGCCGTATGGCTCTATTCGGGCAATCCGATTCTGAAATTCACAGAAATAAAGAAAACGCACAGAAAAGACAATGCAAACAGGTTTAAGGCCTCTCAGAGTTTACCTTGATGTTGTTTTGATGCTTTGAATGTCAAGAAACGGATTGGAAACATAGGATTTGCCCTTGAAGTCCAACCGGCCGTAAACCGAACAATTCCAAAACTAACCCAAAATTATCCGAATCAATGAGCAAAGGTTATGTGACTTGTTGCTAATGTCTTGAGATTGATTTCTAGGGTTTAAACTTTGTGTCTTTGGATTCTCTCTGGCTCTCTATCTCTCTGCCTTTTTCTTTCACTCTGTCTCCCTTTTTTTTTTGCTGTTTCTTTTCCTTTTCTTTCTTCAGATTCAAAAGGTCCCCCCCCCAATTTTTCTCTGATTTCTTTCTTTTTATCTCTCCCTCACACACCCATTTTCATCCCATCAAATCATCCCCATCCCTCTGATTTTGCCCATACCTCTCTCTAGCGAGACAAGTTGCTTTGTTTTACAAGGCAACTTGTCTTGCCCACTAGAGCCGGCCAGCTCTAGTTTATACTAGAGTCGTACGGCTCTAGTTTAACTAGAGCCATACGGCTCTAGTTAGAGTCAGTCGGCTCTAGTTTGAAAACTAGAGCCGCGACTCTAACAAGAGCTGGGGCAAAATTTCAAAAGTCTAACGCGCACCCTAAACCTTGGAAATCACTCGGGAGACCTTTTCGGGGATTTTGAATCGTAGATAGCTCTGTTTTTAGGACGTTTGGGATACTCTGGGTGACATTCTGAGTGTTTTCAAGTCCGATTCAAATCCGTCCCTTCCATAGGTAACTAAGTAATTCTCATCACCGAGGTCAGGAAAAACCCGTGCTCACAACTACTTGTCCCATCATCCTTCTGGTGATGATATGATACAAAAAAATGCCATATAGAGCAGCATTGGGGTTCAATTTCTTGTTAGAAGCCATTGATGGTAGCAAATAAGGTTTTACAGGATCAGTCAGAGAGCATATGAAAGGAGCGATTCATCAGGCCAGTGTAGCTTTTACTCAGCTTGATCTCTTCAATAGTCAAGTTTTTGGACAACCAATATTGCTCTTTGGAAAGATGAATTAGATTTAAAGGATGATAAAAGATTTCAGATTATATGTATTTAGTACATCTCCATTTTTAAATAACATGACATGTTCAACCAGTTAAATGCAAAGTACTCTCCTTAAATGGCTGTTTAAGCAAGATAACTTTGTTCACGCATTTGACATAACCCCACAAATATATTTAAACAAACATTTCACTTTATTGATAAAATCAAAATGGGTACATTTGAAAAGTTTGGTCCCCAAAATGGTATACACTCCACACAGAGCTAGAATCCGTCACCAGTCATCCATTTCAGATTTTTCGACTGATCATTTTCTCTTATGTCTTAACTTTTGCCTAGACCGCTCTTTTTGAGTTTTCAGCCTAGCAAACTTTTTTTTTTTACACATGATAAAGCTTTAAGCAGTCATGATTGATAAGATAGGTGAACTCATTTCCATCCATGTCCATGATGTTGACACCACCTTTTGATAGCACTTTCTTCACTACATAGGGCCTTTCCCAGTTAGGTCTGAATTTCCCCCAAACATCGATATTTGAAGGCCTCAATTGTTTTAGAACTAAATCCCCCGTTTTCAACTGTTGCCTAGGATACTTCACATTTCAATTATAGGCCCTGGTCATTCTGCGTTGGTACATCTGCAATTGATCCAGTGCTTTCAGCCGCTTTTCATCTAGCACCACCAACTGCTTATATCTAGCTTGAGCCCACTCGGTCTCTGGTAACTGAGCTTCCAAGGCGACTCTTACCGACTTGAGCTCTATTTCTAGTGGTAATATTGCTTCCATGCCATATACCAAGGCGTAGGGAGTTTCCCATGTTGGCATTCTGATACTAGTTCTATAACCCCAAAGAGCATACGGCAGTTTGTCAGCCCAATCTCTATAGGTGGTTACCATTTTCGCTAAGATCTTCTTTCTTGCCTTATTGGCTGCTTCCACTGCACTGTTAGCTTGGGGCCTATATGGAGAAGACTTATGGTGCTCAATGCCATGTTCTGTAAGCAACTCAGCTGTTGACTTTTGAAACTGCACTCCGTTGTCAGTCACTACATGGTGGGGAATTCCATATCGAGCAAAGATGTTTTTCTGAATGAACTTGACCATTTGCTTCGCTATTACACTAGCGAAGGATTCTGCCTCCACCCATTTTGAGAAGTAATCAACTGCCACAACTATGAATCGATGGCCATTAGATGCTATAGGATGAATTTCACCAATAATATCTATCCCCCATGCTGAAAATGGCTAAGGAGATGCCATATTCTATAGTTCAAGTGGTGGAAGATGACTGATATCAGCATAGATTTGACACTCGTGACATCTTCTTACTTTCCTTATACAATTAGCATGCATAGTCATCTAGAAATACCCTTGTCTCATTATTTTTCTACCCATAGCGAGTCCATCCATATATGGGCCGTAGGACCCTGTGTGTACTTACTGCATCATTGTTTCAGCCTCTTGCTCTGTCAGGCATCTCAAAAGAACACCATTTGTTGTTTTCTTGTATAGTCTATCTTCAAAGATTCTGAACTGACTAGCTAGCTTTCTTAATGACACCTTATCAGCTGTATTGGCTCCCTCTGGGTATTTTCCTTCCTTCACATACTGGTAAATATCAAAGAACCATGGCTTTTCTTCAGTTGTCAATTCCATTACTTCGTGCACTTCAAAGCAGGGTTGTCTGGAAGTTGCTATAACCAGCGGTTGTACTTGAGTTTCTTCTAGATTTTCCCACATAGAAGACAGTGTTGTTAGTGCATCAGCCATCTTGTTCTCATCTCTGGGGACATGTCTAAATTCACATTGGCCGAAAAGCTCTTTTATGTACTGTAATAGCTCCAAGTAGGGCCGCAATGCTTCTTCTTTCAACTCCCATTCCCTTTGAGCTTGCCTAATCACTAAAATTGAATCTCCAACGATCAAGACATCATTTGCCCCTAGTGTCAACAGAGCTTCCATCCCAAATAAGCATGCTTCATAATCTGCTCTGTTGTTGGTTATGGGAAAATCCAATCTCTTTGACAAAGGAATTATTTCACTATCCGGTGTTGCTATGATTACCCCGATTCCAACCCCCTTCCTGTTCACAGCACCATCGAAGCATATAACCTATCTCTTTACTTCCACCATGGCTAGTGGTTCATCCGGGAACTCCAAATTCTCTATGTAATCTGATTCCAGCGGCTGATTTGCTAGAAATTCTGCTACGGCTCGCCCTTTGATGGTTTTCTTAGTGATGTACTCAATGTCAAACTCCGATAAGAGTAACAGCCACCTAGATAACTTCCCAACCAATACTAGTGCTTCATACAAATACTTCATCGGATCCACCTTGGCCACAGCTTGCACTTTGTACGACTGGAAATAATGGCGCAACTTCTTAGTCAGCCAGATCATCGCCACACATGTCTTCTCTACCAGTGTATACTTGGTTTCATATTCCAGCAGCTTCTTGCTGAGGTAGTAAATAGGGTACCCCTTCCTGCCATGTTGTTCTTGCGCCAACATCGCCCCTACAGAGGAATCTTTGACAGCCAAATACAAGATCAAAGGCTTCCTTGGAATTGGTGGACTCAGAACAAGTGGATTTACCAGATAAGCCTTAATTTTCTCGAATGCTAGCTAACATCTATCGTTCCATACTATAATCTGGTCCTTCTTTAGCAACTTGAAAATCGGCTCATAAGTAGAAGTCAACCGTGCAATGAAGCGACTGATGTACTGTAAGGAACCCAAGAATGAACGGACTTCCTTCTCTATTTATAGAGTTGGCATGTCTCAAATAGCTTTGATTTTATCTGGGTCCATTTCTATTCCTCTCTGGCTGACTACGTGACCCAACAGCTTCCCTGATGTGACTCTGAATATGCATTTCTTAGGGTTAAGTTACAAGTTATATTCTCCAATGCGTGTAAGAAATCTATCCAGGATAACAGGGTGTTCCTCCCGGGTCATTAATTTAACAAGCATATCATCGATATACACTTCGAATTCGTTGTGGATCATATCATGCAGCAAAGTTGTGACAGCTCTCTGGTAAGTGGCTCTAGCGTTCTTCAATCCGAAGGGCATTACTCTGTAGCAGAAAGTGCCCCACTCTGTGATGAACGATGTCTTCACCTTATCAATTACATCCATCAGGACCTGATTATATCCTGAAAAGCCATCCATGAAGGAGTACATTGCTGCTTTTGCTACACTATCAACCAGGACATCAATACGAGGCAATGGGAAGTTATCTTTTGGGCATGCCTTATTCAGGTCCCTGTAGTCGACACATACTCTAACCCTTCCATCCTTTTTAGGTACTAGGACGATATTGGCTAGCCATTCTGTATAGTCCACTACTTCGAGGAATTTGGCTTCTATTTGCTTAGCCACTTCCTCCTTCACCAATGTAGCCCACTCTGGCCTTAATCTTCTCAGTTTCTGCTTCACTGGCTTGAACTTAGGGTCAGTCGGGATCTTATGAACTGCTATTTCTGTGTCTATACCCGGCATGTCCTCGTATGACCAAGTGAAAGCTTTAACATGTTTTTGCAATATTTTTGTCAATTCTCTCTCTTCCTCGGATTTTAGCTCATGTGAAATGAATACCATTTTGGGGTTTTCATCTGTACTTATGTTGATTTCATGCAATGCAGTGTCATGTATGCTATATATGCTTGATAGTGATTCAAATGCATGCACAGAATTATCAAGATAAACATCATCCAAGTAAGCAAACTGGGATTTCATTGCATTAAACTTTTTATAGAGTACATCATTCACATTGAAAATGGAAGAAACAGATACAACAAAATCATTTTCATCCTCCACAGGCGAAGGGCCTTGCACTTCTTTAGCTTTCCCATTCAACTCCAAGACATCATCCAAGTCTGTAGCTACTTTGGCTTCTTGTTCACCAGAAATGGTAGTCTTTTCAATTTCAACCACCTGTGCCTTAGCCTTCTTCATGATCTCAGCTATCTCAGCAACCACAGAATCCAAGTTACCTTGGTGATCAACTCCTCTTCAAACCCTTCCTTGGACTTCCCAAATGCCTTGCTCAAAGCGACAGCCAGCACCCCTGAAATTGCTTCTACTGATTCATCGCAGACTTTCTCTTCAGCTTTCTGCTTGGGTACCTTCACTGCTTTTGCTCTCTTTAAGAGGCTCATTTTGCAGAACAGCAGACTTAGCAATTACCTCTTCCACCACTACGGGGACTACTGGTTCTTCCTGGCTCTTCTCAATGTCCACAATATCAAAAAATATCTTAAAGCCTGGGTATTCAATGCTCCCAACCCTCACTAGCTCAGCTTGGCCGTTGTATAGTTCTTCTCCTACCTTTATGAATGGTTCATCATAGGTTTGCCATTTTTCCCTTTCTTCAGGCTTTTCTCATCAAATGCCCCTGCTGTGTAACCTAAGCCGAACTGCCTCGGTTTTCCAGAATCGATATTTAACTCAGGCACGCCCTGTAAATTAGCTCCGAGTCCCATGCCAGGAACAAAATTCTGCTTGTGAAGGTACTTAGACAACCATTCTAGCATATATTTCTCGTAGATGACCATCGGAGCATCTGTGGTTTCCTCCTCACTAACCATAGTGACTTGGAATCCACCAAATGGTATTATCTCTTTATTAGCTACAGCAACTACAAATTGAGAATCTGCCTCAATTGTTACAACTTCATTGCCTATCGAGAATTTTATCTTCTGGTGCAGGGTTAAAGGGACACCTCTTAGTGGGTGAAACCATGGCCTCCCGAAAAGCAAGGAGAAGGTAACTGGGATGTCAATGACAGTAAAGATGACCGTCGACCTAACCTGTCCTACCTTTACTTCAGCTTCAAAGGTCCCGATCACAGTCCTTTTCGAATCATCACAGGCCCTGATCACAGTGGAAGACTTTTTCAAACTTTCTTCGCTCAGGCCTAGGAATGGTAGCATTTTCAAGGGACATATACTCAAGGCTAACCCGTCATCTATCATTACGCATAGCATAACCCTATCGATGATGTTGACCTTAATGTACAGAGCTTTATTATGAGCCCTTCCCCCGTGTGGTAGATCATTCTCTGAGAATACAATGTCAGGGTATCCTATATGAATTTTATCCAACAAGCAGCACATTGCCTCTAGAGAAGCAATCAGAGACACTTCAATTTCAGAGAGCTTTTTGACCAAAGCTGCTCTGTACCCCTTGGAAGTTAGCAATAAATGCCACAAATGCTAACACATGAATATAATGTTATGGCTATAAAAGAAATGGTTAGTATGAATGTCACACCAATGATTTAATGTTTTCACACATGAAAATAAAATGCAAATGGCTATATAAAAGATGTGAGTTAGTATCACACAAATGCTTTGCATGTATGGCGTGTCATGTTCATGAAAATGACGGTGATGGTATGTCATGAGAGGGCGGGAAACACATAGCACACAAAACGTATTCCTCCAATCTTATTCCTCCAAACGTGGTCAATTTTTGAAAATTCTAACCGAGTCCTAGGAGGAGTTCTCTTCGATCATCAACCGGCGATGATGAAGGCGCAATTTATAGCATTCATACAATTTATTTTGGTATCTCAAGGGAATCCAACTAAGGTTGCCTATATGAGTTCGGTCCAAGTCTAGTTAAAATCAAGGCTCCCATAGCAAAATATACTCCTCACTTCTCCCCACTCAAGGGTCCAAACGAAGGGGTTCGTACGAGGCTATGGGTGGTTTTTCATATCCGTGCCCCTAAGAGCAAGAGGAACATAGGTGACACTTCAACAATTCACCGGGTTAAAAATGGGATACTTAACCTAATGCAAAAATGTCGAACTAAAGAATGTAAAATAAGATACCATGCAAGAATCATCCACCTTATTTTGCTTAGACATTTTTCAGGGCTTGTCAAATTCTTTTAAGTTTTAAGAAAACTTTTATGAGAAATCCCTAACGGCGTCGCCACTATAAGCGGACAACGTTTTTCAGGTGCAACAACTCTCTCGGAAGGGAGCCTCGATATCGGGAAACCCTCCCTCACGTGGGGTTTTTAGAATGGAAATTTGGTTTTGGAAAAATTAAATTAATTCATAAAAGAACCGAGACCTAAGTCTGGATAGAGTGTGTAGAAGTCGCCACCCAACTTAGCTCAACCTGAAAATTACAGTGTAGCTGAACTAGATAAAGGCCGCTACACTTTCCAGAGATCTAAGTCCGGATAAGTTCCCTATTTCATGTCTAATCAAAATAAAAATTGGCCAATGTTCATTGAAGGTATTTTAATTTCTAAAGTTCATTTTCATTGATATAAACATGCAGCGTACACACAAATCAAAATAAAGTAAAAAGTAGTGAATAAATAAATTATTACAACCCAGTTGAATAAAAATAAAAACTCTCAACCTCACTTTACAAGCGCCTAAAATACATGATGATCTATTTACAACTGCCTAAAATACACGGATTAATCTATTAATTACATCAAAAAATAAAAATAAAAATAAAAGAAATTAAAAGCTGCGAAACAGACGATTAGCATAGTTTATAGCACACCACAAATAGGACTCAAGTAGGATAGAATGGGATTTTAAGGAGTTCGGGGGCATGCAGTTGGGGGATAACCGGGTCGGCTCGGCTAGCCGGCCGGATTAGACCTGGAAAACAATTTTGAAATGCACCTATATTTTTGTTTTGTGAGAAAATCATTTTGAAAACATTTTCTTTTTCTTTTTCCGGGTTATTTTAATTTAGCATGTGAGGTGGTTCGGTTTTCGGGAGATTCGGGTCTCCGTTGTTGCGTTGTTCTAAATGCAATAACATTAAAAATTAAATCTAAGGTCGTGAATGCACACAACAAAATTCATTTTTGATGATTTTCTGATTTTTCTGAATTTTTATGATTTTTAGGAATTTTTAGGGATTTTTCTGGAAATTCTGCTCCTAGACGAGCCCGACTATAATTACAGCCATGCGACTGTAACTACAGTCGTATGACTGTAATTATAGTCGTTCGACTATAGATCATCCAAATGCAGAAAACCGCCAAAATTTGTTCAAATAAAACTAATAGCCGCGGGAAATCAAGAACACTTGTACGATCATATATACAGTCGTGCGACTGTTCTTTGTCACAAGAACAGTCGTACGGCTGTTCTTGTTTCCCAGATACAGCAAACCAGAAATATGAATTTTATGCACAAAATCACATCAAAACACCCAGAAAAAGCAACAAAATGAAGGTTTAAGGTATAATTACCTTTATGGCGCTGATCCACCGTAGGTTTGACCACTAGAAACACCTCAATCAACTCCAAATTGCTCCTTTTTTCCTTGTGTTAAGGTTCCAAAAGTTGTCCAAAATTCTCCAAAATGTCATGGATTTTTGGTAGATTTAAGGTCTGGAATTGCTTTAATTTTGTGTGTTAAGTATTAACCTATGATTTCTAATAGATTTTAAACTTTAACACTCAAGAATTTAAAGAAAAAGTGGAGAAAAAGATGATGCTTTTTGGATTTTTCCTTCTTTTTGATGGGTCCTAGGAGTAGTAGTAAAACTAAACCTAGAAATGCACAACTAAGGCAGTGTACCTATCGTTGACAAGTAATAATTCTGGTTAGTCCAGGTATCGATCCCACAGAGAAAAGAATATTCTGCAAACACTAAACTACTCGGGTTCCTTGCGTGTCCTAGGCAGAACGCAGTTTTGGGTTGATTATATTAACAACTAAACTATCCTACTCCTAATTGATCTATTCCAGCTTACTTTGCACTTGAGTTCGACCTATGAATGCTAATGGGGATGGCTTTATCAATTAATTACAAAAGATAAATTTAACTCAACAATTAACCCTTAATTATGCTCTCTCGATAATACAACCTAGCGTATCTAGATCTTTTAGGTCCTTAGCCGGTTTCCCTTGTTTAGAGGCGGTCTAATTCTAAAGCTCAGAAAATAGGGGCACGTAAGTTCCACAGTGTCGTCAATACTAATGGTTTCCTAGGTGTCAATCTAGGTAATGCCACAAATATGAACTTAATAAATTAAGATCTTATGAGACTAGACATTCATTAAAGAAATTACATAAAGGAAAGGAATAAGAATTGAAATTAACTTGCAAACAATTGTATTAATCAAGAAAGAAGAACAAATTCAGTGTTTACAACCAAACATAATCGATTTGCGGAATCAAACCTAACTTAATCAAATTACAAAAGAGAAGAAGAAAAACTTATGCCCTTTTGGTCCGATTAACCGGATTCCGACGGTGTGAAGATGCTTGGGGTGTACCTCTATAGACGAACTCAAGTCGAAACTAAGAACGTCGCAAAAGGGGAAGATTCTATGCAAAACTACAACCAATCGATGGTTCGAAACTCAAAGAAATCAAATAGATCAAGCTCAAAACCTCACTACAAGTTTCTGCTCTCACTCAAAAAGACTGGAAAAAGATCCTTTCAAACATAGAAAATAACCTATTTATACGACTAGGTTAAAACTAGGAAAAAGAAGAGATGAAAGTAGGGCAACAGCAGGTTTCGGGGCTCGGCACGCCGTGCTGGTGGAAGTGGCACGCCGTGCTGTGCAGAATTGAAGGCGGCACGCCGTGCTGCTAGAGTTGGCAAGCCATGCCGTGTAGTTTTGGGGCTGGCACGCCACGCTGGTTTGTGTGGCACGTTTTCGTGCCACTCCACTGGATTACTTCTGTTGGCACGCCGTGCCCTAATTGTGGCACGCCGTGCCACCCTGATTTTCAGCACTTCGAACTCTTCCTCGCCGCCGATGCTCCAACTTCCGGTCCGCGTCATAATACCTGTCCAAAACAAGCACAAAGAAACATAACCGCACCAACGCCACGGACCATAAAAACGACAAATTAATAAAAATTACAAAAACAACCCTAGAAAACACGAAAAACACTAAAAGTTATAAAAATCTATCCAAAACATAAAAATCACAAAATACTCAAAAACCACACAAACATTCACACAAAAGACTCTAAAAATTACCGTTCAAACCACGAAATTGCCTAAAAGATAAGGTCAAAATCTAACCTTATCAGCCACCCCACACTTAAAGTCTTGCTTGTCCTCAAGCAAATCAACTAAAGACAAAGAAGTAAACTTGCTCGCTTTCACTTGCAAATCCAACTAAGGGTTTAACCGTACGAGATTCATAAACTCAAGAAAGTAAAGCATCACCTTCGAAATGACATTAGGTGCACCAGGTTTAAAACCACTCAATACCCAAACCCAACACAGTTTAGCTAGTCAAAGGGTGAGGAACAAACAGAGTTTATACGACCACAAAGCACCTCACAAGATGTCACTCGAACGCTTAAGTTCAAGGCAAGGCAGATGAGCACACAAAAACAAACAATGGCACACATCACGTAGCGAACTAATGGCAATCCCGGTGAAGTCATTGGTCAAGGAGCAAAATCAGAGAACCTGGGGCTTGTAATGTTACGGCTTAGGGTAGGTTTGATAAGGGAAATTTTAGGTAAACAACTCCTACGAATCAAGTAAAATATACAAATTGACTAAGTACTAAAGACGGGTCATGCAACTTTCAACTCAGAACTAGTCCTAAGAGTGTTTGCTTTGCTAATTTTTTTTTATTTATTTTTTATTTATTTTTATTTTTTTGAAATTAACTTGACAAAAAGAAGGCCTTATCCACACCCAATGGCCAAAACACAACTTAATGGGAAAAAGAGAACAAAAATTACAAGACATGGGTCAAGGCAATTAGATGATCGCCCTAATCCTTTATTCAACAAATGAAAAATTACAAGACATGGGACACAAATACCGGCTTAAAGATGCAAACCGGACAAACAAGACAGGCGTTCACAAACTCCGAATTTTACAAAAAGAAACCGAACAAACACATTGACTGTATTTGGATTTTTGTTTTTGTTGTTTTTTTTTTTTAACACAATTTTTCCATAGGACTAGATATGAAAGAGTTGAAATGCAAATGGTGATTGACCCCAAAATGAATGAACAACTTAGCCAATTACTTGATTTAGGAGAGGAGGGTGAGAAAGGAAAATCAAAGTGAATGGTAAAAAGTTAGGATTATAGAGTTGGCTTGGTGAAGGTTTTTTAAGTCAAAAAGGTTAATTTAGTGGCTATGGGTGATCTAAGGGATGAATTAGTAGTTAGGGTTAGGGTTATTTTAAGTCAAGGGGTTAATCCTAAGGGTCTCCATATATTAAGCTCTCAATGCCAAGTGCAAAACAACACCGGGTTCTACGATCTAGTGTGCCACGATTGTTTTTACCCTCACAAAGAAATAGAACCGATGTGAAATGGTTCTAAAGGCTCAATTTCTCACAAGTGTATTAGGGGTTGTATGCTAGGTCGTGTGACTCAACCAATGTTCCAAGGCGTAATCCTAGCTCAATCATGCAAGTAGGGGTAGAGGATTAATTCCCTAATGCAACCTAAATGACAAATCTAACCAATGGTTACCATCAAGAATCACAAACCACGCACAAACAAGCTAATGACTTGCAAACAACTCTTAATATCCCTAGACAATTGCTATCAATCTAAGCACAGAGACTTAGGTTCGAGGGTGGATTAAGCAATGTTATTCAAACGGCAATTGACACATAAACAACCTAAAAATACTAACAAACCAAAAACAACCAAAACCAACTTCACATGCATTGAAAAGTAAAGCCTAAATCTAACCAAAAACCAACGCAAAACATCCAGTCATGCAAAAACACCAACAAACACCAACAAACAATCAAAAAGTGCAATATAAGAAGAAGAAAAACAAAGGGAGAAGTCCCTTTACCCACCCCACACTTAGATTGCACTTACTTCCAAAAGTGCAATGGAAGAAAAAGCAAACTAAATGGGAAAGGAAAAGGGTTACCTCACATATCGGGAGCTGGTGGTGGTGGCGGCGGGTATGGCCACCCTTGGGCGGCACAGAAGCGGGAGGCGAACGCCTCGAGGTTGGCGAGCTGAGCTGCTTGCCAATCAAGGCGCGCGTTCAGCCGCTGCTCAAGCAGAACCTAATGGACGGTTAAGCCTTCCAATTGCTCAATTATGCCATCCAACCGTCCTTCAATCCGCCCCATAAAATCTACTCCGCCGATACATTCTCCGCGTCCTCCTCGCTGTCCTCAGCTTCCTCACTCTCTTCCTCCTCGTCTACTTCCATAGGGGCCTTTCCCCTACTTGAACCTCCTGCACTTGAAGGACCTGCAGCTGCCCCAACATGGGAACAAGACAAGATTCCCCTCGAAAGCTTCTTGGGAAGAATGCTATCGAGGTTCCTATAACAAGTATTACTATGGAAAAAACATGCAATACAAGTCACAATATGTCCTAACCCTAGTTCAGACTTAGCTCGGTTGTGGTGATTGTATAAAGCTTCCATGACAAAGAAGTCCAAATGCACCTTAATCTCACTATGCACATGCCACAGGATCAACAGTTCAAATGCATTAACCCGGTTGCTCTCAGTTTTTCCCGAAAAATTAAAACATACAAATTTATGAACTAATTGCAAAACAGGGTCATGGATTTGGGAAGTTTTGGCAAACCGAGGTTGGTATACCCCTTGCCCTATCAAGCGCCAAAATTTCTTGGCATCCAAATTTTCAGGCCATTTATAACCATTCCCGTCAATCCCTACGCAAGCCCTAAGGCCATCAATATCCAAAGTCTGCTCAGTGCCAAAGAGGCGGAAGGTCATGCTTCTAAGGCCCGTATCCGGGTTGGTTTTAAAACTCAAGGTGGAGTAGAATTCTAGGTTCAACTCCCTAAAGACTGAAGGATTAGATTTCATAAACTCGTACCACCCTAGACTAGTCAACTTAGCTTTCACTCCCTCCGACCTATCTTGTACAAACAGAAATTCCCAATCGAAAGTGCGAAAGGGGGTGCTCTCTAAAGAAAATAAGGTTTTGTACTTCTTACCTTCATCGTCTCAAAGTAAAGGAAAGGGACATTTGTATTTCCTTGAGAGATTTGTCAGCGGGGCCATCAATTGTTCGGTGGGCAATTCCTCACGTGGCACCGGTTCCGGTGAAGGTTCCATGGGCCGGCGAGACGAACCGTGCCTCCGATCGGTGACGGTTTTCTTCTTCATCCTACAAGTGCATAACCATAAAAATAAAGCAAAAATCAAAAACAAAAGAACACAAAGCCAAAGAACATCTACTGTCAAAGATACAAACCACAAAAAGAAAAAGAAAGTAAAATAATACCCTATTAAGCAGTCAATCCATCAAAACCAAAATGAGAAAAAGAACAACAACAATAATAATAATAAATAAAAGAAAGAATAAAGCAAGAATTCATACCTGGTTTCAAGAAAATTAAGCAAAATAAAACCCTAGGGCAAAATAGTGGAGGAAAAGGGGTGAGAGGGAGAAGAAGAAGAAGAAGGAAAGGAGAGTAAGAGTGGATAGGGAGAAGGAGAGAAAGGAAGGAAGAAAAAGAAGAATAGAGAAGGAGAAGGAGAGAGTGGATTCAAGAGAGAGAGAGAGTGAAGAGGGAGAGAGAAAGTGAGAGGGTGAGGGAAAGTGAGAGAGAGGAAGGAGAAGAAGAAGAAGAAGTCGGTTATGAAAAGGGGGGAAGGTGGAAAGAGCATTAAACAGGCGGTGGAATAACCCTTGGAATTCAAAATTTAAACTCTCGGCACGCCGTGCCAAACACTCGGCACGCCGTGCTGAGCGGGACAAAAACTCTTACCTGGAAACAGCGTGATGGCACGCCGGCGTGCTGTCTTGGCACGGCGTGCTGCCTTGAAATTTGAATATGGGGCACGGCGTGCTGAAGTTTTGACACAGCGTGCTGGTCTCTTTTCCACAACTCACTTTAGGAACAGCGGGACGGCACGTTGGCATGCCATATTGGCACGTCGTGCCGCCCTTCAGACCTTTGATTGGCACGGCGTACTGAATGTGGCACGGTGTGCTCCATTTTATGCACAAACCTCTTGCGGAACAGAACAACGGCACGCGGGCGTGCTGAAGTGACACGTCGTGCCGCCCTGCATACCATCACCTTGGCACGGCGTGCTGAATCTGGCACGGCGTGCTGTCTACTTATGCACAATTTTCTTCCGGAACAGCAGCCTGGCACGATTTCGTGCCACTTTGGCACGCCACGTGCTACACCCAATTTCACCTTGGCACGGCGTGCTGCTTAGTGACACGGCGTGCCGCCCTGAATTCTGCCAACTGTTGCTTTTTTTCCACATTTTGATTACGATTTTCGATTAACTTGCTTAAATACCTAATCCTACACACAAAAACATATTAACGTAAAAACTAATGTACAAGGGAGGCATACGTACCTCAGTGCTATGTTTATAGTCGGAATAGCTCGACTTCTACGACCACGTTTTAGCATTACACATCACGAAGGAGTAAGACTTGCTTCTCCTCCTTTATTCCTCCGCTGACGTAGGGCTTCAACCGGTGCCCGTTTACTTGTTGAATTCCCTCCGAGGTTTCAATTTCCACCATCCCGGAGGGGTAAACCTTATGCACGGTAAACGGTCCCGTCCATCGACTTCTCAGTTTGCCCGGAAAGAGTTTCAACCGGGAGTTATACAAGAGCACCAACTCTCCTTGGTTGAAACCTTTCTTTGTTACATGCTGGTCATGCCATTTCTTGGTCCTCTCCTTGTAAATCTTGGCATTCTCATACGAGCTCAACCGAAGCTCATCTAGCTCCATGAGTTGCCTTAATCGAAGCTCACCTGCAGCTTGCATATCAAAGGTAAGAAATTTTAAAGCCCAATATGCCTTGTGCTCTAGTTCTACAGGTAGATGACAGGATTTACCGAAGACCAAACGGTAAGGGGACATCCCTATAGGTGTCTTAAAAGCAGTCCTATATGCCCATAATGCATCGTCTAACCTTAAACTCCAATCTTTCCTAGATGCACTTACCGTTTTTTCTAAGATGCGTTTTAGTTCCCTATTCGAAACCTCAACTTGCCCACTCGTCTGAGGATGGTAAGGAGTCGCTACCTTATGCTTAACCCCATATTTGTGCAAAAGATTGTCAAATTACCTATTACAAAAATGGGAACCCCCGTCACTGATGATAGCTCTTGGGGTTCCGAACCTAGTAAGAATGTTTTTCTTTAGAAACCTGACAACTACCTTTTGCATCGTTGGTTGGTAAAGCGACAGCCTCTACCCATTTAGACACATACTCAACCACCACAAGAATGTATTGGTTGTTGTGAGATATTGGGAAGGGTCCCATGAAATCTATGCCCCAAACATCAAAAAGTTCACACACCAAGATACCTTGTTGGAGCATTTCATTCTTTTGGGAGATATTTCCCGTCCTTTGACACGCATCACAGGCTCGAATATAACTAATGACATCCTGTTTCATGGTTGGCCAATAAAACCCACTAGATAAGATTTTTCCTACCGTTCTATCGGGTCTAAAATGGCCACCTGCTTCTCAATCATAACACATTTCAATAATGGAGGGAACCTCCTCATAAGCAACACATCGCCTAATCACACTATCAGCACATAATCTAAAAAGATAAGGGTCATCCCAAAAATAATCCTTAGCATCATGAAAGAATTTACGCCTCTGTGCATGTGAAAAGTTAGGTGGAAGAATGTTACCGACTTTGAAGTTTGCGATGTCCACAAACCATGGTATAGAAGTTACCCCACACAACTGTTCATCGGGGAATGTGTCACGAATGTTCGCTTCCCGAGAGGATACGGATCCTTCACTTGGTAGTCTTGACAAATGGTCGGCCACTACGTTCTCTACTCCCTTCTTATCCTTAATCTCCACATCAAACTCCTGGAGGAGTAGAATCCATCGAATCAATCTGGGCTTTGCATCCTGTTTAGCCAACAAATACTTAAGAGCAGCATGGTCAGTATACACAATGACTTTTGATAAGACCAAGTAAGACCTGAACTTATCAAAAGCAAACACAACAGCTAGTAATTCTTTCTCAGTCACGGTATAATTCATTTGAGCACCGTTTAATGTCTTACTAGCATAATAAATTGGGTGAAAAATTTTGTTCACCCTCTGACCTAAACATGCCCCAACAGCATTGTCACTTGCATCGCACATAAGTTCAAAAGGGATTTCCCAATTCGGACTCACCATGACCGGTGCCTCAATCAATTTCCGTTTAAGCAAATTAAAAGCATACATACATTCATCATTGAAATTAAATGGGGCATCCTTTAAGAGTAACTTAGTCAACGGCTTAGCAATCTTAGAAAATTTTTTCACAAAACGCCTATAAAAGCCCGCATGTCCCAAGAAACTCCTAACTAACTTAACCGAACTTGGGGGAGGCAGTTTCTCAATCACCTCAATCTTGGCCGGGTCGACCTCGATTCCCTTTCCCGACACCTTATGCCCTAAGACAATGCAATCCCGGACCATGAATTGACACTTCTCCCAACTAAGTGCCAAATTGGTGTCTTCACATCTCTGAAGCACCTGGTCCAAATTCCCTAAACATGACTCAAACGTATGACCAACAACAGAAAAATCATCCATAAAGACTTCCATAAAATCCTCAATCATATCAGCAAAAATGGCTAGCATGCATCTTTGAAAGTTAGCAGGGGCATTACACAATCCAAAAGGCATCCGCCTATATGCAAATGTCCCGTATGGACACGTAAACGTGGTTTTCTCTTGATCGAGAGGGTCCACTGGAATTTGCATATAACCGGATAGCCCATCTAATGTACAAAAATATTCGTGCCCGGCCATCCTTTCTAACATTTGATCAATAAATGATAATGGAAAATGATCTTTCCGGGTGGCATCATTCAACTTCCTATAATTAATACACATACGCCAACCCGTGACAGCTTTAGTAGGGATTAGTTCCCCTTTATCATTTTTCACTACCGTCGTGCCTCCTTTCTTAGGCACACATTGGACCGGACTCACCCACTGACTATCAGAAATAGGGAAGATGATACCTGCGTCGAGGAGTTTTATCAACTCGGTTCTTACCAGTTCCTTCATGTTGGGGTTCAACCGACGCTGAAGCTATGCACACGGTTTTACCTCATCTTCCAGAAAAATTCTATGTGTGCAAAACGTCGGACTTATTCCCTTGATGTCGTGGATTGTCCACCCGAATGCTCCTTTGTGCTTCCTTAGCACCTCTAGCAGCTTGTCCTCCTCCTCTCCTGTTAACAAAGAAGAGATTACAACGGGTAAGTCCTTTGGAGGATGCAGAAAAACATATTTAAGGTTAGGGGGAAGGGTTTTGAGCTCCAATGATGGAGGTTCCTCCAATAAGGATTTAGGTGCTGGTTTAACTTCACGCTCCAGCTTATCAAACCGTCCCTTCACCCATGAGCATTCCTCACTAATCACTTCATTTGCCTCACTTTCACCTAAACCTTCTCCTATGATGCGATCTAGTTCACTGCACAAATTCTCAACCACACAAGCATCAATAGGATAAAAAGAGTCCATAAAGTTACAATTTTCAACATCTAACGGATATTTCATTGAATTATAGACATTGAAACTTACCTCCTCGTTATGCAACCTAAGAATGATCTTACCTTCCTGGACATCTATCAAAGTCCTACCGGTTGCGAGAAAAGGTCTTCCAAGTAGAAGGGGCACCGAGCTATCTTCCTCCATATCCATTACCACAAAGTCCGCAGGGAAGATAAACTTGTCCACCTTTACTAACACATCTTCGACCACCCCCTTTGGTCTCGTGAGGGATCTATCCGCCAATTGGAGGGTCATATTGGTTGGCTTTGGGTTTCCTAATCTGAGTCTCCTGAAAAACGACAGAGGCATCAAATTTATACTCGCACCTAAGTCGCATAGGGCATTGGCAATCTCCAAGTTTCCTATCCGGCATGGAATAGTGAAACTGCCCCTATCCTTGAGCTTAGGTGGGAGTTTGTTAGTGATAATTGCTGAACATTCCTCTGTCAAAGCCACCACTTCGTCCTCGCCTAGCTTTCTTTTCCCTGCAAGAAGTTCTTTAAAAAATTTAGCATAAGAGGGCATCTCTTGGAGAGCCTCAATCAATGGCATGTTAAACTCTAACTTCTTAAAAATCTCCAGGAATTTGGAATATTTCTGCTCCAGTTTATCTTTCTTCTCCCTTTGAGGATAAGGAAGTTTAGGCACATAGGCTCTCACTGGGTCAGGAATTTTCCCTTTTTCATTTATGCTAGGTTCGGGTTCAGAAATCGAGTCGGGGTTGCTTACCTCTCCCGACTCTTCACTTACCTCGGTAGGTTGGGATGGGATATCAGCGTTTTGCACCCAGTCCTCCACTTGCCTACCTCTTCGTAGGGTTATAACCTGAGCTGTCTCCCATTGATTACCCTTAGGGTTTTGTTCAGTTCTACTCGGAAGTGCTCCTTGAGGTCTTTCCTGCCTCTCCCTACTCAATTGAGCCACCTGCTTACCCAAATCCCTACAGTATGCTTCATTATCAGCAAGCCGAGACAAGATGTCTTTTAGTAATGACAAAACAGTCTCATCTTGCTTAGACTGTTGAGGCTGTTGTGGGGATTGATCATTAGGAATAAATGGGGCCTTACCTAACCCTTGCTCACGGTGCTCATAATGAAATCCAGAAGGAGGTCTCAACACATTTTGGTTGTTACTGTAGGACATGTTCGGGTGTTGATACCTTCTTCCGTAATTATTATTATTATTATTGAAGTTTTGTGGATAAGAGTTAGAATTATTGTACCTTTGGTTTCCTCCCACAAAACTTACGTTTTCGGACGATTGGGCGAATGGGTCGCCCAATTCACAATCTTGCCCGGGATGCTCCGCTCCACATGATACACACAACACCGGCTGGTATTGTGGCCCATTTAAATTCAGGCGGGACATCAACAGGTCCAACTTCTTGTTTACATGGTCCATAGCTGCATCTTGGCATCCCAAATCTGCAGCTCGAACCTCATTCCTTGTTGGCGTGTCCGACTGCCACAAGGTACTCTTTCTAGCCAGCTCCGCAATCAACTCCTCGGCTTGTGTAGCAGTCTTCTTAAAAATGTCCCCACCTGCAAAAGAATCAATAATGGCACGGTTAGCTGGTGTCAAACCATGATAAAACGTGCTTACCTGGGGGTAGTTCCGCAATAACCGTTGAAATCTCTGCCATGCTTCATTAAGAGTCTCCATCCCAAATTGCCGGAATCCCATGATCTCGTTCGTTAGCTGAACCGTCTTTGATGGTGGGAAGTAGTATGCTAAGAATTGCTCTTCCAATTGGTCCCATGATGTCACTGATCCGGGCCTCAAGGATTTGTACCATTCCATTGCTCCCCCGCATAGTGAAAAGGGGAACAGCTTCAACCGCACAGCATCTTGGGGCACCCCACCGATTCGGACTGTATCGGCCACCATGAGGAACCGGTCTAAGTGATCATTGGGGTTGTCACTTATTCCGCCACTGAATAGTCCGTTCCCTTGGATCAAATGGATTATACTGGACTCCAACTCGAATTGATTGGCAGTGATGGCTGGGATAACCACTCCGGATCTGTTCCGGGGCCGATGTGAGCCATTAGTTCAGTCATGACCATGTTGTCTCTATCACCACCCCTTCTTCTATCAAACTCCTCTGGCTCTTGCCGGAGTTGCTCTTGCTCAACTCTTTCCTGGAGTTGTCTCTCCTTATCCTCATGTTGCTGATGCTCCATTTGAACAATCTGCTCTTGACGTGCTCTGCGGTTCCTGCTACACAAACGTTCAATTTCAGGGTTATAAGGTAAAAGCTCAGGATGCTAAGAGCGAGTTCGCATAAGCTAGAAAACACACACACATAGAAATTAAAGAAAACTAAATTGCAACAAATATTCACAGAAAAGAAAAATTATTTAACTATATGCACAGAAATGTTGCCTAGATCAGCAAATAGACCTTTGGCTCAATGATGCAGAAAAATAAATTTCCCCGGCAACGGCACCAAAAACTTGATGGGTCCTAGGCGTAGTAGTAAAACTAAACCTAGAAACGCACAACTAAGGCAGTGTACCTATCGTTGACAAGTAATAATTCTGGTTGGTCCAGGTATCAATCCCAAAGAGAAAAGAATATTCTGCAAACACTAAACTACTCGGGTTCCTTGCGTGTCCTAGGCGGAACGCAGTTTTGGGTTGATTATATTAACAACTAAACTATCCTACTCCTGATTGATCTATTCCAGCTTACTTTGCACTTGAGTTTTGTGTTATCAATTGGCGGTTTGCCGACCTATGAATGCTAATGGGGATGGCTTTATCAATTAATTACAAAAGATAAATTTAACTCAACAATTAACCCTTAATTATGCTCTCTCGATAATACAACCTAGCGTATCTAGATCTTTTAGGTCCTTAGTCGGTTTCCCTTGTTTAGAGGCGGTCTAATTCTAAAGCTCAGAAAATAGGGCACGTAAGTTCCACAGTGTCGTCAATACTAATGGTTTCCTAGGTGTCAATCTAGGTAATGCCACAAATATGAACTTAATAAATTAAGATCTTATGAGACTAGACATTCATTAAAGAAATTACATAAAGGAAAGGAATAAGAATTGAAATTAACTTGTAAACAATTGTATTAATCAAGAAAGATGAACGAATTCAGTGTTTACAACCAAACATAATCGATTTGCGGAATCAAACCTAACTTAATCAAATTACAAAAGAGAAGAAGAAAAACTTATGCCCTTTTGGTCCGATTAACCGGATTCCGACGGTGTGAAGATGCTTGGGGTGTACCTCTATAGACGAACTCAAGTCGGAACTAAGAACGTCGCAAAAGGGGAAGATTCTATGCAAAACTACAACCAATCGATGGTTCGAAACTCAAAGAAATCAAATAGATCAAGCTCAAAACCTCACTACAAGTTTCTGCTCTCACTCAAAAAGACTGGAAAAAGATCCTTTCAAACATAGAAAATAACCTATTTATACGGCTAGGTTAAAACCAGGAAAAAGAACAGATGAAAGTAGGGCAACAGCAGGTTTCGGGGCTCGGCACGCCGTGCTGGTGGAAGTGGCACGCCGTGCTGTGCAGAATTGAAGGCGGCACGCCATGCTACTGGAGTTGGCACGCCGTGCCGTGTAGTTTTGGGGCTGGCACGCCACGCTGGTCTGAGTGGCACGTTTTCTTGCCACTCCACTGGATTACTTCTGTTGGCACGCCGTGCCCTAATTGTGGCACGCCGTGCCCTAATTGTGGCACGCCGTGCCACCCTGATTTTCAGCACTTCGAACTCTTCCTCGCCGCCGATGCTCCACCTTCCGGTCCGCGTCATAATACCTGTCCAAAACAAGCACAAAGAAACATAACCGCACCAACGCCACGGACCATAAAAACGACAAATTAATAAAAATTACAAAAACAACCCTAGAAAACACGAAAAACACTAAAAGTTATAAAAATCTATCCAAAACATAAAAATCACAAAATACTCAAAAACCACACAAACATTCACACAAAAGACTCTAAAAATTACCGTTCAAACCATGAAATTGCCTAAAAGATAAGGTCAAAATCCGACCTTATCACTTTTCCTCTCCTTTTTCCTTCTCTTCTTTCTCTCAATTTCTCTCCTTACAATCTACCAAAAATCCAAGAGTCAAAAGCCCCCTCTCTTTTTTCTTTCTCCTTTTTATCTCCCTTTCCTTTTGCTGCAAATTCGGGCATTAATTGCCCTTCAAATCACCTCTATTTTTTTTATTTTTAAGGCATGGGTTGTTGTACCTGTTACGTATTTACAGTCGTACGAATGTAATTTTTCAATTACAGTCGCACGACTGTAACTACAGTCATGTGACAGAATTTTTTTTTTAAGTCCGGAAAATTCTGGCGCTTGCTCAAGGTGCACCGACTTGGAAGCACTGGTGACAGAGCTCGAAGGAAAAGTAAAAAGTATGGTGAGCACAGTTTTCAATACCGGTGCTAGAGAAAAGCAGAATGCCTAGATTGCTAACACTCACCCCCAACATCTTGGAAGGCCCTCTCACCAAGATTCAGGTCTACCAAGGCTGACTAATGAAATAGAACTGAAGAGGCCCCTTAAGACTGATGTCGACACCGACTCCATTCCACGGCATACCAGAAGCTCACTTACCCAGGGTAGCAGAAAAGGCATATCCCCCTAGCCCTACTCGTTGACCAGACTATTTGCCAAATGTAGAAGGGAGGGTCTGCTCCAAAGTATCAGGCCATTTGTAAAACCAGAAAAAGCACATAAGAGTAATTTCTGTAGCTACCATGTAACAAGAGGCCACCGGACCAAAGACTGTTTCGCTTTAAGAAAGGAGATCTAGAAGCTAGTCGACGATGGAAAATTGGAAGCCTCGTCCAACTCTGGTAGACGACTTGAGACAACTAGGGAGATCGCCAAGGAGACTTCTCAAACCTTTTGAGGAGAAGAATATGATGAAGAACTTTAGGGTCTGCTTTGATAAGAGTGTGACAGGGGCACCGAAGCCGAAATGATGACCAATCGGAAGATAATCAGTTTCTATGAGATCAATATTTCTTTGATACTTCCTTCTTGTTGGGGGCTCATTTTGCTTGTGATATGTATTGAACTCATTAGGAATGCAATGAAATTTATTTTCGTCTTACTTATGTGATGATTGCATGTACATGGCATTATGCATGCATTTGACCATCTAAAACGACATATCCAACACACATAATATTAAAATGCATGACATCCATCTAAGTATCATGATGAACCTAAAAGTGAATCTAACTCTGATTCGACCCTCACTTGAAAGGCGAGCTTGTGAGATAAATAAGTAATGGGATGGCATCATCTCCGTCGAGCCATTTGCTGACCCAGATCAATGATCCTTACAAATCACAATCCAAAACGCTATTGGCCTTACCCTAACGTTTCAACTTGAGCAGCACGCATAATACCTAAACCATTCCAAACCAAAGGCTATTGCTAAGATTCAGAGTCAAACTCCAAAATGAAGCCTCAAGCCTAGTTCCATACCCAAGAAAGTACCCTGTACCAAAACCCTGAAGCTAAAATTCCAAACTCATCGAAAACACCAACCCATAAGAAATTCAAATGACCTTCATCAACTACCATGTAGTAAAACTCTAAAGTAGTGCTTGGTTGTAGTGCATGCATAATCTTTTTTTTATGACATCATGTGCATATGACATTACGCATGCATTGTTCATCCAAAAGACATATTAAACACACATGACATGCACGAATTTGAATGCAACGGGAGAACCAAGAAATGGCCATGGCTTGGATTTAGTTCCTTCAAAAAAAAAAGAAGATCGGTGCAGGTAGAAGAGTCTTTCTCTCTCATACATGGCTGCTGCAACTAACACTGGAATGTCTCACCGTCCTAATTTCCATCACTATCAGATTTTTGCACCTTTCCTGTGAAAGATTTGGACTTTCTTATTTTCAAACAACTTATGAAGAATTTGGGCCTTCTTGCTTTCAGACCTAAAGCACTTCCCTACTCAACCTTCATCCGCACCTTCAACACCCTTTCTCTTCCGTTTATATATAAGGCACGAACATTTGTTCGATGAACTACCCCTTTCATCTTCCCTCTAGAACTGATTCTGTGAAACCTTATTCTTAACCACTAGTGGCTTCTAACAAGAAATCGAACCCTAATGCTGCCCCATGCCGCATTCTCCTATGCCATCTAAAGACCAGAAAGGTGATGGAGCAAGTGGTCATAGCATTGTTTCAATCAGTCTTCACTTATCATTAACCTGTACCAGATTGGGAATACCTGTTTATCCCGTGATGCTCCTATTCAATCCAAACTCCCAGACTAATTGTTCTATACCCTTGGACTGCGAGAAAGGTTTTCATTCCAGGGTAGAGAGAAGATTTGAATATAAGTCTGCTTCGAGTGGGTTGGATAAGGAGTAGCAAAAGTTACCTAAGAACTTGACTATTGAAGGGGCAAGCTAAACAAGAAAGAGATTGAAGTCAACTTTGATGGAAGACAAACCTGATGATCAGAAATATACCCAATTTCTTATGGCTTCCTATTGTTTGCAAAAACAAAGTGAACAAAGGCTGTGCATTTGTAAATTTCACAAATCCGAAGGCCGTATGCAAGTTCCAGCGAGCAGTTCACAATGAGATATGGCCATTTTTCTTGCCCAGCAAGATCTGCACTATCGCCTATGCTAGACTTCAGAGCAAAGACGAGCTGGTAAGGCACTTTGAGAGGTCAATATCAGAGTGTGGAAGGGATGATTTTTTACCAACAACGTTCATTCCATCAAGAGACGGTACAAGGGGTTAGGCTAGAAGAAACCCTGGCGATGCATTCATGAACTTCATTAACTGTGTTGGAGCAACCAGGTTTTACAAAGCTTTCAACAATCGTGAATGGGAGAATTTACAAAACCTATTGTGCTAATAATCGGGGGAAAGTTGCATTTACCAACCAATTCAACAACTCAGTCTTCAGTCGAAAATGATTACTTACCAGTTGTTCTTTCACCTCTTAGGGATGATATGACTTGTTCCAGAGTTATTGTGATTTGCAAGCAGAAACAGACCAAAATTACTTAAGTCATTCTGAGTCAACCTATACCTTAAAAGGCTAAAAGTTGTGTCCATCTTTGAGAACTGTGCGCGAATTGGAATCTGGGGTGAATTGGAAACATGTATATGGGTTCAGACTCTTGGAGAATCCAGTGGTTAATCAATTGATTTAGTTCAATGCTCAATTGTACCCTGAACCTTTAACAAAAAAAAAACCTCCAATGTGGAAAACCGAAAGGACATATTGGTAATATGGAGGAACGTCAATCACAACCAGAGCCACACTTTGGATTTTCCTAATGCATCCACATTCCTTATGTCATAGATGTTTTATATTTAGTTTTGATGTTCAATATGCATTCGTCATGTCATTGTATGTCAATGTCCACATATGGGTTACAGCACGCAGTAAACCATATCTGATGAAGTGTTTTACATCTCAAATACAAATCTCCAATATTAGGGGCAGGTCAAGGTTGCACCACTGGATTTCATTGGCAATGATGTTCTTGCAATTTCCGATGAACATATCGAGATACACTTTCCAATCCTAAGACAAGCTAGTAAGAAGAGATCAGCCCGGACATGATGCTCACGCAAAATTTTTGGGCCATTAATCCCTAAAAAAAATCAAAAATCACAAAGAGAAAATTTCTGACACGAAAAACCGAGAGGAAGTGTTGGTAATAAGAAGAGGGTGATGTTCAAAGTTAGAGTCACTGTTAATTTCTCTATTGTACTCATTATGATTTTGTCGTAATGATATTATGCCTGTTTGATTTTCTGCTTAGATGTTCATATCGCATACATCGTGCCATTACATATAAACATCTATCAGTAGGTCATTGCATCCAAGCCCATAATAATGCAAATGGAACTCCTGTTATAAACACCGATACCAGGTCAGAACGTTATACAATACAAAAATACAAGGTCTAATTCCCATCCTCTTGCTCGAATAGATAGATTATTCCTTGGTAAAGCCTGTGATCCGGATCCACTAAGCCCGATAGCACTTCAGAGCATACCACGAATAAAGTGGAAGGATACTCAAGAGGTTCAACTTCTCTAATAACCAAATCTATGTGATAGCCAGTCGATCATAAGGATGCTGAGACAATCAGACTGAATCAGCATGGTACCAAAACTCGCTTGGAGTTAGTAAGAAGCATCCATCAGTTTCAATGGCCTTAGAATAAACAAAATCAAGATAAATCAGGGCCTTAGTCGAGGCAACCCCCATAGACGCGACACTGTAAATCATCTGGGCTAGCACTGAGGCTAATCATAAGCCATAAATTTCATCCCCGGGCTCGCACGGATACCCAGAGCAAAAATAGAAGCATCATGTCACATACATGCACACACTTAAATCATACTTACATCCATGCATACATGTATACGTTTAAAGTGTACACATAATTCATGCGTACATGCATCAAAATCAATCTAAGTATAGGTACTCATCGCTATCAATGGACCATCCGGGATCAGAATCACTCCTAAAGCAGAAATGGCCTAATCCAGGGGCACAATCAAGGTTACAACATGTAAATCAGAACTATACGACTCTCAGGTATGAGAAATTCCTCAATTGTCGGAATTTTGTTCATGCTAATATAACCCCGAGAAGGGTATTTCTTACCTCTTGCAGTTGTCTAAAAGAAGAGCAATCGATCCGTATTTATTCTTGATCGATGGAGCAAAAATTTTTGTTTCCAAAATTATCAATCAAGGGATAAATACGTATCCTTAATGCAACTTCAAAAATTCAGCAGATCCGCCTCGGGTAAGATAGACCCGGTATCGACCCAGATCGGCTACACCTCCAAAATTCAGCAGATCCACCTCAGGTAACATAAACCTGGTGTCAGGTCCAGATCGGCTTCACTTCAACCTCGGCAGATCTACCTCGGGTAACATAAACCCGGTGTCAGGTCCAGATCGGCTTCACTTTAACCTCGACAGATCCACCTCGGGTAACGTAAACTCAGTGTCAGATCCAGATCGACTTCACTTCAACCTCGGTAGATCCATCTCAGGTAATGTAAACCCCGGTATCAGGTCCAGATCGGCTTCACTTCAACCTCGGCAGATCCACCTCGGGTACATAAACCCGGTGTTAGGTCAAGATCGGCTTCACTTCAACCTCGGCAGATCCACCTCGGGTAACATAAACCCGGTGTCAGGTCCAGATCGGCTTCACTTCAACCTCGGTAGATCCACCTCGGGTACTCGGTGTCAGGTCTAGGTTGGCTTCACTTTAACCTCGGCGGATCCACCTCGGGTAACATAGACCCAGTGTCAGGTCTAGATCGGCTTCACTTTAACCGCAGCAGATCCACCTCGGGTAGTAGAGACCCGGTGTCAGGTCTAGATCAGCTTCATCTCAAAATTCAACAGATCCGTCTCAGGTAACATAGACCCAGTATCGGCCCAGATCAGCTTTGCCTCGACTAATGTAAACCCAGTATCAGCTTATGTCAGATTCATCATCTCAAAATTCAGCAGATCCGCCTAAGGTAACATAGACCGGTATCAGCCCAGATCAGCTTTGCCTCGGGTAATGTAAACCCGGTATCGGCTTATGTCAGATTCATCATCTCAAAATTCAGTAGATCCGCCTCAGGTAACATAGACCCAGTATCGGCCCAGATCAGCTTTGCCTTAGGTAACATAGACCCGGTATCGGCTTATTCCATCGTCAACCTCGCCTCGGGTAACATAGACCCGGTATCGGCTTATTCCATCGTCAACTTCACCTCGGGTAATATAGACCCAGTATCGGCTTATTTCATCATCAACCTCGCCTTTGGTAACATAGACCTGGTATCGGCTTATTTCATCATCAACCTCACCTCGTGTAACATAGAACCGGTATCAGCTTATTTCATCATCAACCTTGCCTCGGGTAACATAGACCCGATATCAGCCTAGATCAGTTTTGCCTCGGGTAACATAGACCTGGTATCAGCCCAGATCAGCTTTGCCTCGGGTAACATAGACCTGGTATCGGCTTATTTCATCATTAACCTCGCCTCAGGTAACATAGACCCCATATCGGCTTATTTCATCATCAACTTCGCCTTGGGTAACATAGACCTGGTATCGGCTTATTTCATCATCAACCTCGCCTCAGGTAACATAGACCTAGTATCAGCTTATTTGGTCATCAACCTCACCTCGGGTAACATAAACCTGGTACCAGCTTATGTCAGATTTGTTGTTTCAGAAACTCAACAGATCTGCCTCGGATATATGTAAATCCGGTGTCGGCCCAAATCAGCTTCACCTTGGGTAATGTAAACCCAGTATCGGCTTATGTCGTCCAATCAGCTCAGATCATCATCTGAGTGAGATTTCGACAAGTCAAGTATGTCTTCCTTCCTTTACGTTTGCGGCACTTCAATTCGCGTTCTCAAATTCATCACTGCAGGTATTTTTAAACCTAGCATCAGGTGTCAAATTTGGTCACGCGAGGGGCAGCTGTAAGCGCCGGATTTTCCAGTAAAAAGAAAAAAGGGAAAACGAGTCACACGACTATAATTATAGTCGTACAACTGTATTTACAGTCGTACGATTGTAGGTTCGTAGCAGGTGCAGCAGCCCATACCCTGAAAGAAAGAAAAAGAGAGTTTGATTTGAAGGGCATTTAATGCTCCTTCAGCCAAAAACATAGGAGAGAGAGGAGATATAAAAAGGGAAAGGAAAAGAGGAGAGAAGGTAGAGAAACTTGGATTGTGAGAGAGAGATTGAAAAAAGAGAAGGAAAAAGAAGAGAAGACAAAAAAACAAAAACCACCATTTTCTTCTACTCTTTTTCTTTTAATTCTAGTGTTATAAAGCTTAAAACCTGATAGAAATCAATAGGTTAAAACTTGACATACTAAATATAATTAATTATCTGTGACTTTTAGGAGATTTTTGGACTTGTTTTGGAACCTTGACACACAAAGGAGAAGCAATTTGGACCCGATTTAGGGCGTTTCCAGCGGTCAAATCGACGGTGGATCAGCGCCTCAAAGGTAACTACACTTAAAAACCTTGGTTTTGTTGCTCTTTCTGGGTGTTTTGGTTCATTTCCGTGCATAAAAATTCATATTTACGATATGCTATTTCTGGGTAGTAAGAACAGTCATACGATTGTTCTTGTGGCTATGAACGGTCGCACGACTGTAATTACAGTCGTGCTACCGCAGCTACAGTCGTACGACCGTTTTCAAACTTCCACGACTATCTGTTTTACTTGAACAAATTTTTGCGATTTTTCTGCAATGGGTGAATTACAGACGCACGACTGTAGCTATAGTCGTGTACGACTGTAATATTCGTCCAGAAGCAGGAAATCCATAATAATTCATAAAAAACCATAAAAATCATAAAAAAAATCATAAAAATTTAGAAAAATTAGAAAATTTTTAAAGATGTATTTATCTCATACATTCACGACCTTAGATTTAATTTTTGAAATTATTGCACTTAGAACAATGTAACAACGGAGATCCAAATCTCCCGAAAACTGACCCATCTCACATGCTAAATGAAAGTAAATTGGAAAAAGAAAATGTTTTCAAAATGAATTTTCTCATGAAATAAAACCACAGGGATGTTTCAAAACCGTTTTCTAGGTCTAACTGGGCTGGCTGGCCAAGCCGACTCGGTTATCCTCGTAAATGCATGCCCCTGTTCCTAAAAATCCCAATTCTGTCCAATTTGAGTCCTATTTGTGGTGTGCTATAAATTTTGCTAACCGTCTGTTTTGCAGCATTTAGTTTCTTTATATTTTCATTTTTAATGTAATTACAAGTTTAATTCGTGTGTTTTAGGTGACTCTAATTTTCTAGGTAATCATGCATTCTAGGCGCTTGTAATGTGAGGGCGAGAGTTTTTATTTTTATTCGATCGGATTGTAATAATTTATTTATTTACTACTTTATTTTATTTTCATGTACGCTGCATGTTAATTCAATAAAAATCCATTTTAGAAATATAAATATTATCAATGAATATTGGCCAAATTTATTTTGATTAGACATGAAATAAGAGACTTGTCCGGACCTAGATCTCTGGAAAGTGTAGTGGCCCTCGTCCGGTTCAGCTACGCTATAATTTCCCGGTTGAGCTTCGCCGGGTGGTGACTCTTACACCTTCTATCGAGACTTAGGTCTCGATTCTTTTACAAAATAATTTAATTTTCCAAAACCACGTTTTCATCACCAAAAACCCCACCCGAGAGAGGGTTGCCTGATATCGAGGCTCCCTTCCGAGAGAGGTTAAAACATCGTCCGCTCACAGTAGGTATGTATTGCAGGGTCATGTTGTGGAGAGTGTGGCAAGCTGGAGCATAGTCTACATGACTATCCACATAATCATCATGATTAGTCCCCACTTCACGCTCAGAAGAACAAATCGTTAATTTCTGATCAGTTTCCCCACTTGGCTTCTAAGATTTATTCCCTCCATTACCTCTTTCTGTATACAGTCATAATAGATAAAACATATAATTAATTAAATAACTAATTCGGAGATTTTATTATATACCCATAATCGATTCATACTTTTTACTTTTGTTGGAACAATATGTAATAACTATAATTAATAACCAACCTTGGATGAGGTGGTGCTAATTGTAGAAGTAGCAGAAATCACTGTAGTAAGTTTTCTATTCATTCCTGCAACCATAATATCAAAAACCATGTAGGATTTTATCGGCTAAACATAATAGAATTTAATATCTAAGAAATCAATAATTTGGGAATAACAGTTTCCTTTGAAGAATACATGGTCATAGGTTTAAAGTGAGCTTTGAAACATAGAAAGATAACCACTTAAAATTAATTAATCAAGTTATTATTATTGTAAAATTGTGTGATAATACTATATAAGAAAATTTTGAATTAACTAAAAAAAGACAAACCAATTTAGTTTAGTAAGTTAAACTATTTAATTTCAAATTTTAAGTTCACGTTAACAATTATAACATTCTAAAAATTTTATACAAAAAAAATTTTTTTTTATATATTCTTAAAATATATTTATATTACAATTTCTCATAAAATTTTTCATAAATTTAATATTTATATTTTAAATTCAACTTTTTTTATGTTTTATCATTTGCCAAACAACCCCATTCAACCATTTCACCATTTATAACATGAAGCCTTTAAAATGTAGTATTTATTTTTTGAACACTTAATTTTTAAATTTCATGAAACAACCTCTATGCTTGTAAAACTCATTTAAGATAATGATTAGTTAGTTGGTAAAACTATTTTAGACAGTATGGTGCAAAAATGAACTAATTGTTCTTATTTTTTTATACAGAAGTTCATAGCTAGGACATGAATAACTTCATTAAAACCTCCATTGCTATGTTTCGTTGACTTACTCATTTTATTTGGTTTTTTTGAATCAAATTTTGAACCAAGATGTACAAGAAAACACTAATTTAGGCATAAAGATTTTCTTTTCAAAACAAAATTAAAACAATTTAAGATGAGCATCGAAGAATTAGTAGCTCTTGTTAGTAAGATAAAACAATGTATAAGATTAAGTATGGAGAACTGAATACCCGCACTGGATGCTCAACTTGCATAAGTCTTTCTTGGAGGCGGATTGCTGCAAATAAAGCACAAACATGTATGTTAGAAGTTATTAGTATATGATATAAGAAGGCATTGTTAGAAAATATACCTCTAGCATTGTGAAAGGAGGAGGACAAAAGCATAAGAGAGACTGCTAAAGAAGGTCTCATAATTAGACAAAGAACTTGGCAATAGAGTAGCAGAAATGGTATAAATTAGATAAAGAAGTTGGATTGTGTAATGATACAACTGAGATTGAGGTTCTAGTATTAATATAATAGCTTTATTGGAAGTGGTAACCTGCTTAAATACATGCATTAAAGTAGGGTCCATAATAAGTTGTATTGGGGTAGATGGACTTTACCAAAAGATTTGATTTTACTACCATATATATTTTCCAGTGAAAATTACTAATCATTGACTCATGAGAGCAGCCTTATTGTTTACTTATGGAAAAAGCAATGAGGGTATTTCTTTATGAATGGATTCGAGCTGAAAATATAAAATATTATGATAAATTTGTGCTGGTAAAAGATGGAATATTTTTGTTCTTTTCTATTCTCAAACAAATATGTGCATAGATCGTTGTTACCAGTACCACCAATGATTCTAAAATCAAAATCTTAACAAATCTTAATAAGGCAGTCTATATATGTAAAGACTTAGAGGTCATTAAACCTTTAAACATTTTACCCATACACGGGGGACTCCTTATTATCATAATGTATTATCCCCAAATAACACCAAGTGAAATGTTCGATCAATATTGGACATATGACCAAACCTCGGCATAGATAAATAACAGGATCAAACCACAAGACTGGGCTAAATGGCAGTCAACCGCATAAATAAAATGAATTTGAATCCTATTTTAATTCGGGCCTCATTTTTGGTAATTTATTATGGTGTTATATTGATTTTATTTCATATTTAAATTAAGAGTATTTTTATGATGATTGGTGCCAAATTTAAAATTTTGGACCTTATTGGAGGACTTCGGAATCACATGTCAATTTTCATTAAAGCATGGTCATCCCTTACTCCGGAATTATATGCTAAGTTCAAAAATTGGGAATGAGTCATTATCTTCAACTAGGGCATGGGTGTACCCAACTGCATGATTAGATAATAGTTTTAAATTGAAAGAGATATTTTCCACCTTGATTGAAATGAAAACTTGAACTTAATTGAGGGAAAACTTAACGAGACATGGACTTAACGAGACATATGCAATTTGAGTAAAGGAGAGATTTAAGCTTAATTGAAAGGAAGACTTGGTAAGGTATGTCTATCTTGATTGAACGAAAGATTGAAAGATTTTCTCTTTCCTCAATTCATTTATTCTCAATAAATAGGTGATTCCTCTTTGTTGTTTAGAACATCATAACTCCATAACTCAATACTCAATCAATCCATATTATCCAGAATCTTATTATGTGTAAAATTATTTTTTGATTGAAGGAGAGACTTGAGCTTAATTGAATGAAAGACTTGGTGGTGAGACATGTATGTCTGCCTTGATTGAAAGAGGGATTGAAAGATTTTCTCTTTCCTTTATTGATCCATTCTCGATAAATAGTTGATTCCTCTATTTTTTAGAACTTCATAACTCAATACTCCATCAATCCACATTTATCCATGATCTTATTATGTGTTTAACTATTTTCTTATTCAGATAACTACTAGTTTGGTTAAAATTGTGACTTTACTTTTACTTCATTTTCTTTTTATTAATTCAAGTTCTAAACTTTCTTCTACGTTTCATCTAATGATTTTTGAATTGTATTCAATTTTCTATTGCTAATTTTATAGTCTTGATCTATAATTCTCTTGAATAAATTGTCTTATAGCCCCTCCTCATTGCTCACTATTGATTAAGAAGAAGCATTAGTAAATTTTTATTATTTGTTGATGCTCCTTTCATCGAAAATTAGTTTAAATTTTCTTAAACTTAATGCAGTTGTTTGGCTCTTAACAGCAGTCAATTTAGAAATTAAACATGCTCCATTCTCTTTTTCTCAACCACTAGAATCGATTTTGATCTTTCATTAAATCAAATGAACAATGAAAAGTGCAAGTTATGCCTTTTGAATCTTTTTTAATAAATGATTTGATCTTGTTATTGTTTATCTTTTGAAACCTATGATCAATAACAACACAATGAATCAATTTCTTAAATAGAAATTTTTGTAATTAATTTCTTTTCTTTTTTGTTATTTATTTTATTAATTAGTTTTCTGAATCCAAGCCTTCCTTCTATTTTTATTTTAATTTGAAACTAAGAAATTAATAGTTCTATTGGGATTCGACTTGAATTAAAAGATGAATCAATAATATAAATAATTATTTTTCGACAAGCATCACCAACTTGTTCAATAAAGACCAATAGATCCCCAAATGTACAGCTTAAAATTGTTATCATGATTGACAAAGCTTTATTAATTAATTCTATGCAAATGTTATCTTACTTAAATATTAAAATACCTTGACAAGACAATTGATGCTTAACCTACTCTTTGATTGTCGATTCAAACTACGTGAAGGTGAAGCAACATCCCTTAGCAAATGATGCGACAACCAAATATCTTCAAAGTATCGCTTCAGCCTAGCATCAAACTAAGGCTCAATGAGGTCTTAAGCATTTGTAGGTTTAGTTCCCGTATAGAGATAGGCACAGGTTTGGTCTTTCAGCTACTAGCCCTTTGATAAGCTAGAGAGCACGTTTTACCCCTAAATAAGGGATAAGTCACCAACCTTTCTAGGAATTCTTATCTAATAAGGAGACTGATTTCTACATGTGTGCCTATATAGGAGAGATTTATTCTAATTAGGAATCTAAATTCAAAACATGCAGAGATGCTGCCTTTATTCAAGTGAGATTATGAGTCCATATACCTATAGAAATGGGCTAGCACATAGATTTGATTCATACGATCTCAGTTCCTCACGTACTGTTTTCTCTAAGAATTATTAATGACTTAGGCATGAGAGTGTCCCAAAATGGGACCATTGTGGATCTCTTCTTTGTTTGGTGTTCAAGAAGGAATTTTTGTCAAACCATCAATAGAGTGAACGACGATTTAATGGAATTTTTTTTCTTAGCAAAATTAGTGGTTCAGTGAACATGGATATGATGACTTTAGTAACACAATGAATCACCGTGGCTGTTGCCACATCCTTTTGTCCCAACCATAGTTACTATAATCTCATGAGTCACAATGCCATCCATAATAACCAACATTGCTGGAGGAACTCGAGATTCTTTCATCAACAGATTAAAAGCAACCATAGGGCCAACAAACTCCAACATAGTCCAGAATTTGATTAGCTTATTACAGGAGGCCCCTACAAATTCGAGTGCTAAAATAACTTTGGTTATTAGGTCTATAACAAGCGATGCTACACCTATAGGAGCAATCATGCATAGTGGCTTATGGAGGGGAGGAAAAATAGGAAGAGTCCTCTTTCCAAGTGTTGGGAGTCGTCACCGGAAAAATAACGTGGCGCAGCAGAGATTACACCATTTAAAATTTCCTCAAATCCACCTAATCGTGTCCTATTACCATTGATTGGAACAAAACCAATTTGGATCAAGAGAGATAACACTCACCAAATACGTCTATTCTAGAGATTGCTGCAGAATCAATTCTTGAGATGGAAGTGATCTCCACCAACTAACGAGTGGGAATCGATGCTAGCAGAAGAAGAGAAGGAATGGAAAATTGCAGCTGTGAAATTCAGTGAAGGGACTGCTCTAAGGGGATTGAAATTTACAGCTCAACAATTAGGGTTAAAGCTGATTTTTTTTTTTTTTTTATTCTTAAGTGTGCCTTTAAATGGACTCCTTGTTCAATTGGGTTTTAACTAGGTTAATTAAACCCAAGCCCACTAGGATTATAATTACATAGATAAACTTTAATTAAAAAGTATATACTATATAATTTCATTTCATTTGGCTAAATTTAATTACCCCTAAATAAAATTAAATCACACTTAAGTAAATACATCACATGTATTAAATTTTCCTACTTAGGAAAATAATTTAATTAATTGTTTACCTTGTGTAATTCAATTAATTAATAAATTAATTAATTACATTATGTAAACTTATTAATTAAATAAAATCAATCCAATGTTAATTAATTACTTTGACACTGAATGTCAACTAATTAATTAACGCATTCCTTCCAATGTACATTACATGTACAAGTTCTATAAGTTCCGGCTCAGTTGATCTATGTGCACGATCCTATGGGTCTGTCTTTATGTTGGCAGTGGGCTCAAGGCCCACAAACTGTAAGTGGGTTCTAGCAAACCATTATAGTCCCTAATTAAGCTAGAGATACATCAGTCTGTTGAAGACACTTACGTAGTAGTAATCTCAAAGTGTCCTTTGTCAAACGATATCGATATGAATAAACAAGAGGCACAGTGTCTGTCATCCTCTTCTACTGTTTACTATATTTCTTGATCTTGAGTTGATTGATTAATCAAATAAGCTACCAACTTATTTGGGTATGATCATACACTTATCAGTCCTACTTATCAAGTGGCCAGTGATATCATCTCGGTGTTACCCGAGTGGCAATTCCATCACTTTATCGTCAATATCAATATGTTCACCGGTCCACCCAATCATACCCATATTTAGCATCCTTTTACAGACATCTCAAGCATATGTCAAAGTGAACCGGATTCCATATTTCTACTATAATAAAATCTGGTCTGAAGACAAAAAAGACCTACTCAAGAAAGGCCTATGATGTGACAACCATGTGGCTTTCTTGTGCGGATCGATCCAGTCCCATGTCAATGACAAGTACCTATATTCATGACTGACTTTACAAGTACTATGGCTAGTTAAGAACTACTATACAGTCATCGAATATACAAGTCTATGATTCTATTCGTTCCCACGATTAGAATAAACTTGGGATATGTTTTATGATTATCAATCAATGGATACACTATTCATGTTATAGCACAAGATACAAAGGAAATAGATTATTGCCTTTATTAATGTCACACAAATGATGTATACATACAAGAAATCTTAATGTATAATACAAAATACAAGAAACCAATGCCCTAAGAACTAGGGCACACCAACAATCTCCCACTTGCACTAGTTCCAAGTAGGCATTGCCCTAATTCCTATAGATATGGTGACCATCTTGTTGTGTCTACAGTAGTGCCTTAGTCAACGGATCAGCGACATTATTTTTGGTGTCAACCCTCTACAATGATATGTCACCTCTGTTCATGATCTCCCGAATAAAGGGAAACTTTTTGTGCATGTGTTTGGATCTCTTATGTGACAGGGGCTCCTTAGCTTGTGCGATGGCCCCATTGTTATCACAGAAAACATCAATTGGGTCCAGGATAGTGGGTACTACTCCTAACTTAGTTATGAACTTCTTGATCCAAACGACTTCCTATGCAGCTTCCCATACAGTGATGTACTCAGCTTCCGTTCAAGATTCAGCAATCGTGGCTTGCTTTAAGGACCCCCAACTAATGGCATCGCCATTCAGGAGAAAAACATAACCAGACTGTGACTGGTTTTCATCCTCATCGGTCTCAAAGCTTGCATCAGTGTAACCTGACACTACCAGGTCATCTTAACCTCCATCTATTAAGAAAACATCCTTAGTCTGGTTAAGGTACTTCAAGATTGCCTTGACTACTATAAGCGGATGACCTTTTTCGGAACGCGCGGTGAAGCGGGAACTGGGGATTTTCTTTTTTGAGGTGTGTGATGATATGGTTTGAAAACGGGTCTTTAATCTTTCTTAGGAAAATCTTTCATTTTATTGGACAAACGCTTTTGTAGAAAACTTAATTGCAAGTGTGACTTTTGGAAAAATAGGTATCTCGAAACCTAAATTTCGAAATTAGATACAGAGTCGCCACCCGGATCAGCTCATTCAGGAAATTCCGGTACAGCTCCTACCAAGTGTAGACACGGTACCTAATTCAGAGATTCAGGGTTAGGGCAACAAATCTACGAATCCTCACCTATTTTCAATTATTATTTCATAATGTAATGTTGCATTCACTTAATTCTACTCATTTTATCTTCTTTTAATTATTAATCGATGCTCATGCAAATGACATAAATATAAATATTAAAATAAAGTGCGGAAAAATAAAAGTGCGAAAAAGTAAATTAGAGGCCAGATTATACAACCCAAGAGAAAGAAAACTCTCATCCTCACCATTTACAACCGCCTACTATACACGATAATCTAAGAAATTACAATCGCCTAATTACACGAGATAATCTATTAAGTACATTAAAAATGAAAAATAACAAAAATATAAGCTGCATCCAAATACGGTTAGCACAAATAATCAAGGCATACAAAATACTCAAATAGGACAGAATAGGGATTTGTAGGTGCGGGATCATGCATAGCAGGGTAACCAGGTCGACCCAGCCAGTCAGCCCGGTTAGACCTGAAAAACGTTTTTTTGAAACGCCCTGTAGGTTTTATGGATGAAAAACCAATTTTGAAAATCATTTGGCTCATTTACATGCATTTTCCAACTTTAGTCGGCCAGATATCCTGGGACCCGGGGGTCCCGTTCGTGTGTAGGCCTAAATTAAACATTCATCAAGGGTCCAAAAAGAATGTAAACACACAAAAATTCAGTTTTGAATAGGAAAAAGATGCAAAATTACAAGTTTGGGGCCCAAAAGGGTAAAACTGTAATTCTACCTTCTTTTCTCATTTCTGAAAATGGTTTCGCATATTTAGCGATTTCGGGTAATAAGGGATTTCTGGAAACACACTGATTTCAACCAAATGGATCCGAAACAGATCGAAATAAATCCAGAAATCCCTAAAAACTCAAAATCGCCAAACTTGAAATCACATACATCAATTAAAAATAAGAAAACCGGGAATCTAAGCATACATGGATGTAATTGGACCGATAATAAACATGAAAAACATATTAAATCTGAAAACGGAAGCGTTATCGGTTGAATTTGGGGCATTCGGAGCTTCTGCCCTAGAGATTACAGTCGAGCGACTATAGGTCATAGTCGCGCGGCTATAGGTTACAGCTGGGCGACTGTGATCTTAAGCGAGGAGGCTGTAATCAAAATTCACTTTCGAAATCATAAAAATTCAAAAAAAAATCAATAAACAACACCCAGAATGAACAAAAATGGATTTTTAAGGCCTCTCAGAATGTTACCTGGTCTGTATTCAAGTGTTTGGATCACCAGAGATCGATTCAGATGCAGGAAAGTGTTTTGTAGTCACAAACAACCTGAAAAATGGGCGATCAGCGAAGCCCGAACGGAACCCTGAGAGAGATTGAGTGAGTAGTGATGATTTAAAAACACCTTACCACGGTTTCTATGTGTTTTGTTGAAATTTTTTAAGTTATTTTAGATCAAACCCTTTATTTTTCTTAAAACCCCCAGAAAAAGTCCCAAAATCTGTGTTATTGTGTGTTTTTGTATGTTTTTCTCTCAAAAACTCTTTAATTTTCTGCCTCTCTCTGTTCTGTTAGCCCTAATCCCAGATATGAGACTTTTATATCTCCCATTTTGGTTAAAAATTGAATTAAATGCTGATTTTTGGTAAAAAAGGAAGTCTGGTGATTACAGTCGCACGACTATAATGACTACAGTTACGCGACTGTAGCTGCAGGCACTACAGTCGAGCGACTGTAGTGACCAGATTAGCTTATTTTGTTTAAAAAGACCAAATTAAATGCTGATTTGGACAAAAAAGGAAATCTGATGATTACAGTCACGCAGCTATAGGCACTACAGTCGAGCGACTGTAGTCACCAGATTGGTTTATTTGCTTATTTTTCATTTTTTTCTTTGGTTTTCTTAAATACTTACTAGAATTCTTTCGAGGTTCCGTACCAAGACTTGTCACACACATTTGGGTCATCCGGGACATTTCTGATATTATTCTGGTCAGTCCGAATCCGTTTCACATTTATCCATGAAAAAGGCTACAATGACTTTCATCACAGAGTTTGGGAAAAAACCCGTGCTCACAGGCTGCCCCTCGCATGACCAAAGTCGACTTGAATGGGTGCTTGTACCCGATTCGAGTTTGGTCTCGTGATAGGGAGCACGGTGAGAAGGAAAAGAGAATGTACCTAGGGGTTCTCCTCGCGTTGACTTGTTTTGATATCTGTAGGGACTTGTCTCGGTTGCTTTTGCGAGACAGCGGTCTTGCCTAGGTTGGTTTGATTCTTCAGGGTCTTACTTTGACTCTGTTACGAAGCAGAGGACTTTGCCCGAATTGGTTTGATGTTCTCCAGGGATATGCTTCGACTCCATCGTGAAGCAGAGGACTTTGCCCAGATTGTATTGGTTTTCTAAGGTCGTGCTTCGACTCCATTGCGAAGTAGAGGACTTTGCCCGGATTGGGTTGATGCTCCAGGGACGTGCTTCGACTCCACTGTGAAGCAGAGGACTTTGCCCGGATTGGGTTGATGCTCCAGGGACGTGCTTCGACTCCACTGCGAATCAGAGGACTTTGCCAAGGTTGATGCTCCAGGGACGTGCTTCAACTCCATTATGAAGCAGAGGACTTTGCCCGGATTAGATTCTCCTTGTGAATTGATGTTCATGAAGGTGGAGGGTATTTTGGTAATTTTGTATCTTGGAAAGTTGGCGCCCTTTGGAGGAAGGTTATTTTGGTAATAACACCTCTATTGGAGCCTATGTCACTAGGGGAAGACATATTTCGATGATTTGGTTTCCTATGAAGCTTACGTCACTGAAGGGAAGTTGTTTTAGCCATTTGGTATTTTGGTTACTAACAGAAGGGCATTTTGGTCATTTCACTTCTAGCGCGGCCTGTGTCACTGAAGGAAAGGATAATAGTGTTTCCCGCGAAGCTTTTGTGGTTGGGGAAAGATGCTTTGGTGATTTAAAAAGCTTGATGATTTCCTTTGATGTTTTGAAGTTGTTTCAGGTACGTATTCGTTCCTTGATCGATAATTTTGGAAACAAAAATTTTTGCCCCTTAGATCAAGAATGAATATTGATTGAATATCTTGCCCCTTGATACGGTTGAAATCGGCTCTCTGTGGCAGAGCAATACCATTGAAACCGGCTCTCTGTGGTGGAGTAGTACTGTTGAAATCGGCTCACTGTGGTGGAGCAATACTGTTGAAACTAGCTCTCTGTGGTGGAGCAATACCTTTGAAATTGGATCGAGGGTACGTATTTATTCGTTGATCGATAATTTTGGAAACAAAAATTTTTGCCCTTCCGATCAAGAATAAATACGGCTTGATTGTTTTGCCCCTGGATACTTGGGATTTGATGATGCCTCAGTGTCAGGTTATTTTCGCTTTCGGAGTACTCATGGCTCGAGACAGCTTGATGATGACAGCATGTACCTGTACTTAAGTACACATTGATGCATGTATGCATGTGTATGTTATGTTTTGAGTGTATATGTATGTGCTTGTCCTGGATGCATGTGCGTATGATTATGGTGCTTTTTCATGTTTTGTTTGTTACAGACGATGATTGGGATCGAGCATCGTGAGTCCGCTCGTTTGAGAACAGAGGTTGATCAGTTACATCGGTAGGTCCGAGTTGGAGGTCATGAATCAGACTTTCAGGGACCGGACGGATTGGGATGCCCAGATGGGTCTTTCCTTGGTGGGATATCGCATTGAAGTTTGGTTGATTGACCTGATGGCTTACTCTACGAGGTGTGGGCGTGAGGCACTGGCTTTGATGTACCTCAGTTTTTACAGGATTAGAGTTGTCTGAGCTTGATACTACTGTATGACTTTTGTTTTATTTTCATTGCTTGTCCTAATTTTCACATAGGTCTCCCTTTTTGGGTTTTCAGCCTATCGGACTGTCTTTATTTTTGCCTAAACCGCCCTTTCGGATTTACAATTTAGCAGATTTTATTTTATGCCCTAGCTTTTGCATAGACTGCCCTTTTCGGGTTTTCGATCTATCGGACTATCCTTATTTTTGTATGGACCACCTCTTCGGTTTTCGATCCATCAGACTTTTTTTTTTTTAAAGTGAGATGCATGTAAACAGAAAAATGTGCACATCCTTACGAATTCAATTTCAAGCAGACTTAGGACATTTAACCTAAACAGAAAACGGCATTCATTCATTCACTCATTTATAATGCTTTAGCACAATGCACATCAAAGATGAAATGAAGCTAAGGACAGAATCAGTAATGGTATCCGTCTTGACTGGACCCACGCCAGCCACCAACTGGTCTTTATAGATTTTCCCACTGATGGTGCTCGCCTCTCTGTCCTAACTTTTGCATGGACCCCCTTTTCAGTTTTTGATCCATTGGAATGTTCTATTTTTTGCAGTGATCGCCTTTTCGATTTGCGACCCATCGGACCTTTTTTTTATCACACGTAACAGCACTTGGGATTGCCTGGGTTGATGGGGCTGAAGACTTGGTCTTTGTCTCCCCTGGTGGAACCGCTTCCATCCTATAAGCTAAGGAGTATGACATTTCTTCAATGCGTACACTGATGCTATTTTTGTGTCTTTACAAAGCAAATGGTAATTTGTCGAACCATATTCTATAGGTAGCCACTACTTTTGACAGAATCCTTTTGATGGATTTATTCGCCGCCACTGTCACCCCGTTGACTTGTGAGGGATACGAAGATGGTCTATGATGTTCAACCCTTTATTGTGGAGTAAAGTGTTATTGCCCCTTGGGATTATAGTCCATCACCGGTCATGACCTTTTTTTTTTAAGAAGTGACATTCATACATAGTTCTGTTTCTACCCACTTTGGGAATTGGTCGATGGTTGCGACCATGGTGTGATGTCCATTTGACGCCAGTGGTTTTATTTTGCTGACACTGTCAATTTCCTATGTTGTGACAATCCTCCTTTTTCTGGTTCGAGTCTATAAAGCTCCTGTTTGGTTGGTTCCACCTTCAAACCCTTTGGAACTCAGTGTTTAGTGATTTCTCTGTCACCTCGGCACGACATCGTTTAGTCAAGCAAAGATTTCCATGTTCTTTTGTCTTTTGTGGTATGTTGCAATTTTCTTTCCTCTCATCAGGCATGATGTCTCTCGAGACGGATATCGTTTTTGGGTCATCATTTGTCCCTAGATTCATTTCATGCATTGATGTATCATGTGTGTTAAAGGCATTAAATGAATGTTTGGATGCATGCACAGTTCCATCCGAATAATTGAAATCAAATTGTATTAAATTAAACACTGAGAGGTTGAATTGTTCACAGAATAAAGGATAAAGATAATAAAACAAACTAAAACATTAAAATGACTATCGTCCTCTATATGCGGAGGAGGGTCTTCTTTTATTGCAACATCCTGGTCCTTAATAGCTTCTTGTGCAACCGAATCATCCGAGGTTAGGCAAGGGATTACTCTGAATGCTAGGTTTCAAAGTTGGCTCAATGATCCTTCCATCAATGACCAACTGCTTGATGGCTCTAATCAACTGGGTACACTCATTTGTACTGTGACCCGTCATCAGGTGATAAGTGCAGAAGTTATCTTTATCTACCTCAGGTGGGGGCGAAAATGGCTTCAAGCTCTATAATAACCCAGCCTTTCTACACTTAGCAAAAATTCAGCTTACTGACTCAGCCCATGGACTGGTGACCCTTTGATGAGTCTGTCTTCCCAGGTTCACGGTGGCCACGCCTGCCTCATGCACTTCGAACGTAGCTACATCCGGAGTTGTCTTAGCATTGAACCCCACTGAAGTAGCCTTAGAGCTGCTACCCTTGTACCCTTGAGAGTACCCCTGATTGCTTCTGTAGGAGCCCGAACTCTATCTGCCCCTCTACTCCTCCTCCTCGTATTGCTCGATATGTTTGGCAAACTCTACCACCTCATTGAAGGAATGGAATCTCTTCAGTTTCATCTTGTCCTTATGTTGGGGCAGACTACCATCCACCAGCTTCACAATGAGCGACTCCAACTTTGGTGCCCCATCCACCAAAACTTGCACATCCATCCACCGTTTGTAGTAAGTCGGGAAGTACTCATTTGGCTTCTGGCGGATTCTTTCCAGGTCTCCAAGGGTAGTCTCTACTTGGGTATTGTAAGCGTACTGCTTTACAAAAGCTTCAGATAGGTCCTCCCAAGTAGAATGGGTGTAGAAAGGCATCTTCATATACCACTTCGCCACAACACCCCTCAGTGTAGTCAGAAACAGATTTAAGAGATAAACTTTCCCAATCCCCATGCTAGTCATCAACCTCACATAACTATCTAAATGGGCTTTCGGTGGGCCCTCTCGGTGTACGGAGGCAGGTAAGGCATCTGAAAACCAGCTGGGAGTGGCTCTCCTCCATCAGCCATCAAGGTAGTCAGGTCGACATACTTAACAGGGTTATAGTGGACCATCTCCTTCAGCTAAGGTAGCATGGCTTCAATATCAGAAAATTTCTGATTGAGACACTTTTCCAGCATCGTCTCAATCGAGGCTTCCCTTGCTTTGTCAAAGGCTTCATCCTCTTTGGACTGACGGTCGGGTTCTCTGTGGTTGATCACTCCACCGCTTCCTCCAGGAAGACTTGCTCTGGTAGCATTGGAAATTCGGACAAACTGTTGTTCCCCATTTCTAGCCGAAGTTTGAGCCGGTGGAACAGTCTGAACAGGGATGGTGCTTATCACAGCTTGTACTTATTCCCTAAGAGTAGCCTTGAACTCGCCTGAGGTTAGGAAGCTCCTTATAAAAGCAGCCATATCAAAAGGCAAGTTTCCATTGTTTCCATCGGCCATCTCTGCTCTGTTCACTTCTTCCAATAAAACTTGAATGTCAATTGGTAGAGTGGGCAACTGAGTTTCGACCTCCCGATCTGAGTCTGACCCTGAGCCGATTCCCTCCACGATGATAGGCTCTAATTGAACTGACTGAATTGGTGGGTTCGGCTCTGATTTAACATGAACTAACCTTTTCGAGGTTCGACTCCAAACTGGACATTCAACATAAGGTTAGAAGCTCGGATGGATGTCATGGACCTAGACTCGACACACTAAATGGCGTGTATGGTATGTTCATGTTCATGAGCAGATGATGCTTTATGGATGTGGACGATGATGAAAATGACTTTTGTATTTTCTTTCTTTTTGTTTTGGATGTTCCAAGCATACCCCATGCCATGCAAAAGACAATGCAAAAATGTCACGTGTGGGCCGACACACGAACAGAAGTTTGGTGCCTTCGGGGCATCTAATGGATGTTATGAAATGGTCACATGTGTATTGATACATGGACAGAGGTTCGACACTTCGTAGGTTAATGAAATGACATGTGATGGTCATATGGGAGCCATTCCATAGACAGAGGTTTGATGCTTTTATAGCATCTTGTGTGAAGTGATGTCACAAACAAGTCGCGTGTAACTCGAGACACGGACATCATTTCGGCATTCATGGAACACATTGCATGATTTAGGCCTGTTATGAAATGTCCTAGTACAAGTTCTAATTCAGCACTTGTGGAGTACCTTGAATGAATTTTCAATGTTATGAAACAATCCAATGTGGATCGTGACACATAAATAAAACTTTAGTGTCACTATGACACCATGATGAATGGACATGATGTCATGTAATGGTATTGTGTGGTCCACCACACGAACACTAGCCTAAGACCGTTGTGGTCCCCTAATGGTGCAATGATGTAATGAAATGGCCAAGTGCAATCCGATGCACAGGCGAACACGGGTAATCTTGGGGACTCCCGATATGTTGTGAGATGAAATGTCGTGAGGGGCATACTTAGAACAACCTTCATTTTAGATGGGATGAGATGATATGAATGCCCATGTCAAACAAAATGCCAATGGCTGCACAAAAACATGGTTAAAATGCATGGCACACGAGATGATGTCATGTATGCTTTATGAAATGTGGGCACACAAGATGTGTATGACACATGAGTAAGATGTTATGGCTGCACGAAAATATGGTTAGTATAATAGCACACGTATGGTGATGCTTACGAATGGCTGCATAAAAAAATGTGGTTAGAAAATGGCACACCGATGATGCATGTTTGATGTTGCATGTAAAGGTCAAGAATGGAACCACCATAGAACAAACGTTAGCACATGCAACAATATGCTCACCCTTCCAACCTTATTCCTCTATTCGATTGGTCTCGCATTCTTCCTAGGTATTGGGTCTCTTTGGCATCAACCGGGGATACCAAAGGCGCACTCTCAATGTCCATTTTCAAATATGTGTTTTGGTAACCCTAAGGGGAAGTTGCTAGGCCATTACATGAAGGTATGAGTCAAGCCAAGGGTCGTACAGGTTCCCATAGCGAAAATGTACTCCTCACTTCTCCCCACTCAAGGGTCCAAACGAAGGGGTTCGTATGAGGCTATGAGTGGTTTACCCCTTCGGGTGCCTCCAATCCTAGCAGAAGAGGTAGGTCACCTTTGAAGATAAATCGAGCTTAAACAAGTGTTAGAGGGATTCAAGAAGAGAAAATGTCATGCTTATGCAAATGTGAATGAAACATCGAATTATGATTTAATAATTGACTACAGGTAAGGATGTACTTCAATTGTCGCCTAAGTTCCTTAAGTTTTTATAAAAAACTTTTAAAAGAAACCGTTGATCCCCAGCAGAGTCGCCACTGTGAGTGGACGACCTTTTTTGGAACGCGCGGTGAAGCAGGAACCGGGGATTTTCTTTTTTGAGGTGTGTGATGATGTGGTTTGAAAACGGGCCTTTAATGTTTCTTAGGAAAATCTTTCATTTTATTGGAAAAACCCTTTTGTAGAAAACTTAATTGGAAGTGTGAATTTTGGAAAAATAGGTTTTTAGAAATTCCCAATTTGAACTTAAAGATCTCGAAACATAAATTTAGAAATTAGATACAGAGTCGCCACCCGGATCAGCTCATCTGGGAAATTCCAGTACAGCTTCCTACCAAGTGTAGACGTGGTACCTAATTCAAAGATTCAGGGCTCGGGCAACAAATCTACTAATCCTCACTTATTTTCAATTATTATTTCATAATGTAATGTTGCATTCACTTAATTCTACTCATTTAATCTTCTTTTAATTATTAATCGATGCTCATGCAAATGACATAAATATAAATATTAAAATAAAGTGCGGAAAAATAAAAGTGCGGAAAAGTAAATCAGATGCTAGATTATACAACCCAAGAAAAAGAAAACTCTCATCCTCACCATTTACAACCACCTACTATACACGATAATCTAAGAAATTACAATCGCCTAATTACACAAGATAATCTATTAAGTACATTAAAAATGAAAAATAACAAAAATAAAAGATGCATCCAAATACGATTAGCACAAATAATCAAGGCATACAAAAGACTCAAATAGGACAAAATAGGGATTTTTAGGAGCGGGATCCTGCATAGGAGGGTAACCGGGTCGACCCGGCCGGTCAGCCTGGTTAGACCTGGAAAACGGTTTTTTGAAACGCCCTATAGGATTTATGGATGAAAAACCAATTTTGAAAACCATTTGGCTCATTTACATGAATTTTCCAACTTTAGTGGGCTAGATAACCCGAGACCCAGGGGTCCCATTCGTGTCTGGGTCTAAATTAAACAGTCATCTAGGCTCCAAAAAGAATGTAAACACACAAAAAATCAGTTTTGAATAGGAAAAAGATGCAAAATTACAAGTTTGGGGCCTAAAAGGGCAAAACTGTAATTCTGCCTCCACTACAGCCGCGCGACTGTAGGTTACAGTCGCGCGACTGTAATACTCCAGAATTGTTTTCCAGCCTTCTTTTCTCGTTTTTGAAAATCGTTTCGCAAATTTAGCGATTTCGGGTAATGTGGGATTTTTGGAAACACAATAATTTCAACCAAACGGATCCGAAACGGATCGAAATAAATTCAGAAATCCCTAAAAACTCGAAATCGCCAAACTTCAAATCACATCCATTAATAAAAAATAAGAAAACTGGGAATCTAAGCATACATGGATGCAATTGGACCGATAATGAACATGAAAAACACATTAAATCTGAAAACAGAAGTGTTATCAGTCGATTTTGGGGCATTCGGAGCTTCTGCCCCAGAGATTACAGTCAACCGACTATAATTAGAAGATTACAATTGTGCGACTATAGGTCACAGTCGCGCGGCTGTAGGTTACAGCTGGGCGACTATGATCTTAAGCGAGGCGGCTGTAATCAAAATTCACTTCTGAAATCATAAAAATTCAAAAAAAAAAAAAATCAACAAACAACACCCAGAATGAACAAAAATAGATTTTTAAGGCCTCTCAGACTGTTACCTGGTCTGTATTACAGTGTTTGGATCAGCAGAGATGGATTCGGATGTAGGAAAGTGTTTTGCAGTCACGAACAACCCGAAAAATGCGCGATCAACAAAGCCCGAACGGAACCCCGAGAGAGATTGAGTGAGTAGTGATGATTTAAAAACACCTTACCACGGTTTCTATGTGTTTTGTTGAAATTTTTTAAGTTATTTTAGATCAAACCCTTTTATTTTTCTTAAAAACCCTAGAAAAAGTCCCAAAATCTGTGTTATTGTGTGTTTTTGTATTTTTTCTCTCAAAAACTCTCTAATTTTCTGCCTCTCTCTGTTCTGTTAGCCCTAATCCTAGATATGAACTTTTATATCTCCCATCGAATTAAAAATCGAGTGACTGTAGTGACCAGATTAGCTTATTTTGTTTAAAAAGACCGAATTAAATGCTGATTTGGACAAAAAAAGAAATCTGATGCGATTGTAATGACTACAGTCGAGCGACTGTAGTCACCAGATTGGCTTATTTGCTTATTTTTCATTCTTTTCTTTGGTTTTCTTAAATACTTACTGGAATTCTTTCGGGGCTCCGTACCAAGACTTGTCACATACATTTGGGTCATCTGGGACATTTTCGAAATTATTTCGGTCGGTCCGAATCTGCTTCATATTTATCCGTGAAAAAGGCAACAATGACTTTCATCACAGAGGTCGGGAAAAAACCCGTGCTCACAACTACCTTCTGGTGTTCCTCACCGGGATTCGACTAGTACCGGCTAGTCATACTTAGTGCAAACGCGACATTAGGCCTCGTACACAACATGGAGTACATGATAGATCCTATAGCAGATGCATAAGGGATCTTTTCCATGCTCTCCTGGTCCTTCTTTGTTTTAGGACCATTTTTGTTACTCAGCTTCATCCAATGGTGTATAGGTAAGAATCCTTTCTTTGCCTTGTCCATGCTGAATCTTTTTAGAACCTTGTCTATGTACTTGGCCTGACTTAGGCCTAAAAGTTGATTGGATCTATTTCTGTAAATCCTGATCCCTAAGATAGCCTCAGCCTCACCTAAGTCCATCATTGCGAAGCACTTACTCAACCACTGCTTTACCCCTTGTGTTATTGGTATGTCGCCTCCAATGATGAGGATATCGTCAACATACACCACTAGGAAGGTGAAAACGCTCCCACTAACCATCTTATACACACAGGGCTCATCAGAATTCTATATGAAGCCATATTCGGTAATAGGCTCATTGAATCTCTGATTCCATGACCTTTATGCTTGCTTCAATCCATAAATGGATCTTTGAAGCTTGCATACCCGGTTAGGATACTTCGGATTGATAAAACCCTCAAGTTATGCCAAGTACACATCCTTGAGTAGCTTTCCATTAAAGAAATCTTAACGTCCATCTGTCATATCTCATAATCATTCCATGTAGCTATGGCTAGTAGTATGCTAATGGATTTGACAATGGCAACTAGTGAAAAGGTTTCATCATAGTCAATTCCTTGAACTTGCCTGAATCCTTTTACCACTAATCACCCCTTGAAGGTGTTGTTAGCTTTTAACTTGAAACACCACTTGTAACCTATCACCTTAGCACCCAGAGGTGGATCCACCGAGTTCCATACTTGTTTATCATAGATAGATTGCATCTTAGCCTCTATGCTTTATGTCATTGATCTAAGTGTGGGCTTTTAGTGGCCTCCTGATAGGTCTTGGGCTCCTCTTGGTCAACGACCATAAGGTCCCCATCATCAGTCACGAGAAAGCCGTACCTCTCTGGCTGATGACTTGTCCTACCAAACCTTCTAAGATCCTGTGTAACCGGTTCTGCTTCCTCAATTTCTTGAGTAGACAGATTGGTTCTCAAAGCATCCTCAACAGTAGCTGTAGGAGTTTGAGAGTCTTAAACTTTAGAAAGTTCAATAATGCTCCCACTATCTCTCTTGGAAAGGAATTCCATGCCGTCATCACACCACAAGGATATGGAGGTGTGGTGCATGTAGGCAAGAGAGATCCTATAGAGCTGCCAATTAGTCCAATAACACGGAGCCGTGTGAAAAAAATGCAACTAGTTCTTAATGGCCTAGTTATGCACTTATTTAAACATATGGAGGTTGGGGTAATCACAACACGCCAAAATATTTCACATGGAGATAATCCAGTCTTGTGTTGTATTCAAGTTAATGAAAGTGATTATGGATCTAACAGTAATGTTTAGTTAGATTGGGCCTAATTGGACTTCTTCATATGAGATAAGGACAATTAAGTGCTAGCACTTAAGGCACCCTTAGGGAATGTGTATGGATTTCGAATTGGGCTTAGGTATCTTTATTTAATTGTTATTTTTTTTCAATAAGCTGTTTGGGGCTTAAAAATTAGCCCATAAACAACACTCAAAAGGGGATTTTGTTTTTTCATCCTTATTACATAAGGATTAGTTTTAAGTTTTCCTTATTTGTTTTGATTTAATCTTTCCTAGTCAGATAAGGATTTGTTTTCCTTTTCGGTTTAGGGTTAGGTTTATGTTGTCTATTTAAATACTAATTGTTTGAGAGCATACAAGTTTAATAAGAATATAACCTGAAATTTTCAGAATTTACTCTCTTTGTTGAGAATCCAGCCCAAGGATGTTTTACGGTATTGTGAGTTTGTGAGATCGAGTTCTACATTCTTGCGATATTATCCTGATCGTGAACAAGTATTTTGGCAAGGTACTTATGAATCACCCATATTCAGGTTCTAAGAATGCTTAATTGAAGGTGTCAGGTTTGAATCCCCTTCATTGTCAATTAAATACCTTGGAATTGGTTTGTTATCACCAATCTTTGTTCATGCTTATGAAATTTCGAATTATATATTGCTGTTCTTAATGATTATAGTTCATCCTTCTACATTCTTTGTTGCAATTACATGTTTGTTTCCATTAAGTATTTAATTCTCTAAATACTTGTTTGCTGCAATTGAATTGTTTTAATTGAACAACACATAAAGTTCATATTCTGTTTAAGTGTTCAATTTGGTTAAAATACTTCAAGATAGATCGGGAAAAACTTAATGATCTTGGTGTCTTAACTGGTATCATATCATTCTCCAAAAAGATTGCATTCTTGGCTTTGAAAACTATATTTTTTGCCGGATCATAGACATAATAACCCTTAGTTTCCTTAGGGTAACCCACAAACTGGCACTTGATAGATTTGGACTTGAGCTTGCCACCTGTCAATCTCTTGACATGTGCATCACAGCCCCAAATCTTCAAGAAGGAAACATTGGGCTTTCGGCCCTTCTATAGTTCATATAGTGTTCCTTCAATTGCCTTGCTTGGTGTATTATTAAGTATGTAAGCAGCTGTCTCTAAAGAATATCTCCAAATGGAGACAGGGAGAATATTATGACTTATCATTGAGCGGACCATGTCTAGTAAGGTCCTATTCCTCCTTTCCGACACTCAATTCCACTGAGGTGTACCAGGAGGAATGAGTTGGGATACAATCCCACACTCTCTCAAGAATAAGTCAAACTCTTGGCTCAAATATTCACCCCTTCAGTTAGACCGAAGTGTTTTTATTTTCTTGCCAAGCTAGCTTTCTTCTTCGTTCTTAAAGTCCTTGAATCTCTGAAGAGTCTCAGACTTATGCTTCATAAGATACACGTAATCGTATTTGCTGAAGTCATCCGTGAAGGTAACTATGTACAAAAAACCTTATCTAGCACTAGTGCTGATTGGGCCCCATACATCGGAATGAATCAGCTCTAATAGCTTTGAGGCCCTTTTAGCAATCTAGCTAAAACACACTGTGAGCATGGATTTTTTTCCCGGTCTCGGTGATAAGAATCCCTTGATTACCTGCAGACCGGACAAGCTTGAACGGGACTTGAAAGCAACTGGAATGCTGCCTGGGGAAGCTCAAATGACCCAAGAACCTGGCTATCTGCGATCCGAAACCCCCGAAAAGGTCTCCTGAGAGGTCTTTAGGGTTTAGGGTGCATGCCTGAGGTTTCACCTTTTCGCTCCAGCCTTCGCTAGAGCTGGGCGGCTCTGGTTCTTTGAACCATAGCCAACTAGCTCTAGACTAGAGCCATACAGCTCTAGTACACACTAGAGCTAGCCAACTCTAGTGGGTAGGACAGGTTGCCTTGCAAAGTCAGGCAACCTGTCTTGCAGAGAGGAGGTATGGGCGGAAGAGAAAAATCAGACGGCGAATTAATTGAGATATAAAAAGAGAGAGACAGAGGGGCAAAGGGAGGACTTTTAGGGACTTTCACTTCTCAGAAAAAAAAACATAGAGAGAAAAGAGAAAAAGAAAGCAGAAAGAGAGAAAGAAAGAGGAAGAAGAGAGCCGAGAGAAAGAGCCAAAAACAACTCCCTCAATACTCTCATCTAACCCTAAACTAATCTTCAAACATTAACAACACAACCAGCAACCTCTACTCATCACTTTGGATTCATTTCGGGTCCTTTCGGATCATTGAAGGATTCCAAGCTTTCAATCCGTTCTTTGGACGTTTAAAGTATCTGAACAACATCCAGGTAACTCTGAGAAACCCTAAAACTTGTCTGCATTTGATTTTCTATGCGTTTCTGTTATTTTGACTAAAATCTGGAAAATGGTCTGCCCACCATAGCCGTACGGCTATGTTCCTCAGGAACACAGTCGGTCGGCTATGTTTTTGATGAACAGAGCCGACCGACCTTGTTCTTCAGGGACAGATCCCCGATCTGTCCCAAACGGCCGAAACAACCTGTTTTCCATTTTGATTTTTTCTGTTGGGGTCATTTTCAGCCCGGAATCATTTGTATGTATTTGTATTTTGATTTTCTGACTATTACATACTCGAATATCGGGGTTTTCCCGCGGTTTATTTTATGATTTTCAGGGTAATTTCATCCGATTCAGATCCATTGTCCAGCATTTACGGAGCCCCGAATCCTACAAAATTCCCGGAAAATATTGGAAATAAATAGAATAATATTTTTACAAATTTTTTTGTTGTGTTTATTGCATTTTGGACCATAGATGGTTTGTATATTTAGGAACCCACATGAACGGAACCCCGAGTTCCGGGATAACCGACCCACAAAAATGGAAATTTGCATGAAACCGAGCCAAAGGGTTTTCCAAAATTGATTTTCCAGCATAAAAATCCACAGGGCGTTTCAAAACCGATTTCCAGGTCTAACCGATCCGACCGGTCGGGTCGAACCGGTTACCCCCTAAATGCATGCTTCCTTGTCCTAAAATCCCCATTCTGTCCTGATTTGGGTCTTACTTGCGTTTACAATATAAACTGTACTAACCAGTCTGTTTTGCAGTATTTATTTTTACTTTTGCTGTATTTAATAGATTAATTCGTGTACTTGGGCGGTTGTATTTTTAGATTCTCGTGTACTCTAGGTGATTGTAAAAGTGAGAATGAGAGTTTTATATTTTTATTCAATTTGGTTGTATAATCGGCCTCTATTACTCTTTTGTATATTTGTGTGAATGGTTTAATTTCTCGCAATTTATTTTATGCATCTTGCCTTAGCATCGGCTTAATAAAAATAAACAAATTGGGGTTAGAAAAGATAATAAATTGAATAAATATGACTTTATAAATAATATACGAATACAAGCTCGAGGTTAAGTAGGTAAGTTGCCCGAACCCAGAATCTCTGGATTAGGTACAGCAGTCTGCACTCGGTAGGGAGTTGTACCGGAATTTCCCAGATGAGCTAATCCGGGTGGCGACTCTGTCACTGATCTCGGGATTTAGGTTTCGAGGTCTTTAAGTCAAAAACGGGAAAACGTTTTCTACAAAAGAATTTCCAAGTTAAATCCACAATTTTCTAACTTAAGATAAACAAAACCCATTTTTCCCAAAACATCACTAAACATCAATAAACACATAAATTTCTTTCTTTTCTTTTTCCCCGGTTCGCTTCACCGCGTTCCGCTAAAAGGTCATCCGCTCACAGTCGCGACTCTGCTCGGGATAAAAAAAGTTTCTTAAAAATGTTTTTCTTAAAAACTTAAGGAACTTAGGCAACTATTGAAATATAACCTTGCTTGTGTTCGTTTATCGATTTATAAACATCATATTTATTCATACCTCTGCATATCATGACATTTTCTTCTTCTCAACCCCTCAAATACACTCTTTCACCCCGGTTTACCCAAGAAGGTGGCCTACCTCTACCCCCAAGATTAGAGACACCCGACTGGGTAAACCACTCATAGCCCCGCATGACCTTACATCGTGTTCTACGGTGGGGAAGTGTTTATTCGCTATGGGAGCCTGTACGACCCTTGGTTTTGACTTTGGCCCCTATGTAATGGCTTAGTAATTTCCATTAGGGTTACCAAAACACAAATTAAAATTGAACAATCGAGTGTACGCCTTTGGTATCCCCCGTTGATGCCAAAGAGACCCAACACCTAGGAAGAATTGTGAAACCAATCGAAAGAAGAAATAAGATTGGAAGGGAGTGCATATTTTTTGTGTGTGCTAACTTTTGTTCTGTGTTGTTTTTCCTTTCCTTTTTACATTTCATAAAGCATCCAAAGTACATATTCATCTCATATACCATTTCTGATCACTTTTTCGTGCAGCCATTTTTTAAATACATATGCACATGTGTGACATTTACGCTGACCACATCTTCGTGCAGCCATGACATTTTACTCGTGTGACATACATATACATCCTGTGTGCCAACATTTCCATGAAGCATACATGACGTCATTCCACGTGTCACGCATTCTGACCACATTTTCCTGCAGCCACTTATATGTTTGTGTGACATACGCGTCTATTCCATTTCACCTATTTGGGGACACTCTAAGAATGCCCATCATGATCATTTCATTTCATCCCATGTCGGGTACCCCAAAACTACCCGATTTCCGCCCGTGCATCGGATTGCACTCAGCCATTTTACAAAATATCATATCATTCAATACTAGACCACAATGGTCCTAGATTTGCTTCCGTGTGATAGTTCACACGATGCCATCATATGACATCATATTCATTCATCATAGGTGTCCGGGTGACACCAAGTTCTGTTTGTGCATTATGGTTCATATCGAACGATTTCATAACATTGAGAAATCATTCAAGGTGCTCCCTGGGTACCAAATTAGTACACATATAAGGGCATCTTATGACATTATCAATTCATGCAAGGTGTTCTACGAACGCCGAACCCCTGTCTGTGTCTCAAGTTACACGCGACTTTTCTATAACATCATTTCATATCACGTTGCTTCAAAAGCATTAGAACTCTGTTCATGGGGCAGTTCCCATGCGACCATTTCATTTCATGCTATCGACCTACTGTTGGGATTTTTCACCGGAAATCACCCGATAAAAGCGGAAGAACGCGATGATTTCCTCAAATCCAGTCCCAGGAGCAATTGAAATGGAAATTGCAAAGCATAAAAATTCTATAGAAAGAGATCATTCTCTTACATGGAATATCTCTTCTAAAGATGGATGAAGACTACAGGAATCAAAGTAGAGTCTCTCCTCGTTCTCGTACACGAACGCCTAACGAACACGACCCGTGCTAGCGTAGGAAAAACGAGCAATGGAGAGGAGGCTAGGGTGGAAAATTTCGGCTATGGTAGTTTGTTCACTTAGGGCCGAAATTTCTCCTAGGTTTTTATACCTAGGGTGGCCGAATTCCCCTAGGGGAATTTAGGCCCAACTTAGCTCCTTTCATTTTGTGTGGACTTCAATCTTTTAATTCAAGCCCAATCTAATTTTAATTGTTCTGGTTTAAATTAATTTCAAGCCCAATTTCAATATACCCATGTATTTAATATATTACACCAAGTAATATATTATTTACATCTAAATTAAAATTAGTTTGACCAATTAATTTAATCCATCAAATTAAAATTAAATCTTCACAAAATAAAATCATATGTAAACCTATACATATGAATATTTCCACCTACGAAATAATCTCATAACTAATCCAATTAATTACGAAAAGCCAATTGGATATACATTAATTTTATTATTATGATCAATCTAATTAATCTTTATAATATGATTAATATATATATACCTCTCTCTCCACAGTGTATACTCCAAGTATACATGTAATTCCTTAAGTCGGTGTTCAGTCGTTCTATGTGTACGATCCAGTGGGCCCATCTTTATGTTGGCAGCGGGCCTTTGGCCCACAGACTGCAGTTGGGCTCTAGCAAGCCACTGCAGCCCCCAATTAAGATGGAGATGGCAGTCTAACTGTTATCGTAACCCTGTAGTTTAAATTTGTACATCCCATATCATTGATATTGGTGTCCAACATATCATTGATATTGGTGTCCAACACAGAGGCATAGATTGATCACCCTCTTTTATGTCGGACATTAACTTGATCCCGAATGCACTGAAGCTCACAAACAAGTTCCCACTTGTTTGGGTGTGGCCACACTCTTATCAGTCACATTCATCAAGAGGCCGGTGATATCTTCCTAGTGGACTACTGAGTGACAAATCCCTTATGCATATCTATAGCATTACCATGCTAAGTGACATACCCGAAAGTACCCATACTTGGCACCCTGTTACAGGCCCTTTAGGCGTACCCCTAAGTATGCGACCTCACATGTAACACCATCATATGGTCAGGTCAAAGGATCCATACAAGTACTACACGAGAATCACTTGTGATACTATACCATGTGGATTTCTCGTTTAGTGGATCTATCCAGTACCATGCCCTTTATGCATGTACCCATTAACTTGGTTAACACTCCATGTCCAATGACCGGTAAGACACCGTCATACAACCAGGTTAATGATAGTCTCTTGTTCCAATCATTCCCATGACTGGAACAGACTACGGATCTATTTATGGTCATATCATTTACTCTATCCATGGTCTTACTGCCAAGTGCATGACACTGGTCATCATGGATATGGATATGTCCATCGGATACTTCATTTAATATATTGCACAAGATAAATATAATAAATGAATTAATGCCTTTATTAATAACACAAATAAGTATAATACATGAATCCAATTAATGTATGATACAAACGCAAGGACCAATGCCTCGGGACTAGGGCATATCCAACACTACAAAATGTTGAAATTTTGCCTGTGTGCTGGCTCACATATGACTAATTCACGATAATTCATTATGTGCCCCAAAAGCGCTGACTTTTACTCGTGTGATGGTTCACACTCGGTTTTCTTTGCATTATTCTTGCACAAATTCGGGCATTCTTAGAGCGTCCGGAATAAACAATTCAAATCCATTATTATCTTCATTCACAAGGCATCAAATGCACACAATCATCTCATGTCCTGTATAATCATTCCCAAGGCATCAACATTTGTGTAGCATTAATACTAACCATATTCTTTTGCAGCCATGATATTTTATTCACATGTGCCATACACATATTGTGTTTCCATGAAACATGCAAAGCATTAATTTGTGTGTGTGTCATGTATACTAATCACGTCTTTATGTATCTATGATGCTTTATTTGGGTGACATATGCATTCATTCCTTGCACACATAACATCATCTTGTATGCCATGCATTCTAACACATTTTTCTTCAGCCATCTGTATTTTGGATGACATATACATTTGTTCTTTACACGCATGACATCATCTCGTATGTCATGCATCCTGACCACATCTTCTGCAGCCACTTGCATTATGTGTGACATGTGCATTCACACCATTTCATTTCATTACACCTAATAAAGGATGTTCCAGGGATGCCGGATCATGATCATTTCATTTCATGACGGGTGTCCCAAAGCCACCCGTGTTTTGCCTGTGCTCAGGCTTGCACTCGGCCATTCCTTTATATCATTACATTCATTAGGAGACCACAATGGTCCTAAATATATGATCATGTGGAGAGTCACATGATAAGCATTACACTACATCTCATCCATCTGTCTGTTCTCGGTGTCACTGGGATACTGAGATCTTGCTTGTATGTCGTGATCCGCATCAGATTGCTCATAAGATTATCAAATCATCCAGGGTACTCTATGACTGCCTAGTTAGTACACATATAGGGGCATTCCATGACACTACTAAATCATGCAAGGCGTTCCACGAACGTCAAATCTTTGTACGTGTCTCAAGTTACACGTGACTTGTCTATAACATCATTTCATGTCAGATGCATCAAAAGCATCAGAACTTTGTCTGTGTGTCAGCTCACACACGGCCGTTCCATAACATCCATTAGGTGCCTCAAAAGCATCAAAACTCCATCCATGTGTCAGCCACGTGTGACCATTTCATGATTTCCATCAGGTGCTCCTAAGGCACCGAACCTGCACCCGCGTGACGGTGCATAAGCGGTTTGTTTGCATTGCCTTTTTGCATAGCATAGGGGCATCCGCGGAACGTCCGAAATGCACTATAATGAAAATCATTCTCATTCATGTTTCCATTTGCCTAACATCATTCAATCGCATCAACCCATGACTGTACATCTCATTCATTCATAAACATAGGGCACTCCAAAAACTCGGCTCACGTACCAAGCACGTTATCTCATATCATTTCATCACATAAAAGCCCAAGGTGCTCCTCGAATGCCCAAAAAAAATTCACATGCCAAGTACTCTGTTCTGTCTCACCTCATATCATGCTTCATAATCCAAAGTACTCCCTGAGTGTTGAAGATTATGTTAGATCATCATGCACACACACACCACCACAGCATTCAACTTTCCTTGCAAGCAATGTCTTGCTTCGACCTGTGAACACCCCAGTGTGTCATTCTTTCCAGGGGCGTAACTATGCACCCTTGCACGCAATGTCTTGCTTTGAACCGTGGACACCCCAGTGTGTCATTCTTCCCGGGGGCATAACTATGCACCCCATCTCAATTTCCTCCACAAGTCATATCTTGCTTCGACCCGTGGATACCCCAGTGTGTCATTCTTCCCAGGGGCATAAATATGCACCCTTGCAAGCAATGTCTTGCTTCCACCCATGGACACCCCAGTGTGTCATTCTTCCCAGGGGCATAACTATGCACCCTTGCAAGCAATGTCTTGCTTCGATCTGTGGACACCCCAGCGTGTCGTTCTTTCCTAGGGGCATAACTATGCACCTTATTGCAAGCAATGCCTTGCTTCGACCCGTGGACACCCCAGTGTGTCATTCTTCCCAGGGGCATAACTATGCACCCTTGCAAGCAATGTCTTGCTTCGATCCATGGATAGCCCAGCGTGTTGTTGTGAGCACGGGTTTTTTCCCGACCTCGGTGATGAAAGCTACTGTTACCTTTTTCACGGATAAACGTGAAGCGGATTTGGACCGATCAGGATAACGTCGGAAATGTTCCGGATAGCCCGAAGGTGTGTGACAAGTCCTAGTACGGAACCCCGAAGAATTAGAGTGAGTATTTAAGAGAACCGAAGAATAGAACGAAAAATAAGTGAATGGCCTATTCTGGCATTACAGCCGCAAGGCTATAGTCTACAGGGGCGCTGCTGTAACTTATAGCCACACAGCTGTAATCTTCATATTTCCTTTTTTGGTTAAAATCAGCATTTAATTCGGTTTTTAAGCAAAATAGGAATTTTGGTATCTACAGCCGCTTGGCTGTAACCTACAGGGGTGCGGCTGTAGTCTACAGGGGTGCGGCTGTAAGCGTCAGTTTTCATTTTTTGCCGAAATTAGCAATTAATTTCGATTTAATGCCAAAAAGGGAGGTATTTAAACATCCTAATCCGGGATTAGGGAAGAAAAAAAGAAAGAAAGGGATTTTAGAGAGAAAAACACCATCACTTAGATTTTTCTAGGGTTCTTAACACAATTGAAAAAAAAAAAAGAGTTAGACAAAAAAAAAAGAGAAAACAAAGATAATCTTAAAAGAACACATAACAACCAATCCTTAAATCTTCTTCGTGGTTCTGTTTGGGATTCGGAAATCGCGCTTTGCTCGGGTTGTTCGTGGCTGCAAGACGTCTCTGGCACCGAAATCTCCTTTTTGTGGTCCATGCACTGGAACACAGACAAGGTAATCTTCTGAGAGGCCTTAGAAATCCGTTTTGTTCATTCTGGTTGTGTTTTGCTTGCATGTTTTTAGTTTTTTGCGATTTTTGGGATTTTTCCGGCTACAGCCGCCCCACCCATGATCACAGCCGCTCTGCTGTAATCTATAACCGCGCGGCTATAACCTATAGGGGCTCGGCTGCAGTGCTATTTGAATTTTTTTACGTTTTTGGGAGTTTTTCCGGTTACAGCCACCACTTATGATCACAGCCGCCCGGCTGTGACCTATAGGGGCACGGCTGTAATCTTCTGATTACAGCCACTCGGCTGTAACCTATAGGGGCCGAAGCTCCAATCACCCCAAATCGATTGATAACACTCCCATTTTTCAATTAAATGTGTTTTTCATATTTATTATCGGTCAAATCACATCCCTGCATGCTTAGATTCCATGCTCTTCATTTTTTTTATGGGTGGATGTGGTAAAATTTGGCGATTTCGGATGATTAGGGATTTCCGGATTTGATTTGATCTGTTTTGGGTCTTTTCTGTTGGTTTTAATGTTTTTCCAGAAATCCCAGATCGCCCAAAATCATCAAACTTTGCAAAACAATCTTCAAAATCGTAAAAAAGTACACTGGAATCGATTCTGGAGCATTACAGCCGTCTGGCTGTAACCTACAGCTGCGCGGCTGTAATAGAGGTAGAATTACAGTTTTACCCTTTTGGGCCCCAAACTTGTAATTTTGTGTTCTTTTCTCATTCAAAAATGAATTTTGGTGTGTTTGCATATTTTTAGACCCTAGATGGATGTTTGATTTAGGCCCACGCATGAACGGGACCCCCAGGTCCCGAGACATCCGGCCCACTAAAGTTGGAAAAGTGCATGTAAATGAGCCAAACCGCTTTTAAAACTGATTTTTCATCCATAAAACCTACAGGGCGTTTAAAAAACCGTTTTCCAGGTCTAACCGGACCGACCGGTCGGGTCTACTCGGGGTACCCCCCTTTGCATGATCCTATTTCCTAAAATACCCCTATTCTGTCCTATATGAGTTCTTGGCATGATTTATTTATCTGTACTAACCATATTTGCATGCAGCTTTTATTTTTGCTTCATTTTTTATTTTTGAATGTATTTTATATATTATCCCGTGTATCTAGGCGATTGTAATTTTTAGATTATCGTGTATAATAGGCGGTTGTAAAAGGTGAGGATGAGAGTTTTCTTTTTCTTGGGTTGTATAATTTGGCCTCTGGTTTACTTTTCCGCACTTTTACTTTTCCGCATTTTTATTTTGGTTTTATATCTATGTCATATGTATGAGCATTGGCTAATAATAAAAGAAGAGATAAAATGAGTAGAAGTAAGTGAATGAAATGTCTTAGTACGAAATAATAATTAAAAATTAGTGAGGATTAGTAGATATGTTGCCCGAACCTCGAATCTCTGGATTAGGTACTGCGTCTACACTTGGTAGGGAGCTGTACCGGAATTTCCCGAATGAGCTGATCCGGGTGGCAACTTTGTATCTAATCTCGAAATTCATGTTTCGAGATCTTTAAGTTAAAATGGGATTTTCTAAAAAGCTTGTTTTCTAAAATTCATGCCTGAAATTAAGTTTTCTACAAAAAGACTTTTCCAATAAAAATGAAAGGATTTTCTAAGAAAAATTAAAGATCCGCTTTCAAAACCAAAACATCAACACCTAAAAAGAAAATCCCTGGTTCCCGCTTCACCACGCGTTCCGACAAAGGTGGTCCGCTCACAGTCGTTCTTTCTCAGGGGCATAAATATGCACCCTATGCAAGCAATGCGTTGCTTTGATCCATGGACACCCCAGTGTGTCATTCTTCCCAGGGGCATAACTATGCACCCCATCTCAACTCTCTCCGCAAGCAATGTCTTGCTTCGATCCGTGGATACCCAGTGTGTCATTCTTCCCGGGGGCATAACTATGCACCCCTTCTCAACTCTCTCAACAAGCAATGTCTTGCTTCGATCCGTGGACATCCTAGTGTGTTGTCCTCCCCAAGGGCATAACTATGCACCCTATTGCAAGTACTACTTGCATCGATCCATGGACACTCCCGAGTGTCATCCTATCCCTGTGGTGTATATTTATACACCATGTTTTATTTTAGCATGCATCATCCCCACCAGCATCCATTGCATCTGTATGGTCGATCTCCAATAGTATAGCATGACATCACGTGTGTAACTCACCATCCACGCATGTGCATAACACATCATGCATTCATGCATACATTGTTCCCTGTTTGGTATTTGCCTGTCGACACTGACAAGTGCTCTCATTAGGGGGGAAAGACCTTAAGAATGGCCAGCCCACAGAATGTCAATGCCATAGCAGATGTGGTGGAAGACTATGTCGCTTCATCTCGATTCCGAAAGGCAGTTAGGGAGGAAGCGGCGGCAATGTTGAGAGAAATGCTGGGGGATGATCTTGACAAAATTGAGAGGCTGACGGCAAGATGCGCTAAGTTGGAAGCCTAGGTGGCAGAACTCGTAGGGAAAATAAGAGACATAAAGAGCACGGACTCCAATGTTGGTATGGATAAGGAGCAGAACGCCAAAATCACCGACACTCCTTCTCAACACCTTGGAAGGCCCTCTCACCAAAATTTGGGCTTATCGGGGTCGTCCAATGAAGGAGAACTGAAAAGACCTCTAGAGGCCAATGCCAACATTGACTCTGTTTCACGACAAATCCAGAGTTCGCCTCGCGAAGACACAGGGGCAGTCGCATCCTCTGGACCTCGTTCAGTGACCAGACTATTCGCCATCTGTAGAAAGATGGGCCTATTGCGAGTGTTCGACCATACGTGGCGCCAACACCAGAACAAAAAGGTAACTACTGCAGTTATCATGTAGTAGCAGGCCACCAGACCGATGAATGTATCACTCTACGAAGGAGGATCCAGAACCTAGATGAGGAAGGAAAATTGAGGGTGCCATCTGCCTCTAACGAGCGATCAGGGGTAATCAAGGAGACCATCAACGAAATTCCTCAATCCTCCCGGGGAGAGGAATATGATAAAGAGCTGCAGGATCTGATCTGACAAGAACAAGGCAATGGTACTGAAGTCGAGGCAGTGACTAGTCGGGGGCTAAAAAAACAACCCTCGGAGCTGTCCTTTTTATAGGAAACTCATTTTTGTTGCTACGGTGTACTAATATCATTTTGAATGCAATGCATTTTGTCATTTTTTTTACTTATATGGTGATTGCATGTATATGGCATTGCGCACGCATTTGATCATCTAACATGACATGTCAAACACATATAATATCAAGATGCATGACATCAATCTGAATATTATAGGGAACCTAAAAGTGAACCTGGCCCTGAATGAACTCTCTCTTTAAAGGTGAGCTTGTGAGATAAATAAAATGATACGATGGTACCACTTCCGCTGAGGCATCTGCTGATTCAACTCAACAATCCTTGCAAGACACTACCGATCCTGCCCTAAAATTTCAACTGGAATGGCACACAATGCCCAAACCATTCCAAGTCGAAAACCATCCTTGAAACTCCAAATCCTATAAAAAAAACCAAGAAGCCCTCCTTCAGGCAAAATCAAACCAAGAAAGCCCTCCTAGAGGCAAAACCAAATCAAAAGCCCTCCTTGAGGCACCCAAATCGAAGAAAGCCCTCCATGAGGCAAAATCAAATCTAAAAAGCCCTCCTAGAGGCAATTAAACCCAAAACGTCCTCCCAGAGGCAAAACTTGGTCTCATATCCCAAGGGGGCCTTCCATGCCAAAACCCCAAAAGCTAAAATTCCCAACCTCGCTAAAATCTCCAACCCACGGAGTATTCAAATGGTTTTCATCGCCTTCATCACCCCATCATGTGCAAAATGCCGAAGCAATTTTGGTTGTAGTGCATACATTATCTTGTTCATAGGACATTCATATGTACATGACATTATGCATGCATTGTTCATCCAAAAAGCATATCAAACACACATGACATGCATGAGTTTGAATGCAACAGGAAGACCAACAGATGGCAACAGTTTGGGTAAAAAGGGATCGATGCAGACAGGAGCCTTTCTTTCTGCATGGCCACCATAGCTAACATTGGAGTGTCTCATAGAATTAAAGAGTAATCTTCAGCTCTTGGCATTGTCAAATCCTTCCCTTCTATCTGTGAAAGACTTGGACTTTCCTGTCTTCAAAACCAAAGCTCTTCCCTTTCCTTTTCCAATTTCTTCCACACCTTCAACACCCTTTGTCTTCCGTTTACCACCCAACCACCAACAACCATTTGACAAAACCTTCTTTTTCACCCTATTCCCTGAATTGACCCTCTGAAGCCTCATTTTCCACCATCAATGGCTTCTAACAAGAAATTGAACCCCAATGATGTTCCATATTTGCATCATCTCATTACCAAAAAGGTGATAGGATACATGACAAAGTACTGACTCAATCAGTCTTTGTTTATCATCAACCTGTACCAGATTGGGGATTCTCTTTCTACCCTATGCCACTTCTCTTCAACCTAAACCCCCAGACCAAATATTTCATAACCTTAAACTGACAGGAAAGGCCTTGATTTCATGACAGAGAGAGGATTTGAATATAAGCCTGCTTCAATTGAGCTGGAGTTTGCCACTGTTCAAGCAACTATTGATGGGACTCCTAAGTAACCATTATGCTTGCCCAGCAAAATCTACGCTATAGCTTATACTGAACTCAACCCAGCAAGAGATGGTTCTATTGAGCAAAAATGTGCTAAAAAGAAGAGAAGACTGAGATCTACCCCTATGAACTTCACCAACAGTGTTAGAGCAATCAGGTTTTACAAAGCTTTCAACAATCATGAATGGGATTTTCCCATCAACAGAAAGCCTTGCAAAGCCTGCTGTGCTAAAATTCAAGGGAAAGGTGCATTTACCAACCATTTCATGAACTCAGTCTTCAGCTACAACAGAAGTTACTACTTACCAGTGGTTCTTTCATCCCTAGCCATGGTGTGCCTTGCTCTAGGGTTATTGTGGTTCACAGACAAAGGAAAACCATAATTAACTCAAGTCATTCTGAATCAGGCCATACCTTAAAGGACTAAAAGCTGTGTCCATCTTTGGCAACCGTGTGTGAATTGGAATCTGGGGTGAATTGAAGACATGAACACAACATCCCACCTTAGGAGAATCTAGTGGTTAATTGATCCCATCTCAGATTGTCTGCTCTGAAGCCATGGTTGGGTTTTCCTAATGCATTCACATTCATCATATCCTAAATGTTTTATATTCTATTTTGATGTTCATGTTCAGGTTACAACACGCAGCAAACCAGACTTAATGAAGCATTTCACATCCAAATCCAAACCTCTAACACTTGGGGCAGGTAAAAAGCTGAACCATGAATCATCATCAAGGACAATCCTATTATGATCCCGGGCGGAATTGTCAAGGTGCATTCTCCAATCCTAAGACAAGCCAGTGCTAAAAGATCCACTTGGCTGGCGCACTCTTATGGACTTGGCCATCATTCATAAAAAAAAATGACAACAATCTTCAGCGAGAGAATCTCTGACACGGAAAACCGAAAGGACGTGTTGGTAACAAGAAGAGAGTGACATACAGAGGCAGTGTCACTTTTGATTTTCCTATCGCATTCATTCTGATGTCATCATAACGATACTAAGCATGCTTGATTTTCTGCTTAGATGTTCATATTGCATGCATCATGCCATTGCATATAAACACCCATCAGTAGGTCATTGCATCCAAACCACGGTGGCATCAACGAGATTGTCACTACAAATGGCAGCTACCAGCTCAGTTGTACCATCTCCATTATGCCCATCCCTGGCAGAGTGGTCCCCAATAGGGTCATCCCTACAGAGTCTCCAACAAAATCCCCAATGGGTTCCTAGCTAAGATTCTTCCCACTGAATCAGAATCTCCAACAGATCCCCTAGTGAGATCAAACGGATCAGAATACTCCCCAGCTGGGTTCTCAGCCAAAATGATCCCCATAGAGTCAAAATCCTCAACAGAGTCATCCGAAGGACACATTCCCCCACAGGAGACCCTCAGGAGTCACAAGTTCACTCCCTAGCATAGTGCAGATACCAAACATATTATCAGAAGCATCCTGACGCATGCATACACACGAATCATGCACGCATTCATGCATACATTCATCAAACCACCTCAACCATGTTTGTCTTTGATTGAAGGAGTCATCTCAAGAAGAGATCCTTCCCAATTCAGAAAGGCACCCTCAGAGTCACAACATGCAAATCGGGGCCCAACGACTCCAAAACCTCAGGTATGAAAAATTTCTATAATTATCATAATTTTTTGTTCACGCCAATATAATCCCAAGAAGGGTATTTCTTGCCTTTAACAGATTCTGGGGGCAAACAATCTTACATCAACATCACGGGAACTCCACCACACGGAGAATCAACTTACTACTCGGTGCTCCACCAAATGGAGAAGAATATCCATTTCAATCTTGTCGTCACATGGGCAGGAAAGAAATACCTATCTGAGGAGTTTCTTGCCTTTAACAGGGATCTAGGGGCAAGACGACCATTAACCTCGTGCTATCTCTTCGCCATATAGAAGGGACAGCATATCTCTCACTTCGACTTTGTCACCACATAGACAGGGAAGAATGTCTGTTGACGAACTTCTCGCCTTTAACAGGTATCTGGGGGTAGAACAACAGACCAATTCGTTTAACCTTTTCGTCACATGACAAAGGAAGAACATCCATTTCAATCCTGTCATCACAGAGACAAGAAAGAAATGCCTATTGAGGAGTTTCTTGCCTTTAACAGGGATCTGGGGGCAAGAAAACCATTAACCTCGTGCTGCTTCTTCACCACATAGAAGGGACAGCATATATCTCTCACTTCGACCTTGTCGCCACATAGACAGGGAAGAATGTCTATTGACGAACTTCTTGCCTTTAACAGGTATTTAGGGCCAGAACAACAGACCAACTCGTTCAACCTTTCCGCCGCATAAGAGAGGAAGAACACTCATTTCAATCCTGTCATCACAGAGACAGGAAAGAAATGCCTTATTGAGGAGTTTCTTGCCTTTAACAGGGATCTGGGGGTAAGACAACAACCATCCTCATGCTGCGTCTTCGCCATATAGAAGGGACAACACATCTCTCACTTTGACCTTGTCGCCACATAGACAGGGAAGAATATCTGTTGACGAACTTCTCGCCTTTAATAGGTATCTGGGGGCAGAACAACAGACCAATTTGTTCGACCTTTTCGCCACATAGGGGAGGAAGAACACTCATTTCAACCTTGTCGTCACATAGGCAAGGAAGAAATGCCTATTGAGGTTTCTTGTCTTTACCAGGTATCTGGGGGCAAGATAATCTTATATCAATCTCACAGGAACTCCACCACACAGAGACAACAACCAACCTCATGCTGCTCCTTCGCCTCATAGAAGGGACAGTACATCATCTCCCATTTCAATCCTGTCGTCACATGGGCAGGAAAGAAATGCCTATTGAGAGGATTCGCTTGCCTTTAACAGGTATCTGGGGGCAAAGCAATTCAATCATATTTATTCTTGATCGAGAGGGCAAAAATTTTTGTTTCCAAAACTATCGATAAAGAAATAAATACGCTACTTAACATAAATCTCACAGGAACTCCACCACACGGAGAAGAACTCTAAATTCGTGCTGCCTCTCCATCACAAAGGAGGGACAGTAAGTTTCATTCAGCCTTCGCACCATAGAGAGCCAACTTTATGGGTACGCTCAACCACAGTGAGCCAACATCACGGGAATGCTCCACCACAGTGAGCCATGATCACGGGCGCGATCTACCATAGTGAGCCATCATCACGGGCGCGCTCCACCATAGTGAGACAACATGACAGGCACCCTTCACCACAGTGAGCCAATACTATAGGCATGCTCCACCACAATGAGCCAATGTTATGGACGTACTTGCCCGTAGTGAGTCGACTTGGAACCATGATCGGCACCTCCAGCAAGGAACACCAGGTGCGTTTCCTCTTCCTTCCTCACCACAGTCCCAGTCGCGAGACCAAACTCGATCTAGACTTTAGAGCCCATGATGATCCGACTTTGATCCCGTGAGGGGCAGCCTGTGAGCATGGGTTATTTTCTAGTCTTGGTGATGAGAATCCCTTGATTACCTGCGGACCGGACAAGCTTAAACGGGACTTGAAAGCAACCGGAATGCTTCCTGGGGAAGCTCAAATGACCCAAGAACCTGGCTATCCGCAATCTGAAACCCCTAGAAAGGTCTCTTGAGAGGTTTCTAGGGTTTAGGGTGCATGCCTGAGGTTTCACCTTTTCGCTCCAGCCTTCGCTAGAGCTGGGCAGCTCTAGTTCCTTAAACCAAAGCCGGCTAGCTCTGGTTCAAGGAACTAGAGCTGTCCAGCTCTAGCGAAGGCTGGAGCGAAAAGGCCGGCTCAAGTGGGTAGGACAGGTTGCCTTGCAAAGTTAGGCAACCTATCTTCCAGAGAGGAGGTATGGGTGGAAGAGAAAAATCAGACGGTGAATTAATTTAGATATAAAAAGAGAGAGAGAGAGAGAGAGAGAGAGGCAAAGCGAGGACTTTTAGGGACTTTCGCTTCTCAGAAAAAAAAACACAGAGAGAAAAGAGAAAAAGAAAGTAGAAAGAGAGAAAGAAAGAGGAAGAAGAGAGCCAATAGAAAGAGCCAAAAAACAACTCCCCCAATACTCCCATCTAACCCTAAACTAATCTTCAAACATTAACAACACAACCAACAACCTATACTCATCACTTCGGATTAATTTTAGGTTGTTGAAGGACCGTTGAAGGATTCGGCCGATTGAGTTCCAGGAGGCATTCCAAGCTTTCAATCCGTTCTTTGGATGTTTAAAGTATCTGAACAACATCCAGGTAGCTCTGAGAAATCCTAAAACTTGTCTGCATTTGATTTTCTATGCGTTTTTGTTATTTTGATGAAAATCTAGAAAATGATCTGCCCACCATAGGGCCGGCTATGTTTCTGATGAACAGAGCTGGCCGGCTCTAACCTAGAGCCGGCCGACCCTGTTCTTCAGGGACAGAAACGGCCGAAACAGCCCATTTTCCATTTTGATTTTTTCTGTTGGGATCATTTTCGGCCCGAAATCATTTGTATGTATTTGCATTTTGATTTTCTCACTATTACATACTCGAATATCAAGATTTTCAATATATCTCGGGGTTTATTTTATGAGTTTCGGGGTCGTTTCATCCGATTCGGATCCATTGTTCCAGCATTTACGGACCCCCGAATCCTACAAAATTCCCGAAAAATATTGGAAATAACTAGAATAATATTTTCACAAATGTTTTTGGTGTGTTTGTTGCATTTTGGACCATAAATGGTTTGTATATTTAGGAACCCACACGAACGGAACCCTGAGTTCCAGGATAACCAACCCACAAAAATGGAAATTTGCATGAAACCGAGCCAAAGGGTTTTCCAAAATTGATTTTCTAGCACAAAAATCCACAAGGCGTTTCAAAACTGATTTCCAGGTCCAATCGGTCTGACCAGCCAGGTCGAACCGGTTACCCCCTAAATGCATGCTCCCTTGTCCTAAAATCCCCATTCTGTCCTGATTTGGGTCCTACTTGCGTTTACAATATAAACTATACTAACCAGTCTGTTTTGCAGCATTTATTTTTACTTTTGCTGTATTTAATAGATTAATTCGTGTACTTAGGCGGTTGTATTTTTAGATTCTCGTGTACTCTAGGCGATTGTAAAAGTGAGGACAAGAGTTTTATATTTTTATTCAATTTGGTTGTATAATCAGCCTCTATTACTCTTTTCTATATTTGTGTGAATGGTTTAATTTCTCATAATTTATTTTATACATCTTGCCGTAGCATCGGCTTAATAAAAATAAACAAATTGGGGTTAGAAAAGATAATAAATTGAATAAATATGACTTTATAAATAATAAACGAATACAAGCTCAAGGATAAGTAGGTAAGTTTTCCGAACCCTGAATCTCTAGATTAGGTACAGCAGTCTGTGCTCGGTAGGAAGCTGTACCGGAATTTCCCGGATGAGCTAATCCGGGTGGCGACTCTGTCACTGATCTCGGGATTTAGGTTTCGAGGTCTTTAAGTCAAAAACGGGAAAATGTTTTCTACAAAAGAATTTCCAAGTTAAATCCACAATTTTCTAACTCAAGATAAACAAAATCCGTTTTTCCCAAAACATTTCTAAACATCAATAAACACATAAATTTCTTTCTTTTCTTTTTCCTCGGTTCGCTTCACAAAAGGTCGTCCACTCACAGACACCTTTGTCATCTTGCCTCTTAAACAAGACTCGCATGTGTCAAAAGACTGAATGTCAAATGACCCTAGCATTCCACTAGAGTGAAGCCTAGTTGTGCGATTCTCATTTATGTGGCCAAGTCGATAATGCCAGATGTACGTAGGATTAATTTCATTTTGTTTAATCCTTTTAGTATTTATGTTATAGATTGAATTTTCACGTTTTAGATCAAGGATATATAAGCCATTTTATAGAAACATTGTTCCATAAATAATATTGCCACATTGTATAGAAATTCTACCATGTCTAATATTAAATATAAAACCAGAAATATCTAATAAAGAAATAATCTCTGATCTCCATGGCCTAATCCCGAACGCCATTGCCGACTCGAAGATCTACTTCTCCAAATCCTAGTAATCTCTTATTTCTTAGACCGGCACATTTGAACAAATGTGAGAACCACATCCAGTGTCTAAAACCCAAGATGTAGAAATAGCCAGATTAATCTCAACAACATAGATACCTAAAGCAGTAGACTTGCTCTTATAGTGCCCCTTCTCATGACACTCAAGGCAGACATCTTCAGAAGAAGTAACCCTTGCTCTGGGGTGGGCCACCACCATCATGCCTTTAGCCTTGGCCTTAGAAATGGCCTTTTCCCTTAGCAGTGGGTGTATTGCCCTTGTTCACCAGCAAAACTTCAGGAGTCTTTTTAAGAGACTACTCAGCAAGTTTTAGCATGCCATTCAGCTTAACAATAGATTTATCCAACCCCTGCATATGGTAGTTCATGATAAACTGGTTGTAAGACTTAGGAAGTGACCCAAGAATAATGTCTACGGCCAATTCCTACAGAACTGGAAAGCTGAGGTGGGCAATTATATCACTATACCCCTTTAAATTTAGTGCATGAGTGTTAATAGAAGTCCCGACTGTCATCATAGTCGTACAAAGTGCCTTTGTGGTCAGGTATTGTTCCTAACAAGCCTAATCTTGGAACATCTTTTTAAGCTGATCCATCATCTCATAAGCATGCTACTCCATGAATTGCTTCTGAAGATCAGAAGCCATGGTACCCAGCATAAGGCATGAGACATCTTGGTCATCTCTCACATGCCGGTTGTACTGCTCCACCATCATTGTGATAACGCCTCGACCTCCGGGAGAGCCAGCTAGTAAAGAAGCATCTAGCACATACTCTTTGGACTCTTGTCTAAGAACTATTTATAAGTTCCTAGCCCAGTCTAGAAAGTTTCCCCCTAAAAGCTTCTCCTTCTTCAGGAGTGACCTAAGTGAGAGTGAGTTGTTGCATGTTTTAGCCATTTAAATTGCTAATATGAAATGAGATTATCTACATGGAAGAAATCATTGCTTGAGTTAGAAATAAAGGAATTTTGCCAATTCAAATTAATAATCCAGTTTTAATTTATTCGTTGGTGATGTTAATTGGCTGACTTGACCAAGATCCACAACTCCTCAATGATTGGCCGAACTAGGACTTGCTAATCGATCATTGATTCGTTTGTAGGACAACCAATCCAATCCCTCCATGAAGGACTCTTGGTTTGAGGGGCTTGTTGACACTTTACCCATCTGTGCTTAGGGCCGGCTCTCAGCTAATGCTACCAATGTTAAGTCAAACCACCATTCACATGTTAACCACACCAAATATCCTAACCCTCAATAGCCCACCGAATACTACAATGTACCCAGCTAGGGCATGGCGCATATCACAGCTCAATGGGAGGAAGAGGTGTGAATGTGGGAAGTACTTTTACATTACTCAATATTTTAATTTTCGGATTAAAATTAAGTGATACGGCGTAGCATGCATGTATGCGGGTTATAATTTGGTGATCCATACATCCACATTATATAACAAATGTAATAGCATACTTAATTTAAAATAATGAGATCGTATGGGCCTTAATTATGACATAATGAAAAACTAGATATTCTGTCTAATTCTTCATGGACCGGATTGTAATCCTTCTTGGTCTCCCACCATGGGCTTGCTCCATCTGGGCCTTCCTCCATACTTGATGTAATTACAATAATTTTATTTAAAATAAAATCTATTCTAAAATTACATCAAAACAAAAGAAATGGCGCACATGCCATATTTCCCAAAATCAAATTACAACCGATAATAAGTTAGGGCCCATAGAACTCAACATCACATTTCAAACAAAGTACTAGGGCCCATAGAACTCAACATCACATTTCAAACAAAGTACCTGTCGTGCAAATACATACCAATATGATGCATTATCATGGCATTCCAAATTACAAATATAAATGTTAAGCCGAGTTACTTAGGGTGAAATCGCCAATTTCAACAAATGTGACTAAGCCCCATAAAGGCCCAATTGATTACATCCATTAATGTAAAATTAACAATTTTTCTCTCACTGGAACTTGGTTGTCACAATTTAAAATTTAGCTTTCCCAATTTTAACCGGTGTCACGGTTTACTGGGCCAATTTCACAAAGTCCATATTCAATTTAATATGCAAAACAATTAAATTAAACATACATGCCAACATAATAAATAATTTACATACAAATTAATTCAAAATAAAATATTTTATTTAATTTACATTATAGGCCTGGGTTAAAAAAATACCCGCAAAATCTAAAACTGTTACCTGCTGCGGCAAGCAGCAACGCTGGCCAGAATTGGAATCGCAAATTGCAACTCCAATTTTGGCAGAACAATAATTATTATTATTATTATTATTATTATTATTATTATTATTATTATTATTATTATTTTGGAAAAAAGGGGAAAAAATAGCCACAAATCAATAATTATAGCAACAAAAATAAATTACAGTAGCATCAAATAAATCATTGCAGGAAAAACGATAAAACCAACAGGGGAAAAAAAAACCCGATAAACCATTCTTGAAACCTATTCTTTCTTCAAGAACACAATCAAGAATGAATTCCAATCAATCTAATGGACAAAACATAGTCTCTAATTGTTAGGATTTGTCACCGGAAATCACCCGATAAAAGCGGAAGAACGCGATGATTTCCTCAAATCCGTGCCTAGGAGCAATTGAGATGGAAATTGGAAAAACAAAATTTAATCACAAGAGATAATTCTCTTACCCGGAATATCTCTTTAAGAGATGGATGCAGACTGCAGGAATCAATATAGAATCCCTCCTAGTTCACGTACACGAACGCCTAATGAACACCACCCGTGCTAGCGTTGGAAAACACGAACTATGGAGAGGGGGGGCTAGGGTGAATTTCGGCTATGGTGGCTTCAACTGGGGTGGCCGAAATTCCTAGGGTCATTAAACCCTAGGTTGGCCGAAATTCCTAAAGGAATTTTGGCCCAACTTGGCTCATTCATTTTGTGTGGGCTTTCTTCTTTTAATTCAAGCCCAATCTTATTTTAATTAGTCTGGTGTAAATTAATTTCAAGCCCAACTTTAATATACTCATGTATTTAATATATTACACCAAGTAATATATTATTTACATTTAAATTAAAATTAGTTTGACCAATTAATTTAATCCATCAAATTAAAATTAGATCTTCACAAAATAAAATCACATGTAAACCTGTACATATGAATATTTCCACCTAGGAAATAATCTCATAATTAATCCAATTAATTATGAAGAGCCAATTAAATATATATTAATTTTATCATTATGATCAATCCAATTGATCTTTATAATATAATTAATATATATACCTCTCTCTCCAGAGTGTAGACTCCAAGCATACATGTGATTCCTTAAGTCGGTGTTCAGTCGCTCAATGTGTACGATCCCGTGGGCCCATCTTTAAGTTGGCATGGGCCTTTGGCCCACAGACTGCAGTTGGGCTCTAGCAAGCCACTGCAGCCCCCAATTAAGATGGGGATGGCAGTCTAACTGTTATCATAACCCTGTAGTTTAAACTTGTACATCCCATGTCATTGATATCGGTGTCCAACACAGAGGCATGGATTGATCACCCTCTTTTGTGTCCGGACATTAACTTGATCCCGAATGCACTGAAGCTCACAAACAAGTTCCCACTTGTTTGGGTGTGGCCACACTCTTATCAGTCACATTCATCAAGAGGTCGGTGATATCTTCCCAGTGGACTACTGAGTGACAAATCCCTTCTGCATATCCATAGCATTACCATGCTAAGTGACATACCCGAAAGTACCCATACTTGGCACCCTATTACAGGCCCTTTGGGCGTACCCCTAAGTATGCGACCTCACATGCAACACCATCATATGGTCAGGTCAAAGGATCCATACAAGCACTACAAGAGAATCACTTGTGATACTATACCATGTGGATTTCTCATTTAGTGGATCTATCCAGTACCATGCCCCTTATGCATGTACCCATTAACTTGGTTGATATTCCATGTCCAATGACCGGTAAGACACCGCCATACAACCAGGTTAATGATAGTCTCTTATTCCATTCATTCCCATGACTGGAACAGACTACGGATCTATTCATGGTCATATCGTTTACCCTATCCATGGTCTTACTACCAAATGCATGACACTGGTCATCATGGATATGGATATGTGCATTGGATACTTCATTTAATATATTGCACAAGATAGATATAATAAATGAATTAATACCTTTATTAATAACACAAATAAGTATGATACATGAATCCAATAAATGTATGATACAAATACAAGGACCAATGCCTCGGGACTAGGGCATATCCAACACTAATGCCACTGTTGGGATTTGTCATCGGAAAAATAATGTGGCATAGTGAGGATTACACCATTTAAAATTTTCTCGAATCCACCTAATCGTGTCCTATTACCATTGATTGGAATAAAACCAATTTGGATCAAGAGAGATAACACTCACCAAATACGTCTCTTCTAGAGACTGTTGCAGAATCAATTCTTGTGATAGAAGCGATCTTCACAATCCGATGCACGACCAACTAACAAGCGGGAACCCGTGCTAGCCGAAGAAGAGGAGGAATGGAAAATTGCAGCTGTAAATTTCGGCCAAGGGGCTGCTCTAAGGGGGCTGAAATTTATAGCTCAATAATTAGGGTTAAAGCTGATTTTTTTTTTTTAAGTGTGCCTTTAAATAGAATCCTTGTCCAATTGGGTTTTAACTAGGTTAATTAAACCCAAAACCACTATGATTATAATTACATAAATAAACTTGTAATTAAAAAGTCTATACTCTGTAATTTAATTCCATTTAGTTAAATTAAATTACCCCTAAATAAAATTAAATCACACTTAAATAAATACATTACATGTATTAAATTTTCCTACTTAGGAAAATAAATTAATTAATTGTTTACCTTATGTAATTCAATTAATTAAGAAATTAAAAAACTACATTATGTAAACTTATTAATTAAATAAAATCAATCCAATGTTAATTAATTACCTTGACACCAAATGTCAACTAATTAATTTACGCATTCCTTCCAATGTATATTACATGTACAAGTTTTATAAGTTCCGGCTCAGTTGATCTATGTGCAAGATCCTATGGGCCTGTCTTTATGTTGGCAGTAGGCCTAAGGCCCATAAACTGTAAATGGGTTCTAGTAAACTATTACAGCCCCTAATTAAAACAGAGATACAGTAGTCTATTGAAGACACTTACCCGGTAGTAATCTCATAGTGTCCTTTGCCAAATGATATCGATATGAATAAACAAGAGGCACGGTGTCCGTCATCTTCTTCTGCTGTTTACTATATTTCTTAATCTTAAGTTGATTGATTAATCAAATAAGCTACCAACTTATTTGGGTATGACCATACATTTATCAGTCTCACTCATCAAGTGGCCAGTGATATCATCTCGGCGTTACCCGAGTGGCAATTCCATCACTTCATCATCAATATCAATATGTTCACCGGTCCACCCAATCATACCCGTATTTAGCATCCTTTTACAGACCTGTTAAGCATATGTCAAAGTGAACCGAATTTCATATTTATACTATAATAAAATCTGGTCTGAGGACAAAAGAGACCTACTCAAGAAAGACCTATGACATGACAACCATGTAGCTTTCTTATGCGGATCGATCTAGTCCCATGTCAACGACATGTACCTATATCCATGACTGACTTTGCAAGTACTATGGCTAGTTAAGAACTACCATACAGTCATCGAATATACAAGTTTGTGATTCTATTCGTTCCCACTATTAGAATAGACCTGGGACATGTTTTATGATTATCAATTAATGGATACTCTATTCATGTTATAGCACAAGAAATAAATGAAATAGATTATTGCCTTTATATATGTGACACAAATGATATATACATATAAGAAATCTTAATGTATAATACAAAATACAAGAATTCAATGCCCTAAGAAATAGGGCACACTAACGCTAAGATCATAGCCAAATTTCAAACTTCCCTTTAGTTATACACCATTAATGGTGACACAGCCACCAACAACAGCTATTCCAGTAGTGTAGCAAGCAATAAGGTTGTAGGCAAACTCACAAGATATGTTCTTTACATCATTGAAATTCTTAACAAAATTATACGCCCTAGGGAGCATCACAACTAAGAAGTGCCAGTATGCACAACACGCTAGAGCATAGAGGGAGTATAGGGGACTAGGGGTCTATACCAATAATTGAAAATGCAACTATGCTAGGAGAACAAACTTTTTTAGTGATAATTTAGGCATGCAAGGAATGATGAAGTCATTCACCAGCCAAATTACTAAAGATTTCCTAGATTCATCAAGTACCTAAACTAAGCAGGGTAATGTCCCGCATATAGAACTTTGTAAACTTATTTAAGTATTTCTTGACCAACTTTGGAGTCCCACTACAACAACCAATCTTCAAGAGTGCAAAGTCTCTTTTGCATCGAACATCCCACAATAACCCTTGAATCCTAAGTTTAAAATTCTACACCTAGGGAAGTATAAAGGTGATATGGATCAAGTAGTACATGCAAGGAATTATAAGAATTTAATGGAATTCATGGAGGCCAACGAGGCTTTAATATGAATGTTCTTTTCCTCAATGTTAGGTGTCAAATCTAATAAAATAATTTCTTTATCTCGCAAACTTTAAATTTGTAATAACAACGAGTATGGTCGAGATACACAAAGACTAGATACATTATCTACAATTTTTGAACCTTAATTAAAAAGGGGATTTTGTGATTGAATCAATTTCATAATAAAATAATTAAACAACGAATGTTATGATTGGATTAATTTGATAAGTAAGGTTTATCTCAATTTTGATTCCATTAAATCGACAATCGAATAGAAGTATAGATTTCTTTCTCAAATGAAATGCTTATAAGTATTAGTAACTTCTAATACTCTACTCTTCGTTAGATTGTAATTTAGTTGGGACTTGATCGACAAAGAAATCTTGTTCATCAATCAATCCTAGATCATCTTTTAGGATTTAAATTGTAAATAGATTTAAAATTTAGAAGCGTCACCATTTAACCCCCAATAATACTCAAATTGGATTATTTAAGGTGGATTGAATAACTTCGCAAATGCAGTTCCAACGATTTAAATTCATTGGATTCATTTGTTTTCTATTTTATTGGATATAATAAATATGAATGGGTTTAAAGATCTAGATAGAAGTATTTATGTGATAGAAATAAGATGTCAATATCGAGACCAAATAAAATCAAAAGAATATAGCAAACATTCAAACATTTAAAAGAGAAAAATATTGAAGAAAAATTCTCACAATTTTATTATTGAATCAAACTTTGACAAACTTGAATAAATAAGGTTTTTAGCCACTCATGGTTTAAACTAAAGAAAGAAATAACAAGAGAAATCTGAAATTGAGAAAACTTAAGATGCTTAATGAAAGACCCTCCTATTTATAGGAAAAGAGGAAGGTAAGAAAGGAAGAAAACTGAGAAACATGTCGTATAAAATAAAATAAAAATAATTACAATGATATCATCCAAAAAAAAGTAGACAGAATGATGAAGGAATTAACCTCTTCTCTCTTTAGCGAATTAACTGAAATCACTATAATATTTCTATTTGATGTTTCAAGTGTGCCCATGCCTTAGTGAAGAAATGCATTTTGAATCTAGTTTGTCTAGCCATTATGAATTTTACTCCAATTAATCTTCAGTTTCATTGATTATAGCTCAATTTGCATCAAATCTTTGAATTTGTACCTAAAAGATAATTGTGAAATTTGTTGAACCATGTTTTGATAAAAACAACTTAATAATTGAAGAAGATAAAAATAATAATTACTTTGTTAATTAATTAAGAATAAATATAAAATCATCTTGATTAATTTACAAAGTATGTTATGATGAAGACATAAAACAATTGTTAAAGACATTGGAAGATTATTGCAAAAGAAGACAAGAGTATAGAGCAATAAGAGTTACATTAATTCAGAAGGCTAAATACATTACGAAATTCTATCACCAATCTTTAGAAAGTTAAACACTGTATAACGGTTAGTCTCAGAATTCTGAAAAAGTTCAATACAAATATTTAGATAGCTAAATACTATGCAACAAGTAGTTTCATAGGCCTGAACATACATGGACAGAATTGAAAATCAACTCCAACTAATTCTTCAACATAAGAGTGCGGTTATATTTTCCAATGCCTATAAAAAGAAGATAATTGCATCATTTCTAAGTGGGAAGAGAATTTACAAAGCATACAATACATTACAAGCAAGCAAGCATTCTTGAGTAGTCTTTCCAACACACTTTAAGGAGAGTAATTCAAAAAATTGAAGTCTTCATCAAAGCAATTCATACACCTTCAATTCAAATATTTTTGACAGAATTGTTAAATCACATAAAGAGATCTTTGTGTGAGGGGAAGCTTTGTTGTTAAAATTATATCAACAAAGTTTTGTAAAAGTTTAGTTGTTGATCTTGAAAAACAACAATAGTAAAAGTTTGGTGTTTGAGCTTGTAAAAAGCACTAATTATCTTGATCGTAGACTAAAGAAGGATCATTGTCTTAATCATAGATCGAAGTAGGATTGATCGTCTCGATATTGGACAAAAGAAAGATCATTTGGCTTAATTCCTATCGTTAAAGGAATTGTAGTGGAAAATCTCAAGTGGTTCACTTGGGGATAGGAGTAGGACAATTAGTCCGAACCTGTATAAATCTCGATGTCATCAATATCTCTATCCCTACTTTCTTAAATTACTGCCATTTATATTTATACACTTATTTTAACAGTAATAGCTTTTCAGAGATATTATTTAATTTCTTCAAAAGCAATTATGTTTACAAGTTTTATAAATTATTTTATTTTGCATCTTAAGTAAAACTTGGTTCTTTGGGAAAAATTGTTTTTGACTAAAAGTTTTTATAAAAGAATTTTTATTTGGGAATATACACTATTCAACCCCCCCCCCCCCCCTTGGTAATGTATTTCTAGCCTATTTGGGACTATCAAAATTAATATTCCAAAATTAAGTGCAAAAACCAATTAAAAATGATATGATAATGTTAGAAATTGTTAAAGATAATGTTATAATTAAGTAAAAGAATTACTTCATCTACCTTTTGTGGAGGTGGATGAAGTGATGGTGTCGGCTAAGAGAATAAGGAGCAAGGAAGAAAGTGAAAAATTTGAAGGAGGAAAATCTAAGCTGAAAGTAGAGAGAAGAAATGGACCAAGAAAGAGAAGTCTAAGACGAGTTCAACCCCCTTAAACACATCACTGGGGGAAGTTCTCTGGGTCGTAAAAAATAATGGGGAAGGTCTAAACCTTGAGTATCCACCCAAAAACTAGGTGTTTCTTATGGCATGAATCTGAAGTATTATTATAGATTTCATCGGGTAAATGGTCACATAATAGACATATGTAGGTCTATGGCGAATGAAATTGAGAAACTTATTAAGAGAGGAAAACTGAGGAAGTTTATTGATGGAGAAGTGAAAAAGAATGAAACGAAGTACAAAGGTTTAACAAAAGAAGTCGATTCCCTACAAAAGAATGATCAAAAGTAGTCCTCATGATTGTCGGGGGACGTGAATTTAAATAATTGAGTAGCAAAGATGATTTTTCCAATCAAGAGCATTTGAAAAAGAATCATGCACTTGAGACACGAAAAGGCAAAAAATTGCTAGATGCAAGATTCATCCTTAGATTCTAATGCTTAGATTAGTTGGTGATAATAGTGATAGTATAGGAAGCGAATGAAGAATGGTAGACGAATGTCAACTTCACAGGTCTTAACAAAGCATTGACAAACTAACAGATTTGACAATAGGCCTAACCATGCATTTGCTTCTAGATGCAGCCTCATGGTATCGCTGGATCCTTAAAAGCCTAAACAATTCAAAAGAAAACCATAAGAAGGAGATAGATCTCGTAGACATCATTTTACCTTGATGTACTTTTTTTTTAAAGTTGGCCTAGGGTAAAATGGTATTTTTTCACATGGACTAAATTTAAAAAAATAAAGGGCTTTCGTCTTTCTCAGGTTTTGGGGGGGAAATATGCACCCCTAAAACTGAGTTTCAAGGGCAACAGCCACAGACTAAACACCCCTACTAGGGTTGCTTCTTGTGACTAGGGGGAGGGGGTAATGGCACACTCGTGCCACCCTTTGTCACCATCCTTGGCCATATAGTGGAAGAGTGGTCTAGTCCAGTGGAAGCCATAGCATTTACACAGCCAAATACATGGAAGAAAGCAGTTCTTATGCATTACAGGGTGTACCTAAGCCAGACATATATTCCATCCTAAGAGGATAGGAGAAACTGAATATTAACTAATGATGGTAAATTAGAAAGATTCGAAAGGAGGATCATGGAACCTTTGATCCTTGGTATGCATAAGGATGTTGCAATTGTTTAGCCAATTAAACTCCTCACTTGAGATTTGAAGTTTATTAAAGGCCATTTGGGAGACCATCTCTTTGATTCTAGGGGTAAATACCTTTGTCTTTGGTTGCTTCTACTTCTTTGATGAATAAGCTTGGTTTTAAGTTTTTGGGTTTCTTAGAATTGGATGTAGTAGGAAGGTTTAGAGGAACTAGAGGCAGATATGATTAGTCAAAATATGGAAATGGTAAGAAATATAAAAAGAAAACAAAAAAATAAAAGAAAATAATTGTTAAAAATGTAGTGACAAAGAACTTACTGGTTTTTAGGAAAGAACAGAAGAACAAGGAAGTTGAACTTCTGAAGGTGAAATATGAGAATAGCAGGAAGCTTTTTAAAATGAACACAAGGAAGAGGAGAAGAAAATGGCGGTTAGGAAGCCTTTATATGTTTCTTAGGGGGATTTGAAGCACCATACCAGGGTTGTTTCCATATGTTGGACATCGTATTATTGCTTCTCATTCGAGGATAGAAAATTGCTTAGCATTATGCCTTAAAAGGCTTTATTTAGACTCATCAAGGGGGCTTCTGATGCAGCGACAAAATATTTTCATGGTATTGATCTGACCTCGCATCAAACCGAGCCATAATGAGGTCTTAAGCATTCGAACTAAACATAGGTCCAATTCCTGCATAGTGATGGACATAGGTCTCACCTTTCGATTGTTAGTCCTTTTATAGGCTAGAGAGCACATTTTCCTCATAAATAAGGGATAAGACACCTACCCCGGAATTTTTGTCTATTAAAGAGATTAATTCCTAAATTCGAGTCTGTACAGAAGAGATGCATTAATCGAAGTAGGAATCCAACTCCTAAATGAGTAAAAACGCTATCCTTATTTTGGTGGGATTGTGAGTCACATATGCCTGTATAAAAGGGTCAGCCCCAAATTTGATTTATTCAATCTTTATTATTTAGTTACTATTTTCTTTGAGAACTATTACTCTACTTAGGCATCAAAGTAATTGGTGTTCAAGCAATAATTCCAGTCATACCATCAATGTAGTTAACTACACTAGTAGAATTTTTCCTTTCCAACATCAGCAAACAAATTAATGATTATTTTGAAAAAAGAAATATCAATGTGTAATTGAGATCCATTTTTCATTTATATTTGTTAATTGTATTTTTTTTTTATCGTATTAATTGTTTTCAAGAGGATTATGTATTTCCTTTTTTTTTTTAAACACATCCTTGGTTCTCCGAATTTTTGTGGATTTTATAATTAGCCTCCTGATCAATATTTTCGACACATTAAGTATCTGATCTTTCTATTTTGATAGTACTAGCCCCACACTTGACCTTTTTTTCTGGCCTGCACTGTAGTATTTGTTAAATGACGCTTGACACAATTTTTGAGGATACGTTAGATTAAATTTAAAGTATAATTCACATTCGTTGCTATGACATACATGCATAAAAAATGCAGTTTTTAAACTCCTCTATTGAACTCTAGAATCTTTAATTTTTTTTGAAAAATTTGCCACATACTAATTAACAAATATTATAGCCTATGGTACAAAAAAGTATAAAGTATAGAGCTAATACAATGAAAACAGAAAAATTATGTATTTAACGTGTTGAAAAAATTGATCAGGGGTCAATTACAAATATCTATAGATATTTAGGAGGCTTAGAATGTTTTTTTTTTTTCTTAATTCTTGCATGAAAATTAGTAATTTTTACATAAAAAGACGAACATCGACATATTCCACTTATTCCTCTAATAAGTTTTGTAATAAATTAATATTGATTTATTATATACTGATAAATCGAAGAGATAGAGTAACTTGACAGCAAACATAACTAAATGGTTCTAATTAAAAAAAATGTTTCGAAAAAGTGACATCTTTGTTCACAAACCAGCTCATATCTTAATTACATGTTCCATTAAAATTTGTGAGCAAAATCTGGCATTAATCAATAATATTAAGAAGTATATAATTAAAAGAAGAATGTTTCCAAAAGTAGTGTACATGATGGTAGGTTTTCCATATTTTTAGCTATTTTATAGCTAAAAATCCTCGATTGGTTCCTGCTTGCTGAATGTATAATTTGGACAGAAAAGAGCTCAAAAATAAGAAGCTTAAACCAATACTTCAAAATTTAATCAGTACTCACTCCCAGATTGTTTCTTAATATTTTTTTGGTTTGACGAAAATTATTATCTTAAATTTTATCAAACCCGAATTTATTTCTGATTGAGAAGCTCTAAGACCTATTAGCAGAGGGATCTTTTGTGAAAATGCTAATTTTGTTGCGTCCATAAAATTCCAAATTCAAGATAACTTGCTTTGTGCAGGAGCCAAAACAAATATTCATAGGGTCAACGAGAAAAAAAAAAATATTAACTAAAGGATATTTCTTATGAAAGGACATTTACAATGGACAGTTTTTGTTGATATTCCGTCATTCACATGTTCAAATAGCTGTTACAATATGGAATTCCTTTTACCAATTACACTTTGTTAGTTCCTAAGTATATTTTTAAGGTTTTTAAGTTTTATCTCAATAAATTATTTAATACTTTCTTTTATTTTCGCATATGAAAATACAAAATGATCCTTGGTTATAAGTAAAAAATTTATCCTTTAGTTTTCAAATTTAATTAAAGTATTTCTAATGAAAGTTTTTACAGTACATATACATACACAATTATTTCTATACTTATATATATTAGTTATAAAAAAAAATTGTTATTATTTATTCTCTTTAATATATATTTTTATAATTTATTAGTTTAATATAATATCTATAAACTAACAATATATGTTATTAATGAATCTTGACAATTTTTTTAAAATGATAAATTTATGTTTATTAATGTTATTCATAAGATATATTAGAGATGAAAAGTTCGAATTTATAAATTTTATATACTCCTAATTTTATATTTTTTGAAATATTTTTTGTTTAGTTATTTTAATAAAACAAGCTCTATGTCAATACAGTTTATAATTATATAAAATTTAATAAAAAAATTAATTAATGTTAGTAATATTAGAATTATGCGAGGAAAAAAATACAAAATAAAAAATGATATGCTTTATCATTTTAAAATAGAATAAAAAGTAATTTTAACATTATTAATCTAATTTGACCACTACTATACTAAAAGGACTAAACAATTAATTAATAATGATAAAACTTATGTACTATATAATTATTAAAGGACTAACTAATATAACGTATAAAAATATAAATACAAATAAAATGTTTACCTTTTTTTTTCTTTACAATTCTCAATGAATATTCGAAACAAAATAATATTTTAATTCACGTAAATTTTTATCACTAAATATTTTTTTCAATGAAATTGTAACGAACCAGGAGCTGAATGACTCTCCCTGACATTCTAGAAATTTTCTAACACTAAGATAGTGGTTAGTAAAACTAAAAAATAAGTGTTGAAGTTTACACATTGTTTGATTTGTATGTTATAAAGGTATAGTATAGTATTGGTTGATATGAGAAGTTAGGTTTTATTTTAACACCATGATTTAGGGTGTTAAAAATATGAGAAAAATTTCATAGTTTTGAAGTTATGAAATCTTCTTGGCTCATTTGATAATCTCCAACACAAATATATATTTTTTACAAATTATACTACACCTTAGTAACACCCCAACAAAATGATATGTTAAGTGTAGAATAATGTAAATGCTGAAATTATTAAGTGATAGATCTGTTTGATAAGCATGAAAATAAAGCATGAGATTTAAAAAAACTATTAATAGTTTTTCAATTAGACTTCGTTTGGAATTAATGAACTACATATATAGAAATGAATTCCGTGCGAAATTCAATTATAAAATGAATTCTGATGCTTGGGATGAAATAACTTAAATAACAGAATTGAAATAAATTTTATAAATTTATGCTTGGAATAAATGAACAAAAGTACTTTGTTTGTACTTATTTCCTGAATTGCCCTTATTAATAAATTTTTATGATAAGTAATCAATTAATTACGTATAAAATATAAAATTAATTACTAAGAATTTTTTTTATTTTAACAATTTATAACTAGATTTAGATATAAATATTTTTTTTGTCATATTATATTCTTTGTTATTAGATAAATGATCGGTTTGAGGTTATTCAAGCACTTTCTAGCTGACTTTTTCTCCAAATTAATTTTGTATATGCTAGGAATCAAATTCGAAACTCAATATAAACAACTAAAGATCGTTACCATTGAACCAACCTTAATTGGTTTTCATCTATAATTCAAAAGGAAAATTTTTTTTCTATCTTATTTTATCCTTCACAATATTGTAAAATAAAATAAAATATAATTAGTGAATAAAATAATAACGTTATTATTTAGAATGGATATTGAAAAATGTTAATCGACAAAAAATTTACGTGAGAGAAATAAAAATATAATAAAAGTGTAGTGATGGTATAAATATTTATTTGCATAAAACGCATAATTTATTTGCAAATTTCACCTATTTTGATGAAATTTACTTAATGCATGTTGAATTCTGCAGGAATTGAATTCCTCACATTTTTTTCATTTCAAGCATAAAAAACTGAAATAGGAAATGAATTCTTTAAAGTTTTGAGGAATTTATTTATTTGAAACGTAGCCTTAAAATTTTAAGTCGAATACTTTTACTTAATAAATTAAGTAATTTTGTGACTTCAATTAAAATTTTTAAATAATATTATCAAACAAATTTAAAATTAAAAATCACTTAAAATATCAAGTTTAACTACTGAATTATGAATCACATTTTAGTTTGGCAGGCATAGTCCATTCTACCCATACCAAAGAAAAATTCTGGAATGGACCGGGAGTAACTACTCCCGGTCCATTCATTGTTTGACACGTCAGCACAAGTGCTGACGTGTCAAGCAATGAATGCACCGGGAGTAGTTACTCCCGGTGCACCAGAGAACTTCTCCCATACCAAGACCATTTGATTATTATTGTCTTTCATTGGCAATAATTAAATAGTTAAATACAATTTAATTAATGATCAAAGCAAGCTACAAATTTGGCGTTTGGAAGCTTTGTCGACAGGGTAGACCCTCCATGTTTTCTTGCCGGACAGAGGCCCCGCATGCCTCGTGACTGATGTAACGACGGTGCCAACGTGGCAAAGGCTAAGTGCCATGTCATGTCCGCATGGGTCCCAAGATGTGGACGTCCACGTGGAATGACCACCTCTTAAGGGCAAAGAGTGACAAAAGAAACCCATCAGGCAAATGGGTGACTTTGAGCCTTTGTCTCTGACTCCCCATTAACTTCTCTGGGACACGTGGGCCAATGGTACACCTCTTTTCTGACATCTTCTGACACCGCAGTATCCTATTCCTTCTCCTCATTTAATACCACAACTGCGCCTTTGTTTTTCTTTGCGATTTATGTTCTTGTCGATCTCAATCTTCTCTTTCCAAAATTTTTTAGTTTTTTCTAGTTAATTGTTAATTTATGTTAGGTCAAATATTATTCTCTTTAATTATTTCAACCATCTATTTAATACTTATTTAAAATTTAAATATATATATGGTTTTTTTAATTTTTATTTTTAAATCGTTTGACCCTTTTAACTATTTTAACTATTTTAGCAGTCTATTTAACCTCTTATCTATTTTAAAATGGTATTTTTAGACACTTGAATACTGATGTGTCGTATGACCTGGAGATAAGAGAAATGTCAACGCTTTTGAGATGAAATTTACGATTTTACAAGGGTAATATTTTATAAATATCATAAAAAAAAATTTGTTTGTAACCATTAATTTTATGTTTTAGTAAGCCTATTAAAATGGAGTATCAAACGATAAACCGAGTCGTTTAATCTACAAATTAAATAATTTAAGATTAATTTTTAAAGAGTTAAGATCATAAATAGGTCTAACTCGATCGATCTGTATAATAAACAGGTTAAATTGTATTATAAACTCACCAATCCAATTAACCTGGTTATTAAAAAATAAATTAAATTATATATAAGTTCCAGACAATTTCATATAAAATGGTAGTTTAAACACCCTAATCTATTTCATCTTTCAAATAATATAAATCAAAGAAGATAAATCATTCACGTTACAAATATTATTTATTTTGTTAAAAAAAAAAAAAAAACCCACAGCAGAACAGAACATTAGCAATAGTGATCCTTTGTTGGAGACTTCGAGATCAAATGGTGCCTTTAGTAAGGATCTATGTAATTTATTTTTGTTATGCAATAGCTTAATTAATTGGATGAAATGGATCATGTTATTTTAAATGGATCATGTTATTTTAAATCTTTCATCCTTTTTTAATTTGTTATGTTAAATAGGTTATCTAAATCAATCCATTTAACTCACGTATTAAACAAGTCGACACGACACGTCTCGTTTATTAAATGAACTTGGTTAGGATTGACCCTCAAAGGTCACTAGAATATATTTATACTATATGTCTATGACCCGTGAACCCATTTTGACACTCCTATATTTTAATCCATCATATTATTTCTATATATCTTTTAAAGTTGTTTACTAAACCCAATAAAATATTAATTAGACTATTAAAATAACTATTTTACTCTTAGTGTTTCTCACCTAAAAGTTTATCTCTATTTCTTCTTAATTGTCATGGCTTGATTATATAACAATCTCCATTAATACTAAACCTCTCTGTTAGCATATATTATTCGACGAACTCCTGCTTAGCATAAACAAAGGCAAATATGAGAAAGTAATGTCAAAAGTGTATATGTAATATAAAATGTTACATAAAAATGTAAAAACTAAAAAAGGCATGTAAAACATGGAAGGAGTACTGATTTTTGGGGGTTAGATATTTTACTAAGTTACTGATAGATAGATTTAGTATTTCAAATAATTACATAATGTTTCTGATGAAAAAAAAAAGTTACAATTTCTAACTAGTGTCGGTCCAAATATTTGAAAACATGTGTCACTTAAGTAAAGTGTCGAGTTTAAAACAATGTATACGTTGTTGGTTTTTAGTCCGCCCATGATATTTTGAAATGGCAGGAACTAAACTGTAATTATGTGTAAATTACAGGGACAAAATGTGTAATTTGGTCCGACCCTATATATAGATGGAAGTTTCTCTATTTCCTAATTAAAAAAAAAAAGAGAGAGAATCGTAGAGATTCCCTTCTAAATCATGGGAAAACGTCCCTAGCGATAAACACTACATACTTCTTCGTTCGTCGAAAGAATTCACGGAGATAGCCCATATTCAGTGTATTCATACACTCATAGGAAAGGCAACCAGAACGATCCGGTCTCTCGTGTAGATCAGATCCATTCCATAAACGTGTTTCCGCTGCATATAAACTGTAAGTCCGTTTCTTTATTCTGTTTATGGTAATTATATATTTGTTGTATAATTGTTATGGAATTCTGACTACATACGTAAAATGAGAAATTTACTATATATCATGCATGTCATGTTATCCGTCTATCAAACTAATAAAATCATAAAAAATTATATTTCAACCCATAAAAAATGACAATTTGTAATTAATTAAATATTTATTTATTTAATATTAATTATTTAAATAAAATTTTATATCCTAAAATAAAAATTTTAGAACCTAAAATATAAACATTAAAGACTAATTTATAAATTTAAGCCTTAAATTTTATTATGTAGCAATTATTTTATTTATTTGATGCATAAATACCGTACTGTAATACACGTATCCTATAATTTTTCCATTAGATAAATAAATTTCAAAAAATAGAGCCCATCAAATCCCAGATCTAAAACAACCTAGAGGAAAAAAGAAAGTTACAGTTTTTTCTTTTACAATATCTTGTTAATTCTACAGGGAAGACAAATATTAAAAACGACCAAATGGACAGTTGGAAGTCCATATCATGAGCTAGGTAACGATTTCCGTCTTTCTATAACTGCTATACTACAGTTGATATGCTATTACGAAAAGTAATATATCAAATTAGTTGTTCTAATTGAGATATGATAGTACTGATTAACCACCACAAGAGAAAATCCCTTTTTTGTAGCCGTACGATCTGCTTAATCCTTAAAGTGATGCTACGATTTGACTGGCCTTCAAGAAGATACATCAAGATAATACCCAATTATTCAATGAAACCTTCACAGACTGCTAATTACTCAACGTGTTTAATATGATATACATCTTTCATTTAGAAAAATGATAAAATAACATTTTCAGCTCCTGTTTTATCTACCAATTACTCTTTTGTACTATATTTGGTTTAGGGATTAATAAAGTATGGTATGGTATGGTATATGAGCTGTGGTATGGTGGTATTCATAGTAAGGTAAACTCATGGGTTAATAATTACACTTTTTTTTTTAATTTAATAACGTTATATAAAAATTACAATTATAACCTTATGCTTTTAACTTTTTCAAGTTTGGAAAAAAATATAATAACTAGACATGGGAAAAAAAAAAGATTAAGGGTAATATAGTAATAACAAAACATATTACCATGAAAACATCCCAAATTGGCGTGTTAAAAATCAACCCCTTCAAACCATAGATTTACCATGGGTTACCAGTCCCTTAATTAACACTTCAAAACAAACATTAGTACGATTGTACACCTAAGCCAAACAAAGTGTTTGTCTTTATGATTCTAAAATTGTCTTTTTGGCTCATATTTTATACGAAATCATACTTAATTGGACCACAATTGACTCTTTTGCCTTTCTGCTTTAACTCATTCAGAAAATAAAATGAGTCAATTGTGCTCTAATTGGATATAATTTTATATAAAATAAAGGTGAAAAGATAATTTTGAAACGCTACGGATTAAAAAGGTAACTAAGTGATAGAATAGAAAATGTGCTTTCGCATTTTAAAATATCAAGTCAAATTAACCTCTTATTACTAAAGTACTGGTGTCGTTAATTAATGACTCCACCAATAGAATAAATTATAAAATCTAAATTCAAATCTTAAGTCTATGTCTTCTATGAACTTTATATAGCTACAAAATAGTGATCCATACACTTTTTTATTTGAGAAAAAGCATACTATCTTTTGAAAATACCAAATCTATGTCATCATAGCCTTTTTCTTTTAAGCTTCAATCTATTCATAAACAAAGACCCTCAAAACCATTTCCATAATTGAACAATAAGAGTGTCCTAATGAGTCAATGATTAGTCTTTTCCTTAGAAAAATATAGTAACATCACTTTACAGTAGAAAGACAAATGAAAAACACAAGAAAGTGGAAGACAAATCCCCCCTTAATTTCTTTAAGGCCATGTTGGAATTGAATTTATTGGTTGTGGGCCCCCATTCCAATTCCTGTATTTAAGCATGTTACCACTCCATATAATGCTACCATATTCATATTACATAATTACAACCTCAATCTCAGATCTCTTGGCTCAAGTTATAAAGCTGAAATCAAAACACCCACATTCTCTATCTAATTAATTTTCAGCTGTAGTACCATTTCTGCCACTCTCCTGCAAAGTTATTTTATTTAATTAATTATGGGACCTTCTTTAGCATTCTCTCTTCTCCTATTGTCCTTCTTCCTTTACAATGCTACAGGTATATAATATATATATATATATATATATATATATATATATATATATTTTCTAATTATGCCTTATTTTAGCACATTTTTATGTGGTAATAAATTCTAACATATATGTTGTCTCTCTGCAGCAATCCGCCTGGAGCAAGGATTTATGCAAGTTGGACATCAAAGAATCCAGGTATTCATTTTCTCCATCCTTAATCTTATGCATTATAGCACAAGCTGCTGGTTGTTTGACAACTCTTGGGTTTAGTTCTATAAACCTGTTTGGTTCATTCAGTCTGTATTGGATGCTGATTTTAATTAAATTGATTTGATTTTGTTTTGGCAAAGAATACACTATAAAGAATACAAAATTTGAAGAAAAATTGTGCTAAAAGTATAAAAAAAATATTGTGATAGTTTTGGCAATAGCATGTAACTGTTATAGAGTTGTGATTATATGTATTTTGCAGCAAAATATGAGATAATTTTACTACCAATAACATACATATGACTACAACTTTTGGATATTGTTGTTAAATGAATTTTTTGACAACCAAATCTTACATTTCTTACGGTGATATAAACTTTATTCCCATATTAGTATCTTCATCTGCATTTTGTTCAAAGTTTGATGGAAAAAACCAATTTTGTTTTATGCAGGACGAAAAGGGTGCATTGATAAAACAAAGTAATGGCGGTTTAGGGGAAGTTAGTCCCTGCAAAGGAGGACATTGCAAAGGTACCGTGAAGAAAAGGATTTATAGAGTATCCAAGAAATCATCATCAATACACCACTGGTTACCAAGAATTCATGAAGATTACTATGGGCCTAGGCATCACAAACCTAAGCACCATTAATTAGTTTTTCTGCAATGTTTTTAGCAACTAATTAATGTTTATGAAATTAAATATGACATACTAATTAGGAGTTACTGGGTTTTAGAAGCTTAGTTTAAACCCATGACCATGTATTCTTTGATGGAAAATTTTGTGCCCAAATTACCAGTTTCTTAGATCATAAGTTCATTAGAAGTTAACGGAAGTCTAAATGGTTTTTTATATTATGGTTGCAGGATTGAATAGAAAACTTACTACAGTGAATTCATCTACTTCTACAATTAGCACCACCTCATCCAAGGTTGGTTATTAATTATAGTTACTATCTATTTTTTCAACAAAAATAAGAAGTGTGGGTAATAAATGAAATCTCCGGATTAATTAATTAATGATACGATTTTATCTATCATGGTTGTATACAGAATGAGGAAAATGGTGGGAATAAATTTAAGCCAAGTGGGGAACATGAGAAATTTGCAATTAATTCTTCTCAACATGAAGAGATGCCGGATCATGATCATGATGAATATGTGGACATTATGGACTATTCTCCAGCAAAGAGAAAGCCTCCAATACATAACTAGCTAATCTACTATTGGTTAGAGAATTAAGCAGCCGTTAATTAATTGGTCAGAGGAAAGAGGAGATGTTTTAGGATAATATTAAACCAAAAAACGAGTAAAGTTGAACAGCATTACTGAAATGCTGCAGTTTTTTTAGGGTTAGGAATGATTTTTTTATATATAATATTCCATATTATAGTAATTGTAAGCACTATAATTTTTTATTTTTATTTTTATCATAAATTGGGAATCGAGTTTGAGCACTTTTGGTTACTAGGCATTTGTAACCCTATGTGAGCTACAAATATTAACACTAAATCATTGATCTTCCACAACCTGTTGTAAAGGCAAGGAACTCTATGGGTGTGAAAATACCTTTTACTAATGATGCTCGTAAGTCAACTTCTTCATGTTTATTTTGTATAAAACGTTGCTGCTTTTAACTCAAAGTCGCCGTCCATATTGGGCGGAACATAAGAAGGCCAAATGGGGGACTCAGCATATCCAACACAGGTTCTAGGTCCGTGTATACGTCTATACTTATTTTTCGAAAATCCTTCAAAAATACCGCTTTTAGACTTAATCTGAAGTTCATTTTATCTTGTTTATTTAGTAATCCTTGCCAAGAAAATTTGTAATAAATAATACATATCTATATATCATGATAAAAAAAATGTTAATAAATCTATGGATGTAAATGGAGCTGAGATTTTCCATCCCCATCGGAGATTTGATAGATGGGGATGGTGAATTCCCAATAAAATTCCCGAAGGATGGTGATGAGGATAATTTTATCATCAAAAGACTAACAAGGACGAGGACAAGGACACCCTTCCTTACTCCGCTAAATTCGCGTTCTCGAAAATCTTATACTACTACTACTACTACTACTACTACTACTAAATATTTGAAAGCATGTTTGATGTGGAATACAAAGCATGCAATTCATCGCAACCATAGATCCTAATCTAATCAATGTAATGAACTAACTAAAGAGATTAGGCCTACCTCTTGTAGAGTAGATCATAGCTGATTCCCAATCCATACCTCAATAGCAGTGGAAAGAGTCATTTTTGTATCACCGATCGGATTAGTATCCACAAATGCATGATATTAATTCATTTTCACAGTCTAAAAACCGAACGAACATGGAGAAAGATAGAGACGTCGGCCGAGTATATGGGAGAGTGAGAGAGCAAATTGTGCTTTCACAATTGATTAGTCTGTTTAGGATAGACTTGGGCTTTCCTATTTATAGGGAGAGCAGTCCTTAATTAGGAGCCAAATGCTTAATCAGGAGTCTAACAAAATTGACTACATAATGTAACTATGATCCGTGTATACGTCTATACTTATTTTTCGAAAATCCTTCAAAAATACCGCTTTTAGACTTAATCTGAATTTCATTTTATCTTGTTTATTTAGTAATCCTTGCCAAGAAAATTTGTAATAAATAATACATATCTATATATCATGATAAAAAAAAAGTTAATTGATAGCATGGAGCCCTAAAACTGATCGCGTGCACCACACGGCTTGTCACCGCGTCAACGCATCCGTCAACTTTCCATTAGTTCATTCGGCACTCGGTCACCCAGGATAAGACCGGTTCCTCAACAGATTGGATCCTAAGAAACGCTGGCTCAAACAACTTGTGCCTCATTAAGTCTTCTATCCCAAAAGACAGGTGAGTTGATCCCTACTGTACACGTGTAAGGGCATGATGTTGTACCAGAAATAGGTGCCGTGGGGACAATAGCAGGGTGGATGCCACAGAGGTCAGATACAGTGTAAGTGCCACGGAGACAAGAGCAGGGTGAGTCCGCCGTGCAACTATGCCAGAAGGGGGCACCACATCCAGCCAATGAGAATAGACTGTACATAACGGCCTGACAAGGCCACGCGAATTAACCCACTATAAAAAGGGAAGATAAGAGACTCCCCAGGTATCTTTTTTCCCTCAACACACTTTCTTTATTCTTCTATCTCTCATTCTCCAGAATTTCTGACTTAAGCATCGGAGTGGACCCAGAGGTCACCCGGTCCTCAATCTTTCCGTTTTCCAGGTATCCGGCCTTCAGGCAAGACCAGGCGGCTTCACACCCAGCGAAGACTGCGTGGAGTTAAACTTCCTTTCGGAGCTACCAATTTGGTGCGGTGAGCGTGGACCCGCTGGACAAGACAATGTCATCGGGATCAACAGTTTCGGACACAATTTCTACAGTCCTTCCTTCTCAGGGAAGAGGACTACCAGCACTATCAGAGATTATGATGCCCTCATCTGCCACGATCGTGACTCCAAGTTCGTCCTACACCTTCGCCACCGTCTCAGGTGATAGTAGCAACTCTGCCAGTACAGTTTTAGATCGGATTGCCAAGAACTACGGAATGATGCCGGCCGACCAGAACGACTTCCGGCGAGCTATCCTTCAGATGCAGGAACAGAGTGTAGTAGGACCCTTGCTGAGCAACAGCACTCGCCCTCCTATAGTGAACACATTGCCAGAACCAGTCCCACACCCAAATGCTGTTCGAGCCCTTTTCCCCGTTTCTGAGCATGGGATTCCTGGCATGAGACCGGAGGGGTCAGGGCAGGGTATGACTCAATCCACCGGGGGAAGTAGTGGAGTGATTGGAGGATCTCACGCAGGAGGATATTTCCTTGCTTTTGGCTGGATGCCCGCGCCAGTGGGGGACCAGCAGGCTGCTACGCAGGTAAACCCCAGTGTGGCTGCCTCGGGGAGCATGGGTCCCCAGGCGTTATTTCCCAACTCTTGGTATGGAGTACCACACCCTTATTTGCCGAATGTCGCCCAGTCATACCAGATGCCGGCTCCGCCACAAACACCTAATTTCCTCACCCCATACGGCGTTGGCAACAGCGCGGCCATCCCATATAACACACCTGCTCCAAGTATTCCAAGCAATACTCCACCCCCTCCAACACCATCCTCCTTGGGTGCAGAGCCCACAGATGACCCCAGATTCATGGTTATGTTTAAGAAGGCATTGAGCACCTTTGCAATACCTTACCAGGAGCCCCTGATGGAAAATAGGGAGTCTCCCTTCTCAACAAGAATCCTCAACCAACCAATCGACCATCGATTCAAGCAGCCGACCTTCGACAGCTACAGGGGTGACACAGACCCCAGGGTCCATGCCAGGAATTTTAAGAACCGGATGGACATCGCGGGTGCCACAGAAGGACTGGTGTGCCGCCTATTCCCTACTACATTAATAGGAGCGGCTGCTTATTGGTTTGAGTCCTTGGAGCCGGGAACGATCGACGGCTCGGATCGATTGAGGCAGGAGTTCTGCAAGAACTTTATGGGTTCGATACCGATTGGAGCAGCCAGTCGCACTCTCCACGAGGTAGTCCAAAAGCCAGGAGAATCCTTGAGATCATTCATCGACCGGTTCAACCTCGCCTGCCTGGAGGTCAGAAATCTAGACTTCAGTACGGCCAAGGAGGCGATGATCAAGAACACTATAAACGAGAGGCTTAGGGGAGAGATCATCACAAGAAAGCCTAGGGAGTTAACCCAGATGATAGCCCTCGCCAAGAGTATGGTGGAGATTGATGAAATCGACATGCCAGCAAAGAGCAGAAGGCCCGGTGAAAAAGACAAGGGTGTCCGGTTTGATGAAAGGCCCCAGAGACAGGATCACAGAGATCGCTCCCGCTGAGACCACTCCAATGACCGCTCACCGTTAGCAACCGCTGAATGCCCCACTCAGTGAAGTGCTAGTTGCCATCCAAAGAAGCCCCGATACGAAGAGCATTCGGTATCCTCACACGAAGCCGGGCCAAACAATGGGCAGTGACAAAGAGGCCTACTGTAAATTTCATAGAGCAAAGGGCCAGCACATGGACAATTGCCGAGTCCTTGCGGCCGAAGTGGACCTGCTGATCAAGGCGGCAAAATTCAGCAGATTCGTAGAAGGCATCACACGGAGCACAAAAAAAGATAAAGAGCAGAGAGATGGGTGCGATGATGAGGAGAGACCGGCCAAGAGATCAAAAGGGGTGGTCATGGTAATCGCGGGAGGCCCGGAGTTTGAGTCGCCCGGTAAAAAGGCCAGATCCTCGGCACATCAGCCGGCCAATACAGGAAGACTTGACAGCTTGAATCATTCCTTCTCCCTCCATAGTGACGTACAGGCACATCACGCCGACGCCTTAGTCATTGAGGCCTTGGTAGAAGGGTATACGGTAAAGCGGATCCTTGTGGACACTGGCAGCTCAGTCAACATTATCACCAGAGAAGCGGCCAGCCAGCTGAACATCCACAAGAGCAGAATCCAGCTGGTACATTCCCCGCTGGTGGGCCTGAGTGGCCATTCGGTCACTGTAGTAGGGCAGGTAACTCTCGTCTTAGAAGTGGGCGACACAGAACACACCTGGAGATCTGAAGAGGAATTTGTGATCATCGACAACCCGCTTGCATATAACATGATCTTGGGAAGACCTTTCCTAGTGGAATCAGAAGTGGTCCTTTCCATCCAGTACTTGGCCCTTCAAGTACCAACTACGAAGGGGGTAGCAGTGGCTAGGGGGAGCCAACAAGCGGCCCAAAAAACCTACTTAGCTTCTCTAAGAACAGAAGAGGCCGGTTAGGAGTCGGAGAAGTCAGAGAGGCAGGAAAGGGCTGAGCCGGTGGTTGAACTTGAAACTTGGTGGTGGGACCAGAACGATCGATCCAGGTGGCCAAAGAATTGAAACCTGAACTAAAGCAGGCAATCGCAACAGTGCTCTAAGAAGAGCAGGAGACCTTCGCCTGGAGCACAAGTGACATTATTGGGGTCTCGCCTGAAGTGGCAAAGCACAGCCTAAACATAGACCCTGCTACAAAACCAGTGGCGCAGAAGAGGAGAAAACATGCCCCGGAACAGCAAAAGGCGATCGAGGCAGAGATAAGCAAGTTGCTGGAAGCAGGGCACATCAGAAAGGTGCTATACTCCGAGTGGTTGGCCAATGTGGTACTAGTAAAGAAGCCGAATGGGACGTGGAGGATGTGTGTAGACTTCACCGACTTAAACAAAGCCTGCCCAAAAGACAGCTACCCTTTGCCCAGCATTGACCAGCTAGTCGACTGGCATGCCATATACTCATTCTTGGATGCTAAGTCAGGGTACCACCAGATTCCAATGGACCCAAAAGACGAGGAAAAGACCACTTTCATCACACATGAAGGCACCTACTGCTACAAGGTAATGCCCTTCGGCTTGAAAAATGTGGGAGCAATGTACCAACGACTGGTCAACCACATGTTCAAAGATCAGATCAGACGGACAATTGAGATGTACGTTGATGATATGATCATCAAGAGTAAGAATGAGGAAAGCCATGCCTATGACATTCAGGAGGCCTTTAAGATACTGCAGAGATACTGCCTCAAGCTCAACCCAGAAAAGTGTATTCGGAGTACGAGGAGGGAAATTTCTGGGTTTCATGATCTCACAGAGAGGGCTAAAGGCGAATCCAGAGAAGATCAAGGCAATTTTGGATATGGTGCCCCCAAGAACAGTGAATGAAGTCCAACGCCTCAACGGCCGCATCAATGCACTTGGGAGGTTCATTTCCTTCTCAGCCAAAAAATGTCTGCCTTTCTATAAGGCAATCAAGAAGGGTCAGAAGTTTGATTGGGACCACGAATGCCAAGAGGCCTTCGACCTGATAAAAAGCTTCTTAGGAACTCCGCCACTATTGAGTCAGCCAGTTCCAGGTGAAACATTGTATTTGTACCTGGCAGCGACGGATGAAGCAGTGGGCTCAGTGATGATTAGAGAGGAAGAAGGCCAACAGTACCCTGTATACTACACCAGCAAAGTACTGAGGGGAGAAGAGCTCAGGTATCCGAAGATAGAAAAGCTGGCCTTGGCAGTAATTTCAGCTTCCGTCAGGTTAAGGCCCTACTTCAAAGCCCACACAATGATTGTGAGAACAAACTTCCCATTGAAGAAAGTGCTCTAGAGACCAGATACTTCAGGCCGCCTAGCTGAGTGGGCCATCAGACTCAGTGAGTTTGACGTTCGATTCGAACCCCGGCCAACACTAAGAGCCCAAGTCCTGGTAGATTTCGTGGTGGAATTTGCAGGGCTGGAGCCAAGTCAAGTACTGAAAGCAGAAGAGTGGAAAGTATACATGGACGGGGCCTCATCTCAGGAAGGAGCAGGAATCGGGGTGCATGTTGAAGGACCTGAGAAAATAAGAATATCTTACACCACAAAGTTGGCCTTTCCCACCACCAACAATGCTGCAGAATATGAAGCCATAATCAAAGGGCTAGAACTCATCCGGGAAATCGCCCCAGACCGAGTGAAGCTGCTGAGCGACTCAAGGTTAGTTTCCAACCAAATCAATAAAAACTTTGAAACTAAAGATCCTTGCATGTCCAGGTACCTACAAAAGGTACGATGCTTGCTTGAAGCCATCGAAGGGAAAGGCACCACATGGAGAGTGGAAAACATATCCAGAAAAGAAAATGTTGAAGCGGACAGACTAGCCAAAGCCGCAGCCAGTACAAAGGATTGGCAATTCTTGAATTGCCCGTATGAAGTCCAAACCAAGCCTGTCATTGAGGCAGAGGAAGTCCTGACGGTGGAAAAGAAGGGAAGGGGTTGGATGGAGCCCATAATAAAATACCTTATTGAAGGAAACCTACCCTAGGATAAGGGAGATGCCGTAAAGATCTCTAGAAAATCCCAGCGATATGCGGTAATTGATGGTGAACTCTACAAAAGATCCTTCGCAGACGCATGGTTGAAATGCATCACTGCTGAAGAAGGAGATTATGTCCTCAGGGAAGTTCATGAAGGAGTTTGTGGTGCGCACCAAGCTGGGCAAACGCTAGTAAGGAAGGCGAAATTGCAGGGCTACTTCTCGGAAACCATGGAGGCCGATGCCATGGATTATGTCAAGAGGTGCCACCAATGCCAGATTCACTCAAAGAAATCCCACCTGCCTGCAGCCGAGCAAAAGTCAATATTAACAGGATGGCCTTTCTCTACATGGGGCATTGACATTGTGGGACCCATGCCTGAGGCTAGTCGGCAAAGGAAGTTCATCATAGTCGCAATAGACCATTTCAGCAAATGGGTTGAGGCAGAGGCAACCCAGACAATCACACCGGAAAGGGTCATCTCCTTCGTCTGGGATCACATCATCACTAGATTTGGGATACCTCACAAGATCATATCTGATAATGGCACCCAATTCACTTCAAATAAATTTGGTGAATTTTGCAAAGGGCTCAAGATCACACAGAGTTTTTCTTCGGTAGCGCACCCTTAGAGCAATGGGCAGACAGAAGTCACCAATCGGACTATAGGAGACGGCATCAAAAAAAGGCTGGAAAGCCATAAAGGCGCCTGGGTTGATGCACTGAACAACGTCTTATGGGCTTACAGAACCACCCTAAGAAGACCGACTTGAGAAACGCCGTTTGCCATGGTTTACGGCGTTGAGGCAGTAGTTCCAGTTGAAATCGGTGCCCCCAGCGATCGAGTGCTCTACTATACAGAAGCCCAGAATCACATCAACATGAAGTACCACCTGGACTCCTTGGAGGAAAGAAGAGAAAGAGCCACATCCTAATGGCGGCTTACAAGAACAAAGTGGCCCGTTATCACGATAGAAAGGTGAAGATGATAACACTCAAAGAAGGAGATTTAGTCCTAAAGGACTCTGCAGCGTCACAAGCGAGGGAAGGAAAAGGAAAGCTTGGCACAAAATGGGAAGGGCCATACAGAATTGCGGCAGCACTTGGACTAGCAACGTACAAGCTTCAAAGCCTAGACGGGAAAGAAATCCCATGGACATGGAATATTGCCAATCTAAGGCAATACTTCTCGCCCGAAAGCAACTAAGAAGAACAATGGGCTGCACTCTTTTCCCGCTAATGGATTTTTCCCACTGGGTTTTTCCATAGTTGGGTTTTTAACGAGGCAGCACCTGTATTCGTAAGATATATTGCAAAAAGATCAATAAAGATATCTTTCAAGTCATGAACAGATAAGTTTATAAAACTCCTACAAGAGGAGCCGGTCATAACTGGATGAATGTTTATTATAAAATTCCCACAAGAGGAGCCGGTCATAACCGGATGAATGTTTATTATAAAACTCCCACAAGAGGAGCCGGTCATAACCGGATGAATGTTTATTATAAAACTCCCACCAGAGGAACCGGTCATAACCGGATAAAAGTTTATATAGAACTCCTAAAAGGGGAGCTGATAAGTGCATTTTATGCACGTAATCCGTTTTTGTTTATAGGCTTTAATTGATGTATTTTTAGTTAACTTAGGCGGATTTACTCTATTTTGTGTAATTACTCGTGCTAGGGACTCTGAAGTTGTTAAATGAGCTTAAAGAGCCGATTTTGGAAGCTTGGAGTGCTTGAAGGATGGAGCTTGAAGTCATAACCCATGGGCATGGCTTATGGAGTGCTGTTGATGCTGAAATTGGGCTTAGGAAGCTGTTTTGCATAAGCCAAAACCATGGCTTAAGGGGACCTGCGAATTTTGAAGAGTTTTTATGGAAATTGAAGACTTCTAATTTAGTCTTATTTTATTTTATTTCAGCCTTTTTGTGATAGGCTATTAGAGATATTTTATTTTTAATAACTCTAATTAGATTTTCCTACAAAAATCTTAATTAGAGTTATTTCCTTTTTAGAACTCTTTCCTTAGTTGATTAGGTTTAAAAGTAGTTAGGTCATTTTATTTTCTTATCATCTTCCTCTCTTGGAATTGGGCAGCCTCTCTTTTCTTTCCCTCTCCAACGTGTTCTCTCTTCATGGAGAGCTAAAACTTTAATTTCTAGCTAGAAGGAAAGTTCAGTCTTGTAACGTCAACTGTGAGATCTTTGTTCTTATTTTCTTCTTTAATTCAAGTAATTGATTTCATTCTATTCTCATTACTTTTACATGATTTAATTAAATTCTTGATTTAATTATTTACTTGTGATTGGTTTGCTAGTTAGGTGATTAAATACGTAATCGTTTAATTCACTTAACCTAGGTAGCGAATAACACGATTAATTATGGACAAGTTTTTAATTTGTGTTATGGATGAAATCGATATGCTTTAAATAATCCCGCTTGGGTGATTATTGAGTATAATTAGTGTCTCTTTCGTTTGTTAAAGCTTTTAATTGAATTAAATTCCGAAGCTTGTTCGGGACTGTTTGATTAATTAGAGATAATTAACGAGCTTCTCTTGGTTATCTATTCCATAAGAAGAGATTAGGCGATTCATGCTTTATGATTGCTATAGCTAATTTATTTGAATGCATTGAAGTTATCTTTTGTGTTTGATCGATGATCGGTTGGCTTGACTCAAGACTCGAATTTGCCTTCTAGCTGGAATTCGCCTCACATAAATTTTACCCAATTATTTAATTTCTGTTATTTTTATATTTTAATTGCAATTCTCAAACAACCCCCTTTTACTTTTCTTGTTTAATTTTAGAAGAAATAATCGGCCAATCCCTGTGGATTCGACCCTGCTCCATTTGTACTACAAACTTTTGTTTTCGAGAGTAGGAATTTATTTTTGGTGTGTTCGGCACGCATTTTTTTTTTTTCTTTATTTATTTATTATTTTATTTCATTTTTAAAAAAAAAAATTTAATTTTTTTTTTTTTTCTTAATTTTTTTTTTTTTTTTTTCTTAATTTATTTATTATTTCAAAAAAAAAAAAAACGTGCAAAAAAAAAAAAAAAAAAAAAAAATCTGCTGTTGACCATTAATTTATTTTATTATTATTATTATTATTATTTTTTTTTCTCTCTTCTTTTTTTTTTTTTTTTTTTTTTTTTTTTCTCTTTTTCTTTTCTTTCTTTTATTCTACCCCTGTTTCTCTTTATTTTGCAGAAACCCTCCAATCTTCAGCCGCCGTCCACCATCCCAACGCCGGACGCACCAGCCCACGATCCCGCCGGTTTACCTAACGCGTCCACCGCCGCCGCTCCTTCGCTGCTCCGCCCACTTCTAACTCCGAGCAGCAGGGCGATTTGCCCCTGTTTTCAGTCGCTCCGCCCTCCACCGATGCTGGACTATCTCCTTCTTCAATGGCCGTCGACCCCCTGTTTCAAAGGCGATTCCGGCGACTGAGTCAACTCCGGCCAGCAAGATTTCTACCTCTAGTTTGCAATTTCTTCCCTCTTAATTAATTTTTCAATTCCTTGCTTAATTTACATATTAATTCTGGAAATTGAGATGGAATTAAACTCAAGATTGTGCTTTAGTTTGTTGATAAATTTTAAGAATATGTTGAATTGAAATTGCTAAATTAGATTAGATAGGATTGAGTGCTTATTGTTGATTTTATGCCATATGAGTTTTTGATTGAGAATATGCAATTATTTTATGGCTCATTGATCTTTGTCTTGCTTATTGAGTTTAGGCGGATTGGTTTATTTGAATATATGAATTGCTATTGGAATTTCAATTGCCTCTTCATCGTAGTATAAACTTACATTGTTCTAAGTAGGCTTGATTGCTTTCCTTGCTTTGTTGCGACAAGTTGTGTAGCAAATGGCTCGAATTGAGGTTAATGTAGCTGAGTTGTACCGACTTCAGAAGCGCGATCCCCCGTGCCCGCCTTCCCCTTAGGAGCATCGGATATTTGGCATTCATAATCCAGGGGAGTTCTGTTCTAACTTTCTTGCTATTTTTACTCTGGTTTGTGATGCTATGTTTTCTTGCACATCGAGGGCTATGTGCAGATTTAAGTGGAGGGAGGGGTTATACATTGTGTGCTTATCATTATGTCTATATTATTTGTTTTGTTCTCTTGACTGTCATCTCGCAAAAACATAAATTAGTTTCAACTCCTTTATCATTTTGCATTGTTCTCTTTAAGAATTGTAGAACCGAAAACTTTTCTTCTATGTCTTGTGTACTTGTCAAAGGGAGATGTTTGCATAAATGAAGTATGAGGTTCTAACTAGTTGAAATCATTGTGATCAATAGACACTTGAATTGAAATGTATCACTTAGAGACATGGATTGTATAAGACACTTCTTTTGACTAACCATAAATCAAGGGGATAAAATAGGTTTTATGCATGTTTTTGACTTTTAAATGTTTGTTCTTAAAAAAAAAAAAATTGGCAAATAAAAATAATTTCACATGAATATTCTATTCCGCTGGCTTGATTTGCGAATCCAAGTTATGAATAGTGCTAGTAGCCGCTTAATGAATATGCTTAGCTAAGTAAGTCGGGTGCATTGTGTTTGCTCCATTTTTGTTATCCGTTCGGAAAAGCTAAAGCATCTTAAGTAAGGTTAAAAGTTGTGAAAGAAAAATAAATAAATACAATAAGATCACAAAGTGATCCGTTAGTTGTTTATGTCTTAAATAAATTGTGTGCTTATCCAAATCCTATTGTCCCTTGTTTATGTTTTTGATTAAGAAGCAATTAGGGGTCTACTATCCTAGTGATGCAAATCACATTCTAAGTTGTTAATTGAGTAGCTTTGGGTGCATTAGTTGGGGCTAAGTGCCAAGTTTATCGCATCTCTCCCTTGATAAGCATGCTTGATTTATTAGTTGATTTTTGAAACTATGATTTGTGAGATATAATGCGCTTTTAATTGTCTTTGGAGTTGGGCTTGTTTTGTTTGCTTGAGGACAAGCAAGGTTTAAGTGGGGGGAATTTTGATAAGTGCATTTTATGCACGTAATCCGTTTTTGTTTATAGGCTTTAATTGATGTATTTTTAGTTAACTTAGGCGGATTTACTCTATTTTGTGTAATTACTCGTGCTAGGGACTCTGAAGTTGTTAAATGAGCTTAAAGAGCCGATTTTGGAAGCTTGGAGTGCTTGAAGGATGGAGCTTGAAGTCATAACCCATGGGCATGGCTTATGGAGTGCTGTTGATGCTGAAATTGGGCTTAGGAAGCTGTTTTGCATAAGCCAAAACCATGGCTTAAGGGGACCTGCGAATTTTGAAGAGTTTTTATGGAAATTGAAGACTTCTAATTTAGTCTTATTTTATTTTATTTCAGCCTTTTTGTGATAGGCTATTAGAGATATTTTATTTTTAATAACTCTAATTAGATTTTCCTACAAAAATCTTAATTAGAGTTATTTCCTTTTTAGAACTCTTTCCTTAGTTGATTAGGTTTAAAAGTAGTTAGGTCATTTTATTTTCTTATCATCTTCCTCTCTTGGAATTGGGCAGCCTCTCTTTTCTTTCCCTCTCCAACGTGTTCTCTCTTCATGGAGAGCTAAAACTTTAATTTCTAGCTAGAAGGAAAGTTCAGTCTTGTAACGTCAACTGTGAGATCTTTGTTCTTATTTTCTTCTTTAATTCAAGTAATTGATTTCATTCTATTCTCATTACTTTTACATGATTTAATTAAATTCTTGATTTAATTATTTACTTGTGATTGGTTTGCTAGTTAGGTGATTAAATACGTAATCGTTTAATTCACTTAACCTAGGTAGCGAATAACACGATTAATTATGGACAAGTTTTTAATTTGTGTTATGGATGAAATCGATATGCTTTAAATAATCCCGCTTGGGTGATTATTGAGTATAATTAGTGTCTCTTTCGTTTGTTAAAGCTTTTAATTGAATTAAATTCCGAAGCTTGTTCGGGACTGTTTGATTAATTAGAGATAATTAACGAGCTTCTCTTGGTTATCTATTCCATAAGAAGAGATTAGGCGATTCATGCTTTATGATTGCTATAGCTAATTTATTTGAATGCATTGAAGTTATCTTTTGTGTTTGATCGATGATCGGTTGGCTTGACTCAAGACTCGAATTCGCCTTCTAGCTGGAATTCGCCTCACATAAATTTTACCCAATTATTTAATTTCTGTTATTTTTATATTTTAATTGCAATTCTCAAACAACCCCCTTTTACTTTTCTTGTTTAATTTTAGAAGAAATAATCGGCCAATCCCTGTGGATTCGACCCTGCTCCATTTGTACTACAAACTTTTGTTTTCGAGAGTAGGAATTTATTTTTGGTGTGTTCGGCACGCATCAGGAGCCGGTCATAACCGGATAGAAGTTCATCTTGCAGAAAAACCGGTCACAACCGGGTACAATTCATTAAAAACTTCTTCAAAAGAAACCAGTCATAACTGAAAGAAGAAAAAATACAAAGCAAGTTTTCATAACGATAGTTTCACGAAGTAAAATCAGTCGATACACATACAAGGAGAAATATACACGAGAAATGACACCGGTTGAACAAAAGGCAATTTTCATTACTTAAAAAGAAGGTTACACAGACAGAGACCTAACAGGGCCTCCAAAAATGTTAAAAAAGCAAAAATACAAAAGAAAAATCTACACATCAAGGGCATTCATCCGCCCCAGGCACATTGCCTGCCTGCTCTTCAACACCAGCCGGCGATTCGACGTTAGCAGCCTCTACCTGACCTTCAGCAGGAAGCTCATCGTAACGCGGGAAGTCAATAGAGCTCATGTCAATGGCCAAGTCCGGATGGACAGCTTGGCAGGCGGCTAAAACACGCTGACCAAACAGCTGTCCAAGAAGCACCAGTTTGTTGGTCGCGTCAAACAGGACGGCCTCGCATTTGTCAAGGTCCTGTTTACGCCCCGCCTTCTCATCCTCAAGTTGCTTCTTGAGCGCCTCCTACGCCTCCAACTGTTTCTTCAGGGCTTCATGTGCCGCCTGCTCCTCCTCCAGCTTCTTCTTCAAGCGGTTGACTTCCTAGCCTTGGGACCAGGACTTGCTCTTTTCCCCGTCCAGGGACGCCTGAACCTCATTCAGCTTTTTCTCCAGTTGACTTGCTTTGGACAGGCGGGCGGCCAAATCCACTGGCCTGGAAATCCCCTGCAGAATGGCAAATTGAATAAGTAAAAGAAGGGAGAAGATACTTGGAAGATCCACCAAAGTACTTACGGAAGTTAGGTCCAGCAAACATAAAGCGGCTGCCGTCTGGTCGCTCATCTTAGCGTACTCCTCCTGGTCACCAGGTAGCACGAACCCGGCTCTGAACTCATCCTGGGCCGAGGAATCTATTATCCTGGCATTCCGCCTGCCTCTCCTCCGCATCCAAGGCAGAGAAGGAGAAGACGGTCCGGAGGAGGCGGTGGCAGCTTCAGGACCCTGACCAGACAAACACGACGATAAAAAAAAAAAGAAAGAAGAAAGAAGTAGAAAAACTCGAAGCCAGAGACTTACAGGGCAAGGAGTCGGTTCAGGACCGGCTGCAGCAGCCCACTTTCTCTTCGACGTCTTGGGGGCGCTGGGCCCCTTAGCCTCCCCTCCAACATCATATGGGATCTCGGTGGGGTCAGGACGCGGCTCCTTCTGGATGTTCTTCTTCTTAGCCGCTACAATGTGGTCAAGGACATCAGCTGCATTCATGCTTGAAAACACAAATAAAAATAGCTAAGCAAAAATAAAAGGGGTACCTTTTCTTACAGGTACAGGACCCGGGTGATATGTAAAGCCGAATCCCTCCCGCTCTACGAGCCTAATTTTCTCCAGATAAGCATCCACTGCAACTTGCCAGGTCCACTTATTGGGAGCCAGAGTCCTGAACTCCTCCAAAAATATCCTCTCACCCGGCGTTAGGCGCTGCTGGGCTTTTCTTGCTCCATCGAAGGACCACTTCACAGGGAATGCGTTGTGGCCCTTTTTTATCTTAATAAAAAAGAAGAAATATTTAAAGCGCTTCAAGGAAGATATCTGCTTCCAGAAGGAGTAGAAGTCCACCTTCTTGGACAGTTGGTAGTGGTCTTCCCCGGAATTCAGCTTGGGAGTAGCTAGCTTTCTGAAGAAGGCGGCAGTCAGTTCGAATCCCAGATTCTCACATAGCCAGAAGGTAGCGCAGATATCTCCCCAAGAGTTGGGATGGATTTGAGCAGGACAAAAACCCCAGGCTTGCAGGATGCCACTAATGCCGGGTGGAAGAGGATAGGAGAAACCAGAGCTGATCTAATCCATATAAATGGAGAAATAGCCTGGTGGAGGCTATTGGACCCGCTGGTTTGAGGAAGGAAGCATGACCTGGCGTTTACGCAGCCAAGGGTAGAACTCTTTGCACAGCCGGATATGCTCCTCGTGGGTCTCAGCGACCATATCCTCAATACGAGGAGTCATCCTCTTGGCACCAGTCCTACTAGGACCGGGTGGAGGAACCTCGGCTGAAGAAGAGTCCACCTGAATAAGCCTTTCGGCAGGCGGCTCAGCAGGCATAGGAGGCTGAGCAGAGGTGCTCGCCTCTTCATGAACAGTGGGGGGTGTTGAAAGGAGAGAACTGGAGTCTGAGGAGGTAGTGAGATGATACTCGTTTCCTAAAGAAGAAGGCGGGCTAGGCAGATTTGGGGTGCTAATTATCAGGTAATCAGCGGGGTCATTAGGGTCTAGCAGGCGACGAACCAGTTTTGAACCTGCCGTTTTAAAATTGAAACCCCGCCTACCTTTATCTACCCTGCTAGGGCGGTTCCTGGAATTTACTAGCTCCCCAGACCTACCGCTATCAGACGATCCTAAATCACTAAGGGTTATGGATGAACTCATGGCAGCGGGAAAGCAGAGAAAACACAAGTTACCCAGGAAGATGAACAGTCAGAGAAAAAATGGGAAACTAACGCTAGCAAACCCAGAAATACAAAACCCTATACTGAAACCAAACAAAATCAGAGCACTAACCAGTAAAGGAAAGAAGAAGACTTACTGGAAACTAAGAGTTGAGAATTGGACATAGGCTACGGATACAAGAAAGAAATCCCAGAAATCGCGAGAATCCCAGAAAATTTACAGAAGAAATTTCAAAATGGAGAGAGGAGCGCCCCAAACCCCCTTTTAAGGAGGTTAGAAGGGGACAGGTGAAAGGATGCCCCCTGACACCGTTTCAGTAGGGGGACACATGTCATCCCAACACAGGAGGGAGCGATCCCAAGAGTCTCCTCGAGCCTCGCAAACCAACCGCCAGAAATCATAATGATAAACCCTTAAAAGGGGTTTCTTTCTCTCACCAGGGGGGGACTCCTGATAGCATGGAGCCTTAAAACTGACCGCGTGCACCATACGGCTTGTCACTACGTCAACGCATCCGTCAACTTCCCATTAGTTCATTCGGCACTCGGTCACCCAGGATAAGACCGGTTGCTCAATAGATTGGATCCTAAGAAACGCCGGCTCAAACAACTTGTGCCTCATTAAGTCTTCTATCCCAAAAGACAGGTGAGTTGATCCCTACTGTACACGTGTAAGGGCATGATGTTGTACCAGAAATAGGTGCCGCAGGGACAAGAGCAGGGTTGATGCCACAGAGGTCAGATACAGTGTGAGTGCCACGGAGACAAGAGCAGGGTGAGTCCGCCGCGCAACTATGCCAGAAGGGGGGACCACATCCAGCCAATAAGAATAGACCATACATAACGGCCTGACAAGGCCACGCGGATTAACCCACTATAAAAAGGGAAGATAAGAGACTCCCCAGGTATCTTTTTTCCCTCAACACACTTTCTTTATTCTTCTATCTCTCATTCTCCAGAATTTCTGACTTAAGCATCGGAGTGGACCCAGAGGTCACCCGGTCCTCAATCTTTCCGTTTTCCAGGTATTCGGCCTTCAGGCAAGACCAGGCGGCTTCACACCCCGCGAAGACCACGTGGAGTTAAACTTCCTTCCGGAGCTACCATTAATAAATCTATGGATGTAAATGGAGCTGAGATTTTCCATCCCCATCGGAGATTTGATAGATGGGGACGGTGAATTCCCAATAAAATTCCCGAAGGATGGGGATGAGGATAATTTTATCATCAAAAGACTAACAAGGACGAGGACAGGGACACCCTTCCTTACTCCGCTAAATTCGCGTTCTCGAAAATCTTATACTACTACTACTACTACTACTACTACTACTACTACTACTACTACTACTACTATTAAATATTTGAAAGCATATTTGATGTGGAATACAAAGCATGCAATTCATCGCAACCATAGATCCTAATCTAATCAATGTAATGAACTAACTAAAGAGATTAGGCCTACCTCTTGTAGAGTAGATCATAGCTGATTCCCAATCCATACCTCAATAGCAGTGGAAAAAATCATTTTTGTATCACCGATCGGATTAGTATCCACAAATGCATGATATTAATTCATTTTCACAGTCTAAAAACCGAACGAACATGGAGAAAGATAGAGACGTCGGCCGAGGATATGGGAGAGTGAGAGAGCAAATTGTGCTTGTACAATTGATTAGTCTGTTTAGGATAGACTTGGGCTTTCCTATTTATAGGGAGAGCAGTCCTTAATTAGGAGCCAAATGCTTAATCAGGAGTCTAACAAAATTGACTACATAACGTAAACTATGATTCTTTTTGAGTCATATTTTATATTATATTAAATAGGTATTATACTAAATAGGGTCACGGGCACGTCAGAGATAATAATAAAAGCTATAAAAAAGATATAATTTGGGCCTTATCTATCAACTTAAACTTTAGGGTTAAATGGTTCCATGATAGGACGGACCTCATAATTCCATCATCTCCCACTTGCACAAGACGAAAATTTAAATATTCTCAAAACAAAAAAAAACTTATCACAACGACATAACCTCTTTTATGTCCTCATCTCCATTCAGTAGGTAGATAGACTATGTGACCATCATACTTCGAGAGCACTATACCTACTAGGGATATACATAATCTTGACCAAACAATATTCTCAAAAGAGAAATTGTGTATACTAGAGCCCTAAATTGTTGTTGGGATTCATCTTGGCGATAATAAGAAAAATTATAGCGGAAGCATAATTAAAATCGCTAGAATCCGTATTAGAAGCATGTATTTGATTAATAAATACACAAGAGGAGAAAAGCAATAGATAAAAATTATACCAAAGCCGTCTCAGCAAAGAAGTTGGTGTAGACCTCATCAAATCATGAAGGCCTTTACCACCACGCACACGAGAGGTATTATACATTGTATTTGGTGTGCCCTAGTCTAAAGGTATTGGTTCTTGATTGTATTATACATTATATGCAGATATTTTGTATTATGCATTGTGTTATATATAAAGATATTTAATCTATTTATTTATTTCTTACGAAATTTAATAAATAGTATATCCATTGATTATAGCCATACTCATGTTAACTAATGTAGATCATTAGCTATTGAGACCTTGAGTAATGTTAAAGCTATGATCATAAAGTTATCCCAGGTCTACTTTAATCATGGGAATGAATAAAGCTAAAGACCAGCATGTACTTGACTGGATGACAGTGTCTTACTGACCATTGGACATAGGATTTCACTCAAGTATATGGGTACATGTTAGGTTACATATTACTGGACCGATCCGCCTCGAGAACAGCTTATGGTCTGATTGTCATAGGTGTTTCTCAGGTAGTTCTCGTATTGTCCTTAGACTTGATTTCACTATAACATAAAATGGGATCTCATACACTTTGATATACGCCTAACGGGCTAGTCACAGGGTACCAAGTATTGGTATGTTTGGTGGGCTGGTGAACATATTGATGTTGATAGTGAGTTGATGGAATTACCACTCGACGTCTCCTGAGATAACATCACTGGCCACTTGATGAGTGGGACTGATAAGTGTATGGGCATACCTATATAAATTGGGATATTTATTCGTGATCATCAATCTACTCGGAATCAAGGAATGAATAAGCATAGAAGAGGTTGACTAGAACCATGCCTCTTGCTTATACATCGATATCAGTTGGCAAGGGATATACAAGCATACTACCGGGTTATGTTTCACATGAGACTGCTAGTCTCCGTCTTTATTGAGGGCTGTAATGGTTTGTTATAACCCACTTATAGTCTGTGGGACCTGGACCCACTGCCAACATAAAGATGGACCCACAGGATCGTACACATAGAACAACTGAACTTGTGACATATCGAAGGTGTACACGTTGGGTGTACTTAGAATGGAAACTCGGTTAATTGAATTAATGACAATAGGTTTTGTCAAAATTAATTTAATTAATATAAAAGGGAAATTGATTGTATTTGATTAATTAATTACAGTATGTAAATAATTATTTAAATATATTTTTCTTGGTGGAAAATTAAATACATGGATTGTATTTATTTAAGGCCGGGTTAAATTTGGGTTGAATAAATTTAATTAATTGGATTTAATTAAGTCAATTGGAATTTTATTTTATGGTTTAATTTAATTCCAATCACATAATAGAATCAATTAATTAAAATTAAAATTTAATCTAAAGTTAATTTTAAATCTAATTTTATACTGGGTATAAAAGGGATCTTAAGAATCAATTTCTCCAAGGGCAAATTACAAAAAAAAACCCTGTGGTTTTACTTTTTTGCAAATAAAGGACTGTGGTTTTTTTTGTTTAAAAAAGAGGATTGTGTTTTAAAATGTTAACAAAAAAAGGATAACTAACATTTTTCGGTTAAAAATGATGATATAGCGAAAGGTATTTTTAGTTATTTAACATACCAATAATTTATGTATATTATTTAAGAATTTTACATCAAAATTTGAATATTTTTCAAAGATTTTTCAATTTGTTATGATTTTTTTTAAATCTGTTATCGTTATTTAATTTATAAAAATATTTGCGCTTTTCAAAAATTTTCAAAATTTATTATCCATGTATATTGTATTTTTATTAACTAACTTGAAAATTTTGAGTTCAAAATGAATAAGAATACCCTATGTAATGTCATGATTTAATTTTAGTTATCTTTTTTTTGTTAACATTTTAAAACACAATCCTCTTTTTTAAACAAAAAATACACAGCCCTTTATTTGCAAAAAAATAAAACCACAGGGTTTTTTTTTTTTTTTTGTAATTTGCCCTTTCTCCAACCCTAGCCACTATAGCGAAATTTCGGCCAACCTAAGAAAGGGAGTAGCCGAATTATTCTTAGTGCAAATTTGAGTTTCGTTCGTCTTCGTTCACAAACACGAGTCCAGTTCGTGAGCTGTTCATATACCTGATTGTGTAGAGTTGCCGTTCTCCTGTTCTGCAATCTTCAGGAGCCTCTAGAAGAGATGAATAAGGTGAGAAAATTCTTTTTCTTTCCGTTCTTGGGTTCTATCAAAATCATGGTTCCTGGAATCATGGGATTTGGAGGAAAAATTTTAATCCGTATTTTCCACTACGCACCGTTTTTCCTGGTGAAAATCCCTTACATAGTGTGCTAGCACTGGACTGAATCTTTCCACCTTCAATGGCCTAAAAATCCATTACTGCTTGTCCAGTAGAGAGATACGTAAAAGTTGGGGGGGCGAGGAAGGCCAAGAGAGAGAGACGTGAGACAGGGCAGAAAAATTAGGGTGGGATTTTATTTTGTTTTTATCTTTATTCATTATTAGATTTTCCATATTAAAAAATCCAATAATTCAAATTCAAATAAAACAAATAATATCCTTCCGTAATTTTTACTCCATCTTTAAAGATATTTAATTAGGTTTTTTTTTTTTTTTTTTTAATTTCAACTCTAATAAATTACCGCATGGTAATTAATTGACATACTGAAATAAAATAAATCTCTTATGGGCTTATTATTTTACTGGGCCTTAACATTTAAGTCATAAAATCTAGGGAAATTATCAAAATTACCCTTGTTTCAGGGTTTATTTTGATGTTTTACCTTTTCTTATTTACATAATTACGTTTTTTTCAGATTAATTTCTTCTTTACGTTCGTTTTTTAATTCTTTCCTTTTCTACGTTTTTTTCAGATCAATTTCTTCAAACTCTCTTCTTTACCTCTGCTCCATCTCTCTTTCTAACCCTACAACTAAAGACCTCGCTCTTTAATATGGGTTCCGAATGCTGAGAGTAAGTGTGGAGACTGCAAAAGAGAGGGTTTATGGGTATTTGCAGAAATTGAGGAAGACAGTGAGGTGTGTGAGAGAGGAAACTGCAAAGGTGATTGAAGATTGGTTTAAGGGATTTGAAAAGAAAATGGTTCAACTTCCACCTAAAAGACACACTCCCAATCGAAAGTAGCGTGTACGGTTTTCCTCTCCTCTCCTATATCTATCTTCTCTTTTCACATTTTTTCAGTTGGGGCAGCCATGGCTGTAACGGGTGCTGCCACTTCTCACTGGAAGAAGCTGATGAAAGTCTCTCTTTCCATTTTTGGTCTTGGCTTTAGTTCCTCTAAATGGTAAATTTCTCTCAGTTTGGTTTCCCTAAAAGTTCATTTCTTTTTGAACAATTTTTAATGGGTTGGTTTGTAATTTTTGGGATAGCAAAACGGCGGCTAAGATGGCTGTGGCGAGGATAAAGCTTCTGAGAAATAAAAGGTAGGTGGTTGTGAGGCAGATGAGGAGAGATATTGCTTTGCTTCTCGAGTCTCGTCAAGATGCTACTGCTCGTATCCGGGTACATAATCTCATTTCTCTCTTTTTTTGTTCTGTAATTGGATTATGATAATGACTTTGCAATATGCAAATTGGGGATTATTTCGATCATATAATTGTAACTTTAATGGAACTTTTATTGGGTAAGCAGGGATTGTTTCTCTTGATGGTGTATGTGTAAAGTATACCAATTGCAAGGTTGATTTAGTTTTCTATTCATATCTGACAGACAAGGTTACGCTACACAGTGAATTGTAGTTTTAAAGATTAAATTTGTTCCTCTGTAAGGGATGAGGTTGTTCATAGGTACCTAAATGAAGCCTTTTCCATTCAATTGCAGTGGGCTTTTAATACTTTCTTGTGAGGATTTAGTAACTGTCAACGCTTATTGTAGCTTCATATCAGTCTCCTTGTTTTCTGGTTCTCCTGGTTCCTCTCATACACAGACACAAGAGCTGTAGAAAAATTCAGGAATTGGAGAAACTTTTTTTGTAAGTCCATCTCTGACCATTTGCTGTTCTTCTGCAGACTTCCATTCACCATGTTGGTTCTGTTATTTATACAGAACACAGATATTCCTTAAACGTCTCTTAATGTTCATCGGCTCCTAATAACAAGTGTAATGGTAGCTGCAAAGTTCATTGACGATGCGTAAGTATCAATCACTTGGCTGATTCATATTTGTCAAACCAAACGGCATCACCAAAAATTCATAATGCCCATATCCAATTCATAATAGAATCAGGTAAATCTATCTACTTGTAGTACGATTTTCATCATGTTAGCGATAGAATTTAAGAATACCATAAGAACAAAAGTTGTTCATCTATCTCTTAGGAATAATTCTGAAAAATTTGGTCATTTTTGGACTAATAGGTTGATAGTTATGATTTTTATAAGCTCATGTGTGCAGAACTGCTTATACAAAGGAGTAGGGTGAGATTAGAAATTTTGCTGTAATTGTTTTACCGCCCAGAAAATTCTTGTTTTTGGATATGTTGTACTCCTATATGTCTAGTTTAAGTAGGAAAAAGAATCAACTCATTTGGTGTTGTATCGAAAAAGTTATAGATATTTTTGTAAGAGCTGTACAGAGGAATCCGGGCAGAAACAGGGGTTCGTTGTGCAAGTTTCAGAGATAAAAATGAGGAGACATTTGTGTTGTTTTCAAGAACTTTATGCTTTCATAGCTATCAAATGCTTAAGATCTTTGTGGTTTTTCAGATTCTTCATCAGTATTGTGATCACATTGGAGAAATGATCATGTTTTTGTGCAGATTTTTTTTCAGAACTTCTGGTTAATGTTGATGTTCTTCACATTTCCCTTATAGTGCAGTTTTTTTTCTATAATAAGAACCTCTGTTTCTGAAATCTGGTTTGGGGTTTAGGAACCTTGTAGTTGCATAGCCTGGAATATTTGTTATAGAAATTGTTATCGTCACCTGATCTTTATTATTGTTATGCAACAAGATTGTAAATTGACATAACGTGCGAATAAGTTTCATGGCTTTGTAGGTTGAACATGTGATAAGAGAACAGAATGTTTTGGCTGTAAATGAGTTCATTGAGCTATTCTGTGAGTTAGTTGTGGCCAGACTTGCAATTATTGCGAAGCAAAGGTCAGAATATCTTCATTGCATTTCATGCCTAATGTATAGTTCTGAATGCATACTGATTCGAAATTACTCCAGAGAATGCCAGGCAGACCTTAAGGAAGGCATTGCTAGTTTGATATTTGCAGCCCCCAGATGTGCCGAAATTCCAGAACTAATGGCACTTGTGAAGATTTTTGAGAAGAAATACGGGATTGATTTTGTTTCTGCAGCAACAGATCTCCGACCCAATGCTGGTGTGAATCGCATTGTAAGCAGTCAGCACTTTTGCAGCTTTAAGTTGAACCATTTTCTATAATTAAGGGTCAGAAGCATGTATGAAGCATGTTTTCGACAGAGTAATGGTCTAGAGAGCTGTTGGAGTTGATTTAAAGTATTGAGTACCAGCCTTCCTGTTCGCAGATGTAGATGTGATTTCAGTCTTACACGCATTTTGGGACAGAAGTATAAACTTGCATACAGTCAAGCTCATCCGGACTGAAGATGGCACTTTAGGACTGCATTTCATTTTTGGGACTGCATCTGTACTTAGGATTGTATTTTTAGGATTGTAATTTTGGGACTGCAATTTTGGGATTGCACTTATATTGTTATATACTATTATACATTGGTTATACGCTGTTTATACATTGTTGTACACTGTTTATACATCGTTTATATACTGTTTATACATTTGTTATACACTGTTTATACATTTCTTATACATAGTTATACATTGTTATACCTTCTTATATATTATTATACATTGTTTATATATCGTTTATACACTGTTTATACATTCTTTATACACTTTTATACATTGTTTATACATTGTTATACACTGTTTACACACTTCTTATACATAGTTATACATTGTTATACCTTCTTATATATTATTATACATTATTTATACATCGTTTATACACTGTTTATATATTCTTTATACACTTCTTATACACTGTTTATACACTGTTATACATCATTTATACACTGTTTATACATTATTTATACACTTCTTATACACTGTTTTATACTATTATACACTGTTTATACATTGTTTATACATTATTTATACATTGTTTATACATTATACACTGTTTATACATTGTTTGTACATTATTTATACACTGTTTATACAATTCTTATACACTGTTATACATTGCTTATACATTGTTTATACATTATTTATACACTTCTTATACACTGTTTTATACTATTATACATTGTTTATACATTGTTTATACATTATTTATACATTGTTTATACATTATACACTGTTTATACATTGTTTGTACATTATTTATACACTGTTTATACAATTCTTATACACTGTTATACATTGCTTATACATTGTTTATACACTGTTTATACTTTGCTTATACACTGTTTATACATTGTTTGTATACTGTTATACTTTGTTTATACATTGTTTATACTCTTCTTATACACTGTTTATACACTTCTTATACACTGTTTATACAATTGTTATACATTATTATACACTTCTCTTTTATACATTGTTTATATACTCTTTATACCTTAGTTATACCTTAATTATACCTTAGTTATACCTTAATTATACATTATTTATACATTGTTTATACACTACTTATACATTGTTATACATTATACACTTCTTATACAATGTTATATGTTTATACATTTATTATACATTGTTATACACTCTTTATACACTATTTATACATTGTTTATACACTGTTATACATTGTTTATACATTATTTATACATTGTTTATACATTATACACTGTTTATACATTGTTTATATATTATTTATACACTGTTATACATTATTATACACTGTTTATACACTTCTTATACACTGTTATACATTGTTTATACATTGTTATACACTCTTTATACACTATTTATATATTGTTTATACATTATTTATACACTGTTATACATTGTTTATACATTTTTTATACATTGTTTATACATTATACATTGTTTATACATTGTTTATACACTGTTTATACAATTCTTATACACTATTATACATTGCTTATACATTGTTTATACACTGTTTATACAATCTTTGTACCTTAGTTATATCTTAAGATACATTATTATAGTGATTATACCTTAGTTATTCCTTATTTATACCCTATTTATACTCTAAGATATATTATTATATTGATTATACCTTAATTATACCTTAGTTATACTTAAGATACACTATTACAGTGATTATACATTAGTTATATCTTAATTATACCTTAATTATACCTTAGTTATACCTTAAGATACACTATTACATTGATTATACATTAGTTATACCTTAATTATACATTAAGAAACATTATTACAGTGTTTATACCTTATTTATACCTTATTTATACCTTAGTTATACATTAAGATACACTATTACAGTGATTATACTTTAGTTATACCTTAATTATACTTTAGTTATACCTTAATATACAAAGGCATAATTAGTTATACTTTAGTGAAAAAAATATGTCGAAAAAAGTATATACATATGGACTTTGTTTCGAAGATAAAAAAAAAATAAAAAAAACTTTCTAAAGTCGCATGACAAAAAAATAAACGGATTGAGAGATAAATGCGAAATTAAATTAAAAATTATAAAAAGAGGAGAGAGAAACGTGGACAAAGTAGAGAAGGTATTTTGGAGATTTTGATTTGTGTTTTGTTGTTTATTTTGTGAAAGAATCACGTAAATAGGATAATTTTTTTTTTAGGTATTTTTGAAATTTTGAAAAGTTTTTAAGGTATTTAAGCAAACTTTTTCTTTTAAGGTAAAAATGTTATATGGTGCCAAAAGTTATGTATTTATGTAAAATGCCCTAAAATCTAATAAACCAATTGCTCTAATTTAATATATGATTATCATATATTTAAACAATTCATGACAAATCCGTTCAGACTTCCTTTGTGTACGATCCTGTAGGTTTCATATTATATTGGCGGTGGGCCTAAAACACTTTTGGCCCACAAGCTGCAAGCGGACTTTAGCAAGTCATTATAGCTATCCAATTAGGATAAAAGGTCAGCTTCATTGCTGAGACATATATTTGTGGTAACCATATATGATCCCTTACTCAACGATATCGAGGTCCAGTAAGAGGCATGGTACCGGCACCCTCTTTAATTACTAAGACTTTGTTGGTATATGCTTTAATCCCTAGATGATGTACTCTATTATTTATGTATGAGAATACATTTACTTCATATTAATAAAGAGCATAGTCTTATTTATTGAATTACTTGCGTAATTGATAAATAAAGAGAATCCATAAACTGGTGTTTACTCATGTTTGTTAGTAACGTGTACTGAACAAGTAATACCATGAGTTCAAATAACACAGTTTTAAAGCTATTCCTAATCCATTATAATAATGGAAATGAATATAACTAAAGACTAGTGTGTTCCTTGTGAGATGGGTGGTGTCTTACTGACCATAGGACTTGGAAAGTCAATCAAGGGCATCGGTACATGTTAGTGAATAGTGTACTGGATCGATCCGCTTGTGAGAACACTACATGGTGCAATGTCATAAGTTTTTCTCACGTATTGCTTATATTGGATCCTTAGACTCGATATTACTACACTCCTGTATGTGACCTTGTATGCTTTGATGTGCGCATAAAGAGCAAGTAACTAGGTGCCAAGTATGGGTACGTTGGGTACATTGGCATCATGCTATGACTGAGAGTAATATAGAGGAATTGCCTATCTCTTAACTGAAGAGATGATATCACCGGCTGTTTGACAAGTGAGACTGAATAGTATACGGTCATACCCAAATAGAATGATTATTGGATGATCATTTATTTGATTTTGTCAGTTTACTTGGATGTCAAGTAAAGTCCTAGCACATAAAAGGATGATAGAGTCATGCCTTGTGTAGACCACTGATATCTAATGTGCAAGGGATCATATAAGAATACTACAAGTGTATGTCTATTTGATTCTGACATCTTCATCCTAATTGGGGATTGTAACGACTTGCTAGAGCCCACTTACAATCTATGGAACAAACAGTAATTTTGGGCCCACTGCTAACATATGAATGACCCTACAAGATCAAACGCAAAGAAGTCTAGGTAGTTTTTATCACGAACCATTTTAATATGTAATGTTTGTATATTAATCTTTTATGTTTGATGGGTTATATAGATTTTATGGACTTAAATAGTTAAGGTCAAATAAAATGATATAACCCCATAATGAGAGTTTTTACTTTAGCTTATTAAAAATTACCACATTGTGATTTTTTAGTTAAGTTAAAAGTATGGTAGTAAATTCTAGATCTTTTAAAAGGTGAAAATATCTAGATATTTTATTAAGAAGGGTAGACTAGAGATTCTCACCTTTTATGTCTCATATAAAAGGAATATGATGAAACCTTATTCACTAATCCTATTATAGCCCCCATTCTCATCCTCTCCATCTCTTAGGGTTTAGAGGCATTGGAAGATAAAGGTTTTGCTTCCATTGGAGATTTGGTCCAGAGCTAGCACTCTATCCATCCTCAAGGGCTTCACGTGTGTGAGTGTAGAGGATGAACAACTGAGCCTCCTATCAAATCAATTTTCATAACGAGGATAGCTAAGGTGAAAAATCTTTCCCCTCTTTGTTTTTGTTCTTTATCCATAATATTGCCTTGAGATTTTGGACACAAACCTTAGTTGTAAATGATTTGTTCCGCATTTTATTTTGTTTACAAGTGGGATAGGTTCCAACAGATGTTCCTTCACATTATGCATAGTTGCGACATGATTCTTAGCATACCTGATCGTACCCATACTTGGCTCCCTGTTACAGGCCCATTAGATGCACATCTAAGTATGTGAGTTCATATCCAAGCGTATAATAATATCAGGTTTAAGGATTTGATATAAGCATTACATGAGACATTTTAACCATGTGGTGTGTTGGGATTCATCATCGAAAAAATAACGTGGCGCAGCGGAAATAACACTGTTACAATTTCCTAGAATCCACCTATCATGTCCGATTACCATTGATTGGAATAAAAACCAATTTGAGTAAAGAGAGATTAACTCACCGGATTCGTCCCTTCTAGAGACTGCTGCAGAATTGTTTCTTGAAACTGCGATCTCCAAAGTCCAATGCATGGCCAACTATCGAGCGGGAACCGGTGCTAGCCGAAGAAGCAAAAGGAATAGAGAATTAATGCTGAAATTTTCTGCTGTTTTTGGGGCTACAATAGGGCTGAAATTTCCAACAATTAATTTAGGTTAGGGTTAGGTTTTCCTCTTTAAGTATGCTCTTATATAGACTCCTTGTCTAATTGGGTTTTAATTAGGTTAATTAAACCCAAACCCACTAGGATTATAATTAAATAAATAAACTTTAATTAAAAAGTATATACTATGTAATTTAATTCCATTTGGCTAAATTTAATTACCCCTAAATAAAATTAAATCACAATTAAGTTACTACGATACATGTATTTAATTTTCCTACTTAGGAAAATTATTTAATTAATTGTTTACTTTATGTAATTCAATTAATTGATAAATTAATTAATTACATTATGCAAACTTATTAATTAAATTAAATCAACCCAATGTTAATTAATTATCTTGACACCAAATGTCAGCTAATTAATTAATGCATTCCTTCCAATGTATATTACATGTATAATTTCTATAAGTTCCAGCTCAGTTGATCTATGTGCACGATCCTATGGGTCTGTCTTTATATTGGTAGTAGGCCCAAGGCCCACAGACTGTAAGTGGGTTCTAGTAAACCATTACAGCATCCAATTAAGACAGAGATACAATAGTCTGTTGAAGACACTGACCCAGTAGTAATCTCACAGTGTACTTTTCCAAATGATATCGATATGAATAAACAAGAGGCATGGTGTCCGTCATCCTCTTCTGCTTTTTATTATATTTCTTGATCTTGGGTTGACTGATTAATCAAATAAGCAACCGAGTTACTTGGGTATCGCCATACACTTATCAGTCCCACTCATCAAGTGGCCAATGATATCATCTCAATGTTACTCGAGTGGCAATTCCATCACTTCATCATCAATATCAAAATGTTCACCGGTCCACCCAATCTTACCCATATTTAGCATCCTTTTATAGACCTGTTAGGCGTATGTCAAAGTGAACCAGAGTCCATATTGATACTATAATAAAATCTGGTCTGAGGATAAAAGAGACCTATTCAAGAAAGACCTATGACACGACAACCATGTGACTTTCTCGTGCGGATCGATCCAGTCCCATGTGAATGTACCAATATTCATGACTGACTTTACAAGTACTATGGCTAGTTCAGAACTGCCATACAATCATCGAATATACAAGTTTGTGATTCTATTCGTTCCCACGATTAGAACAGACCTATAATAGGTTTTATGATTATCAATCAATGGATACTCTACTCATAGTATAGCATAAGATATAAATGAAATAGATTAATTACATTTATTAATGTGACACATATAATGTATTCATACAATGAGTCTCAATGTATAATACAAAATACAAGAATCCAATGCCTTAAGAACAAGGGCACACCAATAATCTCCCACTTACACTAGTGGTAGACATCATCAAGAGAAGCAACCCTCGGTTTAGGTTGGGCCACCACCATTTTGCCCTTAGCCTTGGTGTTTGGGCCTTAGCCTTGGCCTTAGATTTGGCCTTTCCTCTAGCAATAGGCGTATTACCCTTGTTCACCAGCAATACTTTATGAGTCTTCTTAAGAGACTGCTCAGTATGCTTGAGCATGCCATGCAGCTCAACAACCGATTTATCCAACCCTTGCATATGGTAGTTCATGATAAACTGGTTGTAAGACTCAGGAAGTGACTCAAGAATAATGTCTGCTGCCAAGTCCTGTAGAACTAGCGAGCCGAGGCAGCCAAGTGTATCAATATACCCCTTCAACTTTAGCACATGAGTGCTAATAAAACTCCCTACTGCCATTGTAGTCATGCAAAGTGTCTTAGTTATCAGGTAATGTTCCTAATGAGCCTGATCTTGGAACATCTTTTTAAGCTGATCCATCATCTCATAAGCATGCTTGTCCATGAAATGCTTCTGAAGATCAGAAGCCATGGTACCCAACATGAGGCACGAGACATCTTGGTCATCCCTCACGTGCCGGTTGTACTGCTCCACCATTGCCGTGGTGACGCCTCGACCTGTAGGAGGGCCAACTTGTAAAGGAGCATTTAGTACATACTCCTTGGACTCTTGTCTAAGAACTATTTGTAAGTTCCTAGCCTAGTCCAGGAAGTTAGTCCCCGAAAGCTTCTCCTTCTCCTAGAGTGACCTAAGTGAGAGTGAGTTGTTGTTTGTTGCAGCCATTTTAAATTGCTAATGTGAAATGGGATTATCTATATGGAAGAAATCATTGCTTAAGTTAGAAATAAAGGAATTTTGCCAATTCAAATTAATAATCCGATTTTCATTTGTCGTTGGTGATGTTAATTGGCTGACTTGACCAAGATCCACAACTTATCAATGACTGGATGAACTAAGGCTCGCTAACCAACCATTGATTTGTTTGGTAGGACAACCTATCCAATTCTTCCATGAAGGACTCTTGGTTTGATAGCTTATTGACACTTTACCCATCTATGCTTAGGGCCCGCTCTAAGCTAATGCTACCCATGTTGAGTCAAACCACTATTCACATGTTAACTGTACCAAGTATCCTAACCTTCGACGGCCCACCAAATACTATAATATACCCAGCTAGGGCATGGCACACATTGTAGCAGCAATGGGAGGAAGAGGTGTGAATGTTGGAAGCACTTTTAAACGATTCAATATTTTAATTTCCGGATTAAAATTAAGTGATACGGCTTAGCATGCATAAATGTGGGTAATAATTTGGTGATCCATACATCTATATTATATGACAAATACAATAGCATACTTAATTTAAAATAAATGAGATCCTATGGGCCTTTAATTACAACCTAATGAAAAACTAGATATCATATCTAATTCTTCATGAGCCGGATTGTAATCCTTCTTGGCCTCCCACCATGGGCTTGCTCCATCTGGGCCTTCCTACATACTTGATGCAATTACAATAATTTTATTTAAAATAAAATCTATTCTAAAATTACATCAAAACAAAAGAAATGGCACACATGCCATATTTCCTAAAATCAAATTACAACTGATAATAATTTAGGGCCCATAGAACTCAACATCACATTTCAAACAAAGTACCTGTCATGCACATACATACCAATATGATGCATGATTATGGCATTCAAAATTATAAATATAAATGTTAAGCCAAGTTACTTAGGCTGAAATCGCCAATTTTAACAAATGTGACTAAGGCCTATAACGGCCCAATGGATTACATCTATTACTGCAAAATTAATAATTTTTCTCCCACTTGAATTTGGGTTGTCACAAATTTAAAATTTAGCTCTCCCAATTTTAACCGGTGTCACGGTTTATTGGGCCAATTTCACAAAGTCCATATTCAATTTAATATACAAAACAATTAAATTAAATATGCATGCCAACATAATAAACAATTTAAATACAAATTAATTAAAAATAAAAACATTTTAATTTAATTTGCATTAAGACCCGGGATAAAAAAAAATACCTGTAAAATCCAAAACCAGACCCGAACCCCGCGCGCAGTGCTACTGTCCCGGCTGAGCAGCATGCCATGCAGTAGCTGCTGTCGTAGATGGAATCGCAATTGCGTGTCCATCTTTTGCCCAACATTATTATTATTTTTTTTTATTAAATCATAAAAAAAAAACCAGCCATAAAAAAAAAATTAATAATAATCAATAAAAATAACAATTTTAGATGGAAACCAATTAGGGAAAAATAATCAAAACCCCAATCCAAAAATTTTAGGGTTCATAAAGAACCAAAACCAATTGAATAAGAACCCTAAAACCACATTCTTGAAACCCATTCTTTCTTCAAGAATGCTTTCAAGAACCAATTCCAATCAATCTAATGGACAAAACCTAGGCTTTGATACCACAGTTGGGATTCGTCATCAGAAAAATAACGTTGCGTAGCGGAAATAACACCGTTACAATTTTCCTAGAATCCACCTATCGTGTCTGATTACCATTGATTGGAATAAAAACCAATTTAAATCAAGAGAGATTAACTTTCCGAATTCGTCTCTTCTAGAGACTGCTGCGGAATCGTTTCTTGAAATTGCGATCTCCAAAGTCCGATGCACGGCCAACTATCAAGCCTGAACCGGTGATAGCCGAAGAAGCAGAAGGAATGGAGAATTATTGCTGAAAATTTTTGCTATTTTTGGGGCTACAATGAGGCTGAAATTTCTAGCAATTAATTTAGGTTAGGTTAGGTTTTCCTCCTTAAGTGTGCCCTTGTATAGACTCCTTGTCTTATTGGGTTTTAATTAGGTTAATTAAACCCAAGCCCACTAGGATTATAATTACATAAATAAACTTTAATTAAAAAGTATATACTATGTAATTTAATTCCATTTGGCTAAATTTAATTACCCCTAAATAAAATTAAATCACACTTAAGTAAATACAATACATGTATTTAATTTTCCTGCCTAGGAAAATTATTTAATTAATTGTTTACTTTATGTAATTCAATTAATTGATAAATTAATTAATTACATTATGTAAACTTATTAATTAAATTAAATTAGCCCAATGTTAATTAATTACCTTGACATTGAATGTCAACTAATTAATTAACGCATTCCTTCCAATGTACATTACATGTACAATTTCTATAAGTTCCGGCTCAGTTGATCCATGTGCACGATCCTATGGGTCTGTCTTTATGTTGACAGTAGGTCCAAGGCCCACAGACTGTAAGTGGGTTCTAGCAAACTGTTACAGCCTCCAATTAAGACAGAGATGCAGCAGTCTATTGAAGACACTGTTCCAGTTAGTAATCTCACAGTGTCCTTTGCCAAACGATATCGATATGAATAAATAAGAGGCATGGTGTCCGTCATCCTCTTCTGCTGTTTATTATATTTCTTGATCTTGAGTTGACTGATTAATCAAATAAGAAGCCAAGTTACTTGGGTATGGCCATACACTTATCAGTCCCACTTATTAAGTGGCCAATGATATCATCTCGGTGTTACCCTAGTGGCATTTCCATCACTTCATCATCAATATCAATATGTTCACTGGTCCACCCAATCATATCCATATTTAGCATCCTTTTACAGACCTGTTAGGCGTATGTCAAAGTGAACTGGATTCCATATTGATACTATAATGGAATCTGTTCTGAAGACAAAAGAGACTTACTCAAGAAAGACCTATGACAAGACAACCACGTGGCTTTCTTGTGCGGATCGATCCAGTTTCATGTCAATCCAATGTACCTATATTCATGACTGACTATACAAGTACTATGGCTAGTTCAGAACTACCATACAGTCATCGAATATACAAGTCTATGGTTCTATTTGTTTCCACGGTTAGAACAGACCTCGGATAGGTTTTATGATTATCAATCAATGGATACTCTACTTATAGTATAGCACAAGATATAAATGAAATAGATTAATTGCCTTTATTAATGTGACACAAATAATGTATTCATACAATGAGTCTCAATGTATAATAAAAAATACAAGAATCCAATGCCCTAAGAACTAGGGCACACCAATAGTGGTGTTCTTATTAGCGGATCCATCTAGTACACTGTTCTCTAACATGTACCTATGTTCTTGATCGATATTCCATGTCTTATGGTCAGTAAGTTACCACCCATCTCAAAAGGCACATACTAGTTTGGATATTATCATTTCCATGATTCTAGCAGACCAGAATAGCTTTAAAATTGTGTTCTTTACACTCATGGTCTTATTGCCCAAAACACACTTTTGATATACATGAGTAAACACTAGTTGATTGGTTCTCTATATTTATTAATTGCATAAGAAATATAACAAACAAGATTATGCCTTTTTATTAATATACAAAATCTGATTACAACATCTAAGGACTAGGGCATACACTAAAAATTTTCTTTTCACATTCACTGTTTTCTTTTAAGTGATCTCTGAAAAATATCATTCGTATTCACTACTATGTTTAAAAAAACAATATTATGTGCACCACTAAATCACAAAAATATTGAAAGTGATCAAAAGATAGTCTTCCCCTTTTACTATATACCATCCATCACAGCTTAATTCCACTTTCTTAAGTATCATAAGCTTATGGTGATTAGCTAAACTAGTAGCATTAAGCTATACTTCAAGAATAAGTTAAGGATCTTAAGGGTTCAAGAAAAAAATATAGGTCTTATCCTGGGGAAAGTTGAGATCATCATTAATTCCAATCCAGAAATGTAAGATTCAGATGCTTAAGGTCACTATAAGCACACATGGTACGAAACATGTGTTATGGTTGTTGACTTTGGTTTTCATGATCACAAGTTGACATTTAATGAGTTTCTTAAACTCTTTACTTTAAGCACTTTATGAGTTGAGAATATCACTTTATAAGATAAAAGGTTTTCATAAGTCACATAAATTCTTTATGACTTAATAAAAACCTGAAAATGTTAAAATGACTTATGAATTGAAACTAAATTCTCTCGGCCATAAGAAGTTAATTATATAACTTATGACTTAAACTAAGATGTTCTATCACTTGAAAAGCATTAGCTTATGATTGACTTCAAAAGACCTTGGCTTATGAGTTGAGAAATATATTTTCGGCCAAATAATGACTTGATACTCACTTTGGCTTATAAGCTTAATGCTATACTACTTGAACATCTTAGTTTCTGACTTGAAGAAATTGCCTTATTACTTGGGAATTCTTGCCTTACTTATGACTTATGTCAAACGGCCACATATGTGATCTTATGAAATGAGATCAACAACTTCATTTGTTTATGACTTAAGATAAACCATCTTTTCCATTTATGAAGTGATACAAACGGCTACATGAAGTGAACTTATTACTTGAGTTTAAAATTGCTTATGGCTTGAGTTCTCTTTATGAATTGATGCCAACGGATACATAAGCTTATTACTTGAGATCAACAACTATAATTGCTTATGACTTGAAAACAACTATCATTTCTCTTTATGGATTAAAGCAAACGACTCCATGATGCTTATGACTTGAGATCAAATTCCATCTCTCTTTTTGAGTAAATTCAAACGGCCATCAATATCTTATGACTTGAGATCAAATTCCATCTCTCTTTGTGAGTTAATTCAAACGGCCATCAAAGTTTTATGACTTGAGATCAACTTCCTTTTCTCCTCATGAGTTGTATCAAACGGCCATGAAGATGCTTTTCCCTGATCATGAATGGAGATCAAAACTTGAAAGTAAGGAAGACCAATTTGTAATTCACACATTCTTAAGCATTCATTTCTAGTCTTCCAAATTCCCAAAGAAAGCAAAAGAGAAACGAGCTATATTGTTTCATTCAAATATTCATATATTTGGGAATTGTATATTCACACAAGGCTGTGTGAAGGGGGTTTACTTTATTGGTGGTGTGATCAATAAAGTCTGTAAAAAGTTTAGTGCTTGAGCTTAGAAAAAGCATCGGTAGAGTTTTGTTACTTAAGCTCTGAAAAAGTAACGGTAGAGGTTTGATACTTAACCTGCAAAAGTATTGAGTTTGTTACTTGAACTTGCAAAAAGTAACATAGGCTTGTTTCCTGCCCATAAAGGAAACGTTAGTGGAAATCTCAAGCGGTTGGCTTGGGACTAGACGTAAACCGGTTGGGTTGAACTAGGATAAAATTTTGCATCTTCATTTCTCTATCCCTACTCTCTTTATATTTTCTTCTATTTAAATTCTTGCAATTTAAATTAGTAGCTTTATTATTTAAAAGTCATTTTTTCATAAAAGCAAATTTATATTGACAAATTTTATTATTTTTATTAATTCCGCATTTTTATAAAACTTGTGTTTATAGAAAGAAACTTGTGTTTCTTCAAAAAGAATTTTTTTAAAGAGAGTTTGCGAAAATTTTTATTCGCCCTACAGTACTATTCACCCCCCTCTAGTATTGTAGCTAGCCATTTGGGACCATTAATTGGTATCAGAGCCTGACTCTAATCAAAAGGAGTAAAATCCTTATAATGATCTCAATATTGCTAGTACATCCAGAAGTCAAAATGTTTTTATATCTGAGGGATGTTCCATCAACAAACCTCCACTATTTAATGGAGAGAACTTTAGTTTTTGGAAAAACTGAATGAGAATATTTTTGCAATCAACGAATATTCAGGTCTGGAGAATTGTTAAGGAAGGAACTAGTCTTCCAACAAAAATTATTGATGGAGAATCTATCCCTAAAGAAGAAAGTGAATATGAAAGTGCTGATTGGAACAAAGAAGCTTTAAATTCTAAAGCCATTAATTTATTACAGTGTGCTATAGATATTAACGAGTTTAATCATGTTTCAGGTTGCACGACAGCAAAGCAAACATGGGACAAATAAGAAACAACTTATGAAGGAACCAGACAAGTCAAAGATAGAAAGATTAATCTTTACATCACATAATATGAGTTGTTCAAAGTAGATGCAAGAGAGTCAATTGTAGAAATCAACACAAGATTCACACTCATTGTGAACAAGTTGAAAAATCTTGGCAAAAACTTCACAGATGAATAACTGATTAGAAAATTAATTAGAATAATGCCAACATCATAGGATGTAAAGCTCACAGCTATAGAAGAATCGAAAGATTTAAGCTCATACTCATATGATGAATTTATTGGTTCATTAGTCACATATGCGATGACGATTAAGTCTACTACTAATCGTGAGTAGATTGACAAGAAAAAGTCTATAGCACTAAAAGCTGCCCGCTCAACTCCTGAAGAATCCACTTCCGATTCAGACAATGATGATAGAGAAGATGATGAGGAAGCTCTGTTGGTACGAAAATTCAAAAAATTCCTAAGAGGCAAAAACAGAGGCAAAACACCATACAAAAGGCAATTCAACAACAAGGTTGATAAAGCAAAGAAGGATTCAAAATAAGAAATTACATGTTTTGAATGTAATAAACCAGGCCATTTCAAAGCTGATTTTCCAAGGCTTAAAAATAAGTATAAGAAAAAGGACAAGAAAGCTATGGTGGCAACATGGAGCGACATTGATGAATTTAGCTTTGATGATGATGATGACCAGAAGCAAGAAAAAGCTCAAACATGCTTCATGGCAAATGAGAGTGCATAAAGTTCATCACATCAATATGAGGAAGATGAGTTATGTCTAAAGAACACTCTTGGAAACTCAAAGTGGTATATTTGTAGCGGGTGCTCTAGACATATGAGTGGTGATGAAAAATACTTTACTTCTATGAAACAAGTAAATGGAGGAGTTGTAAAATTTAGAGGTAATCTAGCAGGACGAATCGTCGGAAAAGGAAAGATTGGAGATAATCCATCCATTAATGAAGTATCTCTAGTTAATGGATTAAAATTCAATCTTTTAAGTGTGAGCCAACTTTTCAACAAAAATCAAAAGGTAATCTTTGATCCAAAGAAATGTGAAATTGTGGAAGCAAATAGTGGTAAGACTTTACTTAAAATTCCTAGTGTCGGAAATATTTATCTTTTAAATTCAAGTACTCTTCCTAATGACCATTTTTTAATTTCACAAGAAGAAAAGAGTTGGTTATGGCATCGTAGACTAGGTCATGCAAGCATGCATCGGATTTCAAAACTTTCAAAGAAAGATCTTGTTAAGGGTTTACCTAAAATCAAGTTTGACAAAACTCATACATATGATGCATGTTAAAGAGGGAAACAAACCAAGAGTTCTTTTAATTCCAAAGGAGTTGTTTCTACCTCTAGACCTTTAGAACTATGGCATTTAGACTTCTTGGTCCAATACAACTAACAAGCTTAGGAGGAATGAGCTATGCATTAGTTATTGTAGATGATTATTCACGTTTTACATGGACATTATTTTTGAGTCAAAAAGAGGAAGTTTTTCAACAATTTTCTACCTTGTGTAAAAAGCTTCAAAATTTGAAAAACACTTTTATAATAGCCATTAGAAGTGATCATGGAAAAGAATTTGAGAATAGTCTTTTTGAAACGTTTTGCTCTGAGCATGGAATATCACATAACTTCTCTGCTCCTAGAATTCCTTAACAAAATGGTGTTGTTGAAAAGAAAAATAGGACTTTAGAAGGAATGACAAGAACCATGCTCAATGAAAATAATTTACCAAAATATTTTTGGGTAGAAGCTATGAACACTGCTTGTTATATTTTAAATCGAGCTTCGATAAGACCTATATTAAAGAAAACACCATATGAGTTATGGAATGGTAGAAAACCTAAAATCGGTTATTTCCATCCATTTGGTTGTAAATGTTTTATTTTTAAAAACAAGGAATATCTTAATAAATTTGACTCCAAGTCAGATGAAGGTATTTTCTTAGGGTATTCATTGCATAGCAAAGCGTTCAAAGTCTTTAACAAAAGAACTCTCACCATTGAAGAGTCCATGCATGTAGTGTTTGAAGAAACTAACTCTCTCCCAGATAAAGAATCTGAAGATACTCTTGAGATTTTTGACTCGCTGGTTGAAAACATAGAAAATAATGAAAATGATCTGCAAAAAGAAAACAACTTTGGTGATCAAATTGAGCATAATGTGAAAATCAACATGATGATCTACCAAAAGATTTCAAATATCACATACATCACTCCAAAGAAAACATTATTGATAATCCTTCTCATAGGGTGATGACCAGGAGACAACTGAAAGAATATTTTATGAATGTGGCTTTTGTCTCTGAAATAGACCCAAAGAACTTCAATGAAGCTGAAACAGAAGAATGCTAAATACATATCTGCAGGTAGTTGTGTTGGACAAATCCTATGGATGAAACAACATCTCGAAGATTATGGAATAAACATTCCAAAACCAAGCATATTGACATAAAGCACCACTTCATTAGAGATCATACGCAAAAAGGTGATATTTATTTAAATATTGTTCCAACAGATGAGCAAATAGCAGATATTTTCACAAAGCCTCTAAGTGAAAACAAGTTCAATGAGTTGAGAATAAAAACCGGCATGTCTACACCGATATATTATAAATAATATTTTGTGACAAAAATACGAAATTAATGATAGCTAATTTTTATTGCAAGTCTGGGTTACGTAAAATTGATTAAAATTTTACTATCAGATCGAGATTATAATTAAAAATTAGAACATAAAAAATATTTTCGTCACAAAATAAATTCATAAGCTCAACTAATAATCCATTTTTTTAAAAAAAGGAAATGAATATATATATATATATATATATATATATATATATATATATATATATATATATATATATATAAGTCCAATTTTGGTTAATGTTCTTCTTGGGCTAAATGAGCTCATAAGCTCATGAGTTAAAGATGGGCTAAAGTAATATTTGCACAAATAAGCCCGAATAATTAAGAGACTAAAGTGGGGAAGGGAAGGAACAAAAGAAAAAACCAGCATCCTCTTTTTCTCCAAAACGACATAGTATCCTCAAAGGCGCCAAACTTCTCATTTTTTTACCAAAATCATTCAGCCTCATTCCTGCCTCCTTACGAAATCAGAATACTGAAAAGACTTCATCCTCTGAATCAAAAATCTTCACCAACTCCTCTGTGAAACCATACCTTGACCTCGAACTCTCTGCCATCCTATTCTCACAAGCTTTTAACCACCATGATGAAACGTTGCTCATCACATACAACCAAGAAGCTTAGAGTTTACCTAACAAAAGAACAGATGACGAGAAAAAGGAAAGAATCTGAAACTACTGAAAGGATTCATGAAGTAAAACGAAGGAAAATCAGTTCAGTGGAGGATGCATACTCACGAAGAAGAAAAGCAGCAAAGATATTCCCAGTCAGAGAAACAACAAGCCTTGTTTTGTCCAACTCGTAAAAACTTCAACAGGAAGGTAAACTTCTGTACATTGATGGATTTACGAAAGAAAAGGTTAGGTGTAGGAGGGTTGATTGGGAATATCTAGGAGAAAATGATAAACCCTTTATTTGGTTCTTTAAGGTATAAAAATGGGAAAAATTCCTAATTATAATTGAGCCCTCACTTGTAAGTGAAGTTTATGGCACACTCACATACATAGGAAACAGAGATTATGAGGTGACTATACAAGGAAAGAAGTTACCTATGAATGAAAGAATACTTGGTGATGTATTTGATTTGCCTATTGAAGGAATTAAGCTTAATAAAAATCCTACACCATTGATCTTAGGGAAATACAATGCTGCAGAGTTTGTATCCCAGTTGTTCAGAATCCCTACTAGACACTTAATACCCTGGTTAGAACTTGACTCAGGGTATTTGAGGGAGGACTACAGAATTCTACAGTTGATGATTTCTGCCTTTTTTGTCCCACAGAAGGCAAGTCTTGCAATAATGAATAGCTTCAGCCTTTACTTCATCTGGTACTTAGCTAGTTAAATCAGAATCAATTTGCCCTACATTATCCTTAATCACATGACTCATGTAAGGAATAATTCAGCCTTGCCTTATAGCATGCTACTTACTAAATACCTCACTTATTTCAATATCTCAAAAGCTAGGCTCATAATTAACAAACCAAATATTTCAAGAATGCTTAAAGCCTGCTCTCATAAAACTCAAATACCAACCAAACCTATAGAGATTGTTAGTGACTCCAAAACCTCCTCAAGCAATTCTGAAACACCTCTACCTAATCCCTTGTGCAGTGGCACTTCATCAGTTGACACTAGAGCTCAAGTTAGAAAAGAGCTCAGTGAAGGCAAAGTGAACTGTCAGAACAGGTAACAAAGCATGGAAAAAGAAATAAGGCATCAAAGCCTGGAATGTCTTGTCAGGATCAGAGAGAAGGAGATGTATTTGAGTCCCTTCTGAAATTAATCAATGAAGATGACTTGACACTTAGACCTGAAACAAATCCACATCTAAGCCACTTCTCAAACTCCAGCCCTGAAAGTTTCCTTAACTCATTCACTCTCCCAGAGTTCTATAAAGCTTTTCTGTAAACTTCACTAATATACCAACCCTTTTTCACCATGGCTGAAAACTTCAACAATTCAGAGCCATTCTCCACCTTTAATAAGCTATCCTCATTTCTATTAAACATTTGTCCACCATCACCTCCTTCTACTATCCTTGGATCCACTTCTTGTCCAACTATGCCAATGAGTTCAAACATTGCAAATCCTCCTCCACTACCTGATTATCACAGGGTAACTGCATATACCCTATAGACTTGCTTTAAGGTAATTTTAGAGGTGTTAAGTGCTTCAAAAACACTTACAGGATCAAAGGCATATATAGAGGTCCCCTCAGCCCTAAGGGATTTCCAGATGCAGATGCTAAATATCCAGGAAAAGGTACATCATATGGCTACAGGAATGAAGATGGAGTTGGCCAGAATGACAGGAACTCTCAATCATCTGTCAGAGCAAATAGAGGTAATGAAGAGCTTCATTTCTAGCATCCTTAAATCTAGAGTAGCCTCTTCCTGCTCTTCAATTCCATAAGTAAGGTTTACACTTTAAATTCCAGAAATGTTAACCTATAGAGATGATCCAAAGACAAGTCTGGTGCTACTCAGTCTCTACTGTTTTTGTTGGTCAACAGTTAGTTTTATGGTATTTTGAGTATTGAATAGTAGTCTTAGCACTTTCAAGGGTATTTTATTTTATTTGGATCTATCTAGTTCTAAATAGGATATGAATACTCTCTACAATGTGTTTGTTAAGTTTTGCTCTTCTACTAAAGCATAATATATTACTTAAACTAGCTTATAATATTTCTGATAGCTGATAGATACACTATATGTGTTATGGTATGTGATATGGTCTAGAGTTCTATTCATATGTTCCTGATGTGCACTATTGCATATAACTACCTTGTGACTTGTGTGAATCAATTCCTGACGTGTGATGTGACAAATGCTCTAAACTGATTCTAAGTTTCTAAGTCTATTTTGCATTATCATCATATATATATGCCTATTGATCTGACTAGCATTACTCTGTTCAGCATTATCTCTTTTTGTTGTTGCCTACTGATCTGACTGGTATTGTCTCTTATTTATGATTTCAAAGGGGGAGAAAGGGTTGACATGTTAATATAGTATATGACTGACAATATGCTGATAGTACATGTGTAGACTTTGGTGCTGTATTGCACATTAGTGCTGTATTGAATGCATTGCATGCTATGTTGATATTGGTGTATAGATAAAAGTTTTAGATATTGACACACAATGACAATGATTGTGCTACCTATGTTTCCAAGTATATGTGCTGACATGATGTTGAAATACCATGTGACATAAAGCTTGAAATGGATTACTGATAGGACCGATATGCCTATTGACACAATAACTGTGCTGTCTATATTGACATATTGTTGAGTAACATGTTGCTGAGTAAAAGGACTGTCATAACATACATTTGCTTATGTACCTGATATAGATTATATGCTAATATAATGGCTGCCTGCAGAGTATAAGTGTTGTGTGACAAGAGTTGCTATAACTCTGTGTATTGGCAGAATGCATGAGCAATGAAATGTTTAAAATAATTGGTAAAAGCTGATATTTGTGATATTCTAAATAAAATGCTTGAAACACTTGTCATTATGAACTGCCATTAGGAGTATTACATCTATGACATAATAAAAAGTATTATGCATAATAGTAATAAAGAGCACGACTTATGACTTCATAGCCTATAAGCGCAAAAATTAGCTAATTTGATAGAGATACACTTTTGTGTTCTGAGTGCTATGGTTTAAACCACCCCTAAATATTGAGACTTGAGAAATGATACACTCAACATGGGAATGATGATGTGTTGAAAAAGTATGACTTATGGCTTTATCGAAATTTTATACTCTCTATCTCATACTTTAAAGCTACATACATATGCATTATGATGTGAGCACATACTGAGCTAATGACATATGGTTTCATCTATCATATAAGCTATACAGGGTATATGTATCTATCCAAATATGATAGATAAGTCAGCTTATACATATAACTGCTTTATGAGCTCTCTTTTGTTGTGAATGAATCCTTGAGCAGTTTGAGTTGAAGCTAACTAATGCAAGTTATGATCAAATTTTCAAGAAAAGCTTCATTGTTATTGTTGACTTCAGTTTTGATGATCACAAAGTTGACATTCAAGAACTTTATGAGTTGAGAATTATGCCTTATGTGATAAAATGATTTTATAAGTCACAAAAGTACTTTATGGCTTCATAATTCGTAAAAGTGCAAAAATGCCTTATGAGTTAAAGTCTAACTCTTTGGGCCACATAAAGTCTATAATATAACTTAAAGAGTTAATATGGCTTATGAGTTAAATTCAATGATCTTGGCTTATCAGTTGAAAGATTCTTACTTATGATTGAAAGATCCTTGTTTATGAGTTGAAAGATCTTAGCTTATTAATTAAATTTAAAAGATCTTGGCTTATGAGATGAACAATATATAAATATATTCGAACATATAAGTTCTTACACTCACTTTAGCTAATGAGCTTAACAATATGTCACTTGACTATCCTTATGACTTGAAGAAAAATGCCTTACTACTTGAGAAATCTTGGCATACTTTATACAAAGCTTATGACCTATGTCAAACGGCCACAAATGTGAACTTATGAAATGAGATTAACAACTTTATTTGCTTATGACTTGAGAAAGATCATCTTTCCATTCTTGAAGAAGTATAAACGGTTATATGAAGTGATCTTATGACTTGAGTTGAAAATGCTTAAGACTTGAGATCTCTTTATGAATTGATATCAACGGATACATAAGCTTGTCTCTTGAATTCAACAATTGCTTATGACTTGAGATCTCTTTATGAATTGATATCAACAGATACATAAGCTTGTCTCTTGAATTCAACAAATGCTTCTGACCTGAGATCAACATACATCTCTCTTTGTGAGATGATTCAAATGGCCAAATAATGCTTATAACTTAAGATCAACATACATCTTCCTTTGTGAAATGATTCAAATGGCTAAATGATATTTATGAGTTGAGAACAATGTCCACTTTGTCTTACAAAGTGAATCAAAAGGCCATGAAGATAACTTATCCTATAAAAGGAATGAAGATGAAGAAATGAAGCAAGGAAGACCAATTAGCAATCTCACACTCTTAAGCATATATTTCTAGTCTTCCAAATTCCTAAAGAGAGTAAAGAAAAAAGCTATATTTGTTTCATTCAAATAGTCATATATTTGGGAATTGTATATTTACACAAGGCTGTGTGAAGGGGGTTTACTTTGTTAGTGGTGAGATCAACAAGTAACGATTAAGGTTTGATACTTAGCCTGCAAAAGTCTTGAGTTTGTTACTTGAACTCGCAAAAAGTAACATAGGCTTGTTTCCTGCCCGTAAAGGAAACGTTAGTGGAAATCTCAAGCGGTTGGCTTAGGGACTGGACGTAGATCGGTTGGATCGAATCAGGATAAAATTCAGCGTCTACACTTTTCTATCCCTACTCTCTTTATATTTTATGCTATTTAAATTCTTGCAATTTAAGTTAATTGCTTTATTACTTAAAGCCATTTTTACAAAAGCAATTTTATATTCACAAGTTTTATTATTTTAATGAACTCCGCATTTTTATAAAACTTGTGTTTTTTGTGTTTCTTCAAAGAGAATTTTCAAAGAGAGTTTGCAAGAATTTTTATTCGACCTACAGTACTAGTCACCCCTCTAGTACTATAGCTAGCCATTTTGGGAACCGTCAATTGGTATCAGAGCCTGACTCTAATAAAAAAAAGTAAAATTCTTAGAGTGATCACAATATGGCTAGTACCTCCAGGAGTTAAAATGTTTTTATATCTGAGGGATGGTCCATCAAAAAGCCTCCACTATTTAATAGAGAAAATTATAGTTTTTGGAAAAACCGAATGAGAATATTTTTACAGTCAATAGATATTCAGGTTTGGAGAATTGTCAAGGAAGGACCTAGTATTCCAACAAAAATTGTTGATGGAGAATCTATCCCTGAAGAAGAAATTGAATATGAAAGTTCTGATTGGAACAAAGAGGCTTTAAACTCTAAAGCTATTAATGTATTACAGTGTGCTTTAGATATTAATGAGTTTAATCGTGTTCCAAGTTGCATGACAGCAAAGCAAATATGGGACAAGCTAGAAACAACTTATGAAGGAACCAAACAAGTCAAAGATGGAAAGATCAATCTTTACATCATAGAATACGAGTTGTTTAAAGTAGACACTATGAGCGGACGACCTATAAGGAACGAGGCGAAGCGAACCGGGGAAAAGGAAACTTTTGGAAAATGAATGCGTTTTGAGTGGCGTTTTGGTTTTTTTGGAAAACGGGATTTTGATTATCTTGAGAAAATTTGTTGATTTATTTGGAAATCCCTTTCATAGAAAACCTTTTCCCTTTTTTAACTTAAAGACAGCGAAACTTAAATTCCAAGATCAGTGATAGAGTCGCCACCCGGATCAGCTCATCCGGAAAATTCCGGCACAGCTCCCTATCGAGCGTAGACTACTGTACCTAATCCAGAGATTTAGGGTTTGGGCAAGTGACTTACTTAACCTCAAGCTTGCTTTCATTTTACAATTCATATTACCATATTTTATTCGCTTTATTATCTTTCTCTACCCAATTTGTGTTTCTTTAGCCCATACTCAAGCGAATGACAGAAATAAATTACAGAATAAGTAAACCATCCATCCAAGCATTTAAAAGAATAAGAATAGAGGCCGCTTATACAACCAGATCGAATAAAAATTAAAGCTCTCGTCCTCACATTTAAAAACGCCTAAATACATGAATATCTAGAAAATTACAGTCGCCTAATTTACACGAAAATCTATCAAAGTACATCCAAAAATAAAATAAAAGCAATGGAGGCTGCAAAACAGATCGGTTAGCACAATTTATATCACAACACAATTAAGACTCAAAATGGACAGATTTGGGATTTTTAGGAACGGGGGCATGCATTTGGGGGGTAACCAGGTCGGCTCAGCCAACCAGTCTGGTTAGACCTAGAAAACGGTTTTGAAATGCCCTGTAATTTTTGTGCTGGAAAAACTATTTTTGGAAATCAATTGGTTCAGTTACATGCAAATTATCCCCTTTTAGCGGGTCTGTTATCCCAGAACTCGAGATTCTGTTCATGCGGGTTTCCTAATTTCAGCATCCATCTAGGGTCCAAAAGCAGTAAACATGCCAAAACAGTGTTTGAATCCAAAGGCAGTATCGCGCAACGATGTCCGGATGGGTCGTTCCGCGATTCTGTCTCTTTCTGGAGACTATAGTCATACGACTATAGTTAGAGCTGTGCGGCTCTTCATTACAATCGTGCGACTGTAGTTGGAGCTGTACGACTATAATAAACAGTCATGCGACTATTGCTTCCAGAACAAAAAAAAATGGTTTTCTCTCTTTGAAAATGCCAATTCGCTCGATTTCGGTGGTTCCTCGAGATTTCTATAGAGTCCAGGGGTTCGCTATTGCTGGACGATGGATTTGATTCGGTCGAACAACCTTAGATTCTAGAAAATCGGAACTGCGGACACTAAAAATCTCACACCCGCACAAATATAAATCCAAAAACCAAAGTTTGATGGTGTACGGGCGTGTTTGGGCCCAAATATATAACAATAGAATGGAAAAAATGGAAAACGGGCTATTTTCGACCGATCCGGGTAGTTTAGGGTTTCTGCCTGGAAGGACAGAGATGTGCGACTCTAGATTAGAGCCATACGGCTCTGTTCTTTAGAACCACAGCCGTACGGCTCTGTTCTTGTCAAAACACAGCCACGCATCTCTAGTTAGGCAACCGGTTTTCCAAAAAGTTGAGAAATAGAGAAAAATGCAAAGAAAAAAAAAACAATATACACAGGTTTAAGGCCTCTTAGAGTTTACCTTGATATTGTTTTGATGTATTTAACATCAAGAAACAGATTGAAAAGTCGAAATGTTCCTGAAACCTCAATCAGCCGAAATCCCAAAAACGAATCCGTATCGATCTGAAACCAATCCGAAATGATGCCGATGACATGTGTAAAGGTCAACCAACCTTCCTTTGATGTTTAGGAATGCTTTTGGTATTGATTTTCTTGTTCTTTCTCTCTCCTTACTTTTCTGTATTCTCTGCCTCTACTTCTCTCACTTTTCTTTCTTTTTCTCTTTTTTTTTTTCTGTGTAAGATTGATTGTCCTCTTCTTGATTTGATTTTAGGTTTTTATATCTCACCCCTTGTAATCATTTCATGAATTAAATGAGTCGTTTACTTTTCTGTGAATCCGGCTACATTTTCCCCATTTTAGTCAAGTTGCTCTGCTTTACAGAATAACTTGATTGACCCACTAGAGCCGTGAGGCTCTAGATCCATAGCCATACGGCTGTAGTTTAAAAACTACAGCCGTGCGGCTTTAGAAAGAGCTGGGGCAGATTTCGCAAAAAAATAATGCTCACCTTAAACCCTAAAATACCCGGGGGACCTTTCTCGGGGTTTCGGATTGAGGATAGTTTAGTTTTCGGAGCGTTTGAGATATTCGAGGCGACATTCCAGTCATTCTCAAGTCCGATGGTGTCTGTCTGCTCAAAAGGTAATAAGGAATTCTCATCATAGAGGTCGGGAAAACCCGCGCTTACAGCTGCCCCTCGCGTGATCAAATTCGATACCGGATACCAGGTCTAAAATATCTGAGGGGAATTTGAGAACGCGAATTGAAGTGCTGTAAACGGAAGGACAGAAAGACATACCTGACTTGCTGAAGCATCATTGTCGTAGTGATAATGTGATATGAGCCGATACCGGGTCTATGTTACCCGAGGTGAAGCTGGTATAAGCCGATACCAGGTCTATGTTACCCGAGGCGGAGTTGATGATGAATGTGATATGAGCCAATACCGGGTCAATGTTACCCGAGGTGAAGTTGATGATGAATGTGATATGAGCCGATACCGGGCTTATATTACCCGAGGCGAAACTGCTGGTGGATCTGATATAAGCCGATACCGAGTCTATGTTACCCGAGGCGAAGTTGATGATGAATGTGATATGAGCCGATACTGGGTCTATGTTACCCGAGGCGAAACTACTGGTGAAGTTGATATTAGCTGATACCGGGTCTATGTTACCCGAGGTGAAGTTGATGAAATAAGTCGATACCAGGTCTATCTGTACCTGAGGCTGAGGATGATTTCCTGCATTTGAAATGGTGAGTCTTCATTCCATGATCGAGAAATTTTGAACAAAAATTTTTGCCCCTTCGATTAAGAATGAGGACTAGCTGGGGATGAGTGCTTCATGCGTGATATGTATATATGCATGACGATGCATATGAATGCAGACTCTAAAGGATGCGCTTCCTATGATGTCTAATCCTTGTATCCCGTGCTCCTGCTGGGGAGATTGTGTCATATTTCTGATTGACTTTTACGTAGGGGAGTACATCCTTTGTGCAATATAATTCATGCCTTTCTACTGGGGACACATAATGACTGTCGGGGAAAAGGTGGTGATGTTCTTTACGACAGTTCCGCTGGGGAATAGTGCAGAGAATCCTGTTGGAGAACAGTGGAAGGGCTCCTGAGGAATAGTGGAAGGGGTCCGCCTTTCTGCCCCTAGGAATGGTGAATCTGGAAGTGCTCTAAATTTTGCCTGAACTGCTCAATGTGGGTGTTCAGCTCAGCGAGCTACTCTAATTTTTACCTAAAGCACCTTTTCGGTTTTCACCTTAGCGAGCTCTCCTCTTTTTTTTTTTGAAGTCTTATGACAATTGAACTTGGATTTGTTTCAAAATTTTTGGCCATCCCCAGAAATGGTGTTAGATTTAAAGGATAAGAAAAGATTGCAGATTACATGTATTTAGCATTTTTTCATCTTTAAATAATGTGAGACTTTTAACTAATTAAATGCAAAGTGCTTTTTTAAGTCGATGTTTAGGCGAGATAACTTTGTCTATGCATTCTGATATAACCATACGAATACATTTAAACAAAACATCACACTTTATTGTTGAAATCAACGTGAGTACATTTGAAAAGATTGGTTCCCAAAATGGTATACATTCCATACAGAACTAGAATCCGTCACTAGTCGTCCCTTGCGGATTTTCCGACTGATCATTTTCTCTTATGTCTTAATTTTTGCCTAGGTTGCCCTTTTCGAGTTTTCAAACTAGCAGACTTTTTTTTTTAAACATGGTAAGGCTTCAGGCAATCTTGGTTGACAGGATTTGCAAATTCATTCCCATCCATGTCTGCGATGCTTACACCAACCTTCGACAACACCTTCTTTACAATGTATGGGCCTTCCCAATTCGGCCTAAACTTCTCCCGAGCATCGACATTTGTAGGCCTCAACTGTTTCAGAACTAAGTCCCCGGCTTTCAGCTGTCGTCTGGGATTCTTCACTTTTTGATTATAGGCTTTAGCCATTCTGCGTTGATACCTCTACAAATGATCCAATGGTTTCACCCGCTTTTCATCTAATGCTGCGAACTACTCCTGTCTAGCCTGAACCCATCCCGTTTCTAGTAGTTAATTGGCTATTCCAAGTGACTTGAGTTCCATTTCCACTGGCAACACTACTTCCATTCCATACACCAAGGCGTAAGTGGTCTCGCCAGTTGGTGTTCTGACACTGGTTCCATAACCCCAAAGAGCATATGGCAGCTTATTAGCTGAGTCTCTGTAGGTGGTCACCATTTTTGATAAAATATTCATTATCGACTTTTTAGCCGCCTCTACTGTACATTAGCCTACGGTCTATATGGAGAAGACCTATGATGTTTAATGCCATGTTCTGTGAATAGCTTGGCTATTGCCCCTTGCAATTGCACCCCGTTATCTGTCACTACATGGTGAGGGATTTCGTATCAAGAGAAGATGTTTTTCTGAATGAACTTAACCATCTGTTTGGCTGTCACGCTAGAGAAGGATTCTGCTTCCACCCATTTTGAGAAATAATCGACCGCAACCACTATGAATCTGTGCCCGTTAGATGTTGCAGGATGAATTTCTCTAATCATGTCAATTCCCCACACCGAGAATGACCAAGGAGATGCCAAATTTTGTAACTCAAGTGGTGGCAGATGACTGATATCAACATTACCTTGGCACTCGTGACACCTTTTTACCTCCTTCACACAATCAGATTGCATTGTCATCCAGAAGTATCCCGTCTCATTATCTTTTTGGTCATAGTGATCCCATTCATATGCGGCCCACAGGATCCTTCATGTACTTGCTACATTACTGTTTCTGCTTCTTGCTCTATCAAACATCTTAGAAGGACCCCATTCGTAGTTCTCTTATATAGATTATCTTCAAAGATTCTGAAGTGGCTGGCTAATCTTCTTAATGAAACTTTATCAGTAGTACTAGCCCCTTCTGGATACTTTCCCTCTTTCACATACTGATAAATGTCAAAGAACCACGGCTTTTCTTCAGTTGTTAATTCCATCACCTCGTGCATATCAAAACAGGGTTGCCTGGAAATTTCTATAACCAGATGTTGTATCTATGTCTTTTCTAGATCTTCCCACATAGAGGACAATGTTGCTAGTGCATCAGCCATTTTATTCTCCTCCCGGGGAATATGTCTGAATTCATATTGGCCGAATAACCCTCTTCTGTACTGTAGCAGCTCTAAGTAGGGTCATAAGGCTTGTTCTCTCAAATCCCATTTGCCTTGTGCCTGCCTGATCACCAAAAGTGAATCCCCAACAATCAGTACATCATCTACCTCTAGTGTCTAGAGGGCTTCCATCCCGAACAAGCATGCCTCTTATTCTGCCCCATTGTTGGTTATAGGGAAGTCCAACCTTTTTGACAACGGAGTGACCTCGCCATTTGGTTTCACTATGATTACCCTAATTCTAGCACCCTTTCTATTTATGGCACCATCGAAACACATGACCCATCTCCTCACTCTACTATAGCTAGCTATTCATCCGGGAATTCTAGATTCTCCACGCGATCCGATTCTAATGGCTGATTTGCTAGGAATTCTACCACTGCTCGCCCTTTGATGGTTTTCCTAGTGATGTACTCAATGTCAAATTCTAACAGGAGTAGTAGCCACCTATATAATTTTCCAACCAACACCGGTTCCTCATACAAATATTTCATCAGATCCACCTTAGCCACGGGGCTCAACTTCTTAGTCAGCCAGATCATTGCTACACATGTTTTCTCCACCAATGTGTACTTGGTTTCATATTCCAACAGCTTCTTGCTGAGATAGTAAATAGGGTACTCCTTCCTTCCGTCTTGTTCTTGTGCTAGCATTGCCCCTATGGAGGAATCGTCGACAGCTAAGTACAAAATTAGAGGCTTCCCTGGAGTTGGTGGGCTCAAAATTGGTGGATTTATCAGATAAGCTTTGATCTTTTCGAAACCCAACTGACATCTGTCATCCCATACGATCAGCTGATCTTTCCTTAATAGCTTGAAAATCAGCTCACACACTGAAGTTAATCGCGCTATGAAGCGACTGACGTACTGTAAGGAGCCCAAGAATGACCAGACCTCCTTTTCTATTTTAGGGGCTAGCATATATCAAATGGCTTTGATTTTGTCTGGATCCATCTCTATTCCCCTTTTACTGACCATATGACCCAGCAGTTTCCCTGATGTAACCCCAAATATGCATTTCTTGGGATTAAGTCACAGGTTGTACTCTCCAATGCGTGTAAGGAATCTATCCAGGATAGCAGGGTGCTCCTCCTGGGTCATTGATTTAACAAGCATATCATCGACATACACCTCTACTTCTTTATGGATCATGTCATGCAGCAATGTTGTGACAGCCCTTTGGTAAGTGGCCCCAGCATTTTTCAACCCCGAAAGGCATTACTCTGTAGCAGAAGGTGCCCCACTCCGTAATATATGATATCTTCACCTTGTCAATCACATCCATTAGTATCTAGTTATATCCCGAAAATCCATCCATAAAAGAGTACATTGCTGCCTTGGCTGCGCTATTTATCAGAACATCGATGTGAGGTAAGGGGAAGTTATCTTTCGGGCATGCGTTGTTCAGATCCCTGTAGTCGACACACACTTTGACCCTTTCATCTTTCTTAGGCATTGGCACAATGTTGGCTAACCATTCTGTGTATTCTACCACCTCAAGGAACTTAGCTTCAATCTGCTTAGCCACCTCTTCCTTTACTAATGCAGCCCATTCTGGTCTCAGCCTTCTTAGCTTCTGCTTCACTGGCTTGAATCTGGGGCCTGTTGGAATCTTGTGAACTGCTATTTCTGTGTCAACCCCTGGCATGTCTTCGTATGACCAAGGGAAAGCCTTAACATGTTTTTGCAGTATTTTTGTCAATTCTCTCTCTTCTTTGGATTTTAGTTCATGTGAAATGAATACCATTTTGGGATTTTCATCTATACTTATGTTGATTTCATGCAATATAGTGTCATGAATGCTAAATATGCTTGATGGTGATTCAAATGCATGTACAGAATTATCAGGATAAACATCGCACAAGTAAGCAAACTGGGATTTCATTGCATTAAACTTGTTAAAAAGTACATCGTTCACATTAAAAATAGAAGAAACAGATACAACAAAATCATTCTCATCCTCCACAGGCGGAGGGCCTTGAACTTCTCCATCCTTGCTCAGCTTCAGACTGTTATCCAGGTCAGCAGCTATTTCAGACTATTGTCCATCAGGGAGAGCAATCTCCTTAATCTCAGTGCCCTGCGCTTTGGCCTTCTTCATAATTCCTGCTATCTCGGTAACCACAGAATCCAGGCTTGCCTTGGTCACCAGCTCCTTATTGGACCCTTCCTCAAAATTTTCAAATGCCTTGCTTAAGGCGGCAGCCAGCGCCTCTAAAATTGCTTTCATAAATTCATCACAGACTTTTTCTTCAGCTTTCTCCTTGGCCACTTTCGCTGCTTTTACTGTTACTTCAGATGACTTCTCCTAGGGGATGACAGGCTTAACAACTACCTCCTCTACTGCCACAGGTGTAACTGGCTCCTCCTGGCTCTTTTCAAAGTCTACGACCTCAGAGAATATCTCAAAGCCTGGGTTTTCAATACTCCCGACTTTTACTGGCTCAACTTGCCCCTTGTACAATTGTTCACTAGCCTTAATGAATGGCTTCGTCATGGGCTTGCCATTCTTTCTTTTCTTTAGACTTTTCTTCTCAGATGCCTCTGTTGTGTAGCCTAAGCCGAACTACCTTGACTTCCCAGAATCAATGTTAAATTCGAGCACCCCTTGTAGATTAGCTTTGAATCCCATACCCGGAACAAAATTCTGCTTACGCAGGTACTTGGACAACGATTCTGACATATAGTTCTCTTAGATAACCATTGAAGCATTTGTAGTTTCCTCCTCACTGACAATGGTGATTTGGAATCCGCGGAATGGTATGATCTCTTCGTTAACCATAGCAATCATGGACTGAGAATCTACCTCAACTGTCACAACCTCATTGCCTATTGAAAATTTTATCTTCTGGTGCAAAGTTGAAGTACACCCCCCAGCAGGTGAAACCATGGCCTTCCTAACAGTAGGGAGAAGGTGACTGGAATGTCAATCACAGTAAAAATGACCGTTAACTTGACTGGTCCCACCTCTACCTCAGCTTCAAAAGTTCCTATCACGGTCCTTTTCGAATCGTCATAAGCCCTAATCACAGTGGAAGACTTCTTCAGAGCACCTTCATTTAAGCCCAGATACGGTAGCATTTTTTAGGGGAATATATTCAGAGCCAACCCATCATCTATCATCACACATGGCATGACTCTGTCCATGATGTTAACTTTGACATACAGAGCTCTGTTATGAGCCCTTCCCCCTTGTGGCAAGTCTTTTTCTGAAAACACAATGTCAGGGGGTCCTGCATGAACCTTGTCCAGTACGCAACACATAGCCTCTAGGGAAGCAATTGGGGAAACTTTGATCTCAGATAGCTTTTTAACTAGTGCTACCCTATGCTCCTTGGAGATTAGTAGCAAATGCCAGAGACTAGCCTGGGCTGGGGTCTTTTTCAATTGGGAAATGGCTAGATCCTCTTTTTCTACTTCCTTCGGTGCCGACATACTGCATGATCCAGTCACTGGGGTCCTATCGTGCTGCTGAACCACTGGCTAGTAGACCCTGCCACTCCTTGTTACATGCCGAAGCTCGGGAACTTTTAGCTTCTCAACAACTGGCAGCTTAACTGTCTTATCACATCCATCTTCTTCATACTCATCTTCCGAATCCAGATAATCCAGACTCACTGGCTTTATCTCTTTCTGCTCTATGGGCTTTCCATATTCTGACTTTGCCCCAGTTTCATTGGCCACCACAGACTGCACGGTGGGGTTTGCCTACAGGACCTGGTCAAAAATGAAGTTGTCTGGCAACCCCGACTGTGCCATATTGACCTACCTTTCAAATGCTGGCAAAGGGTTAGTCTTTGTGCTGGGTTTGGCAGGCTCTTGTAGCTTCCCTTCGTCGATCAGCCTCTAGATGGCATCCCTCAGCTTATTACAATTGTTGGTTCTATGTCCCACTATGACATGGTAGGTACAAAAATTATCCTTATCTTCCTCCGCTGGCTTTTCAAAAGGCCTGAGAGAGTTTAACAAACCACCATTCCTGCATTTGGCAAAGATCTTAGCCAAGGAGAAAGCCCATGGAGATATGCCCTGGCCTTACGGATTTCTGCTTTGGTTTCCTCGCTGCTGAGACACAACGGCAACCCCCCGCTTGCTTACTCTCTGAAAACTGCCCGCTCTTACCTGTAGAACCAGGACCAGACCCACTACTTGACCCAGCTGCAGTAGTCGATCGGTACCTGGAACTGTACCCGGAGCTTGTATTGGCCCTATAGATTGCTACCTTTTCCTCTTCATCTCTCTCAATCTTCATAGCCATACTGTATGCCTCACTGAGTTCACTGAAAGAGTGGAATTTCATGTTGTTTCTGTAAATGTCCCTACTACCGTCAATCAACTTTTGGATCAACTCATCCTCGTCAGGGCGTTTCTTCAACAGAATCATCTTGTTCATCCATCTTTGATAATATTCATTAAAGGACTCATTTGGCTTCTGCTTAACCCTTTCTAGGTCATACAGCTTCACCTAGATCTTAGTATTGAAGCTATAGTATTTGATGAAAGCCGCCGATAAAGCCTCCCAGTCTAATTGCACATCCTCTGACAAAGAGTTATACCGGGTCAAAGCTCCCCCTTCTAGTGTGGTTAGGAAGAAGTTGATTAACTACTGTTTGGTGGCGCCCACTGTCAGCATTATTCGGGCATACATATTCATGTAAGCTTCTGGCAAGCCAATCCTCTTATAGGATGGAACTTTTGGCACTTTGAACTTAACAAGGAAAGTCTCGATGCCCTTATTTATTATAGCATCCATATTCATGCCCCTCTTAGAGCCTAGGCTAATATTGGCCCCTTTCTTTAGCTCGACGACCACTTCATCCAACTCTGAGCACTTTGCCTTTATGTTTTTTCCATGGTTGCCTCAATCTCTTGCAGCTTCTCCACACTAGCTGAGACATCAGCCCTATACTGAGAAGATTCAGCCACTTTTTCCTTTCTAGGCCCGCTGGTTCTGACTTCCTCACTTTCTTTCCAGAATGTCATAGAAATCCTGAGATTTCAGGAAATCCTTCAAAGCATCAGCAAGAATTGATGTTTAGTTTTCCATTTCCACTTGCTCTCCGGAATCAGACTCACTATCTGTATTTACTGTCCTCTGTTCCTCAACAGCCCTCAAAGTCTGAGACCTTGTCCTTGGTTGATCCAGCTTACTCAGTGAACTGTCTTTAGGGAACTTTGTGTGAACGAACGACGTTTTTAACGCGTACGGACTCTCTCGGAAGTGAGCCTCGATAGCGGGCAACCCTCCCTTGCGTGAGGTTTTTAGAATGGAAATTCGATTTTGGAAAAATTAAATTAATTCATAAAAGAACCAAGACCTAAGTCTCGATAGAATGTGTATGAGTTGCCACCGAGCTCAGCTCAACTGGGAAATTGCAGTGTAGCTGAACCGGACGAAGACCGCTACATCTTCCAGAGATCTAGGTCCGGACAAGTCCCCTATTTCATGTCTAATCAAAATAAAATTTAGCCAATGTTCATAGATGGTATTTTAAATTCTAAAGTTCATTTTTATTAAATTAAAGCACACAGCGTACACACAAGTCAAAATAAAACAATAAATAAATATCTTATTACAACCCAATTGAATAAAAATAAAAACTCTAAACCTCACCTTACAAGTGGCTAAAATACACGATGATCTAAAAAAATTACAATCGCCTAAAATATAAGGATTAAGCTATTAATTACATCCAAAATAAAAAAATAAAAAAAACTAAAAGCTGCAAAACAGACAATTAGCACAGTTTATAGCAGACCACAAATAGGACTCAAGTAGGATAGAATGAGATTTTAAGGAATTCGGGGGCATGCAATTGGGGGATAACCGGGTCGGCTCGGCTAGCCGGCCCAATTAGACCTGGAAAACAATTTTGAAATGTCCCTGTATTTTTCTTTTGTGAGAAAATCATTTTGAAAACGTTTTCTTTTTCCGGTTTACTTTAATTTAACATGTGAAGGTGGTTGGTTTTCGGGAGATTCGGGTCTCCGTCGTTGTGTTGTTCTAAATGCAATAACATTAAAAGTAAAATCTAAGGTCGTGAATGCACACAACAAAGTCATTTTTGATGATTTTCTGATTTTTCTGAATTTTTAGAATTTTTGGGAATTTTTGTGGATTATTCTGGAAATTCTGTCCCTAGATGAGGATTACAGTCGTACTGCTTTAATTACAGCCGTGCGACTGTAACTACAGTTGTACGAATGTAATTACAGTCGTGCGACTATAGATCATCCAAGTGCAGAAAATCGCCAAAATTTGTTCAAATAAAACTAAAGGCCGCGGGAAATCAAGAACACTCGACATACACCTCGACTTCTTTATGGATCATAGCATGAAGCAAAGTTGTGACAGCCCTTTGGTAAGTGGCTCCAACGTTCTTCAATCCGAAGGGCATTACTTTGTAGCAGAAGGTGCCCCACTTCGTGATGAATGATGTCTTCACTTTATCAATTACATCCATCAGGATCTGGTTGTATCCTGAAAATCCATCCATAAAGGAGTACATTGCTGCTTTTACTACACTATCAACTAGGACATCGATATGAGGTAGCGGGAAGTTATCTTTTGGGCATGCCTTATTCAGGTCCCTGTAGTCGACATATACTCTTACCCTTCCATCCTTTTTAGGTACTGGGACGATATTGGCTAGCCATTCTGTATAGTCCACCACTTCAAGGAACTTGGCTTCTATCTGCTTAGCCACTTCTTCTTTCACCATTGTAGCCCATTCTGGCCTCAGTCTTCTTAGTTTCTGCTTCACTGAATTGAACTTAGGGTCCGTCGAGATCTTGTGAACTGCTATTTTTGTGTCTACACCTGGCATGTCCTCGTATGACTAAGTGAAAGCTTTAAAATGTTTTTGCAATATTTTTGTAAGTTCTCTCTCTTCCTCGGGTTTTAGCTCGCGTGAAATGAATACCATTTTGGGGTTTTCATCTATACTTATGTTGATTTCATACAATGCAGTGTCATGAATGCTAAATATGCTTGATGGTGATTCAAATGCATGCACAGAATTATCAGGATAAACATCACACAAGTAAGCAAACTGAGATTTCATTGCATTAAACTTGTTATAGAGTACATCATTCACATTGAAAAAGGAAGAAATAGATACAACAAAATCATTTTCATCCTCCATAGGCACAGGGCCTTGCACTTCTTCAGCTTTCCCATTCAGCTCCAGGACATCATCCAGATCTACAGCTACTTTGGCTTCTTGTTCAGCAGGAATAGTGGTCTTCTCAATTTCAGCCACATGTGCCCTAGCCTTCTTCATGATCTCGGCTATCTCAGCAGCCACAAAATCCAAGTTTACCTTGGTCATCAGCTCTTCTTCGAACCCTTCTTTAGACTTCCCAAATGCCTTGCTTAAGGCAGCAGCCAGTGCCCCTGAAATTGCTTCTATTGATTCATCACAGACTTTCTCTTCGGATTTCTGCTTGGGACCTCCACTGCTTTTGTTATCTCTTCAGGCAACTCATTTTGCAAAACAGCAGACTTAGCAATTACCTCTTCTTCCATCACGGGGGCTACTAGCTCTTCCCGGCTCTTCTCAAAATCCACAAAATCAGAAAATATTTCAAAGCCCGGGCATTAAATGTTCCCAAGACTTACTGGCTCAGCTTGGCCCTTATACAACTCTTTCCCTGCCTTTATGAATGGTTTCATCATAGGCTTACCATTTTTCCCTTTCTTTAGGCTTTTCTCATCAGATGCCCCCACTGCGTAACCCAAGCCGAACTACCTTGGTTTTCCAGAATCAATATTAAACTCGGGCAAGCCATGTAAATTAGCTCGGAGTCCTATGCCAGGAACAAAATTCTACTTATGAAGGCACTTAGACAACCATTCTGGCATATAGTTCTCGTAGATGACCATCGGAGCATCTATGGTTTCCTCCTCACTAAGCATAGCAACTTGGAATCCATCGAATGGAATTATCTCTTCATTAACTGCAGCAACTACAAATTGAGAATCTGCCTTAATTGTTACAACTTCATTGCTTATCGAGAATTTTATCTTCTGGTGCAGGGCTGAAGGGACACCCCCCAGTGGGTGAAACCAAGGTCTCCCTAAAAGTAAGGAGAAGGTAACTGGGATGTCAATGACAGTAAAGATGACCATCGACCTAACTGGTCCTACCTCTACTTTAGCTTCAAAGGTCCCAATCATGGTCCTTTTCGAATCATCATAGGCCCTGATCATGGTGGAAGACTTTTTCAAACTTTCTTCACTCACGCCCAAGAATGGTAGCATCTTCAAGGGACATGTATTCAAGGCTGACCCATCATCTATCATTACGCACGGCATAACCCTATCCATGATGTTGACCTTGATGTACAAAGCTTTATTGTGAGCCCTTCCCCCATGTGGTAGATCTTTCTCCGAAAATACAATGTAAGGGGATCCTACATGAATTTTATCCAACAAGCAACACATTGCCTCCGGAGAAGCAATCGGAGACACTTCAATTTCAGAGAGGTTTTTGACCAAGGCTGCTTTGTGATCCTTGGAATTCAGCAATAAATGCCACAGACTGGCTTGGGCTGGAGTTTTCTTCAGTTGCAAAATAACCAGATCTTCCTTTTCTACTTCCTTTGGCACTGACATACTGCTTGATCCGGTCATTAGGGCTTTCTTATTCTGCTGCACTACTGGTTGGTAGACCTTACCACTTCTTGTTACATTTTGAACTTTGGACACCTTTGGCTTTTCTACAACAAGCAGTTTAACGGTCTTATAACAGCCATACTCTTTATATTCATCCTCTGAATCCAGGTCATCCAAGCTCACAGGCTTCACTTCCCTCTGCTCTATCGGCTTTCCACTCTTTGACTTTGCCTCAACATCATTGGTCACCACAGACTGTATAATGGGGTTTGCTTGGAGGATTTGAGCAAAGATAAAATTATCTAGTAACGCCGACTATACCATGTTGACCTGCCTTTCAAATGTTGGCAGCGGATTATTCTTTGTACTGGGTTTGGTAGGCTCTTGCAGTTTTCCCTCGTCGATAAGCTTCTGGATGGCGTCTCCCAGCTTATAACAATTATTGGTTCTATGTCCTACCATGACATGGTAAGTATAGAAATTATCTTTATCTTCATCCGCTGGTTTCTCGAATGGCCTAAGAGAACTTAACAGTCCACCATTCCTACACTTAACAAAAATCTTAGCTAGGGAGAAAGTCCAAGGTGATATGCCATGACCGTACGGACCTCTGCTTTGGCTTCCTTGCTGCTGAGACACCACAGCAACCTCGGCTTGCTTAACCTCAGAAACTTGTCCTCCCTTACTTGTAGAACTACAGCAGGGTCCACTGCTTGACCCAGCTGCAGTAGTCGATCTATACCCAGAGCTGTACCCAGAGCTTCTGCTTCCCTTATGGCCTACGGTCTTCTCTTCTTCATCATGCTCAATTTTCATAGCCATACTGTATACTTCACTGAGCTCACTGAAGGGTGGAACTTCATGTTGTTCTTGAAGATGTCCCTACTACCATCAATCAACTTTTGAATCAATTCATCTTCATTAAGGCGATTCTTTAGTAAGATCATCTTGTTCATCCACCTTTGATAATATTAATCAAAGGACTCATTTGACTTCTGCTTAACTCTTTCTAGGTCGTACAGCTTCAATTGAATCTTGGTATTGAAGCTATAGTATTTGATAAAGGCCGCCGATAAAGCCTCCCAGTCTGATTGTTCTTCCTCTGATAAAGAATTGTACCATCCCAATGCTCCTCCCTTAAGTGTAGTCAGGAAGAGATTGATAAGTTGTTGCTTAGTGGCACCTGCCGTCAACATGACCTGGGCATAGAGATTAACAGGGACTTCTGGTGAACCCATTCCTTTGTAAGAAGGAACCTTTGGCACTTGGAAGCCAATTGGAAAAGTCTCAAGGCCTTTACTAATCATGGCATCCACATTAACCGCCTTCTTGGATTCCGAGCTGACACTGGCCCCTTTCTTCAGCTGGGCCATAACCTTATCCAACTTAGAATGCTTCGCCATCATTTTCCTGTCCATAGCTGCCTCAATTTCTTGCAGCTTCTCCAAACTAGCCGAGGCATCAGCACCTTGCTGGGACGATTTAGCCTCTTTCTCCTTTCCAGCTCCACTAGCGTCGGTTTCGTCGGCTTCTCTAACAACAGCCTGCATCTCCTCCTTTGGTATGTCACAAAAATCCTGAGATCTTAGGAAGTCCTTTAGGGCATCAGCAAAACTCGGTGTTGGATTAGCCATCTCAAATTCTTCCCCGGAATCAGATTCGCTTTCTGTTTCTACCACTCTTTGTTCCCCAACAGCCCTCAGAGCTTAAGATCTTGTCCTCGGTCGCTCTAGTTTACTCTACTTATCATCACATGGGAAATTTTTAGGGACAATGAATGAATGGAATGGTGACATGGAGAGTGATACACTAAAAGTGACTGAGGATGAATGAATGAAATGATGTCGTGAGTGACTTGATGATATGGATGATTTCTATTTATTATTATTTTTTCTCTTTTGGGACATTCCAAGAACACCTAATGCCATGCAAAATATTATGCAAAAGGATCACATGTGGACCCCACACAGACAAGGGTTCGGCGCTTTTGGGGCACCTGGTGAATTTTGTGAAATGGACACGTGTGTGCCGGCACACAAACAGGGTTTCGACACTTTGTAGGTCTATGATATGAAATGAAATGGTCGCATAGGGCCTCCCCATGGACAGAGTTCTGATGCTTTTGAGGCATATGATATGAAGTGATGTTATAAGAGAGTCACGTGTAGCCAGGGACACAAACAGAAGTTCGGCGTTCGGGGAACACCTTGCATGATTTGGTGATATTATGAAATGCCCCTACATATGTACTAATCCAGCACTCGGGGAGTACCTTAAATGGTTTCACAATGTTATGAAATGGTCCGGTGTGAACCGTGATCCACAAGCAGAATTTCAGCGTTACCGTGACGCCTATGATGAATGACATGATGTCGTGTAATGATATCGTGTGACCTGCCACATGAAAATATACCTAAGATCATTGTGATTCCTATTGAATGAAATGGTTTGGTGAAATGGTCAAGTGCAATCCGTTGCACTGGCAGGACACGGGCAGTTTTGGGACTCCCGATATGTTATGAAATGATATGATCATGATGGGCACCCTTGGAATGCCCTTAATTTAAATGAGATGAGATGATATGGATGCTTATGTCACATAAAAATGCAAATGGCTACACAAAAATGTGGTTAAGATGCATGACATACATAATGATGTTTTGTATGCTTTGTGAAAATATGTTAACACACCAATATAATGTTATGGCTGCAAAAGAAATAATTACCATGAACGGCACACGGATGATTTGATGTATTCACACACAAAAATAAAATGCAAATGGCTGCACAAAAGATGTGAGTTAGTATCACACAAATGCTTTGCGTGTATGGCATGTCATGTTCATTAAACTGGCAATGATGGTATGTCACGGGATGGCGAGAAACACATAGCACACGAAGCGTATTCCTCCAAATGTGGTCAGTCTTTAAAAATTCTAACCGATTCCTAGGAGGGGTTCTCTTTAATCATCAACCGGGGATGATGAAGGCGCGATTTATTGTTGGGATTCGTCATTGGAAAAATAACGTGGCGCAGCGGAAAATACACCGTTTAAAATTTCCTAGAATCCACCTATCGTGTCCAATTACCATTGATTAGAATAAAATCAAATAAGAATCAAGAGAGATTAACTCACGGGATTCGTCTCCTCTAGAGACTGCTGCAGAATCGTTTCTTGAAACTGCGATCTCCAAAGTCCGGTGCACGACCAACTATTGAGCGGGAACCGGTGCTAGCCGAAGACGCGAAGGAATGGAGGTTTAATACTGGGATTTTCGGCCGTTTTGGGGCTGCTATTGGTGGCTGAAATTTCCAGCAATTAATTAGAGTTGAATTAGGTTTTTATTCCTTAAGTGTGCCCTTTTATAGACACCTTGTCTAATTGGGTTCTAATTAGGTTAATTAAACCCAAGCCCACTAGGATTATAATTACATAAATAAACTTTAATTAAAAAGTATATACTATGTAATTTAATTCCATTTGGCTAAATTTAATTACCCCTAAATAAAATTAAATCACACTTAAGTTAATACAATACATGTATTTAATTTTCCTACTTAGGAAAATTATTTAATTAATTGTTTACTTTATGTAATTCAATTAATTGATAAATTAATTAATTACATTATGTAAACTTATTAATTAAATTAAATTCAACCCAATGTCAATTAATTACCTTGACACCGAATGTCAACTAATTAATTAACGCATTCCTTCCAATGTACATTACATGTACAATTTCTATAAGTTCCAGCTCAGTTGATCTATGTGCACGATCCTATGGGTCTGTCTTTATGTTGGCAGTAGGCCCAAGGCCCACAAACTGTAAGTGGGTTCTAGCAAACCATTACAGCCCCCAATTAAGACAGAGATGCAGCAGTCTTTAGAAGACACTCACCCGGTAGTAATCTCATAGTGTCCTTTGCCTAACGATATCGATATGAATAAACAAGAGGCATGGTGTCTGTCATCCTCTTCTGTTGTTTATTATATTTCTTGATCTTGAGTTGATTGATTAATCAAATAAGCAACCAACTTATTTGGGTATGGCCATACACTTATCAGTCCCACTCATCAAGTGGCCAATGATATCATCTCGGTGTCACCCGAGTGGCAATTCCATCACTTCATCATCAATATCAACATGTTCACCGGTCCACCCAATCATACCGGTATTTAGCATCCTTTTATAGACCTGTTAGGCGTATGTCAAAGTGAACCGGATTCCACATTGATATTATAATGAAATCTGGTCTGAGGACAAAAGAGACCTACTCAAGAAAGACCTATGACATAACAACCATGTGGCTTTCTTGTGCGGATCGATCCAGTCCCATGTCAACGACATGTACCTATATTCATGACTGACTATACAAGTACTATGGCTAGTTAAGAACTACCATACAGTCATCGAATATACAAGTCTGTGGTTCTATTCGTTCCCACAATTAGAACAGACCTGGGATAGGTTTTATGATTATCAATCAATGGATACTCTACTCATATTATAGCACAAGATATAAATGAAATAGATTAATTGCCTTTATTAATATGACACAAATATTGTATTTATACAATGAGTCTTAATGTATAATACAAACTACATGAATCCAATGCCCTAAGAACTAGGGCACACCAACAATCTCCCACTTGCACTAGTTCCAAGTGGGCATTGCCCTAATTCCTATAGATCTGGTATGACCGTCGTGCTGTGTCTGCAACAGCCCTTTGGTCAATGGATCAGCGACATTATTCTTGGTGTCAACCCTCTGCAATGATATGTCACCTATGTTCACGATCTCCAGAATGAGGTGAAACTTTCTGAGTACATGTTTGGATCTCTTGTGTGACCGGGGCACCTTAGCTTGTGCGATGGCCCCGTTGTTGTCACAAAACATCAATTGGGTCTAGGATAGTGGGCACTATTCCCAACTCAGTTATGACTTTCTTGATCCAAACGGCTTCCTTTGAGCTTCGCATGCAGCTATGTACTCAGCTTCCATTGTAGAGTCAGCAATGGTGGCCTGCTTTGAGGACCTCCAACTAATGGCACCGCCATTCAGGAGAGAAACATAACCAGACTGTGACTGGTTCTCATCCTCATTGGTCTCAAAGCTTACATCAGTGTAACCTGACACTACCAGCTCATCTTGACCTCTATACACTAAGAAAGCATCCTTAATCCGGTTAAGGTACTTCAAGATTGCCTTGACTGCCTTCCAGTGTTCCTCACCGGGGTCCGACTGGTACCGGCTAGTCATACTTAGTGCAAACACGACATCAGGCCTCGTACATAACATGGAGTACATGATAGATCCAATAGCAGATGCATAAGGGATCTTTTCCATGTTCTCCCGGTCCTTCTTTGTTTTAGGACCATCTTTCTTACTCAGCTTCAACCCATGGCGCATAGGCAAGAATCCTTTCTTTGCCTTGTCCATGCTGAATCTTTTCAGAACCTTGTCAATATACGTGGCCTGACTTAGGCCTAGAAGCCGATTAGATCTATCTCTGTAGATCCTGATCCCTAAGATCGTCTCAGCTTCGCCTAAGTCCTTCATTGTAAAGCACCTACTCAACCACTGCTTAACTCCTTGTAGTGTTGGTATGTCGCCTCCAATGATAAGGATGTCGTCAACATACAGCACTAGGAAGGTGGAAACGCTCCCACTAACCATCTTATACACATAGGGCTCATCAGAATTCTGTGTGAAGCCATATTCTGTAATGGCCTCATTGAATCTCTGATTCCATGACCTCGATGCTTGCTTCAATCCATAAATAGATCTTTGAAGCTTGCATACCTGGTTTGGATACTTTGGATCGATAAAACCCTTAGGTTGTGCCATGTACACATCCTCGAGTAGCTTTCCATTAAGGAAAGCGGTCTTAACATCCATCTGCCATATCTCATAATCGTACCATGCAGCTATGGCTAGTAGTATCCTAATGGATTTGAGCATAGCAACTGGTGAAAAGGTTTCATCATAGTCAATTCCTTGAACTTGCTTGAATCCTTTTGCCACCAATCGCCCCTTGAAGGTGTTGTCGGCCTTTAACTTGAAACACCACTTGCAACCTATCACCTTAGCACCCGGAGGTGGATCCACCAAGTTCCATACTTGGTTATCATGCATAGATTGTATCTCAGCCTCCATGGCTTTGCGCCATTGATCTGAGTGTGGGCTTTCAACAGCCTTTTGATAGGTCTTGGGCTCCTCTTGGTCAACGACCATAAGGTCCCCATCATCAGTCACGAGAAAGCTGCACCTCTCTGGTTGATGACATGTCCTACCAGACCTTCTAAGGTCCTGTGCAACCATTTCTGGTTTCTCAATTTCTTGAGTAGTCAGATTGGTTCCCAAAGCATCCTCAGCAGTAGCTGCAGGAGTTTGTGAGTCTTGAACTTCTGAAAGTTCAACATTACTCCCACTGTCTCTCTTGGACAGGAATTCCTTCTCCAAGAAGACTGCATTTCTGGCTATGAAAACTTTGTTTTCGGCCGGATCGTAGAAGTAATAACCCTTAGTTTCCTTAGGGTAACCCACAAACTGGCACTTGATAGATTTGGACTCGAGTTTGCCACTTGTCAATTTCTTAACATGTGCATCACAGCCCCAAATCTTCAAGAAGGAAACATTGGGCTTTCGGCCTTTCCATAGTTCATATGGTGTTCCCTCAACTGCCTTGCTTGGTGTATTATTAAGAATGTAAGCAGCTGTCTCCAAAGCATATCCCCAAAAGGAGACAGGGAGTGTAGCATGACTCATCATCGAGCGGACCATGTCAAGTAAGGTCCTATTCCTCCTTTCTGACACTCCATTCCACTGGGGTGTACCAGGAGGAGTGAGTTGGGATATGATCCCACACTCTCTCAAAAACGAGTCAAAATCTTGGCTCAAATATTCACCCCCTCGGTCAGACCAAAGTGCTTTTATTTTCTTGCCAAGTTGGTTTTCTACTTCATTCTTAAAGTCCTTGAACCTTTGGAGAGTCTCAGACTTATACTTCATCAGATACACGTAACCGTATCTGCTGAAGTCATCCGTGAAGGTGACGAAGTACAGAAAACCAGATCTAGCACTAGTGCTCATTGGGCCACATACATCGGAATGTATTAGCTCCAATAGCTCTGAGGCCCTTTCAGCAGTCTTGCTAAAATGCGCCTTTGTCATCTTGCCTCTCAAACAAGATTCGCATTTGTTATAAGGCTGGATGTCAAATGACCCTAGTACTCCACTAGAGTGAAGCCTAGCTATGCGCTTCTCATTTATATGGCCAAGTCGACAATGCCAGATGTAAGTAGGATTAATTTCATTTTGTTTAATCCTTTTAGTATTTATGTTATAGATTGAACTTTCACGTTTTAGATCAAGGATATATAAGCCATTTTAAAGAAATGCCGTTCCATAAATAATATTGCCACATTGCATAGAAATTCTACCATGTCCAATATTAAATACAAAACCAGAAATATCCAACAAAGAAACGGAAATAATATTCATGCGCATCCCAGGTACAAAATAACAGTTTCTTAGTTCCAAAACAAGTCCACTAGGCATCTCCAAGAAATAATCTCCGATCTCCATGGCCTGAACCCGAGCACCATTTCCGACTCGAAGATCTACTTCTCCAGATCCTAATAATCTCCTATTTCTTAGACCCTGCACATTTGAACAAATGTGAGATCCACATCCAGTGTCCAAGACCCAAGATGTAGAAATAGCCAGATTAATCTCAACAACATAAATACCTGAAGCAACAGTTTTGCCCTTTAGTTGCTCCCTTAGCTTTGGACATGAGCTCTTCCAGTGCCCCTTCTTATGACACTCATGGCAAACATCGTCAGGAGAGGCAACCCTTGCTTTAGGTTGGGCCACCACCTTTTTGCCCTTAGCCTTGGCCTTTTGGGCCTTAGCCTTGGCCTTAGATTTGGCCTTTCCCTTAGCAATGGGCGTATTGCCCTTGTTCACCAGCAATACTTCAGGAGTCTTCTTTAGAGACTGCTCAGCAAGCTTGAGCATGCCATGCAGCTCAACAATCGATTTATCCAACCCTTGCATATGGTAATTCATGATAAACTGGTTGTAAGACTCGGGAAGTGACCCGAGAATAATGTCTGTTGCCAAGTCCTGCGGAAATGGCGAGCCGAGGCGGGCAAGTGTATCAATATACCCCTTCAACTTTAGCACATGAGTGCTAACAGAAGTCCCAGCTGCCATCACAGTCGTGCAAAGTGCCTTAGTTGTCAGGTAACGTTCCTGACGAGCCTGATCTTGGAACATCTTTTTAAGCTGATCCATCTTCTCATAAGCATGCTCGTCCATGAATTGCTTCTGAAGATCAGAAGCCATGGTACTCAGCATGAGGCACGAGACATCTCGGTCATCCCTCACATGCCGATCGTACTGCTCCACCATTGCTGTGGTGATGCCTCGACCTGCGGGAGGGCCGGCTGGTAAAGGAGCATTCAGTACATACTCCTTAGACTCTTGTCTAAGAACTATTTGTAAGTTCCTAGCCCAGTCCAGGAAGTTAGTCCCCGAAAGCTTCTCCTTCTCCAAGAGTGACCTAAGTGAGAGTGAGTTGTTGTTTGTTGTAGCCATTTAAATTGCTTAACTGAAATGGGATTATCTACATGGAAGAAATCATTGCTTGAGTTAGAAATAAAGGACTTTTAAGCCAATTCAAATTAATAATCTGATTTTAATTTGTTTGTTGGTGTTGTTAATTGGCTGACTTGACCAAGATCCACAACTTATCGATGACTGGCCGAACTAGGGCTCGCTAACCAACCATTGATTCGTTTGGTAGGACAACCTATCCAATCCTTCCCCAAAGGACTCTTGGTTTGATGGGCTTATTGACACTTTACCCATCTGTGCTTAGGGCCCGCTCTGAGCTAATGCTACCCATGTTGAATCAAACCACCATTCACATGTTAACCATACCAAGTATCTTAACCCTAGACGGCCCGCCGAATACAACAATATACCCAGCTAGGGCATGGCGCACATTGCAGCATCAATGGGAGGAAGAGGTGTGAATGTGGGAAGCACTTTTAAGCGACTCAATATTTTAATTTCTGGATTATAATTAAGTGATACGGCTTAGCATGCATAAACGCGGGTAATAATTTGGTGATCCATACATCCATATTATATGACAAATGCAATAGCATACTTAATTTAAAATAAATGAGATCCTATGGGCCTTTAATTACAATCTAATGAAAAACTAGATATCCTATCTAATTCTTCATGGGCCGGACTGCAATCCTTCTTGGGCTCCCACCATGGGCTTGCTCCATTTGGGCCTTCCTCCATACTTGATGCAATTACAATAATTTTGTAAAATAAAATCTATTCTAAAATTACATCAAAATAAAAAAATGGCACGCAGGCCATATTTCCCAAAATTAAATTACAACCAATAATAATTTAGGGCCCATAGAACTCAACATAACATTTCAAACAAAGTACCTGTCGTGCACATACATACCAATATGATGCATGATCATGGCATTCCAAATTATAAATATAAATGTTAAGCCGAGTTACTTAGGGTGAAATCGCCAATTTTAACAAATGTGACTAAGGCCCATAAAGGCCCAATGGATAACATCCATAAATGCAAAATTAACAATTTTGCTCTCACTTGAATTTGGGTTGTCACAAATTTAAAATTTAGCTCTCCCAATTTTAACCGGTATCACGGTTTATTGGACCAATTTCACAAAGTCCATATTCAATTTAATATGCAAACAATTAAATTAAATATGCATGCCAACAAAATAAATAATTTAAACACAAATTAATTTTAAAAAAAATTTAATTTAATTTGCATTAGGGTCCGGGATAAAAAAATACCCGCAAAATCCAAAACCGGACCCAAAACCCATGCGCGGCGCTGCTGTCCCGGCGGGGCAGCAGTGCCGCTGCGCGGCAGCCTGCCGCAGCTGCATGCTGCGGCAGCAGCAGCTGCTGCCGCTGGATGGAATCGCAATTTGCGATTCCATCCAGCCCAAAAAACATATATATTTTTTTTTAAATCATAAACAAAAAAATATTTCCAACAAAATATATATATATATATATATATATATATAATTAATATACAAAACAATTTTAGATGGAAAACAATTGGGGAAAAATAATCAAAAACCCCAATCCAACAATTCTAGGGTTTATCCAAAACAATACCAATTAAGCAAACACCCTAAAATCACAAACTTGAAACCTATTCTTTATTCAAGAACGCTTTCAAGAACCAATTCCAATCAATCTAATGGACAAAACCTAGGCTCTGATACCACTGTTGGGATTCGTCATTGGAAAAATAACGTGGCGCAGCGGAAAATACACCGTTTAAAATTTCCTAGAATCCACCTATCGTGTCCAATTACCATTGATTAGAATAAAATCAAATAAGAATCAAGAGAGATTAACTCACCGGATTCGTCTCCTCTAGAGACTGCTGCAGAATCGTTTCTTGAAACTGCGATCTCCAAAGTCCGGTGCACGACCAACTATTGAGCGGGAACCGGTGCTAGCCGAAGACGCGAAGGAATGGAGGTTTAATACTGGGATTTTCGGCCGTTTTGGGGCTGCTATTGGTGGCTGAAATTTCCAGCAATTAATTAGAGTTGAATTAGGTTTTTATTCCTTAAGTGTGCCCTTTTATAGACATCTTGTCTAATTGGGTTCTAATTAGGTTAATTAAACCCAAGCCCACTAGGATTATAATTACATAAATAAACTTTAATTAAAAAGTATATACTATGTAATTTAATTCCATTTGGCTAAATTTAATTACCCCTAAATAAAATTAAATCACACTTAAGTTAATACAATACATGTATTTAATTTTCCTACTTAGGAAAATTATTTAATTAATTGTTTACTTTATGTAATTCAATTAATTGATAAATTAGTTAATTACATTATGTAAACTTATTAATTAAATTAAATTCAACCCAATGTCAATTAATTACCTTGACACCGAATGTCAACTAATTAATTAACGCATTCCTTCCAATGTACATTACATGTACAATTTCTATAAGTTCCAGCTCAGTTGATCTATGTGCACGATCCTATGGGTCTGTCTTTATGTTGGCAGTAGGCCCAAGGCCCACAGACTGTAAGTGGGTTCTAGCAAACCATTACAGCCCCCAATTGAGACAGAGATGCAGCAGTCTTTAGAAGACACTCACCCGGTAGTAATCTCATAGTGTCCTTTGCCTAACGATATCGATATGAATAAACAAGAGGCATGGTGTCTGTCATCCTCTTCTGTTGTTTATTATATTTCTTGATCTTGAGTTGACTGATTAATCAAATAAGCAACCAACTTATTTGGGTATGGCCATACACTTATCAGTCCCACTCATCAAGTGGCCAATGATATCATCTCGGTGTCACCCGAGTGGCAATTCCATCACTTCATCATCAATATCAACATGTTCACCGGTCCACCCAATCATACCCATGTTTAGCATCCTTTTACAGACCTGTTAGGCGTATGTCAAAGTGAACCGGATTCCACATTGATATTATAATGAAATCTGGTCTGAGGACAAAAGAGACCTACTCAAGAAAGACCTATGACGTAACAACCATGTGGCTTTCTTGTGCGGATCGATCCAGTCCCATGTCAACGACATGTACCTATATTCATGACTGACTATACAAGTACTATGGCTAGTTAAGAACTACCATACAGTCATCGAATATACAAGTCTGTGGTTCTATTCGTTCCTACGATTAGAACAGACCTGGGATAGGTTTTATGATTATCAATCAATGGATACTCTACTCATATTATAGCACAAGATATAAATGAAATAGATTAATTGCCTTTATTAATGTGACACAAATAATGTATTTATACAATGAGTCTTAATGTATAATACAAAATACAAGAATCCAATGCCCTAAGAACTAGGGCAGACCAACATTTATAGCATTCACACAATTTATTTTGGTGTCCTAAGGGAATCCAACTAAGATTGCCTATATGAGTTCGGTCCAAGTCAGGTTAAAATCAAGACTCCTATAGCAAAATACCATACAAGAATCATCCACCTTATTTTGATTAGACACTTTTTAGGGCTTGTCAAATTCTTTTAAGTTTTAAGAAAACTTTTGTAAGAATTCCCCAGCAAAGTAACCACTGTGAGCGGACAACGTTTTTAATGCGTACGGACTCTCTTGGAAGGGAGCCTCGATATCGGGCAACCCTCCCTCTCGTGGGGTTTTTAGAATGGAAATTTGATTTTGGAAAAATTAAATTAATTCATAAAAGAACCGAGACCTAAGTCTCGATAGAGTGTGTAGGAGTTGCCACCCGGCTCAGCTCAATCGGGAAATTATAGTGTAGCTGAACCGGACGAAGGCTGCTACACCTTCTAGAGATCTAGGTCCGGACAAGTCCCCTATTTCATGTCTAATCAAAATAAAATTTGGCCAATGTTCATAGATGGTATTTTAAATTCTAAATAAATATCTTATTACAACCCAATTGAATAAAAATAAAAACTCTCAACTCACCTTATAAGCACCTAAAATACACGATGATCTAAAAAAAATTACTATCGCCTAAAATACACGGATTAAGCTATTACTTACATCCAAAATAAAAAAAAATAAAAGCTGCAAAACAGATAGTTTGCACAGTTTATAGCACACCACAAATAGGACTCAAGTAGGACAGAATGGGATTTTAAGGAATTCGGGGGCATGCAATTAGGGGATAACCGCGTCGGCTCGGCTAGCTGGCGCAATTAGACCTAGAAAACAATTTTGAAATGTCCCTGTATTTTTGTTTTGTGAGAAAATCATTTTGAAAACATATTCTTTTTCGAGTTTACTTTAATTTAACATGTGATGTGGGTCGGTTTTCGGGAGATTTGGGTCTCCGTCGTTGTGTTGTTCTAAATGCAATAACATTAAAAATTAAATCTAAGGTCGTGAATGCACACAAAAAAATTTATTTTTGATGATTTTCTGATTTTTCTGAATTTTTAGAATTTTTGGGAATTTTTGTGGATTACTCTGGAAATTCTGCCCCTGGATGAGGATTACTGTCGTACGGCTGTAATTACAGTCATGCGACTGTAGATCATCCAAGTGCAGAAAATCGCCAAAATTTGTTCAAATAAAACTAAAGGCCACCGAAAATCAAGAACATTTGTACAACCGTATATACAGTCGTGCGACTGTTCTTCTCCACAAGAACAGTCGTACGACTGTTCTTGATTTCCGGAAACAGCAAGCCCAAAAAATGAGTTTTATGCACAAAATCATATCAAATCACCCAGAAAAAGTAAAAAAATAGAGTTTTGAGGTATAATTACCTTTGTGGCGCTGATCCACCATAGGTTTAACCGCTGGAATCGTCCCAATCACCTCCAAATTGCTTCTTTTTCCTTGTATGCAAAGGTTTCAAGAGTTGTCCCAAATACTCCCAAATGTCAAGGATTTTAGCAGATTTAAAGTCTAGAATTGATAGTGTTTGAAGGGCCAAGTTATTATCCTATGATTTCTATCAAGTTTTAAATTTTAACACTTAGGAATCAAAAGAAAAAGAGGAGAAAAAGATTGAGTTTTGTGAGTTTTCTTTTTCTCTCCTTTTTCTCTCTTTTCTCTACCAATTTCTTTCTCTAAATTTCCAAAATCCTTAAAGCCAAAAGTCCTTTTTTTTTTTCCTCTCCTTTTCCCTTTTATCTCTGAGTTCCTTCCTGCTCAAAATCGGGCATCAATTGCCCTTCAAATCACCCCCATTTTTTAATTCTTAAGGTATGGGCTACTGCTACCTGCCCCGTATTTATAGTCGTATGACTATAATTTTTCAATTACGGTCGTACGACTGTAACTACAGTCGTGTAACACCAATTTTTTTTTTTTAAGTCTAGAAAATTCTGGCGCTTACACTTTGGTCTTTTCTAGTATCGCATGCGTGTTGTCCTACATCACATATGGAGAGTTAGGGATAATAAATGAATGAAGTGATGTCGTGAAGAATGATGCTTAGATGATGTTTCATGAATGGAAATGAAAATGAGGATGAACTTTTAGGTTTTGATTTCCTTTGTTTTGGGTGTCCCGAAAGTGCCCGATGTTATGAAAAAATAGTGCAAAAAGGTCTCATGTGAGCCGTCACATGGACAGAGGTTTGGCGCTTTTAGGGCACCTAATGAATGTCGTGAAATGGCCGCGTGTGTGCCGTCACAAGGGTAGAGTTTTGAAGCTTTGTGGGTCAATGAGATGACATGAAATGGTCACATGGGGGGTGTCCCACAGACAGAGTTATGATGCTTTTGAAGCATGTGATATGAAGTGATGTTATAGAAAGGTCACGTGTAACTCGGAACGTGGACAGGGGTTTGACATTTGTGGAACACCTTGCATGATTTGATAATGCTATGAAATGCCCTTATATGTGTACTGATCCAGCACTCGGGGAGTACCTTGAATGATTTCGCAATGTCATGAAATGACTCGATGTGGACCATAATGCGCAAACAGGACTCTGACGTCATCGTGACACTTGTGATGAATGAATGTGATGCCATGTAATGACATCGTGTGAACCACCACAAGGAAATAGACCAAGGACCATTGTGGTCTTATATTGAATGACACGGTATAGTGAAATAGCCGAGTGCAATCCGGTGCACGTGCAGAACATGTGTAGTTTTGGGATACCTGATATGTTATGAAGTGAAATGATCGTGAGGAGCACACTTGGAACATCATTTATTAGGTGGGATGAAATGGCATGGATGTGTATGTCACACAAAAATGCAAATGGCTACACAAAAATGTGGTTAAGATGCATGACACACGGGATGATGTCGTGTATGCTTTGTAGAAATGTCGCACGTGAGATGTAAATGGCATACAAATAAAATGTCATGGCAGTATGGAAATGTGATTAGTATCACACATATGTCGATGCTCAAAAATGGCTGCACAAAGATGTGGTTAGAATGGCACACGAAAGCTTATGCATGTTTGATGCTTCGTGAAAAGGTCAAATAAAAAACACCACGAAACAAACATTATCACACGCAATAATATGCACTCCCTTCCAACCTTATTCCTCCTTTCAATTGGTCTAGCATTCTTCCTAGGTGTCGGGTCTCTTTGGCATCAATGGTGGATACCAAAGGTGCACACTTAATGTTCATTTTAAATTTACATTCTGGTAATCCTAGGGGAAGTTGCTAAGCCATTACATGTGGGCCAAAGTCAAAACCAAGGGTCGTACAGGTTCCTTTAGCGAATATACACTCCTCATCGTAGAACACAATGTAAGGTCTGTAGTGCTATGAGTGGTTTACCCCATTGGGTGCCTCCAATCCTGGCGGAAGAGGTAGGTCACCTTCTTGAGTAAACAGGGGTTGATCAGTGTATTGGAGGGGTTGAGAAGAAGAAAATGTCATGATATGCAAATGCAAACAAATATGGTATTATGAACTAGTAAGGTGACTGCAAGCGAGGTTATATTTTGGTAGTTGCATAAGTTCCTTAAGTTTTTATGAAAACTTTTTAAGAAACCAAATTCCCCAGTGGAGTCGCCACTGTGAACGGATGACCTATAAGGAACGCAGCGAAGCGAACCGGGGAAAAGAAACTTTTGGAAAATGAACGTGTTTTGAGTGGCATTTTGGGTTTTTTTGGAAAATGGGATTTGATTATCTTGAGAAAGTTTGTTGATTTATTTGGAAATCCCTTTCATAGAAAACCTTTTCCCATTTTTAACTTAAAGACCGCAAAACTTAAATTCCAAGATCAGTGATAGAGTCGCCACCCGAATCAGCTCATCCGGGAAATTCCGGTACAGCTCCCTACTGAGGGTAGACTACTGTACCTAATCCAGAGATTTAGGGTTCAGGCAAGTGACTTACTTAACCTCAAGCTTGCTTTCATTTTACAATTCATATTACCATATTTTATTTGCTTTATTATCTTTCTCTACCCAATTTGTGTTTGTTTAGCCCATGCTCAAGTGAATGACAGAAATAAATTGCAGAATAAGTAAACCATACATCCAAGCATTTGAAAGAATAAAAATAGAGGCCGCTTATACAACTAGATCGAATAAAAATGAAAGCTCTCATCCTCACATTTACAAACTCCTAAATACACGAATATCTAGAAAATTAAAGTCGTTAAAATTTACACGAAAATCTATCAAAGTACATCCAAAAATAAAATAAAAGCAATGGAGGCTGCAAAATAGATTGGTTAGCACAATTTATATCACAGCACAAATAGGAATCAAATTGGACAGAATTGGGATTTTTAGGGACGGGGGCATGCATTTGGGCGGTAACCGGGTTGGCTCAGCCAGCTGGTCTGGTTAGACCTGGAAAACGGTTTTGAAAAGCCCTGTAATTTTTGTACTGGAAAAAACTATTTTTGAAAATCAATTGGCTTAGTTACATGCAAATATTACCTTTTAGCGGGTCTGTTATCTTGGAACTCGGGGTTCCATTCATGCGGGTTTCCTAATTTCAGCATCCATCTAGGGTCCAAAAACAGTTTGAATCCGAAGGCAGCATCGCACGACGACGTCCGTACAGGTCGTTCCGCGATTTATCTCTTTCTTGAGACTATAGTTGTAAGACTGTAGTTAGAGATGTGTAGCTCTTTATTATAGTCGAGCGACTGTAGTTAGAGCTGTGCGGCGCTAATTACATTCTTGCGATTATAACAAACAGTCATGCGACTATAGCTTTTAGAACAAAAAAAAATGGTTTTCTCGCTTTCAAAAATGCTGATTTGCTCGATTTTGGTGGTTCCTTGAGATTTCTATAGAGTCCAAGGGTCCGCTATTGCTGGATGTTGGATTCGATTCGAATCGAACAACCTCAGATTCTAGAAAATCAGAACAGCGAAAATCGAATATCTCACACCCGCACGAATATAAATCCAAAAACCAAAGTTTAATGGTGTACGGGTGTGTTTGGGCCGAAATATATCACAATAGAATAGAAGAAATGGAAAACGGGCTGTTTTCAGCCCATCCGGGGCAATTTTGGGTTTCTGCCCGGAAGGACAGAGCCGTGCAGCTCTAGATTAAAGCTGTGCGGCTCTGTTCTTCAAAACTATAGCCGTGCGGCTGTGTTCTTATCAAAACACAGCCGCGAGACTCTAGTTGGGCAACCTGTTTTCTAAAAAGTTGAGAAACAGAGAAAAATGCAAAGAAAAAAAAATGTACACAGGTTTAAGGCCTCTCAAAGTTTACCTTGATATTTTTTTGATGTATTTAATGCCACGAAATAGATTGAAAAGTGAAAATTTTCCCAAAACCTCAACCCCGATGAAATGTGTAAAGGTCAAGCAAGCTTCCTTTGATGTTTAGGAATGCTTTTGGTTTTGATTTTCTTGTTCTTGCTCTCTCCTTACTTCTTTGTATTCTCGGCCTCTACTTCTCTCACTTTTCTTTCTTTTTCTCTTTTTTTTTGTGTAAGATTGATTGTCCTCTTCTTGATTTGATTTTAGGTTTTTATATCTCACCCCTTGTAATCATTTCACGAATTAAATGAGCCGTTTACTTTTCTACGAATTCGGCTGCACTTTCCCCGTTTCAATCAAGTTGCTCTACTTGGCAGAGCAACTTGATTGACCCACTAGAGCCGGGGCCGATTCCACAAAAAAACAACGCTCACCGTAAACCCTGAAAGCAGAGCAACTTGATTGACCCACTAGAGCCGGGGTCGATTCCACAAAAAAACAACGCTCACCCTAAACCCTAAAATCACCCGGGGGACCTTTCTTGGGGTTTTGGATTGAGGATAATTTGAGCGTTTAAGATATTCAAGGCGACATTCCGGTCATTCTCAAGTTCGATTCGTGTCCGTCTGCTCAAAATGTAATAAGGGATTCTCATCATAGAGGTCGGGAAAACCCGATGCTTACAGCTGGCCCTCACGTGATCAAATTCGATACCCAATACCAGGTCTAAAATACCTGAGGGCAATTTAAGAATGCAAATTGAAGCGCCATAAACGGAAGGACAGAAAGATGTACCTGACTTCCTGAAGTGTCATAGTCGTAGTGATAATGTGATATGAGCCGATATTGGGTCTATGTTACCCGAGGCGAAGCTACTGGTGAAGCTGGTATAAGCTGATACTGGGTCTATGTTACCCAAGGCGGAGTTGATGATGAATGTGATATGAGCCGATACTGGGTCTATGTTACCCGAGGCGAAACTACTGGTGAAGTTGATATAAGCTGATATCGGGTCTATGTGCATTTGAAATGGCAAGTTTTCATTCCTTGATCGAGAGATTTTGAACAAAAATTTTTTCCCCTTCGATCAAGAATGAAGACTAGCTGGGGATGAGTGCTTTATGCGTGATATGTATGTATGAATGATGATGCATATGAATGCAGACTCTAAAGGATGTGTTTCTTGCGGTGTCCAATCATGGTATCCCATGCTCCTGCTGGGTATGCTAGGGAGATTGTGTCACATTACTGATTGACTTTTAGGTAGGGGAGTACATCCTTTATGTAATATAATCCTTATGTTTATGCTGGGGACACATGATGACTATCAGGGAGAAGGTGGTGATGTTCTTTGCGGTAGTTCCACTGGGGAATAGTGTAGAGAATCCTATTGGAGAACAGTGGAAGGGCTCCCATGGAATAGTGGAAGGGGTCCACCTTTCTGCCCCTAGGAATGGTGAATCTGGAAGTGCTCTAAATTTTGCCTGAACTGCCTAATATGGGTTTTCAGCTCAGTGAGCTTCTCTAATTTTTGTCTAAGGCGCCTTTTCGGTTTTCACCTTAGCGAGCTCTTTTTTTTTTTGGATTCTTATGACATTTGAACTTGGATTTGTTTCAAAATTATCGACCATCCCAAGAAATGATGCGTTAGATTTGGAGGATAAGAAAAGATTGCAGATTATGTGTATTTGGCATTTTTTTTTTCATCTTTAATTAATGCGAGACTTTTAACTAATTAAATGCAAAGTGCTTTCTTTAAGTGGATGTTTAGGCGAGATAACTTTGTCTATGCATTCTGATATAACCATAGGAATACATTTAAACAAAACATCACACTTTATTGTTCAAATCAACGTGAGTACATTTGAAAAGATTGGTTCCCAAAATGGTATACATTCCACACAGAACCAGAATTCGTCATCAGTCGTCCCTTGCCGATTTTCTGACTGATCATTTTCTCTCGTGTCTTGATTTTTACCTAGGCCGCCTTTTTTGAGTTTTCAACCTAGCAGACTTTTTTTTTTCTCTTTTGTTTTAAACGTGGTAAGGCTTCAGGCGATCTTTGTTGACAGGATTTGAAAATTAATTCCCATCCATGTCTGTGATGCTTACACCACCCTTCAACAACACCTTCTTTACAACGTATGGGCCTTCCCACTATTAGAACAGACCTGTGATAGGTTTTATGATTATCAATCAATGGATACTCTACTCATATTATAGCACAAGATATAAATGAAATAGATTAATTACCTTTACTAATGTGATACAAATAATGTATTCATACAATGAGTCTTAATGTATAATACAAAATACAAGAATCCAATGCCCTAAGAACTAAGGCACACCAACAATATCCTGTTGGGATTTTTCACCGGAAATCACCCGATAAAAGCGGAACAAAGCGGTGATTTCCTCAAATCCGTGCCCAGGAGCAATTGAAGTGAAAATTGTAAAATAAAATTTTAAACAACAAAGAAAAGATTTTTCACCCGAGATATCTCTTCTAGAGATGGCTGCAAAAATCAAACTAGATTCCCTCTGTGTTCACGTACACGACCCGTGCTAACGAGAGGATCGACCGGAATTGTGAGAGAGGGGGCTACAATGTTCTGCTGGAAAATCTTAACCCCTTGGCCGAAATTCCTAGGGTTATTTTAAACCTAGATGGATGAAACTTTCCCCGAAAATTTCGGCCCATTATGCTTTATTTTATGTAGGCTTTTCTCTTATTTTGAAGCCCAAATCCATTCTAATTCACTTGGTCCAAATTAATTTCAAATGAAATTTTAATTCAACATGTATATAATATATTACACCATATAATATATCATTTACACTTAATTAAAATTAATTTGACTAATTAATTTAACCCATGAATTAAATTGGACGTTCATAAAATAACTCCATATGTAAACCTATACACATGTAATATTTCCACCTAGGAAATAATCTCATAAATTAATTCATTGAATTAATTATTAGATGGCCAATACAAATATCAATTATATTATTTTGATCTATCCAATTGATCTATAAAATATAACCAATACAATCATCTCTCTCTCCGGTGTGTATACTCCAAGTATACAGTTGATCCCTTTAGTCCGAGTTCAGACGTTCAATTTGTGATCCTATGGGCCCATCTATATGTTGGCAGTGGGCCTATGGCCCACAGACTACAGGCAGGCTCTAGAAAGCCACTGCAACCCCCAATTAAGATGGAGATGGCAGTCCAACTAAAATCATAACCCTGTAGTTTAAACTTGTATATCCCATGTCATCGATATCGGTGTCCAACACAGAGGTATGGATTGATCACCCTCTTTTGTGTCTAGATGTTTACTTGATCCCGAATGTACTGAAGCTCACAAACAAGTTCTAACTTGTTTGGGTGTGGCCACACTCTTATCAGTCACATTCATCAAGAGGCCGGTGATATTTTCTCAGTGGACTACTGAGTGACATATGCCTTCTGCATATCCATAGCACTACCATGCTTAGTGACATACCCAAAAGTACCCAAACTTGGCACCCTTTTACAGGCCCTTTAGGTGTACACCAAAGTATGCGACCTCGCATGCAGAACCATCATATGGTCAGGTCAAAGGATCCATACAAGTACTACACGAGAATCACTTGTGATACTTTACCATGTGGATTTCTCGTTTAGCGGATCTATCCAGTACCATGCCCCTTTTGAATGTACCTATTAATTTGGTTGACATCCTATGTCCAATGGCCAGTAAGACATTGCCATACAACTAGATTAATGATAGTCTCTAGTTCCATTCATTCCCATGACTGGAACAGACTACGGATCTATTTATGGTCATATCGTTTCCCCTATCCATGGTCTTACTTCCAAGTGCATGACACTTGTTAACATGGATATGGATATGTCCATTGGCTACTACATTTAAAATATTGCATAAGATATATGATAAATGAATTAATGCCTTTATTTATGTCACAAAATATGTATAATACAAGTATCCAATAAATGTACAATACAAATTCGCGGTCTAATGCCTTGGGACTAGGGCATTTCCAACAATCTCCCACTTGCACTAGTTCCAACTAGGCATGGGCCCAATCCCTATAGATCTGGTGTGACCCTCATGCTTGGGCTGAGCCAGCACGTTGGTCGATGGATCTGTGACATTATCCTCGGTTTCCACTCTATTTAGTGAAATGTCACCTCTTTTAGTGATTTCTCGTATGAGGTGAAACTTGCTGAGCACGTGCTTTGTGTTCTTAAGTGACTGGTGCTCCTTGGCTTGTGCAACAGCCCCTTTATTGTCATAAAAGATATCAACTAGGTCCTGGATAGTGGGTACTACTCCCAACTGTGTGATAAACTTCCTTATCCACACAGCTTGCTTAGCTGCATCACATGCTGCGATGTACTCAGTTTCTATTGTAGAGTCCGTGATGGTTGGTTGCTTTGAGCTCCTCCAGCTTACAGCACCACCATTTAGCAAAAAAACATAACCAGACTGTGACTGGTACTCATTCTGGTTAGTTTGGAAGCTTGCATCAGTATACCCGTTAAATGATAGCACTTCCTGACCTCCATACACTAAGAAGTTATCCTTAGTCCGGTTAAGGTACTTAAGGATTACTTTGATAGCCTTCCAGTGATCCTTCTTGGGATCTTGCTGGTACCGACTCATCATACTTAGTGCAAAGGCGACATCTGGTGCTGTACATAGCGTGGAGTGCATAATTGATCCTATAGCTGAGGCATACGGGACCGATTTCATGTTTTCCCTGTCGTCCCTTGTCTTAGGATAGTTCTTCTTACTGAGTTTCAGCCCATAGTCCATCGGCAAGAAACCTTTCTTGGCCCGATCCATGCTGAATCTCTTCAGAACTTTGTCTATGTACCAGGCCTGACTTAGGCCTAGAAGCCGATTGGATCTATCCCTGTAGATCTGATCCCTAGGATCATCTTAGCTTTGCCTAAGTCTTTCATTGTGAAGCACTTACACAACCACTACTTTACCCCTTGTAGTGTTGGTATGTAACTTCCAATGAGTAGGATGTCATCCATATGTAACACCAGGAATGTGACAATGCTCTCACTAATCCTCTTATACACACAAGGCTCATCTTGATTCTGTATGAAGCCATATTCCTTTATAGCTTCATTGAATCTAAGATTCCAACTTTGGGATGCTTGCTTCAGTCCATAAATGGACCTTTGAAGTTTGCATACCCTCCCAGGATGCTTTAGATCGACAAAACCCTCAGGTTGTGTCATGTACACATCCTCGAGTAGCTTTCCGTTAAGGAAAGTAGTTTTGACATCCATTTGCCAGACCTTATAGTCGTACCATGCGGCTATAGGTAGCAAGATCCAGATGGATTTGAGCATGGCGACTGGTGAGAAAGTTTCATCATAGTCTATTCCATGGACTTGTCTGAAACCTTTTGCAACCACTTGCACCCGATTACCTTATCACCCAGAGGTGGATCAACCAAGTTCCAAACCTAGTTATCGTACATAGATTGCATCTCTGCCTCCATGGCTTTACGCCAATTTGCACTGTGTGCTTGCCATAGCCTCTTAGTAGGTTTTGGGTTCTTCCTCATCAAAGACGAGAAGAGTGTGATCATCAGTGACGAGGAAACAATACCTCTCAGGTTCCTGACGATCCCTACCAGACCTTCTAGGTCCTTGTGTGACCTGGGTCGGCACTTCCTCCTGTGGAAGCTCCACCCGGGTCTCCGAGTTATCCTCTTCAGGAGCTTATGAGATTTGAACTACCCTAAGTTTAACATTGCTCCCACCGTCTTTCCTGGAAATGAAATCCTTTTCTAGAAAGACCCCCTTCCTTGCCACGAACACCTTGTTCTCAGAGGGATTGTAGAAGTAATACCCTTTGGTTTCCCTAGGGTAGCCCACAAATAGGCACTTATCGGTTTTAGAATCTAGCCTGCCCCCAGTCAATCTCTTGACATGTGCTTCGCATCCCCAAATCTGTAGGAAAGACATATTAGGCTCCCTGCCCATCCATATCTGATATGGGGTCTTTTCCACTGCCTTAGTTGGAGTATTATTTAAAATGAGAGTGGCTGTCTCGAGAGCATGTCCCCAGAAACTTATTGGGAGAGAGGCGTGACTCATCATTGAGTAGACCATGTCCAACAGGGTCCTATTTCTCCATTCAGACACCCTATTCCATTGTGTTATTCCTAGAGGAGTGAGCTACGGAACTATTCCATGGTCTCTCAAGTAGGAGTCAAACTCTAGGCTCATATACTCGCCTCCTCGGTCCGACCGAAGGGCTTTAATGGTTCTTGCTAGCTGGTTTTGTACTTTGTTCCTAAATTCCTTGAACCTATCAAGGGTTTTGGACTTATGTTTCGTTAGATAGACAAGCCATATCTGCTGAAATTGTCTGTGAACGTGACGAAGTATAGATGTCCACCTTTGGTAGCTGTGCTGATGGGCCCACATACGTCTGAATGTATTAGGTCCAATAAGCCAGTAGCCCTTTCAACTTTCTTGCTAAAAGGTGCTTTAGTCATTTTGCCTCATAAACAGGACTCGCATACATTAAGTGACTCCAAGTCAAATGACCCTAGGATTCCAGCCTTGTGGAGTCTAGGTATGCGCTTCTCATTTATGTGGCCTAAACGACAATGCCAATGGTAGACAGGATTAAGTTCATTAGGCTTAACCCTTTTAGTGTTTATGTTATAGACATGATTGGTTTCATTTAAATCCAGGATATAAAGGCCATTATTTAATAGAGCTTCTCCATAAAATAATCCCTCTCTAGATATAATAATTCTACCATTAGAAATAGAAAAATTAAATCTAGAAATATCCAACATTGAAACAGATATAATATTCCTGCACATGGTAGGTACAAAATAACATTGTTCCAAAATCAAAACCAATCCACTGGGCATCATGAGGTGATGTTTGCCGATCTCTATGGCAGTAACCCTTGCTCCATTACCGACCCGTAAGTCCACCTCCCCCGATCCCAGTGACCTTCTATTCTTAAGTCCCTGCACATTGCAACAAATGTGAGAACCACATCCAGTATCCAATACTTAAGATGTTGAAACAGTAAGGTTAATGTCTATGACATAAATACCTGATGAAGATGCACCCTGGGTCTTCCTCTGCTCTCCCATTAGTTTGGGACATGATCTCTTCCAATGCCCCACCTGCTTGCACCCGAAGCAGACATCCTCGGGACTGGCCTTATGTTGGACCTTGGGCTGCGCCTTAGGCTTCTTGGCCTTGGTTTTCGTAGCCTTGGCCTTGGCCATGGCCTTTTCCTTGGCCTTGACCTTCGCAAAAGGAGGGTTTTCCTTATTGACCGTAGCACCGATGGAGTCTTCTTGATTGACTGTCCAATAGCTTAAGCATCCCATGTAGCTCACTAATAGTACGGTTCATTCCTTGCATATTGTAGTTCAGGATGAACTGATCATTAAATCCGGTAAAGAAGCAAGGATTGTGTCCACCACCAGCTCCTGTGAGATGGACGATCCGAGACGGGCCAAAGTATCCAGATAGCCCTTCATCTTGAGCACGTGTGCGCTCACAGATGTCCCAGCCCCCATCTTACTGGAGTGGAATGCCTTATTGGTCAGGTACATTTTGTGACAAGCTTGCTCTTGAAACATCTCATTCAGAGTTCTTGTCATAGCATAGGCTTGATGATCCATGAACTGCTTTTGCAGCTCAGGGACCATGCACCCCAAGGTAAGGCATGTCACATATTATCCTTAACATGTGCCTCGTATTCCTGCAGCTGGGCAGCTGTCGGATTACGTCCTTGAGGCACACCGGCAAAGGCCTTTCTAGTGCATACTCCTTTGACTCTTGTCTTATAACTATCCTTAAGTTCCTAGACCAGTCTAAGAAGTTAGGACCAAAAAGTTTGTCCCATTCAAGAATAGATCGTAGTGAAAGTGAGTTGTTATTTGCCATTTAGAAATTCTACATAGAAAAAATTTAAGAGTGTTAATAAAGGACTTTATTATTATTTTCCCATATATAATTAATAGTGAATCAAGTTATTAATTAATCCGAGTTGTTGGGCTCATGGGCCGAGATCCATATTTCATTAAGATATAGCCAGACGAGGGCCTGGAAAAACTATACCCTAAGTATTTAGGTAGGAACGCCGCCTAATCCCAACCGAGTGACTCTCGGTTTGATGGGCTTGTTGGCACTTACCCATCTGTGCTTAGGGCCAGGAGAATCCTACTACCCATACTAAGTCAAAACCTCCATCCAAGTGTCGGAGTAACCAATACTCCAACCCAATACCTAATGACGATACTCCAGTGCATCCAGCGAGGGCATGGTCTATAACTGACCTATCCCCACTTTGAGCTGGTTTTCAATGAGGGAAGCACTTTTAAGTCACGTAGTAATTTCCATTAGGTTATAAGATTCATTTTAATAACAGCTTACATGCATAGGCGGGTGAGAATGGGTTTAGATCATACATACATACTTGAAAATAAATACAAAGTATAATTAAATAAGTAAAATAGACTGCTATAGGCCTATATTAAAACCTAATATTATTCTAGTAAACCTATACTAGAAAGAAATATCAGGTGGGCCTCCTTTTCCTTCCTTCAAGGCTTGCACCTCCACTTGGGCTCACCACTCTATTGGGCTTCTTCCTCTTTTACAAATTTTATAATAAATAATAAAATAAAATTGCATAAAAAAGAAAAACGACGTGCAGGCCGTATTTACCCAAAAAGAAAATTACAACCCATCTCGAATAAGGCCCAATAGCATCCAACTAAACAAATATTTAATAACACAAAATGCATCCAATACATCCATTTATAAGCATGTTATAATGCATGAATTAAGCCCATTTTCAATTATGTCCAAGCCATTATCTTGAAATCGCCAATTTTGGCCATCATGGTTCTGTCCCTTAACGGGCTTGGGCATCCATATCAGCCGTCCAGGTAATTTTGCCAAGAAAATTACAACCCATCTCGGATAAGGCCCAATAGCATCTAACTAAACAAATATTTAATCACACAAAATGCATCCAATACATCCATTTATAAGCATGCTATAATGCATGAATTAAGCCCATTTTAATTATGACCAAGCCATTATTTTGAAATCACCAATTTTGGCCCATCATGGTTCTATCCCTTAACGGGCTTGGGCATCCATATCAGCCGTCCAGGTAATTCTGCCAAAAAAACCCGAACCAATTTCAATTAACCATATTAATTTCCAAAATTAATATCCCATGAATAAAATTAAAATTTCATTTAAGAAAGCATGCGCATTTAAATTACAAAATTTAAACACACGAAATTTTAAAACCAATTAAAGTTTTAAAACTGGGCCCCGGGCCCGAAACCCGCCAAATCCGAAACACTGGGCCCGGCCCGCTGCAGCTAGGGTAACCGTGTTGCCCTAGCAGTAGCCGCTGCTGCTGCTAGAACCAGCGGCTGCTGCTGCTGTTTCCGCTGCGTGCGGCCACCTGTGGCGATTCCGCCACCGGCAGTCCTGCATGCCCGGAAACAGCCCTTGATTTTCCAAGAAAAGGGAAAAAAATTTTCAGCCAAACAACATGTAATTCACCAAGAAATACAACCATCCAACAAAATTAAATAAAAATAAACCTATATGCAAATTTAATTTCAATTGAAAATTCCAAAGGGCAAAATCACAAACCCCAATCCAAGAATCCCAAATAAAATCTCCAATTTCAAAAACAAGGGATTCAATCCAATTTAACAATTTTCACGGATTAAAAACTTGGCTCTAATACCACTGTTGGGATTTTTCACCGGAAATCACCCAATAAAAGCAGAACAACGTGATGATTTTCTTAAATCCGTGCCCAGGAGCAATTGAAGTGAAAATTGTAAAATCAAAATTTAAACAACAGAGAAAAAATTTCTCACCCGAGATATCTCTTCTAGAGATGGCTGCAGAAATCAAACTAGATTTCCTCTGTGTTCACGTACATGACCCGTGCTAGCAAGAGGATCGACCAGAATTATGAGAGAGGGGGCTGTAATTTTCTGCTGGAAAATCTTAACCCCTTGGCCAAAATTCCTAGGGTTATTTTAACCCTAGATGGCTGAAATTTTCCTTGAAAATTTCGGCCCATTATGCTTTATTTTATGTGGGCTTTTCTCCTATTTTGAAGCCCAAATCCATTCTAATTCACTTGGTCCAAATTAATTTCAAATGCAATTTTAATTCAACATGTATATCATATATTACACCATATAATATATCATTTACACTTAATTAAAATTAATTTGACTAATTAATTTAACCCATGAATTGAATTGGACGTTCATAAAATAAATCCATATGTAAACCTATACACATGTAATATTTCCACCTAGGAAATAATCTCATAAATTAATTCATGTGTACGATCACTTTAGTCCGAGTTCAGACGTTCAATGTGTCGATCCTGTGGGCCCATCTAAATGTTGGCAGTGGGCCTATGGCCCACAGACTGCAGGCAGGCTCTAGCAAGCCACTGCAGCACCCAATTAAGATGGAGATGGCAGTCCAACTGAAATCATAACCTGATAGTTTAAACTTGTATATCCCATGTCATCGATATTGGTGTCCAACACAGAGGCATGGATTGATCACCCTCTTTTGTGTCCGGATGTTTACTTGATCCCGAATGTACTGAAGCTCACAAACAAGTTCCAACTTGTTTGGGTGTGGTCACACTCCTACCAGTCACATTCATTAAGAGGCCGGTGATATCTTCTCAGTGGACTACTGAGTGACATATCCCTTCTGCATATCCATAGCACTGCCATGCTCAGTGACATACCCGAACATACCCATACTTGGCACCCTTTTACAGGCCCTTTAGGTGTACACCAAAGCATGCGACTTTGCATGCAGCACCATCATATGGTCAGGTCAAAGGATCCATACAAGTACTACACGAGAATCACTTATGATACTTTACCATATGGATTTCTCATTTATTGGATCTATCCAGTACCATGCCCCTTTTGCATGTACCCATTAATTTGGTTGACATCCCATGTCCAATGGCCGGTAAGTCACCGCCATATAATCAGATTAATGATAGTCTCTAGTTCCTTTCATTGCCATGACTAGAACAGACTACGGATCTATTTATGTGTTGGGAATTAATCGTCAAAATAAATACGCAGCGGAAATAAAAAGATTAATCCCCACCAAGGACCCATGTACATTGCATTGAATTGGAAGGAGGGTTAAAGAATTACCTTAATTCTTTGTAGGTTTTGAATCAAGCAGGAACCAAAATAGCTTCCCTCTACGGTTGATCCACACGGAGCAATACGTCCACCGCGTGCTAGCACCGGATTTGAAGAACAATTCTTCGAACGAGAGAGAGAGACGAAAAATCAGATTTTTCTTTGGCTTTTAATGGAAATTTCGGCTAGCTCTTTCTTTTTGGAGTTTTGTCTGCCGAAAATCACAATGTATATATAAAAAGATAGATTTAGGTTTAGGTTTTTATTTCCTTAAATAAAAAACCTAATTAGTTAATTATAATTATAACCTAATACACCTATTAGTTATAATTATATATTAACCCACACAATTTAATATTAATTCTCAATTAACATTAAATTAAATCAATTCTCCATAATACACATATGTATATATATATAATATTATAATTAATTATATCTCTATATAATTTAATTATAATATGTAGCATACTTTATGCAATATTAATCACATTAATATTTATATACACATACATAAATATATATCACTATATATATTTATTCTCTTTCTCATTCATAAATTATTATCCAATAATAATTTATACCCGATAAGATGAACTTCATTTTGCTCTTGTGTGTGACCCCATAGGTTCATATTAATTGGCAATAAGGAAATTACCATAATGTCCTTATAGATCACAAGCGGACTCTAGCAAGCCATTACGACTACCCAATTAATATGATTGGAATGATCCAATACCTATTTATAGAATGTCATATTCCCTTTTGTCTCTTTGATATCATGATTAATCATAAGGCATGGTACACTTGTCAATCTTATATAATTAATCATATGCTTTCTCGATCTCAAAATAAACTGTTCAGACAAATCAATTGATACTCTATCAATTATTTGAGCACGGCCATGCATTTAACAGTCTTACTTATCGAGGGGCCCAGTGATATCGCTCTCTTGTTAGAGAGGGACAAAATCCCATATCTGTCACTCACATCCCAAGGCATGAGTCATATCGTACCCAATCACAGTCTTTATAACTACTCTGTTACGAGCAGCATTTGACTACGTCAAAGCACAACAGGAGTTCATCCCGGAATCAATGGTGACCTCAGGTCAAAGGAATCAGCTGATGACACTACTATAATCAAGATCAGTTGTGACACATGACCATGAACTTGATCTTATAGTGGGTCTCCAGTAACATGTTCTCTAACATATTACCCGTGAGTATAATCTGTATCTGTATACACTATATTCATCTTATGAATATCCATTATCACTCACACTAGTCTTAGTTTGTTATTATTCCCATAATAACAATCGACTAGGGATATTTAGAATAACACGATTTATTCATGGATACTTATCATAAATGCTAACATACAAACATAAATGATAATATTAATCTACACTAGATTAATCTTAGAAGTCAAATTACATAATCCAATATTGGCCTTAGGGCACAATCTCCAACAATCTCCCACTTGCACTATGGCCAATCATACATGTATCTTATACCCATTGACCTACATGACTTTCATGTATTCACTCGTGCAGGAGTCTTTGTCAATGAATTATTAATTTTCACTTCCGTTGCTACTTTACACATATTCACTCTCTCTTTAGAGACAGCCTCTCTAAATTAGTGAAAAATGCCTAAGTATATGCTTGTGTCATACAAGGTTCTTACGCATTGAACTATTGTCCCTACAATAGTCTCACAGGATAAGCAATGCTTAGAACAAAAACATAAAATTTTGATGAACTTCTTCATCCAAAATTTCTTTACATCACATGTAACTGTATACTTTGGCTGCTATTATAGATATTTAGCTATAACGTTTTATTTTGAACCTTTCAAAATCATAACTTCTCTTTTTAAGAGAATACTAGATCTCGACTGATATATTGCAACTAATTGCAATCAGTTGTATATGTGCAACTATTTACACAGTTAACATAAGCAAGCTTCTATTAAGTCTTTTATATTGAACGCTTTCAATGCTTTGACTTAAGCCAAAACATTCTTTTAGATCTATCTGTATAGATTCCAATTTCAAGAACACAGGCAGTCATGCTTATAACATTAACCGAAATTACTTTCTTAGCCAAGATTTTACTTCTTGCAAGGTAAGAATGTTATTTTCAACAAGCCATATGTCATCCACATATAGCGTTAGGAATACCGATATGCTCCCACTGATCCTTTTGAAACACAAGATTCATCATCCTTTTGATAAAATCAAACCATTTGATTTCTTTATCAAAACTATGATTCCAACTATTTGATGCATGTTTCGATCCTTATGAGAATCTTTGAAAACTTGCATACGCTATTTGAATTCTTTGGATGCTCAAAACTTTGGGTTGTGTCACGTACACATCCTCAATCATGTTTTCACGTAAAAAATAGATTTTGATATCCATTTGCCATATTTTATAATCATATTATGGGGATATGGCAACAAGAACTCAATATGACTTGATCATGATTAATGACTAAAGAGGATTTCATCATAGTCCTACTATGAATTTGTTCGTATCCTTATAGTCACTAGTCGTGCTTTATAAGTTTGAAGATCACCATCCATATCGGTTTTCAATTTGAAAACTCACTTGCAACCATTGCATATGCATCTTCTAAAAGACTTATCAAAGTCTATACTTTGATTGTCAGACATGGACTTATCTTCAACCTTTGTAGCATCAAGTCACATATTAGATTCAAAATCTAACATTGCTTCTTCATAAAAGAAGACTTACTTCATCTAGTAAAATTACATCATGATTTTGAGAAATCCATATCTCTCCTAATCATGTCGTATTCCACTAAACTTTCATTGGACTTGTGTAATTTCAACAATGATCATGAAACCATTTCCACGTTCCTCTTCAACGTTAAATGTCACTTTTGTGAATTACGAGTTTTGTAGGTGTACCTTACTCCCACTAACTCTACTAGAAATTAACTCCCTCTTCAAGGAGAAACCATTTCTAGCTACAACTACTTTGTATCCCAAAGAAACACAGGAGTAACAACTCCTACTTTCCTTTTGAGTAATCCACAATACGACATTTAAATTTAGGTGCCAACTTATACGAAATAAGCTTTACAGCCCTAAACTTATTCAATGAAACAACTTGGGTCTCTTACCCAAACATATCTCTTATGTTGATTCATGAATTGTTTTAGACGAAACAATATACACAGCTGCTTTAATGGCATATTTTTGAGAAAACGATGATCAACTTGACTTCATCATAGATTGAACTATATCTTTATAGAGTTCGATTACTCCCTTTTCGACACAACATCCTTTGTGGCGTACTTGGAGGAGTCAATTGTGAGACAGTCCCACAATTTCTAAGATGATTGTCAAAATCTTGACTCAAATATTCACCACTCGGATCATATCTAAATGACTTTACTATCTTGTCAAGATACTTCATACTCCTTTTACAAGCTTTTGAACACTTCAAAAGTTCCAAACTCGTGTTTAATTAGATACTCTTATCTAGAGAAAAGTTCCATAAAGGTAATGAAGTATTAAAACCTCCTTTAGCAGTTGATTTATAATTCATATACATCCATATGTATAAGGCTTAATAAATCAATTATTCTTTAACTACTTTTAGCAAAGAACAACTTTATCATCTTTTACAATAAACAACATTCGCATGATTCAAGATGATTCATAATCTCATGAATCCAAAAGTCCATTCTCATGGAGTTTCGTAATGCGACTTTGCTTATGTCTCCAAGAGAACACTGCCAAAATAGGTTGAATCAACTATTTGATTCGATCCTTACAGTATTTATGTTACAGATGGGCTCCACATATAAAGACAATTATGTAAATCTACATTTCATAATCATGTCTTTATAGAGTTTATAATTCACAATTATAAAATAAACAACATTTGTTTACTCAAGCCAACAAGCTCAATAGGCAACAAGAGTTCGTAACTCACATGTAAAAGTTCATAACCTTTGAGTAACAACCTTTGCTTCTCTTGCATATTCGCATTCTACCTTTCACCTTCATAAGGTTTCTATTCAAATTGCGATTCATCATATTCTACTAATATGAGATTCACAACGGTATCTAATACCTTTTGATATAGAAACAAGAGTAGAATAGTTAATAAATACTTAAGGTAGCAGTCTTACTGCCTTTCATCTTCTTATAGTTCTCCAAACAAGGTTTGCTATTTCTATTCTAATGAACGATTCATTCTAGAAATGGCAACACCCTTCTTTTTGAGATCTCTCTATGCCAACAGCTTTGGTCTTTAAAACATGTTTCACCCGAACCTTTCGATCTTTATGCTTTTCGACCTTCCTTTTATCCTTTCCTTTTGAACCATAAGCACACAATTCGAGGCGGGCTTATCCTTTATGGATAACTTAACATTCTTTCGCATCCTATGCAACTAATTCACAATTTTCCCCATGTCATTCAAATGATAGTTCATCACCAATGACTATCAAATAATGAATTCAAGATCACATCTCAATGCCTTTTGGAGGCCAATGAGAAATTGTTGCCTCAAACACTTATCTTTTCTTGCTCACTAACTGATGGAACATTTCCATTTGTGATGTATCATATACCTTAAGTAAAACTTCCACGTGCGGAAGAATTGGTGGCAAGTGTAAGATAATAAATTTTAAACAGAGTCCCTTCGATGCTTCAAGTAAGCATCTTTTATACTCATGTTACAATTGCTAGTGGTTCATTGGGCAAAAGGATTATTGAGAACATATGATTCCTTTTGATTTGAGAACAATTCTCAAAGTTCAATAACAATCGAAATCATGGTAATAGCAATCATAACTATAATAAAGCGTGTAAAGATTTTTATTTAAATGCTCCCACTTAAATTATAAAACCCTTTAAAATATTTAAGTGGGTGAAGATCCAAAATCCATACTTAACCATAGCACTGCTTTGGCATGTCCCTATGATTAAATATAATTTCGGTAGGCAAAGACTCAAAATCATGCTTTAAACCATTTAAACATATTTTGGATGTGCACTTCTTTGCCAATTGCATCATTATGCAACTCTTCTAATTTATGAGATGCATGATATCATATATCATATTTAATTGTATGTTACTCATCTCATCTTTGCCTCGGGCTCAAACACCGTTTTGATTAACCCTTTGTTAAACCAATTACAACACAATGAGAATCACCATTTCTCATATTATCGCTTCGCTAAGGTCACAACATGCGTACCCGCTTTGGCGTGGCTACCATGATGCGAACATAGTACTTGACTAGTGTTATACGTAATTGGGTGGCAAAAATATAAACTTCATAAGTTTATTTAGGGTTTATTAATTCCTGTGATTAAAATGTATCTCATACAATACATGGCATTAACATTAATCTTTCTAAGTTAATATTAATTCTAGCATGGCATCCAATGTCATACATTCATCTAGCATGCATATTGAATATTTAGCATGGCATCACATGGCATTTAAATGTATCAAAACATGCATTTACATACATATATATTAACATTTGCATCACATGCAAAATAATTTCTAACATGCAGCAATATTTATTAACATGGCATCTTATGGCATAAAATAAATATAACATGCATAAGACTCAAAAACCGTGTTATGGTATGGTTTTATCTACATTGATTTTCATAGGCCAATATGAAAATCAACAAGTCATATCCTAGGTGGTTGTAACCATCGTATGGTCACAGCACAGCCGCACCCCTTGGATCCGTCTTCACGTCTTTGTTCTTTGGCACCATCTCATGGATTTACATATTTTACAAAATTGCAACCTATACAATTTTTTTTAGTAAAATAAAATTTACATATTATAAATTGCATCCTATACAATTTATCTAGTAAAATTAAAATTAAAATTTACATAAATACAAACGACTCGCAGGTCGTATTTATATAAAACCATAATAAATAAAATAAAGCATCCACGGGGTCCAAAACCATACCATAACACCATGCATAAAATTATCAACAATAATTTTATATCTAAAATATTTAGGGTTCAAAGTGGTAAAATACAATCACATTGTATTTAGAATTAATTAATTTGGAAAAATTCGTAAATATGCAGAAACAATTTTCCACACTTAAAACGAAAAAGGGGTAAAACTGTCGGACAGCATGCTCGACGGGCCGCGCACTGCTGCGCAGCCCATGCTGCAGGAGCAGCATGCTGCTAACGCAGCATGAGAAGAAGATCTGGGCGTCATGCCCAGAAAAGAAAAAAAACATTCCTTTTTTTTTTTTTTTTTATTATTATAATGAGTGTTGCAATTGCAATTGGTGTTGCAATTGCAATTGCAACGCCAAAAAGGATTCTGGGCGTCATGCCCAGAAAAAAAAAAACAATTTTTTTTTTTTTTTTTTATTATAATGAGTGTTGCAATTGCAATTGGTGTTGCAATTGCAATTGCAACGCCAAAAAGGATTCTGGGCGTCATGCCCAGAAAAAAAAAACAATTTTTTTTTTATTTTATTTATTAATTGAAACAATTTCAATTAAAACCCATGAATCAAATTCATGACACCAACCCCTTAAACATTCCAAATCATTAAAACAAATTATTCACAATGATTAATGTATAAAATCAAATTTTAATTGTTATTCATAATAACATAGAACCCTAAATAAAAAAAAATATACAAACCCCTAACAACAATTTTGATCCAATCAAAATAACAAATCCAATTCAACCAATGCACAAGTGGCTCTGATACCACTGTTGGGAATTAATCGTCAAAATAAATACGCAGCGGAAATAAAAAGATTAATCCCCACCAAGGACCCATGTACATTGCATTGAATTGGAAGGAGGGTTAAAGAATTACCTTAATTCTTTGTAGGTTTTGAATCAAGCAGGAACCAAAATAGCTTCCCTCTACGGTTGATCCACACGGAGCAATACGTCCACCGCGTGCTAGCGCCGGATTTGAAGAACAATTCTTCGAACGAGAGAGAGAGACGAAAAATCAGATTTTTCTTTGGCTTTTAATGGAAATTTCGGCTAGCTCTTTCTTTTTGGAGTTTTGTCTGCCGAAAATCACAATGTATATATAAAAAGATAGATTTAGGTTTAGGTTTTTATTTCCTTAAATAAAAAACCTAATTAGTTAATTATAATTATAACCTAATACACCTATTAGTTATAATTATATATTAACCCACACAATTTAATATTAATTCTCAATTAACATTAAATTAAATCAATTCTCCATAATACACATATGTATATATATATAATATTATAATTAATTATATCTCTATATAATTTAATTATAATATGTAGCATACTTTATGCAATATTAATCACATTAATATTTATATACACATACATAAATATATATCACTATATATATTTATTCTCTTTCTCATTCATAAATTATTATCCAATAATAATTTATACCCGATAAGATGAACTTCATTTTGCTCTTGTGTGTGACCCCATAGGTTCATATTAATTGGCAATAAGGAAATTACCATAATGTCCTTATAGATCACAAGCGGACTCTAGCAAGCCATTACGACTACCCAATTAATATGATTGGAATGATCCAATACCTATTTATAGAATGTCATATTCCCTTTTGTCTCTTTGATATCATGATTAATCATAAGGCATGGTACACTTGTCAATCTTATATAATTAATCATATGCTTTCTCGATCTCAAAATAAACTGTTCAGACAAATCAATTGATACTCTATCAATTATTTGAGCACGGCCATGCATTTAACAGTCTTACTTATCGAGGGGCCCAGTGATATCGCTCTCTTGTTAGAGAGGGACAAAATCCCATATCTGTCACTCACATCCCAAGGCATGAGTCATATCGTACCCAATCACAGTCTTTATAACTACTCTGTTACGAGCAGCGTTTGACTACGTCAAAGCACAACAGGAGTTCATCCCGGAATCAATGGTGACCTCAGGTCAAAGGAATCAGCTGATGACACTACTATAATCAAGATCAGTTGTGACACATGACCATGAACTTGATCTTATAGTGGGTCTCCAGTAACATGTTCTCTAACATATTACCCGTGAGTATAATCTGTATCTGTATACACTATATTCATCTTATGAATATCCATTATCACTCACACTAGTCTTAGTTTGTTATTATTCCCATAATAACAATCGACTAGGGATATTTAGAATAACACGATTTATTCATGGATACTTATCATAAATGCTAACATACAAACATAAATGATAATATTAATCTACACTAGATTAATCTTAGAAGTCAAATTACATAATCCAATATTGGCCTTAGGGCACAATCTCCAACATTATGGTCATATCGTTTCCCCTATCCATGGTCTTACTTCCAAGTGCATGACAATAGTTAACATGGATATGGATATGTCTAGTGGATACTTCATTTAAAATACAGCACAAGATATATGATAAATGAATTTCTTCCTTTATTTATGACACAAAATATGTATAATACAAGTATCCAATAAATGTACATTACAAATTCGAGGTCCAATGCCTTAGGACTAGGGCATTTCCAACATCTCCCACTTGCACTAGTTCCAAGTGGGCATTGCCCTAATTCCTATAGATCTGGTATGACCGTCACTCTATGTCTACGACAACACTTTGGTTAATGGATCAACGACATTATTCTTGGTGTCAACCCTCTACAATGATATGTCACCTCTGTTCACGATCTCCCAAATGAGGTGAAACTTTCTGAGCACATGTTTGGATCTCTTGTGTGACCTGGGCTCCTTAGCTTGTGCGATGGCCCCATTGTTGTCACAAAAAAATCAACTGAGTCTAGGATAGTGGGTACTACTCCCAACTCAGTTATGAACTTCTTGATCCAAATGGCTTCCTTTGCAGCTTCGTATGCAGCTATGTACTCAGCTTCCATTGTAGAGTCAGCAATGGTGGCCTGCTTTGAGGACCTCCAATTAATGGCACCACCATTCAGGAGAAAAACATAACTAGATTGTGACTGGTTCTCATCCTCATCGGTCTTAAAGCTTGCATCAGTGTATCCTAACACTGCCAGCTCATCTTGACCTCCATACACTAAGAAAGCATCCTTAGTCTGATTAAGGTACTTGACAGCCTTCCAATGTTCCTCCTGAGGTCCGAGTGGTACCGGCTTGTCATACTTAGTGCAAATGCAACATTAGGCCTCGTGCATAACATGGAGTACATGATGGATCCTATAGTAGATGCATAAGGGATCTTTTCCATGCTCTCCCAGTTCTTCTTTGTTTTAGGACCATCTTTCTTACTCAGCTGATGCATAGGCAAGAATCCTTTCTTTGCCTTGTCCATGCTGAATCTTTTTAGAACCTTGTCAATGTACATGGCCTGACTTAGGCCTAGAAGCTGATTGGATCTATCTTTGTAGATCCTGATCCCTAAGATCATCTCAGCTTCGCCTAAGTCCTTCATTGCGAAGCACCTATTCAACCAGTGCTTGACCCCTTGCAGTGTTGGTATGTCACCTCCAATGATAAGGATGTCATCAACATACAGCACTAGGAAGGTGGAAACACTCCCACTAACCATCTTATACAGGATTCTGTGTGAAGCCATATTCTGTAATGGCCTCATTGAATCTCTGATTCTATAACCTCAATGCTTGCTTCAATCCATAAATGGATCTTTGAAGCTTGCATACCCGGTTTGGATACTGTACACATCCTCGAGTAGCTTTCCATTAAGGAAAGCAATCTTAACATCCATCTGTCATATCTCATAATCGTACCATGTAGCTATGGCTAGTAGTATCCTAATCGATTTGAGCATAGCAATTGGTGAAAAGGTTTCATCTTAGTCAATTCCTTGAACTTGCTTGAATCCTTTTGCCACCAATCGCCCCTTGAAGGTGTTGTCAGCTTTTAACTTGAAACACCATTTGTAACCTATCACCTTTGCACTCGGAGGTGGATCCACCAAGTTCCATACTTGGTTATCATGCATAGATTGCATCTCAACCTCCATTGCTTTGCACCATTGATCTGAGTATGGGCTTTCAACAGCCTCCTAATAGGTCTTGGGCTCCTCTTGGTCAACGACCATAAGGTCCCCATCATCAGTCATGAGAAAGCCGTACCTCTCTGGCTGATGACGTGTCTTACCAGACCTTCTAAGGTCATGTGCAACCGGTTCTGGTTCCTCAATTTCTTGAGTAGTCAAATCAGTTCCCAAAGCATCCCCAGCAGTAGCTGCAGGAGTTTGTGAGCCTTGAACTTCTGAAAGTTCAACATTACTCCCACTGTCTCTCTTAGAATGGAATTCCTTCTCCAAGAAGACTGCATCTCTGGCTATGAAAACTTTGTTATCCACCGGATTGTAGAAGTAATAACCCTTGGTTTTCTTAGGGTAACCCACAAACTGGCACTTGATAAATTTGGACTCGAGTTTGCCACTTGTCAATTTCTTAACATATGCATCACAGCCCCAAATCTTTAAGAAGGAAGCATTGGGATTTTAGCCCTTCCATAGTTCATATGGTGTTCCCTCAATTGCCTTGCTTGGTGTATTATTAAGAATGTAAGCAGTTGTCTCTAAAGCATATCCCCAAAAGGAGACAGGGAGTGTAGCATGACTCATCATCGAGTGGACCATGTTTAGCGAGGTCCTATTCCTCCTTTCTAACACTCAATTCCACTGGGTTATACCAGGAGGAGTGAGTTGGGATATAATTCCACACTCTCTCAAAAACGAGTCAAACTCTTAGCTAAAATATTCACTCCCTCAGTCAGATCGAAGTGCTTTTATTTTCTTGCCAAGTTGAATTTCTACTTCATTCTTAAAGTCCTTGAACCTTTGAAGAGTCTCAAACTTATGCTTCATTAGATACACATAACTGTATCTGCTAAAGTAATCCATGAAGGTGACAAAGTACAGAAAACCGAATCTAGCACTAGTGCTCATTGGGCCGCATACATCAGAATGTATCAGCTCCAATAGCTCTGAGGCCCTTTTAGCAGTCTTGTTAAAAGGTGCCTTTGTCATCTTGCCTCTCAAACAAGATTCGTATGTGTCATAAGACTGGATGTCAAATGACCTTGCCACTCCACTAGAGTGAAGCCAAGCTATGCACTTCTCATTTATATGGCCAAGTCGACAATGCCAGATGTAAGTAGGATTAATTTCATTTTGTTAAATACTTTTAGATCACGATATATAAGCCATTTTCAAGAAATGTTGTTCCATAAATAATATTGCAACATTGCATAGAAATTCTACCATGTCCAATATTAAATACAAAACCAGAAATATCCAACAAAGAAACATAAATAATATTCCTGCCCATCGCAGGTACAAAATAACAGTTTCTTAGTTCCAAAACAAGTCCACTAGGCATCTCTAAGAAATAATCTCCGATCTCTATGGCCTTAACCTGAGCACCATTTTCGACTTGAAGATCTACTTCACCAGATCCTAGTAATCTCCTATTTCTTAGACCCTGCACATTTGAACAAATGTGAGATCCACATCCAGTGTCCATGACCCATGATGTAGAAATAGCCAGATTAATCTCAATAACATAAATACCTGAAGCTGTAGTTTTGCCCTTTAATTGTTCCCTTAGCTTTGGACACAAGCTATTCCAGTGCCCCTTCTCATGACACTCATGGTAGACATTGTCAGGAGAAGCAACCCTTGCTTTAGGTTGGGCCACCACCTTTTTGCCCTTAGCCTTGGCCTTTTGGTTAGATTTGGCCTTTCCTTAGCAATGGGCGTATTGCCCTTGTTCACTAGCAAAACTTCAGGAGTCTTCTTATGAGACTGCTCAGCAAGCCTGAGCATGCCATACAGCTCAACAATCGATTTATCCAACCCTTGCATATGGTAGTTCATGATAAACCGGTTTTAAGACTCAGGAAGTGACCCAAGAATAATGTTTGTTGCAAAGTCCTGCAGAACTCGCGAGCCGAGATGGGCAAGTGTATCAATATACCCCTTCAACTTTCGCACATGACTGCTAATAGAAGTCCCAGCTACCATTACAGTCATGCAAAGTTCCTTAGTTGTCAGGTAACGTTCCTGACGAGTATAAACTTGGAACATCTTTTTAAGCTGATCCATCATCTCATAAGCATGCTCGTCCATGAACTGCATCTAAAGATCAGAAGCCATGGTACCCAACATGAGGCACTAGACATCTTAGTCATCCCTCACGTGCCGGTCATACTGCTCCACCATCGCCGTGGTGACGCCTCGACTTACGGGAGGGCCAGCTGGTAAAGGAACATTTAGTACATACTCCTTGGACTCTTGTCTAAGAACTATTTGTAAGTTCCTAGCCCAGTCCAGGAAGTTAGTCCCTAAAATCTTCTCCTTCTCCAGGAGTGAACTATGTGAGAGTGAGTTGTTATTGCAGCCATTTTAAATTGCTAATGTGAAATGGGATTATCTATACGGAAGAAATCATTGCTTTAGTTAGAAATAAAGGACTTTTGCTAATTCATATTAATAATCCGATTTTAATTTGTTCATTGGTGATGTTAATTGGCTGACTTGACCAAGATCCACAACTTATCAATGACTGGCCGAACTAGGGCTCGCTAACCAACCATTGATTCGTTTGGTAGGATAACCTATCCAATCCTTCCACGAAGGACTCTTAGTTTCATGGACTTATTGACACTTTACCCATCTGAGCTTAGGGCCCACTCTGAGCTAATGCTACCCATGTTGAGTCAAACGACCATTCACATGTTAACCATACCAAGTATCTTAACCCTCGATGGCCCATCGAATACTACAATGTACCCAGCTAGGGCATGGCGCACATTACAGCATCAATGGGAGGTAAAGGTGTGAATGTGGGAAGCACTTTTAAATGACTCAATATTTTAATTTCTGGATTAAACTTAAGTGATACGGCTTAGCATGCATATACGCGGGTTTTAATCTGGTTATCCATACATCCATATCATATGTCAAATGCAATAAGATACTTAATTTAAAATAAATGAGATCCTCTGGGCCTTTAATTACAACCTAATGAAAAACTAGAATCCCATATAATTCTTCATGGGTTGGACTGTAATCCTTCTTGGGCTCCCACCATGTGCTTGTTCCATCTGGGCTTTCTTCCATACTTGATGCAATTACAACATGGAAAGTCATACCTCTCTGGCTGATGACATGTCCTGCTAGAGCTTCTAAGGTCCTGTGCATCCTCAGCAGTAGCTGTAGGAGTTTGTGAGTCTTAAACTTCTGAAAGTTCAACATTACTCCCACTGTCTCTCTTGAAAAGGAATTCCTTCTCCAAAGAAGATTGCATTTTTGGCTATGAAAACTTTGTTATCCATCGGATCGTAGAAGTAATAACCCTTAGTTTCCTTAGGGTAACCCACAAACTGGCACTTGATAGATTTGGACTCCAGTTTGCCACTTGTCAATTTATTAACATGTGCATCAAAGCCCCAAATCTTCAAGAAGGAAACATTAGGCTTTCGGCCCTTCCATAGTTCATATGGTGTTCCCTCAATTGCCTTGCTTGGTGTGTTATTGAGAATGTAAGCAGTTATCTCTAAAGCATATCACCAAAAGGAGACAGGGAGTGTAGCGTGACTCATCATCAAGCGGACCATGTCCAGCAAGGTCTGTTGGGATTTTTCACCAGAAATCAACTGATAAAGTGGAAATACACGTTGATTTCCTCAAATCAGTGCCTAGGAGCAATTGATATGGAAATTGAAAACAACAAAAAAAATTGAACAAATTGAGATTCTCACAAGAAAATCTCTTTAAGAGATGGCTACAGAAATTGAATCTGACTTCCTTCACGTTCCCATACACAAACGGCTATAGAACTCGGCCCGTGCTAGTGAGAGGATTGGCCGAAATAGAGAGATAAGGGGGCTGGAATTTTCTGCTTTTCCAAGTAGTATGTTGGCCGAATTCCTCTAAGGAATTTGGGCCTAATTTTCTCCTTTATTTTATGTGGGCTTTTCATCTTTTAAACCCTAGTCTGATTTAATTTTCTTGGTCCAATTTAATTCCAAATATAATTTTAATCCAACATGTATGTCAATATATTATACTATATAATATATTACATACATTTAAATTAAAATTAATTTGACCAATTAATTTAACGAAGAGATTAAATTAGACTTTCATAAAATAAAAACACATGTAAACCTATACATGTGAAATGCTTCCACCTAGGAAATAATCTCATAAATTAATTCATTGAATTAATTATAAGAAGGCCAATATAAATATTAATCATATTATTTTAATCAATCCAATTGATCTGTATAATATAATTAATACAATCCTCTCTTTCCGATGTGTATACTCCAAGTATACAGTTGATCCCTTTAGTGCGAGTTCAGACGTTTAATGTGTATGATCCCTTCTGCATATCCATATCACTACCATGTTCACTGACATACCCAAACATACCCATACTTGGTACCCTGTTACAGGCCCTTTAGGCGTGCACAGATGTATGCCACTTCACATGCAGCACCATCATATGGTCAGGTCAAAGGATCCATACAAGTACTACACGAGAATCACTTGTGATATTTTGCCATGTGGATTTCTCGTTTAGCGAATCTATCCTATACCATACCCCTTTTGTATGTACCCATTAACTCAATTGACATCCCATGTCCAATGGCCGGTAAGACACCGACATACAACCAAGCTAGTGATAGTCTTTGGTTCCATTCATTCCCATGACTGGAACAGACTACGGATCTCTTTATGGTTATATCGTTTTCCCTATTCGTGGTCTTACTGCCAAGTGCATGACAATTGTCAATATGGATATGTCCATTGGATACTCTATTTAAAACATAGCACAAGATATATAATAAATAGATTGATGCCTTTATTTAATGATACAAAATATATAATACATAGATCCAATAAATGTACAATACAAATATAAGGACCAATGCCATGGGACTAGGGCACATCCAACAATCTCCCACTTGTACTAGTTCCACATAGGCATGGGCCTAATCACTATAGAACTAGTATGACACTTGTGCTTGGGCTGAGCCAGCGCCTTGGTCAAAGGATCTGTGACATTGTCCTCGGTGTCCACTCTATGTAATGAAATGTAACCCCTTTTGGCGATTTCTCATATGAGGTGAAGCTTCCTGAGCGTGGAATTTGTGTTCTTGTGTGACCGGGGCTCCTTAGCTTGCGCAACAGCCCTATTGTTGTCACAGGAGATATCAACTATATCCTGGATAGTTGGTACTACTCCTAATTCAGTGATAAACTTCTTTGTCCACAAAGCTTCCTTAGATGAATCACACGCCGAAATGTACTAAGCTTTTATAGTAGAGTCTGTGATGGTCGGTTTCTTGGAGCTTTTCCAACTTACAGCACCACCATTAAGCAAAAACACGTACCCAAACTGTGTTTGGTACTCATCCTGGTTGGTCTGAAAGCTTTCGTCAGTGTACCTAGTAACTGACAGCTCTTCCTGACCTCCATACACTAAGAAGCTATCCTTAGTCCGGTTAAGGTACTTTAGGATTGCTTTGACAGCCTTCCAGTGATCCTCGCCGGGATCTTGCTGGTATCGGCTCGTCATACATAGTGTAAAGGCAACATCAGGTATCGTACATAGCATGGAGTACATGATTGATCCTATAGCCGAGGCATATGGGACCAACTTCATGTTCTCCTTATGCTCCCTTGTCTCAAGATGGTTCTTCTTATAAGTTTTAGCCTATGGCTCATTGGCAAAAAACCTTTCTTGGCCTGATCCATGCTAAATCTTTTCAGAACTTTGTCTATGTATGTGGCCTAACTTAGGCCCAGAAGCCGATTGGATCTATCCCTGTAGATCTTGATCCTTAGGATTGTCTCAGCCTCGCCTAAGTCCTTCATTACGAAGCACTTACATAACCACTGCTTTACACCTTGCAATGTTGGTATGTCGCTTCCAATAAGAAGGATATCGTCCACATATAATACCAAGAATGTGGCAATGCTCCCACTAATTCTTTTATACACACAAGGCTCATCTTGATTCTATATGAAGCCGTATTCCTTTATGCCTTCATTTAATTTAAGATTCCAACTTTGGGAGGCATGCTTCAGTACCCTCCCAGGATACTCTAGATCTATAAAACCCTCAAGTTGTGTCATGTACACATTCTCGAGTAACTTTCCATTAAGGAAAGTGGTTTTGACATCCATCTGCCAGACCTCATAGTCATACCAAGCGGCTTTGGCCAGCAAGATCCTTATGGATTTAAGCATAGTGACTGGAGAGAAAGTTTTATCATAGTCTATTCCATGGACTTGTTTGAAACCTTTCACAACCAGATGCCCCTTGAAGGTGTTGTAGCCTTTAGCTTGTAGTACCACTTGCAACCTATTACCTTAGCACCCGGAGGTGGATCAACCAGGTCCCAAACCTGATTATCGTATAAAGATTTCATCTCCACCTCCATGGCCTTGCGCCAGTTGGTAGACTATGGGCTAGCTATAGCTTCCTGGTAGGTTTTGGGTTCTTCCTCATTGAAGACGAGAAGAGTGTGATCATCGATGATGAGAAACCCATATCTCTCTGGTTCCCGACAATCCTTACTAGACCTTCTAGGTCCTTGTGTGACTTGGTGTAAGTGTCAGAATTTTCCCATCTCAAAAAAAAAAAAAAAAAAAAACAAAAGAGAAAAAAAAGCCATATGATAGTAATTACAGTCGTGCGACTATAAAATCGCAACAGGTGCAGTAGCCCATACTGTGAAAGAAGAAAAAGGAGAGATTGATGGGAGAGGCATTAAATGCTCCTGCAGCAGAAAAATGAAAAAAAAGGAAGAGATATAAAAAAGGAGAAAAAAGAAAGAGAAAAGGGAATTTTTGACAGATTTTTGGGGATTGAAAAAGAAGAGAAAGAAAAAGATGAGAAGAAAGAAAAAAACAAAAACAAAAACCATCATCTTCTTCTACTCTTTTCCTTTTAATTCTAGTTTTATAAAGCTAAAAACCTGATAGAAATCAATAGGTTAAAACTTGACACACTAAATATAATCAATTCCAGACCCTTAACTCACTCAAATCCGTGACTTTTTGGAGATTTTTGGATTTAACTTTGGGAACCTTAACACACAAAGGAAGAGAAGCAAATTGGAGCTAATTCAAACCGTCTCCAGCGGTCAAATCAACAGTGGATCTGTACAATAAGGGTAACTACACTTAAAGCCTTTGTTTTCCTTCGCTTTCTGGGTGTCTTGGTTTGTTTCCATTCATAAAAATCCATATTTTCGGGCTGCTGTTTTTGGGTAATAAGAACAGCCATACGACTGTTCTTGTGGCTATGAACAGTCGTACGACGGTAATTATAGTCATGAGACCACAGCTACAGTCGTACGACTGTTTTCAAATTCCTACGGCTATCTATTTTACTTGAACACATTTTTGGTGATTTTTTGCAAATGGGTGAATTACAGTCTCACGACTGTAGTTACAGTCGTACGACGGTAACTACAGTCACACGGCTGTAATCATAGCCGGGCGATTGTAATTTTTGTCAAGGAGTAGAAAATTCAGAAAAATCCATGAAAATCAGAATAATCATAAAAATTCAGAAAAATCAGAAAATTTTCAAAAATGAATTTATCTCATGCATTCACAACCTTAGATTTAATTTTTGAAGTTATTGCACTTAGAACAATGCAACGACGGAGATCCAAATCTCCTGAAAACCGACCCAGCTCACATGCTAAATGAAAGTAAATAGGAAAAGAAAATGTTTTCAAAATGAATTTTCTCATAAAATAAAATCACAAGGACATTTCAAAACTGTTTTCCAGGTCTAACTGGCCGGCTGGTCTAGCCAACCCCGGTTACCCCCCCTAAAATGCATGCCCCCATTCCTAAAAATCCAAATTCTGTCTAATTTGAGTCTTATTTATGGTGTGCTATAAATTGTGCTAACCGTCTATTTTGCAACTTTTAGCTTCTTTTTATTTTCATTTTAAATGTATTTAATAGTTCAATTCATGTATTTTAGGCGATTGTAATTTTCTAGATAATCGTGTATTCTAGGCGCTTGTAATGTGAGGACGAGAGTTTTTATTTTTATTCGATTGGGTTGTAATAACTTATTTATTTACTGCTTTATTTTTATTTGTGTGTACGCTGCATAATTCAATCAATAAAAATCCATTTGAGAAATTTAAAATATCATCAATGAACATTGGCCAAATTTATTTTGATTAGACATGAAATAAGGGACTTGTCTGAACCTAGATCTCTAGAGAGTGTAGCAGCCCTCGTTCGGTTCAGCTACACTGTAATTTCCCGGTTAAGCTAAGCTGGGTGGTGACTCTTACACCATCTATCGAGACTTAGGTCTTGATTCTTTTACAAAATAATTTAATTTTCCAAAACCGAATTTCCATTCCAAAAAAAACCCCCACGAGGGAGGGTTGCCCGATATCGAGGCTCCCTTCCGAGAGGGGAAAAACATTGTCTGCTCACACCTAAGTCAGTGCTTTCTCCTGTGGAAGCTCCACCTTGGTCTCCGAGTTATCCTCTTTAGGAGTTTGTGAGCTTTAAACTTCCCTGAGTTCAACATTGCTCCCACTGTCTTTCTTGGAAATAAAATCCTTTTCTAGAAAGACCCCCTTCCGTGCCACGAACACCTTGTTCTCTGCAGGGTTGTAGAAGTAATACCCTTTGGTTTGCCTAGGGTAGCCCACAAATAGGCATTTGTCAGTTTTGGGTTCTAGTTTACCCCCAGTCAATTTCTTGACATATACATCACATCCCCAAATCTGCAAGAAAGAGACATTGGGCACCCTGCCCGTCCATATCTCGTATGGGGTCTTTTCCACTGCCTTAGCCGGAGTAGCATTCAAAATGAGAAGTGCTGTCTCAAGAGCGTATCCCTAGAAGCTTATTGGGAGAGAGGCATGACTCATCATTGAGTGGACCATGTCCAACAAGGTCCTATTCCTCCGTTCGGACATCCCATTTCATTGTGGTGTTCCTGGAGGAGTGAGCTATAGAACGATTCCATGCTCTCTCAAATATGAGTCAAAATCTAAGCTCATATACTCGCCTCATTGGTCTGACTAAAGGGCTTTGATATTTTTGCCTAGCTGGTTCTGTACTTCATTCCTAAATTCCTTGAACCTATCAAGGGTCTCAAACTTATGTTTCATCAGATAGACATAGCCATATCTGCTGAAATCGTCTGTGAGCATGACACAGTACAGATGTCCACCATTGGTAGCTGTGCTCATGGGCCCACATACGTCTGAATGTATTAGGTCCAATAAGCCAATAGGCCTTTCAGTTTTGTTGCTAAAAGGCACCTTAGTCATTTTACCTCGTAAACAAGATTAGCATATATCAAGTGACTCCAAGTCAAATAATCCTAGGATTCCAGCTTTGTGAAGCCTAGCTATGCGCTTCTCGTTTATGTGGCCTAAATGACAATGCCAAAGGTAGACAGGATTAAGTTCATTAGGCTTAACCCTTTTAGTATTTATATTACAGACATGATTGGTTTCATTCAAATCCAGGATATATAGGCCATTATTTAATAGAACATCTCCATAAAATAATCCATCTCTAGATAAACCAATTCTATAATTAGAAATAGTAAAATGAAATCTAGAAATATCGAATACTGAAACAAAAATAATATTCTTACACATTGCAAGTACAAAATAACATTGTTCCAATATCAAAACCAATCCACTAGGCATCATAAGGTGGTATTCATCGATGTCTATGGCAGCAACCCTTGCTCCATTACCGACCCACAAGTCCACCTCCCCAGATCCCAGTGACCTCTTGTTCTTAAGTCCCTGCACATTACAACAAATGTGAGAACCACATCCAGTATCCAATACCCAGGATGTTGAAATAGTGAGGTTAATGTCTATGACATATATACATGACGAAGACTTACCCTGGGTCATCCTATGCTCTCCCAATAGTTTGGGACACGATCTCTTCCAACGCCCTGCCTGCTTGCACCCGAAACAAACATCCTCGGGACTGGCCTTAGGCTTCTTGGCCTTAGCTTTCTTAGCCTTTTCCTTGGCCTTGCCCTTAGCAAGAGGAGGGTTCCCCTTCTTTACCAGCAGTACCAGCGGAGTCTTCTTGATCGACTGCTCACTGAGCTTAAGTTTCCCACACAGCTCACTAACAGTACGGTTCATCCCTTGCATATTATAGTTCAGGATGAACTAATCATAAGAATCTAGTAAGGAAGCCAGGATAGTGTCCACCACCAGCTCCTGTGAGACGGGCGATCCGAGATGGGCTAAAGTATCCAGATAGCCCTTCATCTTGAGCATGTGTGTGCTCACAGATGTCCCAGCCCCCATCTTACAGGAGTGGAATTCCTTATTGGTCAGGTACCTTTCTTGACAAGCTTGCTCTTGAAACATCTCATTAAGAGTTGTTATCATAGCATAGGCTTGATGGTCCATGAACTGCTTTTGTAGCTCAGGGACCATGCATGCCAACATAAGGCACGTCACATCCCGGTTATCCTTGATGTGCACCTCATATTCCTCCAGTTGGGCAGCTGGTGGATTACGCCTTGTTGGTGTAGCTGGCATAGGCCTTTCCAGCACATACTCCTTTGACTCTTATCTTAGAACTATCCTTAAGTTCCTAGACCAGTCTAAGAAGTTTGGGCCAGAAAGCTTGTCCCTTTCCAGGATAGATCACAGTGAAAGTGAGTTGTTTGTTGCCATTAGATTACTACACAAAAAAATTATAAGAGTGTTAATAAATGACTTAACTTGTCTTCCATATTTAATTAATAATGAATCAGGTTATTAAATAACTCAAGTTGTTGGGCTCATGGGCCGAGATCCATATTTCATTAAGACAGACAAGGGCCTAAAAAAACTGTACCCTAATTATTTAGGTAGGAAAGCCATCCAATCCCAACCTAGGGACTATCGGTTTGATGGGCTTGTTGGCACTTACCCATTTGTGCTTAGGGCCAGGAGAATCCTACTAACCACGCTAAGTCAAAACCTCCATTCAAGTTTCAGAGTAACCAATACTCCAACCCAATACAAAATGATGATACTCCAGTGCATCCACCGAGGGCATGGTCTACAACTGGCCTATCCCCACTTTGAGTCGGTTTTGAATGAGGGAAACACTTTTAAATGACTTAGTAATTTCTTTTTGGTTATTAGATTCATTTTAATAACGGCTTAGATGCATAGGCAGGTGAAAAAGGGTTTGGATCATACATACATGCATGCAAATAAATAATGCATAATTAAATAAATAAAATGGACTGCTATGGGCCTATATTACAACCTAATATAATCTTAGTAAACCTATACTAGAAAATACATCAGGTGGACCTCCATTTCTTCTTCCTTCTGGGCTGCCTCTCCAATGGGCTCCTTCTTTACAAATTTTATAATAAATAAAGAAAATAAAATTACATTAAAAAGAAAACGGCACATAGGCCGTATTTACCAAAAAAAAAATACAACCCAACTAGAATAAGGCCCAATAGCATCCACACATAAATTTAATCATACATCCATGCATCCAATACATCAATTTATGAACATTTTATAATGTATGAATTTAAGCCCATTTCAATTATGTCCTTGGCCATTATTTTGAAATCACCAATTTTGGCCCATCATGGTTGTAGCCGTTAATAGGCTTTGGGCCTCCAGCCTAGGCAGTTAACTGCTCCCACTGGAATTAGGAAACCATGAGTCCATATCAGCCGCTCGGGTAATTGTGCCAAGAAAAACCAAACCAATTTCAATTAAACCGTATTAATTTTCAAAATTAATATCTCATGAATAAAATTAAAATTTCATTCAAGAAACCATGCACATTTAAATTATAGAAAATTTAAATGCACAAAATTTTAAAACCCATTAAAATTTCAAAAACTTGGCCCCGGGCCCGAAACCCGCCAAATCCAAGTTGTAGCAGTAGCCGCTGCTAGGGGCAGCAGCGACATTGCTGCCCTGCGGTAGCCACTGCTGGGCTCGACAGCGGCTGCTGCCGCTACGGTGGCTGTCAGCAGTGATTCGGGCTCTGGCAACCCCGTATCAGCAGGAACAACCCGTGATTTTCAACCAATTAAAAAAAATTGCAGCCAAAAAAATAAACACAATCAATCAATCGAAAATTAAACCATGAACGTAACAAAACATCCAATTAATTTTCAATTGAAAAATCAATGAGGAAAAATCACAAAACCCCAATCCAAAGAATCCCTACTAAAATCATTCAATTTAAAACCAAGGGATTCAACCATGTTAAATAATTTCCATGGATCAAAAGCCCGCTCTGATACCACTGTTGGCATTTTTCACCAGAAATCAACCGATAAAGCGGAAATACGCATTGATTTCCTCAAATCCATGCCCAGGAGCAATTGATATGGAAATTGAAAACAACAAAACAAAATTAAACAAATTGAGATTCTCACCAGAAAATCTCTTTAAGAGATGGCTGCAGAAATCAAATCCGACTTCCTCCACATTCCCCGTACGCGAACGGCAATAGAATACGACCCGTGCTAGTGAGAGGATCGGCCGAAATAGAGAGAAAAGGGGGCTGGAATTTTCTGCTGTTCCAAGTAGTATGTTGGCCGAAAATTACACTAGGGATTTAACCTAGTAGGCCGAATTCCTCTAAGGAATTTTGGGCCCAATTTTCTCCTTTATTTTATGTGGGCTTTTCATCTTTTAAACCCTAGTCCGATTTAATTTTCTTAGTCCGATTTAATTCCAAATATAATTTTAATCCAACATGTATGTCAATATATTATACCATATAATATATTACATATATTTAAAATAAAATTAATTTGACCAATTAATTTAACCAAGGGATTAAATTAGACTTTCATAAAATAAAAACACATGTAAACCTATACATGTGAAGTATTTCCACCTAGGAAATAATCTCAGATATTAATTCGTTTAATTAATTATAAGAAGGCCAATACAAATATTAATCATATTATTTTGATCAATCCAATTGATCTGTATAATATAATTAATACAATCCTCTCTTTCCAATGCGTATACTCCAAGTATATAGTTCATCCCTTTAGTTCGAGTTCAGACGTTCAATGTGTACAATCTTGTGGGCCCATCTTTATGTTGATAGTGGGCCTTTGACCCAAAGACTGCAGGCAGGCTCTAGTAAGGCACTGCAGTCCCCAATTAAGATGGAGATAGCAGTCCAACTGTGATCATAACCCTATAGTTTAAACTTGAACATCCCATGTCATTGATAATGGTGTCCAACACAGAGGCATGGATTGATCACCCTCTCTTGTGTCCGGACATTTAGTTGTTCCCGAATGAATTGACGCTCACAAACAAGTTCTTACTTATTTGGGTATGGCCACACTCTTATCAGCTGCATTCATCAAGAGCCCGGTGATATCTTCTCAGTGGACTTCTGAGTGACATTCCCTTCTGCATATCCATAGCACTGCCATGTTCACTAACATACCCGAACGTACCCATACTTGGCACCCTGTTACAGGCCCTTTAGGCATACACCAAAGTATGCCACTTCACATGCAACACTATAATATGGTCAGGTCAAAGGATCCTATACAAGTACTACACGAGAATCCCTTATGATACTTTACCATATGGATTTCTCGTTTAGTGGATCTATCCAGTACCATACCCCTTTTGCATGTACCAATTAACTCAATTGACATCCCATGTGCAATGGCCAGTAAGACACCGCCATACAACCAAGATAATGATAATCTTTGGTTCCATTCATTCCCTTGACTAGAACAGACTACGTATCTCTTTATGGTCATATCGTTTTCCCTATCCATGGTCTTACTCCCAAGTGCATGACACTTGTCAACATGGATATTTCTATTGGATACTCTATTTAAAACATAAAACAAGATATATAATAAATAGATTGACACCTTTATTTAATGATATAAAATGTATAATACATAGATCCAATAAATGTACAATACAATTACAAGGACCAATGCCTTGGGACTAGGGCACATCCAACAATCTCCCACTTGCATTAGTTCCACCTAAGCATGGGCCTAATCCCTATAGATCTAGTATAACCCTCATGCTTGGGCTAAGCCAGTGCCTTGGTTAAAGGATTTATGACATTGTCCTCAGTGTCCACTCTATGTAATGAAATGTCACCCCTCTTGGCGATTTCTCGTAAGAGGTGAAACTTCCTAAGCACATAATTCGTGTTCTTGTGTGACCGGGGCTCCTTAGCTTGTGCAACAGCCCCATTGTTGTCACAGAAGATATCAACTAGATCCTGGATAGTTGGTACTACTCCTAATTTAGTGATAAACTTCTTTATCCACACAACTTTCTTAGTTGGATCACACACCGTAATGTACTCAGCTTTTATAGTAGAGTTCACAATGGTCATTTGGTTGGAACTTTTATAGCTTACAGCACCATCATTAAGCAAAAACACATACCAAAATGTGACTTATACTTATCTTGGTTGATCTGGAAGCTTTCATCAGTGTTCCTAGTAACTGACATCTCTTTCTAACCTCCATACACTAAGAAGCTATCCTTAGTCCGGTTAAGGTACTTCAGGATTGCTTTGACAGCCTTCCAGTGATCCTCACTGGGATCTTGCTAGTATCGGCTCATCATACTTAGTGAAAAGGCAACATCAGGTCTCGTACATAGCATCGAGTACATGATTGATCCCATAGCCGAGGCATATGGTACCAACTTCATGTTCTCCCTATCCTCCCTTGTCTTAGGACAGTTCTTCTTACTAAGTTTCAGCCCATGTCTCATTGGCAAGAAACCTTTCTTGGCCTGATCCATGCTGAATCTTTTCAGAACTTTGTCTATGTACATGGCCCAACTTAGGCCCAAAAGCCGATTGGATCTATCCCTGTAGATCCTAATCCCTAGGATCATCTCAGCCTTGCCTAAGTCCTTCATTGTGAAGCACTTACACAACACTGCTTTACATCTTCCAATGTTGGTAAGTCACTTCAAATAAGAAGGATATCATCCACATATAATACCAGGAATGTGACAATGCTCCCACTAATTCTTTTATACACACAAGGCTCATCTTGATTCTATATGAAGCCGTATTCCTTTATGGCTCTATTGAATCTAAGATTCCAATTTCGGCATGCTTGCTTTAGTCCATAAATGGACCTTTGAAGCTTGCATACGCTCCCAGGATATTCTGGATCGACAAAACCCTCAGGTTGTGTCATGTACACATCCTCGAGTAGCTTTTCGTTACGGAAAGAGGTTTCGACATCCATCTGCCAGTAGGATCCTTATGGATTTCAGCATAGGGACTAGAGAGAAAGTTTCATCATAGTCTATTCCATGGACTTATCTAAAACCTTTCACAACCAGACACCCCTTGAAGGTGTTGTCGGCCTTTAGCTTGTAGCACCACTGGCAACCTATTACCTTAGCACCAGGAGGTGGATCAACTAGGTTCCAAACCTGATTATCATACATAAATTAGATCTCTGCCTCCATGGCCTTGTGCTAGTTGGTAGACTGTGGGCCAGCTATAGCCTCCTGGTAGTTTTTGGGCTCTTCCTCATCGAAGATGAGAAGAGTGTGATCATCGGTGACGAGAAACCCATATCTCTCTGGTTCCCGAAGATCCCTACTAGACCTTCTAGGTCCTTATGTGATCGGGGTCTGTGCTTCCTCCTGTGGAAGCTCCACCTGGTCTCTGAGTTATCCTCTTCAGGAGTTTGTAAGCTTTGAACTTCTATGAGTTCAACTTTGCTCCCGCTGTCTTTCTTGGAAATAAAATCCTTTTCTAGAAAGACCTCCTTCCATGCCATAAACACCTTGTTCTTGGTAGGGTTATAGAAGTAATACCCTTTAGTTTCCCTAAGGTAGCCCATAAACAGGCATTTATCGGTTTTGGGTTCTAGTTTGCCCCCAGTCAATTTCTTGACATGTGCATCACATCCCCAAATCTGCAAGAAAGACACATTGGGTGGCTTGCTTGTTAGTCGGAGTATTATTCAAAATAAGAGCTGCTGTCTCAAGAGCATATCCCCACAAGCTTATTAGGAGAGAGGCATGAGTCATCATTGAGCGGACCATATCCAACAAGGTCCTATTCCTCCTTTCTAACACTCCATTCCACTAGGGTGTACCAGGAGGAATGAGTTGGGATACAATCCCACACTCTCTCAAAAATGAGTGAAACTCTTTGCTCAAATATTTGTTGGGATTCGTCACGGGAAACCGACCGATAAAAGCGGAAATACACGTCGATTTCCTCGAATCTGGCCCAGGAGCTTAAGATGTGGAACTCAAAAACTAAAAGCATAAAAGGAGGGTTTCAAAAACTCACCACAAAGTCTCTCTAAGAGACGGATGCAGACTGCAGAAATCAAGTGTAGATTTCCTCCACCGATGCGTACACGAACGGCTCTCGGACCGAAACCCGTGCTAGCGACTCGGATGACAAGAAGAGAGGGAGAGAGGGGCTGCTCACTTGAGATTTATGGCTGTCCCTATTTCTTTCCAAAAGAAAAATCTATCTTTCCAAAAGATAGAACCAATATTCTCAAGTGTGCACCTAATTCTTACCAAAAGAATTAATGCATCTAAAAAAGTGGGCAAAATACATTCCAAGGAAGAAAATATATACGGCAAGAATGGGATTCAAAATGCTGCCATCTTTTTCCACAAATTCAAATTGTAAAAGATATGCACTTATGAAAACAAAATCCAATTTTGCTTTTCCATAAGTCAAACCAATGACTCACCATTCTTCCATTGGTCCACCATTAATAAGCCATCATCAACTTTTGTCCAAGAATGACTCACCATCTTTCTAATTGGTGCCACAAGGTAGACAAGTCCAACTTCTCTTCCTTTAAGTCAAATACATGACTCACCATATTAAGAAAAGGGATGCATCCATTCTTAACAAAATGACTCATCAATTTTCACCATCTTCTTTGGTCCAATATTTCGGCCATCACCATCTCATCTTATGTGGGAATTTTCATTTTAAGCCTTAAGCCCAATATTTAATTCCTTTGATTTAATTATCACCCCCTCGGTCAGTCCGAAGTGCTTTTATTTTCTTGCCAAGTTGGTTTTCTACTTCATTCTTAAAGTCCTTGAACCTTTGAAGAGTCTCAGACTTATGCTTCATTAGATACACGTAACCATATCTACTGAAGTCATCTGTGAAGGTGATGAATTATAGAAAACTAGATCTAGCAATAGTGCTTAATGGGCCGCATACATCGGAATGTATCAGCTCCAATAGCTCTGAGGCCCTTTCAGCAGTCTTGCTAAAAGGCGCCTTTGTCATCTTGCCTCTCAAACAAGATTCGCATGTGTCATAAGACTGGATGTCAAATGACCTTAGCACTACACTAGAGTGAAGCCTAGCTATGTGCTTCTCATTTATATGGCTAAGTCAACAATGCCATATGTAAGTAGGATTAATTTCATTTTGTTTAATCCTTTTAGTATTTATGTTATAGATTGAACTTTCACATTTTAGATCAGGGATATATAAGCCATTTTCAAGAAATGCTGTTCTATAAATAATATTGCCACATTGCATAGAAATTCTACCATGTCCAATTTTAAATACAAAACCAAAAATATCCAACAAAGAAACAGAAATAATATTCCTGTGTATCGGAGGTACAAAATAACAGTTTCTTAGTTCCAAAACAAGTCCACTTGGCATCTCTAAGAAATAATCTCCAATCTCTATAGCCTGAACCTGGGCACCATTTTCGACTTGAAGATCTACTTCTCCAGATCCTAGTAATCTCCTATTCCTTAGACCCTGCACATTTGAACAAATGTAAGATCCACATCCAGTGTCCAAGACCCAAGATGTAGAAATAGCCAGATTAATCTCAACAACATAAATACCTGAAGCAGCAGTTTTGCCCTTTAGTTGCTCCCTTAGCTTTAGACACGAGCTTTTCCAGTCCCCTTCTCATGACACTCATGGCAGACATAATCAGGACAAGCAACCCTCGCTTCAGGTTAGGCCACCACCTTTTTACCCTTAGCCTTGGCCTTTTGGGCCTTAGCCTTGCCTTAGATTTGGCCTTTCCCTTAGCAATGGGTGTATTGCCCTTGTTCACCAGCAAAACTTTAGGAGTCTTCTTAAGAGAATGCTCAGCAAGCTTGAGCATGCCATGTAGCTCAACAACCTATTTCTCCAACCTTTGCATATGATAGTTCATGATAAACTGGTTGTAAGACTCAAGAAGTAACCCAAGAATAATGTCTGCTACTAAGTCCTACGGAACTGGCGAGCCGAGGTGGGCAAGTGTATCAATACACCCCTTCAAATTTAGCACATGTGCAAAGTGCCTTAGTTGTCAGGTAACGTTCCTGACGAGCCTGATCTTGGAACATCTTTTTAAGCTGATCCATTATCTCATAAGCATGCTCATCCATGAACTGCATCTAAAGATCAGAAGCCATGGTGCCCAGCATGAGGCACTAGACATCTCAGTCATCCCTTACGTGCCCGTCATACTGCTCCACCATCACCGTGGTGACGCCTCGACTTACGAGAGGGCCAGCTGGTAAAGGGCAATTAGTACATACTCCTTGGACTCTTGTCTAAGAACTATTTGTAAGTTCCTAGCCTAGCCCAGGAAGTTAGTCCCCGAAAGCTTCTCCTTCTCCAGGAGTGACCTAAGTGAGAGTGAGTTGTTGTTTGTTGCAGCCATTTTAAATTGCTAATGTGAAATGGGATTATCTACATGGAAGAAATCATTGCTTAAGTTAGAAATAAAGGACTTTTACCAATTCAAATTAACAATCTGATTTTAATTTGTTCATTGGTGATGTTAATTGGCTGACTTGACCAAGATCCATAACTTATCAATGACTAGCTGAACTAGGGCTTGCTAACCAACCATTGATTCGTTTTGTAGGAGAACCTATCCAATCCTTCAATGAAGGACTCTTGGTTTGATGGGCTTATTAACACTTTATCCATCTATACTTAGGGCCCGCTCTTAGCTAATGCTACCCATGTTGAGTCAAACCACCATTCACATGTTAACCATACCAAGTATCTTAACCCTTGATGGCCCACCAAATACTACAATGTACCCAGCGAGGGCATGGCGCACGTTGCAGCATTAATGGGAGGAAGAGGTGTGAATGTGGGAAGCACTTTTAAATGACTCAATATTTTAATTTTCGGATTAAAATTAAGTGATACGGCTTAGCATGCATATATGCAGGTTATAATCTGGTGATCCATACATCCATATTATATGTCAAATGAAATAGCATACTTAATTTAAAATAAATGAGATCCTATGGGCCTTTAATTACAAACTAATAAAAAACTAGATATCCTATCTAATTCTTCATGGGTCGAACTGCAATCCTTCTTGGGCTCCCACCATGGGCTTGCTCCACTTGGGCCTTCCTCCATACTTGATGCAATTACAACAATTTTATTTTAAATAAAATCTATTCCAAAATTACATCAAAATAAAAGCAATGGCACGCAGGCCATATTTCCCAAAATCAAATTACGACCGATAATAATTTAGGGCCCATAGAACTCAACGTCATATTTCAAACAAAGTACCTGTCATGCACTATACCAATATGATGCATGATCATGGCATTCTAAATTATAAATATGAATGTTAAGCTGAGTTACTTAGGGTGAAATTGCCAATTTTAACAAATGTGACTAAGGCCCATAAAGGTCCAATGGATAACATCCATAAATGAAAAATTAACAATTTTGCTCCCACTCGAATTTGGGTTATCACGAATATAAAATTTAGCTTTCCTAATTTTAATCTGTGTCACGGTTTATTGGGCCAATTTCACAAAGTTCATATTCAATTCAATATGCAAAACAATTAAATTAAATATGCATGCCAATATAACAAATACAAATTAATTTTCAAAAAAATTAATTTAATTTGCATTAGGGCCCGGGATAAAAATATACCCGCAAAATTCAAAACCAGACCCGAACCCCACGCGTGGCGCTGCTGCCCACGGCAAGAGATGGAATCGCAAATAATTTTTTTTTAAAATACGATTCCATCTTTTGCCCACAATAATTTTTTTTTTAAAATCATAAAGAAATTTCCAGCCAAAAAATATTTATACAGCAGTAAAAAAAAATATAATCAGTAGCAGAAAATAAATTGTAGCAGGGAAAAAAAAAGATAAAACCAATTGGGAAAAATTATCTGTTGAGTTATGTTTTGATGATCACAAAAATTGACATTTTAAAATAATGAGCTTTATAAGTTAAAATGTTTTTATATATTGCAAAAGCTCTTTATAGCATTTTAAACGCTTGGTTTATGAGTTGAGAATACACTCTCTTGAGCATTCCATATTAATTACATAAGTACCAAACACACACACACACATATATAAGAGTTTATGAGATAAAAGATTTGGCAATCCACATTTGCTCAACCCATAAATGGCTTATGACTTGAAAGTTTTTATATATTTCGGCCATATATATAGATGCTCAAGGTTGACCCAATGTTAGCTTATGACTTGAAAGATTTAAAGATCTTTTCGGCATATATATATATATATATATATATATATATATTTACATAGTTGACCCCATATTTGATTATAAGGTGACATAGTTTTGAGATCATATACATATGTTGACCTTATATTTGACCATGGGATGAAAGCCCTTTGAGAACAATTTCGGCAACTTTATGTACACATATATTAATCTTTTTTTTTTATTATGGGGTGAGTCACTTTTGATATCATTTCATTTATTGACCTTATGTTTACTTATGAGGTGATACACTTGAAGAACAAAATCGGCCACAATATGAACTTATGTGATGAAAAAGATTTGAGATCTCTTTAAGTACCACATGTGACATTGTAACCTAAGTTTGCAACCTAAGCTAAGAAAGTCTTTATCTTGAGATCACATGTGAATCTATAGTCAAACTTTATCTCAAGACAAAAGACCAACCTATATCTTATCTTTCTCTAAGCTACGGTTTGAAACAAAGGTTAAACATTCTTCTCTCTATTTCATATTTTGTCACATGTCTTTTATATGAAAGGAACTCACCTATACTTTGCTTTATGGCCTTATTAAGATATGTATCAAAAGTACAAACGGCCATAAAACATGTGATATCAATACCTATATTCCTTTCTTATGTTTATCACTTGAGAACTTAAACTCATTCTTCTTTATAAGGTGAAACAACTGGCCATATAGTTGAAGACAACGGCTATTATCTTTAAAAAGGATGTATCTACTGTCTACAATCTCCATTGGCTTACAAAAAGGAAGAAGAAGAAGATTTGAAAGGTGTGGAAGACAATTCAAGAAACATTCACACTTTAAGCATTCAACTTATAGTCTTCCATATTCACAAAGAAAGCAAAGAGAGAAGGAGAAATATTGTTTCATTCAAATATTCACATTTTCGGGAATTGTATGTTCACACAAGGTTGTGTGAAGGGGGTTTAACTTTGTTGGTGGTGTGATCAACAAAGGTTGTAAAAGTTTGGTGCTTGAACTTCAAAAAAGCATCGGTAAAGTTTGTTACTTAAGTTCCAAAAAGTAACAGCATAGGTTCGATACTGAGCCTGGAAAAGTATTGAGTTTGTTACTTGAACTCGGAAAAAGTAACATAGGCTTGTTTCCTGCCCGTAAAGGAAACATTAGTGGAAATCTCAAGCGATTGACTTGGGGAATGGATGTAGACTGGTTGGGTCGAACTAGGATAAAATTCTATGTCTACATTTTTCTATCCCTAATCTCTTATCATTTTATGCAATTAAATTTCTTGCGATTTAAATTAATTGCTTTAGTATTTAAAGTTATTTTTACCAAGGCAATTTTATATTCACAGGTTTTATTATAGTTTTAATTCCACATTTTTAATAAAACTTGTTTTTGAAAAAGAAACTTGTGTTTCTATAAAAAGTTTTTTTTAAGAGAGTCTGCGAATTTTTATTTGCCTTATAGTACTATTCACCCCACTCTAGTACTGTAACTAGCCATTTGGGACCATCATTATCAAAAACCCGAAAAACCATTCTTGAAACCTATTCTTTCTTCAAGAACACAATCAAGAATGAATTCCAATCAATCTAATAGACAAAACCTAGGCTATAATACCACTATTGGGATTCGTAATCGGAAAAATAATGTGGCGCATCAGAAATTATACCTTTAAAATTTTCCTAGAATCCACCTATCGTGTCCAATTACCATTGATTGGAATAAAAACCAATTCAAATCAAAGGATATTAACTCACCGGATTCGTCTCTTCTAGAGACTGCTGTAGAATCGTTTCTTGAAACTGCGATCTCCAAAGTCCGGTGCACGACCAACTATCGAGTGGGAACCGATGCTAGTAGAAGAAGCGAAAGGAATGGAGAATTAATTGCTATAATTTTCAGCTATTTTTGGGGCTACAATGGGGCTGAAATTTCCAGCAATAAATTTAAGGTTAGGTTTTTCTTCCTTAAGTGTGCTCTTATATTGACACCATGTCTAATTGGGTTTTAATTAGGTTAATTAAACCCAAGCCCATTAAGATTATAATTGCATAAATAAACTTCAATTAAAAAGTATATACTATGTAATTTAGTTCCATTTGGCTAAATTTAACTACTCCTAAATAAAATTAAATCACACATAAGTAAATACAATACATGTATTTAATTTTCCTACTTAGGAAAATTATTTAATTAATTGTTTACTTTATGTAATTTAATTAATTGATAAATTAATTAATTACATTATGTAAACTTATTAATTAAATTAAATCAACCCAATGTTAATTAATTACCTTGACACTGAATGTCAACTAATTAATTAACGTATTCCTTCCAATGTGTATTACATGCACAATTTCTATAAGTGTCAAGGTAATTAATTAACGTATTCCTTCCAATGTGCATTACATGCACAATTTCTATAAGTTCCGGCTTAGTTGATCTATGTGCACGATCCTACAGGTTTGTCTTTATGTTAGCAGTAGGCCCAAGGCCCATAGACTGTAAGTGGGTTCTAGCAAACCATTTTAGTTCCCAATTAAGACAAAGATGCAGTAGTCTATTGAAGACACTGACCCAGTAGTAATCTCACAGTATCCTTTGTCAAACGATATCGATATGAACAAACAAGAGGCATGGTGCCCGTCATCCTCTTCTACTGTTTATTATATTTCTTGATCTTGAGTTGGCTGATTAATCAAATAAGCAACTGACTTACTTGGATATGGCCATACACTTATCAATCCTACTCATCAAGTGGCCAATGATATCATCTCGGTGTTACCCGAGTGGCAATTCTATCACTTCATCATCAATATCAATATGTTCACCAGTCCACCCAATCATACCCGTATTTAGCATCCATTTATAGACCTGTTAGGTGTATGTCGAAGTGAATCAGATTCCATCTTGATACTATAATGAAATCTGGTCTGAGGACAAAAGAGACCTACTCAAGAAAGACCTATGACATGACAACCATGTGGCTTTCTTATGCGGATCGATCTAGTCCCATGTCAACGACATGTACCTATATTCATGACTGACTATACAAGTACTATGGCTAGTTCAGAACTGCCATACATTCATCGAATATACAAGTCTATGGTTCTATTCGTTCCCACGATTAGAACAGAACTGAGATAGGTTTTATGATTATTAATCAATGGATACTCTACTCATATTATAACACAAGATATAATTGAAATAGATTAATTGCCTTTATTAATGTGACACAAATAATGTATTCATACAATGAGTCTTAATGTATAATACAAAATACAAGAATCCAATGCCCTAAGAACTAGGGCACACCAACACGGGGCTCCCTCTCCAGTGGGCTTCCTTTTTACAAATTTTATAATAAATAAGTAAAACAAAATTACATTAAAAAAGAAAAACAGCATGCAGGTCGTATTTACCCAAAAAGAAAATACAACCCATCTTGAAATAAGGCCCAATAGCATCCATCCACACATTTAATCATACAAAATATGTAAACCAATACATCAATTTATTAACATGTTATAATGCATGAATTAAATCCTATTTCAATTATGTTCATAGCCATTACTTTTGAAATCGCCAATTTTGGCCCATCATGGTTCTAGCCCTTAATGGGCATTAGGCCTCTAGCCCAGGCAGAATACTAGTCCCACTAGAATTGGATGAGTCCATATCAGCTGCCCAGGTAATCGTGCCAAGAAAACCCGAAACAATTTCAATTATACCATAATAATCTCCAAAATTAATATCTCATGAATAAAATTAAAATTTCATTCAAGAAATGTGCATTTAAATTATAGAAATTTAAACACATAAAATTTTAAAACCCATTAAAATTTCAAAACTGGGCCCCGGGCCCGAAACCCGCCAAATCCAAAACTGGGCCCGACTTGCTGCAGCTAGGGCAACAGAGTTCCTAGCAATAGCAGAGGCGTTGCGGCTCTGCAGCGGCAGCCGCTGCTACCGCTGTTTCCGCCGCCGGCAGCCCCGTATTTGCGAAAATAGCCCGTGATTTTCACCGGAAAAATAAAATTAACATCAAAATAATTAAAACACCAAGAAATAATCAAGCAATAGAAAATTAAAACCAACATAAAGCAATATGCAAATTAATTTCCAATTGCAAAAACCAAGGGGAAAATCACAAAACCCAATCCAAAGAATCCTAAATAAAAACATCCAATTGAAAATCAAGGGATTCAACCATGTTAAACAATTTACACGGATCAAAAGCCCGCTCTGATACCACTGAAGGGATTTGTCACCGGAAATCACCCAATAAAAGCGGAAGAACGTGATGATTTCCTCAAATCCATGCCCAGGAGCAATTGAAGTGGAAATTAAAACCATTAAAATGGAAATAGAAGAGAATCAATTCTCACCCAAAATATCTTCTCCAGAGATGGCTGCAGAAATCAACAGAGACTTCCTCCATGTTCCCCTACACGAACGGCTTTGGAACTCAACCCATGCTAGGGTCGGGGATCGGTCGAAAGAGAGGATTTTTGCTGCTGTAATTTTCTGTTGTTTTCGGCCCATTTCCTTCTTAATTTTATGCTGGCTTTTCTCCTCTTTAAGCCCAGGCCTATATTAATTCTCTTGGTCCAATTAAATATCAAATTTAATTTCAATGCAACATGTATTCTAACACATTATACCATATAATATGTTTCATACATTTAAATTAAAATTAATTTGATCAATTAATTTTACCGTGGAATTAAATTAGACTTTCATAAAATTAAAATACACGTAAACTTATACATGTAAAATATTTCAAACTAGGAAATAATCTCATAAATTAATTCATTGAATTAATTATAAGGAGGCCAATACAAATATTAATTATATTATTTTGATCAATCCAATTGATTTATATAATACGATTAACATAATCATCTCTCTTCGGTGTGCATACTCCAAGTATACAGCTAATCCTTTCAGGTCATGTTCAGACGTCCAATGTGTACGATCCTATGGGTCAATCTTTATGTTAGCAGTGGGCTTATGGTCCACAGACTGCAGGCGGGCTCTAGCAAGCCACTACAGTCCCCAATTAAGATAGAGATAGCAGTTCAACTGTAATCGGAACCCAGTAGTTAAACTCGTATATCCCATGTCATTGATATCGGTTTCTAACACAGAGGCATGGATTGATCACCCTCTTTTGTGTTCGGACATTTACTTGATCTTGAATGAACTGATGCTCACAAACAAGTTCCAACTCATTTGGGTGTGGCCACACACTTATCAGTTCCATTCATCCAGAGGTCGGTGATATCTTCTCAGTGGACTACTGAGTGACATTCCCTTTTGCATATCCAAAGTACTGCCATGCTCACTGACACATTCAAATGTACCTATACTTGGCACCCTTTTACAGGCCTTTTAGGCGTACACCAAAGTATGCCACTTCATATGCAGCACCATCATATGGTTAGGTCAAAGGATCCAAACAAGTACTACACGAGAATCACTTGTGATACTATACCATATGGATTTCTCGTTTAATGGATCTATCCAGTACCATGCCCTTTTTGCATGTACCCATTAACTTGGTTGAATCCCATGTCCAATGGCCAGTAAGACACCGCCATACAACCAAGCTAATAATAGTCTTTTGCTCCATTCCATGATTGGAACTGACTACAGATCTCTTTATTGTCATATCATTTTCTCTATCCATGGTCTTACTACCAAGTGCATGACACTTGTCAACATGGATATGGATATGTCCATTGGATACTCTATTTAAAACATAGCACAAGATATATAATAAATAAATTGATGTCTTTATTTAATGACGCAAAGTGTATAATACATAAATCCAATAAATGTACAATACAAATACAAGGACTAATGCCTCGGGACTAGGGCACATCCAACAACTTGTCTCTTGAATTCAACAATTGCTTAGACTTGAGATTTCTTTTTGAATTGATATCAATGGATACTGTAAGCACCAGAATTTTACACCTCCTAAAAAAAGAAAAAAAAAAGAAGAAAGAAAAGAAAAGAAAAAGAAGAGTCGTACGACTGTCCTTACAGTCATGCGACTGTAATTTAAAAATTACAATCGTACGACTGTAATGTCAGAGCAGGTGTAGGAGCCCATACCTCTGCAGCAGAAAATGGAGGAGAGAGGGAGGAGCATTAATTGCTCCGGTCTGAAGATAAGGAACCTCAGGAAATCAGAGGATAAAAAGGAGGAAAAGGAAGGGAAAAGAGGTCTTTTGAATTCTGGTGAAAAGGATTTAGAGAGAGAAACGAGAAAAGAGAGAAGGAAAAGAAAGAAAAACCCAAACTCACCAATCCTTCTTTTCCTCTTCTATTTTCTTTAATTCTCAGAATTAGGATTAAAATTTGGTAGAAATCCTTAGGTTAATTACTTAACCTCACAAACAAATCGAAATCTTGGACTAAAATCAACAGAAACCTTGACATTTGGAGATTCTTTGGACCAAAGCTCTCCACCCCAAACTTAAGGAAAAAGTGCAAATTCGTGTGGATTGGAGCGACGCCAGGGGTCAAATCGACTTGGATAAGCTTCTAAAAAGGTAGGCACTCCTTTTCCTTTCACTTTTTCTTGCTTTTTAGGTGATTGAAGTGTATTTTTATGCATTTTTGCTGTGTTTTCGCGCTTCTGCTTCTGGAAATCAAGAACAGTTGCATAACTGTTCTTGGATTTGATGAACAGTCGTACGACTGTATTTACAACCTCGAACATAAAAAAAAACCTCGAACATGTTGTGGGGGAGCTTGCAAAAAACTTTTAAGATTTTAAAATGTCAACCCATCATATTGCATGTAGGGATTTGTCACCGGAAATCACCCGATAAAAGCGGAAGAACGCGGTGATTTCCTCAAATCCAGTCCCAGGAGCAATTGAAGTGGAAATTGAAAAACATAAAATTAAATAGAAAGAGATTAAAATTTCATACCAGAAAAATCTCTTTTAGAGACGGATGATGACTGCAGAACTCAATTTAGAATTCCTCCACTCTCACGTACACGAACGCTTGGCGAATGCAACCCGTGCTAGCGTCGGAAAAACTGAACAAAGGAGAGGAGAGGCTATAGAAATTTCGGCTAGGAGCTAATGGCATAAAGGTGGCCGAAATTTTCTAACCCTAGGTATTTATACCTAGGGTTGGCCGAATTCCTTAGGGAATTCTGGCCCATCTTGGCTCCTCTCTATTCTGTGCGGGCTTTATTGTTTTAATTTAGGCCCAGTCTAATTTTAATTAATTTGGTTCAAATTAATTCAAGCCCAATTTTAATATACCCATGTATTTAATATATTACTCCAAGTAATATATTATTTACATCCAAATTAAAATTGGTTTGACATTTAATTTAATCCATCAAATTAAAATTAACTCCACACAAAATAAAATCATATGTAAACCCATACATACGAATATTTCCACCAAGGAAATAATTTCATAATTAATCCAATTAATAATGAAGAGCCAATTTAATATATATTAATTTTATTATTATGACCAATCCAATTGATCTTTATAATACAATTAATATATACACACTTCTCCCTCCAATGTGTATACTCCAAGTATACATGTTATTCCTTAAGTCTGCACTCTATCGTTCTATGTGTACGATCCTGTGGGCCCATCTTTATGTTGGCCGCGGGCCTTTGGCCCGCAGACTGCAGTTGGGCTCTAGCAAGCCACTGCAGCCCCCAATTAAGATGGAGATGGCAGTCTAACTGAAATCATAACCCTGTAGTTTAAACTTGTACATCCCATGTCATCGATATCGGTGTCCAACACAGAGGCATGGATTGATCACCCTCTTTTGTGTCCGGACATAAACTTGATCCCGAATGTACTGATGCTCACAAACAAGTACCAACTTGTTTGGGTGTGGCCACACTCTTATCAGTCACATTCATCAAGAGGCCGGTGATATCTTCTCAGTTGGTTACTGAGTGACAAATCCCTTCTGCATATCCATAGTATTACCATGTTCAGTGACATACCCGAAAGCACCCATACTTGGCACCCTATTACAGGCCCTTTAGGCGTACCCCTAAGTATGCGACATCACATGTAACACCATCATATGGTCAGGTCAAAGGATCCATACAAGTACTACACGAGAATCCATTGTGATACCATACCATGTGGATTACTCGTTCAGTGGATCTATCCAGTACCATGCACCCAGGCATGTACCCATTAACTTGGTTGACATTCCATGTCCAATGACCGGTAAGACACCGCCATACAACCAGGTTAATGATAGTCTGTTGTTCCATTCATTCCCATGACTGGAACAGACTACGGATCTATTCATGGTCATATCGCTAACCCTATCCATGGTCTTACTGCTAAGTGCATGACACTAGTCGTCATGGATATGGATATGTCCATTGGATACTTCATTTACTATACTGCACAAGATAAATATAATAAATGAATTGATGCCTTTATTAATGACACAAATAAGTACAACACATAAATCCAATAAATGCATAGTACAAATACAAGGACCAATGCCTCGGGACTAGGGCATTTCCAACAATCTCCCACTTGCACTAGTTCCAACTAGGCATGGGCCTAATCCCTATAGATCTAGTATGACCCTCATGCTTGGGCTGGGCCAGCGCCTTGGTCAATGGATCTGCGACATTATCCTCGGTGTCCACTCTGTGCAATGCAATGTCACCTCTCTCCATGATTTCTCGTATGAGGTGAAACTTTCTGAGCACGTGCTTTGTGTTCTTGTGTGACCGGGGCTCCTTAGCTTGTGCGACGGCCCCATTGTTGTCACAGAAGATATCGACTGGGTCCTGGATAGTTGGCACTACTCCCAACTCAGTGATAAACTTCTTCATCCACACAGCTTCCTTAGCTGCATCACACACAGCGATGTACTCAGCTTCTGTCGTAGAGTCCGCTATGGTTGGTTGCTTTGAGCTCCTCCAGCTTACAGCACCACCATTCAGCAAGAATACATACCCTGACTGCGATTGGTACTCATCTTGGTCTGTCTGGAAGCTTGCATCAGTATACCCAGTAACTGATAGCACTTCCTGACCACCATACACCAAGAAGCTATCCTTAGTCCGGTTAAGGTACTTGAGGATTGCCTTGACAGCTTTCCAGTGATCCTCCCCGGGATCCTGCTGGTATCGGCTCGTCATACTCAGTGCAAAGGCGACATCAGGTCTCGTACACAACATAGAGTACATGATTGATCCAATAGCCGAGGCATATGGAACCAATTTCATGTTCTCCCTGTCCTCCCTTGTTTTAGGACAGTTCTTCTTACTAAGTTTCAGCCCATGGCCCATTGGCAAGAAGCCTTTCTTGGCCCGGTCCATGCTGAATCTTTTCAGAACTTTGTCAATGTACGAAGCCTGACTTAGGCCCAGAAGCCGATTTGATCTATCCCTATAGATCCTGATCCCTAGGATCATCTCAGCTTCGCCTAAGTCCTTCATTGCGAAGCACTTACTCAGCCACTGCTTTACCCCTTGCAGTGTAGGTATGTCGCTTCCAATGAGTAGGATGTCGTCTACATACAGTACCAAAAATGTGACAATGCTCCCACTAGTCCTCTTATACACACAAGGCTCATCCAGATTCTGTATGAAGCCATATTCCTTTATAGCCTCATTGAATCTTAGATTCCAACTACGGGATGCTTGCTTCAGTCCATAAATGGACCTTTGAAGTTTGCATACCCTTCCCGGATACTTAGGATCGACAAAACCCTCAGGTTGTGTCATGTACACATCCTCGAGTAGCTTTCCATTAAGGAAAGCGGTTTTGACATCCATTTGCCATACCTCATAGTCATACCATGCGGCTATGGCCAGTAGTATCCTGATGGATTTGAGCATGGCTACTGGTGAGAAAATTTCATCATAGTCTATCCCATGGACTTATCTGAAACCTTTCGCAACCAGACGCCCCTTGAAGGTATTATCAGCTTTTAGCTTGTAGCACCACTTGCAACCAATTACCTTAGCACCCGGAGGTGGATCAACCAAGTTCCAAACTTGGTTATTGTACATAGATTGCATTTCTGCCTCCATGGCTTTACGCCAATTCGCAGACTGTGGGCTAGCCATAGCCTCTTGGTAGGTTTTGGGTTCTTCTTCATCCCAGATGCGAAGAGTTTGATCATCGGTGATGAGGAAACCATACTTCTCCGGTTCCCGACGATCCCTACCAGACCTTCTAGGTTCTTGTGTGGCCTGGGTCGGTGCCTCCACTTGTGGAAGCTCCACCTGGGCCTCCGAGCTATCCTCTTCAGGAGCTTGTGGACCTTGAACTTCCCTGAGTTCAACGTTGCTCCCACTATCTTTCTTGGAAAGGAACTCCTTTTCCAGAAAGACCCCCTTCCTTGCCACGAACACCTTGTTCTCGGCGGGGTTGTAGAAGTAATACCCTTTGGCTTCCCTAGGGTAGCCCACAAACAGGCATTTATCGGTTTTGGGCTCCAGCTTGCCACTAGTCAATTTCTTGACATGTGCCTCGCATCCCCAAATCCTTAGGAAAGACACATTGGGCTCCTTGCCCGTCCATATCTGATATGGGGTCTTTTCCACTGCCTTAGTCGGAGTATTGTTTAAAATGAGAGCTGCTGTCTCGAGGGCGTGTCCCCAGAAACTAATTGGGAGAGTTGCTTGACTCATCATTGAGCGGACCATGTCCAACAAGGTCCTATTCCTCCGTTCGAACACCCCATTCCATTGTGGTGTTCCGGGAGGAGTGAGCTGCGGAACTATTCCATGTTCTCTCAAGTATGAGTCAAACTCTAGGCTCATATACTCACCGCCTCGGTCCGACCGAAGGGCTTTGATATTCCTGCCTAGCTGGTTCTGTACCTCGTTCCTAAATTCCTTGAACCTATCAAGGGTCTCGGACTTGTGTTTCATCAGATAGACGTAGCCATATCTGCTGAAATCATCCGTGAACGTGACGAAGTACAGATGCCCACCTCTGGTCGCTGTGCTCATAGGTCCACATACATCTGAATGTATTAGGTCCAACAAGCCAGTGGCCCTTTCAGCCCTTTTGCTAAAAGGCGCCTTTGTCATCTTGCCTCTTAAACACGATTCGCATGTATCAAATGACTCCAAGTCAAATGACCCTAGGACCCCAGCTTTGTGAAGCCTAGCTATGCGCTTCTCGTTTACGTGGCCAAGACGACAATGCCATAGGTAGATTGGATTAAGTTCGTTAGGCTTAACCCTTTTCGTGTTTATGTTATAGATGTGATTGGTCTCATTTAAGTCCAGGACATACAGGCCATTATTTAATAGAGCATCTCCATAAAATAACCCCTCTCTAGATATTGAAATTCGACCATTTATAATAGAAAATTCAAATCCAGACATGTCCAACATTGATACAGAAATAATATTCCTGCACATCGCAGGTACAAAGTAACAATGTTCCAAAATTAAAACCAATCCGCTGGGCATCACTAGGTGGTATTCGCCGATCTCTATGGCAGCAACCCTTGCTCCATTCCCGACCCGCAAGTCCACCTCACCCGACCCCAGCAACCTTCTGTTCTTAAGTCCCTGCACATTGCAACTAATGTGAGAACCACATCCAGTATCCAATACCCAGGATGTTGAAACAGTAAGGTTAATATCTATAACATAAATACCTGAAGAGGACGCACCTTGGCCCCTTCTCTGCTCTCCCATCAGGTTGGGACACGATCTCTTCCAATGGCCTGCCTGTCTGCACCCGAAACAGACGTCCTTAGGACCTGCCTTCTGCTGGCCTTTGGGTTGGGCCTTGGCCTTCTTGGCTTTGCCCTTCTTGGCCTTGGCCTTGGCCTTTTCCTTGGCCTTACCCTTAGCAAGAGGAGCATTCCCCTTGTTAACCAACAGCACCGGCGGAGTCTTCTTGATCGACTGCTCAGTAAGCTTAAGCATCCCATGCAGCTCACTGATAGTACGGTTCATCCCTTGCATATTATAGTTTAGGATGAACTGATCATAAGAATCCGGTAAGGATGCCAGGATCGTGTCCACCGCCAACTCTTGAGAGATAGGCGATCCGAGACGGGCCAAAGTATCCAAATAGCCCTTCATCTTGAGCACGTGAGCACTCACAGATGTCCCGGCCCCCATCTTACAAGAGTGGAATGCCTTATTGGTCAGGTACCTTTCCTGACGAGCTTGCTCCTGAAACATCTCATTGAGAGTTGTTATCATAGCATAGGCTTGATGGTCCATAAACTGCTTTTGCAGTTCGGGGACCATGCACGCCAACATAAGGCACGTCACATCCCGGTTGTCCTTGATGTGCGCCTCGTATTCCGCTAGCTGTGCAGCTGTCGGATTACGTCCCTGAGGCGCAGCCGGCACAGGCCTTTCCAGCACATACTCTTTTGACTCTTGTCTTAGAACTATCCTCAAGTTCCTAGACCAGTCTAAAAAGTTAGGACCGGAAAGCTTGTCCTTCTCAAGAATCGATCGCAGTGATAAGGTATTAGTGTTTGCCATTTGGGTGTTTCTACACAGAAAAACATTTAGAGTGTTAATAAAGGGCTTTACTTTGTTGATCCCATATAAAATTAATAATGAATCAAGTTATTAATTTAACCGAGTTGTTGGGCTCATGGGCCGAGATCCATATTTCATTAAGATGTAGCCAAACGAGGGTTTGGTACAACTACACCTTAACTATTTAGGTAGGAACGCCGTCCAATCCCAACCTAGGGACTCTCGGTTTGATGGGCTTGTTGGCACTTACCCATCTGTGCTTAGGGCCAGGAGAATCCTACTACCCACGCTAAGTCAAAACCTCCATCCACGTGTTAGAGTATCCCATACTCTAACCCAGTACAAAGTGACAATACTCCAGTGCATCCTGCGAGGGCAAGGTCTACAACTGGCCTATTCCCACCTCGATTCGGTTTTGAATGAGGGAAGCACTTTTAAGCGACTTAGTAATTCCATTTGGTTATTAGATTCAATTATAACGGCTTACATACATAAAGCGGGTGAATGAGCTATAAACATACATACATGCAAATGAAAATAAAACATGATTAAACAAAATTAAAATGGACTGCTATGGGCCTATGTTACATCCTAATATAATTCTAGTAAACCTATACTAGAAATACATATTAGGTGGGCCTCCTCCTTCTCCTTTCTGGGCTTGCACCTCCATTTGGGCTTGCACCTTCATTTGGGCTTGCACCTCCAATTGGGCTTGCACCTCCAATTGGGCTCACCACTCCATGGGCTTCTTCTTTTACAAATTTTACAATATTTAACTTAAATAAAATAAAATTACATTAAAAGAAAAACGACACGCAGGCCGTATTTACCCAAAAGAAAATACAACCCAACTCGTAAAAGGCCCAATAGCATCCAATCATACATTCATTCAACCATACATATGCATCCAATACATACAATTCAAAAGCATGTCAAAATGCATGATTTAAGCCCATTTAAATTATGTCAAAGCCATTATTTGGAAATCGCCAATTTTGGCCCACCATGGTTCTAACCCTTAACGGGCATTGGGCCTCCAGCCCAGGCAGTCCAACTGCTCCCACTGGAATTGGGAAACCATGGGTCCAATTTAGCCGTCCGAGTAATTGTGCCAAAATTACCCGAACCAATTTCCATTAACCACATTAATTTCCAAATTAATGTCACATGAACGAAATTAAAATTCATTCAAGAAACCATGCGCATTTAAATTGCATAAATTTAAACACACGAATTTTAAAACCAATTAAAATTTCAAAAACTGGGTCCCGGACCCAAAACCCCGCAAAATCCAAAAACTGGGCCCGGCCCGCTGCAGCTAGGGCAACAGAGTTGCCCTAGCAGCAGCAGCGGCGCAGCCGCCCGCTGCTGCCGTGCGGCAGCCACTGCCCAGCAGTGGCTGCCGCCTGCAGCGGCCACTGCCCAGCAGCAGCCCGCTGCTGCGGCAGCGGCTGCTGCCGCGCCTCCCGCCGCGTGCGGCGGCCGCCGGCGGCAGCCCCGCCCTTGGGAGGCCGATTTTTTTTTTTATATAAACAGAATTAAATCAAATAAAAAAAAATACCCAATCAATCACCATCCATAGCAATTCACCAAGAATTACAAAATACACAATAAAATTAAACTAACATAAACCTATATGCAAATTTAATTTTCATTGCATAAAACATATGGGAAAAATCATAAAACCCATACCAAGAATCCCAATCAAAAACATCCAATTTCAAAACAGGGATTCAACCAAAATTAATCAATTCCCACGGATCAAAAGCCTGCTCTGATACCACTGTAGGGATTTGTCACCGGAAATCACCCGATAAAAGCGGAAGAACGCGGTGATTTTCTCAAATCCAGTCCCAGGAGCAATTGAAGTGGAAATTGAAAAACATAAAATTAAATAGAAAGAGATTAAAATTTCATACCAGAAAAATCTCTTTTAGAGACGGATGATGACTGCAGAACTCAATTTAGAATTCCTCCACTCTCACGTACACGAACGCTTGGCGAATGCAACCTGTGCTAGCGTCAGAAAAACTGAACAAAGGAGAGGAGAGGCTATAGAAATTTCGGCTAGGAGCTAATGGCATAAAGGTGGCCGAAATTTTCTAACCCTAGGTATTTATACCTAGGGTTGGCCGAATTCCTTAGGGAATTCTGGCCCATCTTGGCTCCTCTCTATTCTGTGCGGGCTTTATTGTTTTAATTTAGGCCCAGTCTAATTTTAATTAATTTGGTTCAAATTAATTCAAGCCCAATTTTAATATACCCATGTATTTAATATATTACTCCAAGTAATATATTATTTACATCCAAATTAAAATTGGTTTGACATTTAATTTAATCCATCAAATTAAAATTAACTCCACACAAAATAAAATCATATGTAAACCCATACATACGAATATTTCCACCTAGGAAATAATTTCATAATTAATCCAATTAATTATGAAGAGCCAATTTAATATATATTAATTTTATTATTATGACCAATCCAATTGATCTTTATAATACAATTAATATATACACACTTCTCCCTCCAATGTGTATACTCCAAGTATACATGTTATTCCTTAAGTCTGCACTCTATCGTTCTATGTGTACGATCCTGTGGGCCCATCTTTATGTTGGCCGCGGGCCTTTGGCCCGCAGACTGCAGTTGGGCTCTAGCAAGCCACTGCAGCCCCCAATTAAGATGGAGATGGCAGTCTAACTGAAATCATAACCCTGTAGTTTAAACTTGTACATCCCATGTCATCGATATCGGTGTCCAACACAGAGGCATGGATTGATCACCCTCTTTTGTGTCCGGACATAAACTTGATCCCGAATGTACTGATGCTCACAAACAAGTACCAACTTGTTTGGGTGTGGCCACACTCTTATCAGTCACATTCATCAAGAGGCCGGTGATATCTTCTCAGTTGGTTACTGAGTGACAAATCCCTTCTGCATATCCATAGTATTACCATGTTCAGTGACATACCCGAAAGCACCCATACTTGGCACCCTATTACAGGCCCTTTAGGCGTACCCCTAAGTATGCGACATCACATGTAACACCATCATATGGTCAGGTCAAAGGATCCATACAAGTACTACACGAGAATCCATTGTGATACCATACCATGTGGATTACTCGTTCAGTGGATCTATCCAGTACCATGCACCCAGGCATGTACCCATTAACTTGGTTGACATTCCATGTCCAATGACCGGTAAGACACCGCCATACAACCAGGTTAATGATAGTTTGTTGTTCCATTCATTCCCATGACTGGAACAGACTACGGATCTATTCATGGTCATATCGTTAACCCTATCCATGGTCTTACTGCTAAGTGCATGACACTAGTCGTCATGGATATGGATATGTCCATTGGATACTTCATTTACTATACTGCACAAGATAAATATAATAAATGAATTGATGCCTTTATTAATGACACAAATAAGTACAACACATAAATCCAATAAATGCATAGTACAAATACAAGGACCAATGCCTCGGGACTAGGGCATTTCCAACATTGCAATCATAAAAAAAGAGGAGAATGTTGACTTCGGTTTTGATGATCACAAGTTGACATTTAATGAGTTTCTTAAACTCTTTGCTTTAAGCACTTTATGAGTTGAGAATATCGCTTTATAAGAAAAAAGGTTTTCATAAGTCACATAAATTCTTTATGACTTAATAAAAACCTAAAAATGTTAAAATGACTTATGAATTGAAACTAAATTCTCTCGGCCACAAGAAGTTAATTATATAACTTATAACTTAAACTAAGATGTTATATAACTTGAAATAGGGTTGTACAAAAAAAAAAACCGAAAAACTGAAAAACCGTGGAACTGAATCGAAACTGAGTTAAAAATATAGTTAACTGAAACTGATGGACTATATAGGTAATATGAATCATAAGTGAAACATTTGGGCCTTTGATGTTATTTTACTTCCTTACTATACAACTCCAAGTAGTCTCGGTCACTCGCTTCTAATCCTAACTCCTCTCAATTCTTAATTTCACACTCACTAAAAAACAAAGCAAAGAATAATTTCATTAATTAATGTTTGATCTTGTACAACAATTTCTATGTTTGGGAATTTTTTTTAATTAATGTTTCAATTATTGGAGTTTATGGTTAAAATGTTATTTTAATTAATAATTATGACTGATTAACCATAAAGATTTGGTTAACCTACCAAAATTAATGGTTAACCGACTAATGGTTAACCAAATTTAATGGACAGTGTATGGTTAGTAAATTAAAAAAACCGTTTAAACGGTTAACCGTTTGTAAAAGTCCATATAGACTGGTTAACCGATCGTGTGCACCCCTAACTTGAAAAGCATTAGCTTATGAGTTGACTTCAAAAGACCTTGGCTTATGAGTTGAAAAATATATATTCGGCCAAATAGTGACTTGATACTGACTTTGGCTTATAAGCTCAATGCTATACTACTTGAACATCTTAGTTTATGACTTGAAGAAATTGCCTTATTACTTGGGAATTCTTGGCTCACTTATGACTTATGTCAAATGGCCACATATGTGATCTTATGAAATGAGATCAACAACTTCATTTGTTTATGACTTGAGATAAACCATCTTTTCCATTTATGAAGTGATACAAATGGCTACATTAAGTGAACTTATGATTTGAGTTCTCTTTATGAATTGATGCCAACGGATACATAAGCTTATCACTTGAGATCAACAACTATAATTGCTTATGACTTGAAAACAACTATCATTTCTCTTTATAGATTAAAGCAACCGGCTACATGATGCTTATGACTTGAGATCAAATTCCATCTCTCTTTGTGAGTTAATTCAAACGGCCATTAACATCTTATGAGTTGAGATCAAACTCCATCTCTCTTTGTGAGTTAATTCAAATGGCCATCAATGTTTTATGACTTGAGATCAACTTCTTTTTCTTTTTATGAGTTGTATCAAATGGCCATGAAAATGCTTTTCCTTATATAAGGAATGGAGATCAAGACTTGAAAGTAAGGAAGACCAAATTGTAATTCACACATTCTTAAGCATTCATTTCTAGTCTTCCAAATTCCCAAAGAAAGCAAAAGAGAAAAGAGCTATATTGTTTCATTCAAATATCCATATATTCGGGAATTGTATATTTACACAAGGCTGTGTGAAGGGGGTTTACTTTGTTGGTGGTGTGATCAACAAAGTCTGTAAAAAGTTTGGTGCTTGAGCTTAGAAAAAGTATCGTTAGAGTTTTGTTACTTAAGCTCCGAAAAAGTAACGGTAGAGGTTTGATACTTAACCTGCAAAAATATTGAGTTTGTTACTTGAACTCGTAAAAAGTAATGTAGGCTTGTTTCCTGCCTGTAAAGGAAACGTTAGTGAAAATCTCAAGCAGTTGGCTTGGGGACTGGACATAGACCGGTTGGGTAGAACTAGGATAAAATTCTACGTCTTCATTTCTTTATTCCTACTCTCTTTATATTTTCTACTATTTAAATTCTTACAATTTAAATTAGTAGCTTTATTATTCAAAAGTCATTTTTTCAGAAAAGCAAATTTATATTCACAAGTTGTATTATTTTTATTAATTCCGTATTTTTATAAAACTTGTGTTTATAAAAAGAAACTTTTGTTTCTTCAAAAATAATTTTTTTAAAGAGAGTTTGCGAAAATTTTTATTTGCCCTATAGTACTATTCACCCCCCTCTAGTACTGTAGCTAGCCATTTGGGATCGTCAATGGTGTTCTTTTGTTCCATTAATAGGAGAGCATCTCACAAACCACCATACAAAAATGTAAGATTTGGATGCAATGAAGAATCCAACTTTATTCTACGTACTTCAATACTATTTCTGGCTTTTAGATAGATTATAGTGGTTAGTGTTGGACTCACCAATCGATTATCATCAATAGATTTTTAGAACATCATCCAAAGCATACATTATGTTGTATGACTTATTTTGTATCTTAACAAGACTTATCTTGTAGCTTCTATAGAACGACAATTTTATTTTGAATAGGCTCTCACTTATGTTAAAAAATTCACCTTATCTCAGTCTTCATCAACTCATTCGGCAAAACTAAGGTAAACACTCGTGTAAGTGGACTACTTTTCTGTCTGACATGCTCAATCACAAATTTAACAATAAATGTTTACACACATGTCATTCACAATCAAGTTTTGTCAACATTAAGCCTTCATTATCATTCCTTAAAATAATAAAGTTTAAGGAATTGTTTAAAACTTCAAATCCTATGCAAAGCACGAGGTCAAATGTGTTTCTCATACACATTACTATTGATAGCTTTAGTCAAGGGATCTATTATGTCATGCGTAGATATGTACTGAAGGTTCAATTGTCCTCATACAACTATAAAATGATACTTAATGTCAATATGCTAATCGACAATTAACTATCATTATAGATGGTTATTAGTATCCTAGAGGCAGTAACTTGCAAATGGTTCATAAACCTTGTTGGACCTTGTTTTGATGAAAACAACTTTATATTGGACGAAGATAAAATTAAATAAACACTTTGAGAATTAATTAAAAAATAAATGTGATTTTTCATCTTTAATTAACTAAACAAAGTATAAAGGTGAAGAGTTACAACAAAGACATTAGAAGGATATAAAAAAAAGAGAGATAAAATGTTTGGAGTAATAAGATAAACATTGCTTTACGAGGCTCGAGACTTAAGAAATTCTGTTACAAATATTCATAGACCTAAACACTGTATAACATCCATATTTAGAAACCTGAAGAAGTTAAATTCAAATATTCAGAATCATGAACACTGTATAATGGGTATATTCAGAGACCTGAAGAAGTTAAATTCAAATATTCAGAATCCTAAACACTATATAATGGATACATTCAGAGAATTGAATAAGTGCATCATAAGTCTTCAGAAGGCTAAACACTATGCAACTGCTAGTTTTAGAGACCTAAAGAAAGTCAAAATAAAAGCTTCAGATGGCTGAATACTGTGCAATGGCTAGTTTCAGAGGCCTGAACATAAGAAGACAAATTTTGAATATCAACTCCAAATCAATTCTCCAATGCCTATAAATAGAAGATAATTGCAACATTTCAACTAGGGAAGACAATTTGCAAAGCCTACAATACAAGCAAAGCGTTCTTGAGTAGTCTTTCCAACACACTTCAAAGAAAGTAATTGAAAGAAATTCAAGTCTTCATCAAAGCAATTCATACACATTCAAATTCAATACTTTGAGTAAATTGTAAAATTACACTAAGGGCTATAGTGTGCGGGGGAGCTTTATTGTTAAAGTTTTATCAACAAAGTTTTGTAAAAGTTTTGTCGTTGATGTTTGAAGCACAATAAATTGTAAAAGCTTGGTATTTAAGCTTGCAAAAAACATTGGCTGTCTCGATCCTAGACCGAAGAAGGATCATTTTCTTAATCCTAGATCAAAGTAGGATTGATCGTCCCGATCTTGGACAGAAGAAAGATCACTTGGCTTGATTCCTGCCATTAAAGGAATTGTAGTGAAAAATTTCAAGTAGTTCACTTGGGAAAAGGAGTAGGATAGTTAGTCCAAACCTGTATAAATCTTGGTGTCATCAATATCTCTATCTCTAATATCTTTAATTACTGTTATTTATATTTATGCCTTTATTTTGACAGTATTTGCTACATAAAGATAATATTTATTTTCTTCAAAAACAATTATATTAACAAGTTTTACAAATCATTTTATTCCGCATTTTTGTGTAAAACTTGTTTATTGGGAAAAATTGTTTTTGAAACAAAAGTTTTTATAGAAAGAATTTTTATTTGGGAATATACACTATCCATCCCCCTTTAGGATATTTCTAGCCTATTTGGGAGTAATAAAACTTTTCAAAAATACTACCTCTTGTACAATTGCAGAGGAAGCTATAACTTTAGCTTCCAAAGTGGATAGTGCGACGCAAGATTATTTTTGCAAGTTTGTTTCTTACTACCTTAAAAGATCATTTTCTTCCTAAGAAAAAGATAGATTATTGTTGTAAATATCGATTATTAATAAATTATTTTATGAAAATTTATTACTTTGTATCAATCTAACAAATTTAAAAGATACTACTGGATATTCCATATCGAAAATAAATGAGTCTTAAAAGTGGTATGTAAGTGGTGTAGATTGGACCTTAACATAAACCAATTGGTTTTGTGTTACATGAATTTAACTCCACTTATATGCTCACTCATACAGTCACACCCAATACTCTTAAAGCTTACGTAACCTCTTCATGGTATCAAAGCAGAAGAAGGCTTGGTAACCGAAAGGTTGTTAGCTTGTATTAGTGAATTTTGGGTTCGTAGAGAAGACTAGACTAGTTAACGGGTAGTTGGCCCTAAAAAGAGATAGGCTAAGGAATGTTTGACGAGTGACAATATTTCATACCCAATTGCATTTGAGGGAGAGTGTTGGAGATCCCACATCAAAAATAAATAAGTTTAAAAAATGATATCTAAGTGGTGTAGATTGGACTTTAACTCAATTCAATTGATTTTGTGTTACATAGATTCAACCCCACTTGTGTATTCACTTATATACTCACACCCAACACTCTCAAGGTTTACAAAATATCTTCAACAACCACTTGATCCTCTCAAGTTGAATTCAGACTTGAGATGTTAAGCTTAACAAATCTCTATCATTCATCCCAAATCAATGGTTGAGATTTAATTGATTTAACAAACGGCAACCACTTTAAATTTAAAAAAAAAAAAAAAAAAAAGAACATTTGATCTTAAAAATATTTAATGATTCATTACGCAATAATTAATCATTGAGATTAGAATATGAACTCTCAAATTTAAGGCCAACTTTGGAGGATCCTGATACGTGCAACAATATCTATAATGCATTTTCTACTTTATTTTTTTTTTCTCTCATCAACTCTCACTTATTAATTAACCACAGCTTCTATAACCAACATTAGTTTAGGAATGTAATGGAGTTGGGTGGGTAATGTATCGGAGGCTTTCCCTTGACTGGAGTATAATCAGAACCGTCCACCACCTCTTCTTGCTCTGGGTTATGTATCGGAGGCTTTCCCTTGATTGGAGTATAATCCAAACCGTCCACCACCTCTTCATGCCCAAAAGAATCCACTGCAAATTTCTCATGTTCTACACTTGGCTTAGATACATTTTCTCCCTTTTCCTCATTCTGTATACAAGCATAATCAATGAAGAAAGCATATAATATGAGAAATTTATTATATCTACAATCTATTCAAACTTTTTTTTTATTGGAACTATATCAATAGTAACCTTTGGTAAGGTGGTGCTGATTGTAGAAGTAGAAGAAATCACTGCAGTTGCACCAAGTTTTCTATTCATCCCTGCAACCATAATAATAAATAATTTAGGTTTTGTTCTATTGATTTATTAATTTCTGCACTAGATATTCATTCATATAAGTTATTTGTTGAATATGATTGAATTCTTGATCTAAGAAATTCAAAATTTTGGCACAAACATTTTTTTAAAAAAAAAATATAAATGGCAATGGGTTTAAAGTAAGCCGAGTAGCTCCTTAGTATGTCAAATTTTCATAACATCAATTTAGTTGCTAAAACCATTATAGCTTTAGAGGCATATTGCCGAAGATAATATATGTGTTTGAGCTTATTACCATTATAAAAAAATATTGTAAAAGACGACATTTTTAGAAAATATATACCTCTAGCATTGCAAAGGAGAAATGACAAAAGGAGAAGAGAGACTGCTAATGAATGCCTCATGATTTGAAATGATTTTGAGATTGAGGTTGTAATATGATTATTGTAGCCTTATATAGGGCGACAAACATGCTTCTGTACATGCACCATAAGGAGGGTCCACACCTAATGAATTGTATTAAGACATATGGATTTGTGGAATTGTATTAAGACATATGGATTTGTGGAATTGTATTCAGACATATGTATTATGGAAAGAAGAGATTTTATGGTACCATTTCCACACTCTTTTATAGAAAATTTACAGTACATGTATAAGACAAATAAATCATCATACATGATATATTTTAAAATTTAAAATTTATAAATTATACTGTAATTACAGTTTTTATTTTAAAATTCAGAATTTTATTTAAATAAATAATAAATTAATTATATTTTGTTATTTTTTGATTGGTTAAAAAGAGAGACTTGACGTAATTTTACTGACTTGGTACACGGATGATATGGTGTTTGAGACATACAGTAAAATATCTCCATTACGTAATCTGGAAGCCAAGTCAATAAAATTATGACAACTTACATTTCAATCAATAGAAAAAGAACAATGTGTAATCAATTTATTAATTTGTAGTTGATGACTTAAATAAAATTATAGAATCTTAAATAAAACAATATACCCTACAATATAAATTATGGAATTTAATTTACAAACCTTAGACGTTAAAATATGTTAGTTGCAGATTATAGAAAACACAATTGAAAATAAACGGAAAAACAAACGAAAGATTTAAAATACTTTTCAACCTTAACAGAAGGAAGGAAGTAGAGCCGAGGCCTGTATAAACAGTTTCCTTAAGACAATTATCTGCCCCGTAGTGGCGATTTGTCTCCCAGGATACAACGACTCTCGAAGGCGAACCGAACTATGTGAAGTGTAATATCATCGGAAAAAGGAAAGATTTTTTTTTTTTTTTTTTTTAAGGAAGCAGAATGCAGTGAAGGAGAAGGAATTTGGAAATCAAAATCAATTGATGGAAGTTAAAGAAAGAATTGGCAGAAAGGAGGGTTTTAAAAGAATGGAAATAACTGACATTATTAATTCTCTCATTAAGAGAATTAATTTTGCAGTTACAGTTTTATTCAAAAATAAAACTGTCACAGAGAATTTGAATAAGCTCAAAAAAAAAAAATATCTGGAGAAAATTTTGTTTGGCCGGAGCAAAAACTAGGTAGGCCCGTAGTTGACCATTTCGGTCCGGCATTGGGCCTTTGAAAGGCTCGGGGCTAGGATTTGCACCCCTCCCCTTGCGCGCGCAAGAGAGAGCCTTTTGGCTTATACAAGTTACAAAAGTGTGTTTCAATATAAACACCTTTTCCACTTCATATTTTTTCCATGTGGGATAAGTTAACATAAGCCAAATTTTTCTCCAAATATTCCATTCCATTAGGCTAACTTTGAGCAACAATTTCTCATTCACTACTTGTCCGTTTTGGGTAAATTATATACCGTTGGAAAGCTCACGTTACGTACTATACAATGACACTAATCATTTAATTAAATACACTTCCTTTCCATAATATAATTTGGCCCAAAGTTGACAAATAATCACTAATATATAATCCAATATATTTGTCAAATTTCCAACAATCCCCCACATGAATGAAATTGATTGACGAAAAGAAAGATCAGAATCGAAGTGGTGATAGTAAACTACAGTCGATATTTGCATAGGATAGGTAGGTATCAACCCTTGAACCTTCCCTTGTGCTAGTATATTTACTTTACTGGCTGACTAGTAGACACGATGTCCTTGAACTATTCTGCCGTTTGTGTAAACGACGATATACCTCACACAAATACCAACATAACACAATTTTTGGTTCTCATGGTTATGTCCGTTATGGTCATGAACATCTCCTGGTTCTGCAAGAGTTTCAGATAACTAGGCCCCATTAGTTTCTTTTGAAGCGACCCCACTTCACTCTCACATAGGTGATCTCTTTTGCTCAAACTTTTGAAGCACAAAGAATCATTAAAAGCATAGCTTAACCTTTCCACATTTTATCACTGTTTACATCGTAGGAATGGACAAGGGTTTGACCCCCACAGTGAACTCACAAGGTCTATGCAATTAGGTTGTCCCATTGAACCTAGATCTTAGGATCTCCAGTCAACAAGGTTGGGTTTTCCTTCACATAGCGCTTTAAATATTCATGGGCTTTAGTCCCATTCCTCTTGATGTCTTTTCAACTTGATCTCGGTTTAAACCTTTGGTTAGCGGATCCGCAGTGTTATCCTTTGACCCTACAAAGTTAATAGATATAACTCCCGTTGAGATCAGTTGTCTAACGGTATTATGACGACGACGCATGTGTCGCAACTTACCGTTGTACATAATGTTTTGTGCTCTTTTAATCGCTGCTTGATTATCACAATGTATACAAATTGCGGGCACAGGCTTTGGCCATTCTGGAATATCTTCTAAGAAATTCCGTAACCATTCAGCTTCCTCTCCAGTTTTATCCAAGGCTACAAACTCAGCTTCCATAGTGGATCTAGTTATAATCGTTTGCCTTGAGGATTTCCACGACACTGCTCCTCCTCCTAGAGTGAACACGTACCCACTTGTACCTTTAGAATTCTTGATGTCAGCTATCCAACTGGCATCAGAATATGCTTCTAGTACCGCAGGTTCTCTCGTATAGTGTAAACCATAATTACGAGTATATCGCAAATACCTTAGTATTCTCACGATAGCTACCCAATGAATCTTTCCTGGATTACTCGTATATCTGCTTAAACTACTTACAGTGTAAGCAATATCTGGTCTTGTACAACTCGAAAGGTACATCAGACTACCTATAACCCTGGCATACTCCACTTGGTCTATGCCTTCACCTTTGTTTTTGGACAAATGTTGACTAATGTCTAACGGAGTTTTGGCTATACCAGAATCATCCTTGTTAAACTTATCAAGTATCTTGTCCACGTAGTGTGACTGAGTTAAAATGAGACCGTTAGGTGAACGTTTAACTTGGATGCCTAAAATCACATCCGCCAGTCCCATATCTTTCATGTCAAATCTGGAATTTAACATGTTCTTGGTACTCTTTACCATCTTCTCATTGCTTCCCACAATGAGTATGTCATCAACATACAAGCATAGGATAACATATCCTTCAGTTGTAGTTTTGACATAAATACATTTGTCACACTCGTTGATACGATAGCCACTAGCCATCATGGCATCATCAAACTTTTTGTGCCATTGTTTTGGTGCTTGCTTTAAACTGTATAAAGACTTCACCAATTTACAGACTTTCTTTTCTTGACCTGGAACTACACAACCTTCAGGTTGTTCCATGTAGATTTCTTCTTCCAGATCTCCATTCAGGAAAGCTGTCTTCACATCCATTTGATGTACCTCAAGATTCCGTAGAGCGGCAATAGCAAGTACCATCCTAATGGATGTTATTCTCGACACTGGAGAATAAGTATCAAAGTAGTCAAGGCCTTCCTTTTGTCTATAACCTTTTATAACCAAACGGGCCTTGTACTTATCAATTGTTCCATCTGCTTTCAATTTCCGTTTGAAAATCCATTTAGTGTTGGAAATGCCCTAGTCCCGAGGCATTGGTCCTTGTGTTTGTATAATACATTTATACATTTATGTAATCTTTATGTATTATACAATTTGTGTCAAGGAAATAAAGGCATTAATCTATTTATTATATGTCTTGTGCTATATTTTAAATAGAGTATCCAATGGACATATCCATATCCATGTTGTCAAGTGTGAGGCACTTGGCAGTAAGACCGTGGATAGGGAAAACGATATGGCTATAAAGTTATCCGTAGTCTGTTCCAATCATGGGAATGAATGGAACTAAAGACTATCATTAGCCTGGTTGTATGGCGGTGTCTTACCGGTCATAGAACATGGAATGTCAACCAGGTTAATGGGTACATGCAAAAAGGGCATGGTACTGGATTGATCCACTTAACGGGAATCTACATGGTATAGTATCACAAATGATTCTCGCGTAGTACTTGTATAAGTCCTTCGACCAGACCATATGATGGTGTTGCATGTGAAGTGGCACACTTTGGTGTACGCCCAACGGGCCTGTAAAAGGGTGCCAAGTACGGGTACGTTCGGGTGTGTCAGTGAGCATGGCAACACTATGGATATGCAGAAGGGAATGTCACTCAGTGTTTCACTGAGACGATATCATCGGCCTCTTGAAGAATGTTACTGATAAGTGTGCGGCCGCACCCAAACAAGATTGGATCTTGTTTGTGAGCATCAGTTCATTCGGTATCAAGTAAAGGTCCAGACACAAAGAGGGTGATACTTCCATGCCTCTGTGTTGGACACCGATATCAGCGACATGGGATTTACAAGTTCAAACTACTGGGTTACGTTTTCAGTTGGACTGCTTACTCCGTCTTAATTGGGGGCTGCAGTGGCTTGCTAGAGCCCGCCTGCAGTCTGTGGGCCTTGGCCCACTGCCAACATAAAGACGGGCCCATTGGATCGTACACATTGAACGTCTGGACTTTAACTAGTCGGATTAAGTGTGTACTTGGAGTATACACGTTTGAAGAGAGAGAGATATATTAATTATATTATATGCATCAATTGGATTGATCAAAGTTATATAATTAATATTATTTTGGCCTTCTCATAATTAATTCAATGAATTAATTTATGGGTTTATTTCCTAGGTGGAAATATTATTATACATGTATAGGTTTACATGTATCTCATTTTATGTATGTCTAATTTAATCCCTTGATTAAATTACTAGGTCAAATGAGTTTTTAATTTAAATGTATGTAATGTATTATATAGCATAATATATAGATACATACATGTTAAATTGGAATTGCATTTGAACTTAATTAAATCAAAGGAAGTCAAATTGGGCTTAAGACATAAAATGACATTCCCCACCTAATGTGGGATGAGATGGCCGAAATTTATGGCTAAGGGATGAGTCATGCCTTTTTGTTAAGAGTGATGAGTCATTGAGTGATGAGTCATTCTTGGAACAAAAGATGAATGATTAAAAGGGTGAGTCATGGTATGACTTTTTGGTTGCAAAGTTGGACTTGGCTTCCTTAAGGAAATATCTTCTCCTTTCTTCCTTCATCCTTGGCCGAATATGCATGCATGAATTTGGGTGAGTATGATGACTCATTCATGGGACAAAATAGCTTGGTGGGTCATGCTAGATAAGGAGGTGATATGTGATGAGTCATTGGTTTGACTTTATATATATCATTTCTTTTGGGTTGAAAAATCAGCAATGATTTTTCCTTGGTTTGGCCGACCACTTTGGCTTCTCTTTTGGGGAATAAAAGCAAAGAAGCTTGAGCTATTTTGCCCACTTTTGATGCATTAATTCTTTTGGTAAGAATTAGGTGCACACTTGAGATTATTGGTGCTATCTTTTGGAAAGATAGAATTTTCTTTTGGAAAGAAATAGGGACAGCCATAAATCTCAAAGTGAGCAGCCCTCTCTCCCTCTCTTCTTGTCATCCGAGTCGCTAGCACGGGTTTCAGTCCGAGAGCCGTTCGTGTACGCATCGGTGGAGGAAATCTACACTTGATTTCTGCAGTCTGCATCCGTCTCTTAGAGAGACTTTGTGGTGAGTTCATGAAACCCTCTTTTTATGCTTTAAGTTCTTGATTTCCACATCTTAAGCTCCTGGGCCGGATTCGAGGAAATCGACGCGTATTTCCGCTTTTATCGGTCGGTTTCCCGTGACAAATCCCAACATTTAGAGCTTAGTGGTTTAGTTCCAGGAGAAAGATCCACAAATTCCCAAGTATGATTTTGCAGAATGGAATCAATCTCACTCCTTATGGCTTCTTTCCATAAAGGACTTTCAATTAAACTTACAGCTTCTTTGTAAGTTTGTGGTTCAGCCTCTAACATGTAAGTTAGAAAATCTAGACCAAAAGATTTTTCCACCCTTGCCCTTTTACTTCTTCGAGGTTCAACCTCTATGTCCATCTTATCCTCTTCTTGAAGACCTTGAACATTCGCTTCCACCTCTTGTTGAAGCTCTTCATTATTCTCAACTTCGTCATGTTGACCATCTTGACTGTCAACTTCAACAGTCTCACGAGACCGTTTAGATCCCGACCCCACATCGTTTTGTTTACATGGAAACACATTTTCAAAGCAGGAGGCATCCTTTGACTCCATTAATGTATTCTTGTGTATTTCCGGGTTTTTAGATTCATGCACAAGAAACCGATACGCATTACTATGTTCCGCATATCCAATGAAAATACAATCCACTGTCTTTGGGCCTATTTTCATTCTCTTAGGTAATAGGGCCATTACCTTTGCAAGACACCCCTACACTTTCAAGTAATTATAAGAAGGTTTTCTACCTTTCCATAATTCATAAGGGGTTTTGTCTTGTTTCTTACGGGGTACCTTGTTTAAAAGGTAATTTGCTGACAACACAGCATCCCCCCACATGTTTTGTGGTAACCCAGAACTGGTTAGCATCGCATTCATCATTTCTTTTAAGGTACGATTCTTTCGTTCAGCTACACCGTTAGATTGAGGAGAGTACGGTGGTGTTACTTCGTGAATAATACCATGTTGGGAGCAAAACTCACCAAATGGTGCAATATATTCACCACCACGATCACTTCTTACCACCTTAATCTTTTTATTAAGTTGGTTTTCTACTTCTTGCTTATAGAGAAGAAATTTCTCTAAAGCCTCATCTTTGCTTTTAAGCAAATACACATAACAATATTTTGTGCTATCATCTATGAAGGTAATAAAATATTTATTTCCCCCCCTTGATTGAACAAACTTCAAGTCACAAATATCTGTGTGTATAAGATCAAGTGGTTTTGAATTTCTTTCAACAGAATGAAATGAGGATCTTGTCAATTTTGTCTCTACACAAATTTCACATTTATGGTTTTTTATCAATTTGAAAGATGGGGATATGATCCAAGTTAATTAAACGTCGCAACGTATCAAAATTAACATGTCCAAGTCTACTATGCCATAAATTAGAAGACTCAATAATATAAGCAGAAGAAACGTTATTCTTATTCATTTCAATTGAATTTGATTTACAAGAGATACAATTAAATTTGAACATCCCATTACATTCATATCCCTTGCCCACATACATACCCCCTTTAGACAAAATAAATTTCTGAGACTCAAAAACCATCTTGAAGCCATGTAAGCTCAAGAGGCTCCCAGAAACCAGATTCTTCCTCATTTCAGGAACATACAAGACATTTTGCAGCTTCACTTCTTTCCCAGAAGTCATTTTCAGAATGACAGTTCCATGTCCCTTGATCTTTGAAGTAGCAGAATTGCCCATGTAGAGATTCTCTCCTTTCTTTGTAAGAGTCAATCCAGCAAAAGACCCTTTGTCACAACAAATGTGGTGTGTAGCACCAGTATCAAGCCACCATTCTTGTGGATTTGAGTCAACCAGGTTGACTTCAGAAATCACTGCACACAGATCGATGTCAGACACATCTCTAGTAATTTCTTCCACAGCATTTGCCTCATTTTTGTTGACCCTTTTTGGCAGCCTACAATCGGAGGACTTGTGTCCCATTTTGTTGCAATTGAAGCATCTTCCATTAAACTTTGGTTTCTTGGAAATGCCCCCTTTAGGTCCCAATTTGGACTTAGATCCAGCAGGCTGTTTGCCCTTCTTGGGGTCTTTCTTGACCTCCACAACATTGGCTCTAGCCATAGCTTGATTAGCAGCAACAGAAGATTTCCTCTCTGATCTTCTATTGTCTTCTTCAATACGAAGTCGGACAATTAGATCCTCAACAGACATCTCTTTCCTTTTATGCTTGAGATAGTTTTTGAAATCAATCCAACTAGGTGGCAATTTCTCAATGATTGCAGCCACTTGGAAGGTTTCACTAGTCTCCATCCTTTCAGCTTGCATCCCATGGATCAAAAGCTGGATTTCTTGCACTTGACTCACAACAGATTTGGAATCAACCATTTTGTAACTAAGGAATTGGCCTACTAAGTATTTCTTAGCACCCGCATCCTCAGTTCTGTACTTCCTATCCAAGGAGTCCCATAATTCCTTTGCAGTTCGTTTAACAGTGTAAACCTCATACAAATCAGGAACCAATCCATTCAGAATGTGGTTTCTACAAAGGAAATCCAAGTGATTCCAAGCATCAACAGCTAATTGAACAGAAGGATCCACCACACCCTCGGGAACAACAGGAGGATCTTCTTTCAGTAGCCTATGATATTGCATGCTAGTCAAGTAGAAAAGCATTTTCTGCTGCCACATCTTAAAATTCATTCCGTTGAATTTTTCCGGCCTTTCAGGCACTGTTACTGGGTGTGAACCCGAACCAGCTACAGGACCGTTAGGCATAACAAGCCTAGAACCACTAGGACCATTTTGTCCATGTTGGTTATTCTGGCCTTGGCCAGTTTCAGAACCATTGCCTCCAAAAAGTGGGACAATATCAGCCATTTTTCAATCTGAAATTTCAAACAAACAAAGTTAGTGAAATTCCAAAATCAACAAATTAAACACAAAAAATGAATCACAAAAAGAACTGTTAATTTAGAACAACAAATGTCCAAAAATTCTCCAAATGTCAAGGTATAAATATCCAAAATGTCAAGGTTTTAATATCCAAAATGTCAAGGTTTTAATATCCAAAATGTCAAGGTATTAAAAATCCAAAATGTCAAGGTAATCCTGCAAAACTTAACCAAGCACTACGTATATAATTGTCTTAAGATTGTTAGTTACAGATTATAGAAAACACAATTGAAAATAAACGGAAAAACAAACGAAAGATTTAAAATACTTTTCAACCTTAACAGAAGGAAGGAAGTAGAGCCGAGGCCTGTATAAACAGTTTCCTTAAGACAATTATCTACCCCGTAGTGGCGATTTGTCTCCCAGGATACAACGACTCTCGAAGGCGAACCGAACTATGTGAAGTGTACTATCACCGGAAAAAGGAAAGATTTTTTTTTTTTTTTTTTTTTTAAGAAAGTAGAATGCAGTGAAGGAGAAGGAATTTGGAAATCAAAATCAATTGATGGAAGTTAAAGAAAGAATTGGCAGAAAGGAGGGTTTTAAAAGAATGGAAATAACTGACATTATTAATTCTCTCATTAAGGGAATTAATTTTGCAGTTACAGTTTTATTCAAAAATAAAACTGTCACAGAGAATTTGAATAAGCTCAAAAAAAAAAATATCTGGAGAAAATTTTGTTGGGCCGGAGCAAAAACTAGGCAGGCCCGTAGTTGACCATTTCGGTCCGGCATTGGGCCTTTGAAAGGCTCGGGGCTAGGATTTACACCCCTCCCCTTGCGCGCGCAAGAGAGAGCCTTTTGGCTTATACAAGTTACAAAAGTGTGTTTCAATATAAACACCTTTTCCACTTCATATTTTTCCCATGTGGGATAAGTTAACATAAGCCAAATTTTTCTCCAAATATTTCATTCCATTAGGCTAACTTTGAGCAACAATTTCTCATTCACTACTTGTCCGTTTTGGGTAAATTATATACCGTTGGAAAGCTCACGTTACGTACTATACAATGACACTAATCATTTAATTAAATACGCTTCCTTTCCGTAATATAATTTGGCCCAAAGTTGATAAATAATCACTAATATATAATCCAATATATTTGTCAAATTTCCAACAAAATATATTATGTCGCAATGATTTTGTTGACTTACCACACCAATGACTTGGTGTTAGAATGTGCATTTTAAAATTTGTCCACAAGTGATATTGCAACCTTTTTTCCAATGAGGAATTGAGTTATCATTGGCACATTAGGGATCCCTAATTGTTTAACTTTGTGAAAGGCTTTGTGGGTCTTTGTAAATGAATTTCTTGGAGCTTAAGAAGAGATATGATTATAGAATTGTATGTTTTTATTTTTATTATTTATTTATTTATTTATTTATTTATTTTGTCTTCTTTCTTATTCTTAAATAAAAATGTACATTGATCATTTTTAGCACTTATGATTCTAAAAGCAAAGTCTTAACAAATCTTAACCATTCTTTACACGTTAAATGCTTCACATTACAACGCAACCTCTCAAGTTTAAGCCTATTACTTGTGAGGATTCTAATCCCCTTAATTATAAATATAATTTTAGACATGTTCAAATTACATAAAAAAAAACAAAAATACACCTTGGCAGTGATGAGATACAAGATTGGATAATCCTTAATTCAAATATTTCAATCCAATTGTTGGGTGGCATGTACAATTGTATCTTTTCCAACATTGATCTAATTGAGGATCCAATGCAAAATCTGTATTTCATTCGTGAGGAATGAACAAGCCCAATTTCGTAATTATCTCAATAGATATTTCCAATTAGACTATGAGTGACTTTTATATGTATCCACATGAATAGCCCATTAAGAATCTCTTGCAATTAGTTGCCACGAGTTTATTTTACAATGTATTGGACTTACTTTAATTATTTAAGTATGTACACTAGTGTTTTTTTTCCCCATATGAAATAGGATTTTAGTATTATTTTTTCTTATTTAACATTATTTATGGTCCTAGTTACTTAGGATTTGTTTTCTATGATTTTTTTTTTTCTTATTTTCTTATTCACTTTTATTTTCTTCCTAGTTCATTCTGCTTTGTTTCATACTACATAGCATTTTCCTTAATTACTGTATGAATTTGGTACTTTCTTCTTAATCTTAATTTCTATTTTGGGTAGCCATTTATTTACTTTTAATCTCTAGAGGCTCTAAAATTTTTTATGAGTATTTTACAAATCCAATTAGTAATTCTAATGCAATTGACTTTTCTAATTAAGCCATAACAGATGACTTTTGAATTTTCATATACATGCACTACACACATATAAGAGGTTTGGTAACAAAAAATTTTTGCTCCTAAAAGTATAATAGTTATCGTTATAGCTTTAGATGTAATAAAAAAGTTGTTGCATGTTATTACTATAAAGTTGTAACTATATATATTTTGCCACCAAATTTGATAAAACTTTACTGCCATTGATATACATATAGCAGCAATTTTTGAAACTACCAAATGAATTTTTGGCAGTAAAATTTATTTTGCCTTGTGAATAATCCAATGAGAATCTGTTAACAAAAGTTGGATTTTTTTTTTTTTATATACAATCTACTATACTTATTTTAAATTGTTTAAGTATTTTAAATTGTTTAAGTATTAACACAAGTTCTTTTATGTCCCAAATATAATAAGATTTTAATCTTATTTCTTCATATTTCTTTATTACATATATAGCTTAGGATACATTAATATACAGCTTATATGTATTGCTATTTTTTTTTTTTTTTTGTAGGAAGGAAAATTTTTGTTCCCATCAGTAGATTCATGAAATCGCTTCCTTTTATTTGATTTTTTTAATTTAGTTATTTTATATTCTAACAACAAAAAATTATCATATTTTTATCAAACACTAATTATTAATCAGAAAAAAAAAAAAGGAAAAGAAAGAGGAAACAGTGACAGGATTAAACAAGTCCTAAGAATACAGATTTCTTTTGCTTTTGGTCTGTATAGGATGAGGCCTAATGAAGCTCTATAACCTTTTTTTCTTATCGATGAACATCGAAGCCTAATATAGTAATTATAGTAATTATTTAATGGACTGCTATAAATTAAATTTGAGCTCTAGACTTTCATGTGCTTGACCTGTGAACAACTATTTGTGAATCTCCTGATGTTAATTGGCATACGTATTATTTTATTGTGTACTATCCTTTATTTATTTCAGTATATAATGCTAGTTTTCTTAATTTCCTATATAGAATAAGACGGTAGTGTCATTTTTTTTGTATTTGACATTATTTTTTTTTCTTAGTTGGAATATGATATAATTTAGGGAAATTGTCATAATTACCCTATTTCAAAGATTTTTTCTTGGTGTACGTTGTTTCCTTTTCATAATTACGTCTTTTTGTTTTCTTTCTCTCATCTTTACGTCTTTCTTCTTCTTTCTCTCTTCACTATTTTTTTTTCTTTTTCAAACCTTCATCTTCTCTTTCTGTATCTAGAATTTCCTTTCCCAACTCTCTTACCAATCAGACCCTTTGTAGGTGTCCCTCCTTTCCTTTCTCTTCCCCCTCTTCGATTTTTCATTATCTTCTCTTCTTTTCTTTTTCTTTTTGTTGGGGTTTTCAATTTTGATTGATTTCCTTTCACCGCGTTTGATTCGGATTCGGATTTCGGGGGTTGGGTTATTTCTCTGAATTTTTGAATTTTAGGTTTTTAGATCATTAAGTTTGTATCATAATTTCTAGTTTCCGGTGGTGCCGACGTTATGGGTTCGCAAGGGTTGGGTGCCTCCTCGCTGCCGCCTAAACAATACGGTGTAACGAAGCCTATGATGCTGATATCCAGAGAAGCCGTGGATTGGAGAAGGTTTGTTTTTGTTCGTATATCGTCGAGTTGATGTATGTGATTGGAAGGTTCGTGTTCTTGATTTTATTTTCTCTGTGTAATTTGATAGTTCTTGAGTGATTTGGGGCTTTATGAGAGCGAAGAAGAAGCCTTGAAAAGATTGGAGGTTCTGGGTCGGATTGGACAGGTAATTTGCAGCTATCTTTCTTGATTTTGACTACATCATGTAATTATTTTCTAGTTATTTGTGGATTTCTTTTTTGAATGGAAATAATGGCTAATTAGCTTTTCCATCAAATCAAGTTTTTGGAAATTATCTAAAAAATTTATTTTCTAGTATCAATATTTGTTTGGTATTTATGATGAGATAAGATAGTGTATGTGTTTTCTCTGGGAGACTGGGATGAATATGGTGGTGTAATAACTTGCTCAAGGACCAATTCTACCGTCATAGGATGTTTATTGAAGAGTTTTTTTTTTTTTTTTTTGGATACACTTTTACACTAATTATACATTTCAATTCTCTGACTATACATGCTAATTCATTGATTATATCTTGTATAAATAAGGAATAATAAGGTATACCTTAGTTATATATATTGATACACTAATTATAAATTGTTTATACCTTAGTTATACCGTGTATAAATTGCATTTTAGAACTGCTATTTTGGGACTGCATCTGCACTTTAGGACTGCATTTCAATTTTGCGACTGCATCGGCACTTTAAGACTGCATTTTAGGACTGCAATTTTGGGACTGCATTTGCACTATAGGGCTGCATTTCAATTTCGGACTGCATCTCCACTTTAGGACTGCATTTCAATTTTGGGACTGCATCTGTACTTTATGACTGCATTTCAACTTTGGGATTGCATCTGCACTTTATGACTGCATCTGCACTTTAAGAATGCATTTTAGGACTGCAAATTTGGGACTGCATCAGAACTTTAGGACTGGATTTGCACTTTATGACTGCATTTCAATTTTGGGACTACATCTGCACTTTAAGATTGTATTTTAGGACTATAATTTTGGGACTGCATCTACACTTTAGGACTGCATCTGCACTTTAGAACTGCATTTTAGGACTGCAATTTTGGGACTGCATTTTTTGACTGCAATTTTCGGACTACATTTGCACTTTATGACTGCATTTTAGGACTGCAATTTTGGGACTGCATTTGCACTTTAGGACTGCATTTTCGGACTGAAATTTTGGGACTGCATTTGTACTTTATGACTGCATTTTAGGACTGTAATTTTGGGACTACATCTGCACTTTAGGACTGCAATTTTGGGACTGTATCTGCACTTTAAAAGTGCATTTTATGACTGCATTATTTATACAGTGTTTATACACTTCTTATACACAGTTATAGACTGTTTATACATTGTTATATACTTCTTATATATTGTTATACATTGTTTATACACTTCTTATACATTATTATACACTGTTTATACATTATTTATACACTTCTTATACACTGTTATACATTATTATACACTGTTTATACACTTCTTATACATTGTTATACACTTTTTATATATTATTATACATTGTTTATACACTGTTTATATATTGTTTATACACTTCTTATACACTGTTTATACACTTCTTATACATTGTTATACATTGTCATACACTTCTTATATATATTGTTATACATTGTTTATACATTGTTTATACACTGTTTATACACTTTTATACATTGTTTATACATTACTTATACACTGTTATACATTGTTATACAATCTTCAAATCTTAATTAATATTTGTTATCAAATTGCTAAAGTTAATTTAAAAAGGAGATTTCCATGTTTATAGATTTGAAGATTTGTTACTGAGAAAATTGAAATCCACCTTTGAAATGTGGGAATACCTTCTTATATGTTGTTGTATTTGCATTTTTTTGCTGCAGGAACTGAATAGAATCTCAACATTGAGTAGTTTGAGTTTGTCATCTTTTTATATTTGTACCCAACGCCTTTGCTGCAAGACATATTAGTATTATCTTGTAATTTAGTTTAGGTCCTTTTGTTCCTAATGTATTTATACACTTCTTATACATTGTTATACATTGTTATACACTTCTTATACAATGTTATATGTTTATACACTTATTATACATTGTTATACACTGCTTATACATTATTATACACTATTTATACACTTCTTATACACTGCTTATATACTTCTTATACATTGTTATACACTTCTTATACACTGCTTATACACCATTTATATAGTTCTTATATACTGTTATACACTGTTATAGACTTTTTATACACTGCTTATACATTGTTTATACACTACTTATACACTGTTTATACACTGTTTATACACTTCTTATACATTGTTATATACTGTTTATACACTTCTTATACATTGTTATACATTGTTATACACTTCCTATACATTTTTTATACATTGTTTATACATTATACACTGGTTATACATTGTTTATACATTATTTATACGCTGTTATACATTGTTATACACTGTTTATACATTTTTTATACACTGTTATACATTGCTTATACATTGTTTATATACATTGTTTATACATTATACACTGTTTATACATTATTTATACACTGTTATACATTGTTATACACTGTTTATACACTTCTTATACAATATCATACATTACTTATACATTGTTTATACACTACTTATACATTGTTATACATTATATATTTCTTATACAATGTTATATGTTTATACACTTATTATACATTGTTATACACTCTTTATACACTCTTTATACACTGTTTATACATTATTTATACATTGTCATACATTGTTTATACATTATACACTGTTTATACACTGTTTATATATTGTTATACACTCTTTATACACTGTTTATACATTATTTATACATTATTTATACATTATTTATACACTGTTATACATTGTTTATACATTATTTATACACTGTTATACATTGTTATACACTCTTTATACACTGTTTATACATTGTTTATACATTATTTATACATTGTTATACATTGTTTATACATTATACACTATTTATATATTGTTTATACACTATTTATATATTGCTATACATTGTTATACACTGTTTATACACTTCTTATACATTGTTATATATTATTATACACTTCTTATATATTATTATACATTATTTATACATCGTTTATACACTTTATACATTGTTTATACATTGTTTATACACTCTTTATACATTGTTATACACTGTTTACACACTTGTTGTATATTGTTATACCTTCTTATATATTATTATACATTGTTTATGCATTGTTATACACCGTTATAAATTGTTATACACTGTTTATACACTTAGTATAAATTGTTATACTTTCTTTATACACTACTTATACATTATTATACACTATTTATACATTAAGATACACTATTACATTGATTATACCTCAATTATACCTTAAGATACAATATTCTAGTGATTATACCTTAGTTATTCCTTATTTATACTCTATTTATACCCTAAGATACATTATTACATTGATTATACCTTACTTATACATTAATTATACCTTAAGATACACTATAACAGTGATTATGCCTTTGTTATACCTTAATTATACCTTAAGATGCACTATTACAGTAATTATACCTTAGTTATACCGTAATTATACCTTAAGATATACTATTACAGTGATTATACCTTAGTTATACCTTAAGATACACTATTACAGTGATTATACTTTAGTTCTACCTTAATTATACCTTAGTTATACCTTAATATACAAAGGCATAATTACTTATACTTTAGTGAAAAAAATATATCGGAAAAAGTATATATATATGAACTTTGTTTCGAAGATAAATAAAAAATAAAAAAAACTTTCTAAAGTCGCATGACAAAAAAATAAACGGATTGAGAGATAAATGCGAAATTAGATTAAAAATTATCAAAAGAGGAGAGAGAAACATGTACAAAGTAGAGAATGTATTTTGGAGATTTTGATTTGTGTTTTGTTGTTTATTTTGTGAATGAATCATGTAAAAATGATAATTTTTGTTTTAGGTATTTTTGAAATTTTGAAAAGTTTTTAAGGTCTTTATGCAAACTTTTACTTTTGAGGTAAAAATGTTATATGGTGCCAAAAGTTATGTATTTATGTAAAATGCCCTATAATTTTTACTTGAGGCCTCAAATTATTGAAGCTACATAATTACCCTTTAGCCCCTCAACTTTTTCTATAAATAAATGTTAGTTTTTTTTTTTATATTCTAAACAACTCAAAATCAGTAAATTGAAAATTTTTATTCTTATATTTTCTTTCTATTTCAATTCTCTTATTATTATAAGCTTTATTCATTTAAGTCATTTTATAACACATTAATAGCAGGAGTTTTGCTTGTTCAATTAATTTAAATACAGGTTCACACATCCAACAATATCAACCTGGTTTGTCCAACCAAAGAAAGTTCTAATCTTCAATTTTAATTTTCTTTAATGAATAAAATGAATTCTTCTATAGTTTTAATTCAAAATAAATGAAGCAAATATAAGTATTGTGGATAGTGCCACCACACATTGTTCTTAAGAAAACAAAATATTTTTCTGCTTTAACAAAGAGTGAATCAGTTGTTACTACAATATATAATAATAAAAAAATAATTGAAGGCTCTAGAAGAGCCAATATAATTTTGTCAAGGGAACAAAATTTATTACAAATAAAGCATTATTTTTTCCAAAGTTTCATAGAAATTTATTAAGTTTTAAAGATATTTGCAGAAATGGATATCATATTAAGACTAAAAATGAAAATGATTAAGAATGTCTTTATGTTACAAAAATAAATTGAAGGAAGAATTTTGTACTTGAGAAATTTCATACTCTTGGTTTGTATTACACTTTTGTAAATGTGATTGAAGCAAATTTTAATGTAAACCAGAAGTTTACTGATTCAGATACTTATAAAATTTGGCATGATCGACTAGGTCATCCTGAATTAATAATGATGAGAAAAGTTAGAGAAAATGCACAATGGGCATCCATTGAAGAGCCAAAAGTTTCTTCAAATAATAAATTTTTCTGTGCTACTTGTTTACAAGGAAAATTAATCATAAAGCCATCAAAGGCTAAGATTAGAATAAAATCAACAACATTTTTAGAACGCATTCAAGGTGATATATGTAAACCGATTCATCCACCATGTGGGCTATTTAGGTTTTTTTATAGTTTGTCACATGTATGCTTATTGTCATCGTGTACTATGGCTTTTGAGAGATTACTTGATCAAATCATTAGATTATGAGTATAATTTCCTTACTATCCCATTAAGACAATCCGTCTTGATAATGCTGTTGAATTTACATCTCAAACCTTTAATGATTATTATATGTCAATTGAGATAAAAGTTGAACATCCTATAACATATGTTCATACATAAAATGGTCTAACAGAATTAGTTATCAAAACTCTGGAATTAATTTCTAAACTATTAACTGCAATTTTGCATACAGCATCACTTGTATGTATTAGACCCACAATCAATATTCCCCATTACAATTGGATATTGGTCATGAGCCCAACATTTCTCATCTAAGAGTTTTTGGTTGTGCAATATATGTTTCTATTGTTCCACCACAACGTACTAAATGGGTCCTCAAAAGAGATTAGGAATTTATGTTGGCTATGAATCTCCTTCAATAATTAAATATCTTGAACTATTAATGGAAGATATGTTTTAATGCATGATTTGCAGATTGTCATTGATGAAATCACATTTCCAAAATTATGGGGAGAAAATAAAAATAACAATGTAAAGAAAATCACATGGAAAGTTCCATTATTTCTCAAATGGATATTAAGACAAAGCACTATGAACAAGAAGTTCAAAAGATAATTCATATTCAAAATTTAGCAAATCAGTTGTCAAATGCATTTGCTTATCCAAAACGAGTAACAAAATCGTATATACCAGCAGTAAATGCACCAATTCGTATTGAAATTCTTGAAGAACAACTTAATAATAGTTCTCAAGCACGCCTAAAGTTTGGGAGACCTATTGATTCTAAGAATAAAAATCCTCGAAAAAGAAACTGTGCCAATAATATAGATGACCATGTTGAGGAAGAAGATACTACAATGAATATACTTCCTGAAGAAGTACCAATACCTGAAGTTACTGAAAATGAAGAGATACAAATAAATTTTATTAGTTCTAAAGGAAGATGAAATTGAGATGAAATAATTATGGACCATATATTTGCATATAATATGGTAATGGATATTGTAAATGAAAATATAAATCATGAACCACAATTTGTTCAAGAATGTCAAACTAGAAATGATTGGCTAAAATGGAAAGATGCAATCCAAACTGAATTATAATGTTTTAAAATCATGAAGTTTTTGGATCAGTAGTTTGAATGCCACAAGGTGTACAACTCATAGGATATAAATGGGTACTTGTGAAAAAGAGAAATGAGAAAAATAAAGTTATAAGACATAAAGCAAGGCCTATTGCATAAGGTTTTTCTTAGAGATTTGGGATTGATTATAAGGAGACGTATTATACTATGTTGGATTCAATTACTTTTCAATATCTCATTAGTTTAGCTATATAAGAAAATATGACATCTAATGGATGTTGTTCCAGCTTATCTATATGGTTCACTTAATAATGACATTTATATGAAAATCCCTAAAGGATTTAAACTACCAAAAAATCATGGCAAACGTGAACTTTATTTGATAAAGTTGCAAAGATCTTTATATGGACTAAAATAGTCTGGGCGCATGTGGTTCAACTGCATCAGTGAATATTTGATGAAAGAAAGTTATAAAAATGATCAAATTTGTCCATGTACTTTTATAAGGAAATCAGGATCCATATATTTCTATTTATATGGATAATTTGATATCATTAGAACTACATAGGAGATTCCAAAAGTAATAGATTCTTTGAAAGAAGAATTTAAGATGAAGGAACTTGGGAAAACCAAATTCTATCTTGGTTTGCAAATCGATCACCTAGACAAAGGAATTTTTATTCATCAATCTTGTTACACAAAAAAAATTCTTAAACGATTTAATGTGGACAAAGCACATCATTAAGTAAGCCAATGGTTGTTCGATCACTTGATGTAAATATGGATTTGATCCACCTTTGAAAAGATAGTGAAAAACTTCTTGATGCTAAAGTACTATATCTTAGTGCAATTGGTGTGCTAATGTATCTTGCTAATAATACAAAGCCTGATATTGTCTTTTTCTGTTAATTTATTATCGAGATACAGCTCCGCATCTATATGGAGATATTGGAAGGAATTAAGCATATATTGCACTATATTTAAGGAACCATTTGATTTGGGTTTATTTTATTCATATGAGTCTATATGTAATTAGTTGGATATTTGGATATGGATTATTTGTCCAATCCATATAAAGTTCGATCTTAAATAGGCTATTTATTTACATATGGAAGTACAAATATATCTTGGTACTCAACGAAGCAAGCTATCACTATGACCTCTTTTAATCATGCAGAGTTAATAGCTATTCATGAAGCTACTCGAGAGTGTGTTTGGCTAAGATGATTAACCAAGCATATATGAGATACATGTGGTAGATCATTAGATAAAGAAAATCTGACAATAATATATAAAGATAATGCCGCTTGCGTTGCTCAACTAAAGGAAAGCTACATTAAAGGAGACAAAATAAATCATATTTCACCAAAAAATTTTCTTTACTCATGATATGCAAAAGAATGGTGAAATCAATATTTCACAAATCCGTTCATGTGACAATCTGACAAAATTTGTTTCCTAGGGCATTACCTTATGTAACTTTCAATAAGTTGGTTTACAGTATTGGAATATGTCATGTCGATGATCTTTAGTAATGTTACGAATAAGGGGAGTAAACACTATACTCTTTTTTCTAGCACAAGCTCCAACGTCTATCATAATAACCATAACATCAACACCATTACTCCATCCATTAAACCCAAAATCCAAGGGCACAATGATGCTAAGCATAGTGCTCCTCACCCTGGCTCAATCTTGATTAACATCGGCATCAATACAGTTAGTCTTTCTTTCTTTGTCCACCGTGCTCTTTGTCTTGTACTTAAATTCAACATAAGACCTAGCAAGACTTGGTTAGCCCTAAATTTAACTACATGAGGGGCAGCCTATGAGTGTGGATCTTTTTTACCTCAATGATGAAAACTGAATTGGTTATCCTTTTCATCAAGATTTTTGTAGGAAGCGATCTGAGAAGTGAAGGTTGGAACTGAACGAGCTCAAGAGACAAACCCAAGCATCATCTGAGGGATCAACAACTTTTAACCTTAATTTACATAAGAGTCTTATAGCTCTCATTTGGGTCCAACAGCTCTATTAGAGCTGTACGACTCTATTAAAAGTGGATTAAGTCGTGTATTCAAATGCCAAAAGTGAAAAATGCCAAGCCAAAACCAAAGCAATATGGCTCTCAATGACACCGTGTGGCTCTTATATTCTAAAATTAGAATTGTATGACTTTAACCTATAGAGAAGTCTTATTGGACCAAAGTTCAGGTCCCAAAATTGACCCAAAATCAGGGATCACAGGTTGGGAAGGGGAGACAGGTCTTAAGTAGTTTCTTGGTGGGGGGACCTGGATTTTGGACTTAGAGAAAAGATTTTGAAACTTAGAGTCAGAAATAAAAGAGAAAAGAGAGAAAAAAGGCTCAGAACCCTTTCCTTTTTCATTTCTCCTTTCATTTCCAACCACTAGTGCATTACAACCTTGAGTCATTTGTTTGTGATCCTTCAGACGATTCGGGACAAAAATGAGCTCGTTCGAAACTGGATGACATTTCAAGAATCAACTTTGAAGACTCAAAATACTAGATATATGCAACAGAGATAACTTCTGAGAGGTCTTCAATCCTTTTACTGCTTTCTAAGTTGCATTTTGTTGTGTGCTTGAAGGTTTTTCACTCGAAAATGAAATTGCCTATCTCTTGAGGTTAGAGTCATATGGCTCTATTCTTCATTCTAATAAAGCATAGGACTCTTGTTGTGGATAAGAGAGCCGCACAGCTCTAGTCACTGAGCTTATTTTCATGCAAAACTATTTACAAAACCATATTGTTTCTCTTAGATTTTAAGCTATACAACTCATATTTAGGAGACTAGAGTCGTGGGGCTCTCGTTTGAGCTACACTGCTCAGTTCTTCATTCTAGATCCGGTTTTCTGATAATATAATGAGATTTCACCCTAAAGGCAGACTAAATAGCCGAACCCATAACAAGAGGAAACTTTCTAGAATTTTGTATTTTGATAAGTATTTTATTTTATTATATGTCAAAATATGTTTTCATTGTTAAAATTATTTTAAGCATGAACATATATTTTTTAATACGTTTATGTGAAAACTGTTTTTAGTGTGTTTACTGCTATCTGACATAGGTTAATTTCCTATGAAGTAGTTAACCCCCATAAAAAAAATCTCGATAAATCCTTGGATAACCAAACCGCTTTGGCATGACTAATACTGAATCAGAAAAATATTTTATAAAATGTTTTCCATAACAAAAAAACATAAGGCATTTCAAAATTTTTTATAGCTCTACTCAGTCAAACTTGCAGGGCTCCCCCGACTATTCCCTCTTTTTCGTCCCCCCGAGTTATCTAATTACGCATTCTATCGTGTTTGCGTCCCATATTTGTATATATTTACTATGCCACTAACCTTTATTTTGTAGGTAGATGTATGTTAGCTTTCTATTTTTTAGGTTATTCGTGTATATTAGCCAATCCTAGGGTAAATTATTCGATTGGGTTGTAATAATCATATTTTTTCCTAAATTTTTTTATCACCTTATGAATTTATTTATTGATTTCTATGTGAGAATATAGAAAGTATACCTAGAGCTGAAAATGGAATAGTAAAATTTAAAAGACATGAAATCTAAACAATTAAAAATCTTTTGGGATGAGACAAAAATAAGTAGTTTGTTCGTACCCGAATCTCACAATTTCCCGGTAAGAGCTGAGCAGGTTAGCGACTCCTTAATCTTTTTAACGAGGGTATTTCGTTTCGTCTCTTTTCTCGCTACAATTTTTTCGAACCATTTCTTTCTTTTCTCTTTCCCAGCCCAGCCTCGTGGCTCGATGTCAGGAAGGATCATCCACTCATATAAAGGTTTTTTCCCACTTGGTTTTTCTTGTTATGATTTTTAACGAGGCAACATCCCATTCAAAATGATGGACATTAAAGGGGAGTGTTATGTATTATTGATGTTTGCAATGATTTATTAAGGCTATGCAATTACCCTTTAGCCCCTCATTTTTCCTATAAATAGATGTTAGTTTTTCTTATTCCATATAACTCAGAATCAATAATAGAAAATTTATATTCTTATAATTTCTCTTTATTTCAATTCTCTTATTATTATAATCTCCTTATAATAAGCTTTTATAAGTGCGTTTTGTACACATAATTTGTTTTATTCTTTGAGCTTTAATTGTTTTATTTTGCTTTAATTTAGGCGGATTCTACTTCATTTGTTCTATTTTTACGTGTTAAGGCATTAAAGATTGGATTTGAACAAAATGGAAGCTAAACCATATATTTTTGGAGCTTCAGCATGCTTCTTAAAAGAGCAAAGAAGTCCTAAGGCATAGGCATGCCTTATGGATAGCTGAAACTGAATAATTTTGGAAAAACAGAAGCTGACTAGTCTTAAGGCATGCCTGGGATGTAGAGTTGCAGATTTTGTAATCTAAGTAGGGTTAGGAGACTTGACTTTTCAACTTTACTCTATTTTAATTCTTTTCCTTTTATAATTAGGATAGAGAGAAGCAATCTTTAATTAGTATTTTATTTTAGAAATAACTCTCTTATAGGATTTTTAATTTAATCTTATTAAGGAGTTATTTCCTAGTTAGAACTTTTTAATAATTTTCTAATTAGGAGTTTTTTTTTTCCTGCTCTCCTTTTTAATAGTGTAACTAGAGGAGGAGAAGGAAAGTATTTTTTAGTTTTATAATTTTAGTTTTTAGATTTTTAGATAGTTTTTACTTTTTATTTTTCTCTATCTTCTCCATCGCAACATGATTTGTAAGGGAGCAAGAAGACGACTAGATTTTTGAGAATCCATCCACCATCAACAATTTCTTCGACTCTTAGTTTATTCTAAACTCTTGTTTATCATGTTTCTATCTTTTCTTTTGGTTAGTTTTAGCTCAGTTATGAGCTAAATCTGCCATAGTTAAGGGTATGGTGGATCTTACCATAAATTCTATGTAATTTCTTTTTGTTTAATACAACTTGACTCATATTATTTTCCATTGAACATGTTATGAATGCTTAATCTTTGAATGCGTGACCATCAATATCAATATTCATAGTTAATTTATAATTAACCAAAGGACAAAATTAACAAAAATTCATAACATGACAATTGTATGACCATTGCTTTTGTGGCTCACTAGTATGTGCTAGGTTTTCGAGTGCTTTCTTATCTAATTGCTTAAGACCGAACAAGTTTAAGTGTTTAGGTTAAAAATTAGAACTGATAGCCCTAACCGGTATTGATTGTATGTGGAATTCACCATCTTTGGAATTTAATTAGTTAATTATATGACTTGAGGAATTTAGAATGAGTGCTAGGTGAAACCGGTGGCCTTAGTTAATTTTATCATTCAATTCTCTCTTCTCAAATTTAATTATTTTATTTTAGTAGTTTTATTTTGTTGCTTTCTAGTATTATTTTTAGAATTAGACAACAAAACAATCAAAAATATAATATCTCCTCTAGTTAACGAATAATCCGATTGCGTTTAATCATTGCATGCATAGTCCTCATGGGTAGAGGTGGCAATTATGTACACAACCGGCTAACATGACACGAACCTGACACGAATTTAGTGGGTTTAGGTTTGATTAAACAGGTAATAGGTCATTTTTGAGTCGACACGAAAGTGACATGATAATTTTTGTGTCGGGTTAGGGTTGACCTGCTAACCCGAAAATGACATAAATATTTAAAATTTATTATTATATTTTCCTATATTTTTACATGTCACCCTTAAAAAAATATAATATAATATATATAACTCACAAATACAAAACAACTTTTCAATAATTGTATAAGTCATTCTTAATAGATGTAGTAAAATGACACATAAATGTCAAGAAGACATAATCCAAAATAAAAAATAGAGCGTAAAAATTTGTAAAATAGGTTTTGGATCAATATTTTAGGTTAATGTTGGTTTTTGGTCTGCCCATGACATTTTGGAATGGTAGGGACTAAACTGTAATTATGTGTAAATTACAGGGACCAAATGTGTAATTTGGTCCGAACCTATATATATATGGAAGTTGGGATTTGCACTATAAATAGAGAAGAAGTTTCTCTATTTCCCAATAACGATGGAGAATCGTAGAGATTCCCTTTTAGTTCCGGGAAAACGTCTCTACAGAGAAAACACGCTAAACTTCTTCATTCGTTGGAAGAATTCACGGATATAGCCCGTACTCAGTGTATTCATACACTCATAGGAAAGGCAACCAGAACGATCCGGTTTCTCGCGTAAATCACATCTATTCCATAAACGAGTTTCCGCTGCATATAAACTGTAAGTCTGTTTATTTATTCTGTTTATGGTAACTATACATTCGTTGCATATTGATTATGGAATTCTAACTTCATTGGTATCACAGCCGAAAGGTTTATAGATTGATGTGTTCAAATCTAGTTTTCTGGTATTCCATGAATAATTGAAGTGTTCATATCTTGGTTTATGGAAATCCGTGAAAAAGAATACGTTTCTTTATTCGTTTGAATGTGTATTTATTCGTTTAAATACATATTTGTTCATTTTGATATGGATTTATATTGAAATCTGCATCAAAATGATTTTTGTAGACATTGAAATATGATATTCCATGAAAAGAATATATTTCTGTTCATTTTGAATACGTTTTTGTTTGTTTTGATACGGATTTGCATTGTTATCCGTGTCAAAATGATACCGTATTTGATCCAACAGTACAAAGTATCAAAACTTTTTATCAGAATTTCAAAAATCTGACCACACCACTGAAATCAGCATGAAAAATCGAGTCGGAATATCAAATTTCACGGCCAACGAAAGCTCGGAAGGCGGCGCCGCGAGTGGAGTTTGTTTCCAAATGGTTGGGAGAAGTTAAGGTTCAGGGACACATGGTGTGATGCAATTCGTTGATTTTCTGACGGTTGAAAAGTCCAACCAATCACGTTATGACACGTGTCCAAGCCAACTGCTTCTGAAACGGTCAACTGCCACGTGTCAGACACATGGACCAATAGTATGTCACCACATGTCAAAACAGTTGCGATTGTGACACGTCATCTGCCACGTCATCACCAATAGGATGATGACACGTGTCAAGACAGTGCCACATAAGCATGCCATATCATCATCCACATCATTCGTTGACCCAATCAAGGGATGACACGTGGCAGATGGCCATGTCAGCACGAATCACAAGTTGCTACATGGCACGTGAGTCAGCAAATCCTTTGAGCAGGTGGGAGGCACGTGTCTACGCGTGGAGGCACGTGGAACAGCTTCAGGTCCTGCGTGTTGGCGCGTGATGGCGTTTCCGGCCACTAAATTTTGTCAAAGTTTTTTCAGAATTAAAATTTGCAATTTTCTTGAATTTTTGGTATATTTTGATGAATTTTTGGAATTCATTTGATATTTTTAAACTAAATTTACTTGTATTTATTGTGTATAAATGCTTAATTTATGTTTAATAAATTCAAGAAAATTTAGTATATTTATTGTGTATTTATATACTAAATTTTGGTTGATCATAACAAGGTTTTGTTATTTCTATATGTGTTATTGAAATGGCAATTTTAGCAAAAACAGCGAAAATAATCCAGTCTCAGGAGGAGGCAAGGACTCTACAAAAACTTGTAAATAAGCTTTTCTCTAAACGGTAACCTCCGTTAGAAAAAGAGGATATTGTTGGAGTTATGGAGCGGTTTAATGCGTGAAGGAGGATTTTCCTCTGGAATTGATCAATTAAAAATGTTAAAATTTGCGAAAAAAGGCTTTTCGTGAAAAGTACTTTAAGAAAATTCTGATTTTGACGAACTAGTGGACTCCATTGAAGGATTAGTTCTTGAACAGGATTCTGGATCCCAATGCAAAGTATTTGTGTTGTACTTGGTTGAAACGGGAGCTAAGTTATCTTATAATCCTAAAACCATGTTACTTAGAAGTAACAAATTGGTTCGTCACCCATGTCTGGATGCTGTTATTAAGGGTGTTGTGAACATGCTTTTGGATCTCTACTATAAGTTCGTAGAGATGATCCCAGTCACCTCAAAAAGAAATTGAGATAGTTCAACTTGATGGAAATGAAGATTGAGCTCTTCATTTTTCACTTTTTCTCTTGCTGATTTCGTTTTTCAATTTTGTATTGAAGGGCTTTGTGCTAAAGTTTTTATTGTGGTGGTAATTTTGACTAAATGTTGGATATTTTTATGGTATTATAAAATGTTTATTTGTTAAACATTGCTATTTTAGTTATTTGTTTTAGTAATTTTTGATTTATTTATTTTGAGATTATAACTAAGTGTTATATTACTCATTAGTTTTATACTTAAGAGAAGTATAAATGTTAAATAAATTAAAATATAATCTAAAACAAAACTAAATATATATTTATTATTGGAAATTTAAAACCTAATATGGTGTTTGTATTAGCCTATGTAAATGGTGACTCGATGCATTGCGCATGGATATTCGATTTTACGTGAACCAAACATTATTTTTAGTTTTAAATATCTTATAATAAATATGGTGTATCGCTTACTTATTAGTGCTACTTTGTCTTTAACGGTTTTTCAATGACTGCTTCAAAAGCAATAGTTGCTTAACTAAATAAGGACCTTCGTTTGAACGGTGACAATTATGAAGTTTGGGCTATGAAAGTCCAATACGTAATTGAAGAGAAAAAGGCTCTGGATACTCTAGAGAGAATTATGGTTCCTCCTGAAGAGGGTAACACCGTTCAAGCAAGGAGGGACCTTGAGGCTTATTAAGCCTGGAAGAGGAAGAACTCATCTACCCACATCACCATGCTTAGTGCGATGAATGATGGTATCGTGAAAAAGTTTCACGTATACAACACATGCTTAGTGCAATTTATGCTCTTGAGGAGCAGAAAGTTCAAGCTGTGATACGTTCTCTGCCGATTGGGTGGGAGCATATGAAGTTGCACCTAACCCATACCAACGACATTAAGACCTTTGACGATGCAGTTCATCATCTTGAACTGGAAGAGGACCGTCTGGCCTCTCTTAGTGTGAAAGCTGAGGTTCACATGGCTAGTTCAAGTCCTAGTCTGAAGTCCGAGGAGAGGAACAAGAGGTTCTTCAAGAAGAAGGTAAAAGGAACGGTGGGTAGTGTTCCAGTTCAAAAGAAGGGCAAGAAAGATTTTAACATTTCTAGGGTGAAATGTTACAATCGCAGACAGAAGGGGCATTTTGCAAAAGATTGCATAGCTTCTGAGGTAAATGTTACTGAAGTGTATAAGTGTTACACATTTGTTTCAAGTTTTGTTTTCCAAACTAGATCTCGTCCTTTATGGATCGTAGACTCAAGAGCAACAAACCACGTAACAAAGGATCGAGATTCTTTTGTTGATTTCCGCAGTGTTCCACGAGGAACAAGGTGGATATACGTGGGAAACAACTCTAAAGAGGAAGTCTTAAGGATTGGCTGTTGTCAGCTGGTCTTGAATGGTGGTCGACCACTATTTCTTAAAGATGTCCTCTATGCTCCTGGAATTCCAAGGAACTTGATATCTGTTTCTGCCCTCATGAATTTGGGATTCATGTTATCTTTTGAATTAAACAATTTTAGTCTCTTTATGAATAATATCTACTTTAGTGGTGGACATTTGTTGGATGGTTTTATTGTTTTAGATTTGGATCCAAATTATGTGTGTCATAATAGTTTTTCCTTTACTATTAACTTGTCTATGGATAATGTTAGCATTTCAAAAATGTGACATGTAAGACTTAGTCACATTGGTCAACATCGTTTAGTACGATTGGCTAAAGCAGGTTTGTTGGCTGATTTATCAAAAGTAGATCTCCCAACTTATGAAAGCTGCTTAAAAGGAAAAATGACAAGAAAACCATTTGGTAAAGCCACGCGAGCTGACAAACCATTGCAACTAATCCATTCTGACATCTGTGGCCAAATGAATGTTCGGGCAAGGCATGGAGTGTACTATTTCATTACATTTATAGACGACTATACAAGGTATGGTCATGTCTATTTGATTACACATAAATCTAAAAGCATTAGCATGTTTTAAAAGATTTATGGCTCTAGTTGTAAATCAATTAGAGTAGAGAATCAAAGCTTTAAGGACCGATCGGGGAAGAGAATACCTCTCCGAGGAATTTAAAGTTTTATGTGATGAAACAGGTATTGAACATCAGTTGACAATACCTAGGACTCCACAACAAAATGGAGTAGCGAAAAGAAGCAACCGAACCTTCTGATAGATGGTAAGGTCTATGATGGCTGAAGTAATTTTCCTATCTCCTTTTTGGGGAGACGCACTATTGACTACCACATATATACTCAATAGAGTACCTTCTAAGTCCGTTGAAACCACGCCTTGTGAATTGTGGACGAGCTGTAAGCCCAATTTGAACCATTTGCGACCATAGGATGTGCTACCTATGTTCGTGATATATCTAGCAAGCATGGCAAGCTAGGCCCAAGAGGAAAGAAAGGTATCTTTATAAGATATCTTGATCTCTCCAAAGGATATGTTCTAGTGGGAGAGAATGAGAATGGTCAAATAACAGAATTTGAGTCACGAGATGTCACATTCTTAGAGAATGAATTTCCTAAGTTGGGAGAAGTGGATAAGGAATTCACTTTCTCTAAAACTCAAGAGTCTGAAACTTCCGGATCACTCAATCTGAGTAGGAGGAATGAAGTTAAAGACGTAAGGGAAAGGGAAGAGAATGATGTTTTTCAACCTTCACAGGCAGATTTGAGTAATCCTAACCCTGACTTGAGTGGTCTTGGTTTGATGGGAGTCTTGTTCCAAATTCAAGTGTGAATGTGGATATAGATCCCAGTGGAAGTGGTCCCAGTGGGAGTTCTGCCCAACATCTTAATGAATATATGAGATTTGTTTATCAAGAAACAGAACCTCTAAGACAATCACAGAAGGGAAATATTCTGCAATGCCGTCATTTAGTTGATAGCGAAGCTCTCTCGATCGTAACTCAAATTGAAGATATTCCAACTAACATGGGAGAGTTATTGGAATCCCTAGCGAAAGAAGAATGGATTAAAGCAATGGAAAGTGAAATGGAGTCAATGAGGATTAACAAAGTTTGGGAACTAGTTGATCTACCCAAAGGGCATAAAGCCATTGGGAATAAATGGGTACATACTATTAAGTGATCAGCGGATAGGAAACCTATCCAGACTAAGAGTCGGCTGGTTGAGAAGGGGTTTACACAATAGGAAGGAATTGACTATCAGGAGACTTCTTCATCTGTTGTCCGTTTCACGTCTATAAGAAAAGTACTTACTTTTGTAGCATGTATGGACCTTGAATTACATCAAATAGATGTAAAGAATGTGTTCTTAAATGGAGAACTGAACGAAGAAATCTATATGGTTTCATTGTCCAAGGTCAAGAACTTAAGGTTTGTAAGTTGAAAAGATCAATTTATGGCCTTAAGAAGTCTTCAAGACAATGGTATTTTTGTTTCCATGAAGCGATTATATCAATGCAATTTAAGGTGATTAATGCAGACTCATGTGTTTACATTAAGCGTGAAAAAGGAGGGAAGTTTGTCATTCTAACGTTATACGTTGATGATATTTTGTTAGCAGGAAATGACACTTCCTTACTCAAGAAAGTAAAGACTTAGTTGTCTTCTAACTTTAAGATGAAGGATCTAGGAGAAACTAATTACATTCTTGAGGTTAAGATCTCAAGAGATCGATCTAAGAGATTATTGGCTCTTTCACAAGAGACGTATATCAATAAGATCTTAGAACGGTTTAGTATGGCTCACTATGATCCCGATCCAAACCCCTATTGCAAAAGGTATGGAACTGAATGCTAGTATGTATCCCACGACTCCAGAAGAGACTAAAAGGATGGAGAGAATTCCTTATAGGTGTGTAATTGGGAGCTTGATGTACGCTATGATTTGTACACGACCTGATATAGGTTTTGCGGTGGGTCTCACAAGCCATTATCAGACTAATCCAGGTTTGATGCATTAGGCAGCAGTGAAAAGGATATTGAGATATTTGAAGGGGACTTCAAATTATTCCCTTTATTACCAAGGAAAGGATCTGCAGTTAAAGTGATACACAGATGCTGATCACGAAACTGATAAAGACTGGAGGTAGTCCACGTCTGGGTATATTTTCCTTCTAGGAAATGGTGCAATTTCCTGTGTAGCAAGAAACAAACTTGCGTGGCATTATCGACTATGGAGTCGGTATATGTAGCTGCAGTAGCTGCAGTACAAGAAGTGGTTTGGTTCACTTCATAGATCTTTTGGATCTATTGCCTAAAAGGAAATATACGACTATCTATTTCGACAGCACTGCATCGATAACTTATTCCAAGAATACTTGTTATCATGGAAAAAGAAAGATATAGATATAAAAATATCATTTTGTTAAAGACAAAATAGCACAGGGAGAAATAAGTTTAGTGCATGTTCCAACTGGTGATATGATTGCAGTTCGTTAACGAAGCCAATAGCTCCAAATGTTTTTTTTTTGTAAACACATTTTGGAATTTGGTCTTCGTAGGTTATAGGAACATGTTGTTGTTTTTAAACTGTTATAATAACTTTGGCAAATTCTATTGGAAGAGAATGTGAGTTATTTGTTGTGTTCAAATTCATTCACTATTTAAAGCGATACACATAGAGCTATTGAGTATAGTTCAGTATGTTGGCGAAATGTCATCTACTCACATGGATGAATCTTTTACTATGAATTGTGTGTTCATAGCTAAAAGTGGGAGTGTGAGTTACTCCATATGTGATATTTTGCGTAATATCATCATTTCGTTGATACCGAAAGCTGTCCTGTGAAAGGCTTAAAAGTGGACTAGAGGTCTTGATACATAAGTCGTATCCAGAGACTGAATGCTTTGGCATAGTGTTTATAAAACATACGTCCCAAGTGGATTAACACTATGGCATATTTTAGTAATATGTGTAAAAGCCGACCAAGGGATGGAAAGAAGAAAATTGATCTCAACTTTCCTAATGTGAGACCCAAATGAAACTATGAGTTTCAAGTTCACCCTTAAGGACTCTTGTAAATAAGAAGAAAGGTATGTCTGATGATTAACTTGATTGGAACCCTAAACCAGGCTTCGTTAACTATGAACGGGCATATAAGGACCAGTCAGATAAGCATTAGACATATGGCGGAAGGTTATTTATAGAGAGGAAGTACATTTTCAGTAATATGTCACTTAGTAATCATATAACACTCGAGCTCAATACTTTTTCGTGGAAAAGGTATGTAGTGTATATGAATGTTTTTGTGAGATCAAAAGTGAGTCGAAAACTAGTGATCATGGAAAATGGACTAGGGGGAAGTTGCGTTAAGCTAAAGGTGGAATGATGAAGGAGAGCTTCAAAGGTTTAACCGTTACGTTGACTGGTCGCGTGAATTCGCCAAATAAGAATTGAAAGAAGTATGTGTGTTCAATCGCAATGAAAGTGTGTCTTATCATGTGCGAGTGGGAGATGTTGGTTTTTGGTCCGCCCATGACATTTTGGAATGATAGGGACTAAACTGTAATTAGTGTAAATTACAGGGACCAAATGTGTAATTTGGTCCGACACTATATATAAATGGAAGTTGGGATTTCCACTATAAATAGAGAAAAAGTTTCTCTATTTCCTAATAACGATGGAGAATCATAGAGATTCCCTTTTAGTTCCGGGAAAATGTCCCTACAGAGAAAACACGCTACACTTCTTCATTCGTCGGAAGAATTCACGGATATAGCCCGTACTCAGTGTATTCATACACTCGTAGGAAAGGCAACCAGAACGATCCGGTTTCTCCCGTAGATCAGATCTATTCCGTAAATGAGTTTCCGCTGCATATAAACTGTAAGTCTGTTTATTTATTCAGTTTATGGTAACTATACATTCGTTGTATATTGATTATGAAATTCTGACTTCAGTTAACAAGGGTTAAATTGTTAATTTAGATACGACATAAATATTTAAAATATTTAATATTTTCTTTATAATATTTTTGCATGTCACCTGAAAACACGACACGAACACGATTGTGTTAACTTAATTATGACACGAAAATTTTTGGATCGGGTTTGGGTTTTGCTCACTGAAACACGAACCCGAATTCGACACGACACGACACGAAGACGACCCACCTACACGAATTGCCACCCCTACTCGTGGGTACGATACTCTACTTTCCCTTTATTATTTGATCAACAGGGTACACTTGTTCTTTAGTGTGTGTTTTAAATCCATCAAATTTTATTTATTTAAGTCATTTTGTAACATTATCTAGGTTTTATTCATTTTTATTAAAGAAGCTTCAATCGGCCATATCCTACATATCAAAAGCAAATAAGTCAACATTCGAATCAGACTAAAAGAAAATAATTAGAATCTTACGCTAAATAAGGAAAATAGGATATAGAAAGAAGAAAATCATAACCAACTTGGAACGAAATTAAAAATAATTAAGAATTAAGGAAAGCTAGATAAGTAATAAATTTTGACCTAATTAAATATAAATAATTTGAGATAGGAAAGAAAATAAGACTAAAGTCCTATTTACATAGCAATTAAAAAAAATAATCGTTTACACTTAAATAATTACATTAAGCCAATAGACTGTAAAATAAAGACAAATATCAACTAATATAAAGAGATTCGCTACAAATATCAACTAATATAAAGAGATTCGCTATTGGTTATTCTTATGCCATGTATAAGAAATTAATCCATAGACCAATTTCAAAAATTTTAAGGGAAAACGCATTTTGAACGCTATGAAGTTTTATAGATTTTATAATTATTTTCTAATCAATTTTTTAACCTATTAAATATATAATTTTTCTATTTTGATAGTATGAGCCTCAAATTTGACACATTTGTTTTACATTGACTGTAGTTTTGTTAATTAGTACGTGACACAATTCTCATGAAAAGTAAAAGACTTTGAAGTTGATTAGAGGGATCTGAATCACACTTTCTATATAGATATGCCATAGTTATAGATGTAACTCATACTTCCGATTTAGTCTTCTATGTCCGCAAATATTGTGTCACATGTCAGTTAATAGATATATACTATAACATACAAAGTTCTGAAAAAATTGATTATGGAGCCAATTGCAAAAACCATGAAAGTTCATGGGGCTTTAAATGTGTTTTGCCAAAATTTAATTAAAAAAATTAATTTCTTAATTACTAAATTGGGATTGTACATACCCTTGACTAAAAATATAGAGTTTCAATAAACCACATCCTACATATAAAAAGAAAATAAAACATATTATGAATAAGTAAATAAGATTAAATAGAAAGTATTAAATTACTACAGTAATTAAGAAAATTTTAATATCCGAAGTGAAATAAATCATCACTAACTAGGGAAAAAAATAAAACTAAATGAAATAAAAATGAATAAAACCTAAATAAGAAATAAATCATAAGCTATATGGGTAAGAAATAATGTAAAATACAAAGAACTAGCTTTCTAGGTTTAAGTTTATAATCTGAACCCCATCAGTCAAAATCATATATATTTTTGCAAATCATTAAAAAAAACAAAGTAACTTAACTAATCTCTTTTTAAGCAAATTAAAAAAAAAATTGTATTTATAAAATAGGAATCAAATGTTTTGATTAGCATAACACTAATTACATGAAATTTTCCAGTAAGTACATTGAATATTTCAAAATTTATATTTAGAAATAAGGGATTATAATCCTCTTAAGTAATTATCTGTAAACTAGAGAGATCATGCTGTGATCACAAGCATTCAATGCATTCAATGTATTAAGATCTGTTTTCACAATAACGAAAAAAGAAAATACAAAATACGATCTCTAAATTCGATCGTTAAGTTCCAAAATTAAACAATATGGATAATGAACTTTCCTAATTTGATAAAATATACAGTATTACTTTCCTTATGTTCATATGTCAGAATTCAACTTATCAAATGTGGACCCTACTCCAATACATGTATATAAGCAAGTTATCACCATACTCCTATTACAACCTTAATCTCATATTCAACCTTAATCATGAAAGCTTCATTAGCAGTATATCTTATCCTTTTGTCCTTCTTCCTTTACAATGCCAGAGTTATATCTATATTGTATATATATATTTTCTAATAATTAATGCCTTCATTTGCAATATTTTTTTATACATTGTGATAAGTTTAGCATATATATGTTCTTTCTCTTTAGTAATCTGCCTCGAAATTAATGTTTATAAAATCTGATATACTTGAGATCCTACAGGGTGTCCTTTAAAGCAAACTTTTGCAGCCAAATTCTAAAATTCTTAGATCTTGAATTCTATTATGTTATTTAAGCAATTAACTTATTCAAATTTTTGGTGCATAAATTTATGCATCAATACTAATCTAAATAGTTTTTTTTTTTATCAATAATACTCTAAATAGTTTTTTATGTTATGATTGCAGGAATGAATAGAAAACTTACTACAACTATTTCTTCTACATCTACAATTAGCACCACTCAATCCAAGGTCGGTTATTCATTATAGTTACTATCTATGTGTGTAATACACTTAACAAATCATGTTAAATACACGTAAAATAAGATCGAGTTTAAGACTGATAACATTAAAATGAAAAAATTGCGTATTTCATATATTCAAAAAATTGATCAGGAGCCAATTGTGATTTTTGTAAAAAAATCAGAGATTCATAATGTGTGTTGACACAAAAGAATATGAATAGATTGAGGGAATAATAACAAACCTCCACATTAATTAATTATATGCTCTTTTTTCATCTATTATTATGATTGTATACAGAATGGAGGAAATGAAGAAATATAACTAAGCCAAGTGGGGAAAATGAAAAAGTGACCGTTCATTCTGCTGAAAATGAAGAGGTGACTGATCATGATCAATATGTGGACGGTTTGGATTATACTCCAGCACATCCTCACCCTCCGATGTCTCCAAATCGTCCCTGAATTAATATTAGTTATACAAGTACTTCTCAATTAATTAATATGTAAGACAACGGAGGAGAAGAGAAATTTAAAGATAATATCCAAAAAAAAAAAAAAAAAAAAAGAGAGAGAGAGAGACAGAATAATGTTGGACAACGTTGACAGTCCTCAATTTGGCTTAATTTGTGGATGTCATGAAGGTGTAATCTCAACCATTTATTAGCCCATAATGAATGATTAAGATTTCATGAGATTTGATTTTCAAATTTTTAAAAATGGTTACTACTTACTAGTTATTAAGATCATTTAATTTCTTAAGCGTTCATCTACCATTAAATGATTGAGATTTATTAAATTTAATTTCTCAAGTTCAATTCTAACAGTGACAGGATCCAAGTGTTTGTATCTTCTAAATATGCTATTATGATAAAAATTTATAAATTGTCATAATATAATTCATTTTTACCAAATATTTACAATGATAATCCAACTTCGTTTTATTTTCATTTTAAATTTTAATCTTGTCATTTGATGCTTATTCCTTTCCTTTTTATGATCATTATTTATGATTTATTTTTTTAATTGTGTGAAAGTTGGTATACAGTAGGGTTTTGATCTAGCTAGATCTGACTAGGGAATTTGGAATTTTTTAGAATCAGATTATGATACAACTGGTGCATAGTGAGTTTAATAAAAAATCTGATGAAAAGAATTAATAAATATGAAAACAAATTTAGAAAATCATTGGAACCAAAGCAAAAGAATGGAAAGAAATCTCAAGAGAGATATTATTGATAAATATATGAAAAGAATAAAAAATGAATACATCGCTAGCCTATTTATAGGCTAAATTAATCCTAAACCGTAATGGAGAATGAAAAGTGATAGTTAAAATAAAAAGAAACTTAATCAGCCAAATAGTCCGAATTGAATTTTAACTTGCCAAAAGATTGTTTGCAGTGTTTGATTTCAAATTGTGAATAGGATTAAATTGCCATGCCATCTAATTCCAATTAATTAGAATCGGAAAATGGCCCTCCATTGTCTCCACTTTCGAAGAACTCAACCCTGATTTTATTTCTTGATATCCAAACCTACAATCTAAACTGTAAATAGACAAGTCATTCACGTTAAAAGTATTAGAAACTTTTCCCAAAAATCATGGCATATCGAAAGAATAGTTTTGCAATAGATGATACATCCGTGGTTTTCTTTCAAGAAAGAAAATGTGTCATGTTAGAAAATCTATCAACTACAACAAAAATAGAATCCATACCTTATTCTGTATATGGATCCTAGATTAAAATCCATGAATAGAACTTTCCAAATCTTACTAGATACTAACAATTTCCTATATAACCCATTATTCTTCACTCCACTCTTAGAGGTTTGATAAACATAGCACTTTATGACCAAATTACTAACATCTTGCCTTAACTTTGGCTAGTAGTAACGACTCTTCACATCTTCAATAGTTTTATCTCTTCCAATGTGACTAGAAAGACCTGCACTATGTAAGTCTCTAATGACTTTCACGAATATAAGTACAACGTAAACATAATTAATCCCCTTTCATGAGGCATCCATCATGTATAAGAAAATCATCACATGTTTGCGTTGTCACACATAATTCCCATATAGACTTGAAACCCTTATAATCTGCATACAACTCTTTCAAAGAATCAAAATAATCAAATTCATTTGCAAGAGTTTTAATAAGATGTGCCTGATGGCTCCAAGCATCAACTACATGATTTTTTTGACAAAACTTACGAACAAATTTGAAAGGATACTTGTCAACAAAAATGCAATCCATCCTGTGTGCATGGCATTCCTCAATTGCTTCTTGCTACTCAAAAATTTAAGAGCTTGATGATTAGTGTATAATACAAACTATTTCTGTTTAACATATCGAAAATCAAGTTAGAAGAAGAAATAAAAAAATTACACGTAAGATTTCGTTGAAGGAAGTGAATAAGAGAACAAGATTGAGTAGAAATTAGAGGTGAATAAAGTGGTTAAAGAACTAGATAAGTAAGCTATGAAGGAGATGAAGATCGGCTCAAACCGGATGAAAGATTTATCAAAGCTTTAATAGAAGGACAACATAGATGATAATAATATCAGATAGAAATTGTGAATTGTATAACAAATGCAAAGGATATTGAATAGATAAACTGTGAGTCGAAAGAAGAGATTAAGAAATATGCCGGATCAATATTAGACAAGAAAAAGACCAGATTGTGTGGGGAGAGACAGGACACTGTTAGAGGGATTCAACATCGGATGAGGCATGGAAAGGATAAGGAATTTCAGTATGTTCAATCTAGTTTCATATTGAACTCTCTTGTTAGAAGAGAATATGTTCTATGCCTACTTTCCATTTTTACAATTTGAAGGAATCTATCATATATGAAATCAAAGTTGTTCTAATTAATAACCTCACATGTATGTTTTGTCATTATCCATGCCATATATCAGCTATGTATTCAATATATAAAAAAGCAACCAATCAAATAAGCAATTCATGTTAAAAATTAGCTATCTTATGGTTGTGAGAGAGCTATCTCCGGTGGTTTCTGAAGTTGTCATATTTGAGGAACTTGAAGTCATCGTCAATCGTTCCACGCTCACCACACCAAATGATGGATTTGGTAGAAATCCTTGAGGAGATCCGGGCTTAAATTTTGTTGGGCCGGATCTGGCTACGTTCCTATAAAACAGAAAAGTTAAGACACCAGTAACCTTTGGGGTAAGCTCCGATGCCTAAGTCAACCTAGATTGTTTAAGCTGATAATATATTAGCTCAATTAGAATGAGTTAGTTTTACCTCTATGCTCCCTCCTTTTATAGGGTCAGTGGCAGAGTTTGCTTGGGATTAGAAATACTCCTAAGCCCTTGTTTTAGTCAAACTAGAAGACTTTCCCTCTAGACTCCATGTGGGACATGAAATCCTCCTTTAAGCATGACACTGCAAGTAGACTCCTATAAGAACTCCATCACTCATCTTCTAGAATCTTCTCGCAGGGAAAGATGATCTGGCCCGGATCAGCCACATCCTCTCTAGGAAAACCGGATGAGAGACCAGGTGTTAATAAACCGGATGACAAACCTAGCATCCTAGTGTCCGGATGTCAACATAAGTCCCTCTAGTTCGGTTAGGGTTTAACTTTCAAAACCCCTACCTCGAGCCACACGCTCACCAACTTCCTGCCACGTACCTGGTGACTGAAGAGACAGGACTCTTGGCCATCCCATCAGTTTTCAAAAGCTTATAACTTTTCGTTTTCCCCCCAAAACACTATGAATTAGTGCATTTGGCTTCCGCAGGCATCCTCTAGCTCCATTCTGTCTTCCTCTTAACTCCTTTCAAGAAAAATTAGTAAGTTCTCTCCCTTTTCCTCTGTTGCTTTCCTTTCTGGTTTGTTTTCATTTCGTGCCCTAGGTTAGATATGTCCCTTTGCACCTCAGAATCCCCCTGAAAACTATGGAATCCCTGTGAGCGGACAACGTTTCAACAGACGTGGCGAAGCAAACCGGGGAGGTCTTTTGTAAGGCGTGTGGAATTCATTTTAATGATTTCGCTTAAGAAAACCAGTTGAAATGATTGAAAATCCCTTGCATAGAAAATGTCATTTAGAATGTGAGTATTGAGAAAACTGGTTTTACTCTTTTACAAAATCCCGTTTTATTAACTTAAAGACCTCAAAACCCAAATTTCGAGATCAGTGATGGAGTCGCCACCCAGATCAGCTCATCTGGGAAATTCCAGTATAACTCCCTACCAAGTGAAGACTGCCATACTTGATTTAGATTTTTAGGGTTTGGGCAACTTACCTATTCAACCTCAAGCTTGCTTTCATTTAATAGTCTAAACATCATATTATACTCACTTATTCTCTACCCATTTTCTCTTTCATTATTAGCCGATGCTTATTCAGATGACATAAATAAATAGCATAAAATTAAAGTGCGGAAAAGTAAACCATACATCCAAACAAACAAAAGGATAGGCCACTTATTTCAACCCAAAAAGATAAAAACTCTAATCCTCACCTTACAACCACCTAGATACCCGAAAATCTATAAAAAGTACAATCGCCTAGAATACACGATTTGATCTATTAAATACATCCAAAATAAAAGAAAAAAGAAATAAAAGTTGCAAACCAGACTGGTTAGCACAATTATATCACAAACACATGTAGGACTCACAACGGGACAGAATGGAGAATTTAAGGAAAAGAGGGCACATATTTAGGGGGGTAACCGACAAGTCCAGACGACTTACTCGATTAGACTTGGAAAACCATTTTAGAAATGCCCTATTGGTTTTTATGCTTGAAAAGAATTTTGGAAAACAATTTGGCTCACTTACATGCAAATCACTCTCTTTTAGTGAGTCGGTTATCCTGAAACTCGGGGTTCCGTTTGTGTGGTTTCCTAATTCCAACATTCATCTAAGGCATAAAGCTGTAAATGCATCAAAAACAGTTTTGAATCTGAAACTAGAGACAGCATCATGCGACGATGTCTGTGGGAGTTGTTCCGAGATTCTACCTCAGTAACTTTAGCCGTGCAGCTCTACTTAAAGCTGCACAGCTATAGCCACTACAGCTATGCGGCTATAGTGTCCAGAACCCGAATTGGTTTTCTTTCTTTTCTCAAATCCCTGTTTTGAATCGCTTCGATGATTTCTAAGGATTTTGAGGAATCTAGGGGTCCACTAAAGCTGAACCGTGAATCCAATTTGGATCGGACAACCCTGGATTCCAAAAAATCAAAATCAATGAAACCCAAATCTCACATCAATGTTATGAGAAACCCGAAAACCATAATTTTAAGTATAACATATGTGATATGATCGAAATCATTCATAACAGGAAAATTAAAAAGGGAAACTGACTGTATTCAATCGTTCTAGGGCATTTCGAGTTTCTGCCCTGAAGAACTCAGCCGCTCAGCTATAGGTATAGCCGCATGGCTCTATTCTAAGGGATTATAGCCGTTCGGCTATAATGAAACAGACATTTTTTGAGATTTCACAAAACTCAAAAAACGCAAAGCATAAAGCAATCAAAGTTTGGATGTCGGAATGTGCCTAAAATCAGGCAAATGTTTTAAAAACATGAACCTCGAACGATCCGAACAAACCAAAAACCAATCCGAATGAATATGACACACCTAGAAATTCTCGTTCTTAGTGTTTCCCAAGTATTTTCTCTTTGTTTCTCTCTTTTCCCTTTAGTTTTTCATATTGTTTTCTCACTTTCTCTTTCTTTTTCCTTTTTTTCTTCTCCCTAGAATTCTTCTCTTTTCTCTCCAACTGATTTCTACTTCTTCTCTTTAGTTTTTGCTGCTTAACCTTGCATGTCACAGCTCAAATTCTTTTAATATTGGAAATAAACACGCAGGTCAATCAATAAGGTATGTTTATTTAGGAAATAACCCGGTCAACCGTTAGAGTTGCACGGCTTTAAGGTTATAGTCGCACGGCTCTATGTTACAGCCGCGCGGCTCTATGTTACAGCCGCGCGGCTCTATGTTACATCCACGTGACTGTAGTTGTAAAACTATAGTCATGCGACTCTAACCAGAGCTATCATGATTTTTCCTAAATCCTACACTCACATCTAAGCTTCGAAGGACCTTTTTCGGGATTTCGGATCGAGGAATGTTTTGTTTTTGAAGCGTTTGAGAACCTTCCGGGCATTATTTCGCTCATTCTCAAATCTGACTCATGTTCATCTGTATCACAGGTAACATAGGATTTTCATCACAAAGGTAGGGAAAACCTGTGCTCACAGGCTGTCCCTCATGGGATCAAAGTCGAGTTATGGTCGGGCTATTGTGCCCGGTTCGAGTTTGGTCTCGTGATAAGGAGCACGGTGAGAAAAGGAAGAGGAAACGTACCTAGCCTCTTTCTCGTGTTGGTCCTCTATGGTGCTTGTGTCACGGATGGAATTGTGTTGACTTCAGGGACTTGCTTTGATGTCTATGCAAAATAGTGGCCTTCCCTGTGTTGAGTGGGTTTAGGGACTTGTTTCGATGTATGTACAAAACAACGGTCTTGCTCGAGTTGAATTGTTTCAGGGATTTGTTTTGATGTCTGTGCGAAACAGTGGTCTTGCCCGAGTTGTTTCCAGGGACTTGTTTCGGTGTCTATGCAAAACAGCGTTCTTGCCCGAGTTGAATTTGTTCAGGGACTTGTTTCGATGTCTGTGCAAAACAGCAGTCTTACCCGAGTTGTTTCCTAATGAGATTGGTGTCACAAAGAAATGGTATCTTGGTAATTTGGTTAAAGAGCGTTTGTGAAGTTGAGTGATCTTAATTATGTTCTTCTTGAAGCCGTGCTTCTGAAGTTGTTTCCGGTGTGTATTTATTTCTTGATCGATAATTTTGAAAAATAAAATTTTTGCCCCTTCGATCAAGAATAAATACAGATAGATTTTTTTGCCCCTGAATACCTACGAAAGGCAAGAAATACTCTTCCCGAGATTATATTGGTGTAAATGAAAATTCTGAAAATTGAGAAAATTTTCATACCTGAGATTTAGAGTTGTGCGGCTCTAAATTGCACATTATAGCCGCGTGGCTATAACTTGCCACATTGCTAGAGTCGTGCGGCTCTAGCGTGAAGTTGGGCAGGTATGCAAAATCCTAGCCATTTCTCATTCTTGAACCATAACACTAAAACAGTCGGTTTCTTTCTCTTCTCCTTCCACTGCTTTCTTCATTTTACCCAAAATCAGTTTCTGACTTTCAAAGATGATGAAGAAGCTTGGATAGATGCTTTGTCCTGCTGCTCCTTCACTGCCCGCCCCTCACATGAGGTATGTTCTGCCTGAGGGGGCATTTTTCTTACCCACCGAGTCCACAGCTGATGTTTATGGCCTCTGCGACTCTGTTGAGTATTGTGGGATCAAGATAAATGATCCCATGCCTATCACTCTTCAACCATTGATCCATGTTGTTCGGAGATTAGTTAGTTTTCCTTAATTTTCCTTTTTTTTTAAAATTTTGTCCAATTCCTATAAATGTAGATGAAATTAGATGGAATTAAATGAAATTAGGTGATTGATGCATGATTAGGGTAGATTTTGCCTCTAGTGACTTCAATTGATGATTTGGTAGTGATTAGAACCGATTTAGGGTTGAATTTCGTCAAACCTAGGGTTTTCTGAAACTTTCTATATTTTCCAGTTAGAGTTGCACGGCTCTAAGTTATAGCCGTGCAGCTATGTTCTTGCGCTAGGCTGGACTCGCTTGGTTAGAGATGCGTAGCTCAAATTTTGTTGGTTATAGCCATGCGATTATAACTATAGCCGTGCAGCTATAATAGCCAGAATAGAAATTCTTTCATTCTTCTTTTTTTCAATTCCAATATGTTTTATTTGGTTTATATGACTCATATGCAATCCAAACAACTCATAAAAACTCTCTATTTATTGTTTTGCAGGATCGGGCCCGCAATTGCGGGGCGGAGACGCTGTCAGAAACGTTGAAATGGTATAGGAGGCTTCCGGATGGCGTGAAGGAGATTGTTGATGCCACAGGGCTTGAGAGGATGGTATGCTCTATACGTGAGCATCCTCCCAGGACGAGCCGGGGATTGATGACGGTGCTGATAGAGCAGTGGATGGATTCCACGCACACCTTCCCGACCGAGGAATACACGATTATGCCTGAGTATTTCACGGCAATCACCAGGATTCCTTTTTGTGGGCACTCGATTAAGTTCAACTAAACACTGGAGATGGAAGGCTTCCATCCTAAGATTATCACTATGCTGATTGGTTTGACACCTCGAGATAGGAGGATTCAGTGCAGTACTCTCCGAGATTATTGGTTGACGAGTCAGGCTAAGCTTCCTAAGGGCAACACATTCACTGCTGAGGAGGACAAGAGATATGCCAGGGCTTTTCTTCTTTATTCCCTCACTACTTTAGTGTTCCCCATAGGTTATAATGACCTGAACTTAACTGTTCTTCCTTCACTGATCTAGCTGGATGACGTGAGGGACTTATGTTGGGGACGAGCTGGCTTGGCTTAGCTGTACAACTCCCTTGACTTGTGTGCCCGGGGGAAGTAAAAGGAGGTGAAGGGCCCATGGATCATCCTTCATATGAGTTTCTCTAACTTCTTATTCTTTTCTTTTCTTTTTCTTTTTTTTTTGAACTTGCCACTGATTTTCTTATTATGCATCCTTTACAGATTTAGGCGTATGAGTATGGCTTTATTCCTCAACCAATGGTGCACATCCTAGAGAACGCCGAGCTCCCTGACTTCCCCTAGCTGAAACGGTGGCTGGGTTTCAGTTGGGGCGAGGTAGACAAGAGTGTGGATGACTACCAGCTGTTCTTGACTTAGATGACATTTATGAATTCTGAATTCTGATGTTTCACAATTGTTTCTCTGATCCTCTGACTTCTGATTTTCTGATTTCAGCTAATCAAGGATCCCTAAAAGGGGGCTGAGTTGCCTCAAGAGGTTAATGACGCCCAGAGGCTGGCGAAGAGAAGGTTAGTGATGGATTGCCCCTTCGGCTTGGAGTGGTACTTCATGGATCGAGTCTTTGATTGGCGCTCTGGTCTTGCGGAGCACAAGATTCCAGCCTCTCTCCCCATAGGACTATTTTGGCCGCATCTTCAATCGGCAGTGGAACATCCTGATCTCTTCGACCTGGGGTATGAGGTAGATGGAGTGGAGGGAGACTATCTCCAGTTTGCCACCACACACCTCCTTCCTCCGACTGGGGTATGCTTCCCTTTTCTGCTTTCTGTTTATTTGTACTGAATTACTATTTACTAACATTCTTCTTTTACCTATTTGTAGACATTAAAGAGGGGTAAACTCCCTTGCACTTTGTCTGGTAGATGCTCCGGTGGTCGGGGGTCCCAGACCACTAATGGTCAGGGCGATGGGAGCTCCTCCGCATGGGCGGTCGAGCATGATGCTGATATGAGGATGGAGGGCATTCCATCTGCTCTTCGGTGATTCCCCCAGTGGTCCCCCTTACTAGCTTCATCCCTGGATGACTAAAGTTCTTTATAGAGCCATCCATTAAGCTATTCAATGAGTTCAGACAGTCGTACCAGGCTGATTTATATCCCAGGGACCACGTCTATCCTTTTATTATTACTCTTGACACCACCCATATGAGTATCCATAATTTCATATGTTTTTCGATTCTCATTGTTATCCATTCGCTGACTTGTGCAACTATTTCCTATGTAGATCTCGGTAGCCAGGGGATGTCCCAGTGTCAGGCTATCTCCGTCTTCAGAGTGCTTATGATTCGGGATAACATGATGTTGACGGTAAGAACCTGTACTTGAGCTAGTATTGATGTATGTATGCATGTGTGCGTGTATATTTCAAGTGTATGCATGTATGTGACATGATGTTTCTGTTGTTGGTTTTGGTGTAGTCTGCACTTGGTGTTCAGCACCGCGAGTCCACTCATCTGAGGTTGAAGGTTGACCAGCTACAAAGGGGGGTCATAGATTCAGAGCTCATGAACCAGACTTTTTGGACGCGTGTGGACACATTAGAGGAGCAGCTCGCCTATTATGAGGACACCGGGGATGAGAACCAGGTGGATGATCAGGGTGGCAGGGAGTAGCCTTAGGCTCTTTTCCTTCTGTTTCTCTTTTTATGATAGCCCGGTTGTGGGTTTTTTGTATTCTAGTACATTTCTGTATTCTTGATCTGATACATTGGCTATTTTGATACTTCTTCCAATATTCACTACTTTTCTCTACTGAATTTGCATTTCTAAATGAATGTTTTTTGACTATACTCACTTTTATTGCCATTTGAATCAATTTAACACTTCTTGGAACTCGATTCGATGATCTTAGACATGATTTCAACTGAAAATAGCCTCTGAATAGTAGAGTCACGCGGCTATAAACTTGGAATTTTGCATTTAAGTACCGAGAAAGTGCTATCTCTGAACTATAGCCTCACGGCTATAGATACAGCCACACGACTATAATTACAGTCGCGCGGCTATAGGTGAACTTCCAATTAGACCCGCACGGCTATAGGTGGCTTTCAACAACTTTTCTTCCTTCTTCACCCCTTTTCAATGGATCAACTCTGTGATTGCCTTAGAGATTACTTGGGGACCTCCTGCTCTTCTAACTTAGCCTTACTAACACCTTTTGGCCTGCAGTCCATGCGATTCTACACTACTTTGGCTCCAAATCAGACTTTTCTAGCGGCTGCGGCCAGTTTCTGGAACCCAATGGAACATGTTTTTCATTTCTCTGGGCAGGAGCTGTGCCCCATGTGTTGGATATGCCCTAGTCCCGAGGCATTAGTCCTTGTCTTTATATCATACATTTGTTCATTAATGTAAAATATATGTATTATACAATTTGTGTTAGGAAATAAGGCATTAATCTATTTACTATATGTCTTGTGCTATATTTTAAATAGAGTATCCAATGGGCATATCCATATCCATGTTGTCAAGTGTGAGGCACTTGGCAGTAAGACTGTGGATAGGGAAAATGATATAACCATAAAGTCATTCGTAGTCTGTTCCAATCATGGGAATGATTGGAACTAAAGACTATCATTAGCCTGGTTGTATGGCGGTGTCTTACCAGTTATAAAACATGGAATGTCAACCAGGTTAATGGGTACATGCAAAAAGGGCATGGTACTGGATCGATCCACTTAACGGGAATCTACATGGTATAGTATCACAAATGATTCTCGTGTAGTACTTGTATGAGTCCTTTGACTGGACCATATGATGGTGCTGCATGTGAAGTGGCACACTTTGGTGTACGCCTAATAGGCCTGTAAAAGGGTGCCAAGTATGGGTACGTTCGGGTGTGTCAGTGAGCATGGCAGTACTATGGATATGCAGAAGGGAATGACACTCAGTAATTTACTAAGACGATATCACCGGCCTCTTGATGAATGTTACTGATAAGAGTGTGGCCACACCCAAACAAGATTAGATCTTGTTTATGAGCATCAGTTTATTTGGGATCAAGTAAATGTCCAGACACATATAGAGGGTGATCAACCATGCCTCTATGTTGGACACCGATATCAGTGACATGGGACATACAAGTTCAACTACTGGGTTACGGTGACAGTTTGACTGCTATCTCCACCTTAATTAGGGGTTGCAGTGGCTTGCTAGAGCCCACCTGTAGTCTGTGGGCCTTAGCCCACTGCCAACATAAAGACGGGCCCATTGGATTGTACACATTGACCGTCTGGACTTTAATTAGTCGGATTAAGTGTGTACTTGGAGTATACACGTTTGAAGAGAGAGAGATTTATTAATTATATTATAGATCAATTAGATTAATCAAAAAATAATATAATTAATATTTATTTTGGCATTCTCTTAATTAATTTAATGAATTAATTTATGAGATTATTTCCTAGGTGGAAATATTTATACATGTATAGGTTTACATGTATCTCATCTTATATGTGTCTAATTTGATTCCTTGATTAATTTGATGTGTCAAATTAATTTTAATTTAAATGTACGTAACATATTATATGGTATAATATACTTACATACATGCTGAATTAAAATGTTATTTGAAATCAAATAAAAACCAAAGAATTAAAGTGGGCTTGGGCTTGAAATGGGAAGCCTACTCTTTCATCATGTCTTGGCCGAAATTCTTGGTGGATTTTAGGGCAAGAATGATAAGCCATTAAGATGAGAAGAGTGAGTCATTGTTGGACAAAAGGTAATGATCAAATGGGTGAGTCATGGTGGACTTTTGGCTTAACAAAGTTGGACTTTACTAACTTGGATATTTTTGGTCATTATGATTATAAGATAAATAAGAAAAATATCCCATCTATTTGATCACCTCTTGGAAAAAATCTTCATGAGATTTGGCAAGGAAGATGACTCACTTTTGAGACAAAATGAAATAAGTGAATTGGTGAGTCATGGTTGACTTTTTGGTAAGCTAAGTGTGACTTTGCTAACTTGGATATTTTTCCTTCTTCTTTTGTAAGATATATAAGGGAAAATATTTTATACTACCCACTCACTCTTACAAGACCTCTTGGCTGCCCAATATTGTTCTCTCCCTCTCTTCTTGAAATTTCCGAGTCGCTAGCATGGTTTTCAGTCCGAGAGCCGTTCATATACGCATTGGTGGAGGAAATCTACACTTGATTTCTGCAGTCTTCTTCTATCTCTTAAGAGATATCTTGGTAAGAGTTTTATATTCCTTTGATTTTCACTACTTAAGCTCTCGGGACCCGGATTCGAGGAAATTGATGCATATTTCCACACTTTTATCGGTCGGTTTCCCGTGATGAATCCCAGCACCATTGTGGAGGCGTTCAGCACCATTCTTTGCATCCCTTGCCCCCATAAAGTCAGGTTAGCTATTCTTGAGTCTGATTCTGGTAGCTTACATACTCTTCAGAGGTTGTCCGCATTGGATGCGACAGGTTTAGGCTATTTGCTTTAAGGTAGAGCTGCCCCTATGAGTTTTAACCTATCTGCTATCATGGATCTGTGCTTTGACTTACCCACCTCTGCCCCTGGTTGGACCCCTCTGATGAGTTTACTGCTGATGTCTTGCTATCTAAATGAGTTTAGAAAGGAGGCCTGTAGCTTTTGATTAGCCTCGGTAGTGGCCTTGATGGCCAACGACGCTTCACCCGTAGCGGTTATCTTAGCTAAGACCCTGATTTATTTGGATTCCGTTCATTCTGGTTGCCCCATTGAGACCAACGGATAGACTTTGCCACCAATGCATCCATCCATTGGGTCTGCCCCTGGTGGGATATTTCACATGTGACTGTGGAGACTTAGGCAGGAGGTGTGTAGCTACTCGGGTTGATCAAGTTGACATTCTACTCTTCTGCATGATTGTGCAAATAGTATAGGCAGGTACAAGGAGTGCCTCGTTCCTTGTGCACTATTGAGTATGGAGAGTTCACGCATCGGTGGCCCAGACTTGTGCAGCAATAATGGATGAGTTCTATTTTCTCTGGTGAGGTATAATAGCATAGCTCCAGTGGAGACGGATGGTCGTTACAGAGCTTGGTTGGCTGACTTGGTGACCTGCCCTATGAGACATGAGCATGAGGCACTGACTTTGAGATATCTCGAGTTGTAGGGTATCTGGATCATCTGGGACTGCTGTTGATTGACTTTCATTTGCTTTGTTTCATGTCCTTATTTTTGCATAGACCGTCCTTTTGAGTTTTCAGCCTATCGGACTGTCTTAATTTTTCCCTGAACTGCCCTTTTGTGTTTTTGACTCAGCAGATTTTTATTTATATCCTAATTTTTGCATAGATCACCTTTTCAAGTTTTCAATCTATCGGATTTTTTTTTGAACTGAGATGCAAGCAAAAATAAAATTTATACAGCTATATATATGCATAATATGAACTCAATTTCAAGTAAACTCTAGACATTTAAATGAACAGAGTAAAGCTTTCATTCATTAATAATGTTTTAGTATAATGCATATCAAAGATGAAATGAAGCTAAGGATAGAATCAGTAAGGGTATCCGTCTCGATCGAATCCACGACTACCACCAGCTAGTCTTTGCGGATTTTCCCACTGATAGTGCTCACCTCATTGTCCTAACTTTTGCATAGACTGATTTTTCAGTTTTTGATCCATCAGACTGTCCTAACTTTTGCATGGATTGCCTTTTTTGGTTTTCGATCCATCAGACTCCTTTGTTTTTACACGTAGTATCGCCTGAGCTTGTCTTGATTGATGGGGTTGACGAATTCATTTCCATCCATGTCCATGATTCTCACAGTGCCCTTTGAAAGCATTTTCTTGATTACATACGGACCTTCCCAATTTAGCTTGAACTTTCCCCGTATGTCTGTGTCAAATCCCTGGCCTTGAGTGGGTGTTTTTTTATGATGAATTCTGCTGTTGTAAGCCCTGGCCATTTGTTGCAGAAACATCTGTAGGTGATCTAATGCCCAAAGGTGCTTTTTTCATTGATCAATGCTAACTGTTCATATCTCGACAGAACCCACTCAGATTTTGGCAACTGTGCTTCCATGACAACCCTCAATGACTCAATCTCTGTTTCCACTGGTAGAACGGCTTCCATCCCATAGACCAACGAGTATGGTGTTTCTCTGGTAGGTATTCTGATGCTAGTCTTGTATCCCCATAAGGAAAATGGTAACATGTTGGTCCAATCTCTATAGGTAACTACCATTTTTGGCAGAATTCACTTGATAGACTTATTGGCCACTTCTACCGCCTTATTGGCTTGTAGGCGATTGAAAGATGATCTATGATGCTCAACCCCTTTATTCTATAACAACTGTATTATTACACCTTGAAACTGTACTCCATTATTAGTCACGACATGATGCGGGATTCCATATCATGCAAATATGTTCTTTTCTATGAACTTGGCCATCTTCTTAGCTGTAACATTTGAAAAATGATTCCGCTTCTACCCATTTCGAAAAGTAGTCCACGACCACGACTATGAAACGGTTCCCATTCAATGCAAATGGCCTTATCTCTCTAATAATGTCTATTCCCCAAGCTGCAAATAGCCATGGAGTTGAGGATATTTAAAGTTCTAGTGGGGGAAGATGATTGAGATCTCTGTACACTTTACACTCATGGCATTTCTTCACTTCTTCGATATAATCAGCTTACAAGGTAAGCCAAAAGTAGCCTTGCCTCAACACTTTCTTGGCTAGGGCTATGAAGGGATTTGTCATGGAAAATTAACCGATTAAAATGGAAACTCGCAATGATTTTATCAAATCCGTGCCCAGGAGCAATTGATGTGGAAACCAAAAACAAAAAAATTACAACCGAGAAAGATTAGATTCTCACCCGAAATATCTCTACAAGAGATGGCTGCAAAAATTGAAATCGACTTCCTCCACATTCTGTGCACGAACGGCTATCGAACTCAAACCCGTGCTAGCGATTTTATCGACTGAAAGAGAGGAAAAATATGGCTGGAATTTTCTACTTCTAATTCCCTTAGGTTGGCTGAAATTCCCTAGGGAATTTAACCTTAGTTGGCCGAATTCCCTTAGGGAATTTCAGGCCCAATTTGCTTTTAATTTTATGCCGGCTTTTCTCTCCTTTAAGCCCAACTCTGTATTAATTCTTCTGGCCCAATTTAATTACAAATATAACTTTAATTCAACACGTATGTTTATATATTATATCATATAATATATTACATACATTTAAATTAAAAATAATTTGACCAATTAATTTTAACCGAGGAATTAAATTAGACTTTCATATAATTAAACACATGTAAACCTATACATGTAAAATATTTCCACCTAGGAAATAATCTCATAAATTAATTCATTAAATTAATTATAAGAATGCCAATACTAATATTAATTATATTATGTTGATCAATCCAATTAATCTATATAATATAATTAACGGTATCCTCTCTCTTCAGCTTGTATACTCCAAGTATACAGTTGATCCTTTTAGTTCAAGTTCAGACGTTCAATGTGTACGATCCAGTGGGCCCATCTTTATGTTGGCAGTGGGCCTATGGCCCACAGACTACAGGCAAGATCTAGCAAGCCACTGCATCCCCCAATTAAGATGGAGATAGCAGTCCAACTGTAATCGTAACTCTGTAGTATAAACTCGTATATCCCTTGTCATTGATATCGGTGTCCAACACAGAGGCATAGATTGATCACCCTCTTTTGTGTCCGGATATTTACTTGATCCCGAATGAACTGATGCTCACAAACAAGTTCCAACTTGTTTGGGTGTGGCCACACTCTTATCAGTTGCACTCATCAAGCAGCCGGTGATATCTTCTCAGTGGACTACTGAATAACATTCCCTTCTATATATCCATAGTCCTGCCATGTTTACTAACATACCGAACGTACCCATACTTGGCACCCTGTTACAGGCCCTTTAGGGGTACACCAAAGTATGGCACTTCACATGCAGCATCATGATATGGTTAGGTCAAAGGATTCATACAAGTACTACATGGGAATCACTTATGATACTATACTATGTGGATTTTTCATTTAGTGGATCTATCTAATACCATGCCCCTTTGCATGTACCCATTAACTTGGTTGACATTCCATGTCAATTGGCTGGTAAGACACCACCATACAACTAGGCTAATGATAGTCTTTGGTTCCATTCATTCCCATGACTTGAACAAACTACAGATAACTTTATGGTCATATCATTTCCCCTATCCATGGTCTCACTGCCAAGTGCATGACACTTGTCAACATGGATATGGATATGTCCATTGGATAATCCATTTATAAAATATCACAAGATATATAATAAATAGATTAATGCCTTTATTTAATGACATAAATTGTATACTACATAAATCTCATAACAAAGTATAAATGTATGATACAAATACAAGGACCAGTGCCTCAGGGCTAGGGCATATCCAATAGGCTAAACCATTCATGTGCAGCCTACAGGTCCCCGCATGGATCTGTTTCATGACCTTCTTTACCTCTTCTTTTGTTAAGCACTTCAGTAGTAGGCCATTGGTAGTTCTTTTAAAGATCTGATTTTTGAATATCCTGAATTATGCGGCTAATCTTCGAAGAGAGATCTTATCCATTGCACTAGCATTTTTAGGGTACTAGCCATTTTGAATGAACTTTAAGATGTCATGATACCATGGGTGTTCTTCACCGCTTGCACAATACTGACTAACTAATAATAAGGATTTTGTGCAGTTTCTAAGATCATGAGTTGTAGCGGTTGTTTTTGGGGTCCTTACCACATTGATGGAAGCATAGCTAGGGAATCAACCATCTGATTCTCTTCCCTCGGTACATGCCTGAATTCACACTAACCAAAAACCTTTGCTTTTTCCCAAACCAACTTAAGATAAGGTCGGAGTGATTCTTCTCTTATCTCCCAATCCCCGCCAATCTATCGAATCACCAAAGCTGAGTCTCCAGTAACTAACACTTCGTTTGCCCCTAGTTTGATTAGGGCATCAATTCCAAAGAGGCAAGCTTCATATTCTACTTCGCTATTAGTTACTAGAAATTTGAGGTGTTTCACCAGGGGAATGCCGATGATTACTCCTAGACCTATACTGTGTTTGTTCATAGCACCATCAAAATATATGACCCATCTGCTTGGTTTTATCTCCAACACCGCCAACTGTTCATCTGGAAATTTCAAATTCTTAACATAGTCCGATTCTAGGCTGATTGGCTAGGAATTCTGCTACAGCTCTTCCTTTGATTATTTTCCTGGTTACGTACTTGATATCAAATTTTCACAACAAGAGTAACTATCTTGATAGTTTTCAGCCAATGTAGGGGTTTGGTATAAATACTTCATCGAATCAACCTTAGCCACCGCCTGAACCTTATACGACTGAAAGTAATGCCTTAACTTCTTAGTCAACCATACCATAGCAGTGCAAGTCTTTTCCACCATGATATATCTAGTCTCATAATCAAGTAGTTTCTTACTCAAGTAATAGATCGTGTGTTCACGTCCATCCTCTTGTTCTTGTACTAACATTGCCCTTATGGAAGCGTCTTTGATAGCCAAGTATAGGATCAAAGGCTTATTCGGCATTGGTGGTCTTAAGACTGAAGGATTCATCAAATAAGCCTTGACCATGTCAAAGGCTAGTTGGCATTGATCGTTCCATTCCACTGGCTGATTCTACTTTAAAAGTTTAAGGATGGGCTCATAAACTGTTGTTAATCTCACAATGAACCGACTAACACACTGTAATGACCCTAAAAATGACCTTACTTCCTTTTCTGTCTTCGGTATGGGCATATCTCTAATGGCCTTGATTTTGTCTAGATCCATTTTGATTCCTCTCTGACTTACTACGTGACTGAGAAGCTTTCCTAAATTTACCCTAAACACACACTTCTCGGGATTCAGGTGGAGGTTATACTTTTCGATCCTAGTTAGGAATCTATCAAGGATAATGGGATGCTCTTCTCGGGTCATCGATTTGACAAGCATATCATCCATATAAACTTAGACCTCCTTATGGATCATATCATGCAGAAGTGCAGTGACTGCTTGCTGATAAGTTGCCCCGGGATTCTTCAACCCAAACAGTATAACCCTGTAGCAATAAACTCCCTATTCCGTGATGAAGGCTATTGTGAGCGGATGACCTTTTCGATGAAAATAAATAAGATAAGTGTGGCGAAGCGGGCCGGAGAACGAGATTTTGATTTAGTGAGATTTGTAGAAAACGGGTTTTGTTTATGTTGAGTTGGGAAAACTATTCAGTTGATTTTGGAAATTCATTTTATAGAAAACGTTTTTATATTTTATAACTTAAACACCTCGAAACCTAGATTTCAAGATCAGTGACAGAGTCACCACCCGGATCAGCTCATCCCTAAAATTCCGGTACAGCTCCCTACCGAGCGCAGACTGCTGTACCTAATCCAGAGATTCAGGGTTCGGGCAACTTACCTACTTAACCTCAAGCTTTTATTCGTTCATTATTTATAAAACCATATTTATTCAATTTATTATCTTTTCTAACCCCAATTTGTTTATTTTTATTAAGCCGATGCTAAGGCAAGAATGCATAAAATAAATTGCGGGAAATTAAACCATTCACACAAATATACAAAAGAATAATAAAGGCCGATTATATAACCAAATTGAATAAAATATAAAACTCTCATCCTCACTTTTAAAATCGCCTAGAGTACACGAGAATCTAAAAATACAACCGCCTAAGTACACGAATTAATCTATTAAATACAATAAAAGTAAAAATAAATGCTGGAAAATAGATTAGTTAGCACAATTTATATTATAAACACAAACAGGACTCAAATCAGGACAGAATAGGGATTTTAGGATAAGGGAGCACACATTTCGGGGGCAACCGGTTCGACCCGACCAGTCAGACTGGTTAGACCTGGAAATCGGTTTTGAAACACCCTGTGGATTTTTGTGCTGGAAAATCAATTTTGGAAAACCCTTTGGCTCGATTTCATGCAAATTTCCATTTTCGTGGGTCGGTTATCCCGGAACTCGGGGTCCCGTTCGTGTGGGTTCCTAAATATACAAATCATCTATGGTCAAAAAGGTAATAAACACATGAAAAACATTTATAAAAATATTGCTTTAGTTATTTCCAATATTTTTCCGGAATTTTGTAGGATTCAGGGGTCCGCAAATGCTAGAATATGTATCCGGTTTGGATGAAACGACCCCGAAACTCAGGAAATAAACCCCGAGAAATACTGAAAACCCAATTATCCATACGTAAAATAATTAGAAAATCAAAATGCAAACACATACGGATGATTCTGGGTCGAAAGTGATCCCAACAGAAAAATCAAAATGGAAAACGGGCTGTTTCGGCCGCTCGAGATAGATCGGGGATCTGTCCCTGAGGAATAGGGTCAGCCGACTCTGGGTTAGAGCCGACCGGCTCTGTTCATCAGAAACATAGCCGGCCGGCTGTGTTCCTGAGGAACACAGCCGTATGGCTATGGTGGGCAGACCAGTTTCCGGATTTCTGCAAAAATGACAAAAACGCACATAGAGTTTACCTGGATTGTTGTTTGAAACCTTGAAATGTTAAGAAACGGATTGGAAGCTCGGAATGCCTTCTGGGAACTCAATCGATCGAAATCATAACGATCCGAAACGACCCGAAATCACCCCGAAACAATCAGTAGAAGTTGTTGGTTGTGTTGTTAATGCTTGAAGATTAGTTTAGGGTTAAACGAGAGTATTGAGGGAGTTGTTTTTTTGGCACTTTCTCTCATCTTCTCCTCTTCTTCTTCTTCTTCTTCTTCTTCTTCTTCTTCTGCTTTTTTTTTCTTTCTTCTATCTCTTTTTGCTTTTCTCTCTCTGTTTTCTTTTCTTGAGAACCAAAAAGTCCTCCCAAAAAGTCCCCCCCCCTTTGCCTCTCTCTCTCTCTCCCTTTTTATATCTCTCTCACCTTTCATTTCTCTATTAATTCGCCGTCTGAAAATCCGCTTCTGCCCATACCTCCTCTCTGCAAGATAGGTTGCCTGACTTTGCAAGGCAACCTGTCCTGCCCACTAAAGGCGGCCGGCTCTAGTGTGCACTAAAGCCGTACAGCTCTAGTCTAAATCCGGCCGGCTCTGGTTCAAGAAACCAGAGCTGCCCAGTTCTAGCAAAGGCTAGAGTGAAGGGCGAAACATCAGACATGCACCCTAAACCCTAGAGACCTCTCGGGAGACCCTTTCGGGGATTTCAGATCGCGGATAGCCTAGTTTTCAGGTCATTTGAGATTCCGCAGGCAGCATTCTGGTCTCTTTCAAGTCTCGTTAGAGCCCGTCCGGTCCATAGGTAATTAGGGAATTCTCATCACCGAGACCGGGAAAAAACCCGTGCTCACAGGCTGCCCCTCGTGGGACCAAATTTGGATCATCGTGGGCTCTAAAGCCTAGATCGATTTTGGTCTCGCGACTGGGAGCGCGGTGAGGGAGGAAATGGTAGCATACCTAGCGTTCCTTGCTGGAGGTGCCGGTCATGGTTCCAAGTTGACTCGCCGCGATGAAGCGTGTCTGTAATGTTGGCTCACTGTGGTGGAACATGCCCGTGGTATTGGCTCACTGTGGTGGAGCGTGCCCGTAAAGTTGGCTCACTATGGTGGAGCGTGCTCGTAAAGTTGGCTTTCTGTGGCAGAGCGTGCCTCTTATGTTAGCTGTCTGTGGCCAAGCGTTCCTGTAAATAGGTTCCATTCTTTTCTTTGTGGTGGAGTATTGAATGTACGTCTCTTCCTCTCCTTTTCAATAGACATTTTTTTCCTCTTCTTTGTGGCGAGAAGGCTGAATGGAACTTACTATCCCTCCTATGTGGTGAAGAGGCAGCATGAACTTGGAGTTCTTCTCCGTGTGTTGGAGTTCCCCGTGATATTGATATCAAGCTGCATATTTATTTCTTGATCGACAATTTTGGAAACAAAAATTTTTGCCCGCTCGATCAAGAATAAATACAATTGAATTACTTTTCCCCTAGATACCTGTTAAAGGCAAGTGAATCCTTCAATAGATAGTTCTTCCCTGTCTATGTGGCGACAAGGTTAAAATAACAGATGATGTATTGTCTCCCTCTGTGTGACGAAGAAGCAGCACGAAGTTGATGTTGTCTTGCCCCCAGATCCCTGTTAAAGGCAAGAAACTTCAATAGGCATTTCTTCCTTGCCCATGTGACAACAAGGTTGAAACAAGTGTTCTTCCTCTCCTATATGGCGAAAAGGTCGAACGAGCTGGTCTGTTGTTCTGCCCCCAGATACCTGTTAAAGGCGAGAAGTTCTTCAACAGAGATTCTTCCTTGTCTATGTGGCGACAAGGTCGAAGTAAGAGATGTGCTGTCCCTTCTATGTGGTGAAGAAGCAGCACGAAGTTGGTAGTTGTCTTGCCCCTAGATCCCTATTAAAGGCAAGAAACTCCTTAATAGGCATTTCTTTCCTGCCCATGTGACAACAGGATTGAAATGGATGTTCTTCCTCTATCATGTGACGAAAAGGTTGAATGAGTTGATCTGTTGTTCTGCCCCCAGATACCTATTAAAGGCGAGAAGTTCTTCAACAGACATTCTTCCCTGTCTATGTGGCGACAAGGTCGAAGTAAGAAATGTGCTGTCCTTTCTATGTGGCGAAGAGATAGCACGAGATTGGTTGTTGTCTTGCCCCCAGATCCTTGTTAAAGGCAAGAAACTCCTTAATAGGCATTTCGTTCCTGCCTTTGTGATGACAGGATTGAAATGAGCGTTCTTCCTCTGTCATGTGACCAAAAGGTTAAACGAATTAATCTGTTGTTCTGCCCCTAGATACTTGTTAAAGGCGAGAAGTTCTTCAACGGACATTCTTCCCTGTCTATGTGGCGACAAGGTCGAAATAAGAGATGTGTTGTCCCTTCTATGTGGCAAAGAGATAGCATGAGATTGGTTGTTGTCTTGCCCCCAGATCCTTGTTAAAGGCAAGAAACTTCAATAGGCATTTCTTTCCTGCCCATGTGATGATAGGATTGAAATGAAAGATGATGTTCTTCTCCGTGTGGTGGAGCACCGAGTAATAAGTTGATTCTCCATGTGGTGGAGTTCCCGTGAGATTGATGTAAGATTGTTTTGCCCCTAGAATCTGTTAAAGGCAAGAAATACCCTTCTCGGGATTATATTGGCGTGAACGAATATTATAATAATTATAGAAATTTTGTCATACCTGAGGTTTTGGAGTCGTTGGGCTCCGATTTACATGTCGTCACTCTGGGTTAGGTCTTTCTGAATTGGGAAGGATCTCTTCTCGAGACGACCCCTTCAATCGAAGATAAACATGGTTGAGGTGGTTTGATGCATGCATGCGTGAATGCGTGCATGATTCATGTGTACATGCATGCGTCATGATGCTTCTAATAATATGTTTGGTATCTGCACTATGTTGGGGAGTGAACTTGTGACTTCTGACGATCTTCGGTGAGGACTATGTCCGTCGGATGACTCTACTGAAGATTTCGACTCTGTGGGGCTCGTTTTGGCCGTGAATTCCGTTGGGGAGTATTCTGACCCATTTGATCTCGTTGGGGGATCTGTTGGAGCTTCTGATTCAGTGGGAAGAATCTTAGCTGGGAACCCGTTAGGGATTTTACCGGAGACTCCATGGGGATGATCCTACTGGGGACCACTCTGCCAGGGATGATCATAATGGGGATGGTACAACTGAGCCGGTAGTTGCCATTTGTGGTGACAATTTCATTGATGCCACCGTGGGTTTGGATCCAATGACCTACTGATGGGTTTATATGCAATGGCACGATGCATTCAATATGAACATCTAAGTAGAAAATCAAGCATGCTTCGTATCATTATGATGACATCAGAATGAATACGATAGGAAATCAAAAGTGACACCGCCTCTGTATGTCACTCTCTTCTTGTTACCAACATGTCCTTTTGGTTTTCTGTGTTGGAGATTCTCTCGCTGAAGATCGTTGTCGTCATGTTTTTTTTTTTTTTTTATGAACGATGGCCAAGTCTATAAGAGTGCGCTAGCCAAGTGGATCTCATAGCACTGGCTTGTCTTAGGATTGGAGAGTGCACCTTGATGATTCTGCCGGGTTCATGATAGGATTGTCCTTGATGATGTTTCGTAATTTTTCTTTTGCCTGCCCCAAGTGTTGGGGGTTTGTGTTTGGAAGTGAAATGCTTCATTAACTCTGGTTTGCTGCGTGCTGTAGCCTGAACATGGACATTTACATACAATAGCATAATACATGCAAATTGAACATCAAAATAGAATATAAAACATTTATGACATGATGAATGTAAATGCATTAGGAAATTCCAACCATGGCTTCAGAGCGGATAATCTGAGATGGGATCAATTAACCACTGGATTCTCCTAAGGTAGGAGGTTGTGTTCATGTCTTCAATTCACCCCAGATTCCAATTCACACACGATTGCCAAAGATGGACACAGCTTTTAGTCCTTCAAGGTATGGCCTGATTCAGAATGGCTTGAGTTAATTGTGGTTTTCCTTTGTCTGTGAACCACAATAACACTAGAGCAAGGCACACTATGGCTAGGAGATGAAAGAACCACTGGTAAGTAGTCACTTCTATTACAGCTGAAGACTGAGTTCTTGAAATGGTTGGTAAATGCAACTTTCCCCTGAATATTAGCACAACAGGCTTTGTAAGTCTTTCTGTTGATGGGAACATCCCATTCATGATTGTTGAAAGCTTTGTAAAACCTGGTTGCTCCAACACTGTTGGTGAAGTTCATAGGGGTGAGTGTCAGTCTTCTTCTTTTTGTAGCACATTTTTGATCAACAGAACCATCTCTTGCTGGGTTGAGTCCAGTATAGGCTATAGTGTGGATTTTGCTGGATGAGAACAGTGGTTATTAAGAGTTCCATCAATAGTTGCTTGAGCAGTGGTAAACTCCAGCTTAATTGAAGCAGGCTTATATTCAAATCCTCTCTTTGTCCTGAAATGAAGGCCTTCCCTGTCAGTCTGAGGTTACAAAATATTTGGTCTGGGGATTTAGGTTGAAGAGAAGTGGCATGGGATAGACAAAGAATCCCTAATCCGGTACAGGTTGATGATATACAAAGACTGATTGAGTTAGTACTTTGTCATAGACCCCCGTCATCTTTTTGATAATGAGATGATGTGAATATGGAATAACATTGGGGTTCAATTTCTTGTTAGAAGCCATTGATGGTGGAAAATGAGGCTTCACAGGGTCAGTTTAGTGGAGGGATGAAGAAGGGTCTTGTCAAACGGGTGTTGGTGGTTGGGTGGTAAACGGAATACAAAAGGTGTTGATGGCATGAAAGAAGTGGGAAAAGGGAAGGGTAAGAGCTTTGGTTTTGAAGACAGGAAAGTCCAAATCTTTCACAGATAGGAGGGAAGGAACTGACAATGCCGGGAGCTGAAGATTACCCTTTAATGCTATGAGACACTCCAGTGTTAGCTATGGTGGCCATGCACGAGAGAAAGAAAGACTCCTGTCTGCACTGATCCCTTTTTTTTTTTACCTAAACTGTTGCCATCTGTTGGTTTTCCTACTGCATTCAAACTCATGCATGTCATGTGTGTTTGATATGCTTTTTGGATGAACAATGCATGCGTAATGTCATGTACATATGAATGTCATATGAACAAGATAATATATGCACTACGACCAAAACTGCTTTAGCATTTTACACATGGTGGGTGACGAGGGTGATGAAAGCCATTTGAATTTCCCTCAGGTTGGAGATTTTGGTGAGGTCGGGGGATTTTAGCTTGAGGGTTTTGGCTTGGGGTAGCCCCTTTGGATATGGGATCAAGCTTTGCCTCCGGGAGGACTTTTTGGGTGTAGTTGCCTTAAGGAGGGCTTTTAGGTTTGATTTTGCCTCGTGGAAGGCTTTCTTCAATTTGGGTGCCTCAAGGAGGGCTTTTTGTTTTGATTTTGCCTCAAGGAGGGCTTTCTTCTTTTTGGAGTAGGATTTGGAGTTTCAAAGATGGTTTTCGATTTAGAAAGGTTTGGGCATCATGTGTACCATTACAGTTGAAACTTTGGGGCAGGACTGGTAGTTTCTTTCAAGGATTGTTGAGTTGAGCCAGCAAATGTCTCGGCGGAAGTGGTGCCATCGTATCATTTTATTTGTCTCAAAAGCTCACCTTTCAAGAGAGAGTTCGAACAGGTCCAAATTCACTTTTAAGTTTCCTATAGCTTTCAGATTAATGTCATGCATTTTGATATTATGCGTGTTTGATATGTAATTTTAGATGCTCAAATGCATGCGCAATGCCATATACATGCAATCACCACATAAGTAGGAAAATGACAAAATGCATTGCATTCAAAATGATATTAATACACCGTAGCAACAAAAATGAGTTCCCTATAAAAAGGACAACTCCGAGGGTTTTTTTTTTCTTTAGCCCCCGACTAGTCACTACCTCAACTTCAGTACCATTGCCCCGTTCTCGTTAGATCAGACCTTGTAGCTCTTCATCATATTCCTCTCCCCAGGAGGATTGTGGAATCCCTATGGTGGTCCCTTTGCTCACCACTGATCGCCCGTTAGAGGCAGACGACACCCTCAATTTTCCTTCATCGACCAGCTTCTGGATCTTCCTTGATAAACAGACACATTCATTAGTCCAGTGGCCTGCTATCACATGATAGCCGCAGAAGTTCCCCTTTTGTTCAGGTGTTGGTGCCATATATGGTCTAACACTCTGCAGGAGGCTCATCTTTCTGCAGATGGCGAATAGTCTGATCACTAAACGAGGCCCAGAGGATACGACTGCCTATTTGTCTTCGGGAGGTGAACTCTGGATTCGTCGTGAAACAGAGTCAATGTTGGCACTGGTGTCAAGAGGTCTTTCTAGTTCTCCTTCATTGGACGACCCCGATAACCCAAATTTTGGTGAGAGGGCCTTCCAAGGTGTCGAGAAGGAGTGTCAGCAATTTTGTCGTTCTGCTCCTTATCAATGCCAACATTAGAGTCCATGCTCATCATGTCTCTTATTTTCCCTTTGAGTTCTACCACTTAGGCTTCCAACTCAATGCATCTCTCCGTCAGCTTCTCTATTCTGTCAAGATCGTCCCCTAGCATTTCCCTCAACATAGCTACCACTTCCTACTTAACTACCTTTCGGAATCGAGATGAAGTGACATAGTCTTCCACCACATCTGCTATGGCATTGACATTCTGTGGGCTGGCCATTCTTAAGGTCCTTTCCCTGATGAGAGCATTTATTATTGTCGTCGAGTCTATGCATGGCAGATACCAAACAGGGAACGATGTATGCATGAATGCGTGAAATGACGTGTACGTGTGTGGATGGTGAGTTGCACACGGGATGTCATACAATGCCATGTCATGCTATGCTATTCGGGACCAACGATTCAGATGCAATGGATGCTAGTGGGGATGATGCATGCTAAAATAAAACATAGTGTATAAATATACACCACATGGATAAAATGACACTCAGGAGTGTCCACGGATCGAAGCAAGTAGTACTTGCAATAGGGTGCATAGTTATGACCTTGGGGAGAATGATACACTGGGGTGTCCATGGGTCGAAGCAAGACATTGCTTGCAAGGGAAGTTAAGATAGGGTGCATAGTTATGCCCCTGGGAAGAATGACACACTGGGGTGTCCACGGGTCGAAGCAAGTAGTACTTGCAATAGGGTGCATAGTTATGCCCCTAGGGAAGAACGACACAACTGGGGTGTCCACGGATCGAAGTAAGACATTGCTTGCAAGGAGAGTTGAGATGGGGTGCATAGTTATGCCCCTAGGAAGAATGACACAACTGAGGTGTCCATGGATCGAAGCAAGACATTGCTTGCGAGGAGAGTTGAGATGGGGTGCATAGTTATGACCCCAGGAAGAATGACACACTGGGGTGTCCACGGGTCGAAGCAAGTAGTACTTGCAATAGGGTGCATAGTTATGCCCCTGGGAAGAATGAAACAACTGGGGTGTCCACGGATCGAAGCAAGACATTGCTTGCAAAGGAAGTTAAATGCTGTGGTGGTGTGTATGCACATGATGATCTAACATAAACTCAGGGAGCACCTTGGATGATGAAACATGATATGAGGTGAGACAGAACAGAGTGCTTGGCATGCGAATTTTTTTTTTGGCACTCGAGGAGCACCTTGGGCCTTTATGTGACGAAATGATATGAGATAATGTGCTTGCCACACGGGCTGAGTTTTCGGCGCTCGGGGAACGCCTTATGTTAATGTATGAATGAGATGTACGGTTATAGGTTGATGCGATTGAATGATGTCAGACGGGTGAAGGTAGGAATGAAGATGATTCACCTTATTATATATTTTGGACGTTCCGCGGATGCCCCTATGCTATGCAAAAAGGCAATGCAAATAGATAGCGTGTTATCCCGTGCACAGGCATAGGTTCTATGCCTTTGGAGCACCTAGCGGATGTCATGAAATGGTCACGCATGGCCGGCACGCGGATAGAGTTCTGATGCTTTTGAGGCATCTAATGGATGTTATGGAATGGCCGTGTATGCGCTGACACACATACAGAGTTCTGATGCTTTTGATGCATCTGACATGAAATAATGTTATAGACAAGTCACATGTAACTTGAGACACGGAAAAAGATTCGGCGCTCATGGAATGCCTTGCATGATTTAGTAGTGTCATGGAATGCCCCTATATGTGTACTAACTGGGCACTCATGTAGTAGCCTGGATGATTTGATAATGTTATGAGCAATCCGATGCGGATCACGACATAAAAGCAAGATCTCGGTATCTCAATGACACCGGGAACAGATAAATAGATGAGATGTAGTGTAATGCTTATCATATGACTCTCCACATGATCATAGATTTAGGACCGTTGTGGTCTCCTAATGAATGTAATTATATCGAGGAATGGCCGAGTGCAAACCTGAGCACCGGCAAAACACGGGTGGCTTTGGGACACCCGTCACGAAATGAAATGATCATGATGGGGCATCCCTGGAACATCCTTTATTAGGTGTAAATGGTGTGAGTGCACATGTCACATATAATGCAAGTGGCTGTAGAAGATGTGGTTAGGATGTATGGCATACAAGATGATGTTATACATGCAAGGGATGAATGCATATGTCACACAAAGGCGTGATTAGTACACATAACACACACACAAAGTAATGCCTTGCATGTTTCATGGAAATATTAACACAATATGCATATGGCGTATGTGAATAAAGTATCATGGCTATGGAAGAATGTGGTTAGTATCAATGCTACACAAATGTCGATGCCTTGGGAATGATTATACAAAACATGATATGAATAACATACAGATGATTGTGTGCATTTGATGTTTTGTGAATGGAGATAAAAATGGGCACGAATTCCTTATTTCGGATGTTCTAAGAATGCCCTAATGATGTGCAAAAATAACACAGAGAAAACTATATGTGGCCAGTCATATGAGTAAAAGGTCGGTGCTTTTGGGGCACCTAAAGAATTATCGTGAAATGGCCACGTGTGAGCCGACACACGGGCAGTGTTTCGACATTTTGTAGGTCGATAGTATAAAATGAAATGGTTGCATGGGAACTGCCCCATGAATGTTACAGGAAAGTCGCGTGTAACTCGAGACATGGACAGGGGTTCGGCTTTCGTAGAACACCTTGCATGAATTGATAATGTCATAAGATGCCCTCATATGTGTACTAATCTGGCACCGGGGGATCACCTCAAATGATTTTACAATGTTATGAAATGGTTCAATATGAACCATAATGCTCAAACAGGACTTGGCGTCACCCGGACACCTATGATGAATGAATGTGATGTCATGTGATGGCATCGTGTGAACTGCCACACGGAAGCAAATCTAGGACCATTGTGGTCTACCATTGAACGATATGATATTCGCTTTAGGGTACCCGACATGGGATGAAATGAAATGATCATGATGGGCATTCTTAGAACGTCCCCAAATAGGTGAAATGGAATGAAATGGAATGGATGTGTATGTCACACAAACATATAAGTGGCTGCAAGAAAACGTGGTTAGAATGCATGACAAGCAGAATGATGTCGTGTATGTTTTATGGAAATGTTGGCACACAGGATGTATATGTATGTTATACGAGTAAAATATCGTGGCTGTACGAAGGCGTGGTCAGCATAAATGTCACACATATGCATATGTATTTAAAGATTACTGCACGAAAACATGATAAAAAATGGCACATGAGATGATTATGCATTTTGGATGCTTTATGAAAGGTAAAAAGGAAAGGAAAAACAACACAGAACAAATGTTAGCATACGCAAAAAAAATGTGCTCCCTTCCAACCTTATTTCTCCATTCAATTGGTCTCGCAACTCTTCCTAGGTATTGGGTCTCTTTGGCATCAACGGGGGATACCAAAGGCGTACACTCGATTGTTCAATTTTAATTTATGTTTTGGTAACCCTAGGGGAAATTACTAAGCCATTACATATGGGCCAAAGTCAAAACCAAGTTTCGTACAGGCTCCCATAATGAATAAGCACTTCCCCACCGTAGAACACGATGTAAGGTCATGCAGAGCTATGAGTGGTTTACCCAGTCGGGTGTCTCCAATCCTGGCGGTAGAGGTGGGCCACCTACTTGGGTAAACCGGGGTGAAAGAATGTATTCGAGGGGTTGAGAAGAAGAAAATGTCATGATATGCAAAGGTATGAATAAATATGATGTTTATAAATCGATAAACGAATACAAGCGAGGTTATATTTCAATAGTTGCCAAAGTTCCTTAAGTTTTTAAGAAAAACATTTTAAGAAACAATCTCCCCAGAGGAGTCGCCACTGTGGGCGGACGACCTTCTCGACAAAAAGAAAACAGGAGCACCGAAGCTGGCCGAGGAAAAAGAAAGAAATAGATTTTGGTTTATTTTTGGTTTAGTGATGTTTTGGGAAAAACACGTTTTGTTTATGTTGAGTTGGGAAAACTATTCAGTTGATTTTGGAAATTCAATTTATAGAAAACGTTTTTATATTTTATAACTTGAAGACGTCGAAACCTAAATTTCAAGATCAGTGACAGAGTCACCACTCAGATCAGCTCATCCCTGAAATTCCGGTACAGCTCCCTACCGAGTGCAGACTGCTGTACCTAATCCAGAGATTCAGGGTTTGGGCAACTTACCTACATAACCTCAAGCTTGTATTCGTTTATTATTTATAAAACCATATTTATTCAATTTATTATCTTTTCTAACCCCAATTTGTTTATTTTTATTAAGCCGATGCTAAGGCAAGAATACATAAAATAAATTACGGGAAATTAAACCATTCACACAAATATACAAAAGAATAATAGAGGCCGATTGTACAACCAAATTGAATAAAATATAAAACTCTCATCCTCTCATTTTCAATCGCCTAGAGTACATGAGAATCTAAAATACAACTGCCTAAGTACACGAATTAATATATTGAATACAGCAAAAGTAAAAATAAATACTGCAAAACATATTAGTTAGCACAATTTATATTATAAACACAAACAGGACTCAAATCAGGACAGAATAGGGATTTTAGGATAAGGGAGCATACATTTAGGGGGTAACCGGTTCGACCCGACCAGTCGGACTGGTTAGACTTGGAAATCGGTTTTGAAACGCCCTGTGGATTTTTGTTCTGGAAAATCAATTCTGGAAAACCCTTTGGCTCGATTTCATGCAAATTTCCATTTTCGTGGGTCGGTTATCCCGGAACTCGAGGTTCCGTTCAAGTGGGTTTCTCAATATACAAACCATCTATGGTCTAAAATGCAATAAACACACGAAAAACATTTATAAATTTATTGCTTTAGTTATTTCCAATATTTTCCGAGAATTTTGTAGGATTCGGGGGTCCGCAAATGCTAGACCACGGATCTGGTTCGGATGAAATGACCCCAAAACTCAGGAAATAAACCCCGAGAAATACTGAAAACCCTAATTATCTATACGTAAAATAATTAGAAAATCAAAATACAAACACATACGGATGATTCTGGGCCGAAAGTGATCCTAACAGAAAAATCAAAATGGAAAACGGGCTGTTTCGGTCACTCAGGATAGATCAGGGATCTGTCCCTGAGGAATAAGGTCGGCCGGCTCTGGGTTAGAGGAACACAGCCGTACGGCAGACCAGTTTCTGGATTTCTGTAAAAATGACAAAAACGCATAAAAAATCAATTGCAGACACGTTTTATGGTCTCTTAGAGTTTACTTGGATTGTTGTTTGAAACCCTGAAATGTTAATAAAATGATTGGAAGCTCGAAATGCCTTCTGTGAACTCAATCGGCCGAAAACCGTAACGATCCGAAACAACCTGAAATCACCCCGAAACAATCAGTAGAAGTTGTTGGTTGTGTTGTTAATGTTTGAAGATTAGTTTGGGGTTAAATGAGAGTATTGAGGGAGTTGTTTTTTTGGCACTTTCTCTCGGCTTCTCCTCTTCTTCATCTACGTTTTTTTTTCTTTCTTCTCTCTCTTTTTGCTTTTCTCTCTCTGTTTTCTTTTCTTGAGAACCAAAAAGTGCTCACAAAAAGTCCCCCCCCCCTTTGTCTCTCTCTCTCTCTCTCCGTTTTTATATCTCTCTCTCATCTCTCATTTCTCCATTAATTCGCCGTCTGAAAATCCGCTTCCGCCCATACCTCCTCTCTGCAAGACAGGTTGGCTAACTTTGCAAGGCAACCTGTCCTGCCCACTAGAGGTGGCCGGCTCTAGTGTGCACTGGAGCCGTACGGCTCTGGTTCAAGAAACCAGAGCCGCCTGGTTCTAGCTAAGGCTAGAATGAAGGGCGAAACATCAGAGATGCACCCTAAACCTTAGAGACCTCTTAGGAGACCCTTCTGGGGGTTTCGGATCATGGATAGCCTAGTTTTCAGGTCGTCTGAGATTCCTAGGTAGCATTCTGGTGGCTTTCAAGTCCAGTTCGAGCCCGTCCGGTCCATAGGTAATTAGGGAATTCTCATCAGTGAGACTGGGAAAAAATCTGTGCTCATAGCTATTTTCACTTTGTCGATAATGTCCATCAAAATCTAATTATACCCTGAAAACCCATCCATGAATGAATACATCGCTGCTCTAGCGGCACTGTCAATTAAAACATCAACATATGGTAGTGGGAAGTCATCCTTGGGTGACACCTTTTTCAGATCCTTATAATCTACACAAACCTTGACTCGACCATCTTTCTTTGCAACCGGTGCGATGTTGGCTAGCCATTCTAGGTACTCTGCTACTTCCAAGAACTTAACTTTTATTTGTTTGGCTACATCTTCTTTAACTTTCTCTGCCTATTCTGGTCTAAGCCTTCTAAGCTTCTGTTTGACAGGTTTCATTCTCGGATCCATCGAAATTTTGTGTTCTGCAATCTCCCTGTCAACACCGGCATATCATCATCGGACCAGGCGAAAGGTTTCATGTGCTTTTATAGTACTTTTACAATTTCTTTCCTCTTATCAGGCGTGAGGTCTTTTGAGACAGATACCATTTTTGGATCATCATCTTGTTGGAAATGCCCTAGTCCCGAGGCATTGGTCCTTGCATTTGTATCATACATTGATTGGATTCATGTATTATACTTATTTGTGTTATTGATAAAGGCATCAATTCATTTATTATATTTATCTTGTGCAATATATTAAATGAAGTATCCAATGGACATATCTATATCCATGATGACAAGTGTCATGCACTTGGCAGTAAGACCATGGATAGGGTAAACGATATGGCCATAAATAGATCCGTAGTCTGTTCCAGTCATGGGAATGAATGGAACAAGAGACTATCATTAACCTGGTTGTATGGCTGTGTCTTACCGGTCATTGGACATGGATTGTCAACCAAGTTAATGGGTACATGCATGGGGGCATGGTACTGGATAGATCCACTAAACGAGTAATCCACATGGTATAGTATCATAAGTGATTCTCGTGTAGTACTTGTATGGATCCTTTGACCTGACCATATGATGGTGTTACATGTGAGGTCGCATACTTAGGGGTACGCGTAAAGGGCCTGTAATAGGGTGCCAAGTATGGGTACTTTCGGGTAGGTCACTTAGCATGGTAATACTATGGATATGCAGAAGGGATTTGTCACTCAGTAGTCCACTGGGAAGATATCACTAGCCTCTTGATGAATGTAACTGATAAGAGTGTGGCCACACCCAAACAGGTGGGAACTTGTTTGTGAGCTTTAGTGCATTCAGGATCAAGTTAATGTCCGGACACAAAAGAGGGTGATCAATCCATGCCTCTGTGTTGGACACCGATATCGATGACATGGGATATACAAGTTTAAACTACAGGGTTACGATTACAGTCGGACTGCTATCTCTGTCTTAATTGGGGGCTGCAGTGGCTTGCTAGAGCCCGCCTGCAGTCTGTGGGCCATAGGCCCACTGCCAACATAAAGATGGGCCCACAAGATCGTACACATAGAATGTCTGAGCTTGAACTACTCGGATCACCTGTATACTTGGAGTATACTAATTGAAGAGATAAATATTAATCAATTAAATTAAAGATCAATTGGATTGGTCAATATAATTTAATTGACATATATTTATATTTATTGGGTTGGACAAAGTTGATTTGAATAAATTAACTCGTGAATAAATTTCCTGGTGGAAATTTAATACATATATAGGTTTATATGTATTTGTTTCTAGTCAAATCATAAATTAATTTATTGGGTTAATTCCAAGTGGCAAATCTAGTTAATTTAAATGACATGTATCTTATATAATATGGTATTATATAAATACATGCATAGAAATTAAATTAGAATTGATTAGGAATTAAACCATATTAATTAATTAGGATTTATGGAATTATGGCATCAATTCCATTTATAGAAGCAAAGTAAATCACCCAATAAATATAGGACATAATTTAAAAGCTAAATGGTGAATTTCCTTAATTGGAAAAATTCAGCCATTATGGTTTTATGGGGCTGAAATTTTCGGCCAAGGGGAAGGGATTCTTCTCTCTTCATTTTGATCCGCCGCTAGCACGGGTTTGGACTCGATAGGCGTTCGTGTACGTGAGAGTGGAGGGAATCTCTTTTGATTCCTGCAGTCTTCATCCATCTCTAGAAAGAGATTTTCTGGTAAGAAAATTAATCCCTTTCTATTTAATTTTAAGTTTTTCAATTTCCATTTCAATTGCTCCTGGGACTGGATTTGAGGAAATCACCGCGTTCTTCTGCTTTTATCGGGTGATTTCCGGTGAAAAATCCCTTCAGTGGTATCAGAGCGGGCTTTTGATCCGTGGAAATTGATAAATTTGGTTGAATCCCATTTTTGAAATTGGAGGTTTTTAATTGGGATTCATGCTATGGGTTTTATGATTTTTCCCATATGTCTTATACAATGGAAATTAATTTTGCATATTGGTTTATGTTATTTTAATTTTATTGTATGTTGTTGGAATTCTTGGAGAATTGCCATGTGTTGATGGATGATATGTTTTTTCTATTTAATTCTGTTTTTTTTTTAAAAAAAAAAATTATGCCTCCCGGGGTGCGGGGCTGCCGGCGGTGGAATCGCCGCCGCAAGCGGCGGGAGGCGCGGCGGCAGCAGCGGCTGCGCTGCTGCTGCTTGCCCTAGCTGTAGCGGACCGGGCCCAGGTTTTGGATTTTGCGGGTTTTTGGGCCCGGGGCCTAGTTTTGAAATTTTAATTGGTTTTAAAATTCGTGTGTTTAAATTTATGTAATTTAAATGCGCATGGTTTCTTGGATGTATTTTAATTTCGTTCATGTGATATTAATTTTGGAAATTAATATGGTTAATGGAAATTAGTTTGGGTAATTTTGGCACAATTACTTGGACGGCTAAATTGGACCCATGGTTTCCCAATTCCAGTGGGAGCAGTTGGACTGCCTGGGCTGGAGGCCCAAAGCCCGTTAAGGGGTAGAACCATGGTGGGCCAAAATTGACGATTTCCTGATAATGGCTTGGACATAATTGAAATGGGCCTAAATCATGCATTATAACATGCTTTTGAATTGTATGTATTGGATGCATATATGTAATTAAATGTTTGTATGGTTGGATGCTATTGGGCCTTTTACAAGATGGATTGTATTTTTCTTTTTGGGTAAATACGGCCTGCGTGTCGTTTTTCTTTTTTAATGTAATTTTATTTTATTTAAATATTATAAAATTTGTTAAAGAAGAAGCCCATGGTGTGGTGAGCCCAAGTGGAGGTGCAAGCCCATATGGAGGTGCAAGCCCAGAAGGAAAAGATGGAGGCCCACCTGATATTCACTTCTAGTATAGGTTCACTAGAATAATATTAGGATGTAATATAGGCCCATAGCAGTCCATTTTACTTTTATTTAATTATGTTTTATATTCATTTGCATGTACGAATGTATGTTCCAATAGCTCTTTCACCCGCTTTATGTATGTAAGCCGTTATAATTGAATCTAATAACCAAATGGAATTACTTAAAAGTGCTTCCCTCATTCGAAACCGAATCGAAGTGGGAATAGGCCAGTTGTAGACCATGCCCTCGCAGGATACACTGGAGTATTGTCACTTTGTATTGGGTTAGAGTATGGGATACTCTAACACTTGGATGGAGGTTTTGACTTAGCATGGGTAGTAGGATTCTCCTAGCCCTAAGCACAGGTGGGTAAGTGCCAACAAGCCCATCAAACCGAGAGTCCCTAGGTTGGGATTAGACGGCGTTCCTACCTAAATAGTTAAGGTGTAGCTGTACCAAACCCTCGTTTGGCTATATCTTAATGAAATATGGATCTCGGCCCATGAGCCCAACAACTCGATTTAAATTAATAACTTGATTCATTATTAATTTTATATGGGAACAACAAAGCAAAGCCCTTTATTAACACTCCAAATGTTTTTCTGTCTAGAAACACCCAAATGGCAAACACAAATACCTTATCACTGCGATCCATTCTTGAAAAGGACAAGCTTTCCGGTCCTAACTTTTTAGACTGGTCTAGGAACTTGAGGATAGTTCTAAGACAAGAGTCAAAAGAGTATATGCTGGAAAGGCCTGTGTCGGCTGCACCTCAAGGACGTAATCCACCGGCTTCCCAGCTGGAGGAATACGAGGCACACGTCAAGGACAACCGGGATGTGACATGCCTTATGTTGGCCTGTATGGTCCCTGAACTGCAAAAACAGTTTATGGACCATTAAGCCGATGCTATGATAACTACTCTTAACGAGATGTTTCAAGAGCAAGCTCGTCAGGAAAGGTACCTGACCAATAAGGCATTCCACTCTTGTAAGATAGGGGCCGGGACATCTGTGAGTGCACACGTGCTCAAGATGAAGGGCTATTTGGATACTTCGGCCCATCTCGGATCGCTTATCTCTCAAGAGTTGGCGGTGGACACAATCCTCGTGTCCTTGCCGGATTCTTATGATCAGTTCATCCTAAACTACAATATGCAAGGGATGAACCGTACTGTCAGTGAGCTGCATGGGATGCTTAAGCTTACTGAGCAGTCGATCAAGAAGACTCCGCCGGTGCTGCTGGTCAACAAGGGGAACCCTCCTCTTGCCAAGGGTAAGGCCAAGGAAAAGGCCAAGGCCAAGGCCAAGAAGGCCAAGGCCCAACCCAAAGCCCAGCAGAAGGCAGGTCCTGAAGATGTCTGTTTCGGGTGCAAACAGGCGGGTCATTGGAAGAGATCGTGTCCCAGGCTGATGGGAGAGCAAAGAAGGGGCCAAGGTGCATCCTCTTCAGGTATTTATGTTATAGATGTTAACCTTACTGTTTCAACATCCTGGGTATTGGATACTGGATGTGGTTCCCACATTTGTTGCAATGTACGGGGACTTAAGAACAGAAGGTCATTGGGGTCGGGAGAGGTGGACTTGCAGGTCGGAAATGGAGCAAGGGTTGCTGCCATAGAGATCAGCGAATATCACCTTGTGATGCCCAGCTGATTGGTTTTAATTTTGGAACATTGTTACTTTGTACCTGCCATGTGCAGGAACATTATCTCTGTATCAATGTTGGATATTTCTGGATTTAATTTCACTATTTTAAATGGTCGAATTTCTATATCTAGAGAGGGATTATTTTATGGAGATGCTCTATTAAATAATGGCCTATATATCCTGGACTTAAATGAAACCAATCATATCTATAACATAAACACTAAAAGGGTTAAGCCTAACGAACTTAATCCTGTCTACCTATGGCATTGTCGTCTTGGCCATATAAACGAGAAGTGCATTGCTAGGCTTCACAAAGCTGGAGTCCTAGGGTCATTTGACTTGGAGTCAATTGATACATGCGAATCATGTTTAAGAGGCAAGATGACAGAGGCGCCTTTTAGCAAGAAGGCTGAAAGGGCCACTGGCTTATTGGACCTAATACATTCAGATGTATGTGGGCCTATGAGCGCAGCGACCAGAGGTGGGCATCTGTACTTCGCACGTTCACGGATGATTTCATTAGATATGGCTATGTCTATCTGATGAAACACAAGTCCGAGACCCTTGATAGGTTCAAGGAATTTAGGAACGAGGTACAGAACCAGCTAGGCAGGAATATCAAAACCCTTCGGTCGGACCGAGGCGGTGAGTATATGACCCTAGAGTTTGACTCATACTTGAGAGAGCATGGAATAGTTCCATAGCTCACTCCTCCCGGAACACCACAATGGAATGGGGTGTCCGAACGGAGGAATAGGACCTTGTTGGACATGGTCCGCTCAATGATGAGTCAAGCATCTCTCCCAATTAGTTTCTGGGGACACGCCCTCGAGACAGCAGCTCTCATCTTAAACAATACTCCGACTAAGGCAGTGGAAAAGACCCCATATCAGATATGGACGGGCAAGGAGCCCAATGTGTCTTTCCTAAGGATTTGGGGATGCGAAGCACATGTCAAGAAATTGACTAGTGGCAAGCTGGAGCCCAAAACCGATAAATGCCTGTTTGTGGGCTACCCTAGGGAAACCAAAGGGTATTACTTCTACAACCCCGCCGAGAACAAGGTGTTCGTGGCAAGGATGCGGGTCTTTCTAGAAAAGGAGTTCCTTTCCAAGAAAGATAGTGGGAGCAACGTTGAACTCAGGGAAGTTCAAGGTCCACAAGCTCCTGAAGAGGATAACTTGGAGGCCCAGGTGGAGCTTCCATAACTGGAAGCACGGACCCAGGCCACACAAGAACTTAGAAGGTCTGGTAGGGATCGTCGGGAACCAGAGAGGTATGGTTTCCTCGTCACCGATGATCAAACTCTTCTCATCTGGGATGAAGAAGAACCCAAAACCTACCAGGAGGCTATGGCTAGCCCATAGTCTGCAAATTGGCGTAAAGCCATGGAGGCAGAAATGCAATCTATGTACGATAATCAAGTTTGGAACTTGGTTGATCCACCTCCGGGTGCTAAGGTAATAGGTTGTAAGTGGTGCTATAAGCTAAAAGCTGATAATACCTTCGAGGGGCGTCTGGTTGCGAAAGGTTTCAGACAAGTCCATGGAATAGACTATGATGAAACCTTCTCACCAGTAGCCATGCTCAAATCCATCAGGATACTGCTGGCCATAGCCGCATGGTATGACTATGAGGTATGGCAGATGGATGTCAAAACCGCTTTCCTTAATGGAAAGCTACTCGAGGATGTGTACATGACACAACCTGAGGGTTTTGTCGATCCTAAGTATCCGGGAAGGGTATGCAAACTTCAAGGTCTATTTATGGACTAAAGCAAGCATCCCGTAGTTGGAATCTAAGATTCAATGAGGCTATAAAGGAATATGGCTTCATACAGAATCTAGATGAGCCTTGTGTGTATAAGAGGACTAGTGGGAGCATTGTCACATTCTTGGTACTTTATGTAGACGACATCCTACTCATTGGAAGCGACATACCTACACTGCAAGGGGTAAAGCAGTGGCTGAGTAAGTGCTTCGCAATAAAGGACTTAGGCGAAGCTGAGATGATCCTAGGGATCAGGATCTACAGGGGCAGATCAAATCGGCTTCTGGGCCTAAGTCAGGCTTCGTACATTGACAAAGTTCTGAAAAGGTTCGGCATGGACCAGGCCAAGAAAGGTTTCTTGCCAATGGCCCATGGGCTGAAACTTAGTAAGAAGAACTATCCTAAAACAAGGGAGGACAGGGAGAACATGAAATTGGTTCCAATGTTTCGGCTATAGGATCAATTATGTACTCCATGTTATGTACGAAGGCCTGATGTCGCCTTTGCACTGAGTATGACAAGCCGATACCAGTAGGATCCCGGGGAGGATCACTGGAAAGCTGTCAAAGCAATCCTCAAGTACCTTAACCGGACTAAGGATAGCTTCTTAGTGTATGGTGGTCAGGAAGTGCTGTCAGTTACTGGGTATACTGATGCGAGCTTCCAGACCGACCAGGATGAGTGCCAGTCGTAGTCTGGGTATGTATTTTTGCTGAATGGTGGTGTTGTAAGCTGTAGGAGCTCAAAGCAGCCAACCATCACGGACTCTACAACAGAAGCTGAGTACATTGCAACGTGTGAAGCAGCTAGGGAAGCTGTGTGGATAAAGAAGTTTATCATAGAACTGGGGATAGTATCTATTATCCGGGAACCAGTTGATATCTTCTATGACAACGAGGGGCTGTTGCACAAGCTATGTGCCCCGGTCACACATATACACGAAGCACGTACTTAGGGAGTTTCACCTATTGCAAGAAATCGCTGAGGGGGTGACATCTCATTACCAAGAGTGGACGCCAAAGACAATGTCGCAGATCTTTTGACCAACATGCTTGGCTATGCCTATGCATAAAGGTTATACTAGATCTATAGGGATTAGACCCATGCCTAGTAGGTACTAGTGCAAGTGGGAGATTGTTGGAAATGCCCTAGTCCCGAGGCATTGGTCCTTGCATTTGTATCATACATTGATTGGATTCATGTATTATACTTATCTGTGTTATTAATAAAGGCATAAATTCATTTATTATATTTATCTTGTGCAATATATTAAATGAAGTACCCAATGGACATATCTATATCCATGATGACAAGTGTCATGCACTTGGCAGTAAGACCATGGATAGGGTAAACGATATGGCCATAAATAGACCCGTAGTCTGTTCCAGTCATGGGAATGAATGGAACAAGAGACTATCATTAACCTGGTTGTATGGCTGTGTCTTACCGGTCATTGGACATGGATTGTCAACCAAGTTAATGGGTACATGCATGGGGGCATGGTACTGGATAGATCCACTAAACGAGTAATCCACATGGTATAGTATCACAAGTGATTCTCGTGTAGTACTGGTATGGATCCTTTGACCTGACCATATGATGGTGTTACATGTGAGGTCGCATACTTAGGGGTACGCCTAAAGGGCCTGTAATAGGGTGCCAAGTATGGGTACTTTCGGGTAGGTCACTTAGCATGGTAATACTATGGATATGCAGAAGGGATTTGTCACTCAGTAGTCCACTGGGAAGATATCACTGGCCTCTTGATGAATGTAACTGATAAGAGTGTGGCCACACCCTAACAGGTGGGAACTTATTTGTGAGCTTTAGTGCATTCGGGATCAAGTTAATGTCCGAACACAAAAGAGGGTGATCAATCCATGCCTCTGTGTTGGACACCGATATTGATGACATGGGATATACAAGTTTAAACTACAGGGTTACGATTATAGTCGGACTGCTATCTCTGTCTTAATTGGGGGCTGCAGTGGCTTGCTAGAGCCCACCTGCAGTCTGTGGGCCATAGGCCCACTGCCAACATAAAGACGGGCCCACAGGATCGTACACATAGAATGTCTGAGTTTGAACTAGTCGGATCACCTGTATACTTGGAGTATACTAATTGAAGAGATAAATATTAATCAATTAAATTAAAGATCAATTGGATTGGTCAATATAATTTAATTGACATATATTTATATTTATTGGGTTGGACAAAGTTGATTTGAATAAATTAACTCGTGAATAAATTTCCTGGTGGAAATTTAATACATATATAGGTTTATATGTATTTGTTTCTAGTCAAATCATAAATTAATTTATTGGGTTAATTCCAAATGGCAAATCTAGTTAATTTAAATGACATGTATCTTATATAATATGGTATTATATAAATACATGCATAGAAATTAAATTAGAATTGATTAGGAATTAAACCATATTAATTAATTAGGATTTATGGAATTATGGAATCAATTCCATTTATAGAAGCAAAGTAAATCACCCAATAAATATAGGACATAATTTAAAAGCTAAATGGTGAATTTCCTTAATTGGAAAAATTCGGCCATTATGGTTTTATGGGGCTGAAATTTTCGGCCAAGGGGAAGGGATTCTTCTCTCTTCTTTTTGATCCGCCGCTAGCACGGGTTTGGACTCGATAGGCGTTCGTGTACGTGAGAGTGGAGGGAATCTCTTTTGATTCCTACAGTCTTCATCCATCTCTAGAAAGAGATTTTCTGGTAAGAAAATTAATCCCTTTCTATTTAATTTTAAGTTTTACAATTTCCATTTCAATTGCTCCTGGGACTGGATTTGAGGAAATCACGGCGTTCTTCCGCTTTTATCGGGTGATTTCCGGTGAAAAATCCCTTCACATCTATCCCTAGATTCATTTCATGTAATGATGAATCATGTATGCTAAAAACATTAAATAAATGTTTGTATATGTGCACAGTTCCATCCGAAAAAACATCACACAAGTAAGCGAAATCAGATTTCATTGCATTAAATGCCCTATAGGCTTAATTATTCACATCATAAATAGAAGAGATGGATACATCAAAATAATTATAATCCTCCACATGTAGAGGGTCTTCTTCAGCATAATCCAAACACGAAGATGTGGTTAGCATCAATGTCATACATATGCTTATGTCTTGAAAATGGCTACACGAAAACATGGTTAGAATGGCACATGAATGATTATGCATGCTTGATGTTTCATGTAAAAGTGAAAAGGTCAAAAACCATCATAGAACAAATGTTAACATGCGTAACAATGTGCTCACCCTTCCAACCTTATTCTTCCTTTTGATTGGCACACATTCTTTTGAGGTATTGGGTCTCTTTGATACCAACTGGGGATACCAAAGGCGTACTCTCAATGTCCAATTTGATATTTATGTTTTGGTAAACCTAAGGGAAAATTACTAGGTCATTACATAAGGGCCAAAGTCATACCAAGGGTCGTACAGGTTCCCATAGCGAATATACACTTCTCAATATTGAACACGTGAGGTTCATGCAGTGCTATGAGTGGTTTACCCCTTCGGGTGCCTCCAATCCTGGCTGAAGAGGTAGGTCACCTTCTGGAATAAACCGGGGCTAATCAGTGAGTTTGAGGGGTGGAGAAGAAGAAAATGTCATGCTATGTGGTTGTGAGTAAAATATGGTATTATGAACTTATGAATGACTGCAATCGAGGTTATATTTCAATAGTTGCCTAAGTTCCTTAAGTTTAAAACAAATGTTTTAAGAAACCTTTCATCCCCAGTGGAGTCGCCACTGTGAGCGGATGATGTTTCAACGGATGTGGCGAAGCATGGGGAGGTCTTTTGTAAGGCGTGTGGAATCGTTTTAATGGAAAACGGGTTTGATGATTTCGCTTAAGAAAACCAGTTGACATGATTTGAAAATCCCTTATATAGAAAATATCATTTAGAATGTGAGTTTTGAGAAAATTGGTTTTACTCTTTTACAAAATCCCCTTTTATTAATTAAATACCTCGAAACCCAAATTTCGAGATCAGTGATGGAGTCGCCACCCGAACCAGCTCATCCGAGAAATTTCGGTATAGCTCCCTATCAGTGTAGACTGTGATACTTGATTCAGAGATTCAGGGTTCAGGTAACTTACCTATTCAACCTCAAGCTTGCTTTCATTTAATAGTTTATACCACCATATTATACTCACTTATTCCTACCCATTTTATCTTTCATTATTAGCCGATGCTCATTCAGATGACATAAATAAATAGCATAAAATTAAAGTGCGAACAAGTAAACCATACATCCAAACCAAACAAAAGGATAGAGGCCACTTATTACAACCTAAAAAGATAAAAACTCTCATCCTCACCTTACAACCGCCTAGATACACGAAAATCTATAAAAAGTATAATCGCCTATAATACACAATTTGATCTATTAATTACATCCAAAATAAAATAAAAAAGAAAGAAAAGCTGCAAAACAAACTGGTTAGCACAATTATATCACAAACACATGTAGGACTTATAACAAGATAGAATAAGGGCATGCATTTAAGGGGGTAACCGAGAAGTCTGAACGACTTACTCGATTAGACCTAGAAAACTGTTTTAGAAATGCCTTGTAGGTTTTTATGCTTAAAAACAATTTTGGAAAACAATTTGGCTCAATTACATGCAAATCACTCTTTTTTAGTGAGTCGGTTATCCCGGAACTCGGGGTTCCGTTCATGTGGGTTCCTAATTCCAACATTCATCTAAGGTATAAATCTGTAAACACGCCAAAAACAATTTTGAATCTAAAAATAGAGACAGCATCACGTGATGATGTCTGTGGGAGTCATCCCAAGATTCTGCCTTAGCAACTATAGCCATGCGATTCTGGTTGGAGTCGCACGGCTATAGCCATTACACCTGTGCGGTTGTAGTGTCCAGAACCCGAATTGGTTTTCTTTCTTTTCTTAAATCCCTATTTTGAATTGCCTCAATGATTTCTAAGGATTTTGAGGAATCTAGGGGTCCGCTAAAGCTGAACAGTGGATCCGATTTGGATTGAACAACCCCAGCTTCCAAAAAATCAAAATTAATGAAACCAAATCGCACATCAACGTTATCAGAAATCTAAAAACCATAATTTTGAATATAACCGATGTGATTTAACCGAAATCATTCATAACAAAACAATTAAAATGGGAAACTGACTCTATTGGTCATTTTAGGGCATTCTAGATTTCTACCCAGAAGAACAGAGCTGCGCGGCTATAGGTACAGCTAGGCGGCTCTGTTGTAAGGGATTATAGCGACTTGGCTCTAGTTACAGCCGCACGACTATAATCAAACAGACAGTTTCTGGGATATCACAAAGCTTAAAAAAGGCAAGCATAAAGGAATCAATTACAAGTTTAAGGCCTCTCAGATAGCGTACTTGACGACCGGAAGTGGATTTGAACATCAAAATGCACCTAGAATCCCGCAAACATTCCGAAACTTTGAACACGAACCTCAAACCTAACCGAACAAACCTGAAACTAATTCGAATGAATGTGACATGCCTAGAAACTCTCGTTCTCAATGTTTCTCGAATGTTTTCTCTCTGTTTCTCTCTTTTCCCTTTGGTTTTGCACACTTGTTTTCTCACTTTCTCTTTCTTTTTCTTTTTTTTCTCCCTAGAATTGTTATCTTTTCTCTCCAACTGATTTCTACTTCCTCTCTTTAGTTTCTACTGCTTAACCTTGCATATCATGGCTCAAATTCCTTTAATTTCGGAATTAAACACGCAGGTCAATCAATAAGGTAAGTTTATTTAGGAAATAACCCGGTCAACCATTAGAGCCGCGTAGCTTTAAGGTTATAACTTTGAGGCTCTATGTTACAGCCACGCAGCTATAGTTGTAAAACCACACCAGAGCTACCATGGTTTTTCCTAAATCCTACACTTCTATTTACTCGAAGGACCTTTTTCAGGATTTTGGATCGAGGACTGTTCTATTTTTGGTGTTTGAGAACCATTCGGGCATTATTTCATTCATTCTCAAATCTGACTCACGTTCGTTTGTCTAACAGGTAACATAGGATTTTATCACAGAGGTCGGGAAAACCTGTGCTCATAATCCCCAAATTACACTTGGTCTTCGAGCACTGTTCATCGCCCTCTATCTCCCCCAGTGGAGGTGGATTCCATCATTGCGAGGCTATCCTCTTCAGAGTCCTTAGAGAGAACATAGTCTGTTGGAGAAACCAGTGCGACGGCACATTGTATTCCCCAGCGCCAAGCAACCAATAGTCTGCTGGAGAAACCAGTGTGGCGGCACATTGTATTTCCAAGCACTAAGCAACCAGAGTTAAGGAGAAAACCCTAACCCCTAGAATCATAGACATGTCATCCTCTATCATAGAAGGGGAGGTACGCTGCCTACAGACCTCTCACATGTGGTTAGAAACCTGTGACTAGCTTATACCTTCCCCTAGCCAGAGTCCACTAACCCCTAGAGGGTTTCTTCTCCATATACCTCTACCACATAGAGGGCGGATTGTTGGAATTTTTCACCGGAAATCACCCAATTAAATGCGGAAGAATAGGGTGATTTCCTCAAATCCATGCCCAGGAGCAATTGAAGTGGAAATTAAAGACATTAAAATTGAAATAGAAGAGATTTGATTCTCACCAATAATATCTCTTCTAGAGATGGCTGTAGAAATCAAAGGAGACTTCCTCCACGTACCCATACACGAACGGCTTTGGAACTCAACCCGTGCTAGCACAAGATCAAACAGAAGAGAGGAGGAGGCTACTACAATAATTCGGCTATTGCATGTCTATTGGCCGAATGTTTTTCCCTAGGTTTTAACCTAGGTGGCTGAAATTCCCTTAGGGAATTATAGGCCCAATTTCATTTAATCTAATGCGGGCTTTTCTTCTCTTTAAGCCCACATTCAATTTAATTCTTTCGGTTCATTTTAATTTCAAACTTAATTTCAATTCACCATGTATGCTATCATATTATACCATATAATATATTACATACATTTAAATTAAAATTAATTTGACCAATTAATTTAACCGAGGAATTAAATCAGACTTTCATGGAATCAAATACATGTAAAATATTTCCACCTAGGAAATAATCTCATAAATTAATTCATTGAATTAATTATGAGAAGGCCAATACAAATATTAATTTTATTATTTTGATCAATCCAATTGATCTATATAATATAATTAATATAATCCTCTCTCTCGGGCGCATATACTCCAAGTATACCGGTGATCCCTTAAGTTCGAGTTTAGACATTCAATGGTTATGATCCTATGGGCCCATCTTTATGTTGACAGTGGGGCTTTGGCCCACAGGCTGTAGGCGGGCTCTAGCAAGCCACTGCAGCCCCCAATTAAGATGGAGATAGCAGTCTAACTGTAATCATAACCCTGTAGTTTAAACTTGCATATCCCATGTCATTGATATCGGTGTCCAACACAGAGGCATGGATTGATCACCCTCTTTTGTCTCTGGACATTTACTTGATCCCAAATGTACTGATGCTCATAAACAAGTTCTAACCTGTTTGGGTGTGGCCACACTCTTATCAGTCACATTCATCAAGAGGCTGATGATATCTTCTCAGTGGACTACTGAGTGACATATCCCTTCTGCATATCCATAGTACTGCCATCCTTAGTGACATACCCGAACATACCCATACTTGGCACCCTTTTACAGGCCCTTTAGGGGTACACCAAAGTATGCCACTTCATATACAGTACCATCATATGGTCAAAGGATCCATACAAGTACTACACGAGAATCACTTGTGATGCTTTACCATGTGGATTTATCGTTTAGTGGATCTATCCAGTACCATGCCCCTTTTCCATGTACCCATTAAATTGGTTAACATCCCATGTCCAATGACCGATAAGAACCGTCATACAACCAGGTTAATGATAGTCTCTAGTTCCATTCATTCCCATGACTGGAACAGACTACGGATCTCTTTATGGTCATATCGTTTTCCCTATCCATGGTCTCACTGCCAAGTGTATGACACTTGTCAACATGGATATGGATATGTCCATTGGATACTCTATTTAATATATAGCACAAAATATATAATAAATAGATTGATGCCTTTATTTAATGACACAAAATGGATAATAAATAAATCCAATAAATGTACAATACAAATACAAGGTCCAATGCCTCGGGGCTAAGGCATATCCGACAATCTCCCAGTTGCACTAGTTCCAACTAGGCATGGGCTTAATCCCTATAGATCTAGTATGACCCTCGTGCTTGGGCTGAGACAGCGCCTTGGTCAAAGGATCTACGACATTATCCTCAGTGTCCATTCTATGTAATGACAATGTCACCCCTCTCGGCGATTTCTCTTATGAGGTGAAACCTCCCGAGCACGTGCTTTATGTTCTTGTGTGACCAGGGCTCCTTAGCTTGTGCAATAGCCCTATTATTGTCACAGAAGATATCAACTAGGTTCTAGATAGTTGATACTACTCCCAATTCAGTGATAAACTTCCTTATCCACACAGCTTCTTTAGCTGCATCACACGCTGTAATGTACTCAACTTCTGTTCTAGAGTCTACGATGGTTGGTTGCTTTGAGTTTCTCCAGCTTATAGCACCACCATTTAGCAAAAACACATACCCAAACTGTGACTGGTACTCATCCTGGTTGGTCTGGAAGCTTGCATCAGTATTCCCAGTAACTGATAGCTCTTCTTAACCTCTATACACTAAGAAGCTATCCTTAGTCCGGTTAAGGTGCTTCAGGATTGCTTTGATAGCCTTCTAGTGATCCTCCCCGGGATCCTGCTGGTATCGGCTCATCATAGCATGGAGTACATAATTGATCCTATAGCCGAGGCATGTAGGACCAATTTCATGTTCTCCCTGTCCTCTCTTATTGTAAGCGCCGGAATTTTACTTTAAAAAAAAAGAGTATAGTCGTACGACTATCGCTACAGTTGCACGACTGTAGTCAAACTACAGTCGTACGACTGTAGATCATTTACCCATAAAAGTAGAAAAAGAAAGACAGAAAAAGGAATGGAAAAAAAAAAGAAAAAGAAAAAAAACGAAAGAGGAGAGACCAGACAGAAAGGAGAAGAAAAAGAGAGAAAAAGAGAAGAGAAGAGAGGAGAAAATCAAAAAGAAAAGGAGGAACTCCTCATCAGAATCCCTCAGCATTTGGAAATTTTTGGACCCAAAATCCCTAACCCTAACTTAAGGAGAAAAGTCCAGATTTTAGTGGATTGGAGCGACGCCAGGGGTCAATCCTACGGTGGACGCACGCTAAAGAGGTAAACACTCCTTTTCCCCTCTTTTACAAGCTTTTTGGGTGATTGGTGTGCTTTTTCTGCATTTCTATCCTTTTTTCTGTGTTTCTGTTCTGGAAATCAAGAACAGTCGTGCGACTGTTCTTGAGTTTGATGAACAGTCGTACGACTGTAGTTACAGTCGTACGAGTGTTCTTGATTTTCAGGTGATTTTCTTTCCAGCTTACTTTCAATAAGATTTTGGCGAAATCCTGAGCCTGGAGTGTTTACAGTCACACGACTGTAATTACAGTTGTACGACTGTAGTTGTATTCGCACGATTGTAATTTACAGTCGTACGACTGTCATTTCCAGAACCAGAATTTCACCTTTAAGCCCCAAAAATTTCATAAAAAATCCATAAAAATCCCCAAAAATTCCCAAAAATCCCAAAAAATTAGAAAATCCCAAAAATGAATTTTGTTGTGTGCATTCACGACCATAGATTCAATTTTCAGTAAAATTGCATTTAGAACAATTCAACGACGGAGGCCCGGTTCCCATGAAAACTGACCCACCTAATACATAAAAATGCATGTAAACAGGTAAAATTGTTTTCAAAAATGATTTTCCCACAAAAACCAAAATACAGGGACATTTAAAAATGTTTTCCAGGTCTAATCGGGCCAGCTAACCGAGCCAACCCGGTTATCCCCTAAATGCATGCCCCCAATTCTTGATTTCCCAATTCTATCTATTTTAGTCCTAATTATGGCGTGCCGTATAAATCGTGCTAACCTTTGTTTTGCAGCTTCTATTTTATTTTATTTTCATTTTTATTTGTATTTTAATAGAATTAATCGTGTATTTAGGCGGTTGTAATCATTTTTAGATTCTCGTGTATCTTAGGCGATTGTACAAGTGAGGCGAGAGTTTTTATTTTTCCATTCGATTTGGTTGTAAGCCAATTAATATTTATTTCTTTTCTCTATTTTTGTATTATATATTTGTATGCGCGCTGTATGCCTTTTATATTCAATAAAATTGACTTTAGATTTTGAAATACCATTTGAGAACATTGGCAATATTTATTTTAATTAGACACGAAATAAGGGACTTGTCCGGACCCGAATCTTTGGATAGTGTAGCGACCGTTCTTCCGGTTCAGCTACATAAGAATTTCCCGGTTGAGTTGAGCCGGGTGGCGACTCTACAATATTCATCGAGACTTAGGTCTCTGTTCTTTTATGCATTAATTCTATTTATTTTCCAAAACTGATTTTCCATTTATAAAAACCCCACGTGAGGGAGGGGCCCGCCCGAGATCGTGGAGCCCTTTCCGAAAGGAGTCCCGTGTCCCATCGAAAACGCGTCGTCCGCTCACACTTATCTTAGGATAGTTCTTCTTACTAAGTTTAACCCATGGCTCATTGGCAAGAAACCTTTCTTGGCTCGATCCATGCTGAACCTTTTCAGAACTTTGTCTATGTACATGGCCTGACTTAGGCCTAGAAGCCGATTGGACTATCCCTATAGATCCTGATCCCTAGGATTGTCTCAGCCTCCCCTAAGTCCTTCATTGTAAAGCACTTACACAACCACTGCTTTACACCTTGCAGTGTTGGTATGTCGCTTCTAATAAGAAGGATATCGTCCACATATAATACCAGGAATGTGACAATGCTCCTAATCCTCCTATACACACAAGGCTTATCTTGATTCTGTATGAAGCCATATTCCTTTATGGCTTCATTGAATCTAAGATTCCAACTTCGGGATGCTTGCTTTAGCCTATAAATGGACCTTTAAAACTTGCATACCCTCCCAGGATACTCTGGATCGATAAAACCCTCAGGTTGTGTCATATACACATCCTCGAGAAGCTTTCTGTTAAGGAAAGTGGTTTTGACATCCATTTACCAGACCTCATAGTCGTACCATGTGGCTATGGCCATTAAGATCCTAATGGATTCGAGAATAGTGACTGGTGAGAAAGTTTCATCACAGTCTATTCCATGGACTTGTCTAAAACCTTTTGCAACCAGACGCCCTATGAAGGTGTTGTTGGCTTTTAGCTTGTAGCACCACTTGCAACCTATTACCTTAGCACCTGGAGGTGGATCAACCAGGTTCCAAACCTGGTTATCATACATAGGTTGCATCTCTACCTTCATGGCTTTATGCCATTTACAAACTGTGGGCTAGCCATAGCATCCTGGTAGCTTTTGGGCTCTTCCTCGTCGAAGACGAGAAGAGTACGATCATCGATGATGAGAAACCCATATCTCTCCGGATCCTGATGATCCCTACCAGACCTTCTAGGTCCTTGTGTGACCTGGGTCGGTGCTTCCTCCTGCGGAAGCTCCACCCTGGTCTCCGAGTTATCCTCTTCAGGAGTTTGTGAGCTTTGAACTTCCTTGAGTTCAACATTGCTCCCATTGTCTCTCTTGGAAATGAAATCCTTTTCTAGAAAGACCCCTTTCTGTGCCACGAACACCTTGTTCTTGGCGGGGTTGTAGAAGTAATACCCTTTGGTTTCCCTAGGGTAGCCCACAAACAGGCATCTGTCAGTTTTGGGTTCTGGCTTGCCCCTAGTGTGAACACGAAATTTTCACCTAAAAAAAAAAAATCCGTCGTTGACCGTTGACCCACGACTGTAAATACAGTCATGGGATTTTGGTTACAATCGTACGACTGTAACATAATTACAGTCGTACGACTGTACTTTCGGGGGCAGGTTGCAGAGCCCATACCCCCTTGACTTGGAAAAATGGGGAAATCTTGAGCATTAAATGCTCAAGATTTCCAGGTTAGTGGGGAGATATAAAAGGTTAAAAAAATCAGAATAAAGGGACTTTGGGGAGGAAATCTGGTTTTTAGAGAGATTTAGTGAGAGAAAAAAGAGAGAAAAAGAAAGAAGAGAGAAAAGAAAATACCTTACTTTCTTCTAACATTTTCTCTTTAATTTCTTGTTGTTAATCACTAAAACGAATTAGAAATCCTAGGTTAACATCCACACTAAAAATCTAAATCATTTTGGGACAAAAACAAACACAAATCCGTGACATTTCTGGGATTATTTGGACACTTTTGCAACCTTGACTTCCTAAGGAAAAAGAGCGAATTCACGTGGATTGGTGCGTAGCCAGGGGTCATTCCAGCTGTGGATCGTCGCCAAGGAGGTAAACAACCTTTAACTCAACTCTTTTTCCAGCTTTCTGGGTGATTTACTTGTGTTTGGTGCTTTTTTATTCAAGTTTTTAAGTTTTTATTTCTGGAAAAATAAAAACAGTCGTGCGACTGTTCTTGGAACAAGAACAGGGGCACGACTGTAATTACAGTCGTGCCAAATCCGCTACAGTCGTACGACTGTTCTTATTTTCTCAGCTTTAGGTTTCTCTTTTAGGGTTTTTTTTAGCGATTTCTGCCTTAGCTAAGATTATAGTCGCACGACTATAGTATACAGTCGTACGACTGTAACTACAGTCGCACGACTGTAGTCTGCGGCCAGAAGCAGAAATCCCTAAAAATCCCTAAAATCCAAAAAAATCATAAAAACCAAAAAAATTTCATAAAAATCAGAAAATTTCAGAAAAATCAAAAATCTTGAAAAATCAAAAAATCATAAAAATGAATTTTGGTGTGTGTATCACGACCCTAGATTAAATTTTCAGTAAAATCGCATTTAGAACAATTCCACGACGGAGACCCAGTTCTCCCGAAAACCTACCCACTTTGCATGCTAAGTTAAAATAAACCGGAAAAATGTCTTCAAAAACGATTTTCTCACAAAAAACCAAAAATACAGGGACGTTTCAAAATGGTTTTCCAGGTCTAACCGGGCCGGCCGACCCGGTTACCCCCAATTGCATGACCCCGAATCCTAATTTCCCAATTCTGTCTATTTAAGTCCTATTTATGGCGTGCCGTATAAATTGTGCTAACTTCTGTTTTGCAGCTTTTGTTTTATTTTAATTTTCTATTTTATTTGTATTTCAATAGAATTAAATCGTGTATTTAGGCGGTTGTAAATTTTTAGATTCTCGTGTATTCTAGGCGGTTGTATCAGTGAGGTGAGAGTTTTATTTTTCTTTCGATTGGGTTGTAAGCTCTTAAATATTTATTCTTTTTACTTTATATGTTGTATTACTATTCCGTATGCGCGTTGCGTGTATTATTCAATAAAAATCAACTTTTAGCAAATTAAAGTGTCATAACTAGAACATTGGCAATAATATTTAAATTAGACACGAAATAAGGGACTTGTCCGAACCTAGATCTCTGAAAAGTGTGGCAGTTCCCGCTTTGGTTCAGCTACACTGTAATTTCCCGGTTGAGCTGAGCCGGGTGGCGACTCCTATACTTTTTTATCGAGATTTAGGTCTCGATTCTTTTTCGAAATAATCCGCTTTTCCAAAAAATGAATTTCCAAACCAAAAACCCCACGCGAGGGAGGGCCCCGCCCTAAATCGAGGCACCCCTTCCGAAAGGGAGTCCCGCGTCCCGTCGAAAACGCTTCGTCCGCTCACAGTGGCGACTCTGCTGGGGATTTCTCAAAAGTTTTTTCAAAAACTTAAAAGAATTTGACAAGCCCTGAAAAGTGTCTAATTTAAATTAAGCGGATGTTTCTTATATGGCACTTTATGCATTTTTATAGTTAGACATTTTTGCATTAGGTTAAGTATCCATTATTTAGCCCGGTGAATCATTGAAGTGTCGCCCAAGTTCCTCTTGGTCTTAGGGGCACGAATACAAAACACCACCCATAGCCTCGTACGAACCCCTTCGTTCGGACCCTTGAGTGGGGAGAAGTGAGGAGTATATTTTGCTATGGGAGCCTTGATGTTAACCCGACTTTGGACCGAACTCATTTAGGCAACCTTAGTTGGATTCCCTTAGGATACCAAAATAAATTGTGTGAATAAGATAAAATACGCCTTCATCATCCTCCGTTGATGATCGAAGAGAACCCCTCCTAGGACTCGGTTAGAATTTTATCGACCTGACCACGTTTGGAGGAATAAGGTTGGAGGATTAAAATCCGTGTGCTAATTGCTACGTGTCTTTTTGTCCCTCCATAACATGTCATCATCCACATTTTTCACGAACATAACATACCGCATCTAAAGCATTTGTGTGATTCTAACTCACATCTTTTGTACAGCCATTTCCATTTTTTGTGTGTAAATACATTAATCATCCGCGTGACATTAAACTAATCACATTTTTTGTAGCCATGCATCTTTTCATTGTATGAAAAAATTAATTAATTAATTTACATACATCACTTGAATGTCATAAGCATTAACCATCTTATTGTGTAGCTATGGGAAACGCGTGTCATGCATAAAGCATTCACGCGAATCTTGAATAACTCCCTAAGGGTCACACACATCACACCACCTACCAAGTAGGAAATCATTTTAGGCGCTCCACGAGCGCCAACAAAATTCATCACATTTCATTAAATCTTTTTAGGCACTCCACGAGCGTTGACAAAATTCATCACACTTCATTAAATCATTTTAGGCGCTCCACGAGTGCCGACAAAATTCATCACATTTCATTAAATCATTTTAGGCGCTCCACGAGTGCCGAAAATTTCATTTTACACATCAAACCATTTAGATGCTTCTCGAGCGCCGGAACTCTGCACGTTCACCAAGAATGCATTAATTTCACGTTACGATGTGGAAACCGAGATACTCCCCGAGTATTGAAATTCCGCTCGTACACCAAGCACGAGTTCACTTCATAACATTAAAAATTCGAGGTGTCCCCCGGACAACGAAACCCCGACCATGTGCCATACACATGTCGATCTCGCATCACAAAAAAATCTGGGGCACTCCACGAGTGCCGAAACTGTATCCGTTCACTAAGAACATTCATCTCATTTCACAAAAACCCAAGGTTCTCCAAAAGCACCGAAAAATTCATTTCATTCCATTTAGGTGCTACATGAACGCTTAAAAGTTTTTATTTCACACATTAAATCATTTAGGTGCTCCACGAGTGCCGAAAAATCCATTCCATTCCACTAAATCATAGGTGCTCTACGAGCGCCGAAAAAAATTCCATTTCATGCATTCAATCATTTAGGTGCTCCACAAGCACCGAAAAATTTCACTTCATGGATTAAATTTTTTAGGCGCTCCACGAGCGTCGAAAAATTTCATCGCATCCATCACATCATTTAGGGGCTCCACGAGCTCCGGGAAACCATTTTATTAAATCATTTAGGTGCTCCACGAGCACCAAAAAATTCATTCCATTCCACTAAATCAAAGGTACTCCACGAGCGCCGAAAAATTCATTTCATTCCACCAAATCATTTAGGTGCTCCACGAGCACCAAAAGTTCATTTCATTTCATCGAATCATTTAGGTGCTCCACTGGCGCCGAAAAATTACATTCCATGCATTCAGGTGCTCCACGAGTGCCGAAAAATTCCATCGCATACATCAAGTGACTTAGGCACTCCACGAGTGCCGAAAAATTCATTTCATTCCACCAAATCATTTAGGTGCTCCATGAGCACCAAAAAGTTCATTTCATTTCATCGAATCATTTAGGTGCTCCACGGGCGCCGAAAAATTACATTCCATGCATTCAGGTGCTCCACGAGTGCCGAAAAATTCCATCTCATACATCAAGTGAGTTAGGCACTCCACGAGTGCCGAAAATTTACATTTCATGCACCAAATCATTTAGGTGCTCCACGAGCACCGAAAAGTTCATTTCACTTCATCGAACCATTTAGGTACTCCACGAGCGCCGGAAAAAATTACATTTCATCCATTAAATCATGTAGGCGCTCCACGGGTGCCGAAAATTCCATCGCATGCATTAAATCATTTAGGTGCTCCCTAAGCACCGAAAATCCCGACCATGTGCCACGCGCATGGTCATCTCATTTCATATCACAAAAACCCAAAATGCTCCCTGGGGCACCGAAACTCTACCCATTCACTAAGAACTTATTTATTTCATATCATGATTTGGAAGTTAAGATGCTCCCCTAGCATCGAAATTCCATTCGTTCACCAAGCACGAATTCATTTCATATCACGACATTAAAACTCAAGGTACTCCCTGAGCGCCGAGAATCTCGACCATGTGCCACGCGCATGTTCATCTCATATCATATCATGAAATCCCAAGGTGCTCCTCGAGCGCCGAAACTTTGCTTATGTGTCATTCTAACCATGTTCTCATGCAGCCATTTTCAAGACATCTACATAAGCATGACATCTAGTCTAACCACATTTTCATGCAGCCACGACATTTTATTTGTGTGCTATGCATATTTATGTCCTGCATATTATTATCTTCACGAAGTAAACACGACATCATCATGTATGTCATGCATCCTAACCACGTTTTTGTGCAGCCGCATGCATTTTGTGTGATACAAGCATTCACGTTATCTCATATCATTTAAATTAGGGCATTTTACATAAATACATAACTTTTGGCACCATATAACATTTTTACCTTAAAAGAAAAAGTTTGCTTAAATACCTTAAAAACTTTTCAAAATTTCAAAAATACCTAAAACAAAAATTATCCTATTTACGTGATTCTTTCACAAAATAAACAACAAAACACAAATCAAAATCTCTAAAATACCTTTTCTACTTTGTCCACGTTTCTCTCTCCTCTTTTTATAATTTTTAATTTAATTTCGCATTTATCTCTCAATCCGTTTATTTTTTTGTCATGCGACTTTAGAAAGTTTTTTGTATTTTATTTTTATCTTCGAAACAAAGTCCATATGTATATACTTTTTTCGACATATTTTTTTCACTAAAGTATAACTAATTATGCCTTTGTATATTAAGGTATAACTAAAGTATAATTAAGGTATAACTAAAGTATAATCACTGTAATAGTGTATCTTAATGTATAACTAAGGTATAATTAAGGTATAAATAAGGTATAATCAATGTAATAGTGTATTTTAAGGTATAACTAAGGTATAACTGAGGTATAATCACTGTAATAGTGTATCTTAAGGTATAATTAAGGTATAACTAAGGTATAACTAATGTATAATTACTGTAATAGTATATCTTAAGGTATAATTACGGTATAACTAAGGTATAATTACTGTAATAGTGTATCTTGAGGTATAATTAAGGTATAAAAAAGGTATAATCACTATAATAGCGTATCTTAAGGTATAATTAATGTATAAGTAACGTATAATCAATACAATAATGTATCTTAGGGTATAAATAGGGTATAAATAAGGAATAACTAAGGTATAATCACTAGAATAGTGTATCTTAAGGTATAATTAAGGTATAACTAAGGTATAAACAGTGTATAAACAGTGTATAAACAATGTATAAAGTGTATAAACGGTGTATAAATAATGTATAATAATATATAAGAAGTGTATAATAATGTATAACAATGTATAAGAAGTGTATAAATAATGTATAAATAATGTATAAACAGTGTATAATTTATAAACAATGTATAAACAATGTATAAACAAAGTATAACAGTGTATAAACAATGTATAAACAGTGTATAAAAGTGTATAACAATGTATAATAAATGTATAAACATATAACATTGTATAAAAAGTGTATAATGCATAACAATGTATAAGTAGTGTATAAACAATGTATAAGCAATGTATAACAGTGTATAAACAATGTATAAACACTGTATAATGTATAAATAATGTATAAAAAATCTATAACAGTGTATAAACAGTGTATAAACAATGTATAATAAATGTATAAACAATATATAAACACTGTATAATGTATAAACAATGTATAAATAATGTATAAAAAATCTATAACAGTGTATAAACAGTGTATAAACAGTGTATAAGCAATGTATAAACAGTGTATAAGTAATGTATAATAAATGTATAAACAATGTATAAACACTGTATAATGTATAAACAATGTATAACTAATGTATAAAAAATCTATAACAGTGTATAAACAGTGTATAAACAATGTATAAACAATGTATAAATAATGTATAATAAATGTATAAACAATGTATAAGTAGTGTATAACAATGTATAAGTAGTGTATAAATAATGTATAAATAACGTATAACAATGTATAATAGTATATAAGAAGTGTATAAATACATTAGGAACAAAAGGACCTAATCTAAATTACAAGATAATACTAATGTTGCAAAATTACAGCTCAAGCCAAAATCATCAGACTTTGATGACTACAAGAGAAAAGAAAATGAAACTAATACCACTTGAACAACAAACATACAACAATTGACATGCATCTGTAAGTACATAGAACTGTGTACATAGAAAAACACAATATCTACTGCAACTCAACTAATTAATTCCACAATTCCACGTGGTGATGGCTTCCCCTTGTCAAGTGAATGCCGCTTGTGTGGAGGAATGTAAGCCATTGCGCCAACGGTAATCCCTCCTTGCCTAATGACTCTGTTGCAAAAGGAGCCAAGTGTGAGAAACTAAATAAAAAATGACTCAGAAATCAAACCTTTAACCATCCACTGAGCCGTTTAACAGCATCAAATTTGGTTTATTGATCCAAAAACTGTATACATCAGCTGAATAAACCTAACTTCCCTTATATACTTGTGATAAATAAGTAAACAGCCAATCATGCAAGAGCAACTGAAATTCATATTTAGCAGCAGAAATTAGTTTCTGCAATTGGACATCAGCTCAAATGCACAAAGGTCACATTAGATTCATTTAGGTGATGGTATAATTTCATTAGCAAAAGCATACAGTAGCTTTCATGAAAAAGAGATAGGAACCATATCATCTTGGTTTTGCATGACAAACCCTAGAAATTTCACTATATTACCATGTTTGTTAAGCCGTTACTGTATGTATAGTACAAGAATGCTTCACCAAAATGTCTTTTGTTTTGATATAATGTTGATGGACTGTAGATGTAACTGATGCCAAGATGGCCCAGGAAGCTTTGGATATGAAGCTTAAAGTCTTCTATTTTTATCGTGCCTCAAGTAATTTCATTAAAATGAAGATTTCTTCTGTGCACCATCACATCCTAATAATCAAATGTTCATATCAGCATTTTAACTTTAGTCTTGAACAAATCCTGAATTTTCCCAAATTAGGGTCGACTGATACCATTTGCACAGAAAAATCCAAAAATCCAAATTCGCAATATTATCAGGCGAAGAAGTTCAATTCAATAATGAACAGAAAGATAAGAGGCAAACTATACCTGAAAGGAATCTCCGCAAAGATCAACAACAGAAGAGAAGCGATCCTCCATAACCCCTCTCCTTCCTTTTTTGCAATACACGGAATATCCAGAGCCCTCTCTCTCCATCTCCAAATTTTCAGACGCAGGCGTGAACTGGCCTCCGAAACCAACGGTGACATCTGGAATATGAAGCCTGGAAATCGGATTTTGGCTGAAATGAGTTGAACAAGGAAAACGCCTAATCGGTGTGTTCATATAAATAGAAAAACACAAACCCAGAAAAATAAAGCTCAAAGAATGATGTTACCTGAGAATTGAATGTTACCTGAGAATTGAAAGAAAATCAGCGATGGTCGGTGGTGGCGGTGGGAGAAGGCGAAACACTTGCAGGAAGTGGAGGAACAAAATTGACAGAAAAAGAGAGAAAGAGAGGGGAAGAGAGAGATAGAAAACATAAAAAAACGTAAAAAAGAGAAAAACATAAATATTAAAGTGATGGATAAAAGAATTAAAAAAAAAAAAAGGTAATTTGGTAAATAGTTAAAGGTATTGTTTGAAAGTAAACTTCATTTTGGGTGTAAAACTGACAATTTCCCTTTAAATTAAGGACATTCTGAGGATACCCTTCACGGTCACTTCATTTCATAACATATCGGGAGTCCTAAAACTACCCGTGTTCTGCCCGTGTACCGGAATACACTCGGCCATTTCACTAGACCAATTCATTCAATAGGAGACCATAATGGTCTTAGGTCTATTTTCGTGTAGTAGGTCACACGATATCATTGCATGACTTCACGTCATTTATCATTGGCATCGTGGGGATGCCGAAGTTCTGTTGGTGCATCGCGATCCATTTCGGATTGTTGCATGACATTGACATTATCGTATCATTTGAGGTGCTCCACGAGTACCGGATTATTACGCATATAGGGGCATTTCATAGCATTACCGAATCATGAAAGGCGTTCCATGAACGCCGAATTTCCGTCCGTGTCCTTGCCTACACGTGACTTGTCTATAAACATCATCTCATATCATATGCTTCAAAAGCATCAGAACTCTGTCCGTGGGCCGGCCCCTGCGTGACCATTTCACTTCATCTCATAGACCTACAAGGTATCGAAACCCTATCCGTGTGTTGGTACACACGCGATCATTTCACGATATTCAATAGGTGCTCTAAAAGCACCGAACCCCTGTTTGTGTGGCGGCCCACACGTGGTCTCTTGCATGGCATCAGGTGTTCTTAGAATGTCCCAAAAAAAAAAAAATTCAAATCATCCTCATCATTATCTCCCTCATGACATCATTTATGCAACTCATTCATGCACATACATATCCCATCATGCATTCATGAATAAACCATCTGTGATTTAGTGTTCTGCACGAGAATGTGCCCGCCAATACTAATAAGTGCTCTTATCAGAAGGAAAAAGGAAAAGATCTCGGAGATGGCCAATCCCATGAACTTTAACTCCATAACGGATATCGTAGAGGATCATATCGCCTCATCACGATTCCGGAAGGCAGTCAGGAAGGAAGCGGCGGCAATGCTGAGAGAAGTGTTGGGGGATGACCTTGACAGAATAGAAAGGCTGACAGCGAGGTGCACTGAATTGGAAGCACGAGTGGCAGAACTCGAAGGGAGGATGAAAAATGCAGCATTCTCAGGCTCTAATACTGATGCTAGCGAGGGACAGAATGCCCAGTTTGCTAACACTCGCCCTCGACACCTTGGAAGACCCTCTCTCCGGGATTCAGGTTTGCCAAGGCTAACTGATGAGGTAGAACTGAAGAGGCCCCTCAAGACGAATGTCGGCACCGACTCCGTTCCACAGCATACCAAAAACTCGCCTACCGGGAGTAGTGGGAAAGGCATTTCTCCATGGGCTGACTCATTAGGTACGCTATTCCTCAGATGCAGAAATATGGGTCTCCTGCAGAGTGTCAGACCGTATGTGCTGCCAATGCCAGAGCAAAGGAGTAATTTCTGTAGCTATCACGTGATCATAGGCCATCAAACCAATGAATGTCATGCTTTAAGAAAGGAGATCCAGAAGCTAGTTGATGATGGAAAATTGGAAATCTCGGCCTTCTCTGATAACCAACCAGGGGCAATCAGGGAAACCACCAAAGAAATTTCTCAAACCTCCCGAGGAGAGGAATATGATGAAGAAGTTCTGAGTCTGCTCTGATAAGAGTGGGTCGAGGATGCTGAAGCTGAAATGGTGACCAATCGGAGAATAACCGGATTCTGTGAGATCAATACCTCTTGGAGATTCCTTCTTACAAGGGAGTCATTTTGTTTATGGGATGTATTGAATTCATTATGAATGCAATGAAAGCTATCTTCGTCTTACTTTTGTGATGATTACGTGTACATGGCATTATGCATGCATTTGACAATCTGAAATGACATGTCCAACACGCATAATATCAAAATGCATAACATCATTATGAGTATTGTGGGGAACCTAAAAGTGAACCTGGCCCTGAACGAACTCTCTCTTGAAAGGTGAGCTTGTGAGATAAATAAAATAATACGATGGTACCACTTCCGCCGAGGCATCTGCTAATTCAATTCAACAATCCTTGAAAGACACTACCAATCCTGCCCCAAAGCTTCAATTTAAAAAGCACATACGATACCCAAATCACCCTAAACCGAAAAGCCCTTCTTAAGGCAAAACAAAACCAAAAAGTCCTCCTTGAGGCACCCTAAACCGAAAAGCCCTTCTTAAGGCAAAACAAAACCAAAAAAACCTCCTTGAGGCACCTAAACTCAAAAAAGCCTTTCTTAAGGCAAAACAAAACCAAAAAGCCCTCCTTGAGGCACCCAAACTCAGAAAGCCTTATTAAGGCAAAACAAAACCAAAAAGCCCTCCTTGAGGCACCCAAACCCAGAAAGCTTTTCTTAAGGCAAAACGAAACTAAAGAGCCCTCCTTGAGGCACCCTAAACCGAAAAGCCCTTCTTAAGGCAAAACAAAACCAAAAAGCCCTCCTTGAGGCACCTAAACTCAAAAAGCCTTCTTAAGGCAAAACAAAACCAAAAAGCCCTCCTTGAGGCACCCAAACTCAAAAAGCCCTTCTTAAGGCAAAACAAAACCAAAAAGCCCTCCTTGAGGCACCCAAACTCAGAAAGCCTTCTTAAGGCAAAACAAAACCAAAAAGCCCTCCTTGAGGCACCCAAACCCAGAAAGCTTTTCTTAAGGCAAAACGAAACTAAAGAGCCCTCCTTGAGGCACCCTAAACCGAAAAGCCTTTCTTAAGGCAAAACAAAACCAAAAAGCCCTCCTTGAGGAACCCAAACTCAGAAAGCCTTCTTAAGGAAAAACAAAACCAAAAAGCCCTCCTTGAGGCACCCAAACTCAGAAAGCCTTCTTAAGGCAAAACAAAACAAAAAAGCCCTCCTTGAGGCACCCAAACTCAGAAAGCCTTCTTAAGGCAAAACAAAACCAAAAATCCCTCCTTGAGGCACCCTAAACCGAAAATCCCTTCTTAAGGCAAAACAAAACCAAAAAGCCCTCCTTGAGGCACCCAAACTCAAAAAAGCCTTTCTTAAGGCAAAACAAAACCAAAAAACCCTCCTTGAGGCACCCAAACTCATAAAGCCTTCTTAAGGCAAAACAAAACCAAAAAGCCCTCCTTGAGGCACCCAAACCCAGAAAGCATTTCTTAAGGCAAAACGAAACTAAAGAGCCCTCCTTGAGGAACCCTAAACCGAAAAGCCCTTCTTAAGGCAAAAGAAAACCAAAAAGCCCTCCTTGAGGCACCCAAACTCAGAAAGCCTTCTTAAGGCAAAACAAAACCAAAAAGCCCTCCTTGAGGCACCCAAACCCAGAAAGCTTTTCTTAAGGCAAAACGAAACTAAAGAGCCCTCCTTGAGGCACCCTAAACCGAAAAGCCCTTCTTGAGGCAAAACAAAACCAAAAAGCCCTCCTTGAGGCACCCAAACTCAGAAAGCCTTCTTAAGGAAAAACAAAACCAAAAAGCCCTCCTTGAGGCACCCAAACTCAGAAAGCCTTCTTAAGGCAAAACAAAACCAAAAAGCCCTCCTTGAGGCACCCAAACTCAGAAAGCCTTCTTAAGGCAAAACAAAACCAAAAAGCCCTCCTTGAGGCACCCTAAATCGAAAAGCCCTTCTTAAGGCAAAACAAAACCAAAAAGCCCTTCTTGAGGCACCCAAGCCCAGAAAGCCTTTCTTAAGGCAAAATAAAACCAGAAAACTCCAATTGAGGAAAGATCGAACCAGAAAGCCTTCCTTAAGGCGAAATCAAACCAGAAAGCCCTCCTTAGGGCAAAATCAAACTAGAAAGCCCTCCCTGAGGCGAAATCAAGCTTATCCAAACTGATCCAAAGCACCAACTACCAAGAAATTCAAGTGACCTTCACTATCCAACTTATTGTGAAACTCTGGGCCTTTACTTAGTTGTAGTGCATATATAATCTTGTTTGCATGACATTCCTGTGCACATGACATTACGCATGCATTGTTCATCCAAAAAGGCATATTAAGCACACATGACATGCATGAATTTGAATGCAGCAGGAAAACCAAAAGGTGGCTGTGGCTTTGGTTTAGCTCCTTCAAAAAAAAAAAAAAAACCTCAATGCTACTCCATATCGCACTTTTCTGCATCATCTCATCACCAGAAGGGCGACAGAGCAGAGAGAGAATTTGAATACAAGTCTACTTCAAATGAGCTCAATAATGGTTACCCAAGAAATTGACTATTGAAGAGACCAAACTGAATAAAAAAGAGATTGAAGTTAATCTTGGTGGAAAAACAATCCTGATGATCAGAAATCTACCAAAACAGTTCCAAGACATGATCTACTACAAATTCTGGACAAGCATTGTCTGGAGGAAAACAAGAATAAGTCCAGAGGGAAGTCTGCTTATGATTTCCTCTATTCGCCTATGGATTTCAAGACTAGAGGAAATATTGGTTATGCATTTGTGGACTTCACCAACAGTGTTGGGACAACTTGGCTTTACAAAGCTTTCAACAATCATGAAGAGGACGATGCCATCAACAGGAAAGCTTACAAAGTCTGTTGTGCTCATATTCCAAGGGAAAGTTGCACTTACCAACCATTTCAAGTATTCAGTCTTCGGAAACCTAGCCTGATCTGGAATCTAGGGTGAATTGGAAACATGAATACAGAATCAGACCACAGGAGAATCCAGTGGTTACTTGAATTCATCTCAGGTTGTCTATCCACAATGGCAACTCTATCCAGTGACCGGGCATTCATCCCAAAAAAAAAAAAAACTGCAATGTGGAAAACCGAAAGGACATGTTGGTAGCTTGAAAGGGCATCAATCAAAACCAGAGCCACACTTTGGATTTTCCCAATGCATCTACATTCATTATGTCATAGATGTTTAATATTCAATTTTGATGTTCAGTATGCATTCATCATGTCATTGCATGTCAATGTCCACATACGGGTGACAGCATGCAGCGAACCATGTCCGATTCAGTGTTTTACACCCCAAACACAAACCTTTATTGCTAGGGGCAGGTAAAAGCCAAACCACTGGGTGTCGTCGGCAGTAACGTCCTCATGACTTCTGATAAGCATTGTCAAGGTGTACTTTCCAATCTCGAAACGGATCAATACAAAGAGATCAATTCGGTTGGGACACTCGTGCAAAACTCTTGGACCATTAAAAAAAAATCAAAAAAAAAAAAATCAAAAATCACAAAGAGAAAATTTCTGACACGGAAAACCGAGAGGACGTGTTGGTAACAAGAAGAGGGTGATGTCTAAAGCCGAAGTCACTGTTAATTTCCCTATTATACTCATTATGATGTCGTCGTAATGATATTATGCATGTTTGACATTCTGCTTAGATGTTCATATCGCATACATCGTGCCATTACACATAAACATCCATTAATAGGTCATTGCATCCAATTCCCATAATAATAAAAATGAAGTCCATGTTGTGTACAAAAAAAAAAAAAGAGAGGTGTAGTACAGAGCACTCTATCTAGCTCTCATCTCGTCCCTCACCCACCTCCTTCTCCTCGGACTCACTCTAATGCGAAGCTCTATAGGTGTCAAAGTCCTCCTGCACCCGAGTCAAATCAGCCTGCATCCGGGCCATGTCAACCCGCACCCGAGTTAACTAGTGGGTCGCAGCCAAAGCCCGAGCCTCAGAAACAGCTGCCTGTCTGGCTTGATCCTAGAGCATCTGCACTCGAATATGCAAAATAACAACATAAGTTAACATGCATACATACACGCATATTCATCCATGCATTGCATAAATCATGTAGTGATACAGGGATTGTAGAATGCTTACCGCCTAGTTGGCGTTCTCCTGGACTAGATGAGCCTTCAAGCCCAAAGCGACCTGAGAAGTAGATGGTGCAACACTGGTAGAACGTACGGGATGACTCCTATCCTGAACAAGGCGATGCCCACCAGCAGTGGCAATCTCAGCACTTTCATATGTTGGGCTAGTCCGCTGAGTAGAACTGGATCCCTTAGGTCTCTTGACCTGCAAGCGGAAGAGCATTAAAAAAAAAAAAAAGAAAGAAAAGCAGCCAAGTTCGCTAGAGTGGGGAGCAGAGTCAGATTACAAGTGCTCTGCCTGGTGGAAAAAAGTGTGCATGATAAAAAGACAAACACATAAGCCTGATCACACCGCTCCAAGTCCTCCTCAGACAGGTCTGGGCGAGCAGCCCAATAAGCCTCCACCCTGGAGCATAAGATCTTCCTCTTCTCAGGGGTGCAGCCGATCAACCTACCTATATAATCATCCTCCGACTGATGCCGAGTAAAATAGCAGTTGAAGCTGATCGGGGGTTCGCCGAACCAGAACCCAGTGATAGCGACAAAATTTGAAGGAGTAACGGCAAACTCCCCGATGGGCAAATGAAATGTGTGGGTGATGCAAGCCCACCTCTCACACAAAGCCGTCAACACAACATGGGTAGTAGGCGGCGTGCTCGTCGACAATGACATAATAAAGGTCTCTAGACCCTGAATCCTAACCCGATCTCTCACAGACTCGGGGAGGCGGCCCCGCCAGACCCCAGGCGGAGAGAGATTTATGCTGCCGGAAATTCCCCGGTCCTACACATTGAGGAAAGCCAACAAGTCAGCGGTTGATCTTTCTAACAATGGTCCGCCTCATCCAAGGGGCAAGAAACCCGAGAAACCTCGAAAAACTCACTGTAAGTACAATCTCACCAAATTTCATTTTCGACATATCCTGTATGCCAAGTCATACTAGTCTACCACACACACGCACACACACACACACACACACACACACACACATACCCTTTACCAAATCTCAGTCCCCCCGCAACTATAAAACGGAACTAGGTTTTTCGTATCGGTCCTTTGAGTGCGCCAGGTCGCACACGGCTGTCACACACTCACATTCACACACGTCACAAATCTCAATCCTACATGACTATAAAAGGTGACCTGAAACGCATCTTCCCATATTTATTCTTGATCGAAGGGGCAAAAATTTTTGTTTCGAAATTATCGATCAAGGAATAAATACGTTCACTAAGCACACATTGCATGCTTTCTTTTGGTTCTGTATGGCAAATCATACACGACCATTTGACTCTAAAAGTCATTTTATCTTGGCGTCATCCTTACATGAAAATCGTCGTAAGGAACCGTCCGACTCCAAAAGTCGCATTCTTCTTTGTATCATCTTGGCGTCATCCTTACGCGAAAATCGTCATAAGAAACCGCCCGACTCCAAAAGTCGTATTTTTCTCCACACAAGAGTCACACGCTTGCATATCATCTCGAATTTCGTGTTCTTTGTCGTGTACCTAAATCCGTTTCGAAAATCGGACTTTAGATACACGAGGGGCAGCCTGTGAACACGAAATTTTCACCTAAAAAAAAAATCCGTCGTTGACCGTTGACCCACGATTGTAAATACAGTCGTGGGATTTTGGTTACAGTCGTACCATTGTACGTAATTACAGTCCTACGACTGTACTTTCGAGGGCAGGATGCAGAGCCCATACCCCCTTGACTTGGAAAAATGGGGAAATCTTGAGCATTAAATGCTCAAGATTTTCGGGTTAGTGGGGAGATATAAAAGGTTAAAAAGATCAGAATAAAGGGACTTTGGGGAGGAAATCTAGTTTTTAGAGAGATTTAGTGAGAGAAAAAAGAGAGAAAAAGAAAGAAGAGAGAAAAGAAAATACCTTACTTTCTTCTAACATTTTCTCTTTAATTTTTTGTTGTTAATCACTAAAACGAATTAGAAATCCTAGGTTAACATCCACACTAAAAATCTAAATCATTTTGGGACAAAAACAAAAACAAATCCGTGACATTTCTGGGATTATTTGGACACTTTTGCAACCTTGACTTCCTAAGGAAAAAGAGCGAATTCACATGGATTGGTGCGTAGCCAAGGGTCATTCCAGCTATGGATCGTCGCCAAGGAGGTAAACAACCTTTAACTCAACTCTTTTTCTAGCTTTCTGGGTGATTTACTTGTGTTTGGTGCTTTTTTATTCAAGTTTTTAAGTTTTTATTTCTGGAAAAATAAGAACAGTTGTACGAATGTTCTTGGAACAAGAACAGGGGCACGACTGTAATTATAGTCGTGCCAAATCCTCTACAGTCGTACGACTGTTCTTATTTTCTCAGCTTTAGGTTTCTCTTTTAGGGTTTTTTTTAGCGATTTCTGCCTTAGCTAAGATTATAGTCGCACGACTGTAGTATACAGTCGTATGACTGTAACTACAGTCGCACGACTGTAGTCCGCGGCCAGAAGCAGAAATTCCTAAAAATCCCTAAAATCCAAAAAAATCATAAAAACCCAAAAAATTTCATAAAAATCAGAAAATTTCAGAAAAATCAAAAATCTTGAAAAATCAAAAAATCATAAAAATGAATTTTGGTGTGTGCATCACGACCCTAGATTAAATTTTCAGTAAAATCGCATTTAGAACCATTCCACGACGGAGACCCGGTTCTCCCGAAAACCGACCCACTTTGCATGCTAAGTTAAAATAAACCGGAAAAATGTCTTCAAAAACTATTTTCTCACAAAAAAACCAAAAATACAGGGACGTTTCAAAATGGTTTTCCAGGTCTAACCGGGCCGACCCGGTTACCCCCAATTGCATGACCCCGAATCCTAATTTCCCAATTCTGTCTATTTGAGTCCTATTTATGGCGTGCCGTATAAATTGTGCTAACTTCTGTTTTACAGCTTTTGTTTTATTTTAATTTTCTATTTTATTTGTATTTCAATAGAATTAAATCATGTATTTAGGCGGTTGTAAATTTTTAGATTCTCATGTATTCTAGGCGGTTGTATCAGTGAGGCGAGAGTTTTATTTTTCTTTCGATTGGGTTGTAAGCTCTTAAATATTTATTCTTTTTACTTTATATGTTGTATTATTATTACGTATGCGCGCTGCGTGTATTATTCAATAAAAATCAACTTTTAGCAAATTAAAGTGTCATAACTAGAACAGTGGCAATAATATTTAAATTAGACACGAAATAAGGGACTTGTCCGAACCTAGATCTCTGAAAAGTGTGACAGTTCCCGCTTTGGTTCAGCTACACTGTAATTTCCCGGTTGAGCTGAGCCGGGTGGTGACTCCTATACTTTTTTATCGAGATTTAGGTCTCGATTCTTTTTCAAAATAATCCGCTTTTCGAAAAAACAAATTTCCAAACCAAAAACCCTACGCAATGGAGGGCCCCGCCTGAAATCGAGGCACCCCTTCCGAAAAGGAGTCCCGCGTCCCGTCGAAAACGCATCATCCGCTCACACCTAGTCAATCTCTGAACATCTGCATCGCATCCCCAAATCTATAAGAAAGTCACATTGGGCACCCTGCCTGTCCATATCTCATATGGGGTCTTTTCCACTACCTTAGTCTGAGTATTATTCAAAATGAAAGCCGCTGCCTCGAGAGCGTATCCCCAAAAGCTTATTAGGAGATATGCATGACTCATCATTGAGCGGACCATGTCTAATAGGGTCCTATTCCTCCATTTGGACACCCCATTCCATTGTGGTGTACCTGGAGGAGTGAGTTATGGAACTATTCCATGCTCTCTTAAATATGAGTCAAACTCTAGGCTCATATACTCACCTCCTCGGTCTGACCGAAGGGCTTTGATATTTCTAACTAGTTGGTTCTATACTTCATTCTTAAATTCCTTGAACCTATGAAGGGTATCAAACTTATGTTTCATCAGATAGACATAGCCATATCCGCTGAAATCATTTATGAACATGACGAAGTACAAATGTCCACCTCTTGTAGCTGCGATCATGGGCCCACATACGTCTGAATGTATTAGGTCCAATTAGATAGTATCCCTTTCAGCTTTCTTGCTAAAAGGCACTTTAGTCATTTTACCTTGTAGACAAGACTCGAATATATCAAGTGACTCCAAGTCAAGGATTCCAGCTTTATGAAGCCTAGCTATGCGTTTCTCATTTATGTGGCCTAAATGATAATGCCAAAGGTAGACAAGATTAAGTTCATTGGGCTTAACCCTTTCAGTGTTTATGTTACAGACATGATTGGTTTCATTCAAATCCAGGATATACATGCCATTATTTAATAGAGCTTCTCCATAAAATAATCCCTCTTTAGATATACCAATTCTACCATTAGAAATAGTAAAATGAAATCTAGAAATATCTAATACTAAAACAGAAATAATATTCTTGCACATAGCAGGTACAAAATAACAATGTTCCAATACTAAAACCAATCCACTAGGCATCATGAGGTGATATTCGCTGATCTCTATGGCAGTAACCCTTGCTCCATTACCGACCCGCAAGTCCACCTCCTCTGATCCTAGTGACCTCCTATTCTTATGTCCCTACACATTACAACAAATATGAGAACCACATCTAGTATCCAATACCCAGGATGTTGAAACAGTGAGGTTAATGTCTATGACATAAATACCTGATGAAGACGTGCCCTGGGTCTTCCTCTGCTCTCCCAACAGTTTGGGACACGATCTCTTCCAATGCCCTACCTGCTTGCACCCGAAGCAGACATCCTCGGGACTGGCCTTTGGCTGGAACTTGGGCTCGGCCATAGGCTTCTTGGCCTTGGCTTTCTTAGCATTGGCCTTAACCTTTTCCTTGGACTTGCCCTTCGCAAGAGGAGGGTTCCCCTTGTTTACCAGTAGCACCAGTGGACTCTTCTTGATCGACTACTTAGTGAGCTTTAGCATCCCATACAGTTCACTAACAGCACGATTCATCCGTTGCATATTATAGTTCAGGATGAAATGATCGTAAGAATCCTGTAAGGAAGCAAGGATTGTGTCCACCGCTAGCTCTTGTGAGATAGGCGATCCAAGATGGGATAAAGTATCCAGATAGCAATTCATCTTAAGCACATGTGTATTCATAGATGTCCCAGCCCCCATCTTACAAGAGTGGAATGCCTTATTGATCAAATACCTTTCCTGATGAGCTTGCTCTTGAAACATCTCATTCAGAGTTATTATCATAGCATAGGCCTGATGGTCCATGAACTACTTTTGCAGCTCAGGGACCATACACGCCAACATAAGGCATGTCACATCCTTGTTATCTTTTACATGCACCTCGTATTCCTCCAGCTGGGCAGCTGGTGGATTACGTCGCTGAGGCGCAGCCGGCACAAACCTTTCCAGAACATACTCCTCTGACTCTTGTCTTAGAACTATTCTTAAGTTCCTAGATCAGTCTAAGAAGTTAGGACCAGAAAGCTTGTCCCTTTCCAGGATAGATCGCAGTGAAAGTGAGTTGTTGTTTGCCATTTAGATTACTACGCAGAAAAATTTTAAGAGTGTTAATAAAGGTCTTAAACTTGTTCCCCATATTTAATTAATAATGAATCATGTTATTAATTAACTCGAGTTGTTGGACTCATGGGCCGAGATCCATATTTCATTAAGATATAGCAAGACGAGGGCCTGAAAAAACTATACCCTAATTATTTAGGTCGGAACCCCGTCCAATCCCAACCTAGGGACTCTCGGTTTGATGGGCTTGTTGGCACTTACCCATCTGTGCTTAGGGCGATAAGAATCTTACTACCCACGCTAAGTCAAAACCTCTATCCAAGTGTCAGAGTAACCAATACTCCAACCCAATACAAAATGACGATACTCCAATGCATCCAGTGAGGGCATAGTCTACAACTGGCCTATCCCCACTTCGAGTCGGTTTTGAATGAGGGAAGCACTTTTAAATGACTTAGTAATTTCCATTTGGTTATTAGATTCATTTTAATAACGGCTTACATGCATAGGCGGATGAAACTGGGTTTGGATCATACATACATACATGTAAATAAATATAAAACATAATTAAGTAAAATGGATTGCTATGGGCCTATATTACAACCTAATATAATTCTAGTAAACCTATACTAGAAAATACATCAGGTGGGCCTCTGTTTCCTTCCTTCTAGGCTCGCCTCTCCACTGGGCTTCTTCTTTACAAATTTTATAATAAATAAATAAAATAAAATTACATTAAAAAAGAAAACGACACACAGGTTGTATTAACCCAAAAAGAAAAATTACAACCCAACTTGAATAAGGCCCAATAGCATCCATACATACATTTAATCATACAACAATGCATCCAATACATCAATATTATAAACATGTTATAATGCATGAAATTAAGCCTATTTCAATTATGTCCAAAGCCATTATTTTGAAATCGCCAATTTTGGGCCACCATGGTTCTAGCTCTTAACGGGCTTTGGGCCTCCAGTCCAGGCAAATAATTGATCCCACTGGAATTGGGAAACCATGAGTCCATATTAGCTGCCAGGGTAATTGTGCCAAAATAACCCAAACCAATTTCAATTAAACCATATTAATTTCTATAATTAATATCTCATGAATAAAACTAAAATTTTATTTAAGAAATCATGCGCATTTAAATTACAAAAATTTAAACACACAAAATTTTAAAATCCATTAAAATTTCAAAACTGGGTCCCAGACCTGAAATCCAAAACTTAGCTCGGCCCGCTGCCCAGCAGCCGCTATTTCCACCGTATACGGCAGTTCCTGGCGGTGATTCCACCGTTGGCAGTCCTATTTTAGCGGAAATAGCTCATGATTTTTGCCAGAAAAATAAAACGTAGCCAAGAAAATAAATCACCAAGAAATATAATCCAATCAACAGAAAATTAAATCCAACATAAACCTATATGCACTTTAAGTTTCAATTGTAAAATTCCAAGGGGAAAAATAACAAACCCCAATCTAAAGAATCCCAAATCAAAATCATCCATTTCAAGACCAAGGGATTCAATCCTATTTTAATAATTTCCACGGATCAAAAGCCTGCTCTGATACCACTGTTGGGATTTTTCATCGGAAATCACCCGATTAAATGCGGAAGAATGCGGTGATTTCCTTAAATCCGTGCCTAGGAGCAAATGAAATGGAAATTAAAAACATTAAAATTGAAATAGAAAAGATTTGATTCTCACCAAGAATATCTCTTCTATAGATGGCTGTAGAAATCAAAGGAGACTTCCTCCATGTTCCCGTACACGAACGACAGTGGAACTCAACCCATGCTAGCATCGAGATCAAACAGAAGAGAGGAGGAGGCTGCTACAATATTTCAGCTATTGCATGTGTTGGAAATGCCCTAGTCCTGAGGCATTGGTCCTTGTGTTTGTATAATACATTTGTACATTAATGTGAACTTTATGTATTATACAATTGGTGTCAAAAGATAAAGGCATTAATCTATTTATTATATGTCTTGTGCTATATTTTAAATAGAGTATCCAATGGACATATCCATATCCATGTTGTCAAGTGTCATGCACTTGGCAATAAGACTATGGACAGGGAAAACGATATGGCCATGAAGTCATCGTAGTCTGTTCCAATCATGGGAATGAATGGAACTAAAGACTATCATTAGCCTAGTTGTATGGCGGTGTCTTACCGGTCATAGAACATGGGATGTCAACCAGGTTAATGGTATAGTATCACAAATGATTCTCGTGTAGTACTTGTATAAGTCCTTTGACCGGACCATATGATGGTACTGCATGTGAAGTGGCACACTTTGGTGTACGCCTAACGGGCCTGTAAAAGGGTGCCAAGTATGGGTATGTTTGGGTGTGTTAGTGAACATGGCAGTGCTATGGATATGCAGAAGGGAATGTCACTTAGTGATTCACTGAGACGATATCACTGGCCTCTTAAAGAATGTTACTGATAAGTGTACGGCCGCACCCAAACAAGATTGGATCTTGTTTGTGAGCATTAGTTCATTCGGTATCAAGTAAATGTCTAGACACAATAGAGGGTATACTTCCATGCCTCTGTGTTGGAAACCGATATCAGCGACATGGGATTTACAAGTTCAAACTACAGGGTTACATTTTCAGTTGGGCTGCTTACTCCATCTCAATTGGGGGCTGCAGTGGCTTGCTAGAGCCCGCCTGCAGTCTGTGGGCCTTGGCCCACTGCTAATATAAAGATGGGCCCATCGGATCGTACACATTGAACGTCTGGACTTTAACTAGTCGGATTAAGTGTGTACTTGGAGTATACACGTTTGAAGAGAGAGAGATCTATTAATTATATTATGAATCAATTGGATTGATCAAAGTTATATAATTAATATTTATTTTGCCCTTCTCATAATTAATTCAATGAATTAATTTATGGGATTATTTCCTAGGTGGAAATAATATTACATGTATAGGTTTACATGTATTTCATTTTATGTGTGTCTAATTTAATCCATTGATTAAATTAATGGGTCAAATGAATTTTAATTTAAATGTATGTAATATTATATATATATATATATATATATATATATATATATATATATATACACACATGTTGAAGCAAAGTTATATTTGCATTTAATTAAATCCAAGGAAGTTGAATTAGGCTTAGGCGTAAAATGAAAAATGCCCACATGAAGTGGGATTTGTATGGCCAAAATTTATGGGAGAATTGGGTTAAGGGATGAGTAGTTTTGTTGGACAAAATATGATGATGAAGAAATGATGAGTCTTTATGTTTGTCCAATGGTGATAGGGTGAGTCATGGTTTGACAAAGTGAGTAGCAAAGTTGGACTTTGCATGCTAGATGGCATTGGAAATTTTTTTCTTGGTAAGAAGGTTGATACGTAAGAAAAAAATTGGCAGCCATTCTCATGAGTTTTGGCCGTCCTTTTTCTTTTCCAGGTGGAAAAAATGATTTGCCCACTTTAGGAATGGAAAGATATTAAGAGCCCTAACTTAGGGTGATGGTATTTTTCTTTCGGAAAAAAAAATTACAGCCATCTATTCCTATTGTGAGCAGCCCCTTTCTCCTTCTCTTCTTACATAATTCGAGTCACTAGCACGTTTTGGGTCCGAGAGCCGTTCGTGTACATGACGTTGGAGGGAGTCTACTTTGGTTCCTACAGTCCGCATCCGTCTCTTAGAGAGACTTTGTGGTAAGTTTTTGAAACTTCCTCCTTTGTGCTTTTTGTTTTTGATTTCCACATCTTAAGCTCCTAGGCCCGGATTCCAGGATATCGACGCGTATTTCCGCTGTTATCAGTCGGTTTCCCATGACGAATCCCAACAGTGGTATCAGAACGAGCTTTTGATCTGTGGAAATCTTTCACTTAGTGGATCCCGTGTTTTAAAATTGGAGATTTTTGTGGATGGGATTTATTTTTGGTTTTGGGGTTTGGTGATTTTTCCCCTTGGATTTTACTTATGGAAAATTATTTGCATATGGTTTATGGTTTATTTAATTTTCTATTTGTGAATTGTTTATGGGAATTTATTTTGCATATTGGTTTTATGCTATATTTAATTTTTCATTGTTGAAATTTTATCTTGGTGATTTAATTTCTTGATGTATTCATTTATTTTTGCATATAGAAAATTATTTTGCATATGGTGTATGCTTGGTTTAATTTTTTGTATGTGAATTTATTTTGTTGCTTGTTTTTTTTTTTTTTTTTTTTTGGAAAAATCATGGATCGTTTCGGGTTGAAACGGGGGTAGCAGCCACTGCCTGCGGCACTGGGTGCCCTAGGCAGCAGCTGCTGCACGCTAACAGCATGCCGCTGCTACCCTGCGCAGCGGGCCGGGCCCGAATTTGGATTTGATAGGATTTTTGGGCCGGGCCGGGTTTTAAAATTTTAATTGGTTTTAAAATTGTGCTTGTTTAAATTTTGGAAATTTTATGCACATGTTTTATGAATGAAATTTATTTTTCGTTCATGCGATATTAATTTTGGAGAAATTAATACGGTTAATTGAAATTGGTCTGGGTTTTCTTGGCACGATTACCTAGACGGCTAATATGGCTTCATGGTTTCCTAATTGGATTGGGAGCAGTGTTCTGCCAGGGTTGGAGGCCCAAGGCCCATACGGGCTTAGAACCATGAATGGCCAAAATTTGGCGATTTAAAAATAATGGCTATGGACATATATGAAATGGGATTAATTCATGCATTTAACATGTTTATAAATTGTATGTATTGGTTTACATGGATGTATGATTAAATGCATGAATGGATGTTATAGGGCCTTATTTATTTGGGTTGCAATATCCTTTTGGTAAATACGGCCTGCATGCCGTTTTCTTTTTTATGTAATTTTATTTTATTTGTTTATTATGATATTATGTAAAGAAGCCGATTGGATTGGCGTGCTAGAAGGATGAGGATGCGGCCCACCTGATGTTGTTCTAGTATAGGTTTACTAGAATAATATTAGGATGTAAATTTTGGCCCATAGCATTTCATTTTTATTTAATTATGCTTTATTTATTTACATGTGAGAATATATGTACAAACACAATTTCACCCGCCTATGCATCTAAGCCGTTATTAATTGAATCTAATAACCAATAGGTAATTACTAAGTCTCTTAAAAGTACTTCCCTCATTCATAACCTACTCGAAGTGGGGATAGGCCAGCTGTAGACCAACCCTCGTTGGATGCACTGGAGTATTAGGTTGGAGTATTGGTTACTGTAACACTTGGATAGAGGTTTTGACTTAGCATGGGTAATAGGATGTTCCTAGCCCTAAGCATAGATGGGTAAGTGCCAACAGACCCATCAAACCGAGAGTCCTTAGGTTGGGATTGGACAGCGTTCCTACCTAAAAATTGGGGTATAGTTGTTCCAGGCCCTCGTCTGGCTATATCTTGATATAATATGGATTTCGGCCCATGAGCCCAACCACTCGAGTTAATTAAGTCCTTTATTAACACTCGTAAATTTTTTCTATGTAGAAACCAATGGCAACAAATAATACTTTATCACTACGATCTTTCCTGGAATGGGACAAGCTTTCCGGCCCTAACTTTTGGGACTGGTCTATGAACTTAAGGAAAGTTCTAAGACAAAGTCTAAAGAGTATGTGCTAGAAAAGCCTGTACCAGCTATGCCAATGGGAAGTAATCCACCGACTGCCTAGCTGGAGGAATACTTGGCGCATGTAAAAGATAACCGGGACGTGACATGCCTGATGTTGGCAAGTATGGTTCCTGAATTACAAAAGCAGTTTATGGATCATCAAGCCTTTTCTATGATGACAACTCTTAACAAGATGTTGTATGAGCAAGCTTATCAGGAAAGGTACCTGATCAACAAGGCATTTCGCAGCTGTAAGATGGGGGTTGGGACATCTGTGAGTGCACATGTGCTCAAGATGAAGCGCTATCTAGATAATTTAGCCCGTCTCGGAACGCCTATCTTATGGGGGCTAGCGGTTAACATGATCCTGGCTTCCTTATCAGATTCTTATGATCAATTCATCCTGAACTTTTACAAGTAAGGGATAGACCATATTGTTAGTGAGCTGCATTGGATGCTTCAGCTCTTTGAACTGTCGATCAAGAAGACTCCACTGGTACTTAAGGTTAATAAGGGGAAACCCCCTCTTGCTAAAGGCAAGGCAAAGGCCAAGGCCAAGGCTAAAAAGGCTAAAGCCCAGCCCAAGGCCCGTTCCAAGGATGTCTGCTTCGGTTGTAAGCAGACATCCTTGGAAAAGATCGTGTCCCAAGCTTATAGGAGAGAAAAAGGTAGACACAAGGCATGTCTACATCAGGTATATATGTCATAGACATTAAACTCTGTTTCAACAACTTATGTATTGGATACTAGATGTGGTTCTCACATTTGTTATAATGTGCAGGGACTTAAGAATAGGAGAGCACTAGGATCGGGACAAGTGGACTTACGGGTCAGAAATGGAGCAAGGTTTGCTACCATAGAGATCAACAGGACTAGCTTATGATGCTTAGTAGATTAGTTTTGTTACTGAAACTATGTTATTTTGTACCTATTATGTACAGGAATATTATTTCTGTTTCAGTTTTGGATATTTCTGGATGTACATTTACTATTGGTAATAGTAAAATGAGTTTATCTAGAAAGGAATTATTTGATGGAGTAGCTCTGTTAAATAAGGTCTTTTGTATCCTAGATTTAAATAAAACCAATCATGTCTATAATATACATACGTAAAGGATTAAGCTTAACAAACTTAATCCATTTTACCTTGGCATTGTCATTTAAGCCACATAAACAAGAAGTGCATAGCTAGGCTTCACGAAGTTTGAATCCTAGGATCATTTGACATGGAGTCACTTGATATATGCAAGTCTCGTTTATGAGGTAAAATGACTAAAGCTCCTTTTAGCAAAGAGGCTGAAATGGCAGCTAGCTTACTGGACCTAATACATTCAGATGTATATGGACCTATGAGCAAAGCAACCAGGGGTGAACATCTATACTTTGTCTCCTTCACAGATGATTTCATCAGATATGGCTATGCCTATTTAATGAAATATAAGTCTAAGACCCTTGATAGGTTTGAGGGATTTAGGAACGAAGTACAGAACAACTAGGCAGAAAGATCAAAGCCCTTCGGTCAGACCGAAGTGGTGAGCATATCAGCCTAGAGTTTGACTCATATTTGAGAGGGCATGGAATAGTTCCATAGCTCACTCCTCCAAGAACATCACAATGGAATGGGGTGTCCGAATGGAGGAACAAGGCCCTGTTGGACATGGTCCACTCAAATGATGAGTCATGCCTCTCTCCCAATAAGTTTCTAAGGATACGCTCTTGAGACAATGGCTCTCATTTTCAATTATACTCCAGCTAAGGCTTTGGAAAAGACCCCATTTGGAATATGGACGGGCAAGGTGCCCAATGTGTCTTTCCAACGGATTTGGGGTTGTCATGCTCAAGTCAAGAAATTGACTGTGGGCAAACTAGAACCCAAAACTAACTAATGCCTGTTTTTGAGCTACCCTAGGGAAACCAAAGGGTATTACTTCTACAACCCCACTGAGAACAAGGTGTTCATGGCATGAAAGGGGGTCCTTCTTGAAAAGGGGTTTCTTTCCAAGAAAGACAGTGGGAGTGATGTTGAACTCAGGGAAGTTCAAAGCTCACAAACTCCTAAAAAGGATAACTCGGAGACCAGGGTGGAGCTTCCACAAGTGGAAGCACCAGCCCAGGTCACACAAGAACTTAGAAGGTCTGGTAGGGATCGTCGGAACATGAGAAATATGGCTTTCTCGTTTCCGATGATTACGCTCATTTTGTCTTGGACAAAGAGGAGCCCAAAACCTACCAGTAGGCTATAGCTAGTCCACTGTCTACCATGGTGGCGGATATGCAATCTATGTACGATAATCAGGTTTGGAACTTGGTTGATCCACCTCTAGGTGCTAAGGTAATAGGTTGCAAGTGGTGCTATAAGCTATAGGCCGATAATAGCTTTAAGGGTGTGTATAAGAGGTTTAGTAGGAGCATAGTAACTTTCCTGGTATTATATATGGATGGCATCCTTCTGATTGGAAGTGACATACCAACACTACAAGGGTATTGCAATGGTTGAGTAAGTGTTTCGCAATGAAGGACTTAGGCCTAAGTCAGGCCAAGTACATAGACATAGTTCTGAAAAGATTCAGAATGGACCAGGCTAAGAAAGGTTTCTTGTCAATGGGTCATGGGCTGAAACTTAGTAAGAAGAGCTGTCCTAAGACATGGTAGGACAGGAGAACATGAGATTGGTTCTATATGCTTCGGCTATAGGATCAATCATGTACTCCATGCTATGTACAAGACTTGATGTCGCCTTTACACTAAGTATGATGAGCCGGATTCCGGGTGGATCACTGGAAGGCTGTCAAAGCAATCCTGAAGTACCTTAACCGGACATAGGATAGCTTCTTAGTGTATGCAAGTTAGGCAGAGCTGTCAGTTACTGGGTACATTTATATAACCTTTTGGATCGACCAGGATGAATAACAATCACAGTCTAGGTATGTATTCATGCTAAATGGTGGTGCTGTTGTTGGAGAGGCTCCAAGCAACAGACCATCGCGGATTCTACCATAGGAACTGAGTATATTGCAGCGTGTGAAGCAGCTAGGGAAGCTGTGTGGATAAAGAAGTTTATCACGGAACTAGGGATAATGTTACTATCCAAGAACCAGTTGATATCTTTTGTGACAGTAATGGGGCTGCTTCATAAGCTATATGCCCCAGTCACACATATAAACGAAGTATGAACTCAGGAAGTTTCACCTAATACAAGCAATCATTGAGAGAGGTGACTTTTCATTACACAGAGTGGACACCAAAGTTAATGTCGTAGATCTTTTGACCAACACGCTTGGCCATGCCTATGCATGAAGGTTATACTAGATCTATAGGAATTAGACCCATGCCTAGTAGGTACTAGTGCAAGTGGGAGATTGTTGGAAATGCCCTAGTCCTGAGGCATTGGTCCTTGTGTTTGTTTAATACATTTGTACATTAACGTGAACTTTATTTATTATACAATTTCTATCAATAGATAAAGGCATTAATCTATTTATTATATGTCTTGTGCTATATTTTAAATAGATTATCCAATGGACATATCCATATCCATGTTGTCAAGTATCATGCACTTGGCAGTAAGACTATGGATAAGGAAAACGATATGGCCATGAAGTCATCCGTAGTCTGTTCCAATCATGGGAATGAATGGAACTAAAGACTATCATTAGCTTGGTTGTATGGCGGTGTCTTACTAGTCATAGAACATGGGATGTCAACCAGGTTAATGGGTACATGCAAAAAGGGCATGGTACTGGATCGATCCATTTAACGGGAATCTACATGGTATAGTATCACAAATGATTCTCGTGTAGTACTTGTATAAGTCCTTTGACTGGACCATATGATGGTATTGCATGTGAAGTGGCACACTTTGGTGTACGCCTAACGGGCCTGTAAAAGGGTGCCAAGTATGGGTATGTTTGGGTGTGTTAGTGAAAATGGCAGTGCTATGGATATGCAGAAGGGAATGTCACTTAGTGATTCACTGAGACGATATCACTGGCCTCTTGAAGAATGTTACTGATAAGTGTGCGGCCGCACCCAAACAAGATTAGATCTTGTTTGTGAGCATCAGTTCATTCGGTATCAAGTAAATGTCTAGACACAATAGAGGGTATACTTCCATGCCTCTGTGTTGGACAACGATATCAGTGACATGGGATTTACAAGTTCAAACTATAGGGTTACGTTTTCAGTTGGACTGCTTACTCTGTCTCAATTGGGGGCTGCAGTGGCTTGGTAGAGACCACCTGCAGTCTGTGGGCCTTGGCCCATTGCCAATATAAAGACGGGCCCATTGGATCGTACACATTGAACGTCTGGACTTTAACTAGTCGGATTAAGTGTGTACTTAGAGTATACACGTTTGAAGAGAGAGAGATCTATTAATTATATTATGAATCAATTGGATTGATCAAAGTTATATAATTAATATTTATTTTTGCCCTTCTCATAATTAATTCAATGAATTAATTTATGGGATTATTTCCTAGGTGAAAATAATATTACATGTATAGGTTTACATGTATTTCATTTTATGTGTGTCTAATTTAATCCATTGATTAAATCAATGGGTCAAATGAATTTTAATTTAAATGTATGTAATATATTATATGGCATAATATATATATATATATATATATATATATATATATATATATATACATGTTGAAGCAAAGTTATATTTGCATTTAATTAAATCAAAGGAAGTTGAATTGGGCTTAGGCTTAAAATGAAAAATGCCCACATGAAGTGGGATTTGTATGGCCGAAATTTATGGGAGAATTAGGCTAAGGGATGAGTCATTTTGTTGGACAAAATATGATGATGAAGAAATGATAGGTCTTTATGTTTGTCCAATGGTGATGGGGTGAGTCCTAGTTTGACCAAGTGAGTAGCAAAGTTGGACTTTGCATGCTAAGTGGTGATAAGGTCGGTTTTTGACCTTATCTTTTAAGCAATTTTGTGGTTTAAACGGTAATTTTTTTAGAGTCTTTTGTGTGAATGCTTGTTTGGTTTTACGTATTTTGTGATTTTTATGTTTTGGTTAGATTTTCATAACTTTTAGTATTTTTCATATTCTTTAGGGGTGTTTTTGTAATTTTGCATAAAGTTTCATTTTTATGGTCCGTGGCTTTGGTGCGGTTATGTTTCTTTATGTTTGTTTTGGACAGGCATTATGACCCGGACCGAAAGTTGGAGCAACGGCGGCGAAGAAGAGTTTGAAATGCTGAAAAGCAAGGTGGCACGGCGTGCCATTTCGGCGTGCCATTTCAGCGTGCCAAGGGATGGGATCCAGTGGATCGGCACGAAATCATGCCACCCCTACCAGCGCAGCGTGCCAACCCCAAATCTACACAGCACGGTGTGCCACATCCACCAGTACGGCGTGCCACCCATAATTCTGCACAGCACGGCGTGCCACCTCCACCAGCACGGCGTGCCGAGCTCCGGAATTCTGCTGTTGCCCTATTTTCATCTTTTCTATTTCGTGGTTTTAACCTAGCCGTATAAATAGGTTATTTTCTATGTTTTGAGGATCTTTTCCCAGACTTTTAGAGTGAAAAGCAGAAACTTGTAGCGAGGTTTTTGGCTTGAACTATTTGTTTCTTTGAGTTTTGAACCATCAATTGGTAGAAGTTTTACATAGAACCTTCCCCTTTTGCGACGTTCTTAGTTCCAGCTTGAGTTCGTCTATAGAGGTACACCCCAAGCATCTTCACACTGTCGGAATCCGGTTAATCGGACCAAAAGGGCATAAGTTTTTCTTCTTCTCTTTTGTAATTGGATTAAGTTTGTTTTTGATTCCGCAATTAATTGTGTTTGTTGTAAACACTGAATTCGTATCACCTTTCTTGATTAATACAATTGATTGCAATTTAATTTCAATTTTTATTCCTCTTCTTTATGCAATTCCTTTAATGATAATCTAGTCTCATAAGATCTTAATTTATTAAGTTCATATTTGTGGCATTAGCTAGATTGACGCCTAGGAAACCATTAGTATTGACGACACTATGGAACTTACGTGCCCTTATTTTCTGAGCTTTAGAATTAGACCGCCTCTAAACAAGGGAAACCGGCTAAGGACCTAAAAGATCTAGACACGTAGGTTGAATTATCAAAAGAACATAATTAAGGGTTAATTGTTGAGTTAAATTCGTCTATTGTAATTAATTGATAAAGCCATCTCCATTAGCATTCATAGGTCGGTAAACCGCCAATTGATAACCCAAATTCAAGTGCAAAGTAAGCTGGGATAGATCAACTAGGAGTAGGATAATTTAGTTGTTAGTATAATCAAATCCAAAAACTAAGTTCCGCCTAGGACAAGCAAGGAACCCGAGTAGTTTAGTGTTTGTGGAATATTTTTCTTTGTGGGATCGATACCTGGACCAACCAGAATTATTACTTGTCAACGATAGGTACACTATCTTAGTTGTGCGATCTAGGTTTAGTTTCACTACTTAGCCTAGGACCCATCAAGTTTTTGGCGCCGTTGCCGGGGAAATTTGTTTTCCTGCATCATTGAACCAAAGGTCTATTTGCTGATCTAGGTACTATTTATGTGCATATAGTTAAATAATTTTTCCTTTCTGTGGAATTTTGTTGAAATTAGTTTTCTTTATTTTCTGTCTATGTGTGTTTTCTAGCTTTTGCAAACTCGCTCTCAACACCCTGAGCTTTTACCTTATAACCCTGAAATTGAGTGTTTGTGTAGCAGGAACCATAGAGTACAACAAGAGCAAATTATCCAAATGGATCATCAGTAACAGGAGGAAGAGGAGAGACAGCTCTGGGAAAGAGTTGAGCAAGAGCGACTCCGGCGAGAGCGGGAGGAGTTTGATAGAAGAAGGGGTGGTGATAGAGACAACATGGTCATGACTAACCTAATGGCTCCACATCGGCCCCGGAATAGATCCGGAGTTGTTATCCCAGCCATTACTGCTAATCACTTTGAGTTGAAGTCCAGCATGATGAATTTGATCCAAGGGAACGGACTATTCAGTGGCGGAATAAGTGACAACCCCAATGATCATTTAGACCGGTTTCTCATGGTGGCCGATACAGTCGGAATAGGTGGGGTGCCCCAAGATGCTGTGTGGTTGAAGTTGTTTCCCTTCTCATTATATGGGGGAGCAATGGAATGGTATAAGTCCTTGAGGCCCGGGTCAGTGACTTCGTGGGATCAATTGGAAGAACAATTCTTAGCATACTACTTCCCACCATCAAAGACAGTTTAGTTAAGGAACGAGATCATGGGATTCCAGCAATTTGGGACTAAGACTCTTAATGAAGCATGGCAAAGGTTTCAGCGGTTACTGCAGAACTGTCCCCACCATGACATGCCACGATTCACTCAGGTAAGCACGTTTTATCATGCTTTGACACCAGCTAACCGTGCCATTATTGATTCTTCTGCAGGTGGAGACATTTTTAAGAAGACTGCTGATTGCGGAGCTGGCTAGGAAGAGTACCTTGTGGCAGTCGGACACGCCAACAAGGAATGAGGTTTGGGCTGCGGATTTGGGATGCCAAGATGCAGCCATGGACCATGTGAACAAGAAGCTGGACCTGTTTATGTCACGCCTGAATTTAAATGGGCCACAATACCAGCCGGTGTTGTGTGTATCATGTGGAGCGGAGCATCCCGGGCAAGAATATGCATTGGGCGACCCATTCGCCCAACCGTCCGAGAATGTAAGTTTTGTGGGAGGAAACCAAAGGTACAATAATTCTAACTCTTACCCATAAAATTTCAATAATAATAATAATTACCGAAGAAGGTATCAACACCCGAACATGTCTTATGGTAATAACCAAAATGTGTTGAGACCTCCTTCCAGATTCCATTATGAGCACCGTGAGCAGGGGTTAGGTAAGGCCCCATTTATTCCTAACGATCAATCCTCACAGCAACCTCAACAGTCTAAGAAAGATGAGATGGTTTTGTCTTTATTAAAAGACATCTCGTCTCGGCTTGCTGATAATGAAGCATACTGTAGGGATTTGGGTAAGCAGGTGGCTCAAATGAGTAGGGAGAGGCAGGAAAGACCTCAAGGAGCACTCCTGAAGCAATAACCCTAAGGGCAATCAACGGGAGACAGCTCAAGCTATAACCCTACGAAGTGGCAGGCAAGTGGAGGACCGAGTGCAAAACGCTAATATTCCATCCCAACCTACTGAGGTAAGTGAAGAGTCGGGTGACGTAAGCAACCCCGACTCGATTTCTGAACCCGAACCTAGCACAAATGAAAAAGGGAAAATTCCTGACCCAGTGAGAGCCTATGTGCCTAAACTTCCTTATCCTCAAAGGGAGAAGAAAGATAAACTAGAGCAGAAATATTCCAAATTTCTGGAAATTTTTAAGAAGTTAGAATTTAATATGCCATTGATTGAGGCTCTCCAAGAGATGCCTTCTTATGCTAAATTCTTTAAAGAACTTCTTGCAGGGAAAAGAAAGCTAGGTGAGGATGAAGTGGTGGTTTTAAAAGAGGAATGTTCAGCAATTATCACTAACAAACTTCCACCCAAGCTCAAGGATAAGGCCAATTTTACTATCCCATGCCGGATAGGAAACTTGGAGATTGCCAATGCCCTATATGACTTGGGTGCAAGTATCAATTTGATGCCTCTGTCATTTTTCAGGAGACTTGGACTGGGAAACCCAAAGCCAACCAATATGACCCTCCAATTGGCGGATAGATCTCTCACGAGGCCAAAGGGGGTGGTCGAGGATGTGCTAGTAAAGGTGGACAAGTTTATCTTCCCCGCGGACTTCGTGGTAATGGATATGGAGGAAGATAGCTTGGTGCCCCTTTTGCTTGGAAGGCCATTTCTTGCAACCGATAGGACTTTGATAGATGTCCAGGAAGGTAAGATTATTCTTAGGTTTCACAACGAGGAGGTAAGTTTCAACGTCTATAACTCAATTAAATATCCATTAGATGTTGAAAGCTGTAATTTTGTAGACTCCTTTTGCCCTATCGATGCTTATGTGATAGAAAAGAGTTTCAATCAAGGGGAGTTGGAGCTCTTGCATAACTTCCGATTGAAACTATTTCCGGGCAAATTGAGAAGTCGGTGGACGGGGCTGTTTACCGTGCATAAGATCTATCCCTCCGGGATGGTGGAAATTGAAACCCCGGAGGGAATTCAACAAGTAAACGGGCATCGGTTGAAGCCCTACGTCAGTGGAGGAATGAAGAAGGAGAAGTAAGTCTTACTCCTTCGTGATGTGTAATGCAAAATCGTGGACGTAGAAGTCGAGCTATTCCAACTATAAACATAGCAATGAGGTACGTGTACTTCCTTTGTACATTAATTTTTGTGTTAATATGTTTTTGTGTGTTTTTGTGTGTAAGAATAGGTAACTAAGCAAGTTAATCACAAGTCTTGATCAAAATGTGGAAAAAAGTAAAGGTTGGCAGAATTCAGGATGGCACGCAGTGTCACCATGGGCACGCCGTGCCAAGGTTAGATTAGGGTAGCACGTGACGTGCTGGTGTGGCATGAAATCGTGTTAGGCCGCTGTTCCGAAATCGTGTGTAAGAGCAATTCAGCATGCCGTGACTGACATAGAGCACGTCGTGCCAAGGTAATGGTCATCGAGGTGGCACGACGTGCCAATACAGCATGCCAACGTGCCGTCGTGCTGTTCTGGAAGAGGGTTGCACATGAGCAAGCAGCACGCCATGCCAAAATTCAGCACGCCGTGCCAATTTCAGGGTCTTCAAGTTGGCATGCCATGCCAATACAGGACGCCAATGTGCCGTCGCGCTGTTTCTAAAGTGCATTGTTGTAGAGTGAGTAGCACGCCGTGCCAAATATGGAATTTTCAAGACAGCACAACGTGCCGAGCCAGCACGCCGGCGTGCCCTCATGCTGTTTCCAGGTAAGTTTCAAAACTCTGCTCAGCACGCCGTGCTGTTTGTTTGGCATGGCATGTCGAGCGTTTGAAATTCGAATTTTTAGGTCACAATTCACCCGCCTATATAAACCCTTCTCTTTTTCTCCTTCTAAACCGCCCATCTTATTCCTATTCTTCTTCTTCTTCTTCTTCTTCTTCTTCTTCTTCTTCTTCTTTCTCACTTTCTCTCTCCCTCTCTAATTTCTCTCTCTAGAACTAACTCTCACCTTCTCCCTCTCTACCCTTATTCTTCCTTCCCTTCTCATTTTCTCCCTCTCACCTTCTCTTCCACTCTTATTTTGACCTAGGATTTTATTTTGCATCATTCTCCTTGCAGCCAGGTATGAATTCATGCTTTGCTCTTCCTTTATTCTTTTTATTGTTTGTTCTTTTTCTCACTTTGATTTTGATTGATTGACTGCTTAATAGGGTGATTGTATTGCATTCTTTTTCTTTTTAGTGGTTTGTATTTATGACAGTAGGGTTTCTTTGGATTTGGGTTCTTTTGTTTTTGATTTTTGTTCAGTTTTTATGGTTGTGCAATTGTAGGATGAAGAAGAAGACTGTCGCTGATCGGAGACACGGTTCGTCACGACGGCCCATAAACCTGTCACCGGAACCGATGCCAAGCGAAGAATTACCTACCGAACAGCAGATGGCCCCTTTAACGAGCCTCTCCAGGAAGTATAAATGCCCCTTCCCTCTACTTTCTGATGATGAAGGTAAAAGATACAAATCCCTGTTTCCTTTAGAAAGCACCCCCTTTCGAACCTTTGATTGGGAATTTTTATTTGTGCAAGATAGGTCGGAGGCTGTACGTGCTAAATTGACTAGTCTAGGATGGTATGAGTTTGTGAAGTCTAATCCACCTATCATTAGGGAGTTGAACCTCGAATTCTACTCCACCTTAAGCTTCAAAACAACCCTGATACGGGCCTTAGGAGCATGACTTTCCGCCTGTTTGGTACTGAACACTCTTTAGATATTGAAGGCCTTAAGGCTTGTATAGGAATTGAGGGGAATGGTTACAAATGGCCGGAGAATATGGATGCCAAGAAATTTTGGCATATGGTAGGACAAGGGGTATACCAACCTAGGTTTGCTAAAACTTCCCAAATTCATGACCCTATCTTGCAATTAATTCACAAATTTGTGTGTTTTAATTTTTCGGGAAAAACTGAAAGCAACCGAGTCAATGCATTTGAACTTTTAATACTGTGGCATGTGCATAATGATGTTAAGGTGCACATGGGCTTCTTCGTCATGGAAGCCCTATACAACCACCACAATAGATCTAAGTCGGAACTAGGACTAGGACATATTGTAACTTGTATTGCGTGCTTCTTTTGTAGTAATACTTGTTATAAGAACCTCGATAGCATCCTTCCCAAGAAGCTTTCGAGGGGAATTTTGTCTTGCTCCCATGTTGTGACAGCTGCAGGTACTTCAAGTGCGGGAGGTTCGAGTAAGGGTAAGGCTCTTATGGACGTCGATAATGAGGACGAGAGTGAGGAAGCTGAGGGTAACGAGGAGGATGAGGAGAATGTTTCGGTGGGACTGGATTTTATGGGACGGATCGAGGGGTGGTTGGATGGCATAATTGAACAACTGGAAGGCTTAACCGTCCATCAGCTTATGCTTGAGGAGCGGATGAATGCCCACCTTGATAGGCAAGCAGCTCAGCTCGCCAATGTCGAGGCGTTCGCCTCTCGTTTTTGTGCAGCCCAAGGGTGGCCGTACCCACCGCCGCCACCACCAGCCCCCGATATGTGAGGTAACCCTTTTCCTTTCCCGCTTTATTTTGCTCCTTCTTCCATTGCACTTTTGGAAGTAAGTGCAATCTAAGTGTAGGGTGGGTAAAGGGATTTCTCCCTTTCTTTTGCTTCTTTTTACATTGCACTTTTTGATTGTTTGTTTCGTAAGTTTGTGTTTGTTTGTGTTTTTTTTGCATATTTGGATGTTTTGCATTAGTTTTTGGTTAGATTTAGGCTTTAGTTTTTAATGCATGTGGAGTTAGTTTTGGTTTGTTTTTGGTTTGATAGTGCTTTTAGGTTGTTTATATGTCAATTGCCGTTTGAATAACATTGCTTAATCTACCCTCGAAACTAAGTCTCTGTGCTTGGATTCGTAGCAATTGGCTAGGGATACTAGGAGTTGATTGCACGTCATTAGCTTGTTTGTGCACGATTTGTGATTCTTGATGGTAACCATTGGTTAGATTTGTCATTAAGGTTGCATTAGGGAATTAACCCTCTACCTCTACTTGTATGATCGAGCTAGGATTATACCTTGGAACATTGGTTGAGTCACACAACCTAGCATACAACCCCTAGTAAACTTATGAGAATTTGAGCCTTTGGAACCATTTCACATCGGTTCTATTTCTTTGTGAGGGTAAAAACAATCGTGGCACACTAGATCGTAGAACCTGGTGTCGTTTTGCACTTGGCATCGAGAGCTTAATATGTGGAGACCCTTAGGATTAACCCCTTGACTTAAATGAGCCTAACCCTAACTACTAATTTATCCCATAGATCACCCAAAGCCACTAAATTAACCTTTTTGACTTAAAACAAGCCTTCACCAAGCCAAATAAAGTCAATGTGTATGTTCGGCTTCTTTTCGTAAAATTCGAAGTTTGTAGACGCATGTCTTGTTTGTCCGGTTTTCATCGTTAAGCCGGTATAGGTGTTCCATTTTCAGTTCATTTGTTTGAATAAAGGATTAGGGCGATCATCTAATTGCCTTGACCCATGTCTTGTCAATTTTTTTTCTTTTCCCCGTTAAGTTGTGTTTTGGCCGTTGGGTGTGGATAAGGCCTTCTTATTGTCAAGTTAATTTCAAAAAAAAAATATAAATAAATAAATAAATAAATAAGAAGAAAAAGAAAAAATATATAGCAAAGTAAACACTCTTAGGACTAGTTTTGAGTTGAATGTTGCATGACCCATCTTTAGTACTTAGTCAATTTGTATATATTACTTGATTTGTAGGAGTTGTATACCTAAAATTTCCCTTTTATCAAACCTACCCCAAGCCGTAACATTACAAGCCCCAGGTTCTCTGATTTTGCTCCTTGACCAATGACTTCACCGGGATTTCCATTAGTTCGCTATGTGATGTGTGCCATTGTTTGTTTTTGTGTGCTCATCCGCCTTGCCTTGAACTTGAGCGTTAGAGTGACATCTTGTGAGGTGCTTTGTGGTCGTATAAACTCTGTTTGTTCCTCGCCCTTTGACTACTAAATTTTGTTGGGTTTGGGTATTGAGTGGTTTTGAACTTGGTGCGCCTAGTGTCATTTCGAAAGTGATGCTTTACCTTCTTGAGTTTATGAATTTCGTACGGTTAAACCCTTAGTTGGATTTGCAAGTAAAAGCGAGCAAGTTTACTCCTTTGTCTTTAGTTTATTTGCTTGAGGACAAGCAAGACTTTAAGTGTAGGGTGGTTGATAAGGTCGGTTTTTGACCTTATCTTTTAAGTAATTTCGTGGTTTAAACAACAATTTTTTTAGAGTCTTTTGTGTGAATGCTTGTTTGGTTTTGCGTATTTTGTGATTTTTATGTTTTGGTTAGATTTTCATAACTTTTAGTATTTTTCGTATTCTTTAGTGGTGTTTTTATAATTTTGCATAAAGTGTCATTTTTATGGTCTGTGGCTTTGGTGCGGTTATGTTTCTTTATGTTTGTTTTGGACAGGCATTATGACCCGGACCAAAAGTTGGAGCAACGGCGGCGAAGAAGAGTTTGAAGTGCTGAAAAGCAAGGTGGCACGGCATGCCATAATGAGGGCACGGCGTGCCATTTCAGCGTGCCAAGGGATGGGATCCAGCGGATCGGCAAGAAATCGTGCTACCCCTACCAGTGCAGCGTGCCAACCCCAAATCTGCACAGCACGGCGTGCCACATCCACCAGCACAGCGTGCCGCCCATAATTCTGCACAGCATGGCGTGCCACCTCCACCAGCACGGCGTGCCAAGCTCCGGAATTCTGTTGTTGCCCTATTTTCATCTTTTCTATTTCGTGGTTTTAACCTAGCCATATAAATAGGTTATTTTCTAAGTTTTAAGGATCTTTTCCCAGACTTTTAGAGTGAAAAGCAGAAACTTGTAGCGAGGTTTTTGGCTTGAACTATTTGTTTCTTTGAGTTTTGAACCATCAATTGGTAGAAGTTTTACATAGAACCTTCCCCTTTTGCGACGTTCTTAGTTCCGGCTTGAGTTCGTCTATAGAGGTACACCCCAAGCATCTTCACACCGTCGGAATCTGGTTAATCGGACTAAAAGGGCATAAGTTTTTCTTCTTCTCTTTTGTAATTCGATTAAGTTAGTTTTTGATTCCGCAATTGATTGTGTTTGGTTGTAAACACTGAATTCGTATCACCTTTCTTGATTAATACAATTGATTGCAATTTAATTTCAATTTTTATTCCTCTTCTTTATGCAATTCCTTTAATGATAATCTAGTCTCATAGGATCTTAATTTATTAAGTTCATATTTGTGGCATTACCTAGATTGACGCCTAGGAAACCATTAGTATTGACGACACTGTGGAACTTACGTGCCCCTATTTTCTGAGCTTTAGAATTAGACCGCCTCTAAACAAGGGAAACCGGCTAAGGACCTAAAAGATCTAGACACGCTAGGTTGAATTATCGAAAGAATATAATTAAGGGTTAATTGTTGAGTTAAATTCGTCTATTGTAATTAATTGATAAAGCCATCTCCATTAGCATTCATAGGTCGGTAAACCGCCAATTGATAACCCAAATTCAAGTGCAAAGTAAGCTGGGATAGATCAACTAGGAGTAGGATAATTTAGTTGTTAGTATAATCAAATCCAAAAACTAAGTTCCGCCTAGGACACGCAAGGAACCCGAGTAGTTTAGTGTTTGCGGAATATTTTTCTCTGTGGGATCGATACCTGGACCAACTAGAATTATTACTTGTCAACGATAGGTACACTGCCTTAGTTGTGCGATTCTAGGTTTAGTTTCACTACTTCGCCTATTGGAAATTTTTTTCTTGGTAAGAAGGTTGATACGTAAGAAAAAAATTGGCAGCCATTCTCATGAGTTTTGGCCGTCCATTTTCTTTTCTGGGTGGAAAAAATGATTTGCCCACTTTAGGAGTGGAAAGAAATTGAGAGCCCTAACTTAGGGTGATGGTATTTTTCTTTCGGAAAGAAAAATGGCAGCCATCTATTCCTATTGTGAGCAGCCCCTTTCTCCCTCTCTTCTTGCATAATTCGAGTCACTAGCACGTTTTGGATCCGAGAGCCGTTCGTGTACGTGACGTTGGAGGGAGTCTACTTTGGTTCCTACAGTCCGCATCCATCTCTTAGAGAGACTTTGTGATAAGTTTTTGAAACTTCCTCCTTTGTGCTTTTTGTTGTTGATTTCTACATCTTAAGCTCCTGGGTCCGGATTCTAGGAAATCGACACGTATTTCTGCTTTTATCGGTATGTTTCCTGTGACAAATCCCAACAGCATGTCTATTGGCCAAATGTTTTTCCCTAGATTTTAACATAGGTGGCTGAAATTCCCTTAGGGAATTTTCGGCCCAATTTCATTTAATCTCATGCAGGCTTTTCTCCTCTTTAAGCCCACGTCCAATTTAATTCTTTCGGTTCGTTTTAATTTCAAACTTAATTTCAATTCACCATGTGTGTTATCATATTATACCGCATAATATATTACATATATTTAAATTAAAATTAATTTGACCAATTAATTTAATCGAGGAATTAAATCAGACTTTCATGAAATCAAATACATGTAAACCTATACATGTAAAATATTTTCACTTAGGGAATAATCTCATAAATTAATTCATTGAATTAATTATGAGAAGGCCAATACAAATATTAATTTTATTATTTTGATTAATCCAATTGATATATATGATATAATTAATATAATCCTCTCTCTCCGGCGTATATATTCCAAGTATACCGGTGATCCCTTAAGTTCAAGTTCAGACGTTCAATGTGTACGATCTTATGGGCCCATCTTTATATTGGCTGTGGGCCTTTGGCCCACAGACTACAGGCAAGCTCTAGCAAGCCACTGCAGCCCCCAATTAAGATAGAGATAGCAGTCCAACTGTAATCATAACCCTGTAGTTTAAACTTGTATATCCCATGTCATTGATATCGGTGTCCAACACAGAGGCATGGATTGATCACCCTTTTTTGTGTCCGGGCATTTACTTGATCCTGAATGTACTGATGCTCACAAACAAGTTCCAACTTGTTTGGGTGTGGCCACACTCTTATCAGTCACATTCATCAAGAGGCTGGTGATATCTTCTCAGTGGACTACTGAGTGACATATCCCTTCTGCATATCCATAGTACTGCCATGCTTAGTGACATACCCGAACGTACCCATACTTGGAACCCTTTTACATGCCCTTTAGGCGTACACCAAAGTATGCCACTTCACATCCAGCACCATCATATGGTCAGGTCAAACGATCTATACAAGTACTACATGAGAATCATTTGTGATTCTTTACCATGTGGATTTCTTGTTTAGTGACTCTATCTAGTACCATGCCTCTTTTGCATGTACCCATTAACTTGGTTGACATCCCATGTCCAATGACTAGTAAGACACCGTCATATAACCAGGTTAATGATAGTCTCTAGTTCTATTCATTCCCATGACTAGAACAGACTATGGATCTCTTTATGGTCATATCATTTTCCCTATCCATGGTCTCACTAATGCATGACACTTGTCAACATGGATATGGATATGTCCATTGGATACTCTATTTAATATACAACACAAGATATATAATAAATAGATTGATGCCTTTATTTATCGACACAAAATGGATAATAAATAAATCCAATAATTGTATAATACAAATACAAAGTCCAATGCCTCCGGACAAGGGCATATCCAACATAGGTTTACCTATCCACTACCTGAGGAGATTTGCAGTATACTGAACCGATACAACATATGCCCGGTGCAATTGCACCCCAATGTTATAAAGGACATCTATGCGTTCTACTGGTTATGCCACAATCTCAGCATCCGATTGACCGGTGCTATGTTCCAGTATATTGCCACCCCGGTCCTTCGAGACACCAACAGTGACCACCTCACCTTGGCGAAGGGACCTAACTTTTAATTCTTTACTAGGTGCACCTCATCGGTCAAGGGTTTTAAGAATCTTTTCTTCTTCATCCGGTGTAAGGACGATGCTCCGGCATTCCCTACAGGTTGGACCTTCCAAAATACCCTAGAGATGAAGGGGGTAAAAGACAGCATTTACCCTTAGGAGATATCATACCTGGAGCTGCTAAGCTCCATCCCCACCAAGTATTGGAAGATCTAGTACATGGTCAAGGCTCTTCGCCTGAACCTTCCCTTAGCCACGCTGGATGACTGGACAGGACTTCTGATTTTCTTTAGTGACCTCTTAGAGGAGCACCAAGTTACTTTTTCTTGTTTACTCATTTTGTGCTTTCCATCTTTGCCAGGGATGCAACTTGTTGATTCTGTTGCAGCATTAAAAAACTGGAAGAAGAAAGGGTCCCTGGCCTCGACCGCTACTGCCACCGCGTCTCTGGTTCCACCAGCGCCTACGGTGCATGTTCCACGTCCGGATGTAGCTCCTGACGAGAGCACTGAGTGTGGTCCTATGAGCGAGAAAAGGGCCCCTACCCCTACCCCTACTACAGACAAGGGCAAGAAGGTCTGCATGATAAGACTTTTCCTCTTTCCTCCCTACCTCTTATGTATAACAAAGGATTTGATAGTTTAGCTTTTTTTTTCAGGATGTGGTTCCAGATTTCACTTGGCCTTCTACTGACGTTGGTCCTACCATCAAGGAGATCCTGCTGTCTAAGTTCGAGGAAAGGGTAAGCCTGGCTGACCCTTTGATGCAACTAGAGCTAAGCAATATGATGTATGTACCAGCTGATGCAGTCCGAATGAAAAACTTGAGCAACCGAAGCATTGGCACTTGGGTTCTGAGTAAGCTCTACATCGTGAGTACCCTTGAACTTTATTATCCATGCCCCCTCTCGGAACAACTAGGTGACACTTTTCTTTTATTGACAGGCCATCCCTTTCCTCTTTGAGGAGCTGAAGCGGGTTGAGGAGGCGGATCTCATCTACAGCTAGCACTTGGTCGGGTCGTTAGAGAGGAAGAAAATGGAGAAAGAGTTGGCCAATGCTACGGAAAAGAGTGAAGAGCAATAGAAGGCTCTCGAAATGGCTAAGGCTGAAATTGCGAGCCTGAAGCGATCTTGGGCTGACTTGGAGGCAGCTCTGGCAACAAAGAGGGAAAGTCATCAGAGGGATCTGGTTGCCAAAGAGGAGAAATTGAAGGAGAGAACTTTGATGTACGGGTGACTGGCCCTGCTATACGACAACTACATCATCCAAAAGTGCACGGAGCCATATTCGGACATCTCTTTCTTAGAGATCAATGTGAGCTTCCCCAAGGAGACAGATCTCCCCCCTCTCTTCTTCTTTGTCAGAAGATGGGGACCAAGCCCCCTTCGAGATGGATCCCGAGACAGTTACTTCAGCCACTATAGGACTAGAGGAGGCTAATGCGGGTATGGCGGATGGGCCAGATTCTAAAGAGTAGCTAGGGCCTCTTTGTAGTACTGCTTTTATGTAATTATTTCCCTTTTACTGGGACAATAATACAACAATAATTTTTTGTTAAGTGATTTTTAGCTGTATGGCTGTCTGTTCCAGGTCGTATTGCCCTTTATAGGGACTGATTACAATGATATTGCCTTTAAAATTGATTTAGAAGTGAATAATATAACACCGGACTTATATGAATAATATATTTGAAATCGAATTTGTTATTTTTTTGAGGCCGAGATGATACAGTGTTAAAGTTCCCTCGTTAAAAATCTCATCAAGGAAAACCCTGTGGGAAAAAAACCATTGATAAAGGAAAAAGAGTACAATGTGTACAACATGAAAGTTCAGCTATGATGCTTTCAGAGTGCTCCTGAGTTCCATGTGTATGGGATCTTCTCACCGTCTAGTCAGCTCAACTTGTAAGTAGCCAGGCCTAAGACCTTCACCACTCAGTAAGGCCCCTCCCATTTTAAAGCTAAATTTCCTTTGCCTTCCCGTGCCTGCGAAGCTTCCGCGTTGTGAAGCACAAGGTCTCCCGGTTGAAAGGCCACTACTTGAACTCTTCTATCGTGGTACTTAGTGATCTTGTTCTTGTAAACAGCCATAAGGATGAAGGCCCTATCCTTTTTCTCTTCTAATGAATCCAGGTGGAAGCGGATGTTAATGTCATTCTGTGCCTCATTCTACCATCTTACCCTGTCACTAGGGGAGCCTATTTATACCAAAATTACTACTTCGATTCCATATGTCAGGGCAAAGGGCATTTCTCTACTGGCCCGTCTTGGAGTGGTCCGGTATGACCAGAGAATGCTATTGAGTTTGTCAGCCCATGCTCCTTTATGGCCTTCCGACATTTTTTTAATGCCGTTACACAACGTCTAGTTCGTGACCTCAATTATTAAGTTACTTCGGGGATGAGCCACCAAGCTACACCTGTGGTCGATTTGAAAGTTTTTGCAGAATTCAGTGAACTTCCTAGAGGTGAACTGGGTTTCATTGTCTGTGATGATAACATTCGATATACCGAATTTGCTAAGAATATGCTCTTGTACAAAGCTTATTGCTTTCTCTAGAGTGATGGTGGAGATGGCTTCAGCTTCTACCCATTTGGTGAAATGATCCACAGCTACAATGAACCATTTCCACTGCCTGCTAGCCTTCAGCATTGGGCCAACCAGGTCAATTCCCCATGTGGAAAAGGGCCACACAATTAGAATCAGTCCCTATTCTACTGGGGGTTGATTTATCCTTTTAGAGTGTATATGACATTGGTGGCATGTGGCAACGTAAGAATCAGTGTCTTCCTTCATTGTCCCCTAAAAATAACCCATCAGCATCGCCTTGCGAACTATAGTGAGAGCTGCCTGATGAGACACGCATGTCCTTTCGTGGAGTTCCTTTAGTACATAATTTCCTTCTTCTGTTAAGATGCATTTCATCCACGGGCGACTGAAGGACTTCCGGAAGAGCTACCCTTCAATGATCACATATCTAACAGATTTCCCTGAGACTCACCTAGCTTATATTTCTTATTTCGGCAATTTGCCTTCTTTAAGAAAGTCTATAATGGGTTTCATCCAGCACAGGCTGTCTTCATCTGCTGTCAAGGCTTCCTCCCCGTGTAAGACTAAGCTCTACATGTATCGTTACATATATCTTTCTGTGCAAGACAAGCTCTGCACATTTCCTCCACGTGTAAGACTAAGCTCTACACGTATCGTTCCATATATCTTTCTATGCAAGACAAGCTCTGCACATTTCCTCCCCGTGTAAGACTAAGCTCTACACGTATCGTTCCATATATCTTTATGTACAAGACAAGCTCTGCACATTTCCTCCTCGTGTAAGACTAAGCTCTACACATATCGTTCCATATATCTTTCCGTGCAAGATAAGTTCTGCACGTACCGCTTTAAACTCTACCCATCCTCTCCGTGTAAGACTAAGTTCTACACGTGTCATTCCAAATTTCCCGTGCAAGATAAGCTCTGCACATACCGCTTTAAGCTCTAGCCTTCCTCCCCATGTAAGACTAAGTTCTACACGTGTCATTCCAGATCTTCCCGTGTAAGACACGCTCTACACGTATCGCTGTAAACATTAAACCTCTTCCCGTGTAAGACACGCTCTACATGTACCGCTCTAAACATTAAACCTCTTCCCGTGTAAGACATGCTCTACACGTACCGCTCTAAACACTAAACCTTCCCCCGTGTAAGACTAAGTTCTACATGTACCGCTTTGACTCTATCCTTCCTCCCCGTGTAAGACTAAGTTCTACACATGTCATTCCAAATCTTCCCGTGCAAGACAAGCTCTGCACGTACCGCTTTAAACTCTATCCTTCCTCCCCGTGTAAGACTAAGTTCTACACGTACCACTTTAACTCTATCCTTCCTCCCCGTGTAAGACTAAGTTCTACACGTGCCGCTTTAACTCTACCCTTCCTCCTCATGTAAGACTAAGTTCTACACGTACCGCTTTAACTCCATCCTTCCTCCTCGTGTAAGACTAAGTTCTACAAATACCGGTTTAAACACTACATCTCTCCCCCGTGTAAGACACGCTCTACACGTACCGCTCTAAACATTAAACCTCTTCCCGTGCAAGAAAAGCTCTGCACGTACCGCTGTAAACTCTATCCTTCCTCCCCGTGTAAGACTAAGTTCTACACGTGTCATTCCAAATCTTCCCGTGCAAGATAAGCTCTGCACGTACCGCTTTAAACTCTATCCTTCCTCCTCGTGTAAGACTAAGTTCTACACGTGTCGTTCTAAATCTTCCCGTGCAAGATAAGCTCTGCACGTACCGCTTTAAACTCTATCCTTCCTCCTCGTGTAAGACTAAGTTCTACATGTGCCGCTTTAACTCTACCTTCCTCCCCGTGTAAGACCAAGTTCTACACGTATCATTCCAATCCTCCCCATGTAAGACTAAGTTCTACACGCACCGCTTTAACTCTATCCTTCCTCCCCGTGTAAGACTAAGTTCTACACATACCTCTTTAACTCTATCCTTCCTCTCCGTGTAAGACTAAGTTCTACACGTACCGCTTTAAACTATATCCTTCCTCCCCATGTAAGACTAGTTCTACACGTGTTGTTCTAAATCTTCCCGTGTAAGATAAGCTCTACACGTACCACTTTAAACTCTATCCTTCCTCCCCGTGTAAGACTAAGTTCTACACGTGCCGCTTTAACTCTACCCTTCCTCCCCGTGTAAGACCAAGTTCTAAACGTATCATTCCAATCCTCCCCGTGTAAGACTAAGTTCTACACGTACCACTTTAACTCTATCCTTCCTCCCCATGTAAGACTAAGTTCTACACGTACCGCTTTAACTCTATCCTTCCTCCCCGTGTAAGACTAAGTTCTACACGTACCGCTTTAAACACTACATCTCTCCCCCATGTAAGACACGCTCTACACGTACCACTCTACATAATAAACCTCTTCCCGTGCAAGACAAGCTCTGCACGTACTGCTTTAAACTCTACACTCCCTCCCCGTGTAAGACTAAGTTCTACACGTGTCATTCCAAATCTTCCCGTGCAAGACAAGCTCTGCACGTACCGCTTTAAACTCTATCCTTCCTCCCCGTGTAAGACTAAGTTCTACACGTGTCGTTCCAAATCCCCCGTATAAGACACGCTCTACATGTACCGCTTAAACACTGCATCTCTTCCTCGTGTAAGATCCGCTCTACACGTACCGTTTCAAATGTCAACTCTCCTCCCCTGTAAGATACGCTTTACACGTAAGCTCTTCGCAAGTATCACCTTGCTTCGATCCGTGGACACCCTGCGTGTCATCTTATCCATGTGGTGTATATTTATACGCCACGCTATACTTCAGCATATAGCTTCATCAACATTCATTGCATTTTGCACGTTTCCATTCTTGTCTTTGTGTGCACTTGACTAGCTTAGAATTGCATAACGTGACATGACATAACATGACATCATCATTCATGCATGCATGCATCACATCTCGCACTCATACCCACATCATCCCTTGACTTGGTATCCTCTGTGCACATGCCCCAATCAGTGCTAACAAATGTTCTTATCAGGGGAGAAAGGGAAGGAGTCTCGAGAATGGCTGGCCCAGTGAACTTCAACACCATAACAGATGTCCTAGATGATTAAGTTGCCTCATCGCGATTCTGAAAGGCGGTCAGGGAAGAGGCAGCGGCAATGTTGAAGGAAATGCTAGGAGGTGATCTGGACAAGGTGGAAAAGCTGACGACAAGGTGCTCTGAACTGGAGGCACGTGTGATTGAGCTTGAGGGAGTAATAAGAGGGCTGAATGGTGAAGCAGAATCAAAGACCCCCCTCAAAGCCAACACTGACCTTGTTCCATGACCAACCAAGAGTCCACTCCCCAAGGGTGACAGAAAGGGCATATCCCCGTGGCCTTTCTCGTTGAGTCAATTATTTGCCAAATGTAGAAAAGAGGGCTTACTACAGAGCGTCAAGCCGTATATGGAGCCGGCGCCGGATCAAAAGAATAACTTCTACACCTATCACGTAGTGACAGGTCACCGAACCAATGCCTGTTATGTGTTAAGGAAGGAGATCCGGAAGTTGGTTGATGAGGGAAGGTTAAAGGTGCCATCCACTACTAATGAGCAACCGAGGACAACCAGGGAGACTAGCAAGGAAATTCCTCAAACCTCCGGGGGAGAGGAATATGATGAAGAGCTCTTAAGTCTGATCTGATGAGAGTGGGGTAGTGACATTGGAACCAGGGCAGTGACTGGATAAGGAATAGTCGGGCGCTGTGAGATCAATACCTTTAGAGGCTCCTTCCCGTAGGGAACTCGTATTGTTGTAAAGTGTATTGAACTCATTTTGAATGCAATGCATCTTGTTATTTTTCTTACTTGTGTGGTGATTACATGTATATGGCATTAAGCATGCATTTGATCATCTGAAACGACATTGTCCATCACGCAAAATATTAAGATGCATAACATCAATCTGAGTCTTACAGGGAATTTACAAGTGAACCTGATTTCCCCTTTTCTAAAAAAAATAGAAGAGAAAGGTCTACCAAGCAAGCAATGGGATGGTACCATTTCCATCGAATCAATTACCAACCTAGATCAGTGATCCCTACAAACCACGATCCTAAACGCTGTTGGTCTTGCCCTAAAAGTTTCAACTTGGACAGCCCACAATACACCCAAATCATTCCAAACCAGGGACCATTGTTAAATCTCAGAGCCGATCACCAGAACGAAGCTTTGAGCCTAATTCATGCTCGAAAGAAGCATCTCATATCAAAAAACCAAACCCATCAAAAAGCACCAAGCCCTAAGAAATCCAAATGACCTTCGCCACCCACCATGCTGTAAAACTCTGAAGCAGACATTAGTTTTAGTGCATGTATAGTCTTGTTTGTGTGACATTCATGTGCATATGACATTACACATGCATTGTTCATCCAAAAAGACATATCAAACATGCATGACATACATGGATCTGAATGTAGTAGGAAAATCAATAAGCGGCTGTGGTTTGGATTTAACTTCTTCAAAAAAAAAAAAACAACCAAAACCGATGGAAGACCTCAGCTCTCTCTTACAGTCAAATTTCTGCTTCTAATCTAAAGTTGCACTCTCTTCAATCATAGAGCCAAACTCTGTTGAGTGCTTGATGAATCTAGGGGCAGCCCACCGATTGCATGAAATGCCGAGGTCAATGGGTTGAGACAATGGACATAATTACGTTTTTGCCTGTTCTGAAAAGTTAACTTCCCACAGTGACAGAGAAGATCGGTGTCTTTACCCAAAGCAGTTCCCTTTTCATTCTCCTCTCTGCCTTCTCCATTTGCCTTCAACACCTTTGTATTCCCTTTATTGTCTTTCCTTCACTTTCATCTTTTATCTTTCATCTTCTCTCTGGAATTTGAACCGATTCTGTGATTCTATATTTCCTACCTTCAATGGCTTCTAACAAGAAGTTAAACCCTAATGCTGCTCCATATCGCATTTTTCTACACCATCTCTTCACCAGAAGGGTGACAGAGCAGAAAGAGGGTTTGGATATGAGTCTGCTTCAATTGAGTTCAACAATGCTGAAAAAAGGGGGAAAATGAAATATATAGCTCGGAGATTCCAGAGTAAAAAGAAAATAGTTTCTGTAGGTGAAAAGGAACAATAGTAGTTGCCCAAGAAATTGACTATTGAAGAGACCAAGCTGAATAAACAAGAGATTGGAGTTAATCTTGGTGGAAAAACAAGCCTGATGATCAGAAATCTACCAAATCAGTTTCAAGGACATAATCTGCTGCAAATTCTGGATAAGCATTGTCTAGAGGAAAACAAGAATAAGTCCAAAAGGAAGTTTGCTTATGATTTCCTCTATTTGCCTATGGATTTCAAGACTGGAGGAAATTTTGGTTATGCATTTGTGAACTTCACCAACAGTGTTAGGACAACTTGGCTTTACAAAGCTTTCAACAATCGTGAAGGGGACGATACCATCAACAGGAAAGCTTACAAAGTCTGTTATGCTCATATTCAAAGGGAAAGTTGCATTTGCCAACCATTTCAAGAATGCAGTCTTCGGGAGCCGTGTCTGAACTGAAATATGGGGTGAATTGGAAACATGAATACAACATCAAACCGCAGGAGAATCCAGTGGTTGATTGAATTCATCTCAGGCTGTCCATCCACAATAGCAACTCTATCCAGTGATCGGGCTAAAAAAAATCCAATTTGTAAAACCGAAAGGGCATATTGGTAATTTAAAGGGGCATCAATTAAAACCAGAGCCACGTTTTAGATTTTCCTAATGCATCCGCATTCATCATGTCATGAATGTTTTGTATTCAATTTTGGTGTTCAATATGCATTTGTTGTGTCATTACATATCAATGTTCACTTGCGGGCTACATCGCGCAACGAACCTTGTCTGTAGAGGTGCTTGACTCCCCAAACACAAACCTATAATACCCGCCAAATACAAACCCATGATATCAGGGGCAAGTAAAAAACCGAATCATCGACAGTAGTATCTTCGTGAGTCGCAATGAACATATCAAGATAATCCTAAGACAAACCGTCGCGAAAGGGATCGACACAGACAAAATGCCCATCACAGAATCTTTCTCAAAAAAAAAAAACTTGTTGACACGGAAAACCGAAAGGACGTGTCGGCAACAGGAGAAGGGTGATATACAAAGTCAGAGTCAATGTCACATTCCCCATTAAACTCATTCCAATGTCATCGTTGCAATATTGTGCATGTTTGGATTTCTAATCAGATGTTCATCTTGCATGCACCATGCCATTACATATAAACATCCATCAGTAGGACATTGCATCCAAGCCCGTGAAAATACCGAAGAAACTCCTATTATGCGGTACGGAAAAGCAAAGTCTCACTCTCATCTTCTTGCTCGACCAAACGGACCATCCGCCAGCACGGTCTACTATCCTGATCCGCTCAGCACTGACAACGCTCCAGAATATACAGAGGGTAAAGTGGAAAGTCATTCAAGATGGCTAACTCCTCTAATACCTAGATCAGCGTAATAGTCAGTCGGTCGAAAAACACGTCAGAAGAATCGCGCTAGGTCACATGGGCTACCATCGGGGCCAGTCACAAGCCGTGAATTCCATCTCCGGGCTCGCATGGATACCAAGAACAAAGCATCAGCCACATGTTGCATGCATACATACATGTAGAACCATACATGCATCCGTAGATACGTACACACGTTTAAAGTAAACACGCACAATCCATATGCATATGCATCACAACTGTTCTGAGTACAGGTACCCACTGCCATCACCAGGTCTCTCCGAACCAGGATCGCTCTCAAAGCAGAGATGGCACAATGCTGGGGCATCTATTGAGCCTTAAGCATCAGCACAAATCCAAATCTCAACATATCACATCTCCAAGGGGCAGAACAATCAAGCCGTATTTATCCTTGATCGAAGGGGCAAAAATTTTTGTTTCCAAAATCATCGATCAAGGGATAAATACTCATCCTCCAACCAACATCAAAATTATCATTCCCAAACCTATCTCCTCTCTTCATTCAAGCCAGATTTCAAACCCTTGAACTCCATTACGTTTAAGCATGGTTACAAATCCTTGAACCCTTCTCTTCATTCAAGCCAGATTTCGAACCCTTGAACTCTATTACGTTCAAGCATGGTTGCAAATCCTTGAACCCCTTTTTTAATCAAGCCAGATCTTAAATCCTTGAACTCCATTATGTTCAAGCATGGTTTCAGATCCTTGAACCTCTTATTATTTCAAGTTCATCCAATTCTAGTAAGATTTCAAATCGTCAAAATTCCATCTTTCTTTGCCTCAGGTAACATAGACCCGATATCGGCTAATCCACAATCCACCTTCCTTTGCCTCGGGTAACCTAAACCCGATATCGGCTTATTTCTTCCTCAGCTTTGCCTCAGGTAACCTAAACCTGATATCGGCTTATTTCTTCCTCAGCTTTGCCTCGGGTAACCTAGACCTGATATCGGCTTATTCCTTCCTCCCTTTTGCCTCGGGGTAACCTAGACCCGATATCGGCCAATCCGTAATCCATCTTCCTTTGCCTCGGGGAACCTAAACCCGATATCAGCTTATTTTTTCCTCAGCTTTGCCTCGGGTAACCTAGACCCGATATCGGCTTATTCCTTCCTCAGCTTTGCCTCGGGTAACCTAGACCCGATATCAGCTTATTTCCTCCCCAGCATCGCCTCGGGTAACCTAGACCCGATATCGGCTTATTTCAGCGGCGGGTTCTTTCCAGTGTCTGCGGCGCTTTGAGTCGCGTTTCTCAAATTCACATCAACTATCCCAGACTAAGATCGGGTGGTGAATTTGATCACGTGAGGGGCAACTGTAAGCACCAGAATTTTACTTTCAAAAAAAAAAAAAGAAAAAAAAAGTAAAAGCAAAAAAGTATAGTCGTACGACTTTAGCTACAGTATACAGTCGTACGACTATAATTAAACTACAGTCGTACGACTGTAGATCGCGGCAGGTAAGCCAACCCAGACCTCAAAAGCTAAAAAAAAGACAGAAAAAAAAGGACGGACAGACAGAAAGAAAACAAGAAAAAAAAAAGAAAAGAAAGAAGAAGAGAAAAAAGGAGAAAGAAGAGAAACAAAGAAAGAAAGAACTGAACTTCAAGAATCCCTCAGCATTTGGAAATCTTTGGACCCAAAATCCTTAACCCTAACTCAAGGAGAAAAGTCCGGATTTTAGTGGATTGGAGCGACGCCATGGTTCAATCCTACGGTGGACGCACGCCAAAAAGGTAAACACTCCTTTTCCCCTCTCTTTTACAAGCTTTCTGGGTGATTGGTGTGCTTTTTCTGCATTTCTATCCATTTTTCTGCGTTTCTGTTCTGGAAATCAAGAACAGTCGCACGACTGTTCTTGAGTTTGATGAATAGTCATATGACTGTAGTTACAGTCGTACGAGTGTTCTTGATTTCCAGCGTTTTCTTCCAATAAAGTTTTGGCGAAATTTTGATTTCGGGCGACTTACAGTCGCACGACTGTAATTTATAGTCGTACGACTGTAACATGATTTCCAGAATCAGAATTTCCTTTTTTATCCCCAAAAATTTCCAAAAACCCATAAAAATTCAGAAAACCCCAAAAATCATCAAAATGAATTTTGTTGTGTGCATTCACGACCCTAGATTCAATTTCCAATAAAATTGCATTTAGAACAATGCCACGACGGAGACCCAGTTCTCCTGAAAACTGACCCACCTTAAATATAAAAATGCATGTAAACCGGAAAAATTGTTTTCAAAATGATTTTCCCACAAAACCAAAAATACAGGGACGTTTCAAAACGTTTTCCAGGTCTAACCAGGCCGGATAGCCGAGCCAACCCGGTTATCCCCTAAATGCATGCCCCCAATTCTTAATTTCCCAATTCTGTCTGTTTGAGTCCTATTTGTGGCGTGCTCCTATTTTGCAGCTTTTCATTTTTATTTTTATTTTTGATGTATTTAATAGATTAAATCGTGTATCCTAGGCGGTTGTACTTTTTCTAGATTCTCGTGTACATTAGGCGCTTATAAAGTGAGGCGAGAGTTTTTATCTTTTATTCAATCGGGTTGTAATAATTTATTCATTTATTATTTGGCTTAACCTGTATGCGCGTTGTATGTCTTTTATATGCAATAAAATTGACTTAGAATTTGAAATACCATCTTTGAAAATTGACCAATATTTATTCTAATTAGACACGAAATAAGGGACTTGTCCAGACCCGAATCTCTGGATAGTGTAGCGATCGTTCGTCCGGTTCAGCTACATTATAAATTTCCCGGTTGAGCTGAGCCGAGTAGCGACTCTACAATATTCATCGAGACTTAGGACTCGGTTCTTTTAAGAATTAATTCTATTTATTTTTCAAAATGTGGATTTTTCACTCATAAAAACCCCACGCGAGGGAGGGACCCGCCCGAGATCTAGGCGCCCCTTCCGAAAGGGAGTCCTGCGTCCTGTCGAAAACGCGTCGTCCGCTCACAACAGCCATGCAATTGTATATTACAGTGGCACGACTGTATTCTTCTGGGCAGAAGCCCGAAAAGCCCAAATTCGATCGAATACAGCCGGTTTTCCTGTTTTAAATGATTTTTCATGATTCAATTCGGTCAAGTCACATCTGTACACTATAAAATTGTGGTTTTCGGATTTCCAATGATACAGATGTGTGATTTAGGGTTTTGATGGTTTCTATTCTTGGAATTCATGGTTGTTAGATCCTTAACCGGATTCTCGGTCCAATGATAACGGACTCTCAGATTGCCAGATTCCCTAGAAATCATCAAAATCGATCAAAACAAGTGATTTTAGAAAACAAGAAAACCACTGTCGGGCACTATTCATTATAGTTGCATGGCTGTAACCATTACAGTCGTACGACTATAAATTACAGTGGCACGATTGTTGTAAGGGGTAGAAGGCAGAATCACAGGACGACCCGTACGGACGTAGTAGCATGATGCTGTTTTCAAAATCAAATTTGTTTTAGGCATGTTTACTGTTTTCAGACCATAGATGGATGTTTGGAATTAGGAACCCGCATGAATGGAACCCCGAGTTCTAAGATAACCAACCCACTAAACTGAAGAAATTTGGATGTAATCAAGCCAAACCATTTTTCAAAACCGTTTTCAAGCATAAAAAACATACAGGGCGTTTCTTAAACCGTTTTCTAGGTCTAACCGAGCAAGCCACCCGGGCTTCTCGGTTATCCCCTAAATGCATGTTCCCACTTCCTAAAATCCCCATTCTGTCTTGTATGAGTCCTATATGTGTTTGGGATATATCTGTGCTAACCATTTGTTTTGCAGCTTTTATTTTTCTTTATTTTCATTTTGGATGTATTTCATTGATTAATCCTGTATTCTGGGTGATTGTATTGTTTTTAGATCCTCGTGTATCTAGGTGATTGTAATGGTGAGGATGAGAGCTTTTTTCCTTTTTCTGCATTGTAATAAGGCCTTTATTTCTTTTTGGTTTCTTTTTGGATGTATGGTTTATATTTCCGCACTTTATTCCTGTCATCTGAATAAGCATAGGTTTGTGGTAAAGGATTAAATTGGGTAGAGAAAGATAATAAGTGAGTAAAATATTATCATATGCACTTATAAATGAATACAAGTTTTAGGTTGAATAGGTAAGTTGCCCGAACCCTAAATCTCTGAATTAGGTACAGTAGTCTACGCTCGGTAGGGGTCTATACAGGAATTTCCCGGATGAGCTGATTCGGGTGGCGACTCTGCCACTGATCTTGAAATTTAAGTTTCAAGGTCTTTAAGTTAATAAAATGGGAAAAGGTTTTCCAGAAAAGGATTTCCAAAAAGAATCAATGGTTTTCCTAATCAAGATCATGTTTCCAAAACCTAAACATTTCTAAACCTCTCTTTTTCCCTAGTTCGCTTCGCCGCGTTTTGCCATTAAAAAGGTCATCCGCTCACACTGTGTATCCTTTTATTTCTGCCTCCATGACCAGAGCATTTGAATGCCCTGGTTGCACCTGGTTTCCTATTAAGAATGACGGGTTGAGCTTACTTTCTTCCGCTTCCCTAGCTCTCTTGGTCTTTTTTCTTGGCAGGTCTCCTCCGATGATTACCATCACTACTCATTTCGTCTTTTTGGTCGGTTTGCTTGCCTCTAGGTCTGGCCCTTTTGATTCATCCTTGGAACTTGCTTTCTTATCCATGAATTTTTGGAGTCTGCCCCTCTTGATCAGCTCCTTGATATCTTCTACCAAATGCCTGCATTCGTCTGTATCATGGCCGTTCACCCGGTGGTACTTGTAGTAGGTGCTTTTATCTTTTCCAATTGTCTGTCCTCTCCTTGCCTCGGGATAATACAGGCCCTTCCTATCAGAGCTTTTTTCAACTGCCACTAATACTTTGCTATGTGGCCGGTTCAAAGGCGTAAACCCCTCCGGAATACCTGGATTCCCTTCTGTCTCTCTTTGATCGCCTATCTTTGTTTTTCCTTTCTTGTTCCTTATGGCTTCTGATCGGTGCTCCTTCCTCATCCAATTCAATGAAGGTTTTAGCCATGGAGATCATCTGAGTTATGTTCTGGGGTTTCCACAGGACCAGGTCGGCTCGTAACCGCTTGTTGGTAGTGTTGGCTATCAATGCCTCCAGGGCTGTATGGAAGTCTAGCTTCCGGATCTCTACTGTGGCCAGGTTGAACCAGTCCATAAAGACTCTAAGGGATTCCTTTTCTCTTTGCTTTACATCATGGAGGGTCCTGCTGGCAGTTCTTGTGGGTACGGATCCATAGAAATTTATGCAAAATTGCTCTCTCAGCTGTTCCCAACTATTGATTGATGTTAGCTCCAATGTTTCAAACTAATAAGAGGCTGGACCTACTAGTGTCAATGAGAGGAGTCTACACATTAGTCCTTTGTTTGCTCCTGCAATCTCCATCTGATTTTTGTACTTTCTTAAGTGGACATAAGGATTTGTTTTCCCATTGTAATTCTCAAAGTTGAGCTGCTTGAACTTAGGGTCGCATGGTATCTCCAAGATCTGGTTAGTGAAACAAGATCCTCTGCTCTCTACCAACGGCTCCTGGATCGAGACTGAGAACCAAGAGAAATAGTGCTTAAATAGCGCCAGCATCTTCGGGTCATTTGCTCCTTCTGGTACCGATGCTGCTGTGGGTGTTGGTGGCAGTCCTAGCATGTATCCATGGTAGGGTGGTAACTGGGTGAGGTGTCTGAATCAAAGTCTAGTAACTGGGAAGCCTTGCCTCTGGTATTGTGGGGAGAGCCACTGGATTAGGTGGTGTCATCATCATCGGAGGTTGCTAGTACACATCCTGGGGTTCCGTGTACCTTATAAAGACAAGGTTTGGCTCATTTATCTGCCTTACATCTTATGGGAAGGTGTGAGTGGGTGGGGTTGCTACATACTGCATCGCTTGATCTCTCTCGGGCTGAGGGGTGGGAAGAGACTCCTGGCTGCTCCTGTCCCTAGTCCTCCTGCCATACGTGTGATCAGGGGGGATGTGCTACTACTGATGGACGGGCCTACCATACCAAAGATCTGGATTTGAAGAACTGCCTGTCTAAGGTCTCTAGCGTCGGCAGGGCTGAGGCTGCTCGGGATGCGGTTGATTACCGCTGCCTGTTGGGACACTGATGAATTCAGTGGTGTCAAGGATGGGGTTGTCATGGTTGTGAGAGAGCTATCTTTGGTTGTTTCTGAAGTTGTCATATTAGAGGAACTTGAAGTCATAGGCGATCGTTCCACGCTCACCGCACCAAATGATGGATTCAGTAGAAATCCTGCGGGAGATCCGGGCTTGAATTCTGTTGGGCCGGATCTAGCTACGTTCCTGTAAAATAGAAAAGTTGAGACACCGGTAACCTTTGAGGTAAGCTCCGATGCCTAAATCAGCCTAGATTGTTTAAGCTGAGAATATATTAGCTCAATTAGAATGAGTTAGTTTTACCTCTACGCTCTCTCCTTTTATAGGGTCAGTGGTAGAGTTTGCTTTGGATTAGAAATACTTCCAAGCCCTTGTTTTAGTCAAACTAGAAGACTTTCCCTCTAAACTCCATGTGGGACATGGAAACCTCCTTTAATCATAATACTGCAAGTAGACTCCTGCAAGAACTCCATCACTCATCTTCTAAAATCTTCCTGCAGGGAAAGACGATCTGGCTCGGATCAGCCGCATCCTCTCCAGGAAAACCGGATGAGAGACCTAGTGTTAGTAAATCGGATGATAAACTCGGCATCCTAATGTCCAAATGTCATCATTAAGTTTCTAGCAAAATAGCCAACTGTTGCAATTCACTATACAGGCAAAAATCTTAAAAGAAATAAAATAGTTTAAGTAGAGTTGCCCCTAAACCATTTTAAGCTGCGATTAGACATTGAAATAAAGGTCTGCAATCATAGATTTTAAGGTTTATTTGTCAGTTGTGTATAGCGAAGAAAAATTGACAAATTACCAAATTCTGTTCAAATGTAATTTTATTTGCTTAATATTAAATCTAAATTTAGAAAAGAAAGTTGTACCCGTGGCAGTCATAAACTTAATTGTAAGAAAAAAAAAAAAAAAAAAAACAGAGTTTTCAATTCTCTTTTTAATTCTTTATTGATAATAAGTATCAATTATCCTAAAATTTAAACCTTTACATCTACATTTATATATATATAATTAATTACATACAAGTGAATTTCAGTTCATTTTTTTGGTGACATTAATAATAAATATGCATTTTATACCTTAAATAATGGGTGTACCGTAGGACGTGCGTCACTGGCCTTTTTCTGATTAAAGGAGGTGTTGGACTTTTTTTTTTTTGCCTGTATTTTATTAGGAATGAAGCACAGATTAATTTGTTGATATTAAGGAGATAATTCCACTGTTTGGTGAAATATAAATAAATTCTTACTTTGCCGCCATTTTGCTAAATCTAAATATGAAGTATTCATAAAAGCTAAAAGCTAAAAGGATACTTCAGGCTCCGTTTTGAGAGAGACTCAATGGTTATCAAATGTGATGGATTTAATTGCATAAATGAATATAGAGAAATTGTCAACGCTACCATGGTTTCAGGGTTTATTTTGGTGGCGTACCTTTTATTATTTATTCTTTTACTTTTTTTTTTAAAATCCAATTTTTCTTTTTACGTTTTTTTATTTTTATTATTTTTTTTCCCTTTTCATATTCTCTTCTTCATCTTCTTCATCGTTGATCGTGGTTTATCCACGGTTGCTATCTCATCGTCGGTGCTCTTTCTCCTTTCGCCCACCGCTAACTCCACCTATGTTTTCCATCGTCGTCGGTAGCTCCTTCATTCTTTCGTGTTGCTCTCTATTGTAGTTGGGTTGAAATCTTCATGCTAATGTTATTTCCACTTTTGATTGCTTCTCCTCTAGCCCTGATCTTCTTCTTCTCGGTAAGTTTTATGTTTTGGTAAATTTGAATTTTGGATTAGTTATGAGTTTTTGAGTTTTTGAAATTTAAATTGTTAATCAGATTTTTTTTTCCTAGATTTGAGTTGTAGTTTTTAAATTTGAAATTTAAAATATTCTTGTAATCTAATTGAAAACAAGCCAATTTTAAGAAAATGTTAATTGAGAGTAATCCATCTGTATCAGCCATAATATAATGCCTAAACAATGTATAAATAAGGTATAATCAATGTACTAAAAGATAGAACTAAGATATAATTAGTGTATCATAAGGTGTAACTAAGGTATAATTAGTATGTCAGTTAATATAACTAAGGTATAATTTATTATGAAGAGCAGAAGATGTAAAATAACCTTGAATTGATTTTTTTAATGTAATTTTTCTTCTTTTTATATATAATAAATGAATAATATTGCAAGCTTAATGAACACTAATTAATATTGTTGTTTTCAAGCCTTTGATACCTTACTGTGAAAGTTACAAAAGTTTATTCCTCATGGAGCATTTGTGGCTGATTTGCATGCAAGAGCTTGTGTGATTGGGTTTCATTGGTGATGACATCCGGTCATCTGGACACCAGGTCTATCACCCAGCTAGGGTGCATCGGATTCCCCGTCCGGTTCCTGATGGAATGCGTGGGTTCCCATGAATGAAATCCGGCATAGACCCTCTGTCTGCTGAAAGGTTCTAGAAGAGAAGTGATGATGTCCCACCAAGGGTCTAATTCCAGTGTCGTACTAAGAGAAGGTCTCTGTGTCCCATCAGGAGTCCAATTCCAGTGTTGCACTAGGAGAAGGACTTTGTGTCCCACGTGGACTCTAGAAGGCAAGTCTTTCTGTCTGATTGGAAGTAGGGTGTGGGAATCCCCAAAACCCAGTCCAACTCTATCATAAGCCCTACAAAAGGAGGGTACTTTTAAGGTAAATGCATTCATTCCATTTAAGCAAAAATATTAAACTAAGAACAAACGGTACTGACTTAGGCATCGGAGTTTACCTTTGAGGTTACCGGTGTCTCAGCTTTTTGTCTTGCAGGAGTGATACTATATCTGGCCCAAAGAACAAGCCGAGCCCGGATCCCGAGACGGATTTAAGATTATCCATCATTTGGTGCGGTGAGTGTGGAACAACTAATCATGAATTCAAGTTCCGCTAACATGACTTCAGGTACCATGGGAAATGACTCTCTCACAACCGTAGCAACCCCATCCCTCGCAACATTGAGCTCATCAGTATTCCCCCAAGCAGCAGTGATTAATCGCATAGCTAGCAACCTAAGCCCTGTCGATGCCAGACACCTAAGGCAGGCAATTCTTCAAATTCAAAACCATGGGATGGCAGGCCCAACTATCAGCAGCAGCACATCCCCTTTGATCACAGGAATAGATGGTATAGGGTCAGGAGTGGCCAGGAACCTCTTTCCATTACCACAACCTGAGATAAATCCAGTGCCCCTGCTAGTAGCAAACCCATCGTATGCCTTCTTAGGAGACACCAGGCAGATGAATGAGCCAAACCCGATCTTTGCGGGGTATGGAGAACTCCAAGGTACAGCCGAGCATCCGCTGACGGTGAACCTGCCTTCTAGATGGAATTCATATCACATATATTTTTCATCAATTTATATTGTTTTTGTTATTTTTAAACTATTTGCAATTTACAAACCCCCCCCCCCCCCCCCCCCCCCCCTTTTTATTTTTCTTTGTTAAAACTCTATAAGAAATAACTCAACCAATCTTTGAGGATTCAACCCTACTTTATATTTGCGACAAATCTTAGTTCTAAGAATAGAAATATATTTTTGGTGTTCTCAACACGCATCACCCTTGAAAGTCAGCTTCATAATTTCAGCATAAACTTTACATAATTTAACTAATTTAATATCTATAAGAACCTATAAAAGAATATTCAAAGGTCAATGCACAAATATATGACAAACTTAAAATTGTCAATCATTGAAAAGAACCTACATGTACCAATTTTTCTTCAAAAATATAATTTTTAAATAGTTTAATCAACCCCACAAATAAAATCCCAACTACAAGTCTACAACTCAACAAATAAAAACATTCTTCATTACTAGACTTGTGATTAATAGTAAGTAGTCCGTGTGAACATAATAGCCAAAAGAATCTAAGTTTTTTTTTTTGCCTTCTTCTAAGTTGAGCTAAAAATAAGAGTACTGAAATTACCTCTCCAAAGTTTGAAGGAAGCTTCTTCTGATGGGTGGAGTGGATAGAGTCATGGCGGTTCACAGGCTGAGAGAAAGCAATGAGAAGTTGTTGGTTCCCATTCTCATAGTGGCTGGCGGGTGACAACTAACGAAGGAGTGGAGGTGAGACTGTGAGAGGCTAAGAGCAAGCAGTGAGAGGGGAGATTTGCAACATGGCGATGCAAGTGAGGAACTGAGGATAGGGATGATCGTGTTCTAATTAGGTTTTACTCTTTAGGAATTGAGAGATAGTAGGAATGTAGGATATGGATTATTATGGATATGAGTTTTCAAATCTTTATGGGCTTATTGTGCTTTTAAGTTGTAGTAATTTTCATAGCGAGTACCACGAGGATCCCTGCAGGGATTTAAATGGTGTAGGGGCGGAGACCCCTGTACCACGAAATTTCTCCCCATCCCTACCCCTGTAAGATATCAGGGTGGGTCCCTGCGGGGAATAGGGAATCCCCACACCGAGATCATCTATCACGCCTAGCCCAAATGTGAAATCCCACTTGTGTGTCCAACTGCCCATTTTTCAAATTGCAATTTTTCTAACCTAATTACCCTTTTTGTGATCTACCACTCTGTCCTCTAACTCTCTTCCTCGCCACTCAGTCACCTCTCCCCTACTCCTACTAAGTTGCAACCACACAGACCCTATCGTAAAGTTTGAAGATGAAAAAGATAGAAAAAAAGGTAAATTCAACCATTATGATCGAGTGTAATTTGTGATAGTATGAACATGACTACTAATCAGAATAGACATATTCATAAGTGCTTGAAAAATCATGATAATGTAAAATCAAAGCAAATTGAATTATCTTTAATATGTAACCTTCTATATTTTCTAGCATAGGTAATACTGAGCATGTACGTAATTTATTTATTTGAAAATTTAATCAACAAGCTGCTTGTAGAAATGGTATGGCAAGATGGGTAATTATAAAAGAGTTTCCCTTTAGAGTTATAGACATGAAAGGTTTTAAAGATATGATGTCAATTTGTGTTCCAAGATTGAAGGTTCTATACACGTGAATTGTTAGTAGAAACTATGATCAGATTTATTTAGATGAAAAAATGAAGATGAAAAATTACTTGAAAAATCATGGCTAAAGAATTTTAATTACAGTAAATTACTTGATCATGGCTAAAGAACTTTAATTAATTGCAATTGATACATTGGCATCTATGTAAAGAATTAGTTACATGTGCATCACAACTCATTTCATTTATGATAACTGATATTTGAAAAAGAAAGTGATTATTTTTTGAAATATAAAATCATATAGAGGTGATTAAATTGGCATGTCAATAGAGATTTGTTTACTAGATTGGAAAAAAAACAAGTTTTTTGCCATCATTATTGATGATGCTTCTTCAAATGATGTCTTTGTGCCTTATTTGAAAAAGAAATTGATAGATTAGGGTGTTGTTGTGTATGATTGTCAATTTATTCACATGAGTTGCATGGTTCACATAATTAATCTGACTGTGCAATATGAATTGAAAGAAGTTGGTTCATCAGTGAAGAATGTAAGGGTTGCAGTTAAATATATTAGGTTTTCACCTCAAAGACTTTAAAGATTTAGTGACCATGTGTAAAAGGAAAAAATAGAGTATAAGAGCTCTTTATGCTATGATGTTCCTACTAAGTGGAATTCAATGTATATGATGTTGTCTACTGTAGAAAAGTTTAAGAGTGCATTTGACATGTATGAAAAATTGGATAGTAACTATAAGTTGGACTTGAATAGTGAGTATGGAGATGGAGTGCCTGCATTTGATGATTGGGAAATTGTAAGAAAATTTTGTATCATGTTGAGAGTGTTTTATGATCTTACAATGCGAATTGTAGGTTCAGAGTATTCATATCTCAACTCAACTCTTCCATTATTCTTTCTCTTTCACGAATGAATGCTAACTTACGCGCCTCCTTTCTTTGTGTTGTTCAAGCATAAAGATGCGACTATCCAAAGGATATAGATCTGACATTCCATATGAATTTTCGTCAACAAATCCTCACCGGGATTTTTATTGTATATGAAGACGCTTGTTGTGCTTTGGATTTCTGCTATATTCAAGATATTAATTACCAACTTTATCACTCAATTGTAAAAAAGGCACATTTTTAATCTCTAGTGTGAAACTTTATTTGAATAGATCTTGGATAGATCTACTAGTCAATAATGACTTTGAAATTTAATTAGGTTAGAGGTGGCGATTGATCAATCAAATCAAAAAGTTCATCTCCTATCCCAAATCCAAGCATTCTAGCCATGTCACTCGTCTTTAATCTTGGCTTTGGAATGTTATGCTGCTTCAGCCATGAATACACCACAAAAACTTTGTTCATGATGAACAATTCTAATGCCTCCGGATTAAAAACAACACCCATTTTCATATTCATCTGCATGACCAAATTTTTAAATATGTCACTCCATTAACTCTAATAATTAACTAAGGGGGCAAATATTCAATTTAGCCATTCAAGTTTGCTCGCAGCATCAATTTACTCATAAATTTTGGTATCAAATTATTCTTTCAACCTGGCATTATTATCAAATTGCTGCAAAATGACAAAAATGTTGACATATGATGCACAAAATGTTGAAACATATCATCTTGCACCAATTTGACCTAAAATGCCAAATTAAAGCATGTATCAATTTTTCACAGCAAAAAATTCTAGGATATGGAGTGAGTACGTAATTATGTACTCCCAGCATACTATTTCTCGTTGATGTAACATGTTCTGATTCGCCCAGAGCACTTACAATACTCCCGCATACAATAAAGTTTTTGCTGATGCACAAAGTTTTGAGTAAATTGAAATTAAGGGTTGAAATTGACCCATGAATCAGCAATATAATGGAATTTGTGTTACCTGATGAGGGACTAACATGGCAGCATAGCGAGCTAGCTCCCCAGCTCTCCAATCCAACAAAACAGGCAACCATGGATACACAGCATCAAGTCTTACAAACCATAATCTTATATCTGGAAATTCTGATAATTCTCTTGGATCACGTGGGTCCTCTCTCGTATAATTAATGCTAAATCCAATTGTACGTTCAAGATATTCTTTTGGCTTCGCTGCAAAATTAAGTTTATAAAATAATAGTGTCATCCTCTTCAGCAACATATATTTATATTATTAAATAAAATGCCACAAGTTTGAAATTTTCACCTTGTTTTAATCTTACATGTAACTTAATTTTGGGGAAAACTATAAGAAGTTCATGGGATTTAATACATTTGTGTATTGAGGAATATAAGATTTACATTTCTTAGTTAATTTGTCGATGTATCATGTTCAACTGTTAGCTTTTTGTACAAGAAACATGTACATTGAATTGTTGATTTTTGTTGTCGTTACATATTGATTTGATGATACATGTTAGTCAAATTTCTTTTTATGTTTTAATAATGTGTAAACAATATTGTCTCTTTTGAATTTTATTTATTTATTTATTTATTTTTAACTTTCCTTTTTTGTATCATTCGGGATTACACAAATGTTAATCAATGTTAACTATGTTGATTTCATTGTAGAAATACCGGTCAAAATTTTCACCATTTGAAGTAATTATCTAGATGAATCAAGATCAGTCGGTAAATATATACTAACAAAATTTTCAGGAAAAAAAAAAAAAAAACACTATGATGAAAATATTTCACGAATTTAGACAATTAAAGATTAAACTGCCCTCCAAAACTTGTAGATGGAAAAAATGGATCTTATTTCAAGATAATTATCCTTTAGTTGGAATAAATTTCATTCACATTTTATTCCGAAGGTATTCATTTACTACTTAGTGAATTCATTTTGCAAGTTCTTGTGCTTATTAAATGAAACTAATTATATCAATTTAAATTGGAATATATTGACAAATGTAGGCTACATTTGTTTTACAAGTAATATTTTCCTGGAAAATATTTTTCTTACTTTTCAGTTTGTAACTTAAAAGTAAAATATTTTCCAAGTAAAAAATAATGTTTGTCAAATTAGGGAAAACGATTTTCCATTTTGGAGATGAGAAGTTATTTTTCCGAAAGGAGAAGAAATCCAAATCAATATTAATTTATTTATACTTGCCATAGATCTTTTATAGCCATATATTTATTTTGTAGATTTTTATATTTTATATCAAACAAAGAAAAATATTTTATTTGTTTGAAAATTTTATCCATGGAAGAAAAATTATTTTCCACCAAACAAACGGAGACGTAAAATCCAAAAAAGCTTATATCATTTCAGTTCCCTGAAAATTTTGTCATGGATTCTAATTTTAACATCACAACTACAACTAAGTAAATTAAACTTTTGAACTTAAATTGAATTGATTTCTTCCAAAATGTTGTGTCCAAAAGCTCTATTAAGGATTGTTATTCTGTAGTAATTACCTGATGAGGGAAGAGTAATTCCTGTGCTGCTGCTAAAAGGGGATAAATCAAGACGGCTAATAACATCATTATCAATAACAACATCAAATCTGCCCTCGGTTGGTGGCATTGGAGGTCCAGCTTTTGGTGAGTCTGCATATGAGGGAGAAATAACTAAATTTATAATTATTCACACCAAAATAGAATTGGAAATCGCAAATCCATCAAACCATTGGCAAAACCCCATTCAAAACATACATTAACTTAAGAAAACTTAAATTTGTAAGATAAAATTGTCTAACAACAAGGATAGCACAACTAATTGACCTAATTACTCAAATCGACATAATTTTACAACAAATAATTGTCTAAAACAACAATTCTGTTAATGGCTTTGACGGGGTACAAATAAATGTATAGAAAATGTTTCAAACTAATATAAATGTTGCAAACATAAATATTTTTTTTTAATAAGACGGTGAGCAAATGAACCTTTAAACCTTAAATGAATGAGAGGTAGTTAATAAATTACTCACCATCTTCATCGTCATATAAAGAGAGGTCGAAATTCCCAGAAGGATTGAATGAAACAGAGACTGCAACTTGGCCCTGCTGTGAAAGTGGGAAACTGGGCATTAAATAAGAGGAGATGGGTCTGCAACTGTAAGAAATCCATTGAGAGAGAAAAGGTGTAATCGATTTTGTAGAAGAGAAATGGGAAAATAATGGCTCGATGATGCGAGTAGTAGCCATGGAATTGGAACCCAAATTCTATTTACGAAAATCTTATCTGGCTAGAGACGGTGCTAAGTTAATTTTTGTTGTGATCTTTACATTTTTTATCTACTAAAATTTTTGTGGTCTTGTTTTGTTACGTGTGCCCATATCCTTTTGTTTCACTCACATCCTTTGCCCTTTTGATTCGATGGCCATTTTTGTGGTTTTTTTTGCCCCTCAAAATTCATATTTTTTTTTAAGGTATATTATAGAAAAAAAAGGAAAAATTAAACTTGAATCATATTTCTCTCAGTTAGGGAGATATGCTTTTGCCACCAAAATGTAGTCAGATAGATTTGTTGTTCATTAGATTATTTATTTAAACATAAAAAAAAAAAAAAAAAAACTGACAAAGTGTGTGTTCACAGTTTTTTTTTATTGAAATCTAATTAAGGTAGTTTTTGTTTCATGTCTCAAATTTGTTCATCTCTATATAATTATTTCTATGTTTTTGGAAGAAGTTTTACGCAATTCTTCATGATAAAGCTAAATTTATAAATCAATAAAAACTACTAGCAAGTTACAAAATTACTACCCATTTATAAAAAAATTGGCGGTGAAATAGAAGATTTTCATAATGTAATAATGATAATAATTTAATAGATTTTATAATTGCAATAAAGTGCACAAATAATTTATATATACTATTCATTATGTTTGATATTTTATATTAATGTTATCATATATTAAAGAAACAGCCTTCAGTACATATTAAGTATATTTCAATTTTAGTAAAAGCATAATAATTAATAATAATAAATAAATAAATAAATAATAAACAATAGATGTTGGGCTAGAGTTAAAAGTCGAGTTGGGCTTAAAATTTTGAGAGGCTATACATTAAGGCTTTCATGCCAAAAGAGCACAACCTTAACTAAATTACAAGGGTTTCTTACATAAATAGCTCTTAAAGTTTTTAAAATTTTATTTTTGATCAAAGAAAAAAGTTAATTATAATTGAATTTTTTGACTTTCTAATATTATGAATATATACCGCACAACTAATTCTACTTTTTAGAAGCGTAGGGTAAAAAGTGAAAACTAAAGTATATAAAACTAGAAAATCATAAAAATTATAAAAAAGCACGAAAATTCTGGGAGCAAAGAAAAAAAACCATTGCACCTTCTATCATCTTATATCCGGTAGAAATTTATAGAAATGGAAAAATCTGTATAAAAGACAAATAAAAAATATACAAGAACAAGACACAGGTAAATATTTTGCAAATAGCAAATTAAATCAAAAGACAATTTGTCTTTACATGAGATTTCAACTTTTAATAATTTGATATCATACCTATTTTACAAAGGTTTTGCAAATATGGGAAAACAAGGTACAGAAATAAGATGGCAAGTACTTGAACAAATTTCTTCTTTTTTCGAAACTTAAGAAAAATGGTATTTCTCTTTCTAAAACTTCAAACATATTGTTACTGCTGTAAAAAGATTTGTTTTTGTTGTAATGAATGATGACATTGTTGGTTTATGCCCTTAGTCCCTAGATGATATACTCTGTTATTTATGTATGAGAATACATTTACTTCATATTAATAAAAGGCATAATCTTATCTATTGAAATACTTGTGCAATTGATAAATAAAAAGAATCCATAAACTGGTGTTTACTCATTTTTGTTAATACCGTGTATTGAACGAGTAAGGCCATGAATTTAAATAACACAGTTTTAAAACTATCCCTAGTCTGTTATAATAACGAGAATGAATATAATAAAAAACTAGTATGTTCCTTGTGAGATGGGTGGTATCTTACCGACCATAAAACTTGGAAAGTCAATCAAGAAAATAGGTACATGTTAGTGAACAGTGTATTCGATCGATCCACTGATGAGAACACTACATGATACAATGTCATATGTGTTTCTCACGTATTGCTTATATTGGATCCTTAGACCCGATATTATTATACTCCCGGATGTGACCTCATATACTTTGATGTGCGCCTAACGGACTTATAACTGGCTGCGAAGTATAGGTACATTGGGTATATGGGGAACCATGCTAGGACTGGTAGTAATGTGAACGAATTGTCTATCTCTTCACTGAAGAGATGATATCACCGGCCTTTTGACAAGAGAGACTGAGTAGTGCCTAGCGTACCAAAATAGAATGATTAATGGTTAATCATTTATTTAAGCTCTTCAGTCTACTTGGATCTCAAGTAAAGTCCTAGCATATAAAAGGATGAAAGAGCCATGCTTTGTGTAAGACATCAATATGTAAAGTGTAAGGGATCATATAAGAATACTATATGTATATGTCGATTAGATTTTGACATCTTCATCCTAATTAGGGGTTGTAATGGCTTGTTAGAGCCCACTTACAATCTAGGGGCTAAATGGCAATTTTGGACCACTGCCAACACATGGGTGGACCTATATGATTGCACACAAAGAAGTCTAGTGGTTTTTATCACGGACCATTTAATATGTAATGATGTAATGGTTACATATTAATCTTTTATGTATGATGGGTTATATATATAGATTTTACGGGCTTAAATAATTAACATCCAATAAAATGAAATGAGCCCATAATGAGAGTTATTACTTTAACTTATTAAAGATTACCACATGGTGAATTTTATTTAAGTTAAAAGTATGATAGAATATCTTTGAGTGCGGGATTTTTCATCCCCGATTTCAATGATGAATAAGTTGTTTATTTACTTCTATAGCCTTCTACAGCTATAGGAGTCAAAGTCAATTCAAGATCGAACCTCCGATCTACCAAAGTACAAGCCTCAAATCATTTCCCGAGTGAAAGGGGAAGTTGTCTAGATCAACAGCCGCATGATTGTGCACCATCAGCCGGGGTGTCGATGTCTGATAGAACCGTGATCTTCAACCTTGGAAATGATTATATGGAATTTAGGGATGGATTCTATAAGGAAAACCTATGTTTTTTCCTTTTTAAACCATTCCTGATGATGAAGAAGGGGTTAGCAACTTTATTCTACAGAGAGGAGAAGGAAAGGGGAGAAAAAGGAAAAGAATAATTCAAACTTTTTCTTTCATTTTCATCTTTAATCTTGGTTTTTAGGTATAAAACTGTTTAGAAATTGTAGCAAAATACTCCACTAAGATTTCTAATAGGCTTAGAGACTAATCAGAACACTAAAACCATAACTTTCGGAGTTTAAAACCATTTTCGGGGCTTGGAGTTCGGGTTTGAAATCAGAGCCATTTTTTAAGGATTTTCACCTTTAAAGCTATGGATTCACGCTACAAGGGTAAATATCTGAGAAACCAAAGCATTTGCCTTGTTTGTGCTATATTTTGGCATCATTTGCATTGATTTTAAAATTACTCTATTTTTTGGGTTTTGGTCTAAGAACAAGACTCGTGCGGCCGTTGCAACAGTCGCCGGCTATGGTTCTTAGAAAAAAACCATGAAACTAAAAATTTTCAAATCTGCTATTGGTCCTGAAGTGACACCTCCTTAACACCCGTATGGGTGTCAGGTCGAGACAGAATCACTAAAAATCGATTTTCGTACATCTCATGACATTTGAACTTTAGATTTATATTCTAGAAACATGTATTAAAACAGAAAAATGATGGATACCTAGTTTTTAAAGTTCGACTCACTTACCATGCTAAATAATTAACCGGTAAAACCGTTTTTAGAACCGCTTTCTCAAAAATCAACACAGGGACGTTTTAAAACATTTTTTAGGTCTAGTCGAGGAGATTTTTTTGATTCTCTCTAGCTATCCGCCCTAAATTCATGACCCCGACCCATTCATTATCCCATTCTGTCGTGATTGAGTCATACATGCAATTATTCATGCACTAACGTCTGTTTTGCAGGATTAACTGTATGTTTAAATTTTATTATTCGTTCGATAAACTCATGCATTTTAAGCGATTGTACTCTGATTCCCCATTTGATTCATATGTATCCCCTATGCTAGTTTATACGATTCAGTCTGTATAATTAAACTACCCTAGGGGATACATATGAATTAAATGGAGAATCTGACTATAATCGTTTAAAATACACGAGTTTATCTAACATAATAATAAAATTTAAACATATATTTTATCTTTCAAAATTGATGTTAGCGCATAAATAATTGCATGTAGGACTCAATCAAGACAAAATGGGATAATAAATGAGTTGGGTTCATGCATTTGGGGGGGATAGTCAGAGACAATCGATAAATCTCACCGGCTAGGCCTGGAAAATGTTTTGAAATGTCCCTGTGTTGATTTGAGAAAATGGTTTTTTCAGTTAATTATTTAACATGTAAGTGGGTCGGATTTTAGGAAACTAGGTTTCCATCATCGTTCTGTTCTAATAAATGCTTCTGGAATATAAATCTAAGGATAAATGTCATGTAATTATGAAAATCGGTTTTTGGTGATTCTATCCCTAACTGATACCCGCGTAGGTCTTAAGTCAATAGTCGAGTAGCTGTATATTTACACCCGTGCATGTGTCATTTCAAGATCAAATATAGATTTCAAAAGTTTCAATGTCACAATTCTGTTTTAAGAACCACAGCCGTGCTGCTGATGAAGCTACAGCCATCCAATAGTTGCGATAGCTGCGCAGGTTTGGTTCTCAGTCCAGAACCAAAAAACAGAGAATTTTTTAAAAATGATGCAAATGACGTCCAAATACAACACAAAAAAGTCAAGTGCTTTGGTTTCTCAGATATTTACTCTTGTAGCATGGATCCACAACTTGAGGAGGTGAAAATCCTTTAAGAACGACTTTGATTTTGGACTCAAACTTCAAGCTCTGAAAGTAGTTTTAAGCTCCGAAAGTTATGGTTTTAGTGTTAGATTTGTCTCTAAACCTATTAGAAGTCTTAGTGAAATGTTTTTCTAAGATTTCTAACCGATTTTAAGCTTAGAAAAAAAGATTGAAGATGTAAATTATGAAAAATTTTGATTTCTCTTTTCCCTTTTCTTCCTTTTTCTTCTCATTTCTCTCTAAATTGAAGTTGCTAACCCCTAAAATTTGGTTCTAGAGGGGTTTATACAAGTAAAAAACTGGTTTTCCTTGTTAAATGTGCCTAAAAACATCCAAAAAATCATTTCTAAGAAGAAGAGTCAGGGCTCTGTTATGCATCAAGACCCATACGGGTCTTGATGTGATAGCCGTGCGGCTAATGGCACAACAGCGTGTAGTAACAGTCATGCAGTTGATGTTACAACCATGCTACTGTTGCTCCTAGACAACCTCCTCTTTCACCCGGGAAATGTTTTGAGGCTTGAAGTTCGGTCAATCAGATTTGCAATCTTGAATTGACTTTGATGTAGCTATAAAAGGCTATATAAGCAAATAAACAACTTATTCATCACTAAAACTGGGGATGAAAATCTCGCATTCATAGGCTACCCCTCGTGTACCTAAATTCACGGCTTGCTAGTTTACCTTTTCCCGTGGTGAATTTGGATGCACGATAGAGAACGCGATGAGAAACAACGAAATGTACCTGCCCTTAGCTTCGGCTAAAGGACTTGGTTAACTACTACCTTTTAGGTTCATGTGGGACTGATTACCTTTTAGGGTCGTGTGGGATCGATTACCTTTTAGGTTCATGTAGGACCGTTTACCTTTTAGGGTCATATGGGATTGATTACTTTTAGGTTCGTGTGGGACCATTTACCTTTTTGGGTCATATAGGACCTTTTACAGGATGTTGGATAGGTAGGTAAGTTATGAGTTATGTATTTATTCATTGCTCGACTATTTTGGATACAAATATTTTTTCTCCTGCGATCAAGAATAAATACAGGAATGAAGCCAGCTATTAGGTGCTAAGTTTTGGTGGCAGGGGCTCTGGTATACTAGGATACTAAGAGTGATAATTAAAGTTCTCGGTGTATTTTGTAACACCTGGAATGAATTTTGGGGTTTTGACGTATTATGGAATGCCTCGAACAATAGAGGAGGGGTTCTAGTGTATTATGGAACACCAGGGTTCTGACGTATTATAAAATGCGGAGATTAAATTTTAGGGTTTTGACATATTATGGAACACCTTGAACAATAGACTAGGGGTTTTGGTGTGTTATGGAACACCGAAACCGAATTTTGGGGGCCTAACGTATTATGGAATGCCTCGAACAATAGAAGAGAGGTTTTGGTGTATTCTAATGAATTTTAGGGTTCTGACGTATTATGGAACATCGAGAATGAAGTTTAGGAATGCCAATTGATTATGATTGCTTTCTTGATTGATGGTTTTTAGAAAACTAGAATTAAAAGAGGCATTTATACCTGTATAAACATGAAATAAAGCTTTCTTAGAAGCAAGCAAGTTATTTTATTTGCCGATAAATAGATAATTACAAAGATAAAGTCATAGTGAAATAAATGCATGGCTAAGGCTGGTAAATAAAATAAAATAGCAAAAATAAATCAAAAAGAGGGAGAAAATGATGTTGGCGCGGCTGGTTACCAATAGCCGCACGGCTGACAGGTAACACCCATGCGGGTGACGCAGTAATGGGTGTCGCAATAGCTGTTGTGAACACGAAATTTTCTTTTATTAAAAAAAAAAGTGCCGTTGACCGTTGACCCACGACTGTAAAATACAGTCGTGGGAATTTTCTACAGTCGTACGACTGTAGTGTAAGTACAGTCGTACGACTGTACTTTCGGGGGCAGGTTGCTGCCCATACCTATTTGACTTGAAGAAGAAGGGAAATCTTGAGCATTTAATGCTCAAGATTTCCGGGTTAGTGAGGTATAAAAAGGGAGAAAAACCAGATTGGTGGGACTTTTTGACAAGAAATCAGAATTTTAGAGAGAGAAAGAGGGAGAAAAAGAAAGAAGAGAGAGAAGTAAAATACCTTACTTTCTTCTCACATTTTCTCCTTAATTTCTTGTTTTTCATCACTAAAACGAATTAGAAATCCTAGGTTAACACTCACACTAACAAACTAAATCATTTCGGACAAAAAACAAACGCAAATCCCTGACTTTTCGGGAGTTATTTGGACACTTTTGCAACCTTGACTCCTTAAGGAAAAAGAGCAAATTCACATGGATTGGTGCGTAGCCAGGGGTCATTCCAGCTGTGGATCATCACCAAGGAGGTAAACAACCTTTAACTCAACTCATTTTCCAGCTTTCTGGGTGATTTGTTTGTGTTTGGTGCATTTTTCTTCAAGTTTTTGCGTTTTTATTTCTGGAAAAATAAGAACAGTCGTACGACTGTTCTTGAAACAAGAACAGGGGCACGACTGTAATTACAGTCGTGCCAAACCGTCTACAGTCGTACGACTGTGCATATTTTTCCAGTTTCAGGCTTTTGTTTTTAGGGTTTTTTAGCGATTTCTGCCTAGCCAAGAGTACAGTCGCACGACTGTAGTTTACAGTCGTACGACTGTAGTCCTTGGCCAGGAAAGGAAATCCCTAAAAATCCCTAAAATCCAAAAAAAAAATCATAAAAATCGAAGAAATTTCATAAAAATCAGAAAATTTCAGAAAATCCCAAAAAAATTAGAAAACCCCAAAAATCTTCAAAATGAATTTTGTTGTGCGCATCACGACCTTAGATTTATTTTTTCGGTAAAATTGCATTTAGAACAATTCCACGACGGAGACCCGGTTCTCCCGAAAACCGACCCACTTTGCATGCTTAATTGTAATAAACCGGAAAAATGTTTTCAAAAACGATTTTATCACAAAACCAAAAATATAGGGACGTTTCAAAATGATTTTCCAGGTCTAACTGGGCCGGCTGGCCGGGCCGACCCGGTTACCCCCGATTGCATGACCCCGAATCCTAATTCCCCAATTCTGTCTACTTGAGTCCTATTTATGGTGTGCCGTATAAATTGTGCTAACTCTGTTTTGCAGCTTTTATCTTTATTTTAATTTTCTTTTTTATTTGTATTTAATAGAATTAAATCGTGTATCTAGGCGGTTGTATTTTTTTCTAGATTCTCGTGTATATAGGCGGTTGTATCAGTGAGGCGAGAGTTTTATTTTCTTTCGATTGGGTTGTAAGCTCTTAAGTATTTATTTTCTTTACTTATATTTTGTATTATTATCTTGCATGTAAGCCGTATGTATTACTTAATAAAAATCAATCTTTAGCAATTTAAAGTGTCGTAAATAGAACATTGGCAATAATATTTAAATTAGACACGAAATAAAGGACTTGTCCGAACCCGAATCTCTGAAAAGTGTGGCAGTTCCCGCATCGGTTCAGCTACACTGTAATTTCCCGGTTGAGTTGAGCCGGGTGGCGACTCCTATACTTTTTATCGAGATTTAGGTCTCGATTCTTTTACGAAACAATCAATTTTCCAAGAAACGAATTTCCAATTCAAAAACCCCACACGATGGAGGGCCCCACCCGAAATCGAGGCGCCCCTTCCGAAAGGGAGTCCCGCGTCCTGTCGAAAACGCGTCGTCCGCTCACAGTGGCGACTCCGCTGGGGATTTTTCAAAAGTTTTTCAAAAACTTAAAAGAATTTGACAAGCCTTGAAAAGTGTCTAATTTAAATTAAGCGGATGATTCTTATATGGCACTTTATGCATTTTTGTAGTTAGACATTTATTGCATTAGGTTAGGTATCCACTATTTACCCCGGTGAATCGTTGAAGTGTCGCCTAAGTTCCTCTTGGTCTTAGGGGCACGAATACGAAACACCACCCATAGCCTCGTACGAACCCCTTCGTTCGGACCCTTAAGTGGGGAGAAGTGAGGAGTATATTTTGCTATGGGAGCCTTGATGTTATCCCGACTTTGGACCAAACTCATTTAGGCAACCCTAGTTGGATTCCCTTAGGATACCGAAATAAAATGTGTGAATAAAATAAAAATGCGCCTTCATCATCCCCGGTTGGTGATCGAAGAGAACCTCTCCTAGGACTCGGTTAGAATTTTATCGACCTGACCATGCTTGGAGGAATAAGGTTGGAGGAATACGATCCGTGTGCTAATTGCTACGTGTCTTTTTGTCCTTCCACAACATATCATCATCCACATCTTTCACGAACATAACATACCGCATCTAGAGCATTTGTGTGATTCTAACTCACATCTTTTGTACAGCCATTTCCGTTCTTTCGCGTGTAAATACATTAATCACTCGCGTGACATTTACACTAACCACATTTTTTTGTAGCCATGCATTTCTTTTCTTCGTGTGAAAAATTAATTAATTCACGTACATCATTCGAATGTCATGAACATTAACTGTTTTATTTTGTAGCCATGGGAAACGCGTGTCATGCATAAAGCATTATACGAATCTTGAATAATTCCACAAGGGTCACACACATCACATTACTTACCAAGTAGGAAAGCATTTTAGGCGCTCCACGAGTGCCGACAAAAATTCATCGCACTTCACCAAAGCATTTTAGGCGCTCCACGAACGCCGACAAAAATTCATCGCATTTCACCAAAGCACTTTAGGCACTCCACGGGCACCGACAAAATTCATCGCACTTCATTAAATCATTTTTGGGTACTCCACGAGTGCCAGAAAAATTCCATTTCATGCATCAAAACGTTTGGGTGCTCCTCGAGCACTGAAACTCTATCCGTTCACTAAGAATGCATTCACCTCATATCACGGTGTGGAAATCGAGATACTCCCCGAGTATCGAAATTCCACCCGCAAATCAAGCACGAGTTCACTTCACATCATCAAAAATCCGAAGTGTCCCCCGGACACCGAAACCCCGACCAAGCGCCATGCGCGTGTCGATCTCACATCATAAAACTCGAGGCACTCCACGAGTGCCGAAATTTTACCCGTTCAATAAGGACATTCATCTCATTTCACAAAAACCCGAGGTACTCCCCGAGCACCAAAGGTCTCATCGATGCATCTAATGCTTGGATTGCAATATATGTATACATAAATAGGAGTTCATGCATACTTCACCCCCAAAGGTTTGATTATTCAAGGTTCGTGTTACAAATTCATTTCATACAACATCCACACATCATTCATCCAACACGCCATGCATACATGCATATCCCCTAGAGTTCATAACTCTTTGGGTGACCATATTTCACTAACTTTTGTTGGAAATATTTTGTAGTTTAGCTCCGGTCGGGAGGACGACTCGTGAGGATAGAGCACAGCGATTCATCATCTAGTGAGTCTGAGGAATCTGTTCAGTTTGGGGAGGTTAAAGTGTCATCTGAGTTAAGTGCTGGGTTTTCGCCCGAATTTGAATAGTTGCAACAGAGATTTCAAGATATGGCAATCACACCCGAAGCTGCTGCTGCCATGGTGGCCACCACTGCTCTTCGAGAATTCATGAGTTCTGATGAGTTCAAGAATCTTATCAAGAGCCAAGTGCAGAGTGCATTGACTGAATCATCTAATCAGCGATCGGAAAGGGCCGCCCGTGAGGAGAGTAGCAGCGGGAGACTGAATGATGGGCAGTCGGATGCTGAAGAGGGTCGAAGGGATAATACTGAGCGACCTGTGGAGTCTGCTTTAGAGAGAAAGAAGAAGGAAATGGAGGAGACTATAGCGGAGCTGCGTGCCAGTTCTAAGATTCAATCTGCCAAGCGTATCGACCCATCCACACTGATAGCCGGAGGGGTTGAAATGCTGCCCGTAGGCTTCCAAATGCCTAGGATTGCACCATATGTTGGGAAAAGTCCTCCCACGGCCCATTTGAATCAGTATGTGAGGATTATGACTATGGCTGGGCTCACCATGAATCAATTAGTGGGATTGTTCCCCACCACTTTGGAGGGAGGAGCTATCACATGGTATAATAAACAACCCGAGGGTGTACAAGGCGACTGGGATGCACTGTCTGATGCCTTCATTAAGTACTTCAGTTTCAACATGCAATTGGAGGTCAAGTTGCAAGATTTAGAGGCGGTAAGGCAGAAGCCGAATGAGACCTTTTCTGAATATTATCAAAGGTGGATGGATAAGATGATCCTCCTTCATCAGAAGCTGTTAGAAGATGAACTGATTGTGAAACTGATTGATGGAAGCTTGGAAATTTATAGGAATGTGATGAAGTACCATAAGTTTCAGTCCTTGATAGAAGTACATGAGTTGGCTCGCAAGGTTGAGAAGTACGAGATTGACCCGGCTCAGAACAGTTCTGGAGGAGGGTATCGGAGCCGCACATATTCCTCGGGGTATAAAAGTAATAACAACCCTGCAGCTTCTTCATCAACAAGTGCTAAGCCAAGTCAGCCGCCTGCACCCGTTAAGCAAGTAGAGGTGGCAACAGTTGCACAAGGGTCCAGTCAACAGGCAGCCGGAAAGGGGATCTCTCCTTGGGAGGATTCTTTGGGGCGGATTTTTCTGAAGTGTAGAAATTTGGGCTTCCTCCAAAGTCTGAAACCGTACACGCCTCCGGTTGAGGCAGACAAGAACAACTTTTGCTCCTATCATGTGACTAAGGGGCATCGAACCAACGAGTGCCATGCTTTGAAAAAGGCGATTCAGCAATTGATTGATGAAAAGAAGATAGAAGCGCCTCGTTCAAAGCCCAATGTTCAGAATAATCCACTGCCTCAGTTTGAAAGAAGGGTGAATATGGTGCAATCGGGGTTATCTCCTAACTTTGTCTTAGCCCAGATTGCAAGGGCGAATCCCGCGATTCAAGTGGTAGTAGGCGAAGATGTTGAGTCATCTGTGGAGGAGAGCAAACCTGTGAATTTGGATGATGTAGAATTAGATGATGATGCGGACAAATTTGAGTTGATGAGTAGGCCCAAGCCTCTGAACCAGACAACACCTGTCTATCCTGTCTGCACCAAGGACGGGATGTATATAAGGAAAGAGGATGCTCCTGTGAATAATGTTACAAGGAGTGGAAGGGTGTATCAACCCGAGCCACAACGGTTAGGGGAGCCGAGTAAGAGAGTAGAAGCACCGGTTCAGGATTATTTGCCCATCAAAGTGAATGAGAAAGAAGACCTGGTAGTGGAGCAACTCAAAAAGATGCCTGCACGTGCATCTGTGTGGCATTTGCTTATGGAGTCCCAAAGGCACCGAGCTGCAGTGGTAAAGAAGCTTATGGAAATGGATGCAAATCCATTAATGTCTCCTGAGGAAGTATGCATGGTGATTGGCAGTACAAAGAGTCAGCAATCTGATAATCCCAGGGGAATCACTTTCACCGAGGAGGACTTACCACCGGAAGGCACTAACCACAATCGTGCCTTGTATCTGAAAGTGGAGATGATGGATCGAACTCTGCCTTGTGTGATGGTTGATGACGGCTCGGCGTTGAATATCTGCCCTCTGAAAGTTTTTCCTAGTCTTCATCTGTCCGAAGAAGCATTGTCACGGTCTAACACGGTGATCCGGGCCTATGATGATTCCAAGCGTACTGTGATTGGAACTTTTGAGGCAGAGGTGTCGGTGGGAGAAGTTAAGTCAACCGTGCTGTTCACTGTCATTGATATTCCTGTGACTTTCTCCTTGCTTTTGGGAAGACCTTGGTTTCATGCATTGGGAGGTGTGCCATCAACTTTACACCAAAAGGTGAAGATTCCAATGGGGGAAAAGATTGTAACTCTTGAGGCAGATGAATCTTCTATGGTGGCTGCTCTAAACTCATCTAAACAACCTTTGACTGGCTTTCAAGTGGCAGTTGTCTCGGAGCATAAGGAGAAAGACTTGGCATTCTCTCCATGGATCCATAAGTATTTTCAGAAGCAGAATTTCATTCCGGGAAGGGGGCTAGGAGTCCGTCAGCAACGGATCGCAAAGTTTGATATCACTGTGGGCCAATCACACCGAGGGGGTCTTGGTTATAAAGGTGCTGAAAAGAGGGAGATCCCGGAGACAAAGAAAGTCCATCTCTTGGACACTTTTGTTCGAGCCAGTGGTGGGCCATATGGTGGTAAGCCGGAACTGATGGTTATCGATGGGGAAACAGTCCCTGGGTTTGAGATTTTTGCTGATGTCGTTGACTTCTCGAAGTATGGGGTTGGTTCGGTGGAAGAAATGCTTAAGCCTGAAGGTGTGAAGGAGATTAGTCCTTCTCCAATAAGCCAAGCTGAAGTGGTGGCTCCCATCATCCCGGAGGAGCAACCAAAGGAAGATACAGACCCCCTGGTGGACGCCATTACCAAAGCATTTGCTGAATTGCTAAAGAAAGGGTTAAAAGAGAGCCCTGTGAAGAAGGGCCCTATTTCAGGACAGGCAGAGTTAGTGGAAAAAGCTGTCACTGAGCTCACCAAGATGATGGCTAAAGGGAAAGCAAAAGTGGAAGAAGATGCCTTATCTGAAGCATAGAAAGAAACTCTTGAAGCTGATTTGAGTGACTTGTTTGAAGAAGAGCCTGCTGATCCGGAAGACCCTGCTGCAGAAGACCCTCCGCATGTGGAGGAAGAAAATGATTTCTTTGTAAACTTATCCTATGTAGTTGATATGAACAATTCTGCTTTTAAGGCGACGAATGAAATGAAATCTAACTTTGCTTATTTGTGTGATGTTTTTCCTAATGGCTCTGTGCATACATGCAATCATTCATTCAATGTGTTCAGCATTCATGACAGTGCACAATTGAAAATCCTAAAATGGTATCTATCTCTAACGAACTCAATCTTGAAGAAGAGAGAGAATTGACAAAAATACTTAAGAAGCATGTGGGAGCGTTTGCTTGGTCTTACGACGATATGCCGGGGGTTGACAGAGAAATAGCAGAGCATAGAATTCCGATTGACCCCAAGTTCAGTGCAGTAAAGCAGAAGCTCAGGCGTCTACATCCAGAATGGGCTGAGAAAGTCAAGGAAGAAGTAGCAAAGCAGATTAAGGCCAATTTTCTGGAGGTGGTGGAGTACCCTGAATGGTTAGCCAATATAGTCCCAGTTGCCAAGAAGGACGGAAGAGTCAGAGTTTGTGTGGATTATCGGGATTTGAATAAGGCCTCTCCAAAGGATGACTTCCCACTTCCTCACATTGATGTCCTAGTTGACAGTGCGGCAAGGGCAGTTATGTACTCGTTCATGGATGGTTTCTCGGGATATAATCAGATCTTAATGAATGTCATTGATAAAATCAAGACGGCCTTCATCACTGAGTGGGGAGTATACTGCTACAGGGTAATGCCTTTTGGGTTGAAGAATGCTGGGGCGACCTATCAACGGGCAGTTACAACGTTACTACATGACATGATCCACAAAGAGGTAGAGTTGTATGTTGATGATATGCTGGTGAAGTCTATGACCCGGGAAGAGCACCCGGCCATCCTGGATAGATTTATGACCAGGATTGAGAAGTATAACCTACGGCTCAACCCAAAGAAGTGTGTATTCGGAGTTGCATCGGGCAAGCTGTTGGGGCACATTGTCAGTCAAAAAGGCATTGAGATGGACCCAGATAAGATTAAAGCCATTCGAGATATGCCAGCACCGAAAACAGAGAAGGAAGTCAGATCTTTTCTGGGGTCACTTCAGTATGTCAGTAGGTTCATTGCCAGATTGACCACGGTCTGTGAGCCCATTTTCAAGCTTCTTCGGAAAGAATAACCTATTGTGTGGAATGACCAGTGTCAGGTTGCATTTGATAGGATCAAAGAATACTTGATCAATCCTCCAGTATTGAAGCCCCCAACTCTGGGAAGACCTTTGACTCTGTACTTAGCCATTGAAGAAACTTCCATAGGGGCGATGTTGGTTCAAGAACAAGATGACAAAAGGGAGCATGCTATCTACTACCTTAGTAAGAAGCTGCTAGACTATGAAACTCGGTACACTGTAGTGGAGAAGACTTGCATTGCTATGGTCTGGCTTACGAAGAAATTGAGACACTATTTTCAATCCTACAAGATACAAGCTGTGGCAAAAGTTGATCCAATGAAATATCTCTGCTCCGCCCCATCCCTGACCGGGAAATTATCCCGATGGTTACTTTTGTTATCGGAGTTCGACATCGAGTATGTGACGAAGAAGGTGATCAAAGGAAGAGCAATGGCTGAGTTCCTAGCCAATCAGCCGCTTGAATCTAATTATGTAGAAAACCTGGAATTTCCGGATGAGCAGTTGGCCTTGGTAGAGGTGGAGATCAGGAAATGGATTATGCATTTTGATGGAGCTGTAAACAAGAGAGGGGCAGGCCTTGGGGTAATCATTGTAACTCCTGAGGGAGAAATAATTCCTTTGTCAAAGCGGCTAGAATTCCCGGTAACTAACAACGGTGCAGAATATGAAGCTTGCTTGTTTGGCATTGATGCTCTCAATACATTAGGGGCAAATGATGTGACCATTGTTGGAGATTCACTGTTGGTAATTCGCCAAGCCACCGAGGAATGGGAAATCAAGGAAGAATCGCTTCGCCCATACTTGGAGACTTTATGGAAAAGGGTGAAAGTATTCGGGCATGTTGAATTCAAGCATGTGGCTAGAGATGATAATCAGATGGCAGATTCATTAGCTACCTTGTCATCCATGTGGGAAGGACCTCAGAAAGCACTGATGCAGCCTTTGATCCTGGAGACTGCTAGAACACCGTTTCATCGCTCTAGCGCGGTCCTAGCTTTAGTTGCAGATGATAAGCCCTGGTACCAAGATATAGCTGACTTTCTGCAAAGTGGCCAATATCCCGAGGAAGCAGATGCATCAGATAAGACCACTTTAAGAAAGTTGGCAGCTTAATTTAGATGGTTTGATGGACAGCTCTTCAGAAGGACGGCGGATGGATTGTTGCTGAAGTGTCTGACGGAAGCAGAAGCCAAGAAGGTTATGCAAGAAATGCATTCAGGGATCTGTGGCCCACATATGAATGGATTAGCTCTAGCAAAGAAGATCATGAGACAAGGGTACTTCTGGCTCACTATGCATACTGACTGTGCAGAAGAAGTGAAAAGGTGCCACGAGTGCCAGATTTACGGGGACATCAGCCATCTTCCACCTATGGAGTTGCAAAACCTTATGACTTCTTGGCCGTTTGTAGTATGGGGTATAGATATAATTGGTGAAATTCGGCCTCCAGCATCGAATGGTCACAAATTCATTGTAGTGGCAGTCGACTATTTCTCCAAGTGGGTTGAAGCTGAATCTTATGTCATGGTCACGGCTAAGAACATGGCCAAGTTCGTGAAGAAGCACATTTTTGCAAGATATGGAATACCCCATCACGTGGTGACTGATAACGGAGTGCAATTTCAAGGCGCCACAGCTGAACTGTTCGAAGAGTACAATGTGGAACATCGTAAGTCTTCCCCTTATAGGCCACAAGCCAATGGAGCAGTAGAGGCGGCGAATAAGTCTATTAAGAAGATCTTGTCCAAGACCACCTCAACCTACCGGGATTGGGCAGATAGATTACCTTATGCACTGTGGGGGTACAGAACCAGTGTTAGAACACCGACTGGAGAAACACCCTATTCGCTGGTTTACGGGATGGAAGCAGTCCTTCCTGTTGAAATGGAATTGAAGTCACTAAGGACGGTCTTAGAAGCCCAATTGCCTGAAACAGAATGGGTAAAAGCGAGATTAGAACAGCTGGCTATGGTCGATGAAAGGCGTCTCAAGGCTCTGGATCACCTACAGATGTATCATCAAAGGATGGCTAGGGCTTATAATCGACGGGTTCGTCATCAGAAACAGCCTCTGAAAGCGGGAGATCTAGTGTTGAAGCAAATGAGACCGACTAACACAGATGCAAGGGGCAAATTCAAACCCAATTGGGAAGGCCCGTATGTGGTAAAGAAAATACTCTCCAAGGGTGCAGTGAAGATCATAGACATGGACGGTAACGAGTTCACCAACCCGATTAATCAAGATCACATCAAGCGCTACCATGTGTTAAAAAAAAACAAGCCTGTTAGGTCGAAAACCCGCAAGGGCGATTTAAGCAAAAGTTAAGGCAACGAGGGTTAGCTTATCGACCAGAAAACCTGTATTGGATGGTTGATAACAGGAATGAGTTCGTTCGAGATATGTACCAATTTTAAAATTTTCAATTGATGCGATAATTAAATTTCATTAATGAAGTGTGTTATGCTCAACATATTGCATGAATGTTTGGAGTATGCTACATGATACATTTGTTGAAACATCCAGATAAACAAAGACATTTAGACGCCTAAGTGTGCAATTGCGAATATCATCCATTTGTAATAAAAAAAAAGGGAGGGAGCCTGTTAAGTCGAAAACCCGCAAGGGCGGCTTAAGCAAAAGATAAGGCAAAAAAAAAAAAGGGGAAACCTATTAAGTCGAAAACCCGCAAGGGCGGCTTAAGCAAAAGTTAAGGCAAAAAAAGAAAAAAAAAATAATGATGGCCAATACATGCATGACAATGAAAATCACATTTTTTCTATGATCTCCTTTTCTTAACAGGAAGTGGTCTCGCGGTCTCAGAAGGAGCCAGCCAGCGGAAAGTCGCACTTTCACGCGCCTCACTGGTCGGTAAGTCCTGGATCTCAGCAAGCCATTGCTTGTAACGATCATCTGTCTCTGTAGGGGCAAGAAAGGTATAATTCAACGCCACACGATGGGTATCTCTAGCCCAGCGAAGTCTGATGTGATCTGGCCAAGCAGCAATATACTCCTCACAATTGGTGACACAAGATCGCTGGGGGATGTCCTGCTGATGACCGTACTGACGGCAAAGGCGACTCGGAGAATAGAATGTCACCCTGGTCTATCCTAACAACTGCACACCATGTGCCCACATCTCTATAATCACGTGGGTAATCTTCCACCAGGGGCACACCCACCTAATCTGGTTGTCGGTCAGGCGAGATAGCCAAACGCCCCACTCATCAGTAGACATATCAGTATAGGAGTCGATGGAGAAGCCTCGTTCCCTGAGATTGGCCGGGTGGTATTTCTTGAAGTTCCCCCTCGGAATCTTAAGAATTGATAGTTTCTCCAACAACCAGATCTACAGTTGATGGAAAGCAAAGGTTAGAAGTTCATTTGACCCAGAAATACACCAGACAATAAGGAATTTCACCTGGAGCAGTGTGAGGTGAGGGCCAATGTGGAGAACACCGTTTGTCTTAGATGTATGCAAACTAATCAGTGTTTCAGCAAGTGCGAAAGAAGCTGGAGATGCTCCCACAGCCATCTGAGAGATAAGGGAGACAGCCCTGAAGGAGACAACCCCATCACTAGGACCACAGAAATACCGGCTCACCAGTAACAGGCTAACCATGGAGGCCCAGCTCACGTGGTCCCTAGGGGCATTGGCACACCACTCCAGTATAGAGTCCGAGCTCAACCCGGGAAAAGGGGGATCAGTGGCAAATAAAGCTTTCACCTCTGGATTAGGAAGCCCGAACAAGCTCATCAAGGAGGAAATGCTACAAAAAGTGAACTCGGGGATGGCGATGTCCACTCCTTTATGGCAGGGGATGTTCAAGATAGCACTAAACTCTTCATATAAGGGGCAGAGCTCTTGGCACGAGAAGCGGAAAATGTTGTCCACTGGATCCCAGAAGCGATAGCAGGCATTCAACAACTCGATGTTCCACGAGTGTTTATAATAGGCCTTGAGATTCCACAACCCGAAAGGCTTCAATTTAAGCCAATCAGAGTCTTGTAATGATTCTAGGAAATTGTAAAAGCCTGGATAAAAATAAAAAAAAATTTTGAAAAAGAAAAAGAAGAAGAGTGAATTTCCAATGATTCAAGCAAATAAAAAAAATTCCATAATGTAAAGAATGCAGTTCACAACGTGTCTAAAAATTCAATACAAGAAAAAAACAAGAAACCATAAAGACAACAAATAAAAAGAGCAGGACACTCCATCTAGCTCTCATCCTGCCCCTCATCTTCCTCCTCTTCCTCGGACTCACTCTGATGTGTAGCCCTGTAGGAGTCAAAATCCGCCTGCAGACGAGCCATCCCAGCCTGCAGCCTGGCTATCTCGGCTCTCGCCCTATCCACCTCTTGGTTCGCTGTCTGGGCCTGAGCCACGGCAAAAGCAGCCTCCCTGGCCTGCTCTCGGAACATCTCGACTCGGGACTGCAGTCGACAGCGTAAATTAGCATTCATACATACATACATACGCATCCATGCATTACATAAATTATGATGCAGGAAACACGAGATGCTTACCGCCCAAACGCCATTCTCCCGGACCAAGAAGTCTCCTAGACCTTTGTACCGGTAGGCTATCTCTTCCACATCAGCTCACCGAACCTGGAAGAATATCAGAAAATAAAAAAAAAATATACTTACGTGGGTGGTATCCTCTGGAAAGAACATAGTGGGTTCCTCACAAGGAATACTCCAGGTCGTATAAGCTTGAGTGCCACCCAACCCTATCAGAGTGAAGCCGGCCCTAAGCTCAGACACTAAACGGCCCTCCACTACACCACTAGCGCCGACGGCTTGCGAAGCCGAAGCTGCGGTGCTGCCTGCATGGACAGGGTGGGTCCTGTCCTGAACAGGAGTATCCTCTCTGCCCGTACCTGCACCAACACTCTCGCCAGCCGGGCCGCTGGGCTGAGAGGACCCGATTCCTCTACGTCTCTTAACCTGCAAAGAGAATAAAAAGTCAAAAAAAAAAAAGAAGAGAAATATGAATGAATACCTGGCGAGGACGAGGAGGAGGAGCCGCTGGCACAATACCCGCAGCAGGCAGTAAACACTGCTGGATATAAGTGAGATAGTCTCCATCCACAGGGTCCACACTATACCCCTCTCCGAATATATCGGGGTATGTCGCGAGGTCCGCCAGATGCGGCCAGAAGAGCGCCTGTGGAAGCGGCGGGGGCAGGAGCCGGCCGACTGGACCATCGACGTGGTCGGAGAGGAAGAAACGCTCGCCTAAGTACCACTCTTGGGACATAGGGCTCTCCATGACGAATCGGCGATGGTCGAAGCGTGCGGAGGACTGAACAAGGAGAGTGATGACACCCAGATTCTCCTAAGGGTGGTGCCGGATCTATAGAAGTGCAATAAAAGAAATTCAGTACAGGTAAACAAAAGTTGTTCAAGTTTTCTTACTAACGAATTTTGTCTACTTACCCTCCCCCAGGTCGTATCGAGCAGACTCTGCCGCACCTCCTCTATATCACGGACAGTGCCCTGCCACCCCTGCGTCCAGCAACGCAGAACGGTCGGACGCACATCGCCCTGGACATCCCTCAACTCGGGCGGCTCCAATACGCGATGCTCGAACGCCCAGATCTGTAGTTACAAAAAAAATAATAATTATAGTACATGTAAAAAAAAAAAAAAGAAGGGAAAAGATGCAATACCAGAAGGCCAAACCAGAAGCCCAGGATCTCCTGCTACGCCCCCCGGGCACACAAATCTAGCCCGTAATATAGCTGCCCTAGCGCAGCCCGTGCCCAGTCCAAAGACGGGAAAGCAGCCAAGTCCACCAACGTCGGAAGCAGAGTCAGATTACAAGTACTCTGCCTGGTGGGGAACAAAGTGCAAGATAGGAGGACGAGCACATAGGCTCTGGTGTACTGCTCTACATCCTCCTCAGTCGAGACTACAAGGGCGGCCCAATAAGCCTCCACCCGGGAGCATAGGATCTTCCCCTTCTCAGGGGTGCAGCCAATCTACCTCCGGATGTAGGTATCCACCTGCTGGTGTCGAGTTAAGCTGCAGTTGAAGATGATAGGGGTCCCACCAAACCCGAAGCTCGTAATCGCGACAAAATCCGAGGGAGTGACGGTGAACTCCCCGATGGGCAGGTGGAAGGTGTGGGTGGTGCAGACCCATCTCTCACACAGAGCCGTCAGCACGGCGTGTGTGGTATGCGATGTGCTCGTGGGCAAGGACAAGACAAAAGACTCAAGCCCTAGTAGCCTAACCCGGGCCCGCACGGGCTCGGGAAGTCGATCCCACCAGACCCGTGGCAGAGAGAGATTCCCGCTGCCGGCAATCCTGTGTACCTGCATTACGGGGAAGTACAACACACATGCATTCAAATTTTGCAGAATTAATTAAACGAAACAAATTTTAAAAAGCCTTTTTTCTTGCTACAGTCGTACGACTGTAGTACGCTTTGCACGAGCATGACTACAGTCGCACGACTGTAGTGCCCACAGTCGTACGACTGTTCATCGTTGGCATGAACAGTCGCACGACTGTTCATATTCCTGCAGAAAAAATTTTGCAATTCGTTTAATCTTCGCGATTTCTAACTCGTTTTTCCTAGTTTCTTGTTTCTATTGACTACAAGGGACTCCTAGCATGCATTCTACTCAATCAATTCAACCCAGAAAGCAGTAAATCATGCAAATCAGTTCCAAAAGTTCAAAAGGAAAATATTGGAAAACTCAAAATCAAGGCCTAAGAGTCGGGTACTAACCTGTGTAACAGACACATGGGAGTCCATCGCCAGAAGAATAGGGATCTCCATCCCGAATCGGATCCCAAAATGGTCCATATAAAGCGGGTGCCCATATCCTTGCGCAATCCCCACAAAAGCGATCTCATTGGGGTTATTGGGTTCTAGAATCAAGCTACTCTGGATCTTTTTCAACTTCTTTCCCATTTTCTTCAACATTTTGAGCGAGATTTTGAAGGGTGGGGTCGGTTTCAGAGAAAGGGAGGAGAGAAATTTTCGGGAAAATGAAGAATGGAAGTGGAAAGGGGCGGAAACTGCCCTTTAAAACATTTCTGCCCGCGAAGTACAGTCGTACGACTATACTTCGTCTACAGTCGTACGACTGTATTCAAAATTCGAATACAGTCGCACGCCTGTAGTTGGAAAAAAGGGGGGAAATTTTCATTTTTCCTATTTATCCTTTAAACCCAATTTTCATTATCTGATGTGTAATTGTTCCCCACAGGGGCATTTCACTAATTTTGCGAATGCGAGAAAGCCATGAAAAATTCACTGTAAGTATAAACACACCATTCCGCATTTTCTACGCGCCCCGTGTGCCAAGACACATCGGGCCGTTGCATTCATAAAAATTATAGTCCCCCACGACTTTAAAAGGGAAACCAGATCCGATTTCAGTCCATCGGGTGCGCCCAGCCGCACGCGATCGTCATGCATTCACACAAAAATCATAGTCCCCCACGACTTTAAAAAGGAACCAAAAATCCCGTGTCAGTCCGTTGAGTGCGCCGGTCGCACACGACTATCACATCTTGTATTTGTAAATCCAGTCCCGCACGACTATAAAAGGCAACCATGACACGCATTCCCGTATTTATTCTTGATCGAAGGGGCAAAAATTTTTGTTTCAAAATTATCAATCAAGGAATAAATACGTTCATCAAACATGCATCACATGCATTTTTAGGCTCGATGTGACAGACCATACACAGCCTTTTGACTCTAGAAGTCATTCCATCTCGGCGTCATCCTTGCGCGAAAGCCATCGTAGGGAACCGCCCGACTCCAAAAGTCATTTGTACTCTCGGTGTCACCCTCATGCAAAAAGCATATGGACCACCTGACTACCAAAGTCACCTGCGAAAACTGCTCCTGCATATCCATGTGTTTTCGTGTTCTTTGTCGTGTACCTAAATCCGTTTCGGAAATCGGATTTCAGCTACACGAGGGGCAGCCTGTGAACACGAAATTTTCTTTTACTAAAAAAAAAAGTGCCGTTGACCGTTGACCCACGACTGTAAAATACAATCGTGGGAATTTTCTACAGTCGTACGACTGTAGTGTAAGTACAGTCGTACGACTGTACTTTCAGGGGCAGGTTGCTGCCCATACCTATTTAACTTGAAGAAGAAGGGAAATCTTGAGCATTTAATGCTTAAGATTTCCGGGTTAGTGAGGTATAAAAAGGGAGAAAAACCAGATTGGTGGGACTTTTTGACAAGAAATCAGAATTTTAGAGAGAGAAAGAGGGAGAAAAAGAAAGAAGAGAGAGAAGTAAAATACCTTACTTTCTTCTCACATTTTCTCCTTAATTTCTTGTTTTTCATCACTAAAACGAATTAGAAATCCTAGGTTAACACTCACACTAACAAACTAAATCATTTCGGACCAAAAACAAACGTAAATCCGTGACTTTTCGGGAGTTATTTGGACACTTTTGCAACCTTGACTCCTTAAGGAAAAAGAGCAAATTCACGTGGATTGGTGCGTAGCCAGGGGTCATTCCATCTGTGGATCGTCACCAAGGAGGTAAAGAACTTTTAACTCAACTCATTTTCCAGCTTTCTGGGTGATTTGTTTATGTTTGGTGCATTTTTCTTCAAGTTTTTGCGTTTTTATTTCTGGAAAAATAAGAACAATCGTACGACTGTTCTTGAAACAAGAACCGTCTATAGTCGTACGACTGTGCATATTTTCCCAGTTTCAGGCTTTTGTTTTTAGGGTTTTTTAGCGATTTCTGCCTCGCTAAGAGTACAGTCGCACGACTGTAGTTTACAGTCGTACGACTGTAACTACAGTCGCACGACTGTAGTCCTTGGCCAGGAACAGAAATCCCTAAAAATCCCTAAAATCCAAAAAAAAAAATCATAAAAATCCAAGAAATTTCATAAAAATCAGAAAATTTCAGAAAATCCCAAAAAAATTAGAAAACCCCAAAAATCTTCAAAATGAATTTTGTTGTGCGCATCACGACCTTAGATTTATTTTTTCGGTAAAATTGCATTTAGAACAATGCCACGACGGAGACCCGGTTCTCCCGAAAACCGACCCACTTTGCATGCTTAATTGCAATAAACCGGAAAAATGTTTTCAAAAACGATTTTCTCACAAAACCAAAAATACAGGGACGTTTCAAAATGGTTTTCCAGGTCTAACCGGGCCGGCCGGCCGGGCCGACCCGGTTACCCCCGATTGCATGACCCCGAATCCTAATTCCCCAATTCTGTCTACTTGAGTCCTATTTATGGTGTGCCGTATAAATTGTGCTAACTCTGTTTTGCAGCTTTTATCTTTATTTTAATTTTCTTTTTTATTTGTATTTAATAGAATTAAATCGTGTATCTAGGCGGTTGTATTTTTTTCTAGATTCTCGTGTATATAGGCGGTTGTATCAGTGAGGCGAGAGTTTTATTTTCTTTCGATTGGGTTGTAAGCTCTTAAGTATTTATTTTCTTTACTTTATATTTTGTATTATTATCTTGCATGTATGCCGTATGTATTACTTAATAAAAATCAATCTTTAGCAATTTAAAGTGTCGTAAATAAAACATTAGCAATAATATTTAAATTAGACACGAAATAAAGGATTTGTCCGGACCTGAATCTCTGAAAAGTGTGGTAGTTCCCGCCTCGGTTCAGCTACACTGTAATTTCTCGGTTGAGCTGAGCCGGGTGGCGACTCCTATACTTTTTATCGAGATTTAGGTCTCGATTCTTTTACGAAACAATCAATTTTCCAAGAAACGAATTTCCAATTCAAAAACCCCACGCGAGGGAGGGCCCCGCCCGAAATCGAGGTGCCCCTCCGAAAGAGAGTCCCGCGTCCCGTCGAAAACACGTCGTCCGCTCACAGCTGTACAGCTATTGCAACACCTGCACGGGTGTCACACCCAAACATAAATAGTGGACAGTGGATAGAATGTATTTCACGCGAACCCTAACATTTTCTCTCAAACTTCTTCTCCTAAAGCAGCCTATTTTTCTCCAAGATCCTCCCAAAATGATGATGAAACAAGATAAATGCCTTTTCAAAGTCCTGCAAGGTTGATTCAAGTGAGCTAGGATCCACAAGTGCTCCTATTTTTGTCAATCGCTAATGGATGTGGGTTAACACGGGACAAGCCCCATTTGGGCATTTCTTTCAGGCAAAACATTCCTTTCCTCTTGGAATTGCCAAACCATGCATCACAACACCAAGTAAGTGCCTAAACTTCCCTGATTTAGAGTTAAAAATCAAAGATTAGAAAGTTAGGTTTTGAATTGGGTTTTTGCAATTTTTGTTTTTATTTGATGAAATTGATGAGTAGAATGCATGCTAGGCTTTAGAAACTATATGGACTGAAAAATTGGAGAAAACTAGGTGAAAACATGAAATTTGGATTTTTGGGTTTTCCTGAGATCAACAACCGTATGGGCCTAGTTTAGGCAGCACGGCTATCATCCAGAGCTGTGCAGCTCTCAATACTACCCGCACGGGTGTCACGTCACCCACGCGGGTGTTGAACTCAGAGACAGATTTTTTTAAATAAGCTGACTGAATTCAACATGTCTAGAATTGAGAGCCTGTATGCAAATGTATTATAATAGATGCACGATGGATAGATTTAGGGTTTGGTAATAACTCTCTCTTTTGGTATTTATTTATCGCTTGATTTTACAGGAGCATCATTATCCTGGTGTTGGATTCTTGACTGAGGCTCGCCTTTGGTCAAATGAGATGCCTTCATATGTGAAGAGGTATGTTAGTGCTCTTGGCTTTGCTGACCTAGCGAGGTCTATCTCTCCTTCTGCCCCACATATTAGTCACGGGCTGCTGACAGCCTTGATTGAGCGGTAGGTGGACACAACCCACACCTTTCATTTTCCAATAGGGGAGTGCACCATCAGCCCTTTTAACTTCATCGCTATTATCGAGATACCGTTCAGTGGGAGTCCCCTGGAGTTCAACTGCTATTTTTCCTGAGTCTCCTACCATGACTCATATATAGCGGAGATGATCGGCTTGGGCGGTACTTAAGGGAAGGTACAATGTTCAGACCTTCAGCAGTTCTAGGTCAGGGAGAGCCAGGGGCATCAGATACCCCCCTACTAGTATAGTTGATCAGCACGCCCGCGCCTTTATTGCCACTCTGCTGTCCACACTTCTCTTCCTGACTAGGGGAGTGGTGTGAATTTAGTGATGCTTCTTTGCTTGGTCAATTTGGAGAAGGCCAAGGACTTTGATTGGGGCCGGGCAGGACTTGAGCAGTTGTATTATGGCTTGATTGTTAGATATGCCCTAGTCCTGAGGCATTGGTCCTTGTATTTGTATCATACATTAATTAGATTCATGTATTATACTTATTTGTGTTATTAATAAAGGCATTAATTCATTTATTATATTTGTCTTGTGCAATATATTAAATGAAGTATCCAATGGACATATCCATATCCATGATAACCAGTGTCATGCACTTGGCAGTAAGACCATGGATAGGGTAAACGATATGACCATAAATAGATCCGTAGTCTGTTCCAATCATGGGAATGAATGGAACAAGAGACTATCATTAACCTGGTTGTATGGCGGTGTCTTACCGGTCATTGGACATGGAATGTCATCCAAGTTAATGGGTACATGCATAAGGGGTATGGTACTGGATAGATCCACTAAACGAGAAATCCACATGGTATAGTATCACAAGTGATTCTCGTGTAGTACTTGTATTGATCCTTGGACCTGACCATATGATGGTGTTACATGTGAGGTCACATGCTTAGGGGTACGCCTAAAGGGCCTGTAATAGGGTGCCAAGTATGGGTACTTTCGGGTATGTCATTTAGCATGGTAATGCTATGGATATGCAGAAGGAATTTGTCACCCAGTAGTCCACTGGGAAGATATCACCGGCCTCTTGATGAATGTGACTGATAAGAGTGTGGCCACACCCAAACAAGTGGGAACTTGTTTGTGAGCTTCAGGGCATTCGGGATCAAGTTAATGTCCGACACAAAAGAGGGTGATCAATCCATGCCTCTGTGTTGGACACCGATATCAATGACATGGGATGTACAAGTTTAAACTATAGGGTTATGATAATAGTTAGACTGCCATCTCCATCTTAATTGGGGGCTGCAGTGGCTTGCTAGAGCCCAACTGTAGTATGTGGGCCAAAGGCCTGCTGCCAACATAAAGATGGGCCCACGGCATCGTACACATTGAGCGACTGAACACCGACTTAAGGAATCACATGTATGCTTGGAGTATACACTCTGGAGAGAGAGGTATATATATTAATCATATTATAAAGATCAATTGGATTGATCCTAATAATAAAATTAATATATTCAATTGGCTCTTCATAATTAATTGGATTAATTATGAGATTATTTCCTAGGTGGATATTCATATGTATAGGTTTACGTATGATTTTATTTTGTGAAGATCTAATTTTAATTTGATGGATTAAATTAATTGGTCAAACTAATTTTAATTTAAATGTAAATAATATATTACTTGGTGTAATATATTAAATACATGGGTATATTAAAATTGGGCTTGAAATTAATTTAAACCAGAATAATTAAAATAAGATTGGGCCTGAATTAAAAGAAGGAAGCCCACACAAATTGAAGGAGCCAAGCTGGGCCTCAATTCCCCTAGGGGAATTCGGCCAACCTAGGTTTTTAACCTAGGAAAATTTCGGCCAAGGATTACACAAGACACATAGCTGAAATTTCAACCTAGCCTCCTCTCCATTGTTCGTGTTATCCAACGCTAGCACGGGTCGTGTTCGTTAGGTGTTCGTGTACGAGAACGAGGAGGAACTCTGCGTTGATTCCTGCAGTCTTCATCCATCTCTAAAAGAGATATTCCGGGTAAGAGAATTGTCTCTTTCTATTATATTTTTTTGTTTTACAATTTCCATTTCAATTGCTCCTGGGCATGGATTTGAGGAAATCATCGCGCTCTTCCACATTTATCGGGTGATTTCCGGTGAAAAATCCCAACATTGATCTGTGCACCCAGGCAGCATAGAAGGAGCTCAAGGGCTTCTGGCTCGTGGTTCTAGTGAGATTACCAACCCTTCCTATTTTATTACTGCTTTCACCTTTGATTATGCCTATTTGTTCTAACTATGCATTTTCTCACAGATTTGGGCCTACAAGCATAGATTCCTGGTTCAGCCCACCTTGAGTGAATGGAGGGAGTGGAGAGGCTATCTATGTTGCTGAGTTAGATGCAAAGTTGGAGTGACATCGTGAGGGATGTCAAGCGGATTCGGGAGGAGCTCAGAGCCATGACCTAGGATATGGTATAACCAAAACTCGTTAGTTTAAACTTAATTGATCATAGTTGTGATTCATACATGACAAGTATTTTATTTTTTTTCCTTCGTGAACACGTGAACTCGGATCTATGGGACCGCATCCCAAACCCTCAAGTGGTACAGGCCGCCGCAGCGTGGTTCATGACAGAGTGCCCCTGCTCCTAGGAATGGTAACTGGGCAAGAGGGTAAGAGATTGGGATACTGTCACCACTCCTTTTGCCAGGCTAGTGCCTCCCGAGCTGCCTTTGACTTTATTCTGGCCTTACATTTGCTCTACAGCTGATCGGGCAGTGATTTTTGGAGTCGGGCTGGTCGTCCCCTCAGTGCCGGTTAGCTACGATGATTTCTTTAGTCATTTGCTGCTTTAGACTCCTCTTGTCTCGTTTCCTCGTGACGTAAGTGCTATCAACTTGTAAATTTCATATTCAATTATCTTGTTATTGTCTCAATTGGTTTTTGACTTGCTTTGTTCTTCTTCCTCTTGTCATGCAGAAGAAAGGAAAAAAGAAAGTATCTGCTGAGGTAGTTGAGCATGAGGACATGGAGGATGAGACCACCAGTGATGATGTGGAGCCCACCAGGTCGAGGTGCCTAGTTAGGCCTAGATCCTGGGGAGCTGGCTCTTCCTCGGGTGCTGCTAGCGGAGCTGTCTCTTCTTCCGCACCAGCTAGAGTAGTTTACCAGGACTGCTCGACTCCTCTCATGAGTTGGTCCATCCCGATGGGTCTAGAAGGCCGATACGAGGAGAGCGAGCTACCCCTGTACTATTGGGATTCACCCTCGAAAATCGAATCGAAAAGCAGCGGAAGCCATTTTCAATTTTTTAGAATCCGGATCTAGGAACTTATGTAGATGAAATCAAAATCAAGATTAATGAGAATAAAGAGATTAAAGTCTCACCTTTTATATCTCTTCTAGAGAGTGCTAAAGAACCAAAGAGATTCTCTCCACACTCATGTACACGAATGATTGTAGAACCGACACCCATGCTAGTGTCAGATCTAGAGAGCAAGAGGAGAGGGGGGTTGAAATTTTCAATATGAAAATTTGGTTGGTGGTTGACTTTCTTAAGTGTGAATTTATTGTGCATAAACCCTAGGTCTAATTAATTACTATGGTTAAAAGTTAATTTCCAATCGATTTAATTTTATGTTATAAATTAAATCATAGCATATGATATAATTTATATCATGTCAATTAAATACATTTGGTATATTAAAATTAACCCAATAATTATTTACACTTAACTTAAGAAATAATATATATAAACCTATATATATATATATATATATATATAATTTCCAACCAAGACATTGATTCATAGAATTAATTCATTCTATTAATACTACGAAATAATCAATTCCTACTAATTAAATTATTTTGATCAATCCGATTGATCTATAATTTAATCAATTACTCTCCCCTGCTAGTCAATATACTCTAAGTATATAGGTGATCTGTTAAGTGTTGATTCAGACATTCAATGTCTACAATCCTGTGGGCCCGTCTTTATGTTGGCAGCGGGCCATAGGCCACAGATTATAGTTGGGCTCTAGCAAGCTATTACAGATCCCAATTAAGATGAAGACTGCAGTCTAATGAAAGTATAGCTTATATGTCCCATGTCATTGATATCGGAGGTATGTTATTATCACCCTCTTTTGTGCCTGGACTTTTACTTGATACCAAGTGAACTGATGCTCTTAAATAAGTTCCACTTATTTGGGTGTGGCCACACTCTTATCAGTTCCACTCATCAAGAGGTTGGTGATATCTTCTCAGTGAAACAATAAGCGACATATCCCTCCTTCACATTCATGGTCTTTCCATGCTCACTAACACACCTAATCGCACCCATACTTGGCGCCCTGTTACAGGCTTATTAGGTGCATGTCAAAGTGTGTGAGGCCATATGCAATTCCATAATGTGGTTAGGTCAAAGGATCCAATATAAGTACTATACGAGAATCACTTCTCATTAGTGGATTTGTCCAGTATCATGTCCTATTACATGTACCTATATACCTAATTGACAATCCATGTACTATGGCCAGTAAGACATCCCCAAACAATCAAGGTAATGCTAGTGTGTTGTTCCATTCATTCCCATCATTGGAACATACTAAGGATCGCTTTATGGTTACATTGTTTCCCTATTCATGGTCTCACTGCCATGTGTATGACACTTGACAATATGAATATTGTTATGACCATTGGATACTCTATTTGCATTCATTGCATAAGAAATAAGTGAAATAGATTATGCCTTTATTCAATGACACAAATGTGTAATACATTAATCAATGAAATATCCAATAATGCATGATACATAACAAGGACCAATGCCTTGGGAGTAGGGCATATCCCTACAATCTCCCACTTGTACTATTCCAACCAGGCATGGGACTAATCCCTATAGATCTAGTATGACCCTCGTGCTTTAATTGTTCCAATGCCTTGGTTAAAGGATCTGCGACATTATCCTTGGTGTCTAATTTATGGAACAAAATATCACCTCTCTTCACATGAGGTGAAACCTTTAGAGCGTGTGCTTTGTGTTCTTGAGTGATCGAGGCTCCTTAGCTTGTGCAACAGCCCCATTGTTGTGACAAAAGATATGAACTAGATTTTGGATAGTTGGAACTACTCCCAATTTAGTGATAAACTTCTTTATCCACATAGCTTCCTTTGCTACATCACAAGCAGTGATGTACTCAGCTGTAGTTGTAGAATTAGTGATGATGGGTTGCATTAAGCTTTTCAAATTGATCGAACCACCATTAAGCAAAAATATGTACCCAGACTATGAATGGTATTCATCTTGGTTGGTCTGGAAGCTTACATCAGTGTAGCCTCTCACTGATAGCTCTTCCTGACCACTGTATACTGAGAAGCTATCCTTTGTCTGGTTAAGGTACTTCAAAATTGCTTTGACAGCCTTCTAGTGATCCTCCCTGGGATCCTGCTGGTATTGGCTTGCCATACTTGGTGTAAAAGTAACATCTCCCTGTCCTTCCTCGTCTTGGGACTGTTCTTCTTATTCAGTTTCAATCCATGGCTCATTGGTAAGAAACCTTTCTTGGCCTGATCCATGCTAAATCTTTGCAGAACTTTCTCTAAGTGCGTGGCGTGACTTAGACCTAGAAGCCAATTGGATTTGTCCCTATAGATCCTAATACCTAGGGTTGTTTCGGCTTTGTCTAAGTCCTTCACTATGAAGCATTTACTCACCACTACTTAAACCCTTGTAGTGTTGGAATGTCTCTTCCAATCAAAAGGATGTCATCCACATATAGCACCAAAAATGTGACAATGCTCCCACTATTCCTTTTATACACATAGGACTTATCGTGATTCTGTACAAAGCTATATTTCTTAATGGCTTTATTGAATCTAAGATTCAAACTTCAAGATGCTTACTTCAATCCATAAATGGATCTCTGCAGTTTGCATATCCGTCCAGTATGCTTTGGATCGACAAATCCCTTAGGCTGTGTCATGCACATTGTCGGGATTCATCACGAAAAATCAAAACTAATGGCAGCAGAAGCCGATTAAGTTTTTTTAGGATCCATGTTCCAGGAACTTATGAGAATGAAATCAAAAATCAAAATAGAAGAGAACAAGCAATTTTGATCTCACCTTACAAGTCTCTTCTAGAGACGGCTGTAGAAATCAAAAAAGATTTCCTCCATACTCACGTACACGGAACGCCTAGCAAAGCAACTCCTGTCCTAGCGTCGGATGAAGAACAGAGAGAGTGAAGAAGGGGGGGGGATTTTTCTTCCTTAAAAAATAGAGTTAGGTTTTCCATCTCGTAAGTGAGTATTTATACTCTCTTAACCCTAGGTCTAATTAATTACTTTACGTTAAATTCCAATTTCAAATTAATTTAATTATACATGTATGAATTAAATTACACCACATAATATAATTCATATCATTTTACCTAAATGTAATTTGTCTAATTAAATTAACCCAATAATTATTTATACATTACTTAAGAGATATTATATATAAATCTATATATATATATTAATTGTATTTCCTTCTAAGAAATAAATACATAAAATTAATTTATAAAATTAATTAAATGAAACCCAATTTCTATTTATTATATTATTTTATCAATCTGATTGACCTATAATTTAATCAATAAATTTTCCCTCTCTTGTAATATACTCTAAGTATATAACAAATCCGTCAAGTGCTGGTTTAGACATTCAATGTGTATGATCCTGTGGGCTTCTCTTTATATTGGTATGGCCCACAGACTATAGTTGGGCTCTAGTAAGCCATTACAACCTCTAATTAAGACAAAGACTACAACCTAGCTAAAGTCGTAACCCTGTAGTATAACTTCTATATCCCATGTCATCGATATTGGTGTCCAACATGAAGGCTTGGTATTATCACCCTCTTTTGTGTCTGTACATTCGCTTGATACCGGGTGAATTGATGCTCACAAATAAGTTCCAACTTCTTTGGGTGGGGCCGATGATATCTTCTCAATGAATCACTAAGTGACATATCCCTTGTTACAGACCCTTTAGGTGTACATTAAAGTGTGTGAGTTTACATGAAACTCCATAATATGGTCAAGTCGAAGGATCTAATATAAGTACTACATGAGAATCACTTGTGATACCACACCATGTGGATTTCTCGTTAGTAGATTTATCCAGTACCATGTCCTGTTACATGTACTCATGTACCTGATTGAGAATCCATGTACTATGGCTAGTAAGATACCGCCATACAATCAAGGTAATGCTATTCTTATGTTCCATTTATTCCCATGATTGGAATAGGCTAGGGATGGCTTTATGATTATATTGTTTTCCCATCCATGGTGTCATTGCCAAGTGCATAACACTTGACAACATGGATATAGATATAACCATTGGTTAATCTATTTACATTCATTGCACAAGAGATAAATCAAATAAATTATACCTTTATATATTAAACAGAAATGTATAATACATTAATCCATAAATGGTCTAACAATGTATGATACAAATCAAGGACCAATGAGTTGGGACTAGGGCATTTCCCAATACACATCGTCGAGTAGCTTCCCGTTAAGGAAAGCGGTTTTAACATCCATTTGCCAAACCTTAAAGTCGTACCATGCAGCTATGGCTAGCAAGATCCTTGTGGATTTTAGCATTACGGTTGATGAGAAGGTTTTGTCATATTCTATCCCATGGACTTGTTTGAAACCTTTGCGACCAATCACCACTAGGTGTTGTCAACTTTCAACTTGTAGCACCACTTAGAACCTATGACTTACAGACCCAGAGGTGGATCAACCAGGTTCTATACCTGATTATCGTACATAGATTACATTTTTGCTTCCATGGCTTTGCACCAATTAGCAGATTACGGATTATCAATGGCCTCCTGATAGGTTTTAGGTTCTTCCTCATCGAACATGAAAAAAGTGTTGTCATCAATCATAAGAAATCTATATCTCTCAGGTACTGGATGTTCCCTACCAGACCTCTTAGTTTCATGTGTGATTGGAGCTGGTGCTTTAATCCTTTGAAGCTCCTGTCCAGTCTCTGAGTTATCCTTTTGAGGAGTTTGTGTGCTTTGAACTTTACTGAGTTCAACATTGCTTCCATTGTCCTTCTTGGAAATGAAATCCTTTTCAAGAAAGACTCCCCTTTCGTGCCACGAACACCTTATTCTCAGTGGGATTGTAGAAGTAATACCCTTTGGTTTCCCTAGGGTAGCCCACAAATAGGCATTTATTAGTTTTGGGTTCAAGTTCCCCCCTCCCCCTTCCCCCCCCAGTCAATTTCTTGACATGGGCATCACAACCCCAAATCCACAGGAACAACATATTGGGCAGCTTGCCTATCCATATTTCATATAGGGTCTTTTCCATAGCCTTAGTTGTAGTATTATTTTAAATGAGAGTGGTTGTCTCAAGCGCATATCCCAAAATGTGATTGGGAGGGAGGCATGGCTCATCATTGAGCAGACCATGTCTAACAAGGTCCTATTCCTCCTTTTAGACACCCCATTCCATTGTGGTGTTCCCCGAGGAGTGAGTTGTGGAAAATTCCACACTCTCTCAAGTATGAGTCAAACTCTAGGCTCATATACTTGCCTTCTCGGTCTGAGCAAATGGCTTTTATATTCCTACCCAGTTGGTTTTATACTTCGTTCTTAAATTCCTTGAATCTATCAAGGGTTTTATATTTATGTTTCATCAGTTAGTCAAAGCCATATCTGCTGAAAGCATCTGTAAAAGTGATGAAGTATAGATGTCCACCTCTAGTACTTGTGCTTATAGGCGCACATATGTCTAAATTCACTACGTCCAATAAGCCAGTAGCCCTTTCAGCTTTCATGTCCAAAGACGCTTTCGTCATTTTACCTTGTAAACAAGACTCACATATGCCAAGTGACTCCATCTCAAATGAGCCTAGGTTTCCAGTATTGTGAAGCCTAGCTATGTGTTTCTTATTTATATGGCCTAGATGACAATGCCAGAGATAAATAGGATTAAGTTCGTTAGGCTTAACCCTTTTAGTATTTATGTTATAGATTTGATTAGTTTTTTTGAGATCCAGGATATATAAACCATTATTTAATAGAGCATGTCCATGAAATATTCCTTCTATAGATATATTAATTCTACCATTGTCAACAGTAAAATAATATCTAGAAATATCCAAAACTGAAACAGAAGTAATATACTTACACATGTCAGGTACAAAATAACATTGTTCCCGTATTAAAACTAATCCACTAATCATTTCCAAGTGGTACTCTCCGATCTCAATGGCAGCTACATGGCTCCATTCTCGACTCGAACGTCCACTTCCCTAAATCCTAGCACCTTCGTATTCCTTAGTCCCTGCACATTACAACAAATGTGAGAACCACATCCAGTATCCAATACCCACTATATAGAAATAGTTAGGTTAACATCTATAACATAGATACATGATGAAGACATGGCCTGTTCTTCATTTGCTCTCCCAGAAGCTGAGGACACATTCTCTTCCAATGTCCAGTCTATTTGCATTGGTAAAAGAAATCCTTAGGACCAGCCTTGGGCTTAGCACCTTTCTTAGCCATTTTAGCTTCAGCTTTCAACCTTAGCTTTGGACTTAGCCTTTGCTTTGCCATTATCAAGAGGAAGGTTCCCCTTGTTGACCATTGGTACAGGTGGGGTCTTTTTGATCAACTGTTGAGGGAGCTTGAGCATCCCATGTAGCTTTGTAACAGTTTCGTTCATCCCATGCACATTATAGTTCAGGATGAACTGGTCATAAGAATCGGGCAAGGATGCCAGGATTGTGTCTATTGCCAACTCTTGTGAGATTGGTATGCCAAGGTGGGTTAAAGCATCAATATAGCCCTTCATCTTGAGCACATATGCGCTCATAGATGTCCCAACTGCCATCCTATAGTAGTTAAATGCCTTGGTAGTCAAGTACCTCTCTTGACCAGCTTGCTCTTGAAACATCTCATTAAGAGATGTCATCATAGCAAAGGCTTGTATCTTTATGAATGCGAACATCAAGCAAGTCATATCCCAGTTGTCCCTGGTGTGCACCTGGTATTCCTCTAGCTGTGCAGCTGGTGGATTACACCCAACAGGTGCTGCCGGTACGGGCCTTTCCAGCACATACTCCTTGGACTCCTATCTTAGAATCCTCAAGTTTTGAGACCAGTCCCAGAAGTTCAGCCAAAAAGTTTTTCCTTTTCAAGAAGCAAACACTGTGATAACATATTGTTTGCCATTGAAAACTAAACAGAAAGAATAAAAGAGTATTAATAAAGGTCTTTATACTTTTTCCTACATATAATTAATAATGAATCCAAATTTTATTAATGAAGTCAAGTTGTTGGGCTAGTAGGCCAAGATCCATATTTCATTAAGATATAGTGAGACGAGGGCCTAGAAAAACTATGCCTCAATTATTTAGATAGGAACACCGTCCAATCCCAACTTAGGGACTATTGGTTTGATAGGTTTGTGGGCATTTACCTATCTATGCTTAGGGCCAGGAGAATCCGACTAACTATGCTAAGTCAATACCACCATCCGAGTGTTGGAGTAACCTATACCCCAACCCAACACAACATGACAATACTCCAATGTATCCTGTGAGGGCATGGTCTACAATTGGCCTATCCTCACTTCGATGAGGTTTCAGAAGAGGGAAGCACTTTTATGTGGCTCAGTAATTTCCAGTTACTCAGGGATTCAAATTTTAATAACGGCTTACTTACATAAAAGCTGGTGAGATTGGAATGGCATATGATGTATAAACATGTAAATAAATATAAAATTGCATAAAAAATAAATGATGATGGGCCCTTTATTACATCCTAATTTATTTCTAGTAAGCCTATACTACAAAATAACCAAGTGGGCTGGCATATCTCTTTCTGGGCTCAACTCTCTGATAGGCACCTTCTTCAGCAATTACAAATATTTCACACAATGATAAAATAAAAGTTACATCAAAGAGAAAAGCGACACACAGACTGTAATTACCCAAAATAAAATCACAACCATCTTCATAATAGGGCCCAATGACATTCATCCACACATATAATCATACAATAAATCATGTAAGCCAATACAACATTCATTCACATGTTATAATTGCATGAAATATATTCCAATTAAATTTAGGGGATTTTACAAAAATACTTACATTTTGGCACCCATTTTCTTTTATACGTGAACAAGAAAGTTTTGTCAAAATCCTTTTTAAACTTTTCAAAAGTACTCAAATACCGTATTCTACTTTGTCCACATTTGTTCCCTCTTTGATAATTTTAATCTAATTTTGCATTTATCTCTCAATCCGTTTATTTTTTTATCATGCGACTTTAGAATGTTTTTTTATGTTTTTTTTTTCTTTTCGAAACAAGGTCCATATGTATATAATTTTTTCTAACCTTTTTTTTTCACTAAAGTATAACTCATTAAACCTTTGTATCTTAAGGTATAATTAAGGTATAACTAAGGTATAATCAACGTAATAATGTATCTTAAGTATAACTAAGGTATAATTAAGGTATAACTAAGGTATAATGAATGTAATAGTGCATTTTAAGGTATAACTATAGTATAATTAAGGTATAACTAATGTATAATCACTGTAATAATATATCTTGAGGTATAACTAAGGTATAATCACTGTAATAGTGTATCTTAAGGTATGAGTAAGGTAAAACTATGGTATAATCAATGTAATAGTGTATCTAAAGGTATAACTTAGGTATAATTAAGGTATAACTAAGGTATAATCACTGTAATAGTGTATCTTAAGGTATAATTAAGGTATAATCACTGTAATAGTATATCTTAAGGTATAATTAAGGTATAACTAAGGTATAAACACTATAATAGTATGTCTTAAGGTATAACTAAGGTATAACTGAAGTATAAATAAGGTATAACAATTGTACAAAGGTATAAGTAAGGTATAATAAGAGTATTAAAGGTATGACTAAGGTATAATAACACTATTACAATGATTATACCTTAGTTATACCTTAAGATACATAATTACAATGATTATAACTTAGTTATCTTAGTTATATCTTAAGATACACTATTATAGTGATTATACCTTAGTTATACCTTAATTATACTTTAAGATACAATATTACATTGATTATACCTTAGTTATAACTTACTTATACCTTAAGATGCATTATTGTAGTGATTATACCGTAGTTATACCTTAATTATATCTTAAGATTCACTATCATAATGATTATACCTTAGTTATACCTTAATTATACCTAAGTTATACCTTTAGGTACACTATTACATTGATTATACTTTAGTTATACCTTAATTATACCTAACTTATACCTTTAGATATACTATTACATTGATTATACCTTAGTTATACCTTAATTATACCTTAAGATACACTATTACAGTGATTATACCTTAGTTATACCTTAATTATACCTTAAGATACATTATTGCAGTGATTATACCTTAGTTATACCTTAAAATACACTATTACATTCATTATACCTTAGTTACACCTTAATTATACCTTAAGATACACTATTGTATTGCTGCCCTAGCAGTAGCTGCAACTGCCACTGAAGACAGCAGTAGCACTGCTGTTGCCAAGACTGTTGAAGAACAAAAGAGATTCTCTCCACGCTCATGTACACAAACGGCTATAGAACCAACACCGATGCTAGCGTCAGATCTATATAGCAAGGGGAGAAGGGGGGGGGGCGAAATTTTCCATATGAAAATTAGGTTAATGGTTGACTTTCTTAAGTGTGTATTTATTATGCATAAACCCTAGGTCTAATTAATTACCGTGAATTGAAAGTTAATTTCCAATTGATTTAATTTTATGTTATAAATTAAATCACACCATATGATATACTTTATATCATGTCAATTAAATACAATTGGTCTATTAAAATTAACCCAATAATTATTTAAACTTAACTTAAGAAATAATATATATATATATATATATGTGCATATATATATATATATATATATATATATATTAATATAATTTCTGACTAGGAAAATAATTCATAGAATTAATTCATTCAATTAATTCTATGAAACAATCAATTCCTATTAATTAAAATATTTTTATCAATCCAATTGATCTATAATGTAATCAATTGCTCTCCCCCGCTAGTCAATATACTAGTATATAAGTATCTGTTAAGTGTTGGTTCAGACATTCATTATGTACGATCCTATGGGCCGTCTTTATGTTGGCAGTGGGCCCATGGCCCACAGACTGTAGTTGGGCTCTAGCAAGCCATTACAACCCCTAATTAAGACCTTGTAGCATAGCTTATATATCCCATGTCATTGATATCGAAGTCCAACACGGAGGCATGGTATTATCACCCTCTGTTGTGCCCGGAGTTTTACTTGATATTGAGTGAACTGATGCTCTCAAATAAGTTCCAGCTAATTTGGATGTGATCACACTCTTATCAGTTCCACTCATTAAGAGGTCGGTGATATCTTCTCAGTGAAACACTTAGTGACATATCCCTTCTATACATTCATGGTCTTGCCATGCTCACTAACACACCCAACCGCACCCATACTTGGCGCCGTTGTGAGCACGGGATTTTAATCCCCGGTTTCAATGATGAAAACAAACTTTTTTTTATGTGTTTTTGTAGCCACGTGAGTCAAAGACAACTCAAGGTTGAAGCTCCAGATTGTTGAACCAAACGAATTAGGGTTTATACTCAATCTAATACATCCGTATGGATATGGACGATAATTGTATGGATGTCCTATCTATAACCATACGGATGTTAGTTATATCCATACGGATGTTCAATAATCCATCCCACTGACATTTAGATCGGATCTAGATCTCTAATTTGAAAGAAGTATAAAAGGAAAAGGATAAGGAGAGAGAAGGGGACGTTCATTGAGAGCCTAGAGTATAGGATTAGGATTGTGGGGAGAGTTAAAGAGAAAAGAAGCAGAAAAGCGAAGAGAAAAGAAGACTTGCTGAGGATTTGTATTTATTTTCTTATTCGATTCTTCGTTATTAAGCCATAAAACTTGTTAGAAATCATAGGAAAACACATCACTAAGATTAATAATAGGTTTACGGACTAAAATGCAAACACAAACCCGTAACTATTAAGGATTCTTGGTGATTTTGGACTTGTGTAACCTTAACTGAAACTCAACAATCCGAATCTCCTTTGAGAGGTTTCTGAACCCATAAAAGTAGTGGATTCTCATGTTAAAGGTATATTTCTGAGAAACCATTTACATTATTGCATAATTTCATCATTTGAGAGTCATTTCACCTATCCTTCAAGTTGCACTGTTTTTTGTTCATCTTTGGTTTCTGCCTAGAAATAACATCCGTATGATTAACTGACACAGTCATACAACTGTAGTTATAATTGCATGGATGTTGTATCTTAACCGCATGGATATTGGACTTCATGAAATCCCTAACTGAAATCACTAAAGTTTAAACCTATTTTGCACCCGAAAGTGATATCTGTACGGGTATACCTATAACTTCACGGTTATTGTGGAAATCCATATGAATGTTATACTCAGATAGAACGGCTTGTAAATTGTATTATGAACTTTTCATTGCATAATGAACCGTAAATCTGATTTCCAGAATTGATGTTAAACTAAACTGATAACGATGACTCAATTTTTCAAAAACCGACTTTAAGGCATGCTAAACACCAATTGGTAAAGCCGTTTTCTATCCTCTGCTTTTGTGCCCTAGTCTCATACGCATAAGTTTTATCACATTATTAATGCCCCTTTTTGCAGGATTAAATTTACTTTCGTTATTTTATTCCTTCATTAATAGAAGTGGTTATACCCCGATCCCTTTTTGATTTATGTGTATCCCCTACTTGATTTGTGTTATGATAAAACTCAAACCAGTTCTATAAAATGTTATTGTTCAATATTGGAGCTGTCATTTTAATTGGATAATAAGTGACTTGTCTGAACCTAGATCTTTAGAAAGTATAGTGGTTCTCACTCGGTTTCGGCTATACCTGAATTTCCGGGTTGACCTGAATCGGTGATGGTGAGTGCCAACTCTTATAGCTTCTTTGAGATTTTGGTCTCGACTCTTTTATGAATGTTGTGTTTCCCTAAAAAAGAGTTTCTTATTATAATTATATGCCTAATCGAATACAAATAAATAAAAAGCTAGGCGGCCCGCATCGCCATGCCTAAATCATCATCCACTCATAGCCCTGTTAAATGCTCGTTAGGCATATGTCAAAGTGTGTGAGGTCACATGCAATTCTATAATGTGCTCAGGTCAAAGGATCCAACATATGTACTATATGAGAATCATTTGTCATACTATACCATATGGATTTCTTGTTAGTGGATCTATCCAGTACCATGTCCTATTACATGTACCCATATACCAGATTAACAATCCATGTACTATGGCTGGTAAGACACCCCCATACAATCAAGGTAATGCTAGTCTATTGTTCTATTCATTCCCATGATTGGAACAGACCAGGGATCGCTTCATGGTTACATCGTTTCCCTATTCATGTTCTCACTACCAAGTGCATGACACTTAACAACATGAATATTGATATGACCATTGGATACTCTATTTGCACTCATTGCACAAGAAATAAGTGAAATAGATTATGCTTTTATTTAATGACACAAATGTAAAATACATTAATCAATGAAATATCAAAAAATGTATGATACATAACAAGAACTAATGACTTAGGACTACGACATATCCTAACAATCTCCCACTCGCACTAGGCAAAAGTCATTAGAGCGGCCCGCTAAGCTGAAAACCCATATCGGGCAGTTTAGGCAAAAGTCAGGGCATATGAAAAGCTCGCTAAGGTGAAAACCGAAAAGGCGCCTTAGGCAAATGTTAGAGCGGCTCGCTGGGCTGAAAACCTGATTTGGGCAACCCAAGCAAAAATTAGAGCACTTAAAAAAAAAAAAAAAAGAAAACTCATAACTTCCCACAGACTAGAAAAAGCAGAACGTCCTCAGTATTCCCCACAGAATTCGTCACATCACTCCCCAGCAGAGTTTCCCCCACTATTCCCCAGCGGAATCCACATAAAGAACACCACAATTATTTCCTCAATCGAGCTGTCACACTTTTCCCCAGTGGAATCTCTACAAGGAATACTACGATCATTTCCCCAGCAGTCACCTCACTCCTTCAATAATCACCAAACAATACCCCAAGAAAAGCAAAATCAACCAGGGGCACAACATATCCCCCCAGCGGAAGACAGAAACGTCCAATAACAGAAAATACATACATGTACATATACATCATCATGCATCCATACATTGCATATATCAATTACTTATCCCCGGCTAGTCTTCATTCTTGATCGAAGGGGCAAAAATTTTTGTTTAAAAATCTCTCGATCAAGGAATAAAGACTTGCCATTTTAAGTGAAGGAATTCTTCCCCAGCTTAATATCCTCAGTAAGTCGGCAGATCCGTCTCGAGTAATGTAAACTCGGTATCGACCCAGATCCGCTCCATTATGTCAAATTTCTCCAGCGAGTCCGCCTCGAGTAATGTAAGCTCGGTATCGGCCCAGATCCGCTCCATCATCCAAGTCCCCCACAAGATTCGCCTCGAGTAATGTAAACTCGGCATCGGCCCAGATCAGCTTCATCTATTTCCCCAGGAAAGTTCGCCTCGGGTAACATAGACCCGGTATCGGCCAATTTCTTCATCAATTTTGCCTCGGGTGACATAGACCCGGTATCGGCTAATCTCATCTCCAGCATCGTCTCGGGTAACATAGACCCGGTATCGACTAATTTCACCCATCATTTGTCTCGGGAAACCTAGACCCGGTATCGGCCAATCTCTTCATCAAGCTCGCCTCGGGTAACCTAGACCCGGTATCAGCTAAACCGCGATTCACCCACACCTTCGCCTCGGGTAACCTAGACCCGGTATCGGCCAATCTCATCAGAAGATTCATTCCAGTGTTCACGGCGCTTTAATTCATGCACTGAAATTCATCATCACAGGTATTATAGGCCTATAGCCAGATGTCGAATTTGATCACGCGAGGGGCAGCTGTAAGCGCCGGAATTTTCTATACTTAAAAAAAAAAAAGAGTTATAGTCGTACGACTATAGTTACAATCGTACGACTGTAATGTCGGACAGACTGCAGGAACCCATACCTCTGCAGCAGAAATGGAGGAGAGAGAGAGGGAGCATTAATTGCTCCCTTGTTGGAGCAAGCAAGAAAAAAGGGCAGAGATAAAAAGAGGAAAAGGAAGAGAAAGAGGGATTGGAAAAAAATCTGGTAAAATCTAGAGAGAGAAGGAGAAAAGAGAGAGGAAAAAACCACCACAAAAAATTCATTCCTTTCTTCTCTCCCATTTTCTTTAATTCTCGAAATTAAGCCTAAAACTTATTAGAAATTTTTAGGTTAATCAGTTAACTTCTTAAACAAATCAAGAATTCGAACTTAAATCATCAGGATCCCTTGCAATTTGGATTTTGGACAAAAAGCTCTCAACTTCCATTCCAAAGGAAAAAAAGCGCGAATTTGTTGGAATCGGAGCGACGCCAGGGGTCAAAACGACTTGGAATAGCTTCTAAAAAGGTAGTCACTTCCTTTCCTTACACTTTTTCTAGCTTTCTGGGTGTTTGAAGTGAGTTTTGTGTGTTTTTTGCTGCATTTTCGTATTTCTGTTCCTGGAAAGTAAGAACAGTCGTACGACTGTTCTTGGTTTTCATGAACAGTCGTACGACTACGACTTTATATACAGTCGTACGACTGTTCTTAATTTCCAGTTGATTTTCTCCAGTTTTTGATTCAGAATGAATTTTCGGTGAAATTCTGATCCTGAAATGATTACAGTCGCACGACTGTAAACTACAGTCGAACGACTATAATCCTTGTTCCAGAATCAGAATTTCAGCTTTTATCCGTAAAAAATCCCAGAAAAATTAGAAAACCCCAAAAATCATCAAAATGAATTTTGTTGTGCGCATCACGACCATAGATTCAATTTTCTGGTAAATTTGCATTTAGATCAATTCAACAATGGAGACCCAGTTCTCCTGAAAACCGACCCATTTAATATATGAAAAATGCATGTAAACTGGAAAAAATTGTTTTCAAAATGATTTTCCCACAAAACCAAAAATACAGGGACGTTTCACAATATTTTCCAGGTCTAATTGGGCCGGCTAGCGGAGCCAACCTGGTTACCCCCTAAATGCATGCCTCCAATTCTTGATTTTCCAATTCTGTCTATTTGAGTCCTAATTGTGGCGTGCTGTATATATTGTGCTAACCCTCTATTTTGCAGGTTTTAATTTCTCTTTATTTTTATTTTTAATGTATTTTAATAGATTAAATCGTGTATTTAGGCAGTTGTAATTATTTTTAGATTTTCGTGTATTCTAGGCGATTGTATAAGTGAGGTGAGAGTTTTTATTTTTCCATTCGATTTGGTTGTAAGCCAATTAATATTTATTTCTTTTCCTTATTTTTGTATTAAATATTTTGTATGCGCGCTGTATGCCTTTTATATTCAATAAAATGGACTTTAGATTTTGAAATACCATTTGAGAGCATTGGCAATATTTATTTTAATTAGACACGAAATAAGGGACTTGTCCGGACTCGAATCTCTGGATAGTGTAGCGACCGTTCGTCCGGTTCGGCTACATAAGAATTTCCCGGTTGAGCTGAGCCGGGTGGCGACTCTACAACATCCATCGAGACTTAGGTCTCGGTTCTTTTATGCATTAATTCTATTTATTTTCCAAAACGTGGATTTCCATTACAAAAACCCGATGCAAGGGAGGGGCCCGCCCGAGATCGTGGCGCCCCATTCCGAAAGGGAGTCCCGCGTCCGGTCGAAAACGCGTCGTCCGCTCACAGTGGCGACTCTGCTGGGGATTTCTTAAAAAGTTTTCTTAAAAACTTAAAAGAATTTTGACAAGCCCTGAAAAGTGTCTAAATTAAAATAAGGCGGATGATTCTCTTTTGGTATTTTATTTGCATTTTGTAGTTAGCCATTTCTTGCATTAGATTAGGTATCCTTTTATAGCCCGGTGGATCGTTGAAGTGTCGCCTAAGTTCCTCCTGGTCTTAGGGGCACGAATACGAAACACCACTCATAGCCTCGTACGAACCCCTTCGTTCGGACCCTTTAGTGGGGAGAAGTGAGGAGTATATTTTGCTATGGGAACCTTGATTTTTAACCCGACTTGGACCGAACCCATATAGGTAGCCCTAGTTGGATTCCCTTAGGATACCAAGATAATTGTGTGAATGATAATAAAATCGCGCCTTCATCACCCCTGGTTGGTGATTAGCATTTTATTTTTGACATAGCATACATAACATCATTATGTATGTCATGCATTCTAACCCATGTTTTTGTGCAGCCATTTGCATATTGTGTGACATGTCCATTCACTACATTTCACTTAAATTAAATTAAGGGGCATTTCAGGGACACCTATCATAACCATCCCATTCCATTTCATAACATATCGGGTATCCAAAATTACCCGTGTTTCGCCAATGTACTGGATTGCAGTCGGCCATTCCACCAATATCATTTCTTTTAATAAAAGCCACAACGGCCTTAGGCCCATTTTCGTGTAATAATTTACACAATGCATTTCATGACATCACACCCATCTATCATAAACATCATATAACACTGTGGTCCACATCCGACCACTTCATGACATTAACTCACCATTCAAGGTACTCCCCGAGTGCCCGATTAGTATACATATAGGCCCATAACATCATCAAATCATGAAAAGCGTTCCACGAATGCCGAATCCTTGTCCGTGTCCATGTTACACGTGACTTTCTCATAACACCATATCATGTGCTCAAAAGCATCAAAACCTTGTCCACGGGCCCTGCCCATGTGACCATTTCATATCATTTCACGGACCTATAAAGAGTCAAAACTCTGTCCGTGTGCCGGTATACACGCGACCATTTCACGAATTCATTAGGTGCCCCAAAGGCGCCGAAGTTCTGTCCGTGTGACGGCCCACACGTGACGTTTTTTGCATTAACATTGGGTGTTCTTGGGATGCCTCGGAAAAAAAAAATAAAAAAAAATAATAATAATAAAAGGAAACCATTCATATCATTATTCCATACATAATTCCACTCCATGCATCTCAAGCATACTCAATGCCTTAATTTTCATGTCATATCACGTCATTCATTCACGACCCTAATACCTCCTGTCTACCCCCAAGCAGAATACATTGGAGCGACCTTGGACAAGATCCCAAGCTTCAAGGGCGGCTAGGAGAAAGAGGGTAGTCGAGAGTGACAGTGATTCTGAGCCTGGGGAAGGAGTGAATATGGCAGAACAGACACCGAGCATAGCTAATGTTTTGAGAGATTTCTTCAGGTCGTAGGATTTCCGTGACATGTTAAAGGAAGTGATGAGGGCAGTCGTTAGAGAAGCTGGTGAGACCGCTGGTAGTGGAGCCGGGAAGGAAAAAGAAGCTGAGTCATCCCAACATGGTGGTGACACTTCGGCTAGCCTTGAAAAGCTGCAGGAGATAGAGGCAGCTATGGAAAAGAGGATGAAAGCCAAGTGCTCTGAACGAGACGAGGTCATGGCCCAGTTGAAGAAGGGGGTCGGGATCAGTGCTGAATCCAAGAAGGGGGTGAACGTTGATGCCATGATCAGTAGGGGCATCGAGACATTTCCTATTGGCTTCCAAGTGCCGAAAGTCCCCACTTACAAAGGAATGGGCTCGCCGGAGGCCCATGTGAATTTATATGCCCGGATTATGCTGACAGCAGGCGCTACAAAGCAACAATTGATTAATCTGTTCCCCACCACACTGGAGGGAGGTGCTTTGGGATGGTATAACTCACTGTCAGAGGAGGAGCAGTCTGACTGGGAAGTATTGTCAGTAGCCTTCATCAAATACTACAGCTTCAACACCAAAATCCAGGTGAAGCTGTATGATTTGGAGAGGGTGAAACAGAAATTCAATGAGCCCTTTGACGAATACTACCAGAGGTGGATGAACAAGATGATCCTCCTAAAGAATCGCCCTGATGAAGATGAGCTCATACAGAAGCTCATTGATGGTAGCAAAGATATTTTCAAGAACAACATGAAATTCCATCCTTTCAAGGAGCTTAGTGAGGTCTATAGCATGGCCATGAAAATAGAAAGGGATGAAGAGGAGAAGCCAGTTGGTCAGAAAGGGGGAAGACGTACAGGGTATAGTTCAGGGTATAGATCAACCGCAGCAGCTGGGTTTGGTAGTGGTTCTGGTTCAGGTTCCAGTGGCAGACAGGGGCAATCATCAGAGGTGAAGCAGGTCGAAGTGGCTACTGTGAATCAGCAGCAAGGCAACCAAAACAGGGGTCTTTGAGGACAAGGCATATCGCCTTGGACTCTTACTTTAGCAAAGATATTTGCTAAGTGTAGGAATGGCGGCCTGTTGCAATCCTTAAGGCCATTTGAGAAGCCATCAGAAGCCGACAAAGATAATTTCTGCACTTATCATGTGGTGACAGGCCACCGAACCAACAACTGCTACAAGCTAAGGGATGCTATCCAGAAGTTCATTGACGAGGGAAAGCTACAAGAGCCAGCTAAACCTAGCACTAAAACCAACCCACTGCCGGCATTTGAAAAGCAGGTTAACATGGTTCAATCGGGGTTGCCGGCTAACTTTATATTTGCCCAAGTTCTGCAAGCGAACCCTACGATTCAGGCAGTAGCGGTAGGGGAACCCGAAGTGGAACCCGAGTGTGAAGAGAAGGAGGGATGTAAGGAGATCAAGCCCATAAGTCTGGATGATCTCGACTCCGAAGATGAGTACGAAGAATTTGACAGAAGAGAGGCTGTTAAACTCCCAGCTGTTGAGAAGCTGAAGATTTCAGAAGTGCAGCACGTGACCCAAAGTGGAAGGGTATATCAGCCGGCAGATCAGACGAAAGATAAAGCACCGATGAATGGGTCGGGCAGCACTTCGACACCGAAAAGAGTTGAGAAAGAAGACTTGGTCATTTCCTAATTGAAGAAGACCCCTGCACAAGCCAGTTTGTGGCATTTGCTTATGACCTCCAAAGAGCATAGGGAGGCTTTAGTGAAGAAGCTATCAGAAATTGAAGTCTCCCCTATAGCTTCACCAGAGGCTATGTGCTGCTTGCTAGACAAAGTCCATGCTGGAGCTCCTAATATTGTTTTCTCTGAGAAAGACCTACCTGCAGAAGGAAAGGCCCACAACAAGGCTCTTTACATTAGAGCCTATGTCATGGACAAGGTGATGCCATGCGTTATGGTGGATGACGGCTCGGCTCTGAATATATGCCCGCTAAAAATGATACCATTTCTAGGCATGATTGAAGAAGTGTTGAAAAGGTCCTCGACAGTCATTCGGGCGTATGATGATTCTAAAAGAACAGTGATAGGGACCTTCGAAACAGAAGTGGAGGTTGGGCCCATCAGGTCCATGGTTGTCTTCACAGTGATCGATATCCTGGTCACATTCTCCCTATTGCTTGGAAGGCCCTGGTTCCATCCTTTGGGAGGTGTTCCTTCCACATTGCATCAGAAGATTAAATTCTCTATGAATGATAGGATTGTGACTGTTGAAGCAGACCCCCAGTCGATGGTAGCTGCAGTGGATGAAGGAGTGGTTCCTTTTGGTGGATTCCAAATTGCTGTCATTAAGGAGGGAGAAACCACAGATGCCCCTATGGTCCTTTATGAGAACTACATGTCGGAGTGGCTATCCCGATATCTGCACAAGCTGAACTTTGTCCCAGGAATGGGACTCGGGATTAATTTGCAAGGTGTGCCAGAATTCAAGATCGACTCGGGAAAGTCAAAGCAGTACGGCCTTGGTTATGTAGAGGGGTCATCCGAGTAGAAGAATGTGAAAAAGGGCAAGAATGGCAAGGTCATGATGAGGCCATTTCTAAAGACAGGAGAAAGCCTTTACAAGGGCCAAGCTGAACCGGTGCTGGTTGGAAATGTCGAGCACCCTGGCTTTGAGATCTTTGCAGATGTTGTGGATTTTGAGAAAAGCCAGGAAGAGCCAGTAGCCCCTGTAATGATGGAGGAAGCAATTGCTGAATCTGAAATTTTGAAAGGAGAATCATCTGAGGTGATAGCAGAAACCATAGAGGTGGCCGAGGAAGAAGATGAAAAGAAGACCTGTGCTGAAGCTATAGAAGTGATCTCGGGAGCTTTGACTGCTGCATTAACCAAAGCTTTTGGAAAATCCAAGGAAGGATTTGGCGAAGAACTGATGGCCAAAGTGAACTTAGACTCTGTGGTTGCTGAAATCCCCAAGATTATGGAGAAAGCTAAGGCACAGGTGGCCGAGAAAGCTGCAGTCCCAGATGATGCTCTGGAAGGGAAGATGGAAGCTAATGAAGAACAAGGCCCTCCACCTGTGAAGGATGAAATTGATTTTGTTGTATCTATTTCTTCCATTTTCAATGTAACTGATGTACTCTATGATAAGTTCAATGCAATGAAATCCCAGTTTGCTTACTTGTGTGATGTTTATCCTGATAATTCTGTGCATGCATTTAAATCACCATCAAGCATATTTAGCATACATGACATTGCATTGCATGAAATCAATATAAGTATAGATGAAAACCCTAAAATGGTACTCATTTCACATGAGCTAAAATCCGAGGAGGAAAGAGAATTAATAAGAATACTCCAAAAACATGTTAAAGCTTTCGCCTGGTCGTATGAAGACATGCCGGGTGTAGATACGGAAATAGCAGTGCACAAAATTCCGACAGACCCCAAGTTCAGACCGGTAAAGCAGAAGTTGAGAAGACTAAGACCGGAATGGGCTGCGCTGGTGAAAGAAGAAGTGGCCAAACAGATAGACGCCAAGTTTCTTGAAGTGGTGGAGTATACGGAATGGCTAGCCAATATTGTCCCTGTGCCTAAGAAGGATGGAAGGGTCAGAGTATGCGTCGACTATAGGGACCTGAACAAGGCCTGCCCAAAAGACAATTTCCCACTACCTCACATTGACGTATTGGTTGATAGTGCAGCAAAAGCGGCAATGTACTCCTTCATGGATGGCTTCTCGGGATACAACCAGATTCTGATGGATGTGATCGACAAGGTGAAAACATCGTTCATCACAGAATGGGGTACTTTCTGCTACAGAGTGATGCCTTTTGGATTAAAGAATGCCGGTGCCACTTATCAGAGGGCTGTCACAACTCTGTTGCATGACATGATTCATAAAGAAGTCGAAGTGTATGTCGACGATATGCTTGTTAAATCAGCAACCCGGGAGGAACACCCTGTTATCCTGGATAAATTTTTAACACGCATCGGAGAGTACAATTTGCGACTTAACCCCAAGAAGTGCATATTCGGGGTCACATCAGGGAAGTTGTTGGGCCATGTAGTCAGCTAGAGGGGTATAGAAATGGACCCAGATAAAATTAAAGCCATCCAAGATATGCCAGCTCCAAAGACTGAAAAGGAGGTAAGATCATTCCTGGGTTCCTTGCAGTATGTCAGCCGCTTCATAGCCAAGCTAACTTCCACTTGTGAGCCAATCTTCAAGCTATTAAAGAAAGATTAGCCAATTGTGTGGGATGACAAGTGTCAGCTGGCATTCGAGAAGATCAAGGCTTACTTGGTGAAGCCACCAGTGTTGAGCCCTCCAATTCTAGGGAAGCCTCTGATTTTGTATTTGGCAGTTGAAGAATCCTCTATAGGGGCAATGCTTGCACAAGAACAAGATGGCAAGAAGGAATATCCTATCTATTACCTTAGCAAGAAATTGCTGGAGTATGAAACCAAGTATACACTGGTGGAAAAGACATGTGTGGCGATGATTTGGTTGACCAAGAAGCTACGCCACTATTTCCAATCCTACAAGATACAAGCCGTGGCTAAGGTGGATCCAATGAAGTACCTCTATGAAGCACCAACATTGGTTGGGAAGTTGTCCAGGTGGTTGTTACTTTTGTCTGAATTCGACATCGAGTACATCACGAAGAAGACCATTAAAGGGCGAGCCGTGGCAGAGTTTCTGTCAAACCAGCCCCTAGAATCAGATTACACAGAGAACCTGGAATTCCTGATGAGCAGTTAGCCATGGTGGAAGTGAAAAGATGGGTCATGTGTTTCGATGGGGCAGTGAATAGAAAAGGCACTGGAATTGGAGTACTTATAGCAACACCAGATGGTGAGATCATTCCTTTATCCAAAAGGCTGATCTTTCCTGTAACTAACAATGGAGCGGAATATGAAGCATGCTTGTTTGGAATGGAAACTTTATTGACCTTAGGGGCAAACGATGCCTTAATTGTTGGTGACTCACTTCTAGTGATCAGGCAAGCTCAGGGTGAATGGGAGCTGAAAGAAGAAGCCTTGCGGCCTTATTTGGAGCTGCTGCAATTCAGAAAAGGTTTATTCGGCCAGTGTGAATTCAGACATGTCCCCAGGGATGAGAATAAGATGGCTGATGCATTAGCAACTTTGTCCTCCATGTGGGAAAATCCAAAAGAGACACAAGCTCAACCACTGGTTATAGCCACTTCCAGGCATCCTTGCTTTGAAGTGCATGAAGTAATGGAATTATCAGCCGAAGAAAAGCCATGGTTCTTTAACATTTACCGGTATGTTAAGGGGGGAAAGTACCCAGAAGAGACCAGTGCTGCTGATAAGTTGACACTGAGAAAACTAGCTAGGCAATTCAGAATCTTCGAGGACAAGTTGTATAAAAGAACAGCACATGGAGTTCTTTTAAGGTGTCTAACAGAACAAGAAGCAGAAGATGTGATGCAGCAGGTACATATAGGATCCTATGGGCCACATATGAATGGGCTTGCCATGGCCAGGAAGATCATGAGACAAGGGTACTTCTGGATGACAATGCAAGCAGACTGCATAAGAAAGGTGAAGAGATGTCATGAGTGTCAAATCTATGCAGACATTAGTCATCTTCCTCCATTTGAACTTCAGAATCTAGCGTCTCCTTGGCCGTTTTCAGCATGGGGGATAGACATGATTGGTGAAATTCATCCAGCTGCATCTAATGGGCATAGATTCATAGTTGTGGCAGTTGATTATTTCTCCAAATGGGTCGAAGCGGAATCCTTCACTAATGTTACAGCCAAGCACATGGTCAAGTTCATCCAGAAAAATATCTTCACTCGGTATGGGATTCCTCATCACATAGTAACAGACAATGGAGTACAGTTTCAAGGGGCAATGGTTGAGCTATTTGTAGAACATGGTATTGAACATCATAAGTCTTCCCTATACAGGCCTCAGGCTAATGGTGCAATAGAAGCAGCTAACAAGGCAATAAAGAAGATCTTATCAAAGATGGTAACCACTTACAGGGATTGGGCTGATAAACTGCCTTATGCTCTTTGGGGTTACAGGACCAGTGTCAAAACACCGACAGGAGAAACTCCTTATGCCTTGGTATATGGAATGGAAGCGGTGTTGCCGGTGGAAATCGAACTCAAGTCACTCAGAGTTGCCCTGGAAGCTCAATTGCCAGAGACTGAATGGGTTCAAGCTAGATATGAGCAGCTGGCTGCACTAGATGAAAGGCGACTAAAGGCACTGGATTGAAAGCAGAAAATTTGGTTCTAAAGCAACTAAGGCCTTCAAATGTTGATGTTAGGGGCAAGTTCAGACCTAACTGGGAAGGACCCTATGTGGTGAAGAAGGTGTTATCAAAAGGCGGTGTCAGCATCATGGACATGGATGGAAACGAGTTCACCAACCCGATCAACCATGACAAGCTAAAGCTTTATCATGTATAAAAAAAAAATTGAGAAGAAAAAAAAAAGAGAGAGGTCTGCTAGGCTGAAAACTCGAAAAGAGCGGTCTAGGCAAAAGTTAAGACACGAGAGAAAATAATTAGTCGGAAAATCTGGAAAGGACGACTGGTAACGGATTCTGGCTCAGTGTGGAATCTGTACCATTTAGGAACCAACTTGTTTCAAATGTACTCATTTTGACTTCATCAATAAAGTGAAGTGTTTGTTTAAATATATTTGCATGGTTATGGCAAATGCACGAACAAAGTTGCCTTGCATAAAAACACATTCAAAGAAAGCACTTTGCATTCAACTGATCAATATCATCACATTATTTGGCAAACGAAAATGTATTAAATACGTGCAATTTAAAATCTTTTATCATCCTCTAAAGTCCAGTTCATCTTCCCAAACGAGCAATAAAGGGTCACAACACCGTTTTAGTCAAATCTAAAAAAAAAAAAAAAAAAAAAAGAAGAAGCTCGCTGAGGTGAAAACCGAAAAGGCACCTCAGGCAAAAATTAGAGCAGCCCGCTAAGCTGAAAACCCATATCGGGCAGTTTAGGCAAAAGTCAGGGCATATGAAAAGCTCGCTAAGGTGAAAACCGAAAAGGCGCCTTAGGCAAAAGTTAGAGCGGCTCGCTGGGCTGAAAACCTGATTTGGGCAACCTAGGCAAAAATTAGAGCACTTAAAAAAAAAAAAAAAAGAAAGAAAACTCATAACTTCCCACAGACCAGGAAAAGCAGAACGTCCTCAGTATTCCCCACAGAATTCGTCACATCACTCCCCAGTAGAGTTTCCCCCTCTATTCCCCAGCGGAATCCACATAAAGAACACCACAATTATTTCCTCAATCGAGCTGTCACACTTTTCCCCAGTGGAATCTCTACAAGGAATACTACGATCATTTCCCCAGCAGTCACCTCACTCCTTCAATAATCACCAAACAATACCCCAAGAAAAGCAAAATCAACCAGGGGCACAACATATCCCCCCAGCGGAAGACAGAAACGTCCAATAACAGAAAATACATACATGTACATATACATCATCATGCATCCATACATTGCATATATCAATTACTTATCCCCGGCTAGTCTTCATTCTTGATCGAAGGGGCAAAAATTTTTGTTTAAAAATCTCTCGATCAAGGAATAAAGACTTGCCATTTTAAGTGAAGGAATTCTTCCCCAGCTTAATATCCTCAGTAAGTCGGCAGATCCGCCTCGAGTAATGTAAACTCGGTATCGACCCAGATCCGCTCCATTATGTCAAATTTCTCCAGCGAGTCCGCCTCGAGTAATGTAAGCTCGGTATCGGCCCAGATCCGCTCCATCATCCAAGTCCCCCAGAAGATTCGCCTCGAGTAATGTAAACTCGGCATCGGCCCAGATCAACTTCATCTATTTCCCCAGGAAAGTTCGCCTCGGGTAACCTAGACCCGGTATCGGCCAATTTCTTCATCAATTTTGCCTCGGGTGACATAGACCCGGTATCGGCTAATCTCATCTCCAGCATCGTCTTGGGTAACATAGACCTGGTATCGACTAATTTCACCCATCATTTGCCTCGGGTAACCTAGACCCGGTATCGGCTAAACCGCGATTCACCCACACCTTCGCCTCGGGTAACCTAGACACGGTATCGGCCAATCTCATCAGAAGATTCATTCCAGTGTTCACGGTGCTTTAATTCACGCTCTCAAATTCATCATCACAGGTATTATAGGCCTGTAGCCAGATGTCGAATTTGATCACGCGAGGGGCAGCTGTAAGCGCCGGAATTTTCTATACTTAAAAAAAAAAGAGTTATAGTCGTACGACTATAGTGACAGTCGTACGACTGTAATGTCGGACAAACTGCAGGAACCCATACCTCTGCAGCAAAAATGGAGGAGAGAGAGAGGGAGCATTAATTGCTCCCTTGTTGGAGCAAGCAAGAAAAAAGGGCAGAGATAAAAAGAGGAAAAGGAAGAGAAAGAGGGATTGGAAAAAAATCTGGTAAAATCTAGAGAGAGAAGGAGAAAAGAGAGAGGAAAAAACCACCACAAAAAATTCATTCCTTTCTTCTCTCCCATTTTCTTTAATTCTCGAAATTAAGCCTAAAACTTGTTAGAAATTTTTAGGTTAATCAGTTAACTTCTTAAACAAATCAAGAATTCGAACTTAAATCATCAGGATCCCTTGCAATTTGGATTTTGGACAAAAAGCTCTCAACTTCCATTCCAAAGGAAAAAAAGCGCGAATTTGTTGGAATCGGAGCGACGCCAGGGGTCAAAACGACTTGGAATAGCTTCTAAAAAGGTAGTCACTTCCTTTCCTTACACTTTTTCTAGCTTTCTGGGTATTTGAAGTGAGTTTTGTGTGTTTTTTGCTGCATTTTCGTATTTCTGTTCCTGGAAAGTAAGAACAGTCGTACGACTGTTCTTGGTTTTCATGAACAGTCGTACGACTTTATATACAGTCGTACGACTGTTCTTAATTTCCAGTTGATTTTCTCCAGTTTTTGATTCAGAATGAATTTTCGGTGAAATTCTGATCCTGAACTGATTACAGTCGCACGACTGTAAACTATAGTCGTACGACTGTAATCCTTGTTCCAGAATCAGAATTTCAGCTTTTATCCGTAAAAATACCAGAAAAATTAGAAAACCCCAAAAATCATCAAAATGAATTTTGTTGTGCGCATCACGACCATAGATTCAATTTTCTGGTAAATTTGCATTTAGATCAATTCAACGATGGAGACCCAGTTCTCCTAAAAACCGACCTATTTAATATACGAAAAATGCATGTAAACTGGAAAAAATTGTTTTCAAAATGATTTTCCCACAAAACCAAAAATACAGGGATGTTTCAAAATATTTTCCAGGTCTAATTGGGCCGGCTAGCCGAGCCAACCCGGTTACCCCCTAAATTCATGCCCCCAATTCTTGATTTCCCAATTCTGTCTATTTGAGTCCTAATTGTGGCGTGTTGTATATATTGTGCTAACCCTCTGTTTTGCAGGTTTTAATTTCTCTTTATTTTTAGTTTTAATCTATTTTAATAGATTAAATCGTGTATTTAGGCGGTTGTAATTATTTTTAGATTTTCATGTATTCTAGGCGATTGTATAAGTGAGGTGAGAGTTTTTATTTTTCCATTCGATTTGGTTGTAAGCCAATTAATATTTATTTCTTTTCCTTATTTTTGTATTAAATATTTTGTATGCGCGCTGTATGCCTTTTATATTCAATAAAATGGACTTTAGATTTTGAAATACCATTTGAGAGCATTGGCAATATTTATTTTAATTAGACACACTTGTCTGGGCTCGAATCTCTGGATAGTGTAGCGGCCGTTCGTCTGGTTCGGCTACATAAGAATTTCCCAGTTGAGCTGAGCAGGGTGGCGACTCTACAACATCCATCGAGACTTAGGTCTTGGTTCTTTTATGCATTAATTCTATTTATTTTCCAAAACGCGGATTTCCATTACAAAAACCCCACGCGAGGGAGGGGCCCGCCCGAGATCGTGGCGCCCCATTCCGAAAGGGAGTCCCGCGTCCGGTCGAAAACGCATCGTCCGCTCACAGCATGCAGCTATGTTCTCAGCTTTCGTTGAAGAGTCAGCAGTGGTGGCCTGCTTTGAGAACCTCCAACTAATGGCACCACCATTTAGCAGAAAAACATAACCAGAATATGACTGGTTCTCATCCTCATCAGTTTCAAAGCTTAATCAGTTTAACTTGACACTACCGGCTCATCTTGACCTCCATACACTAAGAAAGCATCCTTAGTCCGGTTAAGGTACTTCAGGATTGCCTTGATAGCCTTCCTGTGTTCCTCCCTAGGGTCTGACTGGTATCGGCTAGTCATACTTAGTGCAAATGCAACATCAGGCCTTGTACATAACATAAAGTACATGATAGATCCTATAGCAGATGCATAAGGGATATTTTCCATGTTCTCTCGGTCCTTCTTTGTTTTAGGACTATCTTTCTTACTCAGCTTCAACCCATGGCACATAGGCAAGAATCCTTTCTTTGCCTTATCCATGCTAAATCTTTTAAGAACCTTGTCCATGTACATGGCCTGACTTAGGCCTGGAAGCCGACTGGATCTATCTCTATAGATCCTGATCCCTAAGATCGTCTCTGCTCTGCCTAAGTCCTTCATTACGAAGCACTTACTCAACTACTGCTTAACCCCTTGCAGTGTTGGTATGTCGCCTCCAATGATAAGGATGTCGTCAACATTCAACACTAAGAAGGTGGAAATGCTTCCACTAACCATCTTATACACACAGGGCTCATCAGAATTCTATGTGAAGCTATATTCTGTAATGGCCTCATTGAATCTCTGATTCCAAGACCTGAATGCCTGCTTCAATCCATAAATAGATCTTTGAAGTTTGCATACCTGGTTAGGATACTCCAGATCGATAAAATCCTTAAGTTGTGCCATGTACACATCCTTGAGTAGCTTTCCATTAAGGAAAGTGGTCTTAATGTCCATCTGCCTGTTGGGATTTTTCACCGGAAATCACCCGATAATAGCCGAAGAACGTGGTAATTTCCTTAAATCCGTGCTCAGGAGCAATTGAAGTGGAGATTGTAAAACTTAAAATTTAACAAGAAGAGAATCAATTCTCACCAGGAATATCTCTTCTAGAGATGGTTGTAGAAACCAAATTTGATTCCCTCCACGTTCACGTGCACGAACAGCTATCGAACATGACAAGTACTAGTGATGAGATCGAGCAAGAGTGAGAGAGAGGGGGCTAAAAAATTGGCTAGTGTTACCCTTGCTATGACCAAATACTCTAGGTTAAAAACCTAACCTAGATGGCTGAAATTTTTACCAAAATTTCGGCCCAATCCTCCCCTTAATTTCATGCGGGCTTTTCTCCTTTTAAAGCCTAGGTCAATGTTAATTCTTTTGGTCCAATTAATTATCAAACTTAATTTTCATTCAACATGTATTCTAACATATTATACTATATAATATGTTTCATACATTTAAATTAAAATTAATTTGATCAATTAATTTCAACATGGAATTAATTTTGACATTCATAAAATTAAGATACGTGTAAACCTATACATGTGACATATTTCCACCTAGGAAATAATCTCATGGATTAATTAATTTAATTAATTATGAGAAGGCCAATGCAAATATTAATTTTATTATTTCGATCAATCCAATTGATCCTTATAATATAATTAATATAATTCTCTCTCCGATGCTTATACTCCAAGTATACAGGTGATCCCTTAAGTCCATGTTCAGACGTTCAATGTGTACGATCCTGTGAGCCCATATTTATGTTGGCAGTGGGCCTATGGCCTACGGACTATAGGTGGGGTCTAGCAAGCCACTGCAGCCCCTAATTAAGATGGAGATGGCAGTCCAACTGAATTCATAACCTTGTAGTGTAAACTTGTATATCTCATGTCATTGATATCGATGTCCAACATAAAGGCATGGATTAATCACCCTCTTTTGTGTCCAGACATTTACTTGATCCCAAATGTACTGAAGCTCACAAACAAGTCCCAACTTGTTTGGGTGTGGCCACACTCTTATCAGTCACATTCATCAAGAGGCCGGTGATATCTTCTCAGTGGACTACTGAGTGACATATCCCTTCTGCATATCCATAGCACTGCCATGCTTAGTGACATACCCGAATGTACCGAGACTTAGCACCTTTTTACAGGCCCTTTAGGCGTACACCAAAGTATGCGACTTCACATGCACCACCATCATATGGTCAGGTCAAAGGATCCATACAAGTACTACACAAGAATCACTTGTTTACCATGTGGATTTTCTCGTTTAGTGGATCTATCTAGTACCATGCCCCTTTTGCATGTACCAATTAACTTGGTTGAGATCCTATGTCCAATGGCTGATAAGACACTGCCATACAACCAGGCTAATGATAGTCTCTAGTTCTATTCATTCCCATTACTAGAACAGACTACGGATCTCTTTATGGTCATATCGTTTTCCCTATCCATGGTCTTACTACCAAGTGCATGACACTTGTCAACATGGATATAGATATATCCATTGGATACTCCATTTAAAATATAACACAAGATATATAATAAATAGATTAATGCCTTTATTTAAATGACACAAAATATGTCTAATACATAAATCCAATAAATGTACAATACAAATACAAGGTCCAATGCCTCGGGACTATGGCATATCCAACATTGCCATCTCTCATAATCATAACATGCAGCTATGGCTAGTAGTATACTAATAGATTTGAGCATAGCAACTAGTGAAAAGGTTTCATCATAGTCAATTCCTTGAACTTGCCTAAATCCTTTTGCCATCAATCGCCCCTTGAAGGTGTTGTTGGCTTTTAACTTGAAACACCACTTGCAACCTATCACCTTAGCTCCCAGTGGTGGATCCACCAAGTTCCATACTTGGTTATCATGCATAGATTGCCTCTCAGCCTCTATGGCTTTCACCATTAATCTGAGTGTGGGCTTTCAATAGCCTCCTGATAGGTCTTGGGCTCCTCTTGGTCAACGACCATAAGGTCCCCATCATCGGTCATGAGAAAGTCGTACCTCTCTGGCTGATGACATGTCCTACCAGACCTTCTAAGGTCTTGTGTAATTGGTTCAACTTCCTCAATTGCTTAAGTAAAAGGTTTGGTCCCTAAAGCATCCTTAGCATTAGCTGTAGGAGTTTGTGAGTCTTGAACTTTAGAAAGTTCAACATTGCTCCCATATTCTCTCTTGGAAAGGAATTCCTTCTCCAAGAAGACTGCGTTCCTGGCTATGAAAACTTTGTTTGCTATTGGATCATAAAAGTAATAGCCCTTAGTTTCCCTAGGGTTACCTATAAAGTGGCACTTGATAGATTTGGACTTGAGTTTGCCACTTGTCAATTTCTTAACATATGCATCACAACCTAAAATCTTCAAGAAGGAAACATTGGACTTTCGGCCCTTCCATAGTTCATGTGGCGTTCCCTTAACTGCCTTGCTTGGTGTATTATTAAGTATGTAACCAGCTATCTCTAAAGCATATCCCCAAAAGGAGAGAGGGAGTATAGCATGACTCATTATTGAGCGGACCATATCTAGCATGGTCCTATTCCTCCTTTCTAACACTCCATTCCACTGGGGTGTACCAGGAGGAGTGAGTTGGGATACAATCCTACACTCTATAAAAAATGAGTCAAACTCTTGGCTCCAATATTCACCCCCCGGTTAGACCAAAGTGCTTTTATTTTCTTTCCAAGTTGGTTTTCTACTTGATTCTTAAAGTCCTTGAATCTCTAAAAAGTCTCGGACTTATGCTTCATCAGATACACGTAACCGTATCTGCTCAACTCATCCATGAAGGTGATGAAGTGCAGAAAACCAGATCCAGCACTAGTGCTCATTAGGCCACATACATCGGAATGTACCAGATCCAACAGCTTTGAGGCCCTTTTAGTAGTCTTGCTAAAAGGCGTCTTTGTCATCTTACCTCTTAAACAAGATTTGCATGTGTCATAAGATTGAATGTCAAATGACCTTAGCACTCCACTAGAGGTAAGCCTAGCAATGCGCTTCTCGTTTATGTGCCCAAGATGACAATGTTAGATGTATGTAGGATTAATTTCATTTTATTTAATCCTTTTACTATTTATGTTGTCGATTGAACTTTCACATTTTAGATTAAGGATATATATGCCATTTTCAAGAAATGTTGTTCCATAAATAATATTGCCACATTGCATAAAAATTCTACCATGTCTAATATTAAAAACAAAACCAGAAATATCCAACAAAGAAACAGAAATAATATTCTTGCACATCACAGGTACAAAATAACAGTTTCTTAATTCTAAAACTAGTCCACTAGGAATCTCCAGAAATAATCTGTGATCCCTATGGCCTGAACCTGAGCATTATTTCTGACTCGAAGATCTACTTCTTCAGATCCTAGTAATCTCCTATTTCTTAGACCCTGCACATTTGAACAAATGTGAGATTCACATCCAGTGTCCAAGACCCATGATGTAGAAATAGCCAAATTAATCTCAACATAAATACCTAGAGCAGTAGTTTTGCCCTTCAATTGCTCCCTTAGCTTTGGACACGAGCTCTTCCAGTGCCCCTTCTTATGACACTCGTGGTAGACATCATCAGGAGAAGCAACCCTTGCTTTAGGGAGAGCCACCACCTTCTTAGCCTTAGCCTTTCCTTTAGCATTGGGCGTGTTTCCCTTGTTCACTAGTAGAACGTCAAGAGTCTTTTTAAGAGACTGCTTAGCAAGCTTTAGCATGCCATGCAGCTCAACAACCGATTTATCCAACCCTTACACATGGTAGTTTATGATAAACTGGTTGTAAGACTCAGGAAGTGACCCGAGAATAAGTTTTGCTACCAAGTTCTACGGAACTAGAGAGCCGAGGTGGGCAAGTGTATCAATATACCCTTTCAACTTTAACACATAAGTGCTAACAGAAGTCCCGGCTACCATTGCAGTCATGTAAAGTGCCTTAGTTGTTGGGTAACGTTCCTGACGAGCCTGATCTTGGAACATCTTTTTAAGCTGATCCATCATCTCATAAGCAAGCTCATCCATGAACTACATCTGAAGATCAGAAGCCATGGTACCCAGCATGAGCCATGAAACATCTCGGTCATCCCTCACGTGCCGGTTGTACTGCTCCATCATCACCGTGGTGATGCCTCAACTTGAGGGAGGGCCAGCTGGTAAAGGAGCATTCGGTACATACTCCTTGGATTCTTATTTAAGAACTATTTGTAAGTTCCCCAATCCAGGAAGTTAATCCCCGAAAGCTTCTCCTTCACCAGGAGTGACCTAAGTGAGAGTGAGTTGTTGTTTGTTGTAGCCATTTAAATTACTTAAGTGAAAATGGGAATAATCTACATGGAAGAAATCATTGCTTGATTTAGAAATAAAGGACTTTATACCAATTCAAATTAATAATCCAATTTTAATTTATTCGTTGGTGATGTTAATTGGCTAACTTGACCAAGATCCACAACTTATCAATTACTGGTCGACCTAAGGTTCGCTAACCAACCATTGATTCGTTTGGTAGGACAACCTATCTAATCCTTCCATGAAGGACTCTTGGTTTGATGGGCTTATTAACGCTTTACCCATCTGTGCTTAGGGCCCGCTCTGAGCTAATGCTACCTATGTTGAGTCAAACCACCATTCACATGTTAACCATACCAAGTATCCTAACCCTCAATGGCCCACTAAATACTACAATATAACTAGCTAGGACATGGCACACATTGCAGCATCAATGGGAGGAAAAGGTATGAATGTGGGAAGCACTTTTAAACGACTCAATATTTTAATTTTTGGATTTAAATTAAGTGATACGGCTTAGCATGCATAAACCCAAGCCCACTAGGATTATAATTACATAAATGAACTTTATATAAAAAGTATATACTATGTAATTTAATTCCATTTGGCTAAATTTAATTACCCCTATATAAAATTAAATTACACTTAAGTAAATACAATACATGTATGTAATTTTCCTACTTAGGAAAATTATTTAATTAATTGTTTACTTTATATAATTCAATTATTTGATAAATTAATTAATTACATTGTGTAAACTTATTAATTAAATTAAATCAACCCAATGTTAATTAATTACCTTGATACCGAATGTCAACTAATTAATTAACGCATTCTTTCCAATGTACATTACATGTACAAATTCTATAAGTTCCGGCTCAGTTGATCTATGTGCACGATCCTATGGGTCTGTCTTTATGTTGGTAGTAGGCCCAAGGCCCATAAACTGTAAGTCAATTCTAGCAAACCGTTACAGCCCCCAATTAAGATAGAGATGTAGTAGTCTTTAGAAGACACTCACCCGGTAGTAATCTTATAGTGTCCTTTGCTAAAAGATATCGATATGAATAAACAAGAGGCATGGTGTCCATCATCCTCTTCTACTGTTTATTATATTTCTTGATCTTGAGTTGACTGATTAATGAAATAAGCAACCAACTTATTTGGGTATGGCCATACACTTATCAGTCCCACTCATCAAGTGGCAAGTGATAGCATCTCGATGATACCCCGAGTGGCAATTCCATCACTTCATTATCAATATCAATATGTTCACCAGTCCACCTAATCATACCTATATTTAGCATCCTTTTATATATCTGTTAGGTATATGTCAAAGTGAACCGGATTCCATATTGATACTATATTGAAATCTGGTTTGAGGAGAAGAGAGACATACTCAAGAAAGACCTATGACGTGACAACCATGTGGCTTTCTTATGTGGATCGATCTAGTCGAATGTCAACGACATATAACTATATTCATAACTGACTATACAAGTACTATGGCTAGTTAAGAACTGCCATACATTCATCGAATATACAAGTTTATGGTTTTATTCTTTCCCACGATTAGAACAGACCTGGGATATGTTTTATGATTATCAATCAATGGATACTCTATTCATATTATAGCACAAGATATAAATATAATATATTAAATGCCTTTATTAATGTGACACCAATAGTGTATTTATACAAAGAGTTTGAATGTATAATACAAAATTCAAGAATCCAATGCCCTAAGAACTAGGGCACACCAACACTTTAATCTATAAATGGTTCTCTGCAGTTTGCATACCCATCCAAGATGCTTTGATCGACAAATCCCTTAGGTTGTGCATGTACACATCCATGAGTAGTTTCCTATTAAGGAAAGCAGTTATGACATCCATTTGCCAGATCTCATAATCATACCATGCGGCTATGGCTAGCAAGATCCTTATGGATTTGAGCATTGCGACTGGTGAGAAGGTTCCATCATAGTTTATCCTATGGACTTGTTTAAAAACCTTCACAATCGCCCTTTGAAGGTGTTGTCGGCTTTTAACTTATAGCACAACTTATAAACTATGACTTTCACACCCGGAGGTGGATCTACCAGGTTCCATACCTGATTATCATACATAGATTGCATTTCTGCTTTCATGGCTTTGCGCCAATTAGCAGGTTACATGCTATCACATTCTGGCTTGATGGTCAAGTTGTGAACACTATGAGGAGCTAAGGTACAATTCCCTTACCACTGTAGAGACTGACAAGTCATACAGATCATGGTTGGCTGAGATCAGGGCTTTATACACTCGAAAGGAGTGCTAAAGAGTGACTTTTAGGTGGCTTGGGCCGATTGACATTGAGGAGTTGTGGCTGTTAAGAGGAGGAAGATATAACTATTGTCTGTTTCCTTTATTGTTGTTTTATTATTGTTTGTGTGATCCTAATTTTTGCATAGACTTCCTTATATGAGTTTTCAAACTATCGGTTTGCCTTAACTTTTGCATGGATCATCCTTACTGGTTTTCAATCCAGCAGGTTGTTGTTGTTGTTATTATTATTATTATTATTATTATTATTATTATCCCTTTTTTTTTTCTTAATTTTTTTTACAAGGGAGACTTCTCTAATTGCAAGTTTTAGCTTAATGTGAGCTCAAGTGCATGTATGTTTGAATGCTTGGCTTAGATTTTTTAGCAAATGAATTCGAACATACATTGAAATTTTCATAGAACATGTTAAGCAGAATGACATTTCATTCATGAAATCAAAATGGGAATGGTCACAAAATAGTATACATCTCAGATGATTTATTCATGCTGTCAACTAGCCTTCACAGGTTTTCTAGCCAACACCTCTCACTTCACGACTTAATTTTTGCCTAAGCCTTACAGCTTAGTAGGCTATTTTGACTTTTCTATACATGATAATGCTTCAGGTGATCCTGGTTGACTGGATTGGTGAATTCATTACTGTCCATATCTAATATCTTGATTGCGTTTTTTGAGAAGATCTTCTTTACCACATACAGATTGTATGCCCTAGCCATCCTTTATTGATACATCTACAAATGGCCCAAGGCTTTCAGGCGCTTCTCATTAATCATAGCCAACTGTTCAACTCTAGACTTGTCTCATTTTGTATCTAGCATCTGAGTTTCTAAGGCAATCCTCAAGGATTTCAATTCTATTTCCATTAGCAGCACCGTTTCCATTCCATACACCAATGAATACAGGGTCTCACTGGTAGGAGTCTTAACACTAGTTCTCTAACCTCGAAGAGCGAATGGTAACTTTTTCGACCAACCTCTGTAAGTGGTGACCATTTGTGAGCGGACGACCTTTTTTTTTTAAAAGAAGGAATGCGACGAAGCAAACCGGGGAAAACGTTTTCATTCATTTTGATTTTGGTGAAAACCGGGTTTTGTTTATCTTGAGTTAGGAAAACCATGGATTTGATTTGGAAATTCCTTCATAGAAAACATTTTTCCGTTTTAACTTAAAGACCTCAAAACTTAAATTCCAATATCAGTGACAGAGTCGCCACCCAGATCAGCTTATCCGAGAATTTCCGATACAGCTCCCTACCGAGGGCAAACTATTGTACCCAATCCAGAGATTTAGGGTTCGGGCAAGTGACTTACTTTAACCTCTAGCTTATTTTCACTTTACAGTTTATATTACCATATTTAATTTACTTTATTATCTTTCTCTAACCCCAATTTATGTTTATTTATTTAACCCATGCTCAGGCAAATGACAGAAATAAATTACAGAATAAATAAACCATACATTCAAACAATTAAGAGAATAAAAATGGAGGCCAATTATACAATCAAATCGAATAAAAAGGAAAACTCTCATCCTCACTTTACAAACACCTATAATACACGAATATCTAAAAATTACAGCCGCCTAATTTACATAGAGTAATCTATTAATTACAGTAAAAATAAAAAGAAATGAATAAATGCTGTAAGACAAATTGGTTAGCACTATTTACGGCACAACACAGATAGGACTCAAATCTGGACAGAATTGGGAATTTAGGCAACGGGGGCATGCACTTAGGGGGTAACCGGGTCGACCCGAATGGTCGGACCGGTTAGACCTGGAAAACGGTTTTGAAACGCCCTGTAATTTTTGTGCTATCATTTTTTGGAAAACAATTGGCTCTGTTACATGCAAATTTCCATTTTTTGCGTGTCTGTTATCACAGAATCCAGGGTTCCGTTCGTGCAGGTTTCCTAATTCCAACATCCATCTAGGGTCCAAAAAGCAATAAACACACTAAAAACATTTTGAATCTGAAAACTGCATCGCACAACAAAGCCAATACAGGGCATTCTGCGACTCTATTTTCTCCTGGGGATTACAGCCGTGCGGCCATGATTTGAGCCATGTGGCTATAATTTCCAGGACTCAAAAATGGTTTTCTCAATTTAAAAAAAAAAATCATTTTACATGTTTTCAGGATTTCCTAAAAATTTCCGTGGAAGCCGGGGGTCCGCAAATGCTGGACTATGGATCCGGTGTGGATCGAACAACCCCAAATCTAGAAAAACAAAAATTTATGAAACCAAAAAGCTTGTATCCCTGAGATTGGAAATCCGAAAACCAAACTTTTACTGTACACGGACACATTTAGGCCGAGAATGGATCAAGATTAGAAGGAAAACTCGGAAAATGGGTCAATTTCGGCCAAACGGGCAGTTTTTGGGAATCTGGCCTTAAAGGACAGAGCCGTGCTGCTCTGAGTACCAGAGCCACCCGGCTTTGTTCATGTTGAACATAGCCGTGCGGTTATGATGGGTTGAAGTCGTTTTCCGGAAAATGTAAAGTGGAGAAAAACGCACAGAAAAGATAATGCAACCAGGTTTAAGGCCTCTCAGAGTTAACCTTGATGTTGTTTTGATGCTTTAAACGTTTAGAAATGGATTGAAAACCTCGAATTTGCCATGAATACTCAACCGGTTAGAAACCAAAATTCGATCCGAAACAACTCAAAATGAATCTGAAACGATCCCGAATCAATGTGCAAAGGTTAAGAAACATTCTATTAGTGTTTAAGGATTGGTTTTAAGGGTTCATTTGAGTGTTTTGGTTCACCTTGCTTGCTTGTGGTATTCGGCTTCTTCTCCTTCCTAGCTCTCTGTTTCTCTTTTTCTCTCTATTTCTTGAAAAACAATTTTCCTCTGCCTAAGATTACCAACCTCTCTCACTTTGATTTGATTTCTTTCTTTTCTTTTATACTCTTCACTCTTCATCATTTCAAACATTTAATGTGCCGCCTGACTTCTTGATTTCTTGCCCAACTTTTTCTTCTGTCGAGAGCAACTTGGCTCACCCACTAGAGCCGCCGACCTTTGGTTTAAAAAACCAGAGCCACGCAGCTCTAGTAAGAGCAGGGGAAAAATTCTCAAAAATCCAACGCTCACCCTAAACCCTAAAAATCACGCGGGAGTCCTTTTTGGAGGTTTTTGGATCGAGGATAGCTTAGTTTTTAGGATGTTTGAGATACTTCAGGAGACATTCCGGTGGTTTTCAAGTCCGATTCAAGTCCATCTTCTCCACAAGTAACACAAGAATTCTTATCATAGAGGTCGGGAAAACCTGGCGCTTACAGCTGCCCCTCATGTGATCAAATTCAAAACCTGATACCAGGTTTAGGTTACCTGAGGGGAATTTGAGAATGTGAATGAAAGCGACGTAAGTGGAAGGAAAGAAAGACACACCTGAGTTGTAGTGATGATTTGGAATAAGCCGATACCAGGTTTAGGTTACCCGAGGCAAGGTTGATGATGGAATAAGCTGATACCAGGTTTAGGTTACCCGAGGTGAGGTTGATGATGGAATAAGCTGATACCGGGTTTAAGTTACCTGAGGCGAGGTTGATGATGGAATAAGCCGATACCGGGCTTAGGTACCTGAGGCGAGGTTGATCATGGAATAAGCCGATACCAGGTTTAGTTTACCCGAGGTGAGGTTGATGATGGAATATGCTGATACCGGGGTTTAAGTTACCCAAGGCGAGATTGATGATGGAATAAGCCGACACCGGGTTTAGGTTACTCGAGGCGAGGTTGATGATGGAATAAAGAGGTTACCCGAGGTGAGGTTGATGATGGAATAAGCCGATATCGGGTTTAGGTTACCCGAGGCGAGGTTCTGCTAGGGATCTGGAATGAAGCCTATTTGGACCAATACCGGGTTTAGGTTACCCAAGGTGGATCTGCTGAGGATTTGAAATGAAGCTGATCTGGACCGATACCGGGTTAGGTTACCCGAGGTGGATCTGTTGGGGATTTGAAATGAAGCCGATCTGGACTGATGCTGGGTTTAGGTTACCCGAGGCGGATCTACTGGGAATTTGAAATAAAGCTGATCTGGACCGATACTGGGTTTAGGCTACCCGAGGCTGATCTGCTGGAGATTTGAAATGAAGCCAATATGGACCAATGCCGGGTTTAGGTTACCCGAGGTGGATCTGCTAAGGATTTCTGAAGTTTCATAGGTGATGAGTATTTATTCCTTGATTGATAATTTTAGAACAAAAATTTTTGTCCCTTCGATCAAGAATAAATACGGTTTGATTGACTTACTCCTGGATGCTTGCAATGCGAAACTTTAGGTCTGCCCGACTCTAACTTGTATCATGAGGTCCAATGGATGCCCCAGTATTGGACTATTTTTGCTTTGAGAGTGGTCTCGATTCAGGACAGCCCGACGATGGTGGCGGGTACCTGTACCTGGATTGGTTGTAATGTATGTATGCATGTGTGCATATGTTTTTAATGTATGTACGTGTATGTTTCAATGTGTGCATGTGCGAATGACACTGGGACATGCATTTCTCACTATTCTTCCGGTCTTGAAATGCTACGCTCCTGCTGGGGAGATCGGGTCATGCCTCTGGCTAGGGAAAGCACATCATGCCTATGACTGATCTAGCTGGGGAGTATGTTCTTTATGTGATGTGACCCTCGCACTTCTACTGGAGATATGCGGAGACATGCAATGGCTGTTGGGGAAGTCCTGTGACTGTTGGAGAGAAAGTGGTGGCATTCTTTGTGATGGTTCCGCTAGGGAATGGTGCAGAGAATCCTGTTGGGGGATAGTAGGAGAGCTCTTGCTGGAGAATGGTGGAAGGGTTCCACTTTTCTACCCCTATGAATGGTGAATTTGGAAATGCTCTAAATTTTACCTGAACTGCCCGACCCGGGTTTTTAGCTCAGCGAGATGCCCGAACTTTTGCCTAAGGTGCCTTTTCGGTTTTCACCTTAGCGAGCTTCTTTTTTTTTTTTTTTTTTTTTTTTTTTTTGGTCTTGTGACATTTGGACTTGGATTCAAAATTTCTGGTCACCTAGGGAAATAATGAGTTGGATTTGAAGGATGAGAAAAGATTATAGATTACATGTATTTAGCACATTTTCTTTGTAAGAGCAATACGAGTCTTTTAACGAATTAGATGCAAAGTGCTTTCTTTAAATAGATGTTTAGATGAGATAACTTGTTCATGCATTATGATATAACCATGCGAACATATTTTAAGCAAAACATCACACTTTATTGATGAAAGTAGCATGAATACATTTGAAAAGATGGGTTCCTAAAATGGTAGACATTCCACACAGAACCAGAACCTGTTATCAGTCGTCCCTTGCGGATTTTCTGGCTGATCATTTTCTCTCGTGTCTTGACTTTTGCCTAGGCTGCCCTTTCCGAGTTTTCAACCTAGCAAACTCTTTTTTTTATACATAATAAGGCTTTAAGCGGTCTTCATTGACAGGATTTGCAAATTCATTCCCATCCATGTCTGTGATGCTTACACCGCCCTTCGATAGCACTTTCTTCACAACATAGGGGCCCTCCTAATTCGGTCTGAATTTCCCATGGGTGTCCACATTTGTAGGCTTTAACTGTTTCAGAACCAGATCCTCGACCTTCAGCTGCTGTCTGGGATACTTCACATTTCGATTATAGGCCCTAGCCATTATGCGTTGATACATCTGCAGGTGATCCAGTGCTTTCAATCACTTTTCATCTAATGCAGCTAACTGCTCGTACCTAGCCTGAACCCATCCTGTTTCTGGTAGCTAGGCTTCCAAAGCTACTCTGAGTGACTTGAGTGCCATTTCCACTGACAACACTGCATCCATGTTGTATACCAAGGCGTAAGGAGTCTCGCCGGTTGGTGTTTTGACACTGGTTCTATAACCTCAAAGTGCATATGGCAGTTTATCAGCCCAGTCTTTGTAGGTGGTTACCATCTTGGATTAGATTTTCTTAATCAACTTGTTAGCTGCCTCCACTGCACCATTAGCCTGTGGTCTGTACCGAGAAGACTTATGATGTTCGATGCCATGTTCTAAGAATAGCTTAGCTGTTGCCCCTTGAAATTGCACCCAGTTATCAATCACAACATGATGAGGGATTCTGTATCGGGAGATGATGCTCTTTTGGATGAACTTAACCATCTGTTTAGCTGTCACATTGGAGAAGGATTCTGCTTCTACCCATTTTGAGAAATAGTCTACTGCAACCACTATGAATCTATACTCATTAGAAGCTATAGGATGAATTTCTCTGATCATGTCAATCCCCCATGCCGAGAATGGCCAAGGAGATGCTAGGTTCTGTAGTTCAAGTGGTGGCAGATGACTGATATCCGCATAGATTTGGCACTCGTGACATCTTTTTACCTCCTTTACACAATCAGACTGCATTATCATCAAGAAGTATCATGGTCTCATTATCTTTCTGGCCATGGCAATCCCATTCATATGCGGCCCATAAGATCCTGCATGTACTTGCTGTATTACAGTTTCTGCTTCTCATTCTATCAAGCATCTCAGAAGAACCCCATTTGTAGTTCTCTTGTACAGCTTATCTTCGAGGATTTGGAACTGGCTGGCTAATCTTCCTAATGACATCTTATCAACAATGCTAGCTTCTTCTGGATACTTTCCCTCTTTCACATACTGATAAATGTCAAAGAACCAGGGCTTTTCCTCAGCTGTTAACTCCATCACTTTATGCATATCAAAGCAAGGTTGCCTTGAAGTTGCTATGACCAAAGGCTGTATTTGTGTCCTCTCTGGATCTTCCCACGTGGAGGATCATGTCGCTAGTGCATCCGCCATTTTATTTTCCTCCCTAGGAACATGTCTGAACTTTTACTGGTCAAATAACCGTCTTCTGTACTGCAGCAGTTCTAAGTAGGGCCATAGGGCTTCTTCTCTCAAGTCCCAATCACCTTGTGCCTACCTAATCACCAAGAGTGAATCCCCAACCATCAAGACATTTTCTTCCCCTAGTGTCAGGAGGGCTTTCCATTTCGAATAGGCATGCCTCATATTCTACCCCGTTGTCGGTTATGGGGAAGTCCAACCTTTTTTATAGTGGAATGATCTCGCCATCTGGCGTCACTATGATCACCCCAATTCCAGCACCCTTTCTGTTTACGGCACCATCGAAGCACATAACCGATCCTCTCACTTCTACTACAACCAACTGTTCGTCAGGGAACTTTAGATTCTCCATGCAGTCCGATTCTAGTGGCTGGTTTGCTAGGAATTCTGCCATAGCTCGGCCTTTGATGGTTTTTCTAGTGATGTGCTTAATGTCAAATTCTGACAGAAGTAGTAGCCACCTGGATAATTTTCCAACCAACACCAGTGCTTCGTACAGTTATTTCATTGGATCCACTTTAGCCACGGCTTGCACCTTGTATAACTGAAAGTAGTGGCGCAGCTTCTTAGTCAGCCAGATCATTGCTACAAATGTCAGTAGCTTTTTGCTGAGATAATAAATGGGGTACTCCTTCCTCCCATATTGCTCCTGTGCTAGCATTGCCCCTATGGAGGAATCTTCGACGGCTAAGCACAGAATCAAAGGCTTCCTTAGAGTTGGCGGGCTGAGAACTAGTGGATTTACCAGGTAAGCTTTGATCTTTTCGAAAGCCAACTAGCACCCGTCATCCTATACAATTGGTTGATCTTTCTATAACAGCTTGAAAATCGGCTCACACACTGAAGTTATCCATGCTATGAAACAGCTAACATATTACAAAGAGCCCAGAAATGATCGGACCTCCTTTTATGTTTTAGGAGCTGGCATATCCTGAATGGCTTTAATTTTGTTTGGATCCATCTCTATTCCCCTTTGGCTGACCATATGACCCAGTAGCTTTCCTGATGTAACCCAGAATATACACTTCTTGGGGTTAAGTCGCAGGTTATATTCCCTGATGCGCGTAAGAAATCTATCCAGGATAGCAGGGTTATCCTCCCGGGTCATTGATTTAACAAGCATTTCATCGACGTACACCTCTACTTCTTTATGCATCATGTCATGCAGCAATGTTATGATAGCCCTCTGGTAAGTGGCCTCAGCATTTTTCAATCCAAAAGGCATTACTCTGTAGCAGGAAGTACCCCACTTTGTAATGAAGGACATCTTCACCTTGTCAATCACATCCATTAAGATGTAGTTATATCCCGAAAATCCATCCATGAAAGAGTACATCGCTGCCTTGGCTGCGCTATCTATCAAAACATCAATGTCAGGCAAGGGGAAGTTATCTTTTGGGCAGGCTTTGTTCAAGTCCATGTAGTCGACACACACCCTGACCCTTCCGTCTTTCTTAGGTACCGAGACAATGTTGGCTAACCATTCTGTGTATTCTACCACTTCGAGGAACTTAGCATCAATCTATTTGGCGACCTCTTCCTTTACCAACACAGCCCATTCTGGACTTAGCCGTCTCAATTTTTGCTTTATCGGCCTAAATCTGGGATCTATTGGAATCTTGTGAACTGCTATTTCTATGTCGACCCCCGGCATGTCTTCATACGACCAAGCGAAAGCCTTAACATGTTTTTATAGTATTCTTGTCAATTCTCTATTTTCTTCGGATTTTAGTTCGTGTGAAATGAATACCATTTTGGGGTTTTCATCTATACTTATGTTAATTTCATGCAATGCGGTGTCATGAATGCTAAATATGCTTGATGGTGATTCAAATGCATGCACAGAATTATCAGGATAAACATCACACAAGTAAGTAAACTGGGATTTTATTGCATTAAACTTGTTAAAAAGTACATCGTTCACATCAAAAAGAGAAGAAACAGATACAACAAAATGATTTTCATCCTCCACAGGTGGAGGGCCTTGAACTTCTCTAGCACCCTCGCTCAACTCCAGGATGTTGTTCAAGTCAGCAGCAATTTCAGACTCCTATTTAGTAGGAAGAGCAGTCTTTTCAATCTTAGCCACCTGCACCTTGGCTTTCATCATGATACCTGCTATCTCGGTAACCATAGAATCCAGGCTTGCCTTGGTCATCAACTCCTTAGCGGATGATTCTTCAGAATTTTCAAATGTCTTGCCTAAGGTAGCAAATGGTGCTTCTGAAATTGCCTTCACAGACTCATTACAGACTTTCTCTTCAGCTTTTTCCTTGACCAGTTCTACTGCTTCTGCTATTACTTTAGATGGTTTCTCCTGGGGAGCAACAAGCTCAACAGCTGCCTCTTCCACTATCACCGATGCCACTGGCTCCTCCTGGCTCTTTTCAAAGTCCACAACATTAGAAAATATCTCGAAGCCTGGGAGTTCGATGCTTCCGACCTTCACTGGTTCAGTTTGCCCTTTCTATAGTTGCTTGCCAGCCTTAATGAATGGCTTCATCATGGGCTTGCCATTCTTTCCTTTTCTCTAATCTTTCTTTTCAGCTGCCTCTACTGTGTAGCCTAAGCCGAACTGCCTCGGCTTTCCACAATCAATGTTAAATTCGGGCACCCCCTGTAGATTGGCCCTGAGTCCCATGCCGGAACAAAATCATGCCTACGAAGGTATTTAGACAACAATTCTGGCATATAGTTTTCATAGATAACCATCGGGGCGTCTGTGGCTCCTTCCTCGTTAACCATGGTGACTTGGAACCCGCCGAATGGTATGGTCTCCTCACTAATAGTAGCAATCATGAATTGAGAATTTGCCTCGACTGTTACAACCTCACCACCTACTGAAAACTTGATCTCCTGGTGCAAGGTTGAAGGAACACCCCCCAATGGGTGGAACCATGGTCTCCCTAGCAGCAAGGAGAAGGTAACTAGGATGTCAATCACAGTAAAGTTGACCATCGACTTGACCGGTCCCACTTCCACTTCAGCTTCAGAGGTCCCAATTATAGTCAGTCCTCTTGGAATCATCATAGGCCTTGATCATAGTGGAGGACTTCTTCAAGCTGTCTTTGCTCAGACCCAAGAGTTGTAGCATCTTTAGTGGACATATATTCAGGGCAGATCAATCGTCTACCATCACACATGGCATAACCCGGTCCATGATGTTAACCTTGACATACAAAGCTTTGTTGTGAGCTCTCCCCTCATGTCGTAAATCTTTTTCGAAAAATACAGAACCTTGTCTAATAAGCAACATATGGCTTCTGGGGATGTAAGCGGAGAAACCTGTATTTCAGACAGCTTTTTAACCAGTGCTGCTCTGTGTTCCTTAGAAGTCAGCAATAAGTGCCACAGGCTGGCCTATTCTGGAGTCTTTTTCAATTGTGAAATAACTAAGTCCTCTTTTTACACCTCCTTAGGTGCTGACGTACTACCCGACCCGGTCACTGGAGCCTTGTCACTCTGTTGAACCACTAGCTGGTAAACCCGGCCACTCTTGGTTACATTCTGGACTTTAGAAACTTTTATCTCCACTACTAGCAGCTTGACTGTCTCAATACAGCCATATGCTTTGTTTCATCTTTTGAATCCGGATCATCAAGGCTCACAGGCTTCACTTCCTTCTGCTCTGTCAACTTCTCGCAATCAGACTTTGCCCCAACTTCACTAGCCACCAAAGACTGTACAGCGGGATTTGCCTACAGGACTCGTGCAAAAATGAAATTGGCCGAAAGTCTGGGCAGTGCCATGTTGACCTGCCTCTCGAATGTTGGTAATGGATTAGTCTTGGTACTTGGCTTCGGTATCCCTGAGCTTATAGCAGCTGTTGGTCCTATGTCCCACCACAACATGGTAGGTGTAGAAATTATACTTATCTTCCTCCACCTACTTCTCGAAAGGCCTAAGGGAGCTTAACAGACTACCATTCCTACACTTGGCAAAGATCTTAGCCAAGGAGAAAGCCCACGGAGATATACCCTGGCCTTCTGAATTTTTGCCTTGGTTTCCCCACTGCTGAGATACAACGGCAACCCCTGCTTGCTTGGTCTCTGAAAACTGCCCACTTTTAATTGCAAAGCCAGACCTAGACCCACTGCTTGACCCAGTTGCAGTAGTTAACCGATTCCCTAAACTGTACCCGGAGCCTTTGCCACCCCTTTGGTTCACTGCCTTTTCTACCTCGTCTCTCTCAATTTTCATAGCCATGCTATATACTTCACTGAGCTCACTAAAAGAGTGGAATTTCATGTTGTTTTGGAAGATGTCCCTACTCTTGTTAATCAACTTGTGAATCAATTCATCCTCGTCGGGGCTGTTCTTTAGCAGGATCATTTTGTTCATACATCTCTGATAATATGCATCAAAGGATTCATTCTGCAGTTGCTCAACCCTTTCCAGGTCATACAGCTTCACCTGGATCTTGGTGTTGAAGCTGTAGTATTTGATGAAGGACGCTGACAAGGCCCCCAGTCCGATTGCACATCTTCAGACAAAGAGTTGGACCAGCTCAGTGCACCCCCTCGAGTGTAGTTGGGAAGAAGTTAATCAGCTGCTGCTTAGTGGCACCTGCCATCAACATGACTCATGCATAGAGGTTCACATGGGCCTCTGGTGAACCGCTCCCCTTATAAGAAGGAACCTTTGGCACTTGAAACCCAATGGGGAAGGTCTCAATGCCCTTGTTGATCATTGCATCGACGTTTACTCCCCTCTTGGAGCCTAGGCTGATGTTTGCCCCTTTCTTTAGCCGAGCGACTGCTTCATCCAATTCAGAGTATTTCACCTTTATTTTCTTTTCCATGGCTACCTCAATCTCTTACAGCTTTTCTACACTGGCTGAGACATCAGCCCCGTACTGAGAAGACTCATCCACCTTTTCCTTTCTAGGTCTGCTGGTTTCGATTTTGCCACTCACCCCTACAACAGCCCGCATCGCTTTTTTCAACAGGTCACGAAAATCCTAGGATCTCAGGAAATCCTTTAGGGCATCAGCAAGACTTGGTGTTTGATTGGCCATTTCCACTTCCTCTTTGGAATCAGAATCACTATCAGTTACTACTGTTCTCTGTTCCCCAACAACCCTTAAAGCCTGAGACCTTGTCCTTGGTCGATCCAGCTTACTCTGTGAACTGTCTATACGGAGCTTTGGTATTTCCTACTCTCACTTGTGCATGGTCCTACATCATAAGTGAAGAGTTAGGGATGGTAAATGAATGACGTGGTGTCATAGGGAATGATGCTTGGATGATGCTTCATGAATGGAAATGAAAATGAGGATGACCTTTGCATGTTTGAATTTCCTTTGTTTGGGATGTCCCAAGAGTGCCCAATGCTATGCAAAATAATGAAAAAATGTCTCGTGAGAGCCGCCGCACGGACAGAGGTTCGAAGCCTTTGGGGCACCTAATGAATTGTTGTGAGATGGCCGCGTGTGTGCCGACACACGAGTAGAGTTTCGACACTTTGTAGGTCGATGTCATGAAATGGAATGGTCACGTAGGGGCCATCCCTTGGACAGAGTTCTGATGCTTTTGAGGCAATGATATGAAATGATGTTGCAGAAAAGTCGCATGCAACTCGAGACACGGATAGAGGTTCGGCATTTGTGGAACATCTCGCATGATTTTGATAATGTTATGAAAATGCCCCTATATGTGTGCTAATCTGGTACTCGGGGAGTACCTTCAATGACTTCACGATGTTATGAAATGGTCCGATGTGGACCATAATATGCAAATAGGACTTCGGCATCACCGGGACACCTATGATGAGTGCGTATGATGCCATGTGATGACATAGTGTGAACCACCACATGGAAATAAATTTAAGACCATTGTGGTCTATATTGAATGACATGACATTTGTGAGATGGTCGAGTGCAATCTGGTGCACTGGTGGAACACGGGTAGTTTTGGGGTACCCGATATGTTATGGAATGAAATGATCGTGAAGGGCACACTTGGAATCATCCTTTATTAGGTGAGATGAAAAGATATGGATGTGCATGTCACACGAAAATACAAGTGGCTGCACAAAAATGTGGTTAAAATGCATGACACATGAAATGATGTCGTGTATGCTTCACGGGAAATGTCACACGCGAGATGTAAATGGCACACGAATAAAATGTTGTGGCTGCACGAAAATGTGATTAGTATCACACATATGTCAATGTACAAAAATGACTGCATAAAGATGTTGTTAGAATGGCACACGAAAGTGATGCATGCTCGATGCTTCATGAAAAAGTCAAATAGAAAACATCATGGAACAAACGTTAGCACACGCAATAATATGCACTCCCTTCCGACCTTATTTCTCCTTTCATTGGTTTTGCATTCTTCCTAGGTGTTGGGTCTCTTTGGCATCAACGGGGGATACCAAAGGTGCGCACTCAATGTTCAATTTGAATTTAAGTTTTGGTAATCCTAGGGGAAGTTGCTAAGCCATTACATGTGGGTCAAAGTCAAAACCAAGGGTCGCACAGGTTCCCATAGCGAATATACAGTCCTCACCGTAGAACACGATGTAAGGTCATGTGGTGCTATGAGTGGTTTACCCCATCAGGTGTCTCTAATCCTAGCAGAAGAGGTAGTCCACCTTCTTCGGTAAATCGGAACTAATCAATATGTTGGAGGGATTGAGAAGAAGAAAATGTCATGATGTGCAAGGTGCAAATAAATATGGTGATATGAACTAGTGGAGTGACTGCAAGCGCGGTTTTATTTCGGTAGTTGCCTAAGTTCCTTATGTTTTTGTGATAACTTTTTAAGAAACCATAATCCTTAGCAGAGTCGCCACTGGGAGCGGATGACCTTTTTTTCAAAAGGAAGGAACGCGGCAAAGTGAACTGGGAAAAACGTTTTCGTCGTTTTGATTTTGGTAGAAAACGGGTTTTGTTTATCTTGAGTTAGGAAAACCATGGATTTGATTTGGAAATTCCTCCGTAAAAAACATTTTCCCATTTTAACTTAAAGATCTCGAAACTTAAATTCCAAGATCAGTGATAGAGTCGCCACCCGTATCAGCTATCCGGGAAATTCTGGTACAGCTCCTATCGAGGGCAAACTACTGTATCTAATCCAGAGATTTAGGGTTTGGGCAAGTGACTTACTTTAACCTCTAGCTTATTTTCACTTTACAGTTTATATTATCATATTTAATTCATTTTATTATCTTTCTCTAACCCCAATTTATGTTTATTTATTTAACCCATGCTCAGGCAAATGACAGAAATAAATTACAGAATAAATAAACCATACATTCAAACAGTTAAGAGAATAAAAATGGAGGCCAATTATACAACCAAATCGAATAAAAAGAAAAAATCTCGTCCTCACTTTACAAACGCCTAAAAACTCTCGTCCTCACTTTACAAACGCCTATAATACATGAATATCTAAAAATTACAACTGCCTAATTTACACGGAATAATCTATTAATTACAGTAAAATTAAAAAGAAATGAAATAAATGCTGCAAGACAAATTGGTTGAAACGATTTACGGCACAACACAGATAGGACTCAAATCAGGACAGAATTGGGAATTTAGGAAATGGGGGCATGCACTTAGGGGGTAACTGGGTCGACCCGACCGGTCAGACTAGTTAGACCTGGAAAACAGTTTTGAAACGCCCTGTAATTTTTGTGCTGAAAAATCATTTTTTGGAAAACAATTGGCTCGATTACATGCAAATTTTCATTTTTTATGGGTCTGTTATCCCAGAATCCAGGGTTCAGTTCATGTGGGTTTCCTAATTCCAACATCCATCTAGGGTCCAAAAAGCAATAAACACACAAAAAACAATTTGAATCTGAAAACAGCATCGCACAACAAAGCCAATACAAGTTGTTCTGCGACTCTGTTTTCTCCTGGGGATTACAGCCGTGCGGCTGTGATTTGAGCTGTGTGGCTATAATTTCCAGGACCAAAAAATGGTTTTCTTAATTTAAAAAAAATCATTTTACTCATTTTCAAGATTTCCTAAAAATTTCCGTGGAAGCCGAGGGTCCGCCAATGCTAGACTATGGATCTGGTGTGGATCGAACAACCCCGAATCTCAAAAAAATGAAAATTTAGGAAACTGAAAGCCTGTATCCATGAGATTGGAAATCCAAAAAACAAACTTTTACCATACATGGACACATTTAGGCCGAGAATGGATCAAAATCAGAAGGAAAACGCGGAAAACGAGTTAATTTCGGCCAAACGGGCAGTTTTCAGGAATCTACCCTTAAAGGATAGAGCCGTGCAGCTCTGAGTACTAAAGCCGCCCGGCTCTGTTCATGTTGAACATAGCCGTGTAGCTGTGTTCTTGAAGAACGCAGTTGTGCAGCTATGATGGGTTGAAGCCGTTTTCCGAAAAATGTAAAGTGGAGAAAAATGCATAGAAAAGACAATGCAACCAGGTTTAAGGCCTCTCAGAGTTTATCTTGATGTTGTTTTGATGCTTCAAATGTCCAGAAATCGATTGCAATCCTCGAATTGGCCTTAAATACTCAACCAGCCGGAAACGAAAATTGGATCCGAAACAACCCCAAAACGAATCCGAAATGATCCCGAATCAATGTGCAATGGTTAAGAAACTTTCTATTAGTGTTTAAGTATTGATTTTTAAGGGTTCATTTGAGTGTTTTGGTTCACCTTGCTTGCTTGTGGTATTCGACTTCTTCTCCTTCCTAGCTCTCTGTTTCTCTTTTTCTCTCTGTTTCTTGAAAATGATTTTCCTCTGCCTAAGATTACCAACCTCTCTCCCTTTGATTTGATTTCTTTCTTTTATTTTACACTCTTCACTCTTCATCACTTCAAACATTTAATGTGCTGCCTGACTTACTAATTTCTTGCCCAACTTTTTCTTTTGTCGAGCCAAGTTGCTCTGCTTTGCAAAGCAACTTGGCTCACCCACTAGAGCCACCAGATCTAGTTTGTACTAGAGCCACCCGGCTTTGGTTTAAAAAACCAGAGTCGCGCGGCTCTAATAAGAGCGGGGGCAAAATTCTCGAAAATCCGCCGCTCACCCTAAACCCTAAAAATCACTTGGGAGACCTTTTCGGAGGTTTTCGGATCATGGATAGCTTGGTTTTCATGACGTTTGAGATACTCCGAGCGACATTCTGGTCATTTTCAAGTCCGATTCAAGTCCGTCTTCTCCACAGGTAACACAGGAGTTCTCATCATGGAGGTCAGGAAAACCTAGCGCTTACACCATTTTAGCTAGGATCTTGTTAATGAACTTGTTGGCCACCTCTACTACCCCATTGGCTTGTGGTCTGTAGGGAGAAGATCTATGATGATCTATACCATGTTCTGCAAGTAATTCTATTGTCACACCTTAGAATTGCACCTCATTATCAGTCACTACATGGTATAGAATGCTATATCACGTGAAAATATACTTCTTTATGAACTTGGCCATCTTCTTCATCGTGATATTGGTATAGGATTCAGCCTCCAACCACTTGAAGAAGTAGTCGACTGCTACCACGATGAATCTTTGACCATTTGATTCTGGAGGTTGAATTTCGCCAATGATATTTATTCCCCATACTGAAAATGGTCAGGGAGTAGAGAGGTTTTGCTGTTCCATTGGTGAAAGGTGGCTAATATCTCTATAAATCTAGCATTTATGGCATTTCCTCACCTTTTGGACACAATCCGATTGCGTGGTAAGCCAGATGTAACCTTACGGTAGGATCTTCTTTGTGAGAGCTATGTCGTTCATATATTGACCACAAGATCCTAAATGCATCTGTCTCATCACTCATTGTGCTTCTGATTCTGCCAGACACCTCAAAAGTAGACCATCCGCTGTCCTTTTAAAAAGTTGATTCTCGAATATTTTGAACTACACTGCTAGTCACCTGATTGCTGCCTTGTCAGCTGTGTCTCCTCCTTTCGAATATTGCCCGTCTTGCATAAATCTAAGGATGTCAAAGTACCAAGGCTTGTCATCCATTGTCAGACTTAAAATGTCATTACAGTCGTAAAAGGGCCTCTTAGAGACTTCCAAGACCAAAGGTTTCATGGGTTACTTCTGTGTCCTGTACTGCATGGATGAAAGCGTTGCCAAAGCATCCGCCATTTGGTTGTCATCGTTGATCACATGCATAAACTCACAATGGCCTAATGTTTTGATCAATGGCTATATAGACTTTAGATATGGCCGCAGTTACTCTTCCTTAATTTCCCATTCTCCCTTGGCTTGGTGAAAGTGTTGAGAAATGTCATAGTCCCAAGGCATTGGTCCTTGATTTGTATCATACATTGCTAGACCTTTTATGGAATAATGTATTATACATCTATGTTATTAAATAAAGGTGTAACTATTTAATTTATCACTTGTGCAATGAACATAAATAAAAGTATCCAATGGTCATATCTATATTCATGTTGTCAAGTGTTATGCACTTGGCAGTGAGCATGAATAGGGAAATGATATAACCATAAATCCACCACTAGTCTATTCCAGTCATGGGAATGAATGGAGCATAAGACTAGCATTACCTTGATTGTATGGCGGTGTCTTTCCAGCCATAATACATGGATTGTTAATCAGGTACATAGGTACATGTAATGGGACATGGTACTGGATAGATCCACTAACAAGAAATCATATGGTACAATATATCAAGTGATTCTCGTGTAATAGTTATATTGGATCCTTCGACCTGACCACATTATGGAGTTACATGTGAACTCACACACTTTGATATACGCCTAAAGGGCATATGGTTGGGTGTGTTAATGAGCATGGCAAGGCCATTAATGAGTAGAAGGGAAATATCACTCAGTGATTCATTACGAAGATATCACCAGCCCTTTAATGAGGGGGATTGTAAGAGTGTGGCCACACCAAAATAAGTTGCAACTTATTTCAGAGCATCAGTTCACTCGGTGTTAAGTAAATGTCCGGACACAAAAGAGGGTGATAATACCATGCCTCCATGTTAGACTCCGATATCAATTACATGGGACATATAAGTTATACTACAAGGTTACGACTTCTAAAAAACTATAGTCTCCCTTGTAATTGGGGGTTGTAATGGCTTGCTAGAGCCAAACTACAGTTTGTGGGCCATGGGCCCACTGCCAACATAAAGACAGGCCCATATGACCGTACACATTGAACATCTAAACCAATACTTAATGAATCACTTAATACACTTGGAGTATATAAACCTGCGGGGAGAGTTATTAATTGAATCATAGATCAATTGAATTGATCAAAATGATTTAATTAATTGGGATTAATTATTTCATAGAATTAATTAAATGAATTAATTTCCTGGTTGGAAATCAAATTAATATATATGTATATATATATGTAGGTTTATATATATATTATTTCTTAAGTCTGGTCTAATTAATTATCGGGATAATTTTAATAGACCAATTGCATTTAATTAACATGTTATAAATTATATCATATGGTATGATTTTATTTATATACATAAAAATTAAATCAATTGGAAAATTAATTTTAACCTATGGTGAATTAATTAGACCTGGGGCTTACACATTTTATAAACACACTTAAGAAAGTCAAACCCTCTAACCTAATTTCAAACAAGAAAATTCAGCCACCCTCTCTCCCTTTGCTCTAAATTTGATGCTAGCACGGGTGTTGGTTCCATAGGCGTTCTGTGTACGTGAGCGTGGAGGAAATCTTACTTGGTTCTTCAGCAGTCTCTAGAAGAGATACAAAAGGTGAGATCAGATCTTTTGTTCTCTTCAAATTTTTTATTTTCATTTCATCCATATAATTTCTTGGATTCAGATTTGAGAAAAATGAAAATGGCTTTGGCTACTTTCGATTCATTTTTTGAGGATGAATCCCTACAGAATAACCAAAAGGGAATCTCCAATTATTAATACATCATTTTCCTGTAGAGTAATCATGGCCTCAATACCAAATAAGCAAGCCTTGTATTCTGCTTTGTTATTGGTGAAAGGGAAATCCAAATGCTTGGAGATTGGGATGATCTCTCCATTTTGGGTAGCAATGATAACTCCCAAACTACAGCCTCTTGTTTACGACTACATCGAAGTACATAGTCCATCTCTTATGTTCCACTTTGATCATCGCAAGCTATTCATCTGGATATTCTAGGTTTTCCATATACTCTGAATCCTGCAGCTGATTGGCCAAGAATTCTGCTATTGCACCGCCCTTTATCACCTTCTTGGTCACGTACTCAATGTTGAATTAAGATAACAATAACAACCACCGAGATAACTTTCCAACTAATGCTGGTGCCTCACACAGATACTTCATCGGATCCACCTTTGCTACCCCTTATATCTTGTAAGACTGGAAATAGTGTCTCAGCTTCTTTGTCAGCCAGACCATAGTCGCACAGGTCTTCTTAACTATGGTATATCTGGTTTAATAGTCCAACAGCTTTTTACTGAGGTAGTAAATAGCATGCTCCCTCTTATCGTCTAGCTCCTGCACTAGCATCGCCTAAAAAAGTCTCCTAGATGGCTACATACAGGCTTGATGGTTTACTTGGCATTGGAGGTTTCAACACAGGTGGATCCATCAGGTATGCCTTGATTCTGTCAAAAGCATTCTGGCACTGGTCGTTCCATATTACTGGTTGTTGCTTCTTGAGGAGTTTAAAGATAGGCTCGCAAATTGTAGTCAATCCGGCGGTGAACATGCTGACATACTAGAGTGACCCTAGGAATGACCTAACTTCCTTTTCAATCTTCGACATCGGCATATCTCATATGGCTTTGATTTTGTCTGGATCCATCTTAATTCCCCTTTGATTGACTATGTGCCCCAGTAATTTGCCTAAAGTGACTCCAAATACACACTTCTTTGGGTTGAGTCAGAGATTGTATTTCTCAATCCTAGTCATAAATCTATCCAGGACAACGAGGTGCTCTTCCCGAGTCATGGACTTTACCAACATGTCATCGCCATACACCTCAACCTCTTTATGGATCAAGTCATGGAGAATTGTGGTGATAACTCTTTGGTACGTGGCCCCATCATTTTTCAATCAGAATGGCATCACCCTGTAACAGTAGGTGCCCCATTCTGTGATGAAAGCCGTCTTGACCTTATCGATAATGTTCATTAGGATCTGATTATATCTAGAGAACCCATCTATAAATGAATACATGACCGCTCTGGTTACACTGTCTATCAATACGTCTATATGTGGCAGAGGAACATCGTTTTTAGGAGATGCTTTGTTCAAGTCTCTGTAGTCAACATAAACTCTGACCCTCCTGCCCTTGGCAACCGGAACAATGTTAGCCAACCACTCGGGATGCTCTACAACTTCTAGGAATCTAGCTTTAGTCTGCTTCGCCACTTGATCTTTAACCTTTTCTACCTATTCTGGTCTAAGATGTCTGAGCTTCTGCTTCACAAGTTTGCATTTAGGATCAATGGGAATTTTGTGCTCTATGATTTCTCTATCAACTCCCGACATATCTTCATGTGACCCGACAAAGGCTCCAACATGCTTTTCCAAAACTTTTATGATCTCTTCTTTTCTTCACGAGTAAGATCATTTGAGATGGATACATTTTAGGCTTTTCATCCGCTCCCAAGTTAATTTCACGCAATGGAGTGACATGTATGCTAAGCACATTGTATGAATGCTTGAATGTATGTACAGATCCATCAGGAAAAACATCACACAAGTAAGCAAAGTTAGATTTCATTACATTCAAAGGCCTCATAAGCAGAATTGTTCACATCAAACATAGAAGAAATTGATTCAAAGAAGTCACTTTCCTCCTTCATATGTGGAGGGTCTTCACTAGCAGCCGCTACAGCTTTATCTTTCTCCTCTTCCAGCAGATCATCCAAGTTAGATTCTAGAGCCTCCTTTTGTGCATCATAGAGGGCAGATTCTTCCATCAGTGCTTTCCCTGTGCCTATTAACTCAGCCAGTTCGGCTACTACTTTCTTGAACTGATCATTCTGTTCCATTACTGCAGGCTTTTCTTTGATATGATCCTTCAAGCCCTTCTTCAGAATGGCAAAAAATGCCCTAGAGATGGCATCTACAACTGCATCAATATCCTTCACTCCCTACCTTCCCTGTCAAGCTTCTGGCACAGACATTCATATTCTCTTTATATTCTATAAGGGGAACTTCTTCTTTCTCCTTCTTAGTTTTGGGCTTGAGCATGCTTTCAATTGGTTCCATCTCAAATTTGGAGAAATCCATGACATCGATAAGATTTTGAATCCTGGAACCACCTGTAAGTGCCGAAATTTTCTATACTTTTAAAAAAAAAAGTTTAGGGTCATACGACTGTCCTTACAGTCGTGCAACTGTAATTTAAAAATTACAGTCATACGACTGTAATATCAGAAAAGTTGCAGGAGCCCATACCTCTGCAGCAGAAAATGGAAGAGAGAGGGTGGCGCAATTAATGCGCTGGGATGGATAGGAAGCAACCAGGGAAAGTAGGAAAGGAAGGGAGAGAAGGAACAACTTGATTTCTGGTGGAAAATTAGAGGGAGAAGAGAAGGAAAGAGACAAGAAAAACGGGGAAAGGAAGTTTGTTCAAGAATCCTCTTTTTCTCTTCTATTTCTCTCGAATTCTTTAGGTGTAAGGCTAAAATTTATTAGAAACCCTTAGGTTAATCAATTAACTTCACAAACAAATTAAAATCATGGACTTAAATCATCAGAATCCCAAGCATTTTGGATTTTTGGACATAAAGCCCTCAACTTCAATTTCAAAGAAAAAGTGCGAATTTGTTTGGATTGGAGTGACGCCAGGGGTAAAATCGACTTGGATTAGCTTCTAGAAAGGTAGACATTCGTTTTCCTTTCACTTTTTCTCGCTTTCTGGGTGCTTGAAGTGATTTTTTGTGCATTTTTTGCTGTGTTTTTGTGCTTCTGCTTCTGGAAATTAAGAACAGTCGCAAGACTGTTCTTGGATTTGATAAACAGTCGTACGACTGTATATGCAGTCGTACGAGTGTTCTTAATTTCCAGATTGTGTTTCTTCCATTTTGACTCAAAATAAATTATGGCGAAATCTTGATCCTAAACCCTTTACAGTCGCACGACTGTAAACTACAGTCGTACGATTGTAGTTATAGTCGCACAACTGTAACCCTTGTTCCAGAACCAGAATTTCTGTTTTTAATCCCAAAAATTTCCAAAAATTCCAAAAAACTCAGAAAACCCCAAAATCATCAAAATGAATTTTTTTGTGTGCATTCACGACCATAGATTCAATTTTCAGTAAAATTGCATTTAAAACAATGCCACGACGGAGACCCAATCCTCCCGAAAACCGACCCACCTTAAATATAAAAAATGCACGTAAACCGGAAAAATTGTTTTCAAAATGATTTTCCCTCAAAACCAAAAATACAGGGACGTTTCAAAATGGTTTCCAGGTCTAACCGGGCCGGCTAGCCGAGCCAACCCGGTTATTCCCTAAATGCATGCCCCCAATTCCTGATTTCCCAATTCTGTCTATTTGAGTCCAACTTGTGACGTGCTATATATTATGCTAACCCTCTGTTTTGCAGGTTTTAATTCCTTTTATTTTTAATTTTGGATGTAATTTAATAGATTAATACGTGTATCCTAGGCGATTGTAATCTTTTAGAGAAATCGTGTATTCTAGGTGATTGTAAAAGTGAGGCGAGAGTTTTTATCTGTTATTCGATCGGGTTGTAATAATTTAATCTTTACTATTTTACCTTAACCTGTATGTGCGCTGTATGTCTATTTAATGCAATAAAATTGATTTTAGATTTTGAGATACCATCTTTGAACATTGACCAATATTTATTTTAATTAGACACGAAATAAGGGACTTGTCCGGACCCGAATCTCTGGATAGTGTAGTGGCTGTTCGTCCGGTTCAGCTGCATTATAAATTTCCCGGTTGAGCTGAGCCGGGTGGCGACTCTACAGTATTCATCGAGACTTAGGTCTCGGTTCTTTTATGCATTAATTCCATTTATTTTTCAAAAACCGCTTTTCCATTCATAAGAACCCCACGCGAGGTAGGGGCCTGCACGAGATCGAGGCACCCCTTCCGAAAGGGAGTCCCACGTCCCATTGAAAAAGCGTCGTCCGCTTATAGTGGCGACTCTGCTGGGGATTTCTTAAAAAGTTTTCTTAAAAACTTAAAAGAATTTGACAAGCCTTGAAAAGCGTCTAATTAAAATAAGGCGGATGATTCTCCTATGGTATTTTATTTGCATTTTAGTTAGCCATTTTTTGCATTAGTTTAGGTATCCTTTTATAGCCTGGTGGATTGTTGAAGTGTCGCCTAAGTTCCTCTTGGTCTTAGGGGCATGAATACGAAACACCACTCATAGCCTCGTACGAACCCCTTCGCTAGAACCCTTAAGTGGGGAGAAGTGAGGAGTATATCTTGCTATGAGAGCCTTGATGTTATCCTGACTTTGACCGAACCCATATAGGTAGCCCTAGTTGGATTCCCTTAAGATACCAAAATAATTGTGTGAATAATAATAAAATCGCGCCTTCATCACCCCCGGTTGGTGATCGAAGTGAACCCCGCCTAGGACTCGGTTAGAAATTTTTGAGACCGACCACGTTGGAGGAATAAGGTTGGAAAAATTCGTTTTGCTTGCTATGTGTTTCTCGCCGTCTCGCGACACATCGCCATTGCTACCTATGCGTGCATAACATACCATAATCACCATTTTCCATACACGTGACATACCATACACCAACATTTTTGTGTGATACTAACCCACATTTTTATGCAGCCATTTGCATTTTATTTCGTGTGTAAAACATTAATTCATTTGTTTGTCATTCACACTAACGATTTCTTTTTCAGCCATAACATTAAACTTGTGTGATTAGCATTTTTTTTCACATAGCACACATAACATCATTATGTATTCCATGCATTCTAACCCACGTTTTCGTACAGCCATTTGCATATTGTGTGACATGTTCATTCACCACATTTCACTTAAATTAAATTAAGGGGCATTTCAAGGATGCCTATCATGACCATCCCATTCCATTTCATAACATATCGGGTACCCAAAATTACCCGTGTTTTGCCAATGCACCGAATTGCATTTGGCCATTCCACCAAAATCATTTCATTCAATAAAAGCCACAACGGTCTTAGGCCCATCTTCGTGTAACAATTTACATGATGCATTTCATGACATCACACCCATTTATCATAAACATCATATAACACCGTGGTCCACATCCGACCACTTCATGACATTAATTCACCATTCAAGGTACTCCCCGAGTGCCCAATTAGCATACATATAGGTCCATAACATCACCAAATCATAAAAAGGTGTTCCCCGAATGCTGAATCTTTGTCCGTGTCCCTGTTACACATGACTCTCTCATAACATCATTTCATATCATATGCTCAAAAGCATCAAAACTTTGTCCGTGGGCCCGGCCCATATGACCATTTCATATCATCTCATAGACCTACAAAGCGTCAAAACTCCGTCCGTGTGCCGGTATACACGTGACCATACTATGAATTCATTAGGTGTCCCAAAGGCACCGAAGCTCTATCCATGTGAGGGCCCACACGTGACATTTTTGCATAAGCATTGGGTGTTTTTGGAATGCTCCAAAAAGAAGAAAGATAATAAAAAAAAGAAAACATTCATACCATCATTTCATACATAATCCCATTCCATTCATTTCAAGCATTCTCAATGCCTTAATTTTCATGCCACATCACATCATTCATTCACGACCCTAATACCTCCTATCTACTTCCAAGTAGAATACACTGGAGTGACCTTGGACAAGATCCCAAGCTTCAAAGGTAGCTAGGAGACAGAGGGTAGTTAAGAGTGACAACGATTCTGAGCCAGGGGAAGGAGTGAATATGGCAAAACAGACACCAAGCATGGTTGATGTTTTGAGAGATTTCTTCAGATCCCAAGACTTCCGCGACATGTTAAAGGAAGAGATGCGGGCAATTGTAAGGGAAGCTAGTGAGGCCAGTGGTACTGGAGTTGGGAAAGAGAATGAGGCTGAGTCATCCCAACATGGTGGTGACGCTTTGGCTAGCCTTGAGAAGCTGCAGGAAATAGAAGCAGTTATGGAACAAAGGATGAAGGCGAAATGTTCTGAGCTAGACGAAGTTATGGCCCAATTGAAGAAGGGGGTCAGTATCAGTGCTGAATCGAAGAAGGGTGTAAACGTGGATGCCATGATCAGTAAGGGCATCGAGACATTCCCCATTGGCCTCCAAGTGCCGAAGATCCCTACTTACAAAGGGATGGGCTCGCCGGAGGCCCATGTGAATCTGTATGCCCGAGTTATGCTAACGGCGGGCGCCACAAAGCAGCAGTTGATTAATTTATTCCCCACCATACTGGAAGGAGGTGCCTTGGGATGGTATAACTCACTGTCAGAGGAGGAACAATCTGATTAGGAAGTTTTGTCGACAGCCTTCATTAAATACTACAGCTTCAACACCAAAATCCAGGTGAAGCTGTATGATTTGGAGAGGGTGAAGCAGAAATTCAACGAGCCCTTTGACGAATACTACCAGAGGTGGATGAACAAGATGATCCTCCTAGAGAACCACCCTGACGAAGACGAGCTTATACAGAAACTCATTGACGACAGCAAAGACATTTTCTAGAACAACATGAAATTCCATCCCTTCAAGGAGCTCAGTGAGGTTTACAGTATGGCCATGAAGATAGAAAGGGATAAAGAGGAGAAGTCGACCAGTCACAAGGGAGGAAGAAGCACAGGGTACACCTCGGGGTATAGATCAACCGCAGCAGCTAGGTCTGGCAGTGGTTCTGGTTCAGGTTCCAGTGGCAAGCAGGGACAATCATCAGAGGTGAAGCAGGTTGAAGTGGCTGCTGTGAATCAGCAGCAAGGCGACCAGAATAGGGGTCCTGGAGGACAAGGCATATCGCCTTGGACTCTTACTTTAGCAAAGATATTCGCCAAATGTAGGAATGGTGGCCTGCTACAGTCTTTAAGGCCATTTGAGAAGCCATCTGAAGCTGACAAGGATAACTTCTGCACTTATCATGTAGTCACAGGCCATCGAACCAACAACTGCTACAAGCTAAGGGATGCTATCCGGAAGCTCATTGACAAGGGAAAGCTACAAGAGCCAGCCAAACCTAGCACTAAAACCAACCCATTACCGGCATTCGAAAAGCGGGTTAACATGGTCCAGTCAGGGTTGCCGGCTAACTTTATATTTGCCTATGTTCTGCAAGCGAACCCCACGATTCAGGCAGTAGCAGTAGGGGAACCCGAAGCGGGACCCGAATGTGAGAAAAAGGAGGGATGTAAGGAGATCAAGCCCATAAGTCTAGATGATCTCGACTCCCAAGATGAGTATGAAGAATTTGACAGAGGAGAAGCAGTCAAACTCCCAGCTGTTGAAAAGATGAAGATTCAAGAAGTGCAGCACGTGACCCGAAGTGGAAAGGCATATCAGCCGGCAGATCAGATGAAAGATAAAGCACCGATGAATGGGTCAGGCAGTATTTCGGTGCCAGAAGGAATCGAGAGAGAAGACCTAGTCATTTCCCAACTAAAGAAAACTCCTGCCCAAGCTAGCTTGTGGCACTTGCTTCTGACCTCCAAGGAGCATAGGGCTGCTTTGCTAAAGAAATTGTCAGAGATTGAAGTCTCCCCTATAGCTTCACCAGAAGCTATGTGCTGTTTGTTAGACAAAGTTCATGTTGGGAGTCCGGATATTGTCTTCTCCGAGAAAGACCTGCCTGCTGAAGGGAAGGCCGACAACAAGGCTCTGTATGTCAGGGCCCATGTGATGGATAAGGTCATGCCTTGCGTCATGGTGGATGATGGATCGGCACTGAATATCTACCCACTAAAGATGTTGCCATTTCTGGGGCTCAGTGAAGAAGTGTTAAAGAGATCCTCAACAGTCATACGAGCATGTGATGACTCTAAAAGAACGGTGATAGGGACGTTTGAGGCAGAAGTAGAGGTTGGGCCAGTTAGGTCCACAGTTGCTTTTTCAGTGATTGATATCCCAGTCACATTCTCCCTGTTGCTTAGAAGGCCCTGGTTCCATCCTTTGGGAGGTGTCCCTTCCACATTGCATCAAAAGATCAAGTTCTCTATGAATGACAGAATTGTGACTGTTGAGGCGGACGCCCAATCGATGGTAGCTACAGTAAATGAAGAAGTGGTTCCCTTTGGTGGGTTTCAAGTCGCTGTAATCGAAGAGGAAGAGACCACAGATGCCCCTATGGTCCTTTATGAGAATTATATGCCGGAATGGCTATCCCGGTATCGGTATAAGCAGAACTTTGTCCCGGGAATAGGACTCAGAATCAATTTACAGGGTGTTCCGGAATTTAAAATTGACTCGGGAAAGTCGAAGCAGTATGGCCTTGGCTATGTAGATGGGGCATCTGAGCGGAAGAATCTGAAAAAGGGCAAGAGTGGAAAGATTATGATGAAGCCATTTCTGAAGGCAGGAGAAGGCCTTTATAAGGGTCAAGCTGAACCGGTGATGGTAGGAGGTGTCGAGTATCCTGGCTTTGAGATCTTTGCAGATGTGGTTGATTTTGACAAAAGCCAGGAGGAGCCAGTAGCCCCTGTAATGGTGGAGGAAGCAACTGCTGAATCTGAGATTTTACAAGGAGAATCCTCTGAGGTGATAGCAGAAGCCATAGAGGTGGCCGAGGAAGAAGATGAAAAGAAGACCAGTGCCAAAGCTACAGAAGTGATATCAGGAGCTTTGACTGCTGCATTAAGCAAAGCTTTTGGGAAATCCAAGGAGGGATTCGACAAAGAATTAATGGCCAAAGTGAATTTAGACTCTGTGGTCGCTGAAATTGCCAAGATTATGGAAAGAGCTAAGATGCAAGCGACCGAAAAAGAAGCAGAGAAAGCTGCAACCCCGGATGATGCTCTAGAAGGGAAGATGGAAGATGATGAAGAACAAGGCCCTCCACCTGTGGAGGATGAAAATGATTTTGTTGTATCTATTTCTTCCCTTTTCAATGTAACCGATGTACTTTATGATAAGTTCAATGCAATGAAATCCCAGTTTTCTTACTTGTGTGATGTTTATCCTGATAATTCTATGCATGCATTTAAACCACCATCAAGCATATTTAGCATACATGACATTACATTGCATGAAATCAATATAAGTACAGATGAAACCCCTAAAATGGTACTCATTTCACACGAGCTAAAATCTGAGGAAGAGAAAGAATTAATAAAAATACTCCAAAAACATGTTAAAGCTTTCGCCTAGTCGTATGAAGACATGCCGGGTGTGGACATAGAAATAGCAGTGCACAAATCCCAACCCCAAGTTCAGACCGGTAAAGCAAAAGTTGAAAAGACTAAGGCCGGAATGGGCTACGCTGGTGAAAGAAGAAGTGGCCAAACAGATAGACGCTAGGTTTCTCGAAGTGGTGGAGTATACAAAATGGCTAGCCAATATTGTCCCTATGCCTAAAACGGATGGAAGGGTCAGAGCATGCGTCGACTACAGGGACCTGAATAAAGCATGCCCAAAAGATAACTTTCCACTGTCCCATATCGACGTCCTAGTTGATAGCGCAGCAAAAGCGGCAATGTACTCCTTCATGGATGGCTTTTCAGGGTACAACCAGATTCTGATGGATGTGATCGACAAGGTGAAAACATCGTTCATCACCGAATGGGGTACTTTCTGCTACAGAGTGATGCCTTTCAGATTAAAGAATGCCGGCGCCGCCACTTATCAGAGGGCTGTCACAACTCTGTTGCATGATATGATCCACAAAGAAGTCGAAGTGTATGTCGATGATATGCTTGTTAAATCAACGACCCGGGAGGAACATCCTGTTATCCTGGATAGATTTCTAACACGCATTGGAGAGTACAACTTGCGACTTAACCCTAAGAAGTGCATACTTGGGGTCACATCAGGGAAGCTGTTAGGCCATGTAGTCAGCCAGAGGGGGATAGAAATGGACCCAGACAAAATCAAGGCCATTTAAGATATGCCAGCTCCAAAGACAGAAAAGGAATTCAGATCGTTCCTAGGTTCCTTGCAGTATGTTAGTCGTTTCATCTCGCGGTTGACTTCCATATGTGAACCAATCTTTAAGCTATTAAAGAAAGATCAGCTAATTGTGTGGGATGACAGGTGTCAACTAGCATTCGAGAAGATCAAGGCTTACCTGGTAAAGCCACCAGTGTTGAGTCCTCTAATTCCAGGCAAACCTCTAATTTTGTATTTGGCAGTTGAATAATCCTCTATAGGGGCAATGCTTACACAAGAACAAGATGGCAAGAAGGAGTACCTTATCTACTACCTTAGCAAGAAATTGCTGGAGTACGAAACCAAGTACACACTGGTGGAGAAGACATATGTGGCTATGATCTGGTTGACCAAGAAGCTGCGCCACTATTTCCAGTCCTATAAGATACAAGCCGTGGCTAAGGTGGATCCAATGAAATATCTCTATAAAGCACCGACATTTGTTGGGAAGCTATCCAGGTGGTTGTTACTCTTATCTGAATTCGACATCGAGTACATCACGAAGAAAACCATTAAAGGGTGAGCCGTGGCAGAGTTTCTGGCAAACCAACCTCTAGAATCAGACTATACGAAGAACCTAGAATTCCTTGACGAGCAACTAGCCATGGTGGAAGTGAAAAGATGGGTCATGTGCTTCGATGGGGCAGTGAATAAAAAAGGCGCTGGAATCGGGGTACTTATAGCAACACTGGATGGTGAGATTATTCCTTTATCCAAGAGGCTAATCTTTCCCGTAACCAATAATGGGGCAGAATATGAAGCATGCTTATTTGGAATGGAAGCTTTGTTAACTTTGGGGGAAAATGATGTCTTAATTGTTGGTGATTCACTTCTAGTGATCAGGCAGGCTCAGGGCGAGTGGGAGCTAAAAGAAGAAGCCTTACGGCCTTATTTGGAGCTGTTATAGTTCAGAAAAGGTTTATTTGGCCAGTGTGAATTCAGACATGTCCCCAGGGATGAGAATAAGATGGCTGATGCATTAGCTACTTTGTCCTCCATGTGGGAAAATCCAGAGGGGACACAAGTACAACCATTGGTCATAGCCACTTCTAGATATCCTTGCTTCAAAGTGCATGAAGTGATGGAATTATCAGCTGAAGAAAAGCCATGGTTCTTTGACATCTATTAGTATGTTAAAAAGGGAAAGTACCCAGAAGAGGCTAGTGCTGCTGGTAAGTTGACACTAAGAAAGCTGGCTAGTCAATTCAGAATCTTCGAGGACAAGTTATACAGAAGAATAGCACATGGAGTCCTTTTGAGGTGCCTGACAGAGCAAGAATCAGAAGAAGTGATGCAGCAGGTACATGCAGGGTCCTGTGGGCCACATATGAATGGACTTGCCATGGCCAGAAAGATCATGAGACAAGGCTACTTCAGGATGACAATGCAAGCAGATTGTATAAGAAAAGTGAAGAGATGTCATGAATGTCAGATCTATGCAGACATTAGTCATCTTCCTCCACTTGAACTTCAGAATCTAGCGTCTCCTTGGCCGTTTTCAGCATGGGGGATAGATATGATTGGTGAAATTCATCCAGCTGCATCTAATGGGCACAGATTCATAGTTGTAGCAGTTGATTATTTCTCCAAATGGGTCGAAGTAGAATCCTTCACTGATGTGATAGCCAAGCACATGGTCAAGTTCATCTAGAAGAATATCTTCACTCGGTACGGGATTCCTCACCACATACTAACTGACAATGGGGTACAGTTTCAAGGGGCAACAGCTGAGCTACTTGCAGAACATGGTATTGAACATCATAAGTCTTCTCCATACAGGCCTCAGGCTAATGGTGCAGTAGAAGCAGCTAACAAGGCAATAAAGAAGATCTTATCAAAGATGGTAACCACTTACAGAGATTAGGCCAACAAACTGCCTTATGCTCTTTGGGGTTACAGAACCAGTGTCAGAACACCGACAGGGGAAACTCTTTATGCCTTGGTATATGGAATGGAAGCAGTGTTGCCAGTGGAAATAGAACTCAGATTACTTAGAGTTGCCCTGGAGGCTCAGCTGCCAGAGACTGAATGGGTTCAAGCCAGATATGAACAATTGGCGGCACTGGATGAAAGGCGATTGAGGGCACTGGATCATCTTCAGATGTACCAGCGCAGAATGGCCAGAGCCTATAATCAAAATGTGAAGTATTCCAAACGACAGTTGAAAACAGGTGACTTGGTTTTAAAGCAGCTAAGGCCTTCAAATGTCGATGTTAGGGGCAAGTTCAGACCCAACTGGGAAGGACCCTATGTGGTGAAGAAGGTGCTAGCAAAAGGCACTATCAGCATTATGGACATGGATGGAATCGAGTTCACTAATTCTATCAATCAAGACAGGCTAAAGCTTTATCATGTATAAAAAAAAATTAAAAAAAAAGAAAAGAGGGGTCAGCTAGGCTGAAAACTCGAAAAGAGCGGTCTAGGCAAAAGTTAAGACATGAGAGAAAATAATCAGTCGGAAAACCTGAAAGGGACGACTGATGACGGGTTCTGGCCCAGTGTGGAATCTGTACCATTTAGGAACCAACTTGTTTCAAATGTACTCATTTTGACTTCATCAATAAAGTGAAGTGTTTGTTTAAATATATTTGCATGGTTATGGCAAATGCATAAACAAAGTTGTCTTGCATAAACATACATTTAAAGAAAGCACTTTGCATTCAACGGATTGAAATCATCGCATTATTTAACAAGTGAAAATGCACTAAATACATGCAATTTGAAATCATTTGTCGACCTCTAAAATCTAGTTCATCTTCCTAAAAAAGCAATAAAATGGTCATGGTGACATTTCAAAAAAGGAGTTCTCGCTGAGGTGAAAACCGACAAGGCGCCTCGGGCAAAAATTAGGGAAGCTCGCTGAGGTGAAAACCGAAAAGGTGCCTCAGGTAAAAATTAGAGCGGCTCGCTGGGCTAAAAACCCGTATTGGGCAACCCAGGTAAAATTAGAGCACTTACAAACTCATAATTTTCCCACAAAGCAGGAAAAGCAGAATGTCCCCAACATTCCCCATAGAAGTCATCACATCGACTCTCCATAAAGTCATCACGTAATTCCTCGGTATAATCTACATAAAGAACACCATAATTATTTCCCCAATCGAGTTACCACACTCTTCCCCAGTGGAATCTTTGTAAGGAGCACTATGATTATCTCCCCAGCAGTATCACACATCCCTAATAGTCACCTCATTCCTTTAAAAATCACCAAGCAAAGCCCTCGAAGAAAGCAAAATCGACCAGGGGCAACATATCCCTCTCCAGCGAAAGGCGGAAAAGTCAAATGGCGGAACATGCATACACGTACATATGCATCATCATGCATTCATAAATTACATGCATCAATCACTTATCCCCAGCTAGTCTTCATTCTTGATCGAAGGGGCAAAAATTTTTGTTTAAAAATCTCTCGATCAAGGAATGAAGACTTGCTATTTTAAGTGTAGGAATTCATCATCTCCAGTTCAATTCCTCAGCAGATCCGTGTCGAGTAATGTGAACTCAGTATCGGCCTAGATCGGCTTCATCATCAATTCCCCAGCAGATCTGCCCCGAGTAATGCAAACTCAGTATCAGCCCAGATCAGCTTCATTATCCATTTCCCCAGCAGATCCGCCTCGAGTAATGTGAACTCAGTATCGGCCCATATCAGCTTCATCTATTTCCCCAGTAAAGCTCGCCTCGGGTAACTTAGACCCGGTATCGGCCAATCTCTTCATCAATTTTGCCTCGGGTAACCTAGAACCGGTATATGTCAATCTCTTCATCAATTTCGCCCCGAGTAACCCAGACCCGGTATCGGCTTATTTTCCCTTCCTTTGCCTCGGGTAACATAGACCCGATATCGGCTTAACCGCATTCCATCTTTTCTTGCCTCGGGTAACCTAGACCTGATATCGGCTTATTTCTTCCTCAGCTTTGCCTCGGGTAACCTAGACCCGATATCGGATGATTTCCTCCCCAGCATCGCCTCGGGTAACTTAGACCCGATATCGGCCTATCTCATCAGAAGGTTCATTCCATTGTTCGTGGTGCTTTGATTCATGCTCTCAAATTCATCATCTCAGGTGTTATAGACTTGGAGCTAGTGTCAAATTTGATCACACGAGGGGCAGCTGTAGGCGCCGAAATTTTCTATACTTAAAAAAAAAATTTAAGGTCGTACTGTAATTTAAAAATTACAGTCGTACGACTGTAATATCGGAAAAGTTACAAGAGCCCATACCTCTATAGCAGAAAATGGAGGAGAGAGGGTGGCACAATTAATGCGCTGAGATGGATAGGAAGCAACCAGGGAAAGCAAGATAAAAAGAAGGAAAGGAAGGGAGAGAAGGAACAACTTGATTTCTGGTGGAAAATTAGAGAGAGAAGAGAAGGAAAGAGACAAGAAAAAGGGGGAAAGGAAGTTTGTTCAAGAATCCTCTTTTTCTCTTCTATTTCTTTCGAATTCTTTAGGTTTAAGGCTAAAATTTATTAGAAACCCTTAGGTTAATCAATTAACTTCACAAACAAATTAAAATCACGGACTTAAATCATCAGAATCCAAAGCATTTTGGATTTTTGAACATAAAGCCCTCAACTTCAATTTCAAAGAAAAAGTGCGAAGTTGTTTGGATTGGAGCGACGCCAGGGGTCAAATCGACTTGGATTAGCTTCTAGAAAGGTAGACATTCCTTTTCCTTTCACTTTTTCTCGCTTTCTGGGTGCTTGAAGTGATTTTTTGTGCATTTTCTGCTGTGTTTTTGTGCTTCTGCTTCTGGAAATTAAGTCTGGATTTGATGAACAGTCGTATGATTGTATATACAGTTGTACGAGTGTTCTTAATTTCCAGATTGTGTTTCTTCCATTTTGACTCAAAATAAATTTTGGCGAAATCTTGATCCTGAACCGTTTACAGTCGCACGACTGTAACCCTCGGTCCAGAACCAAAATTTCCGTTTTTGTTGTGTGCATTCACGACTGTAGATTCAATTTTTAGTAAAATTACATTTAGAACAATGCCACGACAGAAACCCAATTCTCCCAAAAATCGACCCACCTTAAATATAAAAAATGCACATAAACCGGAAAAATTGTTTTCAAAATGATTTTCCCTCAAAACCAAAAATACAGGGACGTTTCAAAATTTTTTCCAAGTCTAACCGGGCCGACTAGCCGAGCCAACCCAGTTATCCCCTAAATACATGCCCCCAATTCCTGATTTCCCAATTCTGTCTATTTGAGTCCAACTTGTGGCGTTATTGTGCTAACCCTCTGTTTTGCAGCTTTTAATTCCTTTTATTTTTTATTTTGGATGTAATTTAATAGATTAATATGTGTATCCTAGGCAATTGTAATCTTTTAGATAAATCGTGTATTCTAGGCGATTGAAAAAGTGAGGCGAGAGTTTTTATCTTTTATTCGATCGGGTTGTAATAATTTAATCTTTACTATTTTACCTTAACCTGTATGCGCGCTGTATGTCTATTTAATGCAATAAAATTGATTTTAGATTTTGAGATACCATCTTTGAACATTGACCAATAATTATTTTAATTAGACACGAAATAAGGGACTTGTCCAGACCCGAATCTTTGGATAGTGTAGCGGCCGTTCGTCCGGTTCAGCTGCATTATAAATTTCCCGGTTGAGCTGAGCCGGGTGGCGACTCTACAATATTCATCGAGACTTAGGTCTCAGTTCTTTTATGCATTAATTCCATTTATTTTTCAAAAACCGCTTTTCCATTCATAAAAACCCCACGCGAGGGAGGGGCCCGCACGAGATCGAGGCGCCCCTTCCGAAAGGGAGTCCTACGTCCCGTTGAAAACGCATCGTCCACTCACACAACCTCTCCTTTCGCCTCCACTGGCTTGAGATTGTCATCATAAGCCCCTTCGGTGGCATGAACAAAACTATCCACTAGGTACACTGCCTTCCACTTGAGCTTGCTCTTTGAGGTCTCACCTTTATAACCAAGGTCTGTCTGATGAGTTTGCCCAATGTTCATAGCATACTTAGGTATGTTGTAAAGATTTTCTCCTAGAACTTTACTCAAGATGAACTTTTGCTTCCCCAAACACTTGTGGACCCAATCCATGAATATGGGTTCCTTGCCTTTCTCACCAGACACGACAACGACTTGGAAACCGATCATGGGCTGATCAGAGTTGCTGAAAGAGTTAAGAGTCACTATCTTTCCCCTAATGGGGAACTTAACTTTCTGGTGTAGAGTGAAAGGCACACCCCCAATGAGTGGAACCATGGACACCGTAACAGCAGAGAGATCACTGGAATATCAATGACTATGAATAGTACCTCAGACTTCACCTTTCTGACTACTAGTTCTGCTTTGAAAGTTCCAATACTGTGCGCTTCAAGTCATCATAAGCACGGATCACAGTACTAGACCTCAACAAGGCCTCTTCACTCATATTTAGATGGTAGAATCTTCAAAGGACAAATGTTTAGGGCAGAGCCATCGTCCACCATAATGCATGACACCACTCTATCCATGATCTCCACTTTCGAATATAAGTCTTTGCTGTGATTTACACCCTCTGGTGTTATATCAATGTTACTAAATGTTATCTCTAAAGGGCGATCTGTCGGGCGGTTGACAGATCTGCCTATCAACATGCATATTTCTTCAGGAGAAGCCAAAGGGGTTGCTTCTATTGCCATCAAATTTTTCACCACCATGGCGCAATGTTTCTGGAATTCCATCAAAAGGTGCCAAACACTAGCTTTGACGGGCATTTCTCTTTAGCTGTTTAACTACCAGGTCATTCTCGTATATTGGAGTGGCGAGAGAGTCATTATAGACTGGTGTTTCTGTCTTGTGCTCTGACTCACTTTTCCACTATTGATTGGTGGGTTGGTAGACTCGCCCACTCTTATTAATGTGATTAACCAACTCGTCCTCCTTTCTCACTTACATTTCAGCCATGTTACAAATCGGGTAAATTACCTTGGGCTCAAGGATCTTATATTCATCGTAATCATCGTCTAGCTCAACATCATTCAAGTTGATTAGCTCTGGCTTCTGCTCTACCAATGCCATGGGCCAAACTGTCTTCTTGGCCTCTCTGCCGAAGGCAACTGCTTGTACTATAGGATTGGCTAGGATAATTTGCATGAACACAAAATTAGAAGGTAGCCTGATCTGATCTCTAAAACTAGGCAGTGGATTTCTCCATACACTTGGCTTGGCATCTGGCTCTTAGATCTTATTCTTTGTTTCTAGCTGCTTAATGGTATCTTACAGATAGAGGCAGTCAGTCATCCTGTGGCCTCTCACCACGTGATAAGTGCAGCAATTATCTTTGTCCACCTCAGCAGGAGAAGTGAAAAGCTTCAAACTTTGAAAGAGTCCCAACTTTCCTCATTTGCCGAATATTCTGCCTAATGACTCGGCCCATAGTGATATCCCTTTTAGATTGGCCTAGGGAATCAATCCTTGAGCTACTACCACTACCTTGACTTGCTTAACAGAGGTAGAAGACTGTGTAGGCTTTTTGCTATAGCTAGAACTAGCTGGGGTCGTGGTAGTACCACTATTGCTCTTGAACCTAGGTGTGTAGCTCCAACCTCCTCGATAACTATTATCGCTACCACTACTTTATTTGTCCTCCTCTTTGTACTTCTCAATCTTTTTCGCTGGGTTGTCTACATCCACAAAAGAATTGAAGTCTCGAAGTTGCATGCTATCTCGATAATTCTTCAGACACCTATCCACGAGCTTAACGATAAGCTCGGAATCCCTTGGCCTCTATTCCAACAGCACTTGTTTGTCCATCCATCTTTTATAATACTCCACAAAGGTCTCATTTGGCTTCTATTTCATTGCCTCTAGATCCTACAATGTTACCTAAATTTGTGTATTATGGCTGTAATGCTTCACAAAGGCCTCAGCTAGAGAGTTCCAGTCTTTCCTGATATAGGCCAGGTCATTGCTAAACCATCAAGCGGAACCATCTTCAATCGTGGTTGGGAACAAACCCAACAGCTGGCTGGTGGTCAAGCCGTTCATTGTCATTATCATCACAAAGTTGTCAATGTGATGTCTTGGTGGTCCAGTTCCTTTGTATGGAGTGAACTTAGGCATTTGGAAGCCTAGGGGTAGCAAGTTAAACCCATAGGCTAATGCATTTGGGTCGATGCATTTCACAGTGGGAATCTATGCCATTTGGTGTAGCTTGGGGAGGAGCTAATCAAGCTTAGAATATTTCTCTTTTAGCTTCCTTTTGGCCGCTAACTCTGTCGACACCTCTCCGACTCTTCTAGAGGCATCTTCTTGCTCAAACTGGTAATCTCTATCCCTCGCTAGAGCCTATTTACCAACATTCCCATGGTCCACATTTAATTCTAGTTGTTTATTATTGACCCACTGATCTACAATAGGTTCGGCTTGCCTATTGGTAATAATACTGCCTACAACGGCCTTCACCCGACTACGAATGCTAGCCCTGAACTCTTCTGAATCCAAAAGCCCCCTGATGACAACCGCCATAGAAATGGTGATGATAGTGGTATTCTGCTCGTATGTGTTCTGTTTATCCCCCATTTCTGCAGTATTCTTTTCAAGCACTAACAAACTGTCTAACCCCAAAGTCTGAATCTGTACATCCTAATCTTTGAATCTGACCCTGATTCTGCAACCACTGACTCGGATGCCACACTGACTGATCTTATTCTTATTCTCCACCTTGGTTAAGGATCCGCGTAGCCAACTCTGACTAGTCTTTCTTCAGGAGGGTGATCCCAAACTGCAGAGAGTCACAACCATACATTAGCATTATAGATAAATGCATGATTGTCCTTTTATCTAAAATGGAATGCGTGCATGTATTGGTGACATGACATGGTCGGTACATGATATGTGTATGATATGGATGTTCATGGAGGATAGGTGAGGATTCGATTCTCGGGGAGCATACGAACAGGGGTTCATTACTCATAAGGTATCGAATGAGGTTAACTAGATTCTGCTAGTCATAATCATATGAGCCTGCATACAGATAAAGGTTCAAAGCCCATGGGGCACTTAAGGGTGATACTAAATTGTTTTGAAGTCTTTGGACCCAAAACGACCTAGGGTTTTGGGAACGTGTGAGTCTACACACGAATAGAAGTTTAGTACTTGGGGAGTATCAAAAAAGGGGTAACTAGATTATGCTAGTTACAGTTGTATACATTTAATTCTGTATATGGATAGAGGTTCGGCACCTTTGGGGCACCTACGGGTGATACTAGAATGTTTTAAAGTCTTCGTAGCTAAAAAATCCTAGGGTTTTGGGTGCACATGGGTTTGTAGATGAACAGAGGTTTAATACTCAGGGAGTATCAAGAAGGGTGTCTTTAGAAGACATGTAAGTGTGTGAGTTTCGTGTAGTAACGATGGGTTGCATGAGAGTTTCATGCATGGCCCAAAAGTCACATAGTGACACATAATTATGGTTGCATCAAAATTGTTAATGTATATGTCATACAAGATGAGGCGTGTTAGTGAAATTATTTACACACAAAAAGTAATGCATATGGATGCACAAAAATCATTAATGTATGCATCACACAAAATGAAGTATATGAATGAAATTATCTAGACACGAAAATAATGCGTATAGCTGCACAAAAATAATGGGTTAGTATCACATAAGTGGTATAATATGTGAAAAAAAGAATGATTATAATGGTAAGGTATGATATGGTATAGTAAAATAAATCACGTAGCACATAGCATGCGAATGCAAATTCCTGACCTTATTTCTCCATATAGTCAAAAAAGTCGATATTCTAACCAAGTCTTAGGTGGGGTTCTCTTTAATTACCAACGAGGGGTGATAAAGGCAAAACTACATATATATAGATGCATCGTTTCAGTATCCTAATGGAAATCACTACGGCTATTTACATGAGTTTAGTCCAAGTCTGGGATAACATCAAGGTCCCCACAGCAAATATATGCTCCTTACTTCTCCCCACTTAAGGGTACAAGCGAAGGGGTTCATACGAGGCTATAAGTGGTGTTCCATATCCATGTCCATACGACCTGCCAAAACGTAGGCAACACTTCAACAGTTCACCGTACTAAATATGCTACCTTAACCTAGTGCTCAAATCTAGCTAATATGCAATGCACAAAAAATACAAAAGGTTCGTTAAAGCTATTTTAAATAGATACTTTCAGTGCTCGTCAAAATCTTTTTTGCTTTGAAAAACTTTTTAAAAGAATTCCCCAGCAAAGTTGCCACTATAAGCGGAGGACTTTTTAGATGATTGAAGTGGCAAAGCGAACCGAGGAATTTTTATAAGTTATGGTTTTGTTGAATAATATTTATAGCATGAAATACATTTTAAAAACGATTTTCATAAAAGATTCGAGACCAAAATCCCGACAAAAATATAGGAGTCGCTACTTGGCTCAGCTCAACCTAAAAATTTAGGTATAGCTAAAACCAGGTGCGGGCTACTCTAATTCAATTCAAAACTTATGATTGTATCATCTTAGTTATGATTTTGATAGTATTCCCTCTTAGTACTCTATACTATTTCAATTTATAAACATACAATTGATGATCAAGCAAAAGCAAGCATTGAAGAAGGTAAGAAGGTTTGCATAAATAAAGTAAGAAAACTACAATAAACCAATAAAATTGTACAACATCAATATCCTAGATGAAGAGAGTTTAGCTACTTATAGTATCTGAAACACACAAATAATAAATAAGAAATAAAAACATAAAGAGATGAAAACTCTAAGGTTGGTGTAAATGTCTTAGTCGAATCTCTTCCCCTTGTCACCTCTACTTCACCGCTGGAATTCCTCCCAAAAACGTAAAATTAAAACTAAGTTCAGTCTCCCCAAACTAAAAACAAAAAGCTCCTTATATAGGAGAGACTATATTCTAACCCAATAAGGAGAGAAACTAACCTAAAAACTTTAAACCTAAAAGGAATCTCTAACTAATCCCAATTAGAACTTTGCTAATTATCAAATCCCTCTAAAACAAGAGTTCCCCAAAATGTCTTCAGTCTAAGTCTTCTATTCCAAATAGGAAAACATGACTTTGTAGGAGAAAAAGTTCAACTAGGAAGTTTGACCCGTAGGACTCAGGACCAGCTGTAGAAAGCCTATGTTATCTTCTTCTTATCAACTCCAATTGGTGCAATTTTAAATGTGTTGGAAAGCTGATAGATAGGTGCACAACTTTGTAGAACAACTCTGGAGCCAAATCAGCCTCTAACTATCTCTAAAATACAGATGAAGTTTTGCTTGCAGTAATCCTTCTCTGATCAGAATTCCTATTTATCCAAAATCTCCTATTTAAGACCTAAAAAGAGAGAAATATGACTAAATAAGAGCAAATAAACAAAATATAATAATTAACTAATAAAGCACTAATCTAATACTAAAAATGCATAAATTAATGAAAAAAATGGTAAAATAATCCTAAAACTGCCTATATGAAAATGAGTTATCAGTCCCTGTGTTTATTTTTGAGAAAAAGGTTTTGAAAATGGTTTTTTCGGTTAATTATTTTGCTGGTGTGCCATAGTCCAAATGGCATTAGTTCTTATATTGTATTATACTTTATATTTGGATATTTTGTATTATACATTTTGCATTAAAATGAAGGTATGAATCTATTTATCCATATCTTATGCTATTTATAAATAGAGTATCCAATGATTATAACCATAATAAAGTAAACCAATGTAGCTCATTGGATTATGAGACCTTTTAGTGAAGTTAAATTTATAGTCATAAAGATATCCTTAGTCTATTCTAATCATGGGAATGAATAGAACCAAAGACTAGCATATCCTTGACTGGATGGTGACGTCTCACCGGCCATTGGACATGGAATGTCAGTCAATGATATGGGTACATGTTGGGTTGCATGGTACTGGATCGATCCGCCACGGGAACACCACATGGTTAAATCATCATAAGTGTTTCTCTAGTAGGTCTTGTTATTATCCTTTGACCCGATGTTCGTTGTAACATAACATGGGATCTCATACACTTTGATATATGCCTAACGGGCTCATAATAGGGTGATAAGTATGGGTGTTTTAGGTGGGCCAATGAACCTGTTGATGTTGATAATAAAGTTGACGGAATTGCCACTCAGCATCCCTTGAGATGATATCACTGGCCACTTGATGAGTGGGACTGACAAGTGTATGGCCATACCTGAATAATTTGGGATACTTATTCATTAGGTTCAATCCACTTGGTATCAAGAAATGAATAAGCATATAAGAGGATGACAGGGCTATGTCTCTTGCTTATATATCGATGTCAGTTGGCAAGGGATATACAATATCACTATCGGGTTATGTTTCACATTAGAATACAAGTCTCCATCTTAATTAGGGGCTGTAACAATTTGCTAGAACCCACTTACAGTCTATGGGCTTTGGGCTCACTGCCAACATAAAGACAGACCCACAGGATCATACACATAGAACGACTGAATATTGACAAATCGGAATTGGAACGGAAACCAAATTAATTGAGTTATTGACATTAGAGTGTGTCATAATTAATTTAATTATAAATGAGAAATTAATTTTATTTGATTAATTAATTACATGTAGTAAATAATTAATTAAATAAAATAATATTTCCTTGATGGAAATAAAAATACAAAGGTTGTATTTATTAAGACTGACTTTAATTTAACTTTGGGTTATTTTAATTTTATAAATTTTTATTTAATTGTATCAATTAAAATTTTTTAATATGGTTTTATAAATCCTAATGATACAAGGTAAATCAATTAAATCAAATTAAATAATTTATAGTTTAATTTAATCCTAGTACACTAAGGAGTATAAAAGGAATCAGAAACCTAGTATACCAAGGATAATACTAAGGAGTATAAAAGAATGCCTTAAAGTCAATTTCTTCCTAACCCTAGCCACTTGATATTTTTAGCCTACACCAAAAAAAGAAGCAAAAGAATTCCCTAGGCTGAAATTTCTTGGTTTCCATTCTTCCATTCACTAGCACGAGTTGCATTTAAGAGTCGTTCGTATACCGGATTGTGGAGGAAACGCATTTGGGTTTTTGCAGCAGTCTCTAGAAGAGACAGTTAAGGTGAGAAAATTTTAATATTCTTTCCCTTGTTGGTTTCATTCTATTAATCTACATGAATGGAATTGAGGAAAATTTTAATCGGTATTCCACCTTGCGTTTAATTTTTCCCGTGATGATTCCCTACATATTTAACTGCAGCAGAATGAGTTAGCACTCAGGATGGAAACATCGGTAAGTAATGACTCTTCACCACTACAATTGAAGAGAATGACCTGGTGGTTGAACAACTAAAGAGAAAGCTTGCCAAGGCAAGTGTGTGGCGCTTGTTAATGGAATCCCAGAAACACTGTGCCGCGATGGTGAAAAAGCAAATGAAGATGGAAGAAACTCCATAGACTTCCCTCAAAGAGGTATGCATGTTGATAGGCCAGTTTGTTAATTGCCCAACAAATCACCCTTTAGAGATAACATTTAGCAACGCCAATCTCCGACCTAAGGGTGTAAATCACAACAAAACCTTGTATTTGAGAGTTGAGATCATGGATAGAATCATGTCATGCGTCATGGTGGACGATGGTTCCACCCTAAACATATGTCCTCTGAAGATCCTACCATGTTTGAATATGAGTGAAGAAGCCCCATTGAGATCTAGCACTGTGATCCGCACTTACGATGACTTTAAGTGTACTTTATTTGGAACTTTTAAAGTTGAGGTGGTAGTCGAGGAGGTGAAGTCTAAAGTTCTATTCACAGTAATTGACATTCTAGTGACCTTTTCTTTGTTGTTAGGGTGTCCATGGTTCCCCTCATTAGGAGGTATGTCTTCCACTCTACACCAGAAGGTCAACGTCCCCATTTGGGGGGAAAAATAGTGACTGTTCAGGAAAGGAACCCAAATTCCTGGATTGGGTCCATGTGAGTGGATGACCTTTCGAGCAGAACACGGCGAAGCGAACCGAGGAAAAAGAAAATATAAAAGTAAAGTGTAAGGTTTTGAAAACGGGTTTGTATCTTGCATAGGGAAAACCATTGATTTGTTTGGCAATCCTTTTTGTAGAAAACCTTTTCTTTGGATATGAGTTTTGAGAAAAATGGTTTTACATTTTACAAAATCCTGTTTTATTACTTAAAGATCCTGAAACTTAAATTTCAAGATCAGTGACAAAGTCGCCACCCGGATCAGCTCATCCGGGAAATTCCAGTACAGCTCCCTACTGAGCGCAGACTACTGTACCTAATCAACCTCAAGCTTGTATTTATTTATAAATTTATGGTACCATATTATATTCACTTAATTCTCTACCCATTTTTATATTTAGTTATTAGCCCATGCTCATTCAAATGATAGAAATATATTGCATAAAATAAAGTGCAGAAATATAAACCATACATCAAAATAAAACAAAAGGAAATAGAGGCCGCTTATTACAACTCAAAAAGAGAAAAAGCTCTCATCCTTACCATTACATTCGCCTAGATACACGAAGATCTAAAAAGTACAATCGGCTAGAATACACGATTAATCTATAAAATACATCCAAAATAAAAATAAAGAAAAATAAAAGCTATAAAACAGATGGGTTAGCACAGTTATAGCACAAACACAAATAGGACTCACATAAGATAGATGGGGATTTCAAGAGAGTGGGAACATGCATTCAGGGAATAATCGAGAAGTCCGGGCAACTTACTCGAATAGACCTGGAAAACAGCTTTAGAAAAACCCTGTAAGTTTTGTGCTGGAAAACAATTTTGAAGACAATTTGGCTCAATTACATGCAAATTACTTCAGTTTAGTGGGTTGGTTATCCCGAAACTTGAGGTTCCGTTCGTATGGGTCCCTAATTACAAACATTTATCTAAGGCCCAAAAGTAGTAGACATGCCAAAAACATATTGATTCTGAAGATAGCATCACACGACAACATCCGTGTGGGTCGTCCCGTGATTCTATCTCCTTCTGGAAGTTACGGCTATGCAGCTCTATTAGACCCATGCGGTTATAGAACTACAGCCGTGCGGCTATAGCACTAAAGCTATACATCTATAGTATCCAGAACTAGAAATTGGATTTCTTCACTTTGAAAATCATTATTTTGATCATTTTCAATGATTTCTAAGGACTTTGAGGAACCTCGGGGTCCGCTATAGTTGGACAGTGGATCTGGTTTGGACTCAACAACCCCAAAACTTAAAAAATGAAACCAAAGAATCTAAAAAGCTCACATCAACATTCAATGAAAAACGAAAACCAAGATTCAGAATATAACGGATCTGATTGGGACCGAAATAAATCAAAGCAGAATGAACAAAATGGAATCTGGCTGCTTTTGGTCGTGATATGAATCCGATTATGCAAGGCGCTACCCAGACTTAATAATGTTCCTGATCATCGAATGAGGTTCCAATAATCACAAAGAATATAAAATTATAATTAGAATTCAGATTATAATTTCAAAACTAAAAGATTAAAGAATAGAATAAAAATAGAAGAACAATTGGCAATAAATTCACCAACTCAATCAAATAAAAAGAACAATCAAATTAACATAAAAGTTAATTCAACCTTTCAATTTGGATGATAGAACCTGAGAATGGTTGATTCTCAATTGCCTAGGCACAAAAATTGCTCACAATCAAAGTAATACTTTAAGAGTTATAACATAATCACACACTCTCAAAATATTGAAGTTGAAAATTCAATAGAAATTTTCAAAGGAAATATTCAATCTTTACTGATAATAATCTGATGTATTACAAAAGGGACATCCAACACCCTTTTATAGGCCTAAAACAAAGTACAATCCTTAACTAAAAAGGAAAACAAATCCTTATCTGACTAGGAAAGATTAAATCAAAACAAATAAGGAAAATGGCCATTAAGCACTTGTTGCATCTTCTTTGCACAACTCTACATTATTGGACCAATTGGAAGCTCCATAGGATCTCTCTTACCTCCATGCTCCACACCCCCATAGCCTTGTGGTGTGATGACCGCATAAGGTCGGTTTTAGGGCTTTTCAGGTTTCTGCCCTAAAGAACATAGCGGTGCGGCTATGGTGTTATAGCTGCTCGGCTCTCTTCTGGTGGATTACAGCCGCTCAGCTCTAGTTAGAGCTGTACGGCTGTAATCAAACAACCAATTTCTGAAAATTTGCACAAAACACAGAAAACACAACATAAATCAAACAGGAACGAGTTTAACGCCTTCCAGAGTTTACCTTGTTGATGTTCCAGCGTGTTTGGCATCCGGAAGTGGGTTGAAAAGGTGGAATATGCCTAGAATCTCATGAACACTCTGAAATCTTCAAGTATGCATCCCGAATGGATCCGAACGCAACCTGAGAGTAGACCCAGATAAATGAAAGTCACTAGAAAACTCTCACCCTAATTATCTTTGTCTGTTTTAGGTGTTTTGGTCAATTTAGTTGTTGTTTTTCTTTAGTTTTCTCTCTTGTTTAGTTTATGCTCTCTCCTAGAATCCTCCCTCTAATTCTATCTGTAATTCTATCCTCTTCCTAATTTTTTCTTTCTTCTCTATTGTATATCCTTCCCTTTTTCTTGTTCTACTCTTAAAACCTTTCAAATCTTGGGAAAATTCTGCTAATTAAGAGACCCAATCCATGTCAAATTCTAATTCTAGTTACTTAGGAAAAAATTCTGTCTGCACGATAGAGCCAAGCGGCTATAAGGTTATAGCTGTGTGGCTCTAAATTACAGCCTTATGCCTCTAATAAGGGCCATGACAGATTCCCCTAAATCCTACACTCACCTCTAGGCCCTCTAATCACTCAAAGGACCTTTCTCGGAGTTTCGGATTGAGGATCGTTCAGTTTTTAGAGCGTTTGAGACATTTTAGGCAATATCCCGCTCATTCTCATGTCCAATTCACGTTCATCTACTTAAAAGGTAACATAGGACTCTCATCATAGAGGTCGGGAAAAACCCATGCTCACAAAAGTGTTATCATCAGCCATGAGAAATCCATATCTCTTTGGTTGGTGATGAACCCTACCAGACCTTCTTGGGTATCGAATACAATTAAAGGTAGATTTACTTTTGGATTCCCTGTTATGCTTATGTTAATCATATGCATTTTAATGTGATGTATGTTTGGATATGTTTCTCAGGTGACCATACATATGCATAATGCCATGCCCAAATGAATAACACATAAGTAAATTAAAATAACCTATAACGCTTGATTGCATTCAAAGCAAAACATGTTAGAGTGACTATAGTTCTTTACATATCTTACAGACAAAAATTGTTCTGTCTACAAGAGCCTTCAAAAAAATGCTCCACCGCTGCCTTGCTTCCTCTACAATAGGCTTAACAATTTCATGTTTCCTATGGTTCTTCTTACATTGCCTACTTCCCTCGAAAATCCGTAGGTGGTTCATTGCTATTGGATAAGTCTGTCACTCCTAATCTTCCTTCATCAATCAATTTCTATATGTCTTCTCTTAGACGATCACACTCCTCTGTTCTGTGCCTTACAGCCACGTGGTATGCACAAAAGTTATCCTCTTCTTCTACCACAAGGTTTTCAAAAGGCTTTAATAGATATAAAAAAAACCTTCTCTCAGATATTTCATGAATACTTGAGTTAAGAACATGAGCCATGTAGTAAGCTCAATTGGTGGTGCATTGGCATTCTAGATAGATGTTCCTAGAGCATTGGTCACCAATTTTGTCTCCCCTTGCAAAGCTAAGTCATCTATAGGGACATAGACATCCCTAAATAGATTTCCTAACTACTGCTTCACCTTGACGGCTAACATCCCTCCCATATTGGAGGTACACTTCCTTTCTCAGATCACCCACTATTTTCTCCAAGGCCGCACATCTGGTTTCTAACCCCTCTACAACAGGGCCCTTTAAGTGGCTTGCCCTAAATAGATCACATTGCTTCTAGCGTGTCATCCTAACCAGCCCCTGGCTTGCAATTGCAATACCCATACTACCAACTGTGGCCAAACCGCTAGGATGTCCATTCCATTCTCCTTCAAGTGGGGCAGCTGCTCTATACACCTTATCTATAGGGTTAGGGTTAGGTTTTCTTCCTTAAGTGTACCCTTATATAGACTCCTGGTCTAATTGGGTTTTAATTAGGTTAATTAAACCCAAGCCCACTAGGATTATAATTACATAAATAAACTTTAATTAAAAAGTATATACTATGTAATTTATTTCCATTTGGCTAAATTTAATTACCCCTAAATAAAATCAAATCACACTTAAGTAAATACAATACATGTATTTAATTTTCCTACTTAGGAAAATTATTTAATTAATTGTTTACTTTATGTAATTAAATTAATTGATAAATTAATTAATTACATTATGTAATCTTATTAATTAAATTAAAACAACCCAATGTTAATTAATTACCTTGACACTGAATGTCAACTAATCAATTAACGCATTTCTTCCAACGTACATTACATGTACAAATTCTATAAGTTCCGGCTCACTTGATCTATATGCATGATCCTATGGGTCTGTCTTTATGTTGGCAGTAGGCCCAAGGCCCATAGACTGTAAGTGGGTTCTAGCAAACCATTATAGCCCCCAATTAAGATAGAGATGCAATAGTCTTTAGAAGACACTCACCCGGTAGTAATCTCATAGTGTCCTTTGCTAAAAGATATCAATATGAATAAACAAGAGGCATGGTGTCTGTCATCCTCTTCTACTGTTTATTATATTTCTTGATCTTGAGTTGACTGATTAATCAAATGAGCAACCAACTTATTTGGATATGGCTATACACTTATCAGTCCCACTCATCAAGTGGGCAGTGATATCATCTCGGCATTACTCGAGTGGCAATTGCATCACTTCATCATCAACATCAATATGTTCACCGGTCCGCCCAATCATACCCATATTTAGCATCCTTTTACAGACCTGTTAGGTGTATGTCAAAGTGAACTGGATTCCATATTGATACTATAATGAAAATCTCGTCTGAGGACAAAAGAGACCTACTCAAGAAAGACCTATGACGCGATAACCATGTGGCTTTCTTTTGCGGATCAATCCAGTCCCATGTCAATGACATGTACCTATATTCATGACTGACTATACAAGTACTATGGCTAGTTAAGAACTACCATACAGTCATCGAATATACAAGTCTGTGGTTCTATTCATTCCCACAATTAGAACAAACCTGGGATAGGTTTTATGATTATCAATCCATGGATACTTTATTCATATTATAGCACAAGATAAAAATGAAATAGATTAAATGCCTTTATTAATGTGACATATAATGTATTTATACAAAGAGTCTTTATGTATAGTACAAAATACAAGAATCCAATGCCCTAAGAACTAGGGCACACCAACAAGGTCTTCCCAGAGCAATAAAAAGGTGACTGGAATATCAATCACTGTGAAAGATACTGTAGACTTGACCGATGCTACTTTGATCTCAGCTTCAAAAGTACCCACAACCATTCTTTTGGAATCATCATAGGCCTTAGTCATTATAGAGGACCTTTTTAGCGCTTCTTTGCATAGACCCAAATACGTTAGCATGTTCTTCGGGCATATGTTCGAGGTGGAATTGTCATCTACCATCACACATGGCATGATGCGGTCTACGATATTGGCCTTTACATATATGGCCCTGTTATGGCCTTGCCCTTTTGCTGGCAGGTCATTCTTAATGAATGCGATCTTGGAAGGCTTTTCGTTAATTTGATTCAGTAGACAACACATAGCTTCCGATGGATATAGAGGGGGAACTTCAATCTCAAGTTTTCTGGCCAATGCCTCTCGATGCTTTTCGGGAGCAAAAATTAAATCCCAAAGACTCATTTGTGCTGTAGTCTTTTTCATCCGCATTACCATAAAGTCATCCTTTTTTGTTGCTTTTGGGGTTTCCGAACTACTCCCCTCGACTTTTATTGTCTTTTGCCCCTGTTGGGCCTTGGTTTCCTCAGGCCCTTATTTGGCCACTAGTTGATAAACCTGTCTGCTCTAGGTCACATTCCTGACTTCCTCTAACTTTTATGTTCTCTGACTATCCTAGTTTTCATATTCATCCTCTGAATCTAAATCATCCAAATTCATCACCACAGAGGCCTGGACTTCTTCTATTTGACTCTCTCCCTCCATCCTAGCTGAACCGACCATGGGTTTTGCTTGCAAAACTTTTATAAATGCGAAATTGTCAGGCAATCTAGACTGAACCATATTCACATGCCTTTCAAACCATGGTAACGGCTTGTTCTGTGTACTAGGCTTCGAGGGTTCTTGTAACTTCCCCTCGTTCACCAACTTTTGGATATCGTCTCTCAACTTCAGATAGTTGTTGGTTTTGCGACCAACCACTACATGATACAAGCAGAAATTATCCCTGTCTGCCTTAATCGGTGGGACATATGGATGCAGTGACTGTAGCAACCCCCCATTTCTACATTTAGTAAATATTTTGGATGATGATAAGGCTCATGGTGACATTCCCCTAACTCTGTATTCTCCCATCTCTGATCCTTATGAAACTGTTGCCACTTCTGCTACTTTGACGGGTTGGCTGAACTGACTAGTTCTTCTGGGTTAAACTACCCGAGGTTACACCAACACATTTTCCTGACTTGTATTCAGTGGGGTTGTTACCTAGGTCCCGCTCAATCTAGGACGTTATCTTGTATATGTCATGTAAGGCCGTGAAGTCTTGATATTTCATTTCATTCCGATACATGTCTAGGCTTCCTTCTATTAGCTTTTGGATTAACTCATCCTCGTCTGGTTTATTATTCAACTGAACCATCTTCTCAATCCATCTGCCATAAATATTAGCAAATGATTCATTATACTTCTACTCGACAAGCTTTAAGTCATAAGCTTGACTTGGATTTATGTGTTAAAGATGTAGTATTAGGTGAAGGCGGCTAATAATGCCTCCGAATTCATCTGTACCTCTTCTGATTGAGCTTTGTACCAGGTTAATGCTCCACCTTCCAGTGTAGTGGAGAACAGGTTTACCAGTTATTTCTTAGTAGCTCCAGCTGTAAGCATAATCCTGACGTATTGGTTGATATGGGCTGGTAGCGATCCTAGCCGCTTATAGACAGGTAACCTAGGCATTTGGAATCCCACAAGGAAGGTCTCAATGCCAATATTCATCAAGGTATCCACTTCGATGTAGAGCTCCCTCTTTTCTTCAATTCAGATACTACTTCTTCCAATTCTGCAAATCTAGCTTTTAGTTGCCTTTCCATCGAGGACTCTCCTTTTAGTGCATAATCTTACCTAGATTGCCCCTTTTCCTGTCCAAACGAGGATGGCTCTTTATCTTTTTATGCCATGTTTCTAACCATGGCCTCCATGGTCCTCATGAATTTTGGAGACTGGAGCATCTCCTTAATAAGTTCTGAGCTGCTACTAGGTGCGGCCATTTCTGCTATGTCAATCCTTCTGTTTGTTGGTTCACTATTGTTACCTAGTAACTCTGAATATGACTGATAACTATTTTCTTTATCGGACTCAAACCACTCTGCCATAACAGATACATTATCCTTTTCGTCTGTGTACTAATCTGTCTTGAGCTCTATACAACCACTATTCTGACCATTGACACTAACCCTCTGTCTACTGGATACTACACTGCTAAAGATGTGGCTACTGTTAATGCTATCTCTTCCAGAATTTTACATTCTAATCTTCCCTCTAGCCTTTTTCAGGTTTTTACTACCAAAACTGTAAAAGTTAAGACTTAGGACATGATGAATGACTAACCACAGTGTATGATACATGCGTGAGATATAGTCAATGCCACTAATGTTATGTCATGATGTTATGCTATGTAAGGATTTGGTAATGCTACTATGGCACAGGTCCTGAATGATAATTCATGAATTAAGCATGCCTTAGATCGAAAGGATGTGAAATGATCGTCATTACGATGGCCACCCTTTAGTACAATGCAATTTCACAACAAAATGTCATTATGCCCCAAGGGGATGCATTTTAGAATAGGCTTAATGTGAAAAGATCATCATTGTGTTTGCACTCTTTGGTATGACACAGTTTCACAACGAAATGTCATTACGTCCTAAGGGGATACGTTTTACTACAAGCTTTATATGCATCATTACGTCTATATGCTTTAGTACGATGCAGTTTCAGGATAAAAAGGATAGTTCGTACGTGTAGGCACGCTTATGGACAATGTAATATGGTAAACCGTATGTCTAGGAATGCTTATGGATAATGCGACATGATAATCAATACTTGTAGGCATGCTTATGGATAGCATGATATGATAATCTGTATGTGTAAGCATGCTTATGGATAATGCGATATGATAATCCGTACATGTAGGCACACTTATGGATAATGCGATATGATAATCCGTACGTGTAGGCACACTTATGGATAATGCTATATGATAATCCGTGTGTGTAGGCACATTTATGAATAATGCAATATGATAATCCGTACGTGTAGGCATATTTATGGATGATGCGATATGATAATCCGTACGTGTAGGCACATTTATGGATAATACGATATGATAATCCGTACGTGTAGGCACGCTTATGGATAATGCGATATGATAATCCGTACGTGTAGGCACGCTTATGGATAATGCGATATGATAATCCTTACGTGTAGGCACGCTTATGGATAATGCGATACATGTAGGCACACTTATGGATAATGTGATATGATAATCAATACATGTAGGCACACTTATGAATAATGGGAAATGGTTCGGCGTATTGATACGCCTAAAGATTAGAAGCAAGACATTACTTGCAAAAGAGAATTCATATATAAGGGTGTACAGATGGTGTTTTGGTGTATTGGTAAGCCTAAGATTTAGGATATAAGACACTGCTTGTAAAAAACATATTCATACATAAATGTCTATGGACAGTATTTCGATGTATTGGTACACCTGATGTTTAGGAGCAAGACACTGCTTATAAAAGGGAACTCATACACGAATGTGTACGGATAACATTTTGGAGTATTGGTATGCCTAAAGTTGAGGATACATGACATTGCTTGTTGAGGATGAACTCGCACATGATTATGCACAGATAGCATTTTGGCGTATTGGTATGCCTAAGTTGAGGATAGAAGACACTACTTGTAAAGATGAACTCGTACACAAGTGTGTACGGATAGCGTTAGATGTATTGGTACACCTTAAGGTTTGCTTGAAAAAGGGAACTAGTACACGAGTATGTACGGACAAAATTTTGGCGTATTGGTATGCCTAGTGTAAGATCAAGACACTGCTTACAAAGGTGGACTCACACACGAGTGTGTATAAAGATAGTATTTCGACTTATTGGTGCACCTAAGGTTTGATACAAGACACAGCTTGTAAAGATGACTCGCATATGATCGTGTACGAATAGTATTTCAGTGTATTGGTACGCCTAAGGTTTGATATAAGATGTTTCTTATAAATAAGGACTCATGCATGAGTGTGCATAGACAGAGGTTTGGCAAATTGGTATGCCTAAGGTTTAGTAGCAAGACACTGCATGCAAAGGTGGACTCATACATGAGTGTGTACGGACAGTATTTCAATGTATTGGTATGCCTAAGGTTTTATACAAGACACTGCTTATAAAGATGACTCACACACAAGTGTGTACGGATAGTATTTCAACATATTCATATGCCTAAGGTTTGATACAAGATGCTTGTTGTAAATAAGGACTTGTGCATGAGTGTGCATAGTATGCCTAAGGTTTAGGAGCAAGACACTGCTTGCAAAGGTGGACTCATAGATGAGTGTGTATGGACGACATTTCAGCATATTGGTACACCTAAGGTTTAGGAGTAAGACACTGCTTGCCAAAGGAATCTCGTACACGAGTGAGTATGGATAGAGTTTCGATGTATTGGTACACCTATGGTTTGATACAAGACACTGCTTGTAAAGATGACTCGCACACGAGTGTATGGATAGTTTTTCAGCATATTGGTATGCCTAAAGGTTTGATACAAGACATTGCTTGTAAATAAGGACTCGTGCACGAGTGTGCACGGACAGAGGTTTGGCATATTAGTACGCGTAAGGTTTAGGAGCAAGACACTGCTTGTAAAGGTGGACTTGTACACGGGTGTGTACAGACGGCATTTTGGCATATTGGTACGCCTAAGGTTTAGGAGCCAGACACTACGTGCAAAATGGATCTCGTGCACGAGTGTGTACGGGAAGAGTTTCAACGTATTTATACACCTAAGCTTTATTGGCATCGTATGATAAACATTATGAACAGATATATGTGTATGACATTTAGATCAGGCATTGGTATGATGATATGGCTAAAGCTTAAGGATGTGAATTTTAAATGACGCATGTGGCTACAACAAAAAGAGGTTAGGGTGAACGTACACAAATGATGGTTAAGTGTATGTTGTGGTAAAGAATGTGTGTCACACAATTTATCATGGTTGCATAAAAGAGTTAGTCATGTATGCACGACACACATTTACATGTTTTTGCATGAATGAAATAAAAACAAATCTTGCACATTGAGCAAACATTTTAACACAAGCAAAAGAGTGCTCACCCTTTCGACCTTATTTCTCCGCAATTAGTTAATTCAAAAACTGCCCTAGGAGTTAGGTCTCTTTGTTACCATCGAGGAATAACAAAGTCGTCTTTGAAAAATGTAATGTTTTAATTCTGGATATCCTAAGGGAAAATTACTACAGCATTCTATATGAGTCATGGTCACGCTAAGGGTTAACATCAAGGCTCCCGCAGTAATATATACTCCTCACTTCTCCCCACTCAAGGGTCAAAGCGAAGGGGTTCGTACTAGGCTCTAGTGATGTACCATATCCGTGTCCTGAGGAGCTTTCAGTCCGTCAGCTACTCCTCAATAATACATCATGGTGAATAAGGGAATTTTTTGGGAATGTGTGTGCATAAGTGCCCGTGATATGATGCAAACAAAAGAGTGAAAACTGGTAAGGTTAAGCTATTTCACATAAAATATTTTCAGTGTTTGTCTATTGATTTTATAAAAAATCTTCCCCAGCGGAGTTGCCATTGTGAGTGGATGATCCTTGATGGTAACGGGTGGCAAGACCGGGCCGGGGGTTTTTTAGAAAAGAGAATGAGCTTTTTGGAAAACTCGTTTTAGAAAACTTGGTTTTCAAGTTTTGGGCAATAAGACGAAACAATGGAACGTATGAAACTAATTTCTCGTGCCTTGAGGGTTAACAAGAGTCGCCACCTAGCTCTGCTCTTACTGGGAAATCGTGGTATAGCCAAGTCCAACAGGGATTCCTATACCTTTAAGATAGAGATTCTGGTATGGACAAATCACTTATTTCCGCTTTAAGGTGAAATAGCATTTAAGTATACCTAATTTTCACTTTTTGTTATTTTATTCCCTATTCAATATTCAACCCTAGATATTTACTATATGCTCAAATGGAAAGCCGTAAATAAAATCGGAAAGCGATAAATAAATTTGAGAAGTAAAAATAAAATTATTACAACCAAATGGAATAAACTACCCTAGGAGATACATTTGATAAAAATGGGATAGGGGTACAATCACCTAGTTTACACTAATTATTCTAAAAATAGAAAGCTAACATTCATCTAACCTAGCATACATCTACCTACAAATTAGAGGTTAGTGATACAGATAAACATAAGCACATTGGACTCAGATCTGATAGAATAGGATATCCAGATAGCTCGAGGGCATGCATTTAAGGGATAATCGGAAAAACCCGACAGGTTTACCCGATTAGAACTGGGAAACAATTTTATAAACGCTTTGTATTTTTGGATATGGAGAAAATGATTTTGAAAAAATGTTTTTACCAATTTATATTTTTCATTCTGTATATCAGTGTGAGTCGGTTATCCAGAGATTCATTGGAAATCCCTTTCGTACGGCTCCTAAAAATGCGACGAAATTAAATCTAAGCCAACAAAGCGCGTAAACACCCAAAATTAATTTTATAAAAAATGTGTGCACAATGAATAATAAATGTTATGCTATGAAATGAATTTCTAGAACCGTGGGGGCTTAAAAATGGGTTAAATATGGATCTCAGGATCCAGATTTAACCATAAAAACAATTTTATTTTTGTGATTTTAACACTTAGAAATTCATTTTAGGTTTTTCTCTTTTTGAGTTTTATGATCCTTTGAGGGTTAGACTAAGAAATTAGGGATTTTCATCCCAGATACATAAAATCAAAAATCCCAGAAAACAGAGAAGATTTGGTGCACGACTCATGGGCCATGTTGAGCCTTGCGGCTCAACGCTTCTTCAAGATGGCCGTACGACCCTGTTCTTAAAACTTACAACTAACTATTTTTTATTTTTCTCCAATTTGACAAAGTACAGACAAATCAACCAATGCAGGAATAATGAGATATGGTTTTATGGCCTCTCAGAGATTACCTTTAGATTGTTTATCCAGGTTTTCGGGAAATGATTTGAATCCATTCCTTGAAGCTTTAAATCTAGTGTAACTCATGAAAACGAACCAAAACTCACCGAGAATCGAAATGCAGTAGTGAATAGGTTTAAATTGAGGAGTTTTACCTATGGAAATGAAGTTTAGTTTTTGAAATGGTTGAATCGGGCTTAGGATTGGTATTAGAAGCTTTTAGAAATGTGTTAATGGAGGTGTTTTGGCTTGGGTTCTTTGTTGCAGAGAAAGAAAATTGTTGAAGCAAGAGAAGGAAAAGATTGAGCCGTAAGAATGATGAGTAATTAGTAAGTGTGATTGTTATCATTTCTTTTCATTTAATCTCCTGTAATTCTTCCCTCTTCTCCATAATGACATCACCTCTTGAGATATCAATTCTTTATTTTATACAAGTGGGCCAAATTGGTCCTTTGTTATCTTAAGAGATGGGCTGTACAACCTATATGCCTCTTAAATTGTGCCATGTGGCCTATGTTTTGGCCACACGGCTCATCCTTGAATCTCGGCTATACCACTTTAAGGAGCTCTCTTCCACGGCCTAACCCTTAAAAATTGAGCCATGCATCCGCTTGAGTTGGGCCGTATGGCCCATTTTTCAATGATGGAAACCCCCCTTTTTCGATTCCGGTGATTTTTAGTTCAATTCAATATGAGTTAAAATCCATTCTTTGCTTCTAGGGCCGGTATTTCAAACAATTTTTAGATAAAGGATAATCGGAAATCTTCATTATAGAGGCTGGACAAAAATTTGTGCTCACATCATTCTTAAGCTCATTTGATGCCCGTCTTCATTCTTCAAACCGATTCCTGTAGAAAACTCGATATAGAGGATAACTAATTTGATTTCATCATTTAGGTCGAAAAAATCCACGCTCACACTAAGGAACCCTTCTTCACTTGCAACTTTTCACATTCCAGTCAAGCAGGCCTTTCCTTGTCAGATTCACAAAGGCTTAGCCTTAGCCACAGAGGCTTCAAGTAGAGTCTTGAACTCATCCGAAATTAAGAAAGACCTAAATGCATCATTTATCCTTTGTTGCATTTCACTTGCCTTAAACATTGTTTCTTCATGTGGATTAGGTTCAAAGTGCTCACTGAGTTTTGGTTTGATGAAACCTCAATCTTCTAACTCACTAGCCCCTACCAAGACAAATTTGGTGATTTCATCTAAGCTTTCATCCAATGTTTGTTTCTTAAGTACTCCCCCTCGAAACAACTAAGAAAATTTAGCATGAGGTATATGCATGCTTGATGCATGTTTGAGTATGGGTATGTCCTATTTCTAATGTACACGTTAATGAAAAAACTTAATGTACAAATAAGCAACCTAATGTCTACATGGCTGTATACAAAAAGTTAGTGGTGTATTTATATGCGCACATGTTTTCCCTTATGACATATATACAGTTGCATAAAAGGGTTGGAGTGAAAGTGCGTATGGACAACACTTTGCCTAATTCTAATGTAAATAAGAAAAAGATCTAATTCTATATGGCCTTATGGTACAGGAATGCACAATCACAAATAAACAAGTAGTTCAATTCCATATAACACACATAGGATGCACAGCCTTCTACCCTCATTTCTCTACTATTTGGCCTTTTGAAAATCTTGGGTTTTTTGTTATCCACGGGGGATGGACAAATATGTCTCTCAAAAACGTAATTCTTATGCAAAGTTTTGGTAACCTAGGGGAGATTAATATAGTTACCTCATGAGTTTTCATTCAAAAGGTTAGGGATGCCATCAATGTCCCCACAACAAAATGCATTTCCAATACGTCTCCCTACTCAAGGGTCCAAACTAGGCTATGGGTGGTAAACAATCTTCTCACATCCAATGCCCCACAAGAAGACATGGCGATGTAATCACATGATTACCTGGCTAAAAGGAGACTGGGGTGTAAGTGTGCAAAAGTGTAATGCAATGTAATGCTTATAAACCAATTTTGAGTAAAGTGTTAAAATTTTTAGACCATAATCTTTTCAGTATTGTCCAAATTATTCCCTAGTAGAGTTGCCATTGTGAGCACAATAAGGATCGGCAGACGGGACGCGGGCAATCGTGTAGGGATTTTCACCATGCAAAACAAAAAAATTTCAGCAGAAGCTATTGATATGTACTCAAATCCGGGTTAGGAAAACATTCAGATTGGGAAGAAATAGACTCAACCAGAAAGCAATTTAAATCTTACCCAGATGAAGAAGCTTTCAATGCAAATTTTCAAACAAGAAATCTCTGCCTTCACACACACAGGCCTCAAACGATTGAATGAACGTGCTAGCACCGAACAAGAGCAGTTGGCCGAAACCCTAGAGAGCACTAAGTGGGCCGAAATTTTGTCTGTGTAAAATGGGAAGATGCAGTCTTAGGGAATTAAGGAAATAAGATGCTATTTATACTCTAGGTTAATTAGCGTTTTAATTAATTAAACTTTATGTTAAAGTTTTAATTCAATTATAAACCCATAAACCTTATAATATAATTATGCATGCATCCTTATTTTGACCTATGTCAAAATCTAATTTTGACATAATTACATTATAGTCTTGATTTATTTATCGCACTATGCAATAAAATAAATCGGGACTCTACCTTTTCAAAATTACTTTTCTACCTCTTTTTTTTTTTTTTTTTTGGCATTTATAATTGTTGAATTACCTTTTTTTCTTAATTCATGTCTTTTATATATTTTCCCTTACAAAAATCTCTTTCAAACTTTTCAAATTTACTCAAATACCTAATTCTACTTTGTCTACAATTCTCTCTCCTCTTTTTGTAAGTTTTAATCTAATTTCTCATTTATCTCTTAAACCATTTATTTTTTTGTCATACGACTTTAGAAAGTTTTTTTTTTCTCTTCAAAACAAGATCCATATGTATATATGTTTTTCGAAATTTTTTATCACTAAGGTATAATTCATTATACCTTTGTATCTTAAGGTATAACTAAGGTATAATAGTGTACCTTAAGGTAGTTGAATTAGTTGAGATAAAATGAAAGGAAGTAAGAAGTACCATCAAAACAAGGTTTGAGAAATAGCAAATACATGCATTATACTTGTATGCAATTAGTTGGCTGTAACCACCAACTAATTAATTAATCAAGACTAGAAAAACTGCACTGTTGCATGAATTATTTTTCTTAAATTGCAAAGGAATCAATATTAAATACGAATATATAATTCTTCAACTATCTAATAACAATCAAATAAAAAACAATTATCTACACCGTTTCATAAATATAAAACATAGAACAATTAATGGTTGGAAAATAACATATATATATTATCATTCATGTCAATGTACAATTATGATTAGCTACTGAAGTTTTTAATATTCATACATCAACTACATAAGACAATTTTAATAAATTAATGATCCCAAAATTGGTAAGATCAGTTGACAAATGAAATTATACAGAGTATAATTAAAAGTCCAGAAATACATATCTAATTCCTACTTTCACCAACTAATGCAAATTGATATCGCCATTATCATTTTAATAAATTTAATTATTTACTATACAGTATTATACTTTAGTTATAGTATAATTATTTATTTCTTTAATAAATTTTTTAGGAAGATTTGATACCTTAAGATATACTATTACAGTGATTATAACTTAGTTATATCTTAATTATATCTTAAGATACAGTAATATATTGATTATACCTTAGTTATACCTTAATTATACCTTAAGATACACTATTACATTGATTATACCCTTGTTATACCTTAAGATTAGCGAAAAAAAATATATTGGAAAAAATATATACATATGGATCTTGTTTTGAAAAGAAAAAAAAAATTTCTGAAATAGCATGACAAAAAAATAAACGAATTGAGAGATAAATGCTAAATTAGATTAAAATTATGAAAAAATGAGAGAGATATGTGAACAAAGTAAAATTAGATATTTGAGTAATTTTGAAAAGTTTAAAAAAGATTTTGACAAAACTTTCCTCTCCCTTTTAATTTATTACAAAAACAAGATGCATGATATCTTCAAGCATAATATATGGATGGACTACATGCACAACTAACAGTGAAAGAAAAGAAAAGAAAAGAAAAGAAAAGAAAGGAAAAGAAAAACCGTAATGTTGGTCATTTAACTGGAGCATCTATACCCATTAATTAATCACGAAGGTCCAAAATACACAAATAAATTAATTTTGAATCATTTTGAATACCTACTCATACGTACTGTATATCAATCTCAAACTTAACTTTTTCTGAATGCGGGACAAAGAAATAAAAAACCGATTAAAGACTTTAATATTTCTGTCATGATAATGGAACAAATTCCAATATCACGGTTATTCAAGAACACACTCAAATCTGAATTCACTTTTCATAGCCCGACCGGAGTCAAACTTGACTGAATCAACATTAGGCCTCATTAAAGCGGTCATTCTATCCATCTTATTTAGTTCTCAAACCGTTATTGTTAGTTATCATTGATCAAGTCCCTATCGATGCCCTCAGACTCCTGTGGTCAAACTAATCCAACAAGGCAACTTGTTGGACTCCAACTCAACATTACCTTGCATGAGAATAAATAAAAACCTTACTGCTATTGATGAGATAACATAATCAGTTCTGGGACAACTTTACTACCATAAAAGGGTATCGAAATTCCTATGTTTCCATAAAAACCAACAAATAAGAGTGATTAAACTTGACCATTTAATAATTTCCTACCAAACTATTAGCCAAAAATAATCAACCATGAAGATCCAAATAAACAATAATTTTATTTGGAATCATATTGAATACCTCATACTGTTCCGTTGTATCCTAAGAAATAAAAAACCGATTAAAGATTTCAATATTCTATCATGATAACGAAACAAAGTCCAATATCTCAGATATCAAGAACACAATCACATCCCTAGAATGAAATATGAAGAATTCACTTTCCATAGCCCGATCCAAGTAAAACTTAATCAAATCAATATTGGGCCTCATTAGAGCAGTCATTCTTTTCACCTTATGTAGTTACGTACAGACTCAAATCTCTCAAACCGTTATTGTTAGTTATCAACGATCGAGACCCTATCAACGCGACAAGCCCTCTATCGGACTCTTACGGTCAAACTAATCCAACAAGGCAACTTGTTAGGGTCCAAGTCAACATTACCTTATATTAAAGAATGAATAAAAGCCTTACTACCATTGATGAGATAATAGAATCAATTCCAAAACAACCTTGCTACCATAAAAGGGAATCAAAATTCCTATGTTTCCATAAAAACCAACAAAGAACACCAAATTTCTATGTGCGTTACATAGAAAGTCTAAAAGAAACGCACTGCTCAAATGATTACATGAGGACAAATACATGATGCTATATAAAACAAGTTATTATTTAGAATTAGAACACGCTCATTTCTCTAAAAATTAACAATGGAAATGCGTGTAGCCATCATCGGAGCAGGAGTTAGTGGTCTTCTTGCCTGCAAATACTGCCTCAAAAAGGGATTCAATCCAGTTGTTTTTGAAGCTGATTCAAGAATCGGGGGAATTTGGGCTCATACTATTGAGTCAACTCGGGTACAAAATACCAAACAAGTATACCAGTTTTCTGATTTCCCATGGGATCCCTCGGTAACTGATGTGCATCCAACTCACTATCAAGTTATTGATTATCTTGAATCTTATGCTCGACATTTTGGAATCTTTTCTTGCATTAATTTCAACTCCAGGGTAACTGGTATAGACTATGTTGGAGAATCTGTTGAAGAAATGGAATCTTGGGATCTCTGGGGTGGAACTGGGAAACCTTTTGGCTCCAAAGGCAAATGGCATATCCAAGTGCAGGATACCGAAAATTCAAAACTTATGGTAAAAAATTCAAGCTTTTGTTTTTTAAGGGCAAAACGGATTCTAAATTTTTATGAATTTTTCAATTGGCTTCCTAATCAATTTTTTCAATACATTTAGGTACATGATTTTTCTATTTTGATAGTATTAGCCCTACATTTGACACTTTTTTCTAGAGTGAGTTGTAGTATCCATTAACTGACACGTAACATAATTGTTATGGACACGTGAGACTGAATTGAAAGTATGGTCTACATCCATAGCTATCGATTGACTTGTATAGGAAATATGATTCTGATTCCTGCAATGAACTCTAGAGTCTTGTTCTTTTTTTTTTCAAAAATTATGTTACATTTTAATTAACAATATTGTATCAATCATGTACTCAATGCTGAAAAATTTGATGAGAAGGCCAATTGCGAAATTTATAAAAATTCATTGCTCAGGATGGGTTTTGCCATTTTTTAAATTATTTGCTTATCTGAGTGTGGCTCAAGTATATATTCAATTCTCGTAGTCTCAAAGCTTCTTATAGCCTTGTGATCTTTTGTAATTAAGATACCGCTTCTACTGCTAAATTTTTTGACAAAAACAAGAAAAAAAAAATTATTAATTAAAGTACTATACGACAAAACTAATGAAATAAATTCGGCAGGATTACCATGTTGAATTTCTCATACTTTGCACTGGACAATTTAGTGGGTTTCCAAATATTCCAGAGTTTCCTGAAGAAGAAGGGCCAGAAGTGTTCAATGGCAGGGTGATGCATTCTATGGAATTTTCAGCTCGAGACAATTTGGGTATTTCAAACTATGTAAAAGGAAAAAGGGTGGCAGTCATTGGTTCACATAAATCTGCGGTTGATATTGCAGCAGAATGTGCCAAGATAAATGGTAAGAATAATGACTTATTTGATGAACTAACTTATTTCTTCATTTCTGAAAGAAGTGAAAACCAAATCTGATTTATGGGGAATCTTTTGATGAAATTTAGGTACAAAGTATCCATGCACAATGGTTCAAAGGAATGCACATTGGTTTATTCCAAGTGGTCATTTTCCCGCACTTCTGCTCGGTTTCTTGTTCATGAATCGCTTTGCAGAATTTCTGATTCATAAACCTGGTGAAACCTTTCTGCATAGCTTTTTGGCCACCTTGCTTTTACCCCTGGTAACATTTTTCATCGGTCTTCAGTACTTCTGTGCTTTTATATGATTTTATGCGTATGGTAAAGTGTTTTAAGTTGGGTGAAGATGCAATGTTACCAATGTTATTAAAACCAGATTATACTACGAACCGGTAAAGCTATCGGTTCACAAATTGATCGGTTCGACCAGTTGGATTTTTATTTTTATTTTTAAATATTATTTAGTTAATTTTATACAAAATATTATTCAATTAGTGGTTCAACAAATGGTTGAATTGGTCCAATTCTTTTAAAACATCAAATGTTACACTTGTTTTTTGCACTTAGCTTTTGGTGAGCAAATATCGATGAAATTAGTTTTTTTTTTTTTCAGAATTTAAATGAACTATGGCAAAATCGATAGGAAAATTTCACTTGAAATATGTTAATGATATAACATGGACCTTAACCAATATAAATGTCAATATCCAGAGATGGGCAGTTTCGAAATTCATGGAAGGCTACCTAAGGTGGAAATTGCCGTTGAAGAAATACGGAATGCTACCAAAATTAAGCTTTGCTGAAGATTTATCAGCATGTCAAATTGCGAAGCTGCCAGAAAAATTTTATGAAAAAGTCAAAGAGGGTAGCATCATCATTAAGAATTCAAAAAGCTTCAAATTCTGCAAAGAAGGTTTGATTATTGATGGAGAAAATCAACCATTAGGAAAAGATGTTGTGATTTTGGCCACAGGATTTAAGGGTGAAGAAAAGCTCAAAAGCATTTTTTCTTCTTCGGTTTTCTTGGATTGGCTAAATGCTATTTCTCCAGTTCTCCTTTATAGGTTACATGCTAATTATAACTACTTAGGATAAGGGTCGCATTTGTCCATAAAATTATTATAAAGGAAAAATCAACTTTTAAGTTCATATAGCTTTAGCTCCTATTATTTCAGAGTTATCCTTTTTATCCGGTGTCCTATACAAACTCTACACATCTGGACCACAATAGACCCTTTTAATTTGCCCTCTAGATTAGTTAAAGTTAAAGGGCAAAAGGGTCAATTGTGGTCCAATTGGGTATGGTTTCGCATATAATAGGGGCTAAAAGGATCACTTTGAAACTACGAGTAGTAATTGAGCAATTAATTGATATAAGAGGAACCAAAAAGGTCATTTTGCCTGGTAACAAATATCTATTAACCTTCATCATACAAAATAACCCATTGTTGCATTTATTATAGAATAGCCAATTCAATTTCACTCTAATAATAGAAACCCTAGCTTAATTTTACCCTTTACTATGGAATTCCTCCAATATGAAAAAGGGAAAAATTTGAGTTAGGATTTGTACCAGGAAAGTAACATTGGACTCTTTTGTTGGATAAGAGTACAACTAATATGCATCAATATAATTAGGAGCAATATATACTCTATCCCTAATTACTTACTCATGTATAAATCTCATTACTATTCGCTGTTTTTACAGACAAATTCTCCATCCGCGAATACCTCAATTGGCAATTATAGGATACAACGAGAGTTTCACAGCTTTGGGGAGCTCTGAATTGAAAAGCTTATGGTTAGCAAATTTTCTTGATGGGAAATTTGAATTGCCATGTATAAGAGACATGGAAAAGGAGGCCAAACTGTGGGTACATCACATCAAGAAAAATACTGGACGCTACTGCAAGAGAGCTTGTATTGCAAATACTAATATATGGTACAATGACCAACTTTGCAAAGATATGGGGTATAATCCTAGAAGGAAAAATGGACTCTTAATTGACTTGTTTGTACCCTATGCACCAATGGATTATGTAAATCTTACAAAAGATAAAAAAGAGGTTTGATACACATGTTTTTACCATGAATGTATGTGTATCTACATGATATCATGAGAATGTGTATCTCAAGATGTTGAAGAATAAGAGTTACCTTATTAAATAAAGATGTCCTTAATATTTTCTTCTTTGTTAAGTAGTTTTGTTAAAGCATATGCGAATGTAGCTCATTTGTTAAGAAGAGCTACCTTGCTTGTGCCAGGTGATCCTGGAGTTTTGATTTCTATTTGCCTATTTGTATTCACAATGCTTTGGGTTTTGATGCTTAATACATAGGCTCCTTTCATTTAAAAAGGCCTAATACATCAATTCAAAGGGGTATCCGATGTATTAAGCTTTTAAATAATAATAATAATAACAAAAACTCTTCAGTTTCTTTTCTTACTTATATTAAATTCTTAAGTATGAAAGTATAAGGTTTGCATCAATTGACAGAAGAATACTATACAATGACATTGGCATTGTCTAAGTCATAACTCTAAGAAATTTAGGCAAAAGAGGATATTATAGCAATAATATTTATTTTCTTTTAACCCAACATCATTGAGCGATCCTCACCAATAGTTAACTTTTTGGATACTTAATTAACTAAATAGATAGTGGGTTTTTTTTTTCGAAAATATAGCTATTAGTTTGCTTCACCATGCATTTTTATATTCAAAACCTAGTTCCTCCCACTCCATATCCTTTCTCATTTTTTTAAAAAAAATCTAAATTATGATATAGGAATTTGTTGCCTATTTAATCGTATTCATACTTTTTTATGGAAAAGATCATGGATTAAGCATCAAGACCCAAGAGTCTTTGAAGAAAAAGGGGGAGGGGGGCGATGGGGATTAGACGTTTACAACCCTAAGCTAGAGACAGAGTCAGATGCCCTAGCTAAATCGTGAGCAACCTGATTCACTGACTGCGGAAACAAAACAGAAAACATAAGACTCAAAAGAAATGGCTATTGCCTTACAATCATCAACAATTTGACTGAATTAAGAGCAATTGTGAGCTAAAAAATTCAAGGCAGAAATGACATCATGTGATTCAGATTCAATGATCACCCTAGAGTAGCCATTATCCTTTAACCAAGAGAGAGCTTCTTTATAAGAAAGCCCTTCGACCAACAATGGATCCAGCACATAAGGGAACGAGCAACAACCCATAGCTACAAAATCACCGAGTGAGTCATAAGCCACCCAACCCACACCAACTCTTCCCGAACCTACAAACGTCGCCCGTTTAGTGTTGCACTTCACTATCAACACAGGACGAGGCTGCCAGTGAGGCTATGAATGCATGCCACCCCGCCCCACTTGCACAGAGCCTGCCACATGCACTACACAAGTTCTTAACGATTTGTCGAAGAAAGAGGCCACCCAATGAACTACTGCTACTAGATTTGAGCATCCCTTATGCTAAACCACCTCATTCCTCAAACACCATATTCCCTATAAAACCATAGCATACCACTGCACTTGAGCTTGAGATAAAGAAGAACATAAACTAGCCCACCAACTGCCAAACTCGCCCTCCGCTCACTGAACAAAATTAAGATCAGCCACCAACCACACTGTTAGCGACATTGAACACTCTAGAAAGATATGGCATATAGTTCCCACTAATGAACCATGAAGAGGACACACAGGATCAACATCAACGTGTTTAATTTGGAGATTATGAAGGATGGGAAAAGTATTTGTGCCAATACACCAAAGAAAAAACTTGAATTTCGGTGGTAATAATAAGATCCATAACAAACCAAAAGTAAACACATTACCCAAGCTGTTATATGAAGATAAAAGTGAGTAATAAGCACTCTTCACCGAATAAAATCTTCAAGTGCCCAATAGATACTGTTGTCCATACATGTAGAAGATAGAGGAATTTTGAGAATATTACTAGCATCACCACTCAAAAACACAGTAATGATTTTTCCTTCATCCTAAACTCTTCTCCCCTCCAGCATTAAATCCTTAACACAAAGGTGAGCTAAATCAGCCTTCATAGGAGTGATTAGATTAGGATTTTCTCTAAGAATCTAAGCATCCCTCCATATATAATCCTCTCACCCAAAACTACTCTCCATCTCAGCCCTTCTGTAATAAGAGGTGTCATTGCTATCAAACTATGCCATCGATAACTAGGATTGGAACCCAAATTAGCCTCAAGAAAAGACATTATGGGGATATTTTTCCTTTATCACCCGAGAAACTAGCAACTCAAGGTAAGAGATAATTCGCCAAGACTGTTTTCTAAGTAAAGCAAGATTAAATTCATGAACCCACTGAAAATTAAGCCCACCCAGGTCCAAAGGCAAACTCAGCCGCTTCCAATCTTTCAATGAATACCTTTGGAGCCCAAATTAGACCACCAAAACTGATTGGAAACTCATTCCAATTCCTGACACGTTGAAGCCTGAAGAAGGAAAACACTCATAACATAGGTAGGGATAGCCTGTGCCACCGATTTCAGCGACGTAGCCTTACCCGCCTTAGACAACCACTTTCAAAACCAACCTCGACACTCTTGCTTTAGCTTTCTGAATAACAAGAGAGAACTCCTCAGTTTTGTTATGCCCTACAACCGACGACAATCCTAAATAGAAACCATGTTGCATCACTTGTTCAACACCTAACATTGCACAGATTTCCTCCCTAGTATCATCTAGCACTTTAGGACTAAATAGAATAGACGATTTTTGGAAGTTAACCATTTGACCCAAAGATAATCCATAAAATGTAAGAATTCCTTAATGTAACGAAATTCCACCCTATTAGCTTGAAAAAATAAATAACTGTCATCCACAAAAAGTAAATGAGTAATATCCATAGCTAAAGGAGCAATAGAACAAACATGAACAAGGCCTCGCCTTTCATACAGTTGCAATAATAAAGAGAAACCTTATGCACAATGTGGAAAAAGATACAGAGATAATGGGTTGTCTTGCCTTAGCCCTCTCTGAGGCTCAAAACTATCAAACAATGGAGATTGATGAGCTATATAAAAACGCACAAAACTGGTACAAGTAACAACAATGGAAACCCAATCACCCAAAAAACCCAACTTCAATGTTGTAAGTTCCAAAAAGTGCCACTCCACCCTGTCGTAAGCCTTAGCCATATCGATCTTCAAGGTTGCCACCCCTTTCTTCACCTTTTAAGTCCTCTTTATAAAATGGCCTAATTCAAAAGCAACCATGACATTATCAGTGATCAAACAGTCCTGAAAGAAGGCACTTTGATAAGGTGAAATTATATCCTGCATCACAGATTACATCTGAATGGCTAACATCTTCCAAATGATCTTGTAAAGCACCTTGCATAAAGAAATTGGCAGAAAATTAGTAAGTTTAATTGGCTTTTTCTTCTTTGGTATCAAAATAGTAGTTGTGTCACTCAAAGATAAAGGAATACAATTGTTTTAAATACAAAAGAGACAGAAAGTACACACATCCATCCCAACTATATCCCATAAAGTTTGAAAAAATACAGCATTAAAACCATATAGACCCAGGGCTTTATCACCTCCTATAGTAAAAAGAGTCTCCTTAAACCTCCGCACTCTCAAAATCTCATATCAAAAACTCAGAGTGAGCGTATGTCACCTTTCCCTTTACTACATTTAAAACAATGTCAGCTTCCACTCCTTAAGTTAAGTAAAGAGAAGTGAAAAAGCTTTGAATATGCTCCTGTAACCCACCACTATCCTGAAGCCGAATAAAAGAATTCCCCCTTGGCCTGCTCATTGTCGTTTGATGAAAAAACTTTATATTATAATCACCCTTGCTAAGCCACTTTTGTTTAAAACATTGGGCTCGATATACCACTTGTCCTGCCAATAAGCTTTCCACTTTTTTCTATTCCATCGAGAACCTCTTCACCTTGAGTTCAGAATTGCATCCTTTATTTGTCTCCATGCCCCATCATCTAGCATTTAACTCCTGCTAGAAAGACAATATGAACTCACTCCCTTATCGTTATAACAGCTCTCCACACCGATCAAGCTTAATAGCAAACTACCATATTAAGGAGCATTATCAAACTGCATTGCCCAAACCTTAGCAATAATTTCCGAGCAATGGTGCTCTTTTAGCAATAATTATCGAATCAAAACGGGAAAGACTGCATATGATCCTGAGATCCCAACATCAGCCATAAAGCTGTATGATATAAACTCACCGATGCCACATTCGTTAGAAGGTAATTCAAAAATAAGTTCACCCAATCATCATTTGCCACAACCTGATCAAGTCTCTCTTTAATACAATTCGAACCCCCCTTACCTTGTTGCCACATAAATGGGTACCCAAGTATGCTGACTAACTACAAATTACAATAATCAAGAGTGTCTTGGATGCATTAATTAAACATCTAGGATGTGGTCTATCCCCTTGTTTCTCATTTTCACATAACAACTCATTAAGGTCACCAATGACTACCCATGGTAATGTAGACATGCCATATAGCCTATGTAAAGCCTCCCACGACTCATGTCTCCTGTTACGGTCCTGATTCTTATAAAACCCCATAAGCCTCCACTTCTCCTCCCTAGGACCTAAGACTTCTACATCAATATAAAAGTTGTGTAGCTAAAAAGCTTAGCGAACTTTGTGCCCTTCAAAAAAGAGAAATACCTCCACTATCACCCATACCCACTGCATAAAAACACGAGTCAAAACCAATCTTTCAACAAACCCTTTCAACACTATCTCTATTCATTTTAACTTCAAAAAATAGTACAAAATTGGGCTTATAAGTGAGGACAAACTAAACCAATTCCCGAATTTTTCCCATCATGCCTAAGCCACAATAGTTCCATCTAAGGTAACTTATTGGCCCCAACAGGCTACTACAAGACCTGCCGATATAACCAAATCAATTTCAGTAACCATTTCAATGTCCTCTCCATTAGTAACATCAAGAACCTCCACCATTTCACTACTTTCTAGACCCCCTAGATGAGTGCGCTTCATTTTAAACTCCATCGCTATGACCGCAAGTTCAGCAAGCATTGTATTACCTCCATTAGATCATGTAGCCACTACCTCTTATTCCTGAAGAGAGACATAAAGCCTTCTTACTATCCATGAAGACCCTATATAGTGTCACTCGACAAAATACCCACTGGTTTCAACCAAGAAGTAGCATCATTCTTCAATCATCTAGATGGGGCTCGCACGAAGCCCCATACTGCTTAACCACATTTGATTCATTAAAATCCCTATAAGGAATGCAAGTGAATTCATTGTGGCCTAGAAGACCACAAAAGATACAAAACATAGGCAACATTTCATATTTAAAGTTCACCTAAAACCAATCCTACGCAGACCTCCCACGCTTCATCTTAGGTTTTAATGGCTTCCTCACATCAATAAGGACCCGTATGCTAAGATAAGAGTGCCCAGATTCTGTAAAATCATGCATATCAATCTCAACAAACTTGTTAATATAATTCCCTGCCAAATGCAAAACCTTCTAAGATTTAAACCATGGATGCAAATCATGTAATTGAACCCACACCTCCACTTGATTCAATGAGACCACTGATAGATCCTCAACATTAAAGGCTCGTCAAAAAATTAAAAAAAAACTTATTATCAAAGGACCACGAGCTGCCATTAATAACAGGAGTTAGGTCATAATTATGGAAAAACTAAAATAGGAATCTATCCCCCTTTGACTCTGTAATGGAAATTCCGTCAATAGGTTTCCAAAGCTTTGCCAAAGTAACTTTCTTTCCTGAAACATTAATCTCCTTCTCCATAAAAAATCTCCCAACTAGGCTCCATCAAAGTTTATCATTAGGTCTATCGTTATTCTCAGATGGAAGGATAATATGTTACTTACCATCATTATCAAGGGTTAGATTACAATATATAGCATCTAGGGTGGTAGCCAAAGATCCAGTACTCATTATGTCATGGGCCACCTCAAAACTTGCCAAAGAAAGGGAGGTGTTGTAGCAAAAGATAGAGATTGGGCAGAGAACAGGCCCAACCCAGCACGCACCACCTTAGCGACGGAAATTCCATAGCTGTTTCAGTTCCAGAAGCTTCCAGAAATAACCAGTCCGTTCCAAATTCATAGGAAACCACTAGAAGTGTCTCTAGAAGCTTCTAAACCTCCCTTAGGAGATATTTTATACATTATTAAGTAGAATATTCTAGGAATATTCCAAATCAATATCAACCACATGTTAAGGAGGTGGAATGGCTATAAATAGGCCTGACCCCCTTATTTGTAAATCATCCAAGAGTTGTAAAGCATTCTTCAAGTAATAAAAGCTCTCTTTAAGATTACAAACTTTGCTCTTTGTTTACTTGTCATTCTTCTTGCTTAAGCAATCTAGCTTAGCATTTGAAAGGTTGTCTAGCATCATAACTTGAGGTTTTTGCTCACTAGTGCTGCACGTCCCAACTAATAGAGAGTTGTGCACGAGACAGTTGGTATCAAAGCCAGATTCGAGAATGGCAAGTGGTGAAGAGGGAAGCACAAGCATCGAATTAGGTGTTGCTGCCACACACATGGAGGAACTAAAGATTACCAAGGCTAAAAAGGGGTGGTCAAAGACAAGGAATCGGACAGGTGATACCTTAGCAGACTTTAATGGCCGGCTAGCAAAGGTAGAACTTGTTATAGCCGAAGGTCAAGATCAATTTCTTGACATGTTAGAGGAGGTCGAAAGGCGCATAGAGGAGCTCGAGGGAGATGACCTTCGGGAGGAGGTGCTAGCCACTCTAAACAAGGTTGCCGCTAAAGGTGAGGACCACGTTAAAGCCTTGGAAGGAGTCTTTCGTTCCGAATTAGCAACCCTTAGGCAAGAATTGGAGAAGGTTCTTGTCGAGTTGGCTTCAACCAAGAGAGAGCTAGGGGAGACAAAGGATGAATTAGTCCTTTGCAAGAAGGCCATTACAAGTGGGGCTACTTCATCCACTTATTCTAGCCCTCAACGGCTAGATGTGCCAAAACCAAAGGCTTACGGTGGCGCGAGAAATGCGAAGGACATCGATAATTTCCTTTGGAGTTTAGAGAAGTACTTTAAGGTACATGCCATAGTAAACGATGCCCAAATGATGGACACCGTTTCACTGTATCTCTAAGACGCTGCGGCAGTATGGTGGAGAATGAAGGAGCTGGACATGCAAAATGGAACTTGCACTATCGGTACTTGTGACGACTTTAAAAGAGAGCTCAAGGCCTAGTTCTATCCCGAGTCAGGCGAATTAAAAAAAAGGGCCAAGTTGAGGCATCTCAAACAAAGAGGTAGCATCCATGAGCACATTAAAGAGTTCTCCGAGGTTCTTTTGGAGCTTCTTATGTATCCTCAAAAAGAGCCATTCTATCTCTTTTTTGAAGGTATCCAACCATGGGCAAGAATGGAGATCCAACAAAGGAATGCTACTAACCTCTCCACAGCCATTACTATTGCTGATTCATTAATCAAGTACAACAAGTTCGAGAAACCCAAGTCTAACCAAGACAAGGGTAACAAGGGCAAGAGTGGTGGAGCCAGTAGTTCTAAGCCCAATAATGGAAACAAGCCTAAGGATGGCAAGCGAACCAAAGGGAAGGATGAGAAGAGTGGATATAGACAACTAAAATACTTCTTTTGCGAAGGGCCGTATAAGGCAAGGGACTGTCCTACGAACGCTAAGTTGTCTGCCTTGGTTGAAGAGATGGAATAACAAGGGCAGCAACAAGAGCGGGATGCAAGGATGGGTTCCTTGCAACATCATAGCGCTATTAAGGCCAAAGTAGAGATGCCCAAGACCGAAAAGAAGGGTCGATTATTCATGGAAGCGAAGGTAGGCAACAATGTCGTTAAGGTGCTAGTAGACACTGGAGCTACCAAAAACTTCCTCGAAGCGAAGGAGGCTGATAGGTTGGGCATTCGCTACACAAAAGAAAGCAGGTGGGTAAAGGCCGTCAACTCCGCACCAAAGGCAATTCACGGCACAGCTACAGGAGTTTGTGTAACTTTCGGTACGTGGACTAGCCTTATAAACTTTTCTATTGTACCTATGAATGACTATCCCATTGTACTTAGTATGGAGTTTATGGATCAAGTACAAGCCATGCCTATTCCCTTCGCCGATGCAATATGCATATTGGAGAAGATAATGCATGCATGGTGCCGTTGGCTCGAGAGAGTCTAGCAAAGACTAAGCAACTCTCGGCCATGCAAGTTTCCAAAGGCTTGAAGAAGGATGAGCCCACATTCCTCATGACTATCAAGGAGGATGGAGATAAGGAAACTAGCCATAAGATGCCTAAGGAAATTATTCGTGTCCTAAAGGACTTCAAGGATGTAATGCCGTCAGAGTTGCCGAAGAAACTTCCCCCAGAAAGGGAAGTGGATCATAATATCCAACTAATACCTAGTGTCGCACCACCTGTAAGAGTTCCTTATCGAATGGCACCTACCGAGCTTGAAGAATTAAGGAAGCAGTTGAAGGAGATGTTGGATCCAGGGCAGATCTAACCATCGAAGTCATTTATGGGGCACCAGTTCTGTTTCAAAAGAAGCATGACGGGTCATTGTGGTTGTGTATCAACTATAGGGCGCTCAATAAAGTGATCGTAAAGAGCAAATGCCCTATCCCCCTCATCGCGGATTTGTTTGACCAACTTGGAGAAGTAAGATGGTTCACCAAGCTGGATTTGCAGTCGAGTTATTATCAAGTAAGAGTTCATAAAGGGGATGTGCCAAAGACAACATGCATTACGAGATATGGTTCTTATGAATTCTTAGTCATGCCCATTGGCTTAACTAATGCTCCTGCCATATTTTGCATGTTGATGAATTAAGTGCTCCAACCATTCTTAGACAAGTTTGTCGTAGTGTATCTCGATGACATAGTGGTGTATAGTAACTCGTTGGAGGAGCACATACACCACCTATGACAAGTTTTCGAAGTACTATGGGAGCATGAATTATATGTTAAGAAAGAGAAATGTGCCTTTGCCAAAAAGAAGTACCATTCTTAGGGCACATTGTGGGAGGAGGCAAGATTCAGATGGACAAAGCAAAGATCCAAGTAATCGTAGATTGGGAACCACCTAAAAAGGTGACCGAACCACGATCGTTCTTGGGCCTTGCTAATTATTATTGAAGGTCCATTAAGAACTATTCGACCTTGGCATCCCCTCTAATGGATTTATTAAAGAAGAACCGTGCATGGAATTGGGATGATAAGTGCCAAGCCGTATTCGAAAATCTCAAAAGAGCCATGACCGAAGAACCTGTCTTGGCACTACCCGATCACAAGAAGGCATATGAGGTGCACACTGATGCCTCTGATTTCACCAGAGAGGGAGTTCTTATGCAAGAGGGACATCTGATTACATATGAAAGTAGAAAGTTGAATGACATTGAGCACCGCTATATGGTCCTTGAGAATGAGATGACCGCCATCATTCATTGCTTGCGCCTATGGAGGCATTACGTATTGGGGTCCAAGTTTGTGGTAAAGATGGACAACATAGCCATTAGCTACTTTTTAAGATGAGGTGGCAAGCTTTCTTAGCAGAGTTTGACTTTACCATGGAGCATAAACCGGGCAAGAACAATCTAGTGGCGGATGTCTTAAGTAGGAAGGGTGAGCTAGCCGCCATCACCCAACCTAATTTCCCTTTAGCATCTATCATAAGGGAAGGAATGGAGCACGACCCGCAAGCCAAGAGTTTGATAGAATTTGGGAAGAGTGGAAAAACTCGTCGATTTCTACTAGAGGATGGGCTATTGTTTACCAAGGGCAACCGCCTATACGTGCCAAAATGGCAAGGCTTGAGGAGTACAATCATTAAAGAGTGCCATGACTCTAAGTGGGTAGAACATCCGGCTGTACACATCACATTAGCAATCATCGAACAAACTTATTATTGGCCCCAAATGCGAGATGGTGTGGAGCTTTATGTGAAGACTTGTCTTATGTGCCAACAAGATAAGGTAAAGCAAGATAAACCTGCTAGCCTACTACAGCCCCTGCCAATCCCTGAAAGACGTTGGGAGAGGATTTCGATGGATTTTATCATTAGAATGCCCAAGTCCAAGGGATGTAGTAACATCATGGTCGTAGTGGATTGATTTAGTAAGTACAAAATTTTCATTCCCGTGCCTACTAAGTTCAATGGTGAAGATGTTGCTAGGTTATTTTTCAAACATGTGGTAAAGTATGTTGGGATTCGTCACGGGAAACTGACCGATAAAAGCGGAAATACGCGTCGAGTTCCTCGAATCCGACCCAAGAGCTTAAGATGTGGAAATCAAAAACTTAAAGTCATAAAGAGAAGTTCGGAAACTTACCCGACAAGTCTCTTAAAGAGACGGATGCGGACTGCAGGAATCAAAGCAGACTCCCTCTAACGGCACGTACACGAACGGCTCTCGGACCCAAGCCGTGCTAGCGACTCGGATTATGTAAGAAGAGATGGCGAGAGAGCTGCTCACTTAGAGAATTATGGCTGTCCATATTTCTTTCCAAAAGAAATAACTATCTTTCCAAAAGATAGAACCAATATTCACAAAGTAAGGCACCCAATTCTTACCAAAAGAATTAATTATTCAGAAAGTGGGCAATCTTCATACTTTAAAAGAAAATTAATTTCTCTTAAAGCACAAGTGATGGACGGCCAAGCCAAGTCAAAGATGGCAGGATTTATTTTCTCTTATATTCTTACCATAAGAATAATGAAAAATAAAATCAAAGAAAAGTCCAACTTTTCTACCATGACTAACCTCCTTCATCATCACATTTTTGACCATGGAATGAGTCAACATTCTTATCAAGAATGACTCATCTTCCTTGCCACAAGATGCCACAAAATTCGGCCAAATTTTTATTTAATTCCAAGCCTATTTAATTCTATGGTTTTAATTTAATTTCAAATTAAATTTTAATTCAACATGTATGTAAATATACTATACCATATAATATATATTACATACATTCAAATTAAAATGAATTTGACCAATTAAATTTAACCAAGGAATTAAATTAGACACATATAAAATGAGATACATGTAAACCTATACATGTATAAATATTTCATGAATTAATTAAGAGAATGGCCAAACTAAATATTAATTATATTATTTTGATCAATCTAATTGACTTATAATTAATGGATCTCTCTCTCTTCCACGTGTATACTCCAAGTATACACTAAAACCGACTAGTTAAAGTCCAGATGTTCAATGTGTACGATCCGATGGGCCCGTCTTTATGTTGGCAGTGGGCCAAGGCCCACAGACTACAGGCGGGCTCTAGCAAGCCACTGCAGCCCCCAATTAAGACGGAGTAAGCAGTCTAACTGAAAACGTAACCCTGTAGTTTGAACTTGTAAATCCCATATCGCTGATATCGGTGTCCAACACAGAGGCATGGAAGTATCACCCTCTTTGTGTCTGGACATTTACTTGATCCCAAATGAACTGATGCTCACAAACAAGATCCAATCTTGTTTGGGTGCGACCGCACACTTATCAGTAACATTCTTCAAGAGGCCAATGATATCGTCTCAGTGAATCACTGAGTGACATTCCCTTTTGCATATCCATAGTACTGCCGTGTTCACTAACACATCCGAACGTACCCATACTTGGCACCCTTTTACAGGCCCGTTAGGCATACACCAAAGTGTGCCACTTCACATGCAGCACCATCATATGGTCCGGTCAAAGGACTTACACAAGTACTACGCGAGAATCATTTGTGATACAATACCATGTAGATTCCCGTTAAGTGGATCGATCCAGTACCATGCCCTTTTTACATGTACCCATTAACCTGGTTGACATCCCATGTTCTATGACCGGCAAGACATCGCCATACAACCAGGCTAATGATAGTCTTTAGTTCCATTCATTCCCATGAGTGGAACAGACTACGGATGACTTTATGGCCATATCGTTTTCCCTATCCACGGTCTTATTGCCAAGTGCCTCACACTTGACAACATGGATATGGATATGTCCATTGGATACTCTATTTAAAATATAGCACAAGACATATAATAAATAGATTAATGCCTTTATTTCCTTGACACAAATTGTATAATACATAAAGTTTACATTAATGTACAAATGTATTATACAAACACAAGGACCAATGCCTCGGGACTAGGGCATTTCCAATAAAGTATTGGGGCATACCAAAGTCCATTGTGAGTGATCGAGACACTCGCTTCACTGGCCGCTTTTGGATAGAATTGTTCAAGCTATTGGGGTCCGAGCTCAACTTCTCCACTAGCTTTCACCCCTAAAAAGATGGACAAACAGAAAAGGTGAATGCCTTGCTGGAGCTATTCTTAAGGCATTATATGGGTGCTAACCAAAAGGATTGGACGAAGTTGCTAGCCCAATTCTCGTACAACCTACAGAAGAACGAGTCATTAGGGGCTAGTATATTCGAGATTGCCATAGGGCAACAGCCTACAACGCCCCAAGATCTTGCTGTTGGCTACAAAGGCCAAAGCCTTGCCACATTTAAGTTTGCCAAGGGATGGAAAGAAAAGAAGGAGATAGCACACTCCTTCTTAGGCAGAGCTGCCAAAAACATAAATAAATGGGTTGACGAAAAGAGACGCCACCTAGAGTTCAGAGAAGGAGACTTGGTGATGGTGAAGCTCCTTCCCCATCAAACCATAAGATTTGCCAAGTTACATAAGGGATTAGCAAGGCGCTATGAGGGCCCATTTCCAATCGAGAAAAGAGTTGGTAAGATGGCTTATCAAGTCAAAATACCAACACACTTGGAGATGCATCTGGTATTCCATGTGAGCTTCCTAAAACCTTATCACGAGGATAAAGACGATCCAAGCCGAGGTGAATAAAAAAGGCAACCGATTGCCATGACAACCCAACACGAGCACGAGGTAGAAGAGATATTATCTCACCGAAGGATCAAAGCGAGGGGCTCACATCCAAGTTATACGGAGTACTTTGTCAAATGGAAGGGACTACCGAATAGTGAGGCAAGTTGGGAGCATGAGCTCTCGTTACGGAACTCTCGAGAGAAGATTGAGGCGTACCACCAAAAGGCAACGAGGACGTTGCCCGATTGAGTTGGGGAGAATGTCATGGGCCGCCTCAAAACTTGCCAAAGAAAGGGATGTTATGCAGCAAAAAGTAGAGATTGGGCAGAGAATAGGCCCAGCTCGCGTGCAGGCAACCCAGCCCAGCCCAGTGTGCAGCTCTTTAGCGACGGAAATTTTGTAGCTATTTCGGTTCCATAAGCTTCCATAAATAACCAGTCCATTCCAGATCCGTAGGAAACCACTAGAAGTGTCTCTAGAAGCTTCTAAACCTCCTTTAGGAGATATTTTATACATTATTGAGTAGAATATTCTAGGAATATTCCAAATCAATATCAACCATATGTTGAGAAGGTGGAATGGCTATAAATAGGCCTTATCCCCTCATTTGTAAATTATCCAAGAGCTGTAAAGCATTCTTCAAATAATAAAAGCTCTCTTTAAGATTACAAACTTTGCTCTTTGTTTACTTGTCATTCTTCTTGCTTAAGCAATCTAGCTTAACATTTGAAAGGCTGTCTAGCATCGCAACTTGAGGTTTTTGCTCGTTAGTGCCGCACGTCCCAACTAGTAGAGAGTCGTGTACATGACAATTAAAGTATAAAAACAACAAGAGACGATGAAGTGACAAACTAAACCCTAATATAGGGTACGAAAGAGAAAACCCTAACTAGAGGGTACATATGCCATAAATAGTTTTTCCAATTAGGGAAATCCTATTCATACTTAATAATCAAACTTTAAATATCTTTCAAATAATCTTCTATGTATCTTTTTAAGTTTCTTTTATTCTATTCTATATTTATTATTTTCATGGGATTGGTTATGCATAAAAAGGAGAACTATTTAACTATATGATAATATGTGATTATGATAATATTTCTTGTCAGAAAATCCAAATAGAGAAACATAACAAAAAAGAAATATTCAATAAAAAGAATACATTTACTTTAAATTGGGATATGTATGATAGTAGTAAGTACACCGTTACTCCAAACTGGGATATGTACGATAGTAATAAGTACATTAAATCTAGCATATGTCACATATCCTTAATTTATTGATGAAGCTATAATTTATTTTTCAATTAGATATGGTTAATGGATGTATTTTTTTTTTTTTTTTATTCGTGTTTTTATATATGCATCAAGCAACAACCAAGAAAATAAAAATATATGTGATAAGTTAATTAGATAGTCAGCAAGGAAAGTGTTACATAAATCGAATGCAATCCAATCAATCACTTGAAAACAACAACTTATATTAATTAAATGCGTGTGCTTCATTATCGCAAGATCAGTTACCTATTGCTAACATTTTTATTCTTTTTGTTTGTTATACTTCTCTTTCTACTAAATTTTTACCAGTAATAATATAAAATAACATAACCATCATGTAAGGTTTACATTCAATTAATTGATCGACAGAAGTACAATGTCATTGTCACGGACGCACTGACATGGCAGATAATGTACTTTTGCAGTTGACAGTAGATAATGGACTATTGAATATATAATTATATAATAAAAAAATCCTTAATACATTTAGAATCCCTGAACTTGGCCTAAAGCGCCAAATGATCCTCTTAACTTAGCAAGTGTCCATTTAACATCCTAAAATTTGAAAAATTAATTCAATTTGCCCTCTAAGTCACACGTGTTAGAGACACTAAAATGCAAGCACAATTAGGTGCATAGGTTATAAAAGACTAAAAAAAAAAAAATTAAAATAAAAACAATTTTTTCAATTAACTTTTTTTTCTCTCTCCACTGATTATCTTCATCCTCAACCACTCCCATCTTTTCTCACCACCCTTTGGTTACTTCATCTCATTTTTGTCCTCTTCACCACCCATCTTTTCTCACCGCCTCATCCTCTTCACTACTTAGCTTCAAAAACTGCACTACCTTTAGATTAGAAAGTGGTACGAGTCATCTTCGTCCCATCAATTGGATTCTTTGATTTCATTTTCTGTGGAGGAACTATTGCCTATAATCAATCCGTTCCTGAGATCGGCAGACTGTGAAGTAGCCAAACCTCCTCTAATCGTGTAGTTTAAACCTTATTCACTCCAACTGCTCCGATTGATCCGTTCTCAATATTCACCCATTTCTTTGTTGACAAAGCAAGGATTTTATGGTGATTTTAAGGTTTTTGATTTATGGGTTTTTGATTTCAAGGTCTTTTAGTTTATGGGTTGTAGTTTGTTTTTACCTACTTGTATTAAATCTTTGACAATATTCAGTTCTTCCTGTTAATGAGATTGATGTGGGTGACTTTCTTTTTCTTTTTCTGAGATTGATTTTGATCTTCTCAAATCCATGTTTCATAGGAAAGGAATGTACTGTAGTTTACAAGGTGCATGTGATTCTGGGCTAAACTATCAATTAGAAATTTTGTTGATCATGACTCGCTTAAGGAATTACATTGATGGCCGAATTCATGGTCTAGATCGTTTATGAAATTTGTTTTTGCTGTTGATTTTGTTTTATCAATTTCCAATTTAAGTTTTAAATGGCTAAGAAGAGAACTTAAGTTTCAAGTGGAATAGAACAAATTAATGATTTGGTGTTTATGGGGTTGACATAGTTGATAGCTGGAGTTTGTGGGAATTGGAAAGAGAAAAGTTGCAGTGAAGAAGGGGGTATTTTTCAATTAATAATTTTTTATTAATTTCTTTCAATTCATTGCCACGTGTTAAATGTCAATTGCATATCTTTATAAAGAAGTTTTTATATCAGCACGTGACTATCATATTTATGGCTGCATTTTTAATTCAACATACCAGGGGTAGTCTATATTAATTTAAACAAATATAGGTACTGTGAGAACGGGTTTTGTCCCGACCTCTATGATGAGAATTCTTGTGTTACCTGTGGACCGAACGGACTTGAATTGGACCTGAAAATGACGGAATGTTGCCTGGAGTCCCTCGGACGTCCTGAAAACCAAGCTATCGGCAATCCGAAATCCCCGAAAAGGTCTCCTGTATGATTTCCAGGGTTTACGGTGCGCGTCGGACTTTCGAAAATTTTGCCCCGGCTCTGGTACAAACTAGAGCCGACCGGCTCTAGTGGGCAAGACAAGTTGCCTTGTAAAACAAAGCAACTTGTCTCGCCAGTGGAAGTATGGGCAGATTCAAAAAGGTAAGGTAGCCATTTAATGTTGAAATGATGCGTGAGAGAAGAGTATAAAAAGAGAAAATCAAATCAGAGAAAGAAGGGAGACTTTTGAATCTTAAAAGAAAAAAAAAACAGAGAAGAAAAAAAAAGAAGCAGAGAAAGAGAGAAAAGTGGTGAACCAAAAAACACAAGGACTAAGACCCAAAATCAATTCCTAAACATTGGTGGCAAGTTACTTAATCTTTGCACATTGATTGGGGATCACTTCGGATTCGTTTCAGATTGTTTCGGATTGTTATAGTTATTGGCCGATTGAGTTCCCAGGAAGAATTCCGAGCTTTCAATCCGTTCTTTGGACGTTTAGAGCATTCAAAAACACCAAGGTAAACTCTGAGACGCCTTAAACCTGTTTGCATTGTCTTTTCTGTGTGTTTTCTTTGTTTTTGCAAATTCTGGAACCGGATTTCCTGAATAGAGCCGTACGGCTCTGTTCTTCAGGGACAAGCATCTAGTTTGTCCTGATCGGCTGAAAACAGTCCGATTTCCATTTTGTGCATTCGCTGCGATCATTTTCGGCCCAAATCCATCCGTATGCCATAAAATTTTGGTTTTTAGATTTCTGTACCTACGGATATCGGGGTTTTTAGTTTATTCAGGGTTTTATCTCTTGAGTTTCGGGGTGGTTTTATCCGAATCGGATCCATAGTTCAGCATCTGCGGACCCCCAAACTCTATAAAATCACCTGAAAGTATTGAAAACAAGTAAAATAATATTTTCACAAATGTTTTTGGTGTGTTTATTGCATTTTGGACCCTAGATGAAATCTGTATTTAGGAACCCACACGAACGGGACCCCGAGTTCCGGGATAATCGACCTACAAAAATGGAAATATGCATGTAACCAAGCCAAATGGTTTATAAAAATTGATTTTACAGCATAAAAATCCACAGGACGTTTCTAAACCGTTTTCCAGGTCTAACCGGTCTGATCAGTCGGGTCGACCCGGTTACCCCCTAAATGCATGCTCCCTTATCCTAAAATCCCCATTCTGTCCTGATTTGAGTTCTATTTGTGTTTATAATATAAATTGTGCTAACTAATATGTTTTGCAGTATTTATTTTTATTTTTGTTGTATTTAATAGATTAACTCGTTTAATTAGGCGATTGCATTTTTAGATCCTCGTGTACTTAGGCATTTGTAAAAGAGAGGACAAGAGTTTTTATATTTTATTCAATTTGGTTGTATAATCGGCCTCTATTATTCTTTTGTATATATATGTGGATGGTTTAATTTCTTGCAATTTATTTTATGCATTTTTGCCTTAGCATCTGGTTAATAAAGTAAACAAATTGGGTTAGAGAAAGATAATAAATTGAATAAATATGGCTTTATAAATAATAAACGAATACAAGCTTGAGGTTAGGTAGGTAAGTTGCTCGAACCCTAAATCTTTAGATTAGGTACAGTAGTCTGCGCTCGGTAGGGAGCTGTACCAGAATTTCCCGGATGAGCTAATCCGGGTGGCGACTCTGTCACTGATCTTGAAATTGAGGTTTCAAGGTCTTTAAGTTATAAACGGGAAAATATTTTCTACAAACAGATTTACAAATTAAATCAACTTAATAGTTTTCCCTATCTCAAGATAAACAAAAACTTATTTTCCACAAAATTCACCAAATCAAAATCCTCTTCCCCAGCCCGCTTCGCCGCGCTTATTTTATATCATCTTCGATAAAAAGGTCGTCCGCTCACAGGTACTTAATTAGTGTGCTGAGATAAGTTAAGGGGGCTAATGAGACGATTTGAAATTTTTTTTTTCGGCCGGAGGGGGGGGGGCACTTGTCATGTCTCATCTAAGTTCAAGCGGCTCCAGATGTATGAGGCAAAAAAAAAAACAAAAAGCATCTTATCATAATCATTTCCAGAAATTCTATTATATGTTGAGAGTGGATTACTCCTAGCCAATGATGTCATGCTACATCAACAACTATGATGATGTGGCACTATGCTATTGGCAACCGAGAATTTTTTCATCATCTCTCTCTCTCTCATGGTTTTTCCATATTTTTCATCCTTTACTTTCTCATTAATTTCCCTTTCATCTTCATTAATTTTCCTTTTACTTCAAAAAGTCCAATGTATGCTAAGAGTAGTGTCTAAGATACCATGTCACGTCAGCATATACTCCCAGCTAGAGTGGAACTAAGGAGAGTGAACTTGTTAGGGCTTCAACCCTCCTAGCCATCGGTTGATAGTTGATTCCTCTGACTATAATTATTGGCTCAACTGAATTATCGTAGACACCCAACGGGGTAAACCACTCATAGCCCTGCCTGACCTTACATTGTGTTCTATGGTGGGGAAGTGTTTATTCACTGTGGGAGCCTGTACGACCCTTGGTTTGACTTTGGCCCACATGTAATGGCTTAGCAATATCCCCTAGGATTACCAAAACATAAAATTAAAATTGAACAATTGAGTGTGCGCCTTTGGTATCCCCCGTTGATAGCAAAGAGACCCAACACCTAGGAAGAATACGAGGCCAAGCGAAAGGAGAGATAAGGTTGGAAGGGAGAGCATATCTTTGCATGTGCTAACATTTTTTCTGTGACAATTTTCCTTTTACCCTTTTCACGAAGCATCCAACATGCATAATCATCCGTGTGTCATTTTTAACCGTATGTTTGTATGTCCATCTTTAACACGCATGCATGTGTATGGCATTTGTACTAACTATGTTTTTGTGTAGCCACGATGTTTTATTTGTGTATCATGTATATACATCTCATGTGCCAATATTTCCATGAAACATACACGACCTCATTCCGTGTGTCATGCGTATTAACCACATTTTTCTGCAGCCACTGGCATTTTGTGTAACATATACATCCATGCCATATCATTTCATTACACTTAATAACCAATGTTACGATCATTTCATTTCATACCATATCGGGTACCTAAAAATACCTATAGCCCGCCTGTGCATCGGTTCGCACTCGGCCATTCCACCACATCAAATCATTCACTAACAGATCACAAAGATTTTAGGTCTAGTTGTGCGGCAAGTCACATGACAACATAACGTCACATCATCTCCATTTCATGTCCATTCATTGTCGGCGTTACGATAATACCGAAACCTTGCTTGTGAGTCGCAATCCACATCGGATATGCTTCATGACATTAATAACTCATTCGAGGTGCTTCACTAGTACTGAATTATCATGCACATAGGAACATATCATGACATTATCAGTTCATGCAAGGTGTTCCACGAAAACCGAACTTCCATCCATGTCCCTGTATATGCGCGACTTGTTTGCCACATCATTTCATATCGCATGCCCTAAAAGCATTATAGCTTTGTCCGAGGAACGGCTTCCCTGTGACCATTTTATACCATTGCATGTCAACCTACAAAGTCTTGAACCCCTACCCATGCATCGGTACCTGCACGGGCAATTCATAACATCCATCAGGCGCCCCAAAGGCATCGAACCTTCGTCCGTGTGGTGGTTCACATGAGATGATTCTTGCATTATCTTTTATGTAGCATTAGGCATTCTTGGGATGCCCGGAATAAAGAATTCATGCCCATTATCATTTTTGCTCATGAAGCATCAAATGCACAGAATCATCTATATGTCATTCTGATCATGTCTTTATATAATCATTTCCAAGACATCAACACTTGTATGACATTGACACTAGCCACATCTTTATATAGCCATTTTCGAACATCGATGTATGTGTGACACTAATCAGATTTTCATGTAGCCATGACATTTTATTTGTGTGCCATTTACATCTCGCGTGTGACATTTTCACGAAGCATACACGACATCAGTCTGCATGTCATGCATCTTAACTACATTTTCGTGCAGCCATTTGCATTTTCATATAACATACACATACATGTCATATCATCCCACCTACTAAAGGGATGTTTCAAGTGTGCCCTTCATGATCATTTCATTCCAGACATGTCGGGTACCCCAAAACTACCCGATTTTTGCCCGTGCACCGGATTGCACTCGGCCATTTCACAAAATATCATATCATTCAATAGTAGACCACAATGGTCCTAGCTTTGCTTCCGTGTGACAGTTCACATGATGCCATCACATGACATCACATTCATTCATCATAGGTGTCCGGGTGACGCCAAGTCCTGTTTATGCATTATGGTTCATATCGTACCATTTCATAACATTGTGAAATCATTCGAGGTGCTCCCCAGGTGCCAGATTAGTACACATATAGGGGCATCTTATGACATTATCAATTCATGCAAGGTGTTCTACGAACACCAAACCTCTGTCCGTGTCCCGGCATACACGTGACCTATTTACAACATCACTTCATATTAGATGTCCCAAAAGCATCAAAGCTCTATCCGAGGAAAGGCTTCCATGTGACCACTTCATGCCATCTCATCTCGACATACAAAGTGTCGAACCCTTACTTGTGTGGTGGAACACACGTGGTCATTTCATAACATCCTTTGGGTGCTCCAAAAGCACCGATCTTCATTCATATAAAGGTCCGCACGTGACTATTCTTGTATTGTCTATAACACAGCATTGGGCATTCTTGGAGCATCCGGAATAAATAAATCACACTCATTATCGTTTTCATGAAGCATCAAGTATACACTCAATTATTTATGTGTCATTCTAATCACGCATTTATGCAATCATTTCCAAGACATCAACATTTGTATGACATTGATACTAACCACATTCTACTGCAGCCATGATATTTTATTCATGTACCATACACACCTTGTGTGTTGTCATTTCCATGAAGCGTACAAGACATCACCCTATGTGTTATATGCGCTAACCATGTTTATATGTAGCCACGATGTTTTATTTGTGTGACATATACATTTGTTCTTTGCACACACGATGTCATCTCGTATGTCATACATCCTAACCACATTTTCCTGCAGCCACTTACATTTTGTGTGGCATGTACATATTCACCATTTCATCCCACCACATAATAAAGGATGTTCCAAGGATGCCCATCATGATCATTTCATTTCATAATAGGTGTCCCAAAGTCACCTATGTCTTGCCCATACCCCGACTTGCACTCGGCCATTCCTCTATACCATTACATTTATTAGGAGACCATAATGGTCCTAGATCTATGTTTGTGTAGGGATTCACATGACAAACATTGAATTACACTTCATACATTCATCATTGGTGTCGTAGGAATACCAAGATTTTGTTTGTGTATCGCAATCTACATCAGATTGCTCATGACATTATCTAATCATCCAAGGTATTCCATGAATACCCAATTACTACACATATAGGGGCATTCCATGACATTACCAAATCATGCAAGGTATTTCACGAACGCTGAATTTTTGTCCATGTCCCAAGTTACACATGACTCATCGGTAACATCATTTTACGTCAGATGCATCAAAAGCATCAGAACTCTGTCTGTGTGACGACATACACACAACCATTCCATAACATCCATTGGATGCTCCAAAAGCATCAAAACTCTGTCCATGTACTGGCCATACGTGCCCATTTCATGACATCTGCTAGGTGCTCCAAAGGTGCCAAACCTATGCCCGTGTGCAGGATCATACGCGATCTGTTTGCATTGCCTTTTTGCATAACATAGGGGCATCCATGGAACGTTCAAAATGTATAATAAGGAAAATCATCTTCACTCTTATCTCCATCCACCTAACATCATTCAATCGCATTGACACAGAACCCTGCATCTCATTCATACATAAGCACTGGGCGCTCCCCGAGTGCCGAAACTCAGCTTGCGTGCTAAACATGTTATTTCATATCATTCCATCGCATGAAAGCCTGAGGTGCTCCATGAGAGTCGAAAAAAAAATTCACTTCATTCATCAAATCATTTAAGTGCTCCACGAGCGCTGAAAAAATTTCATCTCATACATCAAGCCATTTAAGTGCTCCCCGAGCACCGAAATCCCGACCATGTGCCACGCACACGTCTATCCAATAACATAAAAACCCAAGGTGCTCCATGAGTGCCGAAACTTTGTTTATGTGCCATTTCGACCATGTTTTTCGTGCAGCCATTTTCAAGACATCAACATAAGCATGGCATTTATTCTAACCACATTTTCATGCAGCCACGACATTTTATTTGTGTGCAATGCACATTTACGTCATGTATATTGTTATCTACGCAAAGCATACACGACATCATCATGTATGTCATGTATCCTAATCACGTTTTTGTGTAGCCACTTGCATTTTTGTGTGATGCAAGCATTCACGTCATTTCATATCATTTAAATTAAGGACGTTCTGAGGATATCCGTTATGGTTATTTCATTTCATAACATATCGGGAGTCCTAAAACTACCCGTGTTCTGCCTGTGTACCGAAATACACTCAGCCATTTCACTAGACCATTTCATTCATTAGGAGACCACAATAGTCTTAGGTCTATTCTTGTGTAGCAGGTCACACGACATCATTGCATGGCTTCATGTCATTTATCATTGGTGTTGTGGGGATGCCGAAGTTCTGTTGGTGTGTCACGATCCATTTCGGATTGTTATATTGTGTCATTGGAGGTGCTCCACAAGTACCAGATTATTACGCATATAGGGGCATTTCATAACATTACCGAATCATGAAAGGCGTTCCATGAGCCCTGAACCTCCGTCCATGTCTTTACCTACATGTGACTTGTTTGTGAACACCATCTTATATCACATGCCTCAAAAGCATCAGAACTCTGTCCATGGGCCAGCCCCCATATGACCATTTCACTTCATCTCATAGACCTACAAAGTGTCAAAACTCTGTCCGCGTGTTGGCACACATACGACCATTTCAAAAAGCTCACTAGGTGCTCCAAAAGCGCCGAATCCCTGTCCGTGTTGTGGTCCACACATGATCTATTCGCATTATTTCTTACATGGCATTGGGTGTTCTTGTAATGTCCGAAAAAAAAGAAGAAAAAAAAAGAGGTAAATAAAGATCATCCTTATCATCATTTCCCTCGTGACATTACATATGCAACTCATCATTCATACATATACATATCCCATCATACATTCATGCCTGTATCATCTGTGATTTGGTATTCTTCATGTGCATGTGCCCGTCAATGCTAACAAGTGTTCTTATCAGAGGGGAAAGAAGAAAAGATCTCGAGAATGGCCAACCCAATGAACTTCAACACCATGACGGATGTCATGGAGGATCGTATCGCCTCATCACGATTTTGAAAGGCAGTCAGGAAGGAAGCAGCAGCAATGCTGAGAGAAGTGCTGGGAGCTGATCTTGATAGAGTAGAAAGGCTAACAACAAAGTGCACCGAATTGGAAGCACGAGTGGCAGAACTCGAAAGGAAAATGAAAAATTCAGTGTTCTCAGACTCCAATGCTAATGCTAGTGGGAAACAGAATGCCCAGATTGCTAACACTCATCCTTGACACCTTGGAAAGCCCTCTCACCAAGATTCGGGTTTGCTAAGGCCGATTAATGAAATAGAACTGAAAAGGCCCCTTAAAACTAATGTCAGCACCGACTCCATTCCATGGCATACCAGAAACCCACCTACCGGGGGTAGCGGAAAAGGCATTTCTCCATGGGCTGACTCATTAAGCAAGCTATTCCTCAGATGTAGAAAGGAGGGTCTGTTGTAGAGTATCAGGCCATTCGTAGAGTCGGAAAAAGCACAAAAGAACAATTTCCGCAGCTATCATGTGATGCTAGGCCATCAGACCAATGACTGTTTTGCTTTACGAGATAAGATCCAGAAGTTAGTCAACGAAGGAAAATTAAGAGTCCCACCTATCTCTGATAAGCGACTAGGGGCAATCAGGGAGCCCACCAAGGAAATTCCTCAAGTCTGTCAAGGAGAGGAATATGATGAAGAACTTCAGGGTCTGGTTTAATAAGAGTGGGTCAAGGACGCTAAAGCTGAAATGGTGACCAATCAGAAAGTAATCAGATTCTATGAGATCAATGCCTCTTGGAGACTTCCTTCTCACAAAGGACTTATTTTGCTTGTGGGATGTATTGAATTCATCATTGAATGCAATGAGATTTATTTTTGTCTTACTTATGTGGTGATTACTTGTACATGGCATTATACATGCATTTGACCATCTGAAATGACATATCCAACACACATAATATCAAAATGCATGACATCATTTTGAATATTATAGGGAACCTAAAAGTGAATCTATCTCTGATTGAACCCTCTCTTGAAAAGTGAGCTTGAAAGAGAAATAAATAATGTGATGGCATTACCTCTGCCGGGACATTTACCGACCCATATCAGCGGTCCTTACAAATCACAATCCAAAATGCTTTTAACCTTGCCCTAAAGTGTCAACTTGAGCAACCCACATAATACCTAAATTATTCCAAACCCAAGGCTACTGCTAAAATTCAGAGTCGATCCCCAAAATAAAGCTGCAAGCCTAATTCCATACCCTAGAAAGTACCCTATACCAAAACCCTGAAGATAAAAAACCAAATTTATCCAAAGCACCAACCACCAAGAAATTCAAATGGCCTTTACCATCCACCTTATTGTAAAACTCTGAAGCATTTCCTTGGTTGTAGTGCATGTTTGATCTTGTTTGCATGACATTCCTGTGCACATGACATTACGCATGCATTGTTCATCCAAAAAGGCATATTAAACACTCATGGCATGCACGAATTTGAATGCAGCAGGAAAACCAAGAGGTGGCTGTGGCTTGGATTTAATTCCTTAAAAAAAAAAACAAAAAGACAAAAAACAAAAAAAGAAAAGAAAAAAAGATCAGTGCAGACGAAAGAATTTCTCTCTCTCATATGGCAGCTACAGTTAACACAGGAATATTTCACCATCTCAATTTCCATTGCCACCGGATCTTTCGCCCCCTTTTTGTGAAAAATTTGGACGTTCTCATTTTCAAACAACCTGCGAAAGACTTGGGCTCCTATATTTTCAAACCCAAAACACTCCCCATCTCGATCTTCATCCATACTTTCAACACCTTTTCTCTTCCGTTTTCATATAGGGCATGAACACTTGTCTGATGAATTACCCGTTTCTTCTTCTTGTTGGATATGCCCTAGTCCCGAGGCATTAGTCCTTGCATTTGTATCATACATTAATTGGATTCATGTATTATACTTATTTGTGTTATTAATAAAGGCATTAATTCATTTATTACATTTATCTTGTGCAATATATTAAATGAAGTATCCGATGGACATATCCATATCCATGATGACTAGTGTCATGCACTTGGCAGTAAGACCATGGATAGGGTAAACGATATTAGGGCTGGGCATAAGAACCGGATATACTGGATTGGATCGAATATCCGAGGAAAAAGATCCAGAATTGGACTGAACTGTTGACTTTTTTTAAAAAAAGAACTGGACCGGACTGGACCGTAATTTATCCAGGACCGGACCGAGGACCGGATTGAATTGGATTGGACCGAAGACCGGACTGATAGAACCGAGAATTTATTAGTATTAAATATATATAAAGAGATTATTTAATTTTAAAATTTTCTAATATATGTAAAAATAATAATTTATAATCTTTCTAACCGCTTAGTCAACTTAATATATAATATTTAGAAAGATATTATTAGAATTTATATTTTTTAGTTGAAATTATATAAGAAAATATATGTACTTTTTTATTTTTAGGATTTATTTTTTATATTAGGATTGGACCGGATTGAATCCCCGGACTCCATAACCGGATAGGACCGGAACCGAATCCCTGAATAACCGAACTGGACTGGACCGAAATTTTCGGAACAATCCAATTCTGGAGATTTATTCCTCCAATCCAATTCTGGAGATTTCTAAATCCCCGGATTGGACCGAACTATGCCCAGCCCTAAACGATATGACCATAAACAGATCCGGAGTTTGTTCCAGTCATGGGAATGAATGGAACAAGAGACTATCATTAACCTGGTTGTATGGCGGTGTCTTACCGGTCATTGGACATGGAATGTCAACCAAGTTAATGGGTACATGCATAAAGGGCATGGTACTGGATAGATCCACTAAACGAAAAATCTACATGGTATAGTATCACAAGTGATTCTCGTGTAGTACTTGTATGGATCCTTTGACCTGACCATATGATGGTGTTACATGTGGGGTCGCATACTTAGGGGTACGCCTAAAGGGCCTGTAATAGGGTGCCAAGTATGGGTACTTTCGGGTATGTCACTTAGCATGGTGATGCCATGGATATGCAGAAGGGATTTGTCACTCAGTAATCCACTGGGAAGATATCACCGGCCTATTGATGAATGTGACTGATAAGAGTGTGGCCACACCCAAACAAGTGGGAACTTGTTTGTGAGCTTCAGTGCATTCAGGATCAAGTTAATGTCCGACACAAAAGAGGGTGATCAATCCATGCCTCTGTGTTGGACACCGATATCAATGACATGGGATGTACAAGTTTAAACTACAGGGTTATGATAACAGTTAGACTGCCATCTCCATCTTAATTGGGGGCTGCAGTGGCTTGGTAGAGCCCAACTGCAGTCTGCGCGCCAAAGGCCCGCGGCCAACATAAAGATGGGCACACGGGATCGTACACATAAAACGACTGAATAGAGACTTTAGGAATCACATGTATACTTGGATTATACACTGTGGAGAGAGAGGTATATATATATATTAATCATATTATAAAGATCAATTAGATTGATCATAATAAGAAAATTAATATATATTCAATTGGCTCTTCATAATTAATTGGATTAGTTATGAGATTATTTCCTAGGTGGAAATATTCATATGTATAGGCTTACATATGATTTTATTTTGTGAAGATCTAATTTTAATTTGATGGATTAAATTAATTGGTCAAACTAATTTTAATTTAGATGTAAATAATATATTACTTGGTGTAATATATTAAATACATGGGTATATTAAAATTGGGCTTGAAATTAATTTAAACTAGAATAATTAAAATTAGATTGGACCTGAATTAAAAGTAGAAAGCCCACACAAAAGTAAAGGAGCCAAGCTGGGCCTGAATTCCCCTAAAGGAATTCGGCCAACCTAGGTTTTTAACCTAGGAGAATTCGGCCAAAGGGAACAAGCCACACCATAGCCGAATTCTCTAGCCCCCTCTCTCACCATTGCTCGTTTTTCCTACGCTAGCATGGGTTATGTTCGTTAGGCATTCGTGTATGAGAACGACGAGGGAATCTAATTTGATTTCTGCAGTCTTCATCCATCTCTAGAAAGAGATATTCTGGGTAAGAATTTAATCTCTTTCAATTTCAATTTTATGTTTTACAATTTCCACTTCAATTACTCTTGGGACTGGATTTGAGGAAATCATCGCGTTCTTCCGCTTTTATCTGGTGATTTCCGGTGAAAAATCCCAATAGTGGTATCAGAGCAGGCTTTTGATCCGTGGAAATTGTTAAAATTGGTTGAATCCCATGTTTTAAAATTGGAGATTTTTTATTGGGGTTCTTGGTTTGGGTTTAAGATTTTTTCCCATTTGGTTTTGTACATTTGAAATTAAATTTGCATATAGGTTTATGTTACTTTGATTTAATTGTATGATTTTGGAATTCTTGGTGAATTTCTTGTTATTGATGGATGTTATATTTTGTTTGTTCATCTATTTTTATTTTTATTTCTGTTTAAAAAAAAAAAAATTTGGCTCCCGGGGTGCTGGGCGGCCCCTAGGCGGCTGCGCCGCTGCTGCCCCTAGCAGCGGCTGCTGCTGCTAGGGCAACTCGGTTGCCCTAGCCGTAGCGGGCCGGCCCAGCGTTTTTGGATTTGGCGGGTTTGGGGCCCGGGGCCCAGTTTTGAAATTTTAATTGGTTTTAAAATTCGTGTGTTTAAATTTATGCAATTTAAATGCTTGTGGTTTCTTGAATGAAATTTTATTTTATTCATGTGATATTAATTTTGGAAATTAATATGGTTAATTGAAATTGGTTCGGGTAATTTTGGCACAATTACTTGGACGGCTGAATTGGACCCATGGTTTCCCAATTCCAGTGGGAGCAGTTGGACTGCCTGGGCTGGAGGCCCAAAGCCCGTTAAGGGTTAGAACCATGGTAGGCCAAAATTGGCGATTTCTATATAAAGGCTTGGACATAATTGAAATGGGCTTAAATCATGCATTATAACATTCTTGTGAATTATATGTATTGGATGCATATGTATGATTAAATGTTTGTATGGTTGGATGCTATTGGGCCTTGTACAAGATGGGTTGTATTTTTCTTTTGGGTAAATACGGCCTGCGTGTCATTTTTCTTTTTTTAATGTAATTTTATTTTATTCAATTATTATAAAATTTGTAAAAGAAGAAGCCCATGGAGTGGTGAGCCCAAGTGGAGGTGCAAGCCCAGAAGGAAAAGATGGAGGCCCACCTGATATTTATTTCTAGTATAGGTTTACTAGAATAATATTAGGATGTAATATAGGCCCATAGCAATCCATTTTACTTTTATTTAATTATGCTTTATGTTTATTTGCATGTATGATCCAACAGCAATTTCACCTGCCTTATGTATGTAAACCGTTATTAATTGAATCTAATGATCAAATGGAATTACTAAGTCACTTAAAAGTGCTTCCCTCATTCAAAACCGACTCGAAGTGGGAATAGGCCAGTTGTAGACCATGCCCTCGCAGGATACACTGGAGTATTGTCACTTTGTATTGGGTTAGAGTATGGGATACTCTAACACTTGAATGGAGGTTTTGACTTAGCATGGGTAGTAGGATTCTCCTGGCCCTAAGCACAGATGGGTAAGTGCCAACAAGCCCATCAAACCGAGAGTCCTTAGGTTGGGATTGGTCAGCGTTCCTACCTAAATAATTAAGGTATAGTTGTACCAAACCCTCGTTTAGCTATATCTTGATGAAATATGGATCTCGGTCCATGAGCCCAACAACTCGGTTTAATTAATAACTTGATTCATTATTAATTTTATATGGGAACAACAAAGTAAAGTCCTTTATTAACACTCTAAATGTTTTTCTGTGTAGAAATTCTTAAATGGCAAATAACAATGCCTTATCACTGCGATCAATTCTGGAAAGGGACAAGCTTTCCGGTCCTAACTTTTTGGACTGGTCTAGGAACTTGAGAATAGTTCTAAGGCAGGAGTCTAAAGAGTATGTACTGGAGAGGCCTGTGCCGGCTGCGCCTCAAGGACGTAATCCATCGGCTGCCCAGCTGGAGGAATACGAGGCGCATGTCAAGGACAATAGGGAGATGACATGCCTAATGTTGGCCTGCATGGTCCCCGAACTACAAAAACAGTTTATGGACCATTAAGCCTTTGCTATGATAACAACTCTAAACGAGATGTTTCAGGAGCAAGCTCGTCAGGAAAGGTACCTGACCAACAAGGCATTCCACTTTTGTAAAATGGGGGCCGGGACATCTGTGAGCGCACATGTGCTCAAGATGAAGGGCTATTTGGACACTTTGGCCCATCTCGGATCGCCTATCTCTCAAGAGTTGGTGGTGGACACAATCCTTGCATCCTTGCTGGATTCTTATGATCAGTTCATCCTGAACTACAACATGCAAGGGATGAACCATACTGTCAGTGAGCTGCATGGGATGCTTAAGCTTACTGAGCAGTCGATCAAAAAGACTCCGCCGGTGCTGCTGGTCGACAAGGGGAACCCTCCTCTTGCCAACGGTAAGGCTAAAGAAAAGGCCAAGGCCAAGGCTAAGAAGGCCAAGGCTAAGAAGGCCAAGGCCCAACCCAAGGCCCAGCAGAAGGCAGGTCCTGAAGATGTTTGTTTCGGGTGTAGATAGGCGGGCCATTGGAAGAGATCGTGTCCCAGGCTGATGGGAGAGCAAAGAAGGGGCCAAGGTGCGTCCTCTTCAGGTATTTATGTTATAGACATTAACCTTACTGTTTCAACATCCTGGGTATTGGATACAGGATGTGGTTCTCACATTTGTTGCAATATGCAGGGACTTAAGAACAGAAGGTCATTGGGATCGGGAGAGGTGGACTTGCGGGTCGGGAATGGAGCAAGGGTTGCTGCCATAAAGATCGGCGAATACCACCTTATGATGCCCAGTGGATTGGTTTTGATTTTAGAACATTGTTATTTTGTACCTGCTATGTGCAGGAATATTATTTCAGTTTCTATGTTGGATATTTCTGGATTTTATTTTACTATTTCTAATGGTAGAATTTCAATATCTAGAGAGGGATTATTTTATGGAGATGCTCTATTAAATAATGGCCTATATATCCTGGACTTAAATGAAACCAATCACGTCTATAACATAAACACTAAAAGGGTTAAGCCTAACGAACTTAATCCTGTCTACCTATGGCATTGTCGTCTTGGCCACATAAACGAGAAGCGCATTGCTAGGCTTCACAAAGCTGGAGTCTTAGGGTCATTTGACTTGGAGTCAATTGATACATGTGAATCATGTTTACGAGGCAAGATGACAAAGGCACCTTTTAGCAAGAAGGCTGAAAGGGCCACTGGCTTATTGGACCTAATACATTCAGATGTATGTGGTCCTATGAGCACAGCGACCAGAGGTGGGCATCTGTACTTCGTCACGTTCACGGACGATTTCAGCAGATATGGCTATGTCTATCTGATGAAACACAAGTCCGAGACCCTTGATAGGTTCAAGGAATTTAGGAACGAAGTACAGAACTAACTAGGTAGGAATATCAAAACCCTTCGGTCGGACTGAGGCGGTGAGTATATGAGCCTAGAGTTTCACTCATACTTGAAAGAGCATGGAATAGTTCCATAGCTCACTCCTCCTGGAGCACCACAATGGAATGGGGTGTCCGAACGGAGGAATAGGACACTGTTGGACATGGTTCGCTTAATGATGAGTCAAGCCTCTCTCCCAATTAGTTTCTGGGGACAGGCCCTCGAGACAGCAACTCTTATCTTAAATAATACTCCGACTAAGGCAGTGGAAAAGACACCATATCAGATATGGACGGGCAAGGAGCCCAATGTGTCTTTCCTAAGGATTTGGGGATGCGAAGCACATGTCAAGAGATTAACTAGTGGCAAGCTGGAGCCCAAAACTGATAAATGCCTGTTTGTGGGCTACCCTAGGGAAACCAAAGGGTATTACTTCTACAACCCCGCCGAGAATAAGGTGTTCGTGGCAAGGAAGGGGGTCTTTCTAGAAAAGGAGTTCCTTTCCAAGAAAGACAGTGGGAGCAATGTTGAACTCAGGGAAGTTCAAGGTCCACAAGCTCCTGAAAACAATAACTCGGAGGCCCAAGTGGAGCTTCCACAAAGGGAAGCACCGACCCAGGCCGCACAAGAACCTAGAAGGTCTGGTAGGGATCGTCGGGAACCGGAGAGGTATGGTTTCCTGGTCACCGATGATCAGACTCTTCTCATCTGGGATGAGGAAGAACCAAAAACCTACCAAGAGGCTATGGCTAGCCCACAATCTGCGAATTGGCATAAAGCTATGGAGGCAGAAATGCAATCTATGTACGATAACCAAGTTTGGAACTTGGTTGATCCACCTCCGAGTGCTAAGGTAATAGGTTACAAGTGGTGCTACAAGCTAAAAGCTGATAATACCTTCAAGGGGCGTCTAGTTGCAAAAGGTTTCAGACAAGTCCATGGAATAGACTATGATGAAACTTTCTCACCAGTAGCCATGCTCATATCCATCAGGATCTTGCTAGCCATAGCTGCATGGTACGACTATGAAGGCTGGTAAATGGATGTCAAAACTGCTTTCCTTAATGGAAAGCTACTCGAGGATGTGTACATGACACAACCTGAGGGTTTTGTTAATCCAAAGTATCCGGGAAGGGTATGCAAACTTCAAAGGTCCATTTATGGACTGAAGCAAGCATCCCGAAGTTGGAATCTAAGATTCAATGAGGCCATAAAGGAATATGGCTTCATACAGAATCAAGATGAGCCTTGTGTGTATAAGAGGACTAGTGGGAGCATTGTCACATTCTTGGTGCTTTATGTAGATGACATCCTACTCATTGGAAGCGGCATACCTACACTGCAAGGGGTAAAGCAGTGGCTGAGTAAGTGCTTCGCAATGAAGGACTTAGGCGAAGCTGAGATGATCCTAGGGATCAGGATCTATAGGGATAGATCAAATCAGCTTCTGGGCTTAAGTCAGGCCTCGTACATAGACAAAGTTCTGAAAAGGTTCAGCATGGACCGGGCTAAGAAAGGTTTCTTGCCAATGGGCCATGGGCTGAAACTTAGTAAGAAACACTGTCCTAAAACAAGGGAGGACAGGGAGAACATGAAATTGGTTCCATATGCTTCGGCTATAGGATCAATCATGTACTCCACGTTAGGTACGAGACCTGATGTCGCCTTTGCACTGAGTATGACAAGCCGGTACCAGCAGGATCCCGGGGAGGATCACTGGAAAGCTATCAAGGTGATCTTTAAGTACTTTAACCGGACTAAGGATAGCTTCTTAGTGTATGGTGGTCAGGAAGTGCTGTCAGTTACTGGGTACACTGATGCAAGCTTCCAGACCGACCAGGATGAGTACCAGTCGCAGTCTGGGTATGTATTTTTGCTGAATGGTGGTGCTGTAAGCTGGAAGAGCTCAAAGCAGCCAACCATAGCGGACTCTACAACAGAAGCTGAGTACATCGCTGCGTGTGATGCTGCTAAGGAAGCTGTGTGGATGAAGAAGTTTATCATTGAGTTGGGAGTAGTGCCAACTATCCAGGACCCAGTTGATATCTTCTGTGACAACAATGGGGCCATTGCATAAGCTAAGGAGCCCCGGTCACACAAGAACACAAAGCACGTGCTCAGAAAGTTTCACCTCATATGAAAGATCGCGGAGAAAGGTGACATTGCATTGCACAGAGTGGACACCGAGGATAATGTTGTAGATCCTTTGACCAAGGCACTGGCCCAGCCCAAAGCACGAGGGTCATACTAGATCTATAGGGATTAGGCCCATGCCTAGTTGGAACTAGTGCAAGTGGGAGATTGTTGGATATGCCCTAGTCCCGAGGCATTAGTCGTTGTATTTGTATCATACATTAATTGGATTCATGTATTATACTTATTTGTGTTATTAATAAAGGCATTAATTCATTTATTATATTTATCTTGTGCAATATATTAAATGAAGTATCCGATGGACATATCCATATCCATGATGACCAGTGTCATGCACTTGGCAGTAAAACCATGGATAGGGTAAACGATATGACCATAAACAGATCCGTAGTCTGTTCTAGTCATGGGAATGAATGGAACAAGAGACTATCATTAACCTGGTTGTATGGAAGTGTCTTACCGGTCATTGGACATGGAATGTCAACCAAGTTAATGGGTACATGCATAAGGGGCATGGTACTGGATAGATCCACTAAACGAGAAATCCACATGGTATAGTATCACAAGTGATTCTCGTGTAGTACTTGTATGGATCCTTTGACCTGACCATATGATGGTGTTACATATGGGGTCGCATACTTAGGGGTACGCCTAAAGGGCCTGTAATAGGGTGCCAAGTATGGGTACTTTCGGGTATGTCACTTAGCATGGTGATGCTATAGATATGCAGAAGGGATTTGTCACTCAGTAATCCACTGGGAAGATATCACCGGCCTATTGATGAATGTGACTGATAAGAGTGTGGCCACACCCAAACAAGTGGGAACTTGTTTGTGAGCTTCAGTGCATTCGGGATCAAGTTAATGTCCGACACAAAAGAGGGTGATCAATCCATGCCTTTGTGTTGGACACCGATATCAATGACATGGGATGTACAAGTTTAAACTACAGGGTTATGATAACAGTTAAACTGCCATCTCCATCTTAATTGGGGGCTGCAGTGGCTTGGTAGAGCCCAACTGCAGTTTGCGGGCCAAAGGCCCGCTGCCAACATAAAGATGGGCCCACGGGATCGTACACATAAAACGACTGAACACAGACTTTAGGAATCACATGTATACTTGGATTATACACTGTGGAGAGAGAGGTATATATATATATTAATCATATTATAAAGATCAATTAGATTGATCATAATAATAAAATTAATATATATTCAATTGGCTCTTCATAATTAATTGGATTAGTTATGAGATTATTTCCTAGGTGGAAATATTCATATGTATAGGCTTACATATGATTTTATTTTGTGAAGATTTAATTTTAATTTGATGGATTAAATTAATTGGTCAAACTATTTTTAATTTAGATGTAAATAATATATTACTTGGTGTAATATATTAAATACATGGGTATATTAAAATTAGGCTTGAAATTAATTTAAACCAGAATAATTAAAATTAGATTGGGCCTGAATTAAAAGTAGAAAGCCCACACAAAAGTAAAGGAGCCAAGCTGGGCCTGAATTCCCCTAAGGGAATTCGGCCAACCTAGGTTTTTAACCTAGGAGAATTCGGCCAAAGGGAACAAGCCACACCATATCCGAATTCTCTAGCCCCCTCTCTCACCATTGCTCATTTTTCCTACGCTAGCACGGGTTGTGTTCGTTAGGCATTCATGTACGAGAACGAGGAGGGAATCTAATTTGATTTCTGCAGTCTTCATCCATCTCTAGAAAGAGATATTCCGGGTAAGAATTTAATCTCTTTCTATTTCAATTTTATGTTTTACAATTTCCACTTCAATTGCTCCTGGGACTGGATTTAAGGAAATCATCGCGTTCTTCCTCTTTTATCGGGTGATTTCCGGTGAAAAATCCCAACACTTCTTTCTATAATTGATTCTATGAAACCTTATTCTCTACCATCAATAGATTGTAACAAGAAATTGAACCCTAATGCTATCCTATATCGCATTTTTCCGCATCATCTTATCACCAGAAAGACGACGGAGTAAATGGTTGTGGCACTATATCAATCAGTCTTCGTTTATCATCAACTTGTACCAGATTGAGAATACTCTTTTATCCCACACCACTTCTCTTCAATCCCGGTAGTGCATCAGTGGACTTCACCAACAATATTAGAGCAATGCTGCAAATTCTGGACAAACATTGTCTGGAGGAAAACAAGGGTAAGTCCAAAGAACAGTCTGCTTATGATTTCCTCTATTTGCCTATGAACTCCAAGACTGGAGGAAAGTTTGGTTATGGACCCATGAACTTCATCAACAGTGTTGGGTTAACCAGGTTTTACAAACCCTTTAACAAACATGAATAGGAGGACTTGCAAAGCCTGCTGTGCCAATATCCAGAAGAAAGTTGCATTTACCAACCATTTCAAGAACTCAATCTTCGGCTAAAACAGAATTGACTACTTACCGGTGGTTCTTTCATTTTCTAGGGCCGTAATTTGAAGGATTAAAAGCTGTGTTCATCTTGGAGAACTATATGCGAATTGGAATCTGAGGTGAATTGAAAACATGCATATGGGTTCAAACTCTTGAGGATCCAGTGGGTAATCAATTGATTCAGTTCAATGTCCAGTTGTACACTCTGACATATGTTATCAAAAAAAAAAAAAAGAAGAAGAATCTTTCTAACATGGAAAACTGAAAGGACATATTGGTAATCTGAAAGGGACATTAATCAAAACCAGAGCCACACTTTGGATTTTCCTAGTGCATCCACATTCATTATGTCGTAGATGTTTTATATTCGATTGTGATGTTCAATATGCATTCGTCATGTCATTGCATGTCAATGTCCACATACCGGTGACAGCACGCAATGAACCATATTTGATTCAGTGTTATACGCCCCAAATACAAACCTTTAATACTAGGGATAAATAAAGGCCAAACCACTGGATGTCATCAGCAGCAATGCTCTCGCAACCTCTGATGAACATGTCGAGATACGCTTTCCAATCCCAAAATGGATCAATAGGAAGATATCAATTCGGCTGGAATGCTCACATAGAATTTTTTGGACCTTCAAAAAAAAATTCCGACAAAGAGAAAATTTCCGACACGGAAAACCGAGAGGACGTGTTGCTAACAAGAAGAGGGTGATGTTCAAAGTCGGAGTCACTATTAATTTCCCTATTGTACTCATTATGAGGTCGTCATAATGATATTATGCATGTTTGATATTCTGCTTAGACGTTTGTATCGCATACATCATGCTATTACACATAAACATCCATCAGTAGGCCATTGCATTCAAACCCGCGATATCTCTAATGGAATTATTATCACTGTATACCATCCCCAGTAAGATTAGCCTGGAAGCACATCCATATCTAAGAGGAAGTGTCCATCGGTCTCAATTAAGCAGATGAAACAACAAGAATTCAGGGTAAACGGAATCCCCAGCACAGACAATTTCTCACAAAAATTAAATGGGCCAAGGTTCTCCAGAGTCTCCAGCAAAATCCCCGACGGAGTCCTTAGCTAAGACGATTCCCACTGAGTCAGAATCTCTAGCAGATCCCCAGTAAAGTTAAATAGGTCAGGACTCCCCAGTAGAGTCTATAGCTAAGACGATCCCCACTGAGTTAAAATCCCCAGCAAGGTCATCCGATTGAGATAGTCCCCACAGAAAGTCACCGAAAGTCACAAGTCCCTTCCCCAGCCTCGTGCAGATACCAAGCATGGTAGCAGAATCATCATGTCACATACATGCGTACACATGAATCATGCACGCATTCATGCATACACGTATCAAACCAAATCAGCCGTATTTATTCATGATCGAAGGGGCAAAAATTTTTGTTTCCAAAATTATCGATTAAGGAATAAATACGTGCTCTTGCATACAAATTTGTTGAGACGCTCATCATCACCATTAGGTCATCTCGAGATGGGATCCCTCCTAAAGTGGAAATGATTTAGTCCAGGGGCACCCTCAGAGTCGTAGCGTATAAATCAGAACTCTACGACTCCAAATCTCAGGTATGAAGACTTCCCCAATTACCAGAATTTTTGTTCACGCCAACTTAACCCCGAGTTACAGGTTCTAGGGGCAAAATAAATTAGCCGTATTTATTCTTAATCGAAGGGGCAAAAATTTTTGCTTCCAAAATTGTCGATCAAGGAATAAATACGTGCTTACGACTCAACTTCAACGGTCCACTCCACCACACGGGGGAAAAAGAAAATTTTATGCGGTTACTCCACCATACAGAGAAAACAGTCTTATTTGGTTACTCCACCCCACGGAGAAGAATTATAAATTTTCACGGGTACATTCCACCACAGCGAGTCGATATTACAGGCATACTCCACCACAGTGAGTCGATATCAGAAGCACACTCCACCACAGCGAGTCAATATCGGGGGCACACTCCACCACAGTGAGTTGATACCACGGGCACACTCCACCACAACGAGTCGATATCACGAGCACACTCCACCATAGCGAGTCGATATCACGGGCACACTCCACCACAGCGAGTCGATATCAGGGGCACACTCCACCACAGTGAGTCGATACCAGGGGCACACTCCACCACAGCGAGTCGATATCAGGGGCACACTCCACCACAGCAAGTCGATACAACGGGCACACTCCACCACAGCGAGTCGATACCACGGGCACACTCCACCACAGCGAGTCGATATCAGGGGCACACTCCACCACAGTGAGTCAATATCAGGGGCACACTCCACCACAGCGAGTCGATACCATGGGGACACTCCACCATAGCGAGTCGATACCACGGGCACACTCCACCACAGCGAGTCGATATCACGGGCACACTCCACCACAATGAGTCGATACCATGGGCACACTCCACCACAGTGAGTCGTCATCACAGGCACACTCCACCATAGCAAGTCGATGACATTGTACCCCCAATAAGGGGCATCACGTGTGCTTTCTCATTCTTTCCCACCGCGCTCTCAGTCGCGAGACCAAACTTGTTCTAGGCTTCATAGCCCACTATGAGCCAACTTTGGTCCCGCGAGAGGCAGCCTATGAGCATAGGTTTTATCTCGACCTCTATGATGAGAATTCTTGTGTTACTTGTGGACCGAACAGACTTGAATTGGACCTAAAAATGACGGAATGTTGCCTAGAGTCCCTCGAACGTCCCGAAAACCAAGCTATCTGCAATCCGAAATCCCTGAAAAGGTCTCCTGTGTGATTTTCAGGGTTTACGGTATGCATCAGACTTTCGAAAATTTTGCTCCAGCTCTTGTTAGAGCCGGTCGGCTCTAGTGGGCAAGACAAGTTGCCTTGTAAAACAAAGCAACTTGTCTCGCCAGAGGAAGTATGGGCAGATTTAGAAAGGTAAGGCGGCCGTTTAATGTTGAAATGATGCGTGAGAGGAGAGTATAAAAAGAGAAAATCAAATCAGAGAAAGAAGGGAGGCTTTTGAATCTTAAAAGAAAAAAAAGAAACAGAGAAGAAAAAAAAGAAGCAAAGAAAGAGAGAAAAGTAGTGAACCGAAAAACACAAGGACTAAGACCCAAAATCAATTCCTAAACATTGGTGGCAAGTTACTTAATCTTTGCACACTTATTGGGGATCACTTCGGATTCATTTTGGATTGTTTCGGATTGTTATAGTTTTCAGCTGATTGAGTTCCCAGGAAGAATTTCGAGCTTTCAATCCGTTCTTTGGACATTTAAAGCATTCAAACACACCAAGGTAAACTCTGAGAGGCCTTAAACCTGTTTGCATTGTCTTTTCTATGTGTTTTCTTCGTTTTTGCAAATTTCGGAACCGGATTGCCCGAATAGAGCCGGCCAGCTCTAATATTAGAGTCGTACAGCTCTGTTCTTTAAGGACAGACTTCTGGTTTGTCCTGATCGGCCGAAAACAGTCCGATTTCCATTTTGTGCATTCTGCTGCGATCATTTTTAGCCCAAATCCATCCGTATGCCATAAAATTTTGGTTTTTATATTTCTGTACGTACGGATATTGGGGTTTTCAGTATATTCGGGGTTTTATCTCTTGAGTTTTGGGGTGGTTTTATCTGAATAGGATCCATAGTTCAGCATCTGCGGACCCCCGAACTCTATAAAATCCCCAGAAAATATTGAAAACAAGTAAAATTATATTTTCACAAATGTTTTTGGTGTGTTTATTGCATTTTGGACCCTAGATGAAATGTGTATTTAGGAACCCACACAAATGGGACCCCGAGTTCCGGGATAACCGACCCACAAAAATGGAAATATGCATGTAACCGAGCCAAATGATTTATAAAAATTGATTTTACAGCACAAAAATCCACAAGGCATTTCTAAACCATTTTCCAGGTCTAATCGATCCGACCGGTCGGGTCGACCCGGTTACCTCCTAAATGCATGCTCCCTTATCCTAAAATCCCCATTCTGTCCTGATTTGAGTTCTATTTGTGTTTATAATATAAATTGTGCTAACTAATCTGTTTTGCAGCATTTATTTTTATTTTTGTTATATTTAATAGATTAATTAGTGTAATTAGGCAATTGTATTTTTAGATCCTCGTGTCCTTAGGCGTTTGCAAAAGTGAGGACGAGAGTTTTTATATTTTATTCAATTTGGTTGTATAATCAGCCTCTATTATTCTTTTGTATATTTGTGTGGATGGTTTAATTTCCTGCAATTTATTTTATGCATTTTTGCCTTAGCATCGGGTTAATAAAGTAAACAAATTAGGTTAGAGAAAGATAATAAATTGAATAAATATGGCTTTATAAATAATAAACGAATACAAGCTTGAGGTTAAGTAGACAAGTTGCCCGAACCCTGAATCTCTGGATTAGGTACAGTAGTCTGCGCTCGGTAGGGAGCTGTACTGGAATTTCCCGGATGAGCTGATCCGGGTAGCGACTCTATTACTGATCTCGAAATTGAGGTTTCGAGGTCTTTAAGTTATAAAACGGGGAAATATTTTCTACAAACGGATTTCCGAATTAAATCAACTTAATAGTTTTCCCTATCTCAAGATAAACAAAAACTTGTTTTCCATAAAATTCACCAAATTAAAATCCTCTTCCCCGGCCCGCTTCGCCGCGCTTATTTTATTTCATCTTCAATAAAAAGGTCGTCCGCTCACAGGTACTTAATTAGTGTGCTGAGATAAGTTAAGGGGGCTAATGAGACGAGTTGATTTTTTTCTTTTTTTTTTTGTGGGTGGGGGGGCACTTGTCATGTCTCATCTAAGTTCAAGCGGCTCCAGATGTATGAGACAAAAAAAACAAAAAAACAAAAACCATCTTATCATAATCATTTCCAGAAATTCTATTATATGTTGAGAGTGGATTACTCCCAGCCAATGACGTCATGCTACATCAACAACTATGATGATGTGGCACCATGCTATTGGCAACCGACATGGATTTTCCATATTTTTCATCCTTTACTTTCTCATTAATTTCCCTTTCATCTCCATTAATTTTCCTTTTACTTCAAAAAGTCCAATGTATGCTAAGAGTAGTGTCTAAGATACCATGTCACGTTAGCATATACTCCCAGCTAGAGCGAAACTAAGGAGAGTGAACTTGTTAGGGCTTCAACCCTCCTAGCCATCGGTTGATAGTTGATTCCTCTGACCATAATTATAGGCTCAACTGAATCACCATAGACAAATTATTTGGTGGGGGGGGGGGGGGGGGGGGGGGGGGGGGGTGGGGTGTGGACGATGACGTGAAACATTAAAGACAACACAGTCACTAATACCCATGTACCAATGCTTATATTTTGTTTACTATCTCCTAATGTTGCATCCCTTTTAATCCCCAACCCAAGAAGTAAAAGACCTACCTATCTTTTTTGTTTTTACATTTTCCTTGACTGAGTAATACCGAACCAAAATTTAAAAACCAAAAATCCAAACCGATCAAATTTTTGTCATCTAGTTCGGTTTGGATTGTAAGTTTTAAGTAATCCAGTTTTCGTAGCAGATCAGTTTGTTCGATTTTAGTTGAATAAAACCAAATATAATTGGATTATTTATTAATCACATATTTACACATGTTATTGTTCACAAACTATGTTACTATCGTTATTATTATCATTAAGCCTAATACATCTGTTCCCCTTAAATTTGGCACCAATCATCTACTATCAATCCCAACATAAGGAACATCCATTTTACCCCCTCTCCAATTTGACGTGGCACAATGTTTGAATCTGATAGGGATTGACGTGTGTGAGAACTAAGTTAGTAAAAGAATATAAAATAAATAACACTCCTCTCCTCTTTTAGTCCATATCGGCCCACCCAATGCCCATCTCATTCATTAACGTAAATCTAATTAACATTGAAACCATATTATTATTATTATTATTATTATTATTATTTTTGCAATTAATAAGTGATTAGGAATTGGAATTGGGAAATCATATCCATAAATCGCCAACATCAACAAGTTTAAGGATGAGATGGCCATTAAGATGGAGAACAACGAGAGATTTGAGACCACCATCGCAGGCATCTCCAATTAAGATGAAAGGAGCTAGCGTAGGAGGGGAATCGGCATCAAAATCTTCAGGAGGAGGAAGAGCGGAGATCTCGTGGTCATCCAATTCGATAACGGGTGGGATGAACGCCGTTATTGGAAAAAGGAGGAGGAGGAGGAGGAGAACGAAACCTACCGTTATTGGAAAAAGGTGGGATTGACGCGCATGAAAACTAAGTTAGTAAAAGAATATAAAATAAATAACATTCCTCTACTCGCTCAGTCCATGTCACCCCACCTAATACCCATCTCTTTCATTAACTTAAATCTACTTAACATTGAAACCATATAATTATTATTATTATTATTATAATTATTATTATTTGCAATTAATAAGTGATTAGGAATTGGAATTGGGAAATCATATCCATAAATCACTAACATCAACAAGCTTAGGGATGAGATGGCCATTAAGATAGAGAACAACGAGAGATTTGAGACCCCCGTCGCAGGCATCTCCAACTAAGACGAAGGGAGCTAGAGTAGGAGGGGAATCAACATTGATATCTTGAGGCAGAGGAAGAGCGGAGATCTTGTGGTCATCCAATTTGATAACGGTGGGACGAACGCATTATTGGGAAAAGGAGGAGGAGGAAGAGAAGGGAACCTGCCATTAGCGTATGCCATTCTATTTCTTGTCAACACCACCTATCATTTTCTGCTTTTCGATTTCTTCATCTTCTACGAGTGAGGCTACAAAATCAGTACCCTTTGTTTGATCGGATCCACTGCTTTGCATATAGTTAAATTTTATTCATAATAGATGAATTCGATTTGCAAATAGTGGAATATGATTTATAGAGTTTGGGATTTCGATAATGGAATCCAATTTTGCAAATACTGGAATTCAATTTGCTGATATTGGAATGCAATTGTGCTTCTTAATTTTGACTTAATTATTTGATTTTTTAATTGCATAAAGTTTTAAATTTCTTTTTGTCACTGGAGTTTTTTTTTTTTTGCCGGAGTTATGTGTATGTATTTAGGTGGCCGGAGTATTTGGTTCCACGATGGAATTATCTTCATGGAGAAGAAAGTGCGGAAGAAGAAGTACTTTTTTTACTAAGTTTTTAGTTAATTTTTCTCATTGGATGTTTCTGTAAATAATTATTTGCTTTCAGCGCATGTTTTCACCTATGCATTTGCAATTTTAATTTAACCCATAAAGTGGTGGATGACATCCATTTAAACAAGTAGGGGTAGGGATACACACGGTCGGTTAACCGATCCATGTGGACTTTTGCTAACGGTTAACCGCTTGAACGGTTTTTCTAATTTACTAACCATACACTGTCCATTAAATACGGTTAACCATTAATTTCGGTCGGTTAACCTTTTTTTACGGTTAACCATTTCCGAAATAAACATTATATTTTAAACCTTAAAATTTTAAATCATAAATCTCAAATATCAAAGACAAATATGAAATTATAAACCATAGTCTTAATAATTGATTAAAAATGACATTACAACTAGAAGTGAACTAATTATGTTTGTCGGTGAATTAATTGTTACAGATTAACAGATTGAGACACCTGACGTACTTTAGAAGTATTGCAAGATAAACTGCTGTACAAGATTAGCTTTTTCTTCTAAGTTATGATGTAAATCTATGTTGGCATTAGGCTTTCTACCTATAAATATGATAGAAATCTTGCAATCTTGTAGTCTTGCATCGTACAGATCATAAAAGAAAAAAAAGGCAAGATTTAGCACAGATTTCATTTACGGATATTTAATTATGAAAGTAACATAACAAATTAATCAATATATTTTTCCAGTACATGACAAATTAAGTTATTCGGACTCTATAAACCTCAAGTATCGATGAATTTCTATAGTGATTCAAGACGATATCAATCTGGGACCATTACGATTGTAACATATGAATAATAGCATTGACGTATCAAAATCACAATGAATTTTTATAAATACTAGATTTTATTTGTGTAACACAAACTTAATTCTCAATCTACATCCATTACATACACTTGTTGGTTTATAAAATTAAGAAATTATTAGATGAATTTCTATTTAGATTTGGGCGAGCAATAAGTTGAAATTTGAAAGTGATAGGTTGGGGTTTGACCTTTATTGGCTAGATTGTAATAATACAGTCCTATATATTATAGGATGTAACAATTAATATTATTGTTAAATTACTGAAAAATGTTTTCTCCATAATACATAAATGTATTTTTAGTATTTTCCTTTTCATGTCAAAAAATTCAATTTTCTTTTCTAGATATATATATATATATTGGAAAATAAAAATTAAATTAAGGACAAAAATTACATTAAACATATTGGAAACTATAGACATAAAATTACATTAAACACCCCAATGTTTCACCATTAATTCATATAACCTATATATCCAATTATATATATATAAAAAAAAAATTTTTTTTCAACGGTCGGTTAACCGAGTCCACATGGACTTCTGAAACCGAAACCGAAACCGAAAATTTTTAAAAACAAAAACCGTACACTAGTCCATCGGTTTCGGCTAACCATATTTTCTGTCCGGTTTCGGTTCGGTTTCACAGTTTTTCGGTTTTTCGGTTTTTTTTTTGTGCACCCCTATAAACAAGTATAAGTACTTAGTGGGTTGGTTTTGCCAACATGAGGGGGCAAAGTATATATTCCTTAAGTTGGAGGTGACAATAAATGATTGGTACCAACTTCAGGGAATAATACATGTATAGACCTTATTTTTGTTGTTATTGTTGTTTAGTATTATTATAATTTTTAAAAGACATTATACCATTATTGAATATTATTATGGATGTAATATGAGAATGATGTTATTATTTTGTGGTGTTGCAATTTAGTTGGATAATTAAATTATAGTTATATATATATTTTCTTAATATTTATAATTTTTTGTCAATAATGATTGTATTATCTATGGATTTTCATTTTCATTTTTTTTTATGGTATTAGATAATATTTCTAAAATTTAATAAATTAATAAAATGATTATTTAAATTGGACTCTAACATTATAAAAGAAAATTTAATTGTAATTAAACAAAGTTGTTTGGTTTATGGCCAAACCGGTTTAGTTTGGTTCGTCAAACCAAACTGAAATATAATTCAGATTGATTTAGTTCCAAACGGATCTATTATTCATATTGATTTTTCAATTGAACCGTTACTCTCATTATTGGCCAATTTATTACCAATTTCAGATGTTTATTTTGCAGTTCCATCCCCATCTTCTATATGCAATTCTTTTTCTAATTTGTCTCAAGACCTTGTGTTCTTCACCTTCATTGTTAACATTTATTACATTTGAATTTAGGCCTAACACATTTGTTACCCTAAAGTTGGCACCAATCATCTACTGTCACCCCTAACTTAAGGAACGTCCAGTTTGCCCCTTTGTCTTGGCTAAAATGTCCAGTTTGCTCCCTCATCTTGGCTAGACCAACCTATTTTTTCCTTTCATCTTGGCTAAACCAATCTAGTTTGCCCTAACAAGGTTCACGAGGTTCACGCTCCTTGAATTACACTTGCTTCACACGTAGCATTAAGGGGGTTATTTGGGGTCGGTGTAGCCAACATAAGGGGAAAACTGGACATTAGCTATGTTTAAAGTGTCAGTAGACGATTGACGCCGACTTTACTTTGGTGTGCCCTAGTTCTTATGGCATCAAATTCTTGTATATTGTATTATACAGTAAGACTTCTTCTATGTATACATCATTTGTGTCATATTGACAAAGGTAATAATCTATTTCATTTATATCTTATGCTATAATATGAATAGAATATCCATTGATTGATAATCATAAAATATATCCCAAGTCTATTCTAATCGTGGGAACGAATAAAACACAAACTTGTATATTCGATGACTGTATGGTAGTTCTTAACTAGCCAAAGTACTTGTAAAGTCAGTTATGAATAAAGGTACATGTCGTTGACATGGGACTGGATCGATACGCAAAAGAAAGCCATATGGTTGTCGCGTCATAGGTCTTTCTTGAGTAGGTCTCTTTTGTCCTCAGACCAGATTTCATTATAGTATCAATATGGAATCCGGTTCACATTGACATATGCTTAATAGGTCTGTAAAAGGATGCTAAATATAGGTATGATCGGGTGGATAGGTGAACATATTGATATTGATCATGAAGTGATGGACTTACCACTCCGATAACACCGAGATGAGATCACCGGCCACTTAATGAGTGGGACTGATAAGTGTATGGCCATATCAAATAAGTTGGTCGCTTATTTGATAAATCAGTCAATTCAAGATCAAGAAATATAATAAACAGCAGAAAAGGATGACGGACACCGTGCCTATTGTTTATTCATATCTATATCATTTGGCAAAGGACATTATGAGATTACTACTGGGTGAGTATCTTCTAAAGGCTACTGTATCTCTGCCTTAATGGGGGGCTGTAATAGTTTACTAGAACTCACTTATAGTCTATGGGCCTTGGGCTTACTGCCAACATAAAGACAGACCCACAAGATCGTGCACATAGATCAACTGAGCCGGAACTTATAGAAATTGTACATGTAATGTACATTGGAAGGAATGCGTTAATTAATTAGTTGATATTTGGGGTCAAGATAATGAATTAATATTGGATTGATTTTATTTAATTGATAAGTTTACAAAATGTAATTAATTAATTTATCCATTAATTGAATTACATAAAGTAAACAATTATTAAATTATTTTTCTAACTAGGAAAATTAAATACATGTAATGTATTTATTTAATTTTATTTAGAAGTAATTAAATTTAGCCAAATGGAATTAAATTACATAGTATAAACTTTTTAATTAAAGTGTATTTATGTAATTATAATCCTAGTGGGCTTGGATTTAATTAACCTAATTAAAACCTAATTAGACAAGGAGTCTATATAAGAGCACACTTAAGTAGAAAAAATCAGCCCTAATCCTAATTGCTTAAGGAAGAAGTTGGCCAGCCATAGCAGCCCAGAATTGCAGCTGGAAATTCCAACAGTAATCCTCCATTCCTTCGCTTCTTCGGCTAGCATCGATTCCACTCGATAGTTGGTTGTGCACTGGACTTTGGAAATCGCAGTTTCAAGAAATGATTCTGCAGCAGTCTCTAGAAGAGACAGAACTGGTGAGTTTAAACTCTCTTGGTTCAAATTGATTTTATTTCAATCAATGGTACGTGGACACAATTTGGCGGATTTCTAGGAAATTTTCAACTGTGTAATTCCTCTGCGCCACGTTATTTTTCCGATGACGAATCCCAATAGTGGTATCAAAGCCTAGGTTTTGTCTATTAGATTGATTGAAATTCATTCTTGAAAGTGTTCTTGAAGAAAGAATAGGTTTCAAGATTGGTTTTTTCAGGTTTTGATAATTTTTCCCAATTGGTTTTATATGCTGCTGTAATTTTTCCTGATTACGATTCCCATCTCCCACTACGTAGCAGCGGTAGAGGCCCACTGGGCTGCTGTTGCTGCGCACCAGAACCGTAGCGCAGGGTTCGGGTCCCTTTTTGGATATTATGGGTATTTTATTTCTAACCCGGACCCGTAATGCAAATTAAATTAAAATGTTTTATTTTGAATTAATTTGTATTTGCTGCGTAATAAATACACACACTAATAGAAGCAAGTGCACTTCGTCGCTCAAGTAATATATAGTAAGTAGAGTATCGATCTCACGAGGACTAATTATGCTAACCCTAAATATAGTCGGATTTCTATTAATCTAGGCGGAGAGAATAATATATCTTTGATTTTGGGTTGTGAATTAAAATTACTGCTAAAAACAATTAAATTAAAATTGAGAATGAAACAAAGTTATATAAGAGAAATATAATGAGAAAGCTAACTAAGGCGTCCGGTTTCACTTAGCATTAATTCAAGCAATATTTTATACTATGCAATTAATTCGATTAAATTTCAAAATGGCGATTTCTATAAATAATCAATACCGGTTAGGGCTATTAATTCTAATTCTAAACCTAAACACTTAAACCTCTCAGTTCTAAGCGTCAAGCCAGAAAGCATTAAGTCTAAGAAATCCTAGCACTAACTAGTGAGCCACTAGAGCAATGGTCATGCAAAAGTCGTGTTGTATGATTCCGTTAGTCTAGTCCTTTGGTCAATTATAGATTAACTGTGAACATTGGAATTGATGGTCATGCATCCAAAGCATTAAATATACACAACACAATATTGGAAAATAATACGAATTAAATTGCATTAACCATAAAATAATCACATGGAACAATTTCTAAGATCCACCATAGCCTTAGCTATGGTGGAATTAGTTCATCGCTAATCTAATAACACAAAAACGAATTAAAGAAAACATGGTAAGAGAAAGGTTTAGAGAAAACTAGAGTCAAAGTGGTTGATGGAAGGATGTACGGATCGTTGAGGTGGAAAGATGAATGTTCCTCCAAACCCTAGCTTCCAAAAACATGTTCTCCCAATACGTTCTTCCAAGAGAAAAGAAAAATATAAAATCTGAAAACTGAAAACTAAAACTAAAAAAAACTACAGCTGAATAAATCTTTCTTGTTAACTCTCCCCTCAAAAACAAAAAGGGAAGAAGAGTTCTAATAAGAGTCCAAAACCATTCCTTCTTTTAAGGGAATCACCAAAAAGAAAACATTCCTCCTTTGACAAGGAGTCCATTAGCTATCAAGAATTCTCAGCCAAAAGACTTCTAGTTCTCTCCTCAATAAGACCAAACCCGCATCTTTTCCTTGGCCCATCATGAACTTAGGCCCAAATCACCAAATCAGCTTTAAAACTCTAAAATCAGCACCTCCCAAGGCATGGTCATGCCTTAGGACTGCTCCTGGGCTGTTTCAAATCAATTTCGCTCCCTTATTATGCACTTTTAGCTCCATTCTCTTCTTAGGGGCCTAACAAGAAAAATACATAAAAAGGAAGTAAAATATGCCTTAAATAAATAGAAACAATTCAATTAAAGCACAAAAAACAAAGGCAAAATAAGTATATAAAATACACTTATCAGTATTTAAATTGTTTATTTTGTTGGTATGTATATTTAATTTAATTGTTTTGCATATTAAATTGAATATGGACTTTGTCAAATTGGCAGAATAAACTGTGGCAGCGGTAAAAATTGGGATAGCTAAATTTTAAATTTGTGACAACCCAAATTTCCAATGGAAGCAAAATTGTTAATTTTGTATTAATGGGTGTGATCCATTAGGCTTTAGTCACATTTGTTGAAATTGGCGATTTCACCCTAAGTAACTCGGCTTAACATTTATATTTATAATTTGGAATGCCATGATCATGCATCATATTGGTATGTATGTGCACGACAGGTACTTTGTTTGAAATATAGTGTTGAGTTTTACGGGGTTTATTTTCTGAGTTTTGGGGTTGTTTTATCCTAGTCGGATCCATAGTTCAGCATTAGCGGACCCTCGAATCATATAAAGTTCCCAAAAAATATTGAAAACGAGCAAAACGATATTCTCACAAATGTTTTTGGTGTGTTTATTGCATTTTGGACCCTAGATGGATTGTGTATTTAGGAACCCGCATGAACAGAACCCTGGATTCCGGGATAATAGACCCATAAGAATGGAAATTTGCATGTAACCGAGCCAAATGTTTTCCAAAAAATGATTTTCCAGCACAAAAATTACAGGGCGTTTCAAAATCGTTTTCCAGGTCTAACCGGTCCGACAGGTCGGGTTCCCTGTTTCCTAAATTCCCAATTCTGTCCTATTTGAGTCCTATCTGTGTGTGCAATGTAAATTATGCTAACCGTCTGTTTTGCAGCTTTTATTTTCATTTTATTTTCACTGTAATTAATAGATTATCCCGTGTATTTTTAGGCGGTTGTAATTTTTAGATCCTTGTGTACTTAGGCGATTGTAAAAGTGAGGACGAGAGTTTTCCATTTTTATTCGATTGGGTTGTATAATCTGCCTCTATTATTTTCTTGTATATTTTGGATGTATGCTTATTTTTTCTGTAATCCATTTTCTACATTTCACTTTAGCATCGGCTGATAAAAATAAACAAATTGGGGTTAGAGAAAGATAATAAAGCAAATTAAATATGGTAATATAAACTGTAAAGTGAAAGCAAGCTAGAGGTTAAAGTAAGTCACTTCCTGTACCCTGAATCTCTGGATTAGGTACAGTAGTCTGTCCTCGGTCGGGAGCTGTACCGGAATTCCCGGATGAGCTGATCTAGGTGGCGACTCTGTCACTGATATCGGGATTTAAGTTTCAAGCTCTTTAGGTTAAAACGGTAAAATGTTTTCTACAAAGGAAATTTCAAATCAAATCCATGGTTTTTCCTAATTCAAGATAAACAAAACCCGTTTCCACCAAAATCAAAACGAATGAAAACGTGTTCCCTGGTTCGCTTCATAGTGTCCCTTTAACTTTGAAAAGGTCGTCCGCTTAGACTTCGACAAGATCAAGGCTTATTTGATGAATCCACCAGTCCTAAAACCGCCAATGCCTAATAAGCCTTTGGTCCTGTACTTGGCTATTGAAGATGCTTCAGTAGGGGCAATGCTAGTATAAGAACAGGAGGACGGATGGGAACATGTAATCTACTACCTGAGCAAGAAACTGCTTGATTACGAAGTCAGATATACTATAGTAGAGAAGACCTGTGCTACTATGGTATGGCTGACTAAGAAATTAAGACATTACTTCTAGTCGTACAAGGTTCAGGCAGTAGCAAAGGTCGACCCAATGAAGTATTTATGCCAGACTCCTGCATTGGCTCAGAAATTATCAAGGTGGTTACTTCTGTTATCAGAATTCGAAATTGAATATGTGACCAAGAAGACGATCAAAGGAAGAGCTGTAGCAGAATTTCTAGCCAACCAACCTCTAGAATCATATTATGTCGAGAATTCAGACTTCTTGGATTAACAGCTGGTTGTAGTAGAGATAAAACTGAGCAGATGGGTAATGTATTTTGACGGGGCTGTAAACAAACACGGGGTACGACTGGGAGTAATCATCGGCACATCGGACGGAGAAATCATCCCCCTAGCTAAGCGCCTTGAGTTCCCGGTGACTAACAATGGGGCGGAGTATGAAGCTTACCTCTTCAGGATTGATTCCTTGATCACACTAGCGGCACACGAAGTGTTAGTAATTGGAGACTCAGCACTTATAATTCATCATATCACTGGGGAGTGGGAGATAAAAGAAGGGTCGCTCTGAGAGGCATTCGGGCAGTGTGAGTTTAGACACATCCCGAGAGAAGAAAATCAGATGGTAGACTCTTTAGCCACACTCTCGTCAATGTGGGAGGAACCCTAGAAACATCCTATGCAGCTAGTAATATTAGAGACCGCACAGAATCCTTGCTATTTGTCAGTCAGTGTTATAGCAATAGCGGAGGAACATCCTTGGTATCATGATATACTGTAGTTTGTTCAGAATGGGCAATACCCTGAAGACGCCAGCGAGTTAGATAAGATCTCTCTCCGGAATTTAGCAGCACAGTTTAGACTATTCGAGGGTCAACTCTTCAAAAGAACCACTAATGGCCTACTTCTGAAGTGCTTAATAGAAGGAAAAGACAAGGAAGTCATTAGGCAGATCCATGCAGGAACTTGTGGGCCATACATGAATGGGTTAGCCATAGCTAAGAAAGTATGAAGGCAAAGCTACTTTTGGCTTACCCTACAAGCAGATTATGTCGAGAAGGTGAAAAGATGCCATGAATGCCAAGTGTACAGAGACCTCAATCATCTCCCACCACTTGAACTTCAGATATCATCGACTCCATGGCCATTTGCTGCTTGGGGGATAGACATCATCAAAGAAATAAGGCCGCCTACATCAAACGGGCACTGCTTCATAGTTGTGGCTGTTGACTACTTCTCGAAATGGGTGAAAGCAGAATCATTTGCACATGTCACGCCAAGAAAATGACCAAGTTCATTAAGAAGAGTATCTTCATGCGGTATGGAATTCTGCACCATGTCGTCACAGTAATAAGGTACAGTTTCAAGGGCTACCTCACAGTTATTTCAGGATAAGGCAGTTGAGCACCATAAGTCGTCTCCATATTGCCCACAAGCCAATGAGGCGGTAGAAGTAGCCAACAAGTCTATTAAAAAGATTCTATAAAAATGGTGGTCACCTACAGAGATTGGGTCGACATGTTGCCATTTACTTTATAGGGTTATAGAACCAGTGTCAGAACTCCCACCAGAGAAACGTCATACTCCCTAGTCTACGGAATGAAAGCTGTCTGCTGGTGGAAACCGAGGTTAGATCACTGAGGGTGGTTATGGAAGCACAGTTTCCAGAATCAGAATGGGTTCGATCAAGATATGAACAGTTGGCATTGATTGACGAGAAGCGTCTTCGGGCATTGGATCATTTATAAATGTATCAGCATAGAATGGCTAGGGCTATAACAGTAAAGTCCACTATTGAAAACACCCACTCAAGGCCGGAGACTTGGTACTAAAACAAATGAAACAGGTCAACGTAGATGTAAGGGGAAAATTCAGGCCCAACTGGGAAGGTCTGTATGTGGTCAAAAGGGTACTCTCAAAAGGCACCTTAAAGATCATGGACATGGATGGGAATGAATTCGTCAACCTCGTCAATCAGGACAAACTCAGGCGATACTTTGCGTAAAAACAAAAAGTTCGGTGGATCGAAAACCAAAAAGGCGATACATGCAAAAGTCAGGACAGAGAGGTGAGCACCGTTGGCAGGAAAATCTGTAAAGACCAGCTGATGGCAGTCGTGGATTCGGTCAAGATGGATACCATTTTTAACTCTGTTCTTAGCTTCATTTCATTTTTTTGATACGCATTGTACTAAAACATTATTAATGAATAAATGAATGAATAAATGTCTTGAGTTAACTCGAAATTGGATTCTTATTATACACATATATATGATTGTGCACATCCCATATTTGCATGCATCTAAAAAAAAAAATCCAATGGACTGAAAACCAAAAGGCGGTCCATGTAAAATTTAGGATACAAATAAAAGTTTGCTGAGTCGAAAACCCAAAAGGGCAGTCTATGCAAAAATAAGGACATAAGATAAAACATCAAAATAAATAAAAATCAACCAACAATAACTCCATATAGTATAAAAAAACCATAAGCTGAGATATCTCAGAGTCAGGATCTCACGCTCGTGTCTTGTAGGACAGGTCACTAAGTCAGCTAACCAAGCCTGATAACGGCCGTCTGTCTCGGCCGGAGCTATGCTGTCATATCTCAAAATCTCAGAATGAATGGGATTCATCCACTGCTGCTGCACATGTCTGGGCCATCGCTGTGTGAATTCCTCGCACTTGGTCGTGCATAAGGAACGAGGCACCCCCTATGCTTGCCCATATTATCTGCATAACCGTGCGGGAGAGTAGAATGTCACTTTAGATAGTTCGAGGAGCTACATACCTCCTATACAAGTCTCCGTAGTCATATGTGAAATATCCCACCAGGGGCAGATCTAGCGGATGGATGCGTTTGTCCTACCTCTCAGCTAAATAAGCCACTCCTCTGCAGTCTGGGTGGCAAAGTCTGCAATTTCGACACGTCGGGCCTAATAATATTTTGGGACATATCTTGGATGAGGTGGAGGAATATTCATGAGACTTGGTTTCTCCAGTAGCCAAATCTGCATAAAAGACAGTTAATCAGAAGGGATGCAGAATCAATCAGAATTCCAAGCATAGGTTAGAACAAACCTAAAGAAGGAAAAAGTATCTATTGGTCTCAATGGGGCAATCAGAGTGGACAGAATCTAGATAAAGCAGGGTCTCAGTTAAGAAGACCCCTATGGGTGAAGCACCGTTGGCCATCTAGGCCACCACCGGGACTAATTGGAAGTCCCATCTCTCGACTCGCACAGATAGAGAGACATCAACAATAGACTCATTAGAGGAGCCCAACCAGGGGCAAAGGTGTTAAGGGCGGAGCACAAGTCCATAATAGCAGACAGATTGAAACTCCTAGGAGCAGCCTCGTTAGGAAGCAAGCAGTCTAAATATGCCGTGTCTAGTAAAGCTACCCTCTGAAGCGTCTGTAAGCTGTCTGAATCGGCTTTAGGAACAGCTAGCTTGACTCCGCATGGGCATGACACACAGAGGATGGCGCTGAACTCCTCAACCATGGGTGTGAGTGGATGACGTGCTTTCGACGGGATGCGGGACTCCCTTTTGGAATGGGGCGCCACGATCTCGGGCGGGCCCCTCCCTCGCGTGGGGTTTTTATGAATGGAAATCCGAGTTTTGGAAAATGAATGGAATTAATGCATAAAAGAACCGAGACCTAAGTCTTGATGAATATTATAGAGTCGCCACCCGGCTCAGCTCAACCGGTAAATTTATAATGCAGCTGAACCGGATGAACAGCAGCTACACTATCCAGAGATTCGGGTCCGGACAAGTCCCTTATTTCGTGTCTAATTAAAATAAAATTGGTCAATGTTCAAAGATGGTATTTCAAATTCTAAAAGTTAATTTTATTAAAATAAATAGACATGCAGCGCGCATATAGGTATTACAAAAATAAAAGTAAAGTAATGAATATTTGAATGCTTTACAACCCAATCGAATAGAAAATAAAAACTCTCGCCTCACTTTACAAGCGCCTAATATACACGAAAATCTAGAAAAATACAACCGCCTAGGATACACGATTAATTCTATTAAATTACTTCCAAAATAAAAATAAAAGAAATTAAAACCTGCAAAACAGAGGGTTAGCACAGAATACGGCACGCCATAAATAGGACTCAATTATGACAGAATGGGAAATCAAGAATTCGGGGCATGCATTTAGGGGATAACCAGGCTGGCTCGGCTATCCGGCCCGGTTGGACCTGGAAAAAGTTTTGAAACGTCCCTGTATTTTGGTTTTTATCGGAAAATCATTTTGAAAACTATTTTTTCGGTTTACATGCATTTTTACATATTAAGTGGGTCGGTTTTCAGGGGAACTGGGTCTCCGTCGTTGAATTGTTCTAAATGCAAATTTATTGAAAATTGAATCTATGGTCGTGAATGCACACAACAAAATTAATTTTGATGGTTTTAGGGTTTTTTGAATTTTTATGGATTTTTGGAAAATTTTTTTGGGGATAAAAACAGAAATTCTAGTTCTGGAAACCACGTTACAGTCGTGCGACTGTAACTTCAGTCATACGACTGTAAATTACAGTCGTGCGACTGTAACGAGTCCAAACTCAGAATCTCGCCAAAACTTTATTTAAAGAAAACTGGGAAGAAAACGCTGGAAATCAAGAACACTAGTACGACTGTAACTACAGTTGTACGACTGTTCATCAAACTTAAGAACAGTCGTGCGACTGTTCTTGATTTCCAGAAGCAGAAATGCAGAAAAATGAATGAAAACGGCCCAAAACCACACCAATCACCCAGAAAGCTTGTAAAAGAGAAGGGAAAAGGAGTGTTTACCTCTTTGTAGTTCGTCCACTGTAGGATTGACCCCTGGCGTCGTTCCAATCCACTAAAATCCGGACCTTTCGCCTTGAGTTAGGGTTTGAGGTTTTGAGTCCAAAGATTTCCCAATGCTGAGTGATTCTTGAAGTTCAGTTGTTCCTTTTCTTTGTTTTTTTTTTCTTCTCTCCCTTTTCCTCTCTTTTTTTTTTCTTTTCTTTTTCTCCTCTTTCTCCTTTTTTCTGTCTGTCCGTTTTTTTGTTTTTCCCTTCTTTTTTTTTTTCATCCTCCTCTGTCCATCCTTCTTTTTCTGCTTTTATGGGTAATGATCTACAGTCGTACGACTGTAGCCAATGCCGTATGACTTTTTTTTTTGAAGTAAAATTCCGGCGCTTACAGCTACCCCTCGCGTGATCAAATTCACCACCCGAACTTAGTCTAGGATAGATGATGTGAATTTGAGAAACGCGACTCAAAGCGCCGTAGACACAGGAAAGAACCCGCCGTTGAAATAAGCCGATATCAGGTCTAGGTTACCCGAGGCGATGCTGGGGAGGAAATAAGCCGATATCAGGTTTAGGTTACCCGAGGCAAAGCTGATGAGGAAATAAGCCGATATCGAGTCTAGGTTACCCGAGACAAAGTTGAGGAAGAAATAAGCCGATATCGGGTCTAGGTTACCCGAGGCAAAGCTGAGGAAGGAATAAGCCGATATCAGGTTTAGGTTACCCGAGGCAAAGTTGAGGAAGAAGTAAGCCGATATCGGGTCTATGTTACCTGAGGCAAAGGTGAGTTTGAAGTGTGGGATTCGAATTGGTTTCAAAGATCTAGGATCTTGCTTGAATCAATCTTCAAGAATCCAAAATATGGCTTGGGCGATTTTTCAAGGATTGGGAATCATGCTTGAAGAAGTTCAAGGATTCGAAATCTAGCTTGGAGAGATGTTCAAGGATTGGGAATCATGCTTGAAGAAGGTTCAAGGATTTAAAATCTAGCTTGAATGAAATAAAGGGTTTGATATGGAACTAAGACGATACCGGGTCTAGGTTACCCGAGGCAAGAAAAGATGGAATGCAGTTAAGCCGATATCGGGTCTATGTTACCCGAGGCAAAGGAAAGTGGATTGTGGATTAGCCGATATCGGGTCTATGTTACCCGAGGCAAAGAAAGATGGAATTTTGACGATTTGAAATCTTACTAGAATTGGATGAACTTGAAATAATAAGAGGTTCAAGGATCTGAAACCATGCTTGAACATAATGGAGTTCAAGGATTTAAAATCTGGCTTGATTGAAAAAGGGGTTCAAGGATTTGCGACCATGCTTGAACGTACTAGAGTTCAAGGGTTTAAAAATCAAGCTTGATGAAGAAAGGGATTCAAGGATTTATAACCATGCTTGAACGTAATGGAGTTCAAGGGTTTGAAATCTGGCTTGAATGAAGAGGGTGGTTCAAGGATTTGTAACCATGCTTGAATGTAATGGAGTTCAAGGGTTTGAAATCTGGTTTGAATGGAGAAAGGGGTTCAAGGATTTGAAACCATGCTTGAGCGTAATGGAGTTTAAGGGTTCAAAATCTGGCTTGAATAAAGGAAGGAATTCAAGGATTTGCAACCATGCTTGAACGTAATGGAGTTTAAGGGTTTGAAATCTGGCTTGAATGAAGAGAAGGGTTCAAAGATTTGAAACCATGCTTGAACGTACTAGAGTTCAAGGGTTTAAAAATCTTGCTTGAATAAAGAGAAGGGAATTCAAGGATTTGCAACCATGCTTGAACGTAATGGAGTTCAAGGGTTTAAAAATCTTGCTTGAATAAAGGAAAGGAATTCAAGGATTTGCAACCATGCTTGAACGTAATGGAGTTCAAGGGTTTGAAATCTGGCTTGAATAAAGGAAGGGAATTCAAGGATTTGCAACCATGCTTGAACGTAATGGAGTTCAAGGGTTTAAAAATCTTGCTTGAATAAAGGAAGGGAATTCAAGGATTTGCAATCATGCTTGAACGTAATGGAGTTCAATGGTTTAAAAATCTTGCTTGAATAAAGGAAGGGAGTTCAAGGATTTGCAACCATGCTTGAACGTAATGGAGTTCAAGGGTTTAAAAATCTTGCTTGAATAAAGGAAGGGAATTCAAGGATTTGCAACCATGCTGGAACGTAATGGAGTTCAAGGGTTTAAAAATCTTGCTTGAATAAAGGAAGGGAATTCAAGGATTTGCAACCATGCTCGAACGTAATGGAGTTCAAGGGTTTAAAAATCTTGCTTGAATAAAGGAAGGGAATTCAAGGATTTGCAACCATGCTTGAACGTAATGGAGTTCAAGGGTTTAAAAATCTTGCTTGAATGAGATGAGGAAATAGGTTTAGGAAGGATAATTTTGGTGTTGGCTGGGGAATGAGTATTTATCCCCTGATCGATGATTTTGGAACCAAAAATTTTTGCCCCTTCAATCAAGGATAAATACGGCTTGATTGCTCTGCCCCTTGGAAACTTGATTGTTCTGCCCCGACATTATGCCATCTCTGCTTTGAGAGTGATCCTGGTTAGGGGGGACCTGGTGATGGCAGTGGATACCTGCACTTGGATGAGTTGCGATGCATATGCATATGAATTATACGTGTTTACTTTAAACGTATGCATGTATGTACGAATGCATGTATAGTTCTAAATGTATGCATGCAACATGTGGCTTATGCTTTGTTCTTGGTATCCGTGCGAGCCTGGAGATGGAATTCACGACTTGTGGCTGGCCCCGATGGTAGCCCAGGTGACCTAGCCGATTGTCCCAACGTGTCTCCTGATCGACTAACTATTACGCCAATCTAGGTATTAGGGGAGTTGGCCGTCTTGAGTGACTTTCCACTTTACCCTCTATATATTCTGAAGCGTTGTCAGTGCTGAGCGGATCAGGATAGTAGGCCGTGCTAGTGGATGGTCCGTTTGGTTGAGTAAGGAGATGGGAGTGAGACTTTGCATTTCCGTACCGCATAACAGTGGTTTCTGCGATATTGTCACGGGCTTGAATGCAATGTCCTACTGATGGACGTTTATATGTAGTGGCATGGTGTATGCAAGATGAGCATCTAATCAGAAGTCCAAATACACACAATATTGCAATGGTGACATCAGAATGAGTATAATAGGGAATGTGACATTGACTCTGACTTTGTATATCACCCCTCCCCTGTTGCTGACACGTCCTTTCGGTTTTCCTTGTCAACAAATTTTTTTTTGTTGAGAAAGATTCTGTGATGGGCATTTTGTCTGCGTTGATCCCTTTTGTGACGGTTTGTTTTAGGACGGGAAAAATATACCTTGATATGTTCATTACGACTAGCGAAGATAATGCTGTTGATGATGCCCATTGGTTCGGTTTTTAACTTGCCCCTAATATTATAGGTTTGTGTTTGAGGAGTATTAAGGGTTTGTGTTTGGGGAGTGAAGCACTTCCACAGACAAGGTTTGCTGTGCAATGTAGCCTGTAAGTGAACATTGACATGCAATGACATGACAAATGCATATTGAATACCAAAATTGAATACAAAACATTCATGACATAATGAATGCGGATGCATTAGGAAAATCTAAGATGTGGCTCTGGCTTTAATTGATGCCTCTTCAAATTACCAATATGCCCTTTTGGTTTTACACATTGGATAGGGATTTTTTTTAGCCCGATCATTGGATAGAGTTGCCATTGTGGACAGACAACCTGAGATGAATTCAAGTGACCACTGGATTCTATTGTGGTCTGATGCTGTATTCATATTTCCAATTCACCCCAGATTTTAGTTCAGACATGGTTCCCGAAGACTGAATCCTTGAAATGGTTGGTAAATGCAACTTTCCCTTTAAATATGAGTGCAACAGACTTTGTAAGCTTTCCTGTTGATGGTATCATCCCCTTCATTATTGTTGAGAGCTTTGTAAAGTCAAGTTGCTCCGACACAGTTGGTGAAGTTCACAAATGCATAACCAAAATTTCCTCCGGTCTTGAAATCCATAGGTAAATAGAGGAAATCATAAGCAGGCTTCCCTTTGGACTTATTCTTGTTTTCCTCCAGACAATGCTTGCCCGGAATTTACAACAGTTTATGTCTTGAAAACTGATTTGGTAGATTTCTGATCATCAGGCTTGTTTTTCCACCAAGATTAGCTTCAATCTCTTTTTGTTCAGCTTGGTCTCTTCAACAGTCAATCTCTTGGGCAACCACTACTGTTCCTTTTCACCTACAGAAACTATTTTCTTCTTACTCTGGGATCTCAGAGCTATATATTTCATTTTCCCCCCTTTTTTCAGCATTGTTGAACTCATTTGAAGCAGACTCATATCCGAATCCTCTTTCTGCTCTGTCGCCCTTCTGGTGATGGGATGATGCAGAAAAATGCAATATGGAGTAGCATTGGGGTTCAACTTCTTGTTAGGAGCCATTGAGGGTAGGAAATATGGAATCACAGAATCGGTTCAAGTCCCAGAGAGAAGATGAAAGATAGAAGATGAAAGTGAAGGAAAGACAATAAAGGGAAGACAAAGGTGTTGAAGGCAAATGGAGAAGACAGAGAAGAGGATGAAAAGGGAACTGCTTTGGGTAAAGATACCGATCTTCTCTGTCACTGCGTGAAGTTAACTTTTCAGAACAGGCGAAAACGTACTTATCTCCATTGTCTCAACTCATTGACCCCGGCATTTCATGCAATAGGTGGGCCGCCCCCAGATTCATCAAGCACTCAACAGAGTTCGACTCTATGATTAAAGAGAGTGCAACTTTAGACCAGGGGCAGAAATTGGACTATAAGAGAGAGCTGAGGTCTTCCATTGGTGCTTCTTTTTTTTTTTCGAAGAAGCTAAATCCAAAACACAGCCACCTATTGATTTTCCTGCTGCATTCAGATTCATGTATGTCATGCGTGTTTGATATGTCTTTTTGGATGAACAATGCATGTGTAATGTCATATGCACATGAATGCCACACAAACAAGACTATACATGCACTAAAACTAATGTCTGCTTCAGAGTTTTACAGCATGGTGGGTGGCAAAGGTCATTTGGATTTTTAAGGCTTGGTGCTTTTTGATGGATTTGGTTTTTGATGTGGGATGCTTTCTTAAGCGTGAGTTAAGCTCAAAGCTTCGTTCTGGTGATCGGCTCTGAGATTTAACAATGGTCCCTGGTTTGGAATGATCTGGGTGTATTGTGGGCTATCTAAGTTGAAACTTTTAGGGCAAGACCAGTAGCGTTTAGGATCGTGGTTTGTAGGGATCACTAATCTAGGTTGGCAATTGATTCGAATGAAATGGTGCCATCCTATTATTTGCTTGGCAGACTTCTTCTCTGTCTCTCTCTCTCTCTTTTTTCTTTTTTTCCTTTAAGAAAAGGGCTTAACCGAAGTCAGGTTCACTTGTAAATTCCCTGTAAGACTTAGATTGATGTCATGCATCTTAATATTATGCGTGATGGACATGTCGTCTCAGATGATCAAATGCATGCTTAATGCCATATACATGCAATCACCACACAAGTGAGAAAAATAACAAGATGCATTGCATTCAAAATGAGTTCAATACACTTCACAACAAAATGAGTTCCCTACGAGAAGGAGCCTCTAAAGGTATTGATCTCATAGCGCCCGACTATTGCTTATCCGGTCACTGCCCCACTCTCATCAGATCAGGCTTTGGAGCTCTTCATCATATTCCTCTTCCCGAGAGGTTTGAGGAATTTCTTTATCAGTCTCCCTGCTTGCCCCCAGTTGCTCATTAGTAGTGGATGGCACCTTTAATCTTCCCTCATCAACTAACTTCCGGATCTCCTTCCTTAAAATATAGTAAGCATTGGTTCGGTGACCTGTCACTACATGATAGGTGCAGAAGTTGTTCTTTTGATCCGGTGCCGGCTCCACATACGGCTTGATGCTCTGCAGTAGCCCCTCTTTTCTACATTTGGCAAATTATTGGCTTAGCGATAAAGGCCACGGGGATATGCCCTTTCCGTCACCCTTGGGGAGTGAGCTCCTGGTTGGTCGCGGAATAAGATCAATGTTGGCTTTGAGGGGGGGCTATTGATTCTGCTTCACCATTCAGCCCTCTTATTACTTCCTCAAGCTCAATCACACGTGCCTCAAATTTAGAGCACCTTGTCATCAGCTTTTCCACCTTGTCCAGGTCACCTCCTAGCATTTCCTTCAACATTGCCACTGCCTCTTCCCTGACCGCCTTTCGGAATCGCGATGAGGCAACATAATCATCTAGGATATCTGTTACGGTGTTGAAGTTAACTGGGCCAGCCATTCTCGAGACTCCTTCCCTTTCTCCCCTGATAAGAACATTTGTTAGCACTGACTGGGGCATGCGCACAAAGGATACCAAGTCAAGGGATGATGCAGGTATGAATGCGAGATGCAATGCATACGTGTATGAACGATGATATAATGTGATGCCGTGTCATGTTATGCAATCCTAAGCTAGTCATGTGCACACAAAGCCAAAAATGGGAACATGCAAAATGCAATGAATGTTGTTGACGAAGCTATATGCTGAAGTATAGCGTGGCATATAAATATACATCACATGGATAAAATGACACACAGGGTGTCCATGGATCGAAGCAAGGTGATACTTGCGAAGGGCTTACATGTAGAGCGAATCTTACACGGGAGGAGAGTTAACATTTGAAGTGATACGTGTAGAGCGGATTTTACACGGGGAAGAAATGTAGTGTTTAAAGCGGTACATGTAGAGCGTGTCTTACACGGGAAGAGGTTTAATGTTTAGAGCGATACGTGTAGAGCATGTCTTACACGGGAAGAGGTCCAGTGTTTAGAGCGATACGTGTAGAGTGTGTCTTACACGGGGGAGGGTTTAGTGTTTATAGGGATACGTGTAGAGCGTGTCTTACATGGGGGAAGTTTTAGTGTTTAGAGCGATACGTGTAGAGCGTGTCTTACACGGGGGAAGGTTTAGTGTTTAGAGTGGTACGTGTAGAACTTAGTCTTACACGGGGAGGAAGGATAGAGTTAAAGCGGTACGTGTAGAGCTTATCTTGCACGGGAAATTTGGAACGACACGTGTAGAACTTAGTCTTACACGGAGAAGAAATGTGCAGAGCTTGTCTTGCACAGAAAGATATATGGAACGATACGTGTAGAGCTTAGTCTTACACGAGGAGGAAATGTGCAGAGCTTGTCTTGCACAGAAAGATATATGGAACGATACGTGTAGAGCTTACTCTTACACGGGGAGGAAATGTGCAGAGCTTGTCTTGCACAGAAAGATATATGGAACGATACGTGTAGAGCTTAGTCTTACATGGGGAGGAAATGTGCAGAGCTTGTCTTGCACAGAAAGATATTTGGTATTTGGATGTGCGGGACACAAGGATAGGGTTTTTAAGGATTATGGAAGACATAAGGGGCTTGATAAAGCTTCTAGTGTTTTTGGAACACTTAAGTGACTTAGTGCATGCGGTAAAGTACTCGATGCTCGTGGAGTGCTCAAACATTGTGGAGTGCTTGAATGTTTGATGGACGGATGAGATGTACAACATGAGTTAATAAGGATGATCCCTTTTTTTTATTTTTTTTGACTTTGGACATTCCGAGTGCACCCAATGCTTTGCAAAAATGCCACGTATGGATCACCACACGGATGAAGGTTCGGTGCTTTTGGGGTACCTAATGAATTTTGTGAAATGGTCGCATGTGTACTGACGCACGGATGAAGTTCGATGCTTTGTAGGTCTATGAGATAATATGAAATGGTCATATGGGACCGGTCCATGGACAGAGTTCTGATGCTTTTGAGCATATGAAATGAAATGATGTTGTAAGAAAGTCATGTGCCATAGGAGACACGGACAGAAATTTAGCATTCGGGGAACACCTTTTATGATTTGGTAATGCTATGAAATGCTCCTACATGTATACTAACCCGGCACTCGGGGAGCGCCTTGAATAATGTAGTAATGTCATGAAGTAATCCGATGTGGATCACAGTATGGTATGATATTTATGATAAATAAGCATGATGTCATGAAATGTCTCGTGTGGATTGTCACACGGAAATATACCTAGGACCATTGTGGTCTCTATTGAATGAAATGATTTGGTGGAATGGCCGAAGGCAATCTGGTGCATTGGCAAAACACGGATATTATAGGATACCCGATATGTGATGGAATGAGATGATCGTGGTGGATGTCCTTGGAATGCCCCTAATTTAATTTAGGTGATATGTCGTGAATGCTTAGGACACACAAAATGCAAATGGCTGCACAAAAACATGGTTAGGATGCATGACACACATAATGATGTTATGTATGCTATGTGAAAAATGCTAATCACACAAATATAATGTTATGGCTAAAAAAGAAAAGGTTAGTATGAATGGCAAACGGATGATTTAAGGTTTTCACACGAAAATAAAATGCATGTGGCTGCATAAAAATGTGGGTTAGTATCACACAAGAATGTTTTATGTATGGAAAATGTCATATGTATGATAAATATGAATTATGGTATGGAGTGAAATGTCAAAAGGCATGTAACACGTAGCACACGAAGCGAATTCTTCCAATCTTATTTCTCCAAGCGTGATCTGTCTCAAAAAATTCTAACCGAGTCCTAAGCGGGGTTCACTTCGATCACCAACAGGGGGTGATGAAGGCGCGATTTTATTATTATTCACACAATTAGTTTGGTATCCTAAGGGAATCCAACTAGGGCTGCCTATATGAGTTCGGTCCAAGTCGGGTTAAAAATCAAGGTTCCCATAGCAAAATATACTCCCCACTTCTCCCCACTCAAGAGTCCGAACGAAGGGGTTCGTACGAGGCTATGAGTGGTGTTTCGTATTCGTGCCCCTAAGACCAAGAGGAACTTAGGCGACACTTCAACAATCCACCGGGCTGAAATTGGATACTAAATCTAATGCAAGCATGTCTAGCTAAAGATGCAAAATGAAATACCAATTGAGAATCATCCACCTTATTTTAATTAGACACTTTTCAGGGCTTGTCAAATTCTTTTAAGTTTTTAAGAAAACTTTTTAAGAAATCCCCAGCAGAGTCGCCACTGTGAGCGGACGACGCGTTTTCGACGGGACTCGGGACTCCCTTTCGGAATGGGGCGCCACGATCTCGGGCAATAGGGGTGCACACGGTCGGTTAACCGGTCCATGTGGACTTTTACAAACGGTTAACCGTTTGAACGGTTTTTTTAATTTACTAACCATACACTGTCCATTAAATTCGGTTAACCATTAGTCGGTTAACCATTAATTTCGGTCGGTTAACCATTTCTTTACGGTTAACCATTTACGAAATAGCGATTTTACTAAATTTATAATATATGAAACCTTAAATAAATAGACCATAAATCTCAAATGTCAAATAAAAATATAAAATTACAAACCATAGTCTTAATTATTGATTAAAATAACATTTTAACCATAAACTCCAATAATTAAAACATTAATAAAAAAAAAGTTCTCAAACATAGAAATTGTTGTACAAGATCAAACAATTAAATAATGAAATGTTTTTCGTTGTTCGTTTTTCAGTGAGTGTGAAATTAAGAATTAACAGGAGATAGCATTGGAAGGGAGTGACCGAGACTACTTTCTGTTGTATAGTAAGGAAGTAAAATAGCATCAAAGGCCTAAATGTTTCACTTATTATTCATATTACCTATATATATATAATTACATAATTTTTTAAGAAAAATATTTGTAAAAGTCGGTTAACCGCGAGTCCATATGGACTTTCGGTGTAAAAACCTAAACCTAAACCTTAACCATTAATTTCTAAAAAAAAAAACTGTACACTAGTCCATCGGTTTCGGTCAACCATATTTTTAGCTTGGTTTCGGTTCGGTTTCATGGTTTTTCAGTTTTTCGGTTTTTTTTGTGCACCCTTATCGGGCAGGCCCCTCCCTCGCGTGGGGTTTTTTTGAATGGAAATCCGCGTTTTGGAAAATGAATGGAATTAATGCATAATAGAACCGAGACCTAAGTCTCGATGAATATTATAGAGTCGCCACCCGGCTCAGCTCAACCGGGAAATTTATAATGCAGCTGAACCGAACGAACGACAGCTACACTATCCAGAGATTCGGGTCCGGACAAGTCCCTTATTTCGTGTCTAATTAAAATAAAATTGGTCAATGTTCAAAGATGGTATTTCAAATTCTAAAAGTGAATTTTATTGAAATAAATAGACATGCAGCGCGCATACAGATATTACAAAAATAAAAGTAAAGTAATGAATATTTGAATGGTTTACAACATAATCGAATAGAAAATAAAAACTCTCGCCTCACTTTACAAGCGCCTAATATACAAGAGAATCTAGAAAAATACAAACGCCTAGGATACACGATTAATTCTATTAAATTACATCCAAAATAAAAATAAAAGAAATTAAAACCTGCAAAACAGAGGGTTAGCATAGAATACGGCACGCCATAAATAGGACTCAATTATGACAGAATGGAAAATCAAGAATTGGGGGCATGCATTTAAGGGATAACCGGGCTGGCTCGGCTAGCCGGCCCGGTTAGACCTGGAAAACGTTTTGAAACGTCCCTGTATTTTGGTTTTTGTGGAATAATCATTTTGAAAACAATTTTTCCGGTTTACATGCATTTTTATATATTAAGTGGGTCGGTTTTCGGGAGAACCGGGTCTCCATCGTTGAATTGTTCTAAATGCAATTTTACTGAAAATTGAATTTATGGTCGTGAATGTACACAACAAAATTCATTTTGATGGTTTTGGGGGTTTTCTAAATTTTTATGGATTTTTGGAAATTTTTGCGGGGATGAAAACGGAAATTCTGGTTCTGGAAACCACGTTACAGTCGTACGACTGTAAATTACAGTCATGCGACTGTAACGAGTCCAAACTCAGAATCGCGCCAAAACTTTATTTGAAGAAAACTGGGAAGAAAATGCTGGAAATCAAGAACACTCTACAGTCGTACGACTGTTCATCAAACTCAAGAATGGTCGTGCGACTGTTCTTGATTTCCAGAAGCAGAAATGCAGAAAAATGAATGAAAACGGCACAAAACCACACCAATCACCCAGAAAGCTTGTAAAAGAGAAGGGAAAAGGAGTGTTTACCTCTTTGGAGTGCGTCCACCGTAGGATTGACCCCTGGCGTCGTTCCAATCCACTAAAATCCGGACTTTTCGCCTTGAGTTAGGGTTTGAGGGTTTTGAGTCCAAAGATTTCCCAATGCTGAGGGATTCTTGAAGTTCAGTTGTTCCTTTTCTTTGTTTTTTTTTTCTTCTCTCCCTTTTCCACCCTTTTTTTTTCTTTTCTTTTTCTCCTCTTTCTCCTTTTTTCTGTCTGTCCGTTTTTTCATTTTTCTCTTCTTTTTTTTTTCTTCCTCCTCTGTACGTCCTTCTTTTTTTTGCTTTTATGGGTAATGATCTACAGTCGTACGACTGTAGTTTGACTACAGTCGTATGACTGTAGCCAATGCCGTACGACTTTTTTTTTTTTTTTGAAGTAAAATTCTGGCGCTTACAATGGGGCACAGCTCTTGCCTAGAAAATCGAAAGACATGATCCATCGGATCCGAGAAGCTGGCTGCAGCCGCCAGAAAGTTCTGGTTTGGAGTCAGGTTCATGTAGGACCGCATAGACTGTAAGGTGCCAATAAGGCCCAGTTAGAAGAGCGAGAGGTCTTCCAATAATCCCTGAGACGGTCGTGGAGTTGATCCATCAGAAAGAGTACAAAAAAGAAGAAGAAATTGCTGAAACACACACAAGAGCCGCACGGCTATATACAGAGCCGTACGGCTCTAGTTTGATGGGGTGGCTGTATATAGAGCCGTGTGGCTCTAGTTGCATCGGGCAGCTATGATCAGAGCTGTGCGACTATAGTCTGGCAACAGTATTCACTTTATACTTTTATACAGAATTTTGAACCTATAGCCGTGCGGCTCTGCTGCCTGAGATTGGTTTTTAGCTGAAATCAACCCTAGATTCACGAGATAAAGTTTCAGAGAAGCATAAATCATCTCAGACAACGATAAAAACGAGTGAAGGTAGAAGAAATGCATTCAGAAAGACAAATCTAGCAGAAGAAAATAACAGAAAAATAGGAAATGAATTTCACACGAAAAGTCAGAACAGTCAATGTACCAGATCCAAATAAATAAATGTAACAGGTAAGCCCACAGCAGGCAAAATGTACTACAATATAATGTAACTCAGCCCACAGGTGGGCTGTCACAGTCGAAACTATGGAAATAGGAAGGAGGCTATGACTGTCCCCCATCGGTCGAGTCGTCGGCCTCATCCCCGCTCTCAGCCTCACCATCACCACTAAAGACGTGCCGTCCGGCCTCCTACTCGTCCAACTGCGTCCGGAGAGTCTCATTCATAAACCTGAGATCTGAATGCTCTTTTGCAACTGGTCCACACTGATCTTAGGTGGGTCTCCTCATGTTGGTGCATATTAATCGCGGCCTGCACCAGAATCAAACAACATAGACATCATGTCATACACATGCATACATTTGAAACACACATACACACATGCATATATACATCAATGCAGGTACTTACCGCTATTGCTCCGTTGTCCTAAATCGCGAGCGACCTAAAGGCGAAGACTACCTGACACAGGGCCATTCCCTGTGATACCAGGATCTGCAAGAAAAAGGACTCACAAAGTCAGACTAGTGGCGACAGCAAGAGTCAAAAGCAAACAGGAGTAAGAACACTTACATGAGTGGTGTCGAGAGGAACAGCAGCAGGAAGGATCTGCTCCTGGTGGTACAGGTTGGCCTGATAAGGGTTCCCGAACTTATCCATCAGTAGCACCACTGGCTCTACCATGTACTCAAGATGGCCCGGAATGAAGCCGACAAGAGAGACCACTGGGGGCACTACCGGGGGAACAAGTTCAGCATACCCCATCTCGGCATCAGTGCCGTACTCATCCGCACATGCTGAAGAACCTCTGTCTCCCCGACCACCTGTGGGCTAGGACCTGCGGTAGCTAGAACACCTGCCAGATGAAGTACGGGGACATTTGCCTCTCCCACTCCCAGATGCTAAAAAAAAAAGAGGCGTCAGCAAGCAAGCAGATCAGTGTAGATGAATGACAAATAAGAGAAGAAGTATACCCCTAACTTCATAGTCCCGGTCAGAGGGAGAAGGTGTGTATCGATGAACTGGGAGTAGTCCCCCTCCACCTCATCAGCAACATACTTAGACCCGAAGAGGTTGGGATGGTCCTCGGCCTGCAGCAGATGTGGCCAGAATAGCCCTACCGGTGGTGCAGGTGGGATCTTGCGCTCTGTAGGACCGGCACACCAGTCAGCGACCCGCTCCCCTAAATACCACTCCATGCCGAAGGGGCTCTCCATGACGAACCACCGGGGTGTCAGCATCCTGGTGTCCACCACCTCCGTGGACAACACGGCTTACCTCCGTGGTTCCTTGACCAGTTAAAATCAGAAAAACAGAAATCAGAAAATAGGAGAAGCAACTATAAGACAACAAAAGTCAGAATGTGTAGGGGAAGGAAGATGTGTACCGCCTCGAATGACATGTTAGCCAGCAGCTGGTGGCAGTCCCACAGGTCATTGTCCATCTCGCTCTAGCTGAAACCTAGCCACTGCATCAATCATAGGAAATCAAGGAGGTCGGCAGTATATAGTATGCCTAGTTTTGGCTGGGGGACAAAGGCATACTTGTACGTCCAAATCTGCATAATCAGAAAGTCAAAAAAAAAAATGAATGATCGGGAAACTCACATGGACAACAATCCATAACCCCTTTAGCTTTCTATGTTTCCCCCGGGCATAGATATTAAGGCCATAGTACAGCTAAGCCAGTCCGGCTCGTCCCCAGTTCAAACTCCTTACGTCCTCCAACTAGATCAGTGAAGGCAGAACGGCCAGGTCCAGGTCACTTTGGCCTGTGGGGAAAAGCAGGGTGCTCAAGGCGTATAGTAGAATGCCCTGGCATAGCGCCTCACATCCCTAGGAGAGAAAGTGGAGCCCTCAAAAAAGCTGGCCTGCTTCCCTAACTAGTAATCCTACAGCATGCTACCCTGGACCCGCTTGCCCTGGGGAGACAAGCCGATCAACATGGCGATGGTCTTTGAGTGGAAGCCTCCTCACTCTAGCATCTGATTGAACTCAATAGTGTGCCTGCCGAATGACAGCCCGGTAATAGCCATGAAGTCCTCTGGCGTAATCATGAACTTCCCGATCAGGAAATGGAAAGTATGGGTGGAGTCCATCCACCTCTCCAGTAGCACCATTAACAAACCTCTGCTCGTCTAGGGTGGGACCTCACACATCGAGCATACAAGCCGATCCAGCCCGGTGGAGTCGACATTCTCCCTCACCACACCAGGAAGTCTCCTGTACCAGATCAGGGCTTCTGAAATGGATTCGGGCCCCCGGTTATGGGCCCTCTTTTGCAAAGCAATAAACAGGGAGTTTTATGAGTTATTCGTGTTGTGCATTGATTAAATAAGTCAAACAAAAGCATCAAAATAGAATTAAAGCATGAAAAAGTCTCTTTTCTGCCTGAACAAAGCTGCACGGCTGTAGTCAGAGCTGCATGGCTGTGTTCTTGGAAGACAGAGCTGCACGGCTCTGTTCAAAACTGGTAGTTTTTCCCAAAACCTAGGTTTTGCGATTTTTCGCCCTAAAATCAAATCTAAACCATCAATCAAGTTCCTAGGGGCATAATCTACTATAAACATGCATCAATTGGTTTTGCAATTTTTCATCCTAAAATCAAATCTAAACCATCAATCAAGTTCCTAGGGGCATAATCTACTATAAACATGCGTCAATTTCATGTGATTTCACCTAATTTTGTGTACATTTACAGAAATCTGAAAAATTGAAAAAAGATAAAATTGGGAGAAACTAACCAGATTCTGACACACATGCGTAGACAACTTGAGTGTGACAGGTACGAGATTGTTTCTTCTAATCCCACAGTATGTGACCGACTCCTGGAGTTCATAATCATCCACAGTCATCTCCACTGGTAACATAAACTCCTCCTCCGGCAAAACATGTCTCGTGTGGAGGCCGGATTGTGCAGGGGCAGAAGGGCGAAGGGCTTTTCTCATTTTCTTCAACATTTTGATAGTAGAAGTGTGGGTTGAAGGTTGGAGAGAAATAGGAGTTTGAGAGATGAAGAAAAGGGAATTTTGGTGAAAGTGACCGTCCACCCCCCTTATAAAGGGACGGTCACTACACGCTAGAGTCGCACGGCTCTAGTCTGCATGGCAAACTAGAGCTGTGTGGCTCTAACTCCCAGGTAAGCAATTTTTCTCGATTTTTCATAATTTTCGTTTATTCTAATATAATCCTGAGAAGGGTATTTCCGACTTTTGCAGGTATCCAGGGGCAAAATAACTAAGCCGTATTTATTCTTGATCAAGGGGCAAAAGTTTTTGTTTCCAAAATTGTGGATCAAGGAATAAATACGCGCTTTCAACTCAATTTTAGTAGTATGCTCCACCACAGAGAGCCGATCCCAACAGCAATCCTAATTTCACTGGGTACACTCCACCACAGAGAGTCAACTTCATCTGTATACTCCACCATACGGAGGGTCAACTTCAATGATATGCTCCACCACAGAGAGCCGATTCCAACGGCTATACCCAACCTCATCGGTCCATTCCACCACATGGAGTGTCAACTTCACCGGTATGCTCCACCACACGGAGAAGCAAATTCCAATGGTACAATTCATCATAGAGAATCGATGTCATTGGTACAGCTCCACCATTAAGAGTCGACTTCAACGGGACAGCTCCACCACAGACAGCCAGAACTGGAGACCAAGGCCAGTATCCCCAGCGAGGGGCATCAGGTACGTCTTCTTTTCATTTCTCACCGCACTCCCAATCGCAAGACCAAACTCGATTCAAGCTCTATAGCCCGATCACGAATCGACTTTGATCCCGCGAGGAGCAGCCTATGAGCACGGGTTTTCCCAACCTCTGTGATGAGAACCCTTTATTACCTCTGTTAAGCAGTCAAACTTGGAAAAGAGTAGAAGGTCGCCTAGAATACCTCAAATGATCCGAAAACTAAACCGCCCGAGATTCAAAAACCCCGAGAAAGGTCCCTCGAGTGAGTTTAGGGTTTAGTGGCGAGTGTAGGAATTAGGGTTGTCTGCCCTGGCTCTGTCTAGAGCCGTATGGCTGTAGTTGTAAACTTACAGTTGTACGGCTACAGATTAGAGCCGCACGGCTCTAAGGACTAGAGCCACATGACTCTAATACTTAGAGCCGCACGGGGCGCATTTAATGAATCAAATGATGAAAATGACAGAGTAAATATAAAATCTTAAAATCAAAAAACAAAAAGGGGAGGAAATTAGAAAAGAAAGAGGTTCGACCAAAAAAAAGAAAAAGGTTATAGAAAAAGAGTTGCAGAGAAAAGAAAGTGAGGAAGAAGAAGAGAGAAAGGGAGATAAAGAGAAATTGTGAAATCAAAGCTTAAACACATACCCAAATCGTACTATAACAAGTCTAGACCATTGCTCATTCATCCGGATACATTTTCAAATTCGTTTCGGATTGGTTCGGGATTTGTTTTGGGGATTTCAGAATGTTCAAGGATTCAAAGCACATTTTCGCTTTTTAATCCATTTCTGATTATCCAGTATACTGGAAGAACATCAAGGTAAACTCTGAGAGGCCTTAAACTTATGTTCATTGCATTTTCTGTGTATTTTTCCCTTGTTTTGTCAATTTTCAGAAAACTGGCTACCCGAACAGAGCCGTACAACTGTGTTTTCTAAGAACACAGCTGCATGGCTATGTTCCCTTGGAACAGAGCCATGCGGCTCTAACCTCAAAGCCACACGGCTATGTTCCTCCCGGGCAAAAACCCAAAAATGCCCGATTGGCCGAAAATAGCACGTTTTCCATTTTTATGTGTTCTGTTGTGATGTTTTTCGGTCTAAATACATTAGTATGTTATTAAACTTTGGTTTTCGGATTTCTGTACGTACGGGTGTTAGGTTTTCGGTTTTTCCTGGATTTTATTTTCTGGATTTCAGGGTTGTTCGATCCAAACTGGATCCGTAATCCAGCATTAGCGGATCCCTGAACCCTATAAAAATCCTCGGGAAACACCGAAAACTAGCAAAATAGTGATTTTCGAAAAACGAGAAAACCATTTTTTGGGTTTTGGAAATTACAGCTGCACGGCTCTAAATTACAGTCGCATGGCTCTAACTACAGATGTGCGGCTCTAATTACAGCTGTACGGCTATAGTCTTCAAAGAGAGATAAAATCATGGAACGACCCGTACGGACGTTGTCGCGCGATGCTGTCTTTAGATTCAAGCCATTTTTGGTGTGTTTATTGCTTTTAGATCCTAGATGGTTGTTGGAATTAGGAAAACCCGCACAAACGGAACCCCTAGTCCCGGAATAACAGACCTGCTGAATATGGAAATTTACAGGAAATCGAGCCAAATAATTTTCTAAAATTATTTTCCAGCAAAAATCTACAGGGCATTTCAAAATCGTTTTCTAGGTCTAACTGGGTCGATTGGTCGAGTCGACTCGGTTACCCCCCTAAATGCATGCCCCCATTCCTAAAAATCCCAATTCTGTCCTGCTGTGAGTCCTATTTGTGTTTGTAATATAAACTATGCTAACCATCTGTTTTGCAGCATTTATTTTCCTTTTTATCATTTTTGATGTAATTAATAGATTAATTCATGTATTTTAGGCGTTTGTAAATTTTTAGATAATCGTGTATTCTAGGCGCTTATAATGTGAGGACAAGAGTTTTTATTTTTATTCAATTTGGTTGTATAAGCAGCCTCAATTATTTTTTATATATTTTGGATGTATGATTTACTTTTCCTGCAATTTATTTCCGTCATTTGCTTAAGCGTCAGCTAATAAATAAATGAAATTGGGTAGAGAAAGATAATAAATTGAATAAATACGGTAATATAAGTTATAAACGAATGCAAGCTCGAGGTTAAATAGGTAAGTTGTCCAAACCCTAAATCTCTGGATTAGGTACGGCAGTCTACACTCGGTAGGGAGCTGTACCGGAATTTCCCGGATGAGCTGATATGGGTGGTGACTCTATCACTGATCTTGGAATTTAAATTTTAAGGTCTTTAAGTAATGAAAATGGGAAAATATTTTCTACAAAAGGAATTTCTAAAATAAATGAGTGATTTGCCCTAAAGCAAGATAAACAAGATCCGTATTTCATTGAAATCAAAAACACCACTCTCAGTTCCTCGGTTCGCTTTACCGCATCTCGCCTTTCAGGTCGTCCGCTCATAATCATGCTAGGCAATGTTGCGATAAAGGTCATGCTAGACCTTAAGGTTTTTTGTTGTTCATGTTCGCATCTTTATTCCTTGACGGACGATTTTGAAAACAAAAATTTTTCCCCTTTTGGTTAAGAATAAAGGCGCATAATGGCGTGGAGTTTCAATCCTTGCCCCAAGATTCCTGCAAAACATAGAATACCTTTCTCAGAGTAAATTAGCATTTGGAAATGAATTTTGAAATAGAGAAATAAGATTGGTCGTACGGCCCAAATGGTGCAATTTTGAGCCGTACAGCTCATCGTGCAAAAGTAGAAATCCTTAAATCATCGTGAGCCACACGGATTAACTTTGATGCTTGTTAAGCTGTACAACCCATCTTACCTATCTTAAAGATAAAGCAAAAATTCAATTCCTCACTTCAGAACCTGCTTTTCTTCATGTTCTTCTCTTAAACCACCCTATTTTATCTCTTCTACTCATTTTCCCATCACAATAAGGTGAAAGATTCACCATTCAATCTCCTACACCCCATGTTAGGAGTCTCCTAACACTATGGTTACATAATATATGCTCCCAGAGGGATCGTTCTCCTTGGCTTTTGTCTTGGTAGAGAGTCTCCATGGGCTTGAACCGATCAAAAAATATGAGACCGTGTCCTTTGGTGAAGAAGTGAACTCAGTCTTGAACATTCATGGGCACACCATCAATATTCTAGTGAGTCTTGGCTTCCCCCTTTCCTTGTGTGAGCACGGGTTTTTTCCGACCTTTATGATGAGAATTCCTTTGTTAGCTATGGAACGGACGAACTTGAATAGGACTTAAAAACGGTCGGAATGTTGCCCGGAGTATCTCAAACATCCTTAAAACCAAGCTATCTGCGATCCAAAATCCCTGAAAAGGTCTCCCGAGCTGTTTCTAAGGGTTTAGGGTGTGCGTTCGATTTTTGAAATTTCACCCCGGCTCTTGTTAGAACCACACGGCTCTAGCTTTTAAGCTAGAGCCGGGTGGCTCTAGCGGACAAAACAAGTTGCTTTGTAAAGCAGAGAAACTTGTCTTGGCAAAAGAAAAGAGGGGCAGAAATTCAGAGATTGGATGGCTCATTTATTGATTGATTGAAATAAGTGTGAGAGAGAAAGATAAAAAGAAGGGGAGAGCAGAAAAGGGAGGGAGGCTTCTTTTGAAAAAAAAAGAAAGGACAGAGAGAAAAACAAAAGAAAGAAAAAAAAAAGAAAAACGAGAGAGAAAGAGAGCAGAGAAAGAGAGCAAGGGGACCGAGAGCTTAAGGACCCAAAAAAACCAAAGTTAAGACTTAAAACCAACCCTTAAACATCAATAATAAATCCCACAACCTTTGCTCATTGATTCGGGATCATTTCGGATTGGTTTCAGCTTGTTTCGAATCATTACGGTTTTCAGCCGGTTGAGTTCCCAGGATACATTTCAAGCTTTCAATCCATTTCTTGACGTTCAAAGAATCAAAACAACACCAAGGTAAACTCCGAGAGGCCTTAAACCTGTCTGCATTGTCTTTTTTATGTGTTTTATTTGTTTTCACAACTTTCGGAATCGAATTGCCCGAATAGAGCCGTACTGCTGTGTTCCTCATGACCATAGCCGCACGGCTCTGTTCATGATGAACAGAGCTGGCCGGCTTAGTTCTGCAGGGACAGATTCTCGGTTTGTCCCGATCGGCTGAAAACAGTCCGTTTTCCATTTTAAGCATTCTATTGTGATCATTTTCGGACCAAATTCATCCGTATGTTATAATATTTTGGTTTTTGGATTTATGTACGTACGGATATTAGTGTTTTCAGTTTATCCGGGGTTTTATTTCCAAAGTTTCAAGGTTATTTTATCCAAATCGGATATATAGTCCAGCATTAGCGGACCCTCGAACCCTATAAAATCTCCGAAAAATATTGAGAACGATCGAAACAGTATTTTCGCAAATGTTTTTGGTGTGTTTATTGCATTTTAGACCCTAGATGTTTGTGAAAATTAGGAGAACCCGCACGAACGGCACACATGGTTCCGGGATAACAGACCCACTAAAATATGGGAATTTTCATGAAACCGAGCCAATTGGTTTTCAAAAACAGTTTTCAACAAAAAAATCTACGGGGCGTTTCAAAACCATTTTCTAGGTCTAACCGGTCCAACCGATTGGGTTGATCCGGTTATCCCCTAAATGCATGTCCCATTTCCTAAATTCCTAATTTTGTCCAATTTGAGTCCTACTTGTGTTTGCAATATAAATTGTGCTAACCAATTTGTTTTGCAGCCTTTATTTTTATTTTCGATATAATTAATAGATTACCCCGTGTAAATTAGGTGATTATAAATTTTAGATCCTCAGGTAAATTAGGCATTTGTAATGTGAGGACGAGGGATTTTATCTTTCATTTTGATTGGGTTGTATAATCAGCCTCTGCTATTTTCCTGTATATTTTGGATGCATGATTTATTTTTCTGCATTCTGCTTTAGCATTGGCTAATTAAAATAAACACAAATTAGGGTAGGGAAAAGATAATAAATTGGATAAATGTGGTACTATAAATCATAAACCGAATACAAGCTTGACGTTAAGTTGGTAAGTTGCCCGAACCCTGAATCTCTGGATTAGGTACACTCACCCCTATGAACTTCACCAACAGTGTTAGAGCAACCAGGTCTTACAAAGCTTTCAACAATCATGGATGGGATGAAGCCCATCAACAGGAAGACTTGCAAAGCCTGCTGTGCTAATATTCAGGGGAAAGTTGCATTTACCAACCATTCCGAGAACTCAGTCTTCAGCTGCAACAGAAGCGACTACTTACCAGTATTCCATTTCACCTCCTAAAGATGGTGTGATTTGCTATGGAGCTGTTGTGGTTGGAAGACATGGGGAAACCACAATTAACTTAAGTCATTTTGAATCAGGCCACATCTTGAAGGACTGAAAGCTGTGCCCACCTTTGGAGACTGTGCATGAACTTGAATCTGGGGTGAATTGAGCACATGAATATATTTCTAGACCCTTGGAGAATTCAATGGTTAATTGACTCCATCCTGGGTTGTCTACTCACAAAGGTGGCTCCATCCAATGATCGGCTGTATACCTTGGTGACCTGCCCTTAACATGTCCCCAGCAGATCCTAAAACAAAAAAAATCACTCCGATATGGAAAACCGAAAGGACATATTGGTAACATGAAGGAACATAGGTCAAACCAGAGCCACGGGTTGGATTTTCCTAAAGCATTCACATTCATCATATTATAAATGTTTCATATTCTATTTTGATGTTTAATATGCATGCGTTATGCCATTGCGTATAAATGTCCATGTACAGGCCACCGTACACAGCGAACCAGATCTGATAAAGTGTTTTATAGCCAAACACCTGGACATAAACCTCTAACACTAGGGGCTGGTAAAAGCTACACCACTAAGCATCATCAAGAACAATCCTTTCGCAATCCTCGGTGAACATATTGAGGCGCACTTTCTAATCCTGAGACAGGCTAATGCGAAAGATCTACTCAGCTAGAGTGCTTGCACAGAATTTTCAGTCTGACTAAAAAAAAAAGAAGGAGAGAATCCCTAGGAGAGAATTTCCAACATGGAAAACTGAAAGGACGTGTTGGTAACAAGAAAAGAGTGACGTTCAAAGTCAGAGTCACTTTTACTTTCCCTATCATACTCACTCTGATGTCATCATAATGATATTAAGCTTGTCTAATTTTCCACTTAGATGTTCATATTGCATACAGTGTGCCATTGCATGTAAACACCCATTAGTAGGGCATTACATCCAAACCCACGACGGCTCCAATGAAATTACTGTCACAAATGGCAACTCCTAACCTAGGTGTATCATCCCCAGCAGGACCATCTCCCGTAAGGTCTCCAGCAGAATGCAATATAGGATTCAAGGTCTAGCTCTCATTCCTCCGATTAGAAAAATAGACCATCCCTTGACAAAGTGGGCAATAAGTCTGTAGTGTCGATATGCCAAGCCCGATTGCACAATTGATCAGACTGGTCTGAAGAACACTAGAATGGGCAAGATCGATCTGGAAGAACACCCAAATCTAGGAGGAAATATCTGTCGGTCTCAATCGGGCAGATGGAACAAATGACATTCAGGGTAAACAGAATCCCCAGCACGAACAACTTCTTATAAGACTTAAATGGGCCAAGATTCCCCACAGAGTCTTCATCAAAATCCCTAACAGAGTCCCCAGTTAGGATGGTCCCCACTAAGGCAGGGTCTCCAACAGATTTTCAGTAGGGTTAAATGGGTCAGAGTTTCCCCAGTAGAGTCCCCAGTGAAGACGATTCCCACTGAGTTAAGATCCCTAGCAGATCCTTGATAGGGTCCTCGACTAAGGCAATCCCCACAAAAGATCATTGGAAGTCACAAGTCCCTTCCCCAGCTTAGCATAGATACCAGACATAGTAGCATAAACATCATGTTGCATACATGCATATACTCGAATCATACATGCGTGCACGCATACATGCATCTAAACAAATCAGCCGTATTTATTCTTGATCGAAGGGGCAAAAATTTTTGTTTCCAAAATTATCGATCAAGGAATAAATATGCGCTTTTGAATCAACTTCTGTTGAGGCACTCATCATCATCATTAGGTCATCTCAAGTCGCGATCCCTCCCAAAGCGGAAATGATTTCATCCAGGGGCACCCTCAGAGTCATAGCATGCAAATCAGAGCCCTATGACTCCAAATCTCAGGTATGAAAATTCTCCAATTATCAAAGCTTTTGTTTACACCAATATAATCCTGAGAAGGGTATTTCTTTCCTTTAACAGGTTCGGGGGCAAAGCAACTCTCGTATCATTCTTCACGGGCACACTCCACTGCAACGAGTTGATTTGGAACCATGGCCGGCATCCCCAGTAACGGATGCCAGGTACGTTTCCTTTTCCCTTCTCACGTCTTTCAAGAAGGGTATTTCTTGCCTTTAATAGGTTCTGGGGGCAAAGCAACATTCGTATAATTCTTCATAGGTACACTCCACCGCAGCGAGTCGATTTGGAACCACGGTCGGCATCCCTAGCAACGGATGCCAAGTACATTTCCTTTTCCCTTCTCACTTCTTCCGAGAAGGGTATTCCTTACCTTTAATAGGTTCTGGGGGCAAAGCAACTCTCGTATAATTCTTCACGGGCACACTCCACCGCAGCGAGTCAACTTGGAACCACGGCCGGCATACCCAGCAACGGATGCCAGGTATGTTTCCTTTTCCTTTCTCACTTGTTTTGAGAAAGGTATTTCTTGCCTTTAATAGGTTCTGGGGGCAAAGAAACTCTCATATAATTCTTTACAGGCAAACTCCACTGTAGCGAGTCAACTTGGAACCACAGCCGGCATACCCAGCAACGGATGCCAGGTATGTTTCCTTTTCCTTTCTCACTTTTTTCGAGAAAGGTATTTCTTACCTTTAACAGGTTCTGGGGGCAAAACAACTCTTGTATCATTTTTCACGGGCACACTCCACCGCAGCAAGTCGACTTGGAACCACGGCCGGCATCCCCAGCAACGGATTCTAGGTACGTTTCCACCATTTCCACCTCTTTGCCACATGAAAGAGGAAGAAATGCCTATTGAAGAATTCCAGTTTGTACTGCCTCTTCACCACATAGGAGGGACAGTGCATTTTGTTCAACCTTTTCACCACATAGGAAGGGAAGAATAGCCATTTCCACCTCTTTGCCACATGAAAGAGGAAGAAATGCCTATTGAAGAATGCTCCAGTTTGTGCTGCCTCTTCACCACATAGGAGAGGAAGAACAGCCATTTCAACCTCTTTGCCACATGAAAGAGGAAGAAATGCTTATTGAAGAATGCTATAGATCGTGCTGCCTCTTCACCACATAGGAGGGACAACTCATTTTGTTCAACCTCTTCACCACATAGGAGGGGAAGAACAGCCATTTCAACCTCTTTGCCACATGAAAGAGGAAGAAATGCCTATTGAAGAATGCTATAGTTCGTGCTGCCTCTTCACCACATAGGAGGGACAATGCATTTTGTTCAACCTCTTCACCACATAGGAGGGGAAGAACAGCCATTTCAACCTCTTCGCCACATGAAAGAGGAAGAAATGCCTATTGAAGAATGCTCCAGTTCGTGCTACCTCTTTACCACATAGGAGAGACAGCGCATTTTGTTCAATCTCTTCACCACATAGGAGGGGAAGAACAGCCATTTCAACCTCTTTGTCACATGAAAGAGGAAGAAATGCCTATTGAAGACCCATATTCCAGCTCGCACTGCCTCTTCACCACATAAGAGGGGCAGTGCATTTTGTTCAACCTTTTCACTAGATAAGAAGGGAAGAGCACCCATTTCAACCTCTTCATCACATGGAAGAGGAAGAAATGTCTATTAAAGAAGAAAGAATGTTCCAGATCGTGTTGCCTCTTCACCACATAGGAGAGATGATGCATTTCGTTGAACCTTTTCATTACAAAAACCAAATGCCTTTGGGCCGACCTCACAAACCAAATACCCCCTGGGCCGACTTCAAAAACCAAATGTCCCCTAGGCCGACTATAAAAACCAAATGCCCTCTGGACCGACCTAAAAAACCAAATGCCCTCTGGGCTGACCTCAAAAACCAAATGCCTCTGAGCCGACCTCAAAAACCAAATACCTTTGGGCCGACCTCACGAACCAAATGCCCCTATGGGCTGATCTCAAGAATTGGATACCCCCTGGGCTGACTTCGAGTTCAAAGCTGACATCCCCAGCTGGTTACGTCTATTCCTCGACGCACTAGGACAGCAGGTATGTTTTCTTTTCCTCTTCTCACCGCGCTCCCAGTCGCAAGAACAAACTGGATCTAGGCTTCCCAGCTGACCATGAGCGGACTTTGGTCCCGCGAGGGGTAGCCTGTGAGCATGGGTTTTTTCCGACCTCTATGATGAGAATTCCTTTGTTACCTGTGGAATGGACGGACTCGAATAGGACTTTAAAACGATCGGAATGTTGCCCGGAGTATCTCAAACATCCTAAAAACCAAACTATCCGCGATCCAAAATCCCCGAAAAGGTCTCCTGAGCTGTTTCTAAGGGTTTAGGGTGCGCATCTGATTTTTGAAATTTCACCCCGGCTCTTGTTAGAACCACACGGCTCTAGTGCAAACTAGAGCTATATGGCTCTAGTGGACAAAACAAGTTGCTCTGCAAAGCAGAGCAACTTGTCTTGGCAGAAGAAAAGAGGGCAAAAATTCAGGGATTGGACGGCTCATTTATTGATTGATTGAAATAAGTGTGAGAGAGAAAGATAAAAAGAAGGGGAGAGCAAAAAAGGGAGGGAGGCTTCTTTTGAAAAAAAAGAAGGGACAGAGAGCAAAACAAAAGAATGAAAAAAAAAAAATAGAAAAACGAGAGAAAGAGAGCAAGGGGACCGAGAGCTCAAGGACCCAAAAACACCAAAGTTAAGACTTAAAACCAACCCTTAAACATCAATAATAAATCCCACAACCTTTGCTCATTGATTCGGGATCATTTCGGATTGGTTTCGGCTTGCTTCGGATCGTTGTGGATTTCGGCTGGTTGTGTTCCCAGGATACATTTCAAGCTTTCAATCCATCTCTTGATGTTCAAAGCATCAAAACAACACCAAGGTAAACTGTGACAGGCCTTAAACCTGTCTACATTGTCTTTTCTGTGTGTTTTCTTTGTTTTTACGACTTTTGGAATCGGATTGCTCGAATAAAGCCGTACGGCTGTGTTCCTCATGAACACAGCCACACGGCTTTGTTCATGATGAACAAAGCCACTCGGCTCTGATAACCAGAACCGTCCAGCTCTGTTCTGCAGGGACAGATTCCCGGTTTGTCCAGATCGGCCGAAAACAGTCCGTTTTCCATTTTAAGCATTCTGTTGTGATCATTTTCGGCCCAAATTCATCCGTTTGTTGTAATATTTTGGTATTTGGATTTCTGTACGTATGGATATTAGTGTTTTAAGTTTATCCGGGGTTTTATTTCCAAAGTTTCGGGGTTATTTCATCCAAACCGGATCTATAGTCCAGCATTGGCAGACCCTCGAACCCTATAAAATCTCCAGAAACTATTGAGAACGATCGAAACAGTATTTTCGCAAATGTTTTTGGCGTGTTTATTGCATGTTAGACCCTAGATGTTTGTGAAAATTAGGAGAACCCGCACAAAGGGAACATTGAGTTCCGGGATAACAGACCCGCTAAAATGTGGAAATTTGCATGAAACCGAGCCAATTGGTTTTCAAAAATTGTTTTCAGCACAAAAATCTATAGGGCGTTTCAAAACCGTTTTCCAGGTCTAACCGGTCCGACCGGTCGGCTCGACCCGGTTACCCCCTAAATTCGTGCCCCCATTTCCTAAATTCCCAATTCTATCCAATTTGAGTCCTACTTGTGTTTGCAATATAAATTGTGCTAACCAATTTGTTTTGCAGCCTTTATTTTTATTTTCGATGTAATTAATAGATTACCCCGTGTAAATTAGGTGATTGTAATTTTTAGATCCTCGTGTAAATTAGGCGTTTGTAATGTGAGGACGAGGGATTTTATCTTTCATTTTGATTGGGTTGTATAATCAGCCTCTGCTATTTTCATGTATATTTCGGATGCATGATTTATTTTTCTGCAATTTATTTTTCTGCATTCTGCTTTAGCATTGGCTAATTAAAATAAACACAAATTGGGGTAGGGAAAAGATAATAAATTGGATAAATGTGGTACTATAAATCATAAACCGAATACAAGCTTGAGGTTAAGTAGGTAAGTTGCCCGAACCCTGAATCTCTGGATTAGGTACAGTAGTCTACGCTCGGTAGGGAGCTGTACCGGAATTTCCAGGATGAGCTAATCCAGGTGGCGACTCTGTCACTGATCTCAAAATTTAGGTTTCAAGGACTTTAAGTAATAAAATGGGAAAATGTTTTCTACAAAACAAATTTCAAAACAAACGAATGGTTTTCCCCTAAAACAAGATAGACAAAAACCCGTTTCTCAAAAATCAAAAACTCAAATTACGAAATCGCGTTTTCCACAGTTTGCTTCGCCACGTTCCTTCTTCCTAAGAAAAGGTCGTCCACTCACACCTTGATTTTCATTTTCTTTTCTTGTTGATTTGCTACAAAATATAGAAATTAAATGGTTAGAATGCATGCTTAGGGTATATTTGGTGTCTATTATGCATTTTGGATTGGTTTAGGGTATAATTGCAAGAAATTTGGATTTGTAGAGTTAGGAATTGTGGCTAAAAACCTAGAAAAGATGGACTATGAGGCCTTGTTTTTACAAAAATAAGTCGTGCAGCTTAACTTTCCCCAAATCCAATTTCACTAAGAATCTGAAAGTTAAGCCGTGTGACCTTTCAACTTAAGCCGTGCAGCGTTTCCACTTAAGCCATATGGCTCATCTCCTACAGGAAACAACAGCTACAATTTCTGCCTAAAATCAAGATTTGTTTCAGTTTTCCCATATAAACAGACGTGTATGTTATCATTTGAGTTTAATAATTTCCCTTTTTCTTTTTGTGTAGACCAGGAAGAAAAATAATGGTACTAGAGGTTGGGAAAGCCTGAATCATTTCTATGACCACTTTTTTACTGCTATGAGGGCGAAGCTGGACACAATCGGTTTGCAGCAGCTGGTCCCATAAATGTTACACCGTGCTCCTCGAAAGATTAAAGGGGCCATCATGGTGCTAGTTGAGCGGTGGATAGATACCACTCATATCTTTCACTTGCCATTCAGAGAGTTCACCATTACTCCTTTAGATTTTTCAACCATCATTAGGCTAAGGTTTGGGGCTATGCAGATAAAGTTTAACTGTGCCTTGAGTATGAGCCACTTTGATCCCAATATAGTGCCTTTCCTGTTGAGAAATAGGCCCACTCAGCCCAAGTTACAGTGCACAGACTTGAGGAAGTATTGGTTGGGGCGTAGAGCTGAGTCTGAGGTAGAACAAAATCAATATGCTCGCTCCTTCTTACTATGTCTTTTGTCTGAGGCTCTCTTCCCTACAGGTAGCAGCAATGTCAATTGGAATGTTCTGCCTACTTTGATCAAATTGGAGGAACTTAGTGGTCTGGATTGGGGGCGAGCCAGACTTGCCCAGACGTATTATGGATTGGATGTGTGTGCCAAGGCTCAGTATAAGGAGTTGAATTGATGTTATATTCTGTTGCTGGTAAGTGTTCAACCTTTTCTTGGTTTTTACGCTATAGAATCCTTCCTATGTTTGCCATTTCCTTTCTTATATTTTTTGGTTCCTTATTTCTTGCAGATATGAGCCTATGAGCATGAGTTCTTGCACCCTCCAAAGCTGGGCAAGGTTAATAGGGTTCCTTTATTCCCCTGGATCATTTGTTGGATGGTAAGCTAAACAAAGGTGGTTGTAGAGGCTGATAAGTGCCAGAGAGAGGTACACAAACAACATTAGTACATAAACTTATTGATTGGTGTAAGATTCATACCTGAGCCTTACGATCTCATTTGTTATGCCTCTTGGATATTGCAAGGGATTTAGGTGCCTCTAGGGAGATGCTGAATATTAGACGGACGCTATGATAAGCACCTCATATTTAGTGGAAAGGCATCTAGTCATGGAGTGCCCTTCATCCCTCGAGTCGTATCTCGGGGATTGAGTGGAGAGGTGCTATAGGAGACCCGTGGAGAGATTGATTCCCGCTCCACTACCTTGGTGTTTGTTTTGGCATGCTTATATTCTAAAAGCAGAGTACCGTGATATTTTTGGTAATGGATACACAACTGTAGGCTCAAAGGGTGATTATCAAGCTTATATCACCTAGTATATACTGCCTTCTACTAGTACTCCAATACCACCACCTCGGGTATGCTCATTTTCTTTCCTTTCTATTATTTTAACTCCTTCTGTGACTTGTATACATTGCTTGACCACTAATTCCCTTTGTTTAGGATCCTCCCGAGCTAGCACAGGAAAGAGACAAATTGATAGAGCTAGTAGCAGATCCCGTTCTCGAGAGTCTAGCTCATAGACTCACTTGATCCTCAGCCATAAGTATAGTCACAGCCGACTGTTAGAGGCTCTGCACTTGCCATGGAGACGGTCTCACCTGCAGATTGGGTGGTAGGATTGGCCTGGTACCAGTTTGATAGCTAGCCACAACTGTTCAGCCCCATTGGTGGCTACTATTATCCCTATATTATGGTGGATTTGGCCATGCCCTTTCCCTTTGATCCAAAGGATGCCACACACTTAACAACTTAGCATTTTAAATGTTGCTCAGCCTTTCCTGATTTCATGTTGCTCACCGTTTGTGACTTTTACCTTTGTAGTCTCTACGGAGTTCTTACGAGGACTATGCATGACTCCTATCGACCACCGGGGCCTTATCTGTGAAAATATGGCCATGCATGTATGTTTCTTCCCCCTATTTAATTGTAAACGCATGATATGAAATGAAATGCATGTATAACATACATAATGCGTGTAGGCTCGACTAAAGAGGGAGAGGAACCGTGTTGGTCAACTGGAGGTGCAGATAGCTACTTTGCAATGTCGGAATACTGCCTTCACATAAGCCAACTAAGCATTCGAGAGGAAGAGCAGCAGTAGCCCTGCAAAGAATGAAGGGAACGACAACAATGACGAGGATGATGATGACGATGGAGACTTTTTAGTCTCCTTACTTGTTTTAGATAGGGATTCTTGACTTCTGAACATTCAGATATGTTAACTTCATTTTTGGATTTTTGATTCATGTACAGTGATTGGTAGACTTAATTTAGGGCTTTTGAATATCGACTTATTAGGATAATAGTTTATCATATTCAAACAATAATTTCTTAGAATATTACTTGTGAATTGTTGGCAAATCTGACCCCTATTGGGCCTCATCGATAAGTCTGCTTTTTGATGGCCAGTAACTTGTGTGAATCCTTAAATATAGTCTATTTGAATGCAATGATTTACTAATGGATATTTAAATGGAATGACACAATGTTTGCATTACGAACATTTGAGCAGGATATCAAACATTCATAACACTATTATTCATGAAATTTCAATATATGGTAAGATGAACATGTGTTATACATGCTTCAAACTTAAGTAGCATTTGCGTGATAATGTGTTACAGGTATGACTAGGCTACCGCCTACCTATCAGTGAATCAAACTATTTGCTATAGAATCTCTCTTTGTATAATGGATTTTTATTTTGATTCTAATCAATGATTGATATATCCTGATTGGCGATTGTAGGACACAACAAGAGTCTCTTTAGTTTGGGGAGCTTGAAATGAAAAGTCAATGGCTAGCAAATTTTGTTGATGGGAAAATTGAATTAGCTTGTGTAAGAGACATGGAAAAAGATGCCAAAATGTGGGCACATAACATCAAGGAAGGTAGTGGATGCTACTTTAAGAGATCTTGTAGTGTCAAAACTAATACATGGTATCATGACCAAATTTGCAAGGATACGTGGCTACTGGGCTAGAAGGAAAAATGGCCTCTTGGCTAACTTGTTTGTACCCTTAGCACCAATTGATTATGTGAATCCCATGACCGACTTAGATCAATGTATCATCTTCTTGAGAGGGTTTACTATGGTCTCCGATCGGACTAGGTCGGACCATTGGATGATTGTCACGTCAGCTAAAAAAAGTTAAAGTGGCGATCATATAACGGTCCAAGACACTTTTTTTTTCTTTTTTCTTTTATATTTTTTTTTGTGTGTCTTTGTATTCAATTTTGGAACATTTAAAAAAAATATTAAATAATATAACCTTATAAAGCTTTGGGTGAATTAACAGAAAATTATTATGATTAGAAAAAGTGAAGGTGTATGTGATCACAATTTTATTACGGCAGGCATTGTAACAAATGAATATTGTACCTTTTTAAAATTCGCTAGTTCGTCACGTCAAACTTGTAATTGAAATTGTTCAGCTAATTGTAACTACTTGACAATTGCTTTTCCCCTCAATTTATGTGAACAGGCATACAAAACATGCCGTATTATATATCCTCCAATTACATTGGGAAAAAATGCATTTATCAAAGTTATTATATATGTGACATTGACAAAATGATCCACCAGAATTACTTATGGAATAATATAGTTCCACAATAAATTAGAATTCGAAAAATATGTAGCGCAAAAAACATTAATAGTGAGATTCTTTATTTAATAATAGGTATCGGATAAGAGCCAAAAATGACTCTTAAGGTTGTTGGAGAGAGATCATATATGACATTAATCTTAGAAAAACAAATGTAATGTTAGACACGACATTACAAACATGGTGCACTTTGGAGCCTCACTAATGGAATTGAAGAAACACCCCATCAACCCTTTCGTGAAAGAAAGCGCTCCTTTAACGAGCCAATTCTTGAAGAAAATTGTTTGAATTTCAAGTTTGAAGTAATTAATTTGCATAAAATCAGTAGCTATATATGCTAACCATGGATAGGCTAATACTACCTCATTATAAAGATTAAAAAAAAAAAAAAAAAAAAAAGACAGAACAAAACACATCATATCAAATTCAATACATTGAATATATAATTTTTTATTTTTGATAGTACTACCCTCAAAGTTAACAGATTTGTTTTGTATGTGCTATAGGTTCCGTCAATTGACATATGATACAATTTTTGTAGGCTTAAGCCAAAATTAGTGCTATGGTATTAAACACAATTTTTTTGTACCGAAGTATTCACAAAATAATATAAATTAATATATATGTATATGTTTACATATTTTGTTCGAATAAATTAATAGCTTTAGCCAAGTATTTGACACTACATTTAATAAAATTAAAAGATTACTATTGATCTGATTCGGTTTACACTCTCAATTGAGGGGGTGTTTTTTTTCTGCTTTTCGGAGCAGTTTTTAGCTTTTTACCCCGGAAAACAAAAAAGCTACACTACAACAAAGGCTAGATTTAGCAACAAAAAAATTAGCCGCAAAATTTATTTTGCTGCTAATGAGCACATTTAGCAGCAAAAATTCAATAGTTGCTGCAAAAAAAACATATTTAGTAGCAAAATTATATCTAATTTTTAATTGCAAATATCTACGGCCACAACTTTGTAGCAGCAATATGCAGCAACTAATTTTTTTGCTGCTAAATGTGTTTTTTGGCAACAACTTCTGGATATTGCTGCCAAAGAGCACATTTAGCAGCAAAAATCCAATAGTTGTTACCCAAAAACTTATTTAGCAGCAAAAACATTAGTTCCTGCTACAAAGTTGTGGCCATAGATATTTACAACAAAAAAAATTGATATAATTTTATTGGTAAATGTATTTTTAAACAGCAACTATTGAATTTTTGCTGCTAGACGTGCTTTTTAGCAGAAAAATTCATTTTGCTGCTAAATCTAGCAGTTGTTATAGTGCTAGCATTTGGTTAGAAATTTTAAACAACAGCTTTTAGCTATTCTGCAGGAAAAAAAGAGCTTTTCATTTTCGTGAAAAGTTTTTTATAATTCTTTGGCTTTTACAAATTTAACATTTCCAAAATAATAAATTATACTTTTATATAAATATGTAGATTTTTTTATGGAATTTTTTTATGTATATAAATATTGAAAATTAAACGAGATCGATTTCTTAAATTAATTTATTTAGGCTAGTTTCACATTTTCTTTAAATTTATATATATTAATTTAGTCAAAAATTAAAAACATATTATTTTGATGCATTTTACGTAAATGAAATTATAATTTGATAGGATGGAGTCCTAAAACATACCGCGTGATTCACACAGCCAATAACCGCGTTCTCGCCCATTACTTTACAAAACAAGCAATTACCTCAGGACACTTCTTCTGGCTTTCACTCGGTCACCAAAGACAAAGGCGAGTCAATACCATTAATAATGACCGACTGGATCAGGGAAATGAGCCTGTTGAGTACTTGTTCAGACAATTTGTGCCCTAATTAGGTTTTCTGTTTGAAAGGACAGGTAAGCTGGTTTCTACTGTACACGTGTAAGGACGTGATTCTGTATCAGCAACAGGTGCCGTGGGGACAAACACAGGGTGAGTCTGCAGCATGGACATGCCAGAAGGGGACCAAGAGCAGCCCATACCCAGCTAATAAGAAAGGACCGTACATAACGGCCTGACAAAGCCACGCGGACTGATCTGAAAAGGGTAGCGGGGAACCTCACAGGTATCTCATTCTGAATCCCCAAGATCTCATTATTATTCTTATTCTCCTACTTCAAATCTCCGACTTAGGCATCGAAGTGGACCCAGAGGTCACCTGGTCCTCACACTTTCTTTGATATAGGTACTCGGTTTTTTCCCAAACTAGGCGGTCTTTTGGCCATCTTGGACCGCGTGGAGTCATATCTTTTTCCCGGAGCTATCAAATTGGTGCGGTGAATGTGGACCCGTTGAACAACAATGTCATCGGGATCAACAACTTCAGAAGTTGTTTCAACAGTTCTTTCTCCCCGGGAGGAGGAATACCACTATTCCCAGAAACTGTAATGCCCTTACCTTTGGCAACTGTAACCCCAAGTCCATCAAACACTTTCGCCACAACTTGAAGCAGCAATAGCAGTTCCGCTGGTGCCGTTTTGGATCGGATTGCCAGGAATTATGGGATGAGCCCAGTAGATCAAAATGACTTCCGGCGAGCTATCCTGCAGATACAAGAGCAGGGCATGATAGGTTCCTTAATGAGTAGCAGTACTCCTTCTCTGTGGTGAATACTTCGCCAGAACCTGTTTCTCATCCAAGAACTATACGAGCCCTATTTCCTGTCTCTGAATCTGGGACTTTTGTGATGAGATCGGAAGGATTGGGACCAAGTATGATGCATCCTACCAGCGTTAGAGTGACCAGCGGAAGAGAAGTTGGAGGATCTCAGCTAGGAGGAGCTCTGCCTATCTTTGGTTGGATGCCCACGCTAGTCGGGGACCAGTTGTCTGCAGCACCAGTGAACCCCAATACAGCAACCCAGGGAAGTAATGGTCCAAAGATCCTCGCCCCGACTTCCTGGTATGGATTACCCCAACCTTATCTGCCTCCCCCTCACATTGCTCAGTCATACCCAAACCAAATGCAAACACTGCCTCAAACACACAGTTTCCTCACTCCATACGGATTTTACAATAACACACTAGTCCCATATAATACACCAGTTCCATGCAAGACTCCTCCTCCTCCTCCAACACCATCCCAAACCGGTGCTGAGCTTACAAATGATCCTAGATTCATAGCGATGTTTAAGAAAGCACTGAGCACGTTTTCCATACCATACCAGGAACCATTGATTGAGAATGGGGAATCTCCCTTTTCAGCCAAAATACTCAATCAGTCGATAGACCACAAATTTAAGCAACCAACCTTCGACAGTTACAGGAGCGACACAGATCCCTAAGTCCATGCTAGGAACTTCAAAAACTGGATGGACATTGCAGGAGCTACTGAAAGGCTGATTTGCCGCTATTCCCTACAACATTTATAAGAGTAGCGGCTTACTGGTTTGAATCATTGGACCCCAGAACAATTGACAGCTAGGACCGACTCAGGAAGGAATTTTATAGGAACTTTATGGGCTCAATACCGACTGTAGCGGCCAGTCGCACCCTTCATGAAGTGGTCCAGAGGCCCAGTGAATCTTTAAGGTCATTCATTGACCGTTTTAACCTTGCATGTCTGGAGGTTAGGAACTTGGATTTCAGCACAGCCAAGGAGGCTATGATTAAGAATACTACCAATGAGAGGCTTCAAAGAGAAATCATAACCAGGAAGCCCAGAGAATTGACTCAGATGATAGCCCTTACAAAAAGCATGGTAGAAATCGATGAAATTGACATGCCTACGAAGAGCAGAAGGCACAGTGAGAGAGACAAGGCTACTTAGCCTGAAAAGAGGCACAAGCGGCGAGATCATAGAGACAGCCCTAGAGACCGGCCTCGGTTTGCACCATTGAATGCCCCACTCAGTGAGGTATTAGCAGGAATTCAGAGAAGCTCAGATGCAAAGAGCATTCGATATCCCCATACCAAGCTGGGCCAGATAATGGGGAGTGAAAAGGAAGCGTACTGCAAGTTCCACAAAGCCAAGGGTCATCACACAGATAACTACTGAGTCCTGGCAGCAGAGGTGGACCTGCTGATCAAAGCAGGTAAGCTCAGTAGATTTGTTGAAGGCATAACAAGGAACACAAATAGAGACAAAGAGCAGAAAGATAGAAAGGATGACGATGAAAGGCCGGTTAAAAAGTCCAAGGGGATCGTCATGGCTATCATTGGGGGACCCGAATTTGAACCACCCAGTAAAAAAGCTAGGTCCTCAGCACATCAGATAGCGAACACGGGGAAATCCAGAAGCTTGAATCACTCATTCTCAATTCACAGCAATGTGCTAGCACACCATGCAGACACCTTGGTCATTGAGGCGTTGGTGGAAGGATATACGGTGAAGAGGATCCTCGTGGATACCGATAGCTTTGTAAACATCATCACAAAGGAGGCAGCCCGCCAGTTGGACACCCATCAAAGCAGGATCCAGCCGGTATATTTGCCCCTAGTAAGGCTGAGTGGCCATTCGGTCACTGTTGTTGGGCAGGTGACACTAAATTTAGAGGTGGGTGATGAAAAGCACAGCTGGAGGTCTGAAGAAGAATTTGTAATTATTGACACCCCGCTTGCCTACAACATTATATTGGGAAGACCTTTCCTCGTAGAATCCGAAGCAATTCTTTCTGTCCGGTATTTAGCCCTCTAAATACCGACCATGACGGGGGTAGCAATGGCTAGGGGGAGTCAGCAAGCGGCCCAAAAAGCATATCTAGCTTCTTTGAAACCCGAAGAGTTTAGCTGGGAATCAGAAAAGCAGGACAGAGCCAAACCGGTGGATGAGCTTCAAGCCCTTGTGGTCGGACCAGGGAGATCAGTCCAAGTGGCCAAGGAATTGAAACCTGAGCTCAAGCAGGTAATCACAGCAGTACTCAAGGAAGAGCAAGAGACCTTTGCCTGGTGCACTAGTGATATTATCAGAGTCTTGCCTGAGATAACGAAACACAGCCTGAATATAGATCTTACTACCAAGCCGGTAGTGCAAAAGAGGAGAAAACATGCACCAGAAAGGCAAAAGGCAATTGAGGCAGAAATAAGCAAATTGTTGGAAGCCAGACACATCAGGAAGGTGTTATATCCTGAATGGCTAGCAAACGTGTCTTGGTGAAGAAACCAGGAGGAGCATGGAGGATGTGTGTGGACTTCACTGACTTGAACAAAGCTTGCCCGAAGGATAGCTATCCTCTTCCCAGCATTGACCAGCTGGTAGACTCAACGACCGGATACGCAATCTACTCCTTCCTGGATGTGAAGTCGGGATACTATCAGATCCCAATAGACCTAGTGGATGAAGAAAAAACCACATTTATCACACATGAAGGCACATACTGCTTTCGGGTGATGCCCTTTGGTTTAAAGAACGCAAGAGCGACATATCAGCGCTTGGTCAATGACATGTTCAAGGAGCAAATTGGAAAGACAATTGAGTGTACGTGGATGACATGATCATAAAAAGCAAGGGTGAAGAAAATCACGCCTAAGACATTCGTGAGGCCATCAAAATATTGAAAAATGCTGCCTCAAATTGAATCCGAAGAAGTGAGTGTTTGGAGTGCGAGGGGGGAAATTCCTGGGCTTCATGATTTCACAAAGACGGGTGGAAGCGAATCCAGAGAAGATTAAAGCAATCTTAGACATGGTGCTGCCTAAAACAGTGAACGAAGTCCAACACCTTAATGGCCGCATCAATGCACTAGGAAGATTCATCTCATTTTCAACCAAGAAATGTTTGCCCTTCTATAAGGCAATCAAGAAAGGCCAGAAGTTTAGCTAGGATGATGAGTGCCAGGAGGCATTTGGCAGAATCAAGAGCTTCTTGGGAACCCCACCATTGCTGAGCCGGCCAATTCCTGGGGAGATGTTGTACTTGTATCTGGCGGTAATAGATGAAGCAGTAGGCTCAGTGATGGTTAGAGAAGAGGAGGGGCAGCAACACCCAGTGTATTACACCAGTAAGGTATTAAGAGGGGCAGAGCTCAGATATCCGAGGATTGAGAAATTGGCCTTGGCGATAATTTCAGCATCCGCCAGGTTGCGACCTTATTTCCAGGCACACTCAGTAGTTGTGAGAAAAAATTTCCCTCTGAAGAAGGTGCTGCAGAGATCGGATACTTCTGGCAGGTTGGCTGAGTGGGTTATCAGACTCAGTGAATTTGATGTCCGCTTTGAGCCTAGATGGGCATTAAAAGCTCAAGCCTTGGCAGATTTTATGGTGGAATTCGCGGGGTTAGAACCAAACCAGGTGCTGAAGGTAGAAGAATGGACAGTATATGTGGATGGAGCTTCATCTCAAGAAGGAGTGGGAATTGGAGTACACATCAAAGGGCCTGAGAAAATGAAGATGTCTTATACAGTGAAGCTAGCCTTCCCTGCCATTGAAAACGCCGCAGAATATGAAGCAGTGATTAAGGGATTGGAGCTCATCTGGGAAATCGCTCCAGACCGAGTGAAACTGCTGAGTGACTCAAGGTTAGTTTCCAACTAATTTAATAAAAACTTTGAAACTAAAGATCCTTGCATGTCTAGATACCTAGACAAGGTACAATGTTTGCTCGAAGCGGTCGAAGGCAGAGGCACCACATGGAGAGTGGAAAATATCTCCAGGAATGAAAATGTTAAAGCAGACATGTTGGCTAAGGCAGCAGCAAGCGTGGGAGACTGGAAATTCTTAAATTGACCATATGAAGTTCAAACTAAACCTATCATCGGAGCAAATAAGTAGATGACAATTGAAAAGGTGGAGATAGGTTGGATGGAGCCCATAGTAAAGTACCTGGTTGAAGGACATCTGCCTGAGGACAGAGGAGAGGTAATAAAAATCTCTAGGAAGTCCCAGCGTTATGCAATAATCGACAAAGAACTCTATAAGAAGTCTTTTACCGATGCATGGCTGAAATACATCATTGCTGAAGAAGGAAATTATGTCCTCCGAGAATTACACGAGGGAATTTATGGGTCCCATCAGGCGGCACAAGCACTAGTCAGAAGGGTAGTACTACAAGGTTACTATTGGGAAGCAATGGAAGCAGATGCAACGGCCTATGTCAGGAGATGCCACCAATGCCAAATCCATTCCAAAAGATCCCACTTACCTGCGGCAGAGCAGAAACCAATATTAACTGGCTGGCCCTTTTCCACGTGGGGTATTGACATCATAGGACCTATGCCTGAAGCTAGCCGATAGAGGAAGTTTATTATAGTTGCAGTAGACCACTTCAGCAAATGGGTTGAAGCAGAGGCAACAACAACGATTACACCAGAGAAAGTCATCTCCTTCATGTAGGACCACATCATCACCAGATTCGGGATACCTCATAGAATCATATCCAACAATGGCACCTAATTCACCTCGAGCAAATTTGAGGAATTTTGTAGAGGACTCAAAATCACGCACAACTCTTCCTCAGTGGCGCATCCGCAAAGCAATGAGCAGACGAAGGTCACCAATAGAACCATAGGAGATGGAATCAAGAAAAGGCTGGAGAGTCACAAGGGAGCATGGGTTGATGAGTTGAATAACGTCTTATGGGCTTATAAACCACCCCAAGAAGACCGATTGGGGAAACCCCCTTTGCTATGGTGTATGAAGTAGAATCAGTAATCCCAGTTGAAATTAGAGCCCCAGTGACCGAGTGCTTTATTACACAGAAGCTCAAAATCATATCAACATGAAGTACCATCTGGATTCCTTGGAAGAAAGAAGGGAAAGAGCTTACATCCTGATGACGGCCTACAAGAACAAAGTGGCCCGTTACCATAACAGGAAGGTGAGAAAGACAACACTCAAGGAAGGTGACTTGGTCCTAAAGGACTTCCCAGCATCATAGGCGAGGGAAGGAAGAGGATAGCTTGGTGCAAAGTGGGAAGGATCGTACAGAGTTGTAGCAGCAGTTGGTCCAGCGACGTAGAAGCTTCACAATCTAGATGGGAAAGAAATCCCACGTACATGGAATATTGCCAATTTAAGGCAATACTTCCCACCTAAGAAGAGCTAAGAAGAAAGAGGGCTGCACTTTTTTTTCCCACTGAATCGAGAAGCGTGGCGTCACCTTTCTCAATATTTTGTTTGTGCGCCGCCTTTTCGTCCTCAAGCTGCTTCTTGAGAACTTCCTTTGCAGCCTTTTCGTCCTCCAACTGCTTTTTTATGCTATTAACCTCTTGCCCTTGCATCCAGGCTTTGTTCTTCTCTGCCTCCAATGCTAGCAAAGTCTCCTTCAACTTCTTTTCCAGCTGGCTGGTCTTGGACAAACGACCGACCAATTCAACTGCTATAGAGAGCCCTTGCAAAACAACAAGCCGAATGAATGATAAAAAGAGGGAAGAGGAGTTCAGCAGCTTCGTTAAGATCATTCCGGAGGTCAATTCCATGAGGCACATAGAAGCTGCCTCATTGTCGCCAAGCTTGCTGTACTCCTCCTTATCAGCCGGCAGCACAAACCCGGACCTAAATTCATCCTGGGCTGCCGGATCCTTTATTCGGACCTCTTGCCCCCCTCTTCCTTGCAACCAAGGTTGGGGAAGGGAAGACGGCCCGGGGAGACAGGAGCCACTCCAGAACCCTGACCAAACAAAAATGACAAGCCAAGAAGCAAGGTTAGTGAAAAGTAGTAATAATGATACATTAGGGAAGAGGAAGCCAAAACTTACGGGATTTGAAGTCGGCTCAGGACCGGCAGGAGTGGTCCTTTTCCTCTCTTGCTTCTTGGAAGCACCCGGCCCTTTAGCCGGTTCCCCTGCGCCAGATGGAATTTTGGCAGGATTTGGACGTGGCTCTTTCAGCAAGTTTTTCTTCTGGGCAGCTAAAACGCGACCAAGAGCAACAGCTTCATTCATGCCTAAGAAAACAAATAAATGACTAAGCAAATATAAAAAGATACCTCGTCTAGGGATTGGACCCAGGTAATAGATAAAGCTGGTTCCTAACTGATGCGTGCCGAACACACCAAAAATAAATTCCTACTCTTAGACACAAAATTTTGTAGTACAGATGGAGCAGGGTCGAATCCACAGGGATTGGCTGATTATTTCTTCTAAAATTAAACAATAAAAGTAAAAAGGGGTTTTGAAGAATTGCAATGAAATTAACCAAATTAACAGAAATAAATCAATTGGGTAAAAAAAAAATCTATCTGAGGTGAACTCCAGCTAGAAGGCGAATTCGAGTCTTAAATCAATCCAACTGATCATCGATCAAACACAAAAGATAACTCCCATACATTCAAATAAATTAGCTATAGCAATCATAAAGCATGAATCGCCTAATCTCTTCTTATGGAATAGATAACCAAGAGAAGCTCTTTGATTATCTCTAATTAATCAAACAGTCCCGAACAAGCTTCGGAATTTAATTCAATTAAAAGCTTTAACAAATGAAAGAGACACTAATTCTACTCAATAATCACCCAAGCGGGATTATTTAAAGCATATCGATTTCATCTATAACACGAATTAAAACTTGTCCGTAATTAATCGTATTATTTGCTACCTAGGTTAAGTGAATTAAACAATTACGTATTCAATTACTTAAATAGCAGAGCAATCACATGTAAATAATTAAATCAAGAACTTAATTAAATCATGCAAAAGTAGTAAAAACAGAAGGAAATCGATTACTTGAATTAAAGAATAAAGAAAGAACAAATGATCTCACAGTTAGACGTTACAAGACTGAATTGCCCACTAGCTAGAGATTAAGGTTTTAGTTCTCCATGAAGAAAGAACACAATCCAGGAAGAGAAGAAAGTCTGCTGCCCCCCCCCCCCCCTATGAATCACGTTCCAGCCAAAAAGAAGAAGAAGAGAGAGTCCCAAAAACAAAAGACCTAATCCTATTTAAACCTAAGCTATTAAGGAAAGACTTCTAAATAGGAAATAACTCTAATTAAGATTTTTGTAGGAAAATCTAATTAGAGCTATAATGGAAATAAATAAAATAAAATAATCCCCAAAAGTATTTCATAAGGGCTGAATTAAATAAACTTAAATTAAAATAAAAAGTCTTCTAATCCCACAAAAGTTCTTCAAATTCGCAGCTCCCTATAAGCCATGATCATGGCTTATGCAAAACAGTCTCCTAGGCCCATTTTCAGCATAAACGGCACCCCATAAGCCATGCCCATGGGTTAAGCCTTCAAGGTCCAACTTCATGACACTCCAAGCTCCCAAATAAGGCTCTTTAAGCTCATTTACAACTCCAGAGTACCTAGCACGGGTAATTGCACCAAATGAAATAAATCCGCCTAAGTTAACCAAAAATATATCAATTAGAGCCCATAAACAAAGACAGATTTCGTGCATAAAAAGCACTCATCAAAAATTCCCCCCACTTAAACCTTGCTTGTCCTCAAGCAAACAAAACAAGTCCAATTCCAAAGACAATTACAGGCACATTATATCTCACAAATCATAGCTTCAAAAATCAACTCATAAATCAAGCACGCTTATCAAGGGAGAGATGCGATAAACTTGGTAATTGGCCCCAACTAAAGCACTCAAAGCGACTCAATTAACAACTAAAATATGATTTGCATCACTAGGATAGTGGACCACTAATCGCTTCTTAATCAAAAACATAAACAAGGGAAAATAGGATTTGGATAAGCACACAATTTACTTAGGACATAAACAACCAACGGATCACTTTGTGATCTTATTAACTTTTCTTTTCACAATATTTAACCGTACTTAAGATGCTTTAGCTTTTCCGAACGGATAACAAAAATGGAGCAAACACAATGCACCCGACTTACTTGGCTAAGCATATTCATTAAGCGGCTACTAGCACTATTCATAACTTGGATTCGCAAATCAAGCCAGCGGAATAGAATGTGAATTTTCTTTCTTTTTTTTTTTTTTTTTTTTTTTTTACTTGAATTTTTTTTTTTCTTTTTTTTTTTTATGCATAAAACCTATTTTATCCCCTTGATTTATGATTAGTCAAAAGAAGTGTCTTATACAATCCATGTCTCTAAGTGATACATTTCAATTCAAGTGTCTATTGATCACAATGTTTTCAAGTAGCTAGAGCTTCCTAATTCATTTATGCAAACATCTCCCTTAACAATTACACAAGACATAAAAGAAGAATTTACGGTACTACGATTGTTTAAAGAGAAATAATGCAAAAATTTTAAAGGAATTGAAGCTAATATCTGTTTTGCGAGATGACAGTCAAGAGAACAAAACAAATATGCACAATAAGCAAATAATGCGTGATCCCTCCCCCCACTTAAATCGGCACATAGCCCTCAATGTGCAAGAGAGCAAAACAAACATAAACCAAAATAAAGTAAAAGAAGAAAGTGAGAACGAAACTCCCCTGGTTTATGAATGCCAAATATCCGCCGCTCCTAAGGGGAAGGTGGGCACGGGGGATCGCGGTCCTGAAGTCGGTACAACTCAGCGACATTGGTTTCAATGCGGGTCACTTTCCGATGCAATGTGTTGACGTTGGTATCAATGGTATGCAACTTCTCCATTGCTTGCTGCATCATATTAATCATAGGTGAAAAATCAAAATTAGTAGATTCAGTATGAATGCTACTCTTGGCACGACGTCCTGGCTTCGGATCTTCACCAATGGGCAACCAACGAAGAACGCCATCGATTCGGGAAACTAGTCCCATGTTGCTCAAACAACTGTAGTCCAAAGGCTCCATCTCAAAAGCAATGTGTAAGTTAGTAGAAACAGGATCAATAAGGTTCAAATTCACAGCTAATTGAGTAATTAAAGAACCAAAGATCAAATCCCTACCAGCAGTCCAGGCAGTACGCATTTGACTAGCAATCCAACATCCTAAGTTCACTTTGACATTATTAAGCATACACCACAAAAAATATAACTCAGTCTTATTGCAAGTGCTAGAACTAGAAATTCTCCCAGAAAAAGCATAAGCTAAAAAGCGATGGATGTATTGCAAAGCAGGTTGTTTCAAGTAATAAGCCTTGGATTGACTAGAATCATAGGCAAACACATCTACAGACATTTGGGGCCAGACTTTGCAACCATGGAAATCACGAGGGAAATCAATCGAGGATAACCTGTATTCATCGGTCTTTGCAAACTCGGAGCTAATCAAACCACAAGTAATATTAAACTCAGTCACAGATAAAACAAATTCCCTTCCCATCAACCTAAATCTAATCGCAGCTGGTGTGTCGATAGTGAATTCCTTAGGCGTGGTGAACTGAAAAGTCGTGTAAAACTCCCTAATCAATTCAGTGTACCCAGGGTATTTTAATGCAAAGAAAGACTTCCAGCCAATATGTTCGACCATTAATTGAAATTCATCCAACAAATTAAGCTCACTCAACAAAGAAGTATCAATACGTTTACAAGGAATAATTTGCCTATTACAAACATCAGCATATTTCTTTGTTAACCCAGCAGGAAAATTCAAACATCCATGCAAATGATGTTCGGGAACAAGTGAAGACGTACCTCGGGGTAGTCGAGAGCGAGTATGTGGTACCCGATTTACCTTTTGTTTCTTGGATGGTGGTTGAGCTGGGTTTGAAGGCGTGGTAGCTTGAGGGGTGAACCCTTGTTTCCTCTTAGAGGTGACTCTTGACTGGGCAGGGGCTTTGGGAGTCTTTGCAACTGATTTCCCCTTTATTTTGGACTGAAATTCTGCGTTGGAAGAGTTCGTCGGAATAGATGGTTCAATGACCGGTATGGATGGGTCAATGGTGGAGATGGGCGGCGCTATCGCCGGAATCTGGTCGGGAAGGGCAGAACCGGCAACGGGAGGCTCTGCTGCAGCGTTGGAAGGTAGATCGGAGGTGCAGGCGGCGGCGTTGACCGAGACGGCGGAGGGAGAAGCCGACGCAGCCGGGCGGCGGAGACTGGCGAAGCGCGTTCCTGCGGCGGTTGTTTTAGTCGATTTGCCGCCTGAACTCTGCCGTGGTCGCGTCATCGGTGGTGGGAAGCGGTTGGACGGAGGACGGCGGCTGCTGAAGGTTGGACGGTGGTCGGAGACGAAGGACGGCGGCGTTGAAGAGTTTCTGCAAAATAAAGATAAAAGGGAAGAGAAAAGAAAAAGAGAAAGGGAGAGTCAACAGCCCGTAATTGCAATTGAAATAATTTTCTTTTTTTTTTTTTTTTTTTTTTTTTTTTGAAATAAAATAATAAATAAATAAATAAAATATTATTATTATTATTTTGTTTTTTTTTTTTTTTTTTTTAAACAGAAATAAAATAATAAATAAATAAAGAAAATATTTTTTTTTTTTTTTTTTAAAAAAAAAATGAAATAAAATAATAATTAAATAAAGAAAATAAATGTTTTTGTCAACAAGAAGCAGAAGACTAATTCTCACAACCCATGACCTTGGCTTAAGTCCACAATTTCAAAATTGTCACAAAAAGAAACAGAAGACTAATTCACACAACCCATGACCTTGGCTTAAGTCCACAATTTCAAAATTGTCACAAAAAGAAACAGAAGACTAATTCACACAACCCATGATCATGGCTTATGTTTTCCCCCTTTGCAAATTTCTAGTCCACACAAGCCAAGACTCTGGCTTAATTAAATTGTTTGTATCTTAAAAACAAGTAATTAGCGACCTAAAGCATGATCAAAGGTAATGAAAGACGCAAAAATATTTTTTTTTTTTTTTTTTTTTTTTTTTTTAGTAAAACTAAAAAATAAAAATACCAAATTAACACACAAAATAAAAATAATTAATATGAATTAAAATTAATTTGGGTTGCCTCCCAAAAGAGCGCCTTTCTTTATTGTCTTTGGCTAGACAATCGATCCGTTTATCCTCCATAATCCGGATTCTCCAAGATTAATTCTTCCACATTATTAACTTGAAAACCTTCATAAAATGGTTTAAGTCGATGTCCATTGACCTTAAAAATTTTATCTGTGGATAAACTCCGAATTTCGACTGCACCATGAGGAAAAACATTAGTAATGACAAAAGGGCCTATCCACCTAGACCGAAGCTTACCCGGAAATAATTTGAGACGAGAATGATAAAGGAGTACCTTTTGGCCTATGACGAATGTTTTCCTAGAGATCATTTTATCATGCAAAATTTTCGTTTTCTCCTTATAAATCCTAGAGTTTTCATACGCCTCATTCCTTATCTCTTCTAATTCTTGCAACTGCAATTTTCTAGATTCTCCTACCGCATCCATCTTCATATTGCATTGTTTCACTGCCCAGTATGCTCGATGCTCAAGCTCTACTGGCAAGTGACATGGCTTCCCAAAAATTAGACGGTAAGGAGACATACCTATGGGTGTTTTGTACGCTGTGCGATATGCCCACAAGGCATCATTGAGACGCACACTCCAATCTTTGCGATTAGGATTCACGGTCTTCTCAAGAATAGATTTGATTTCCCGGTTAGAGACTTCAGCTTGACCGCTTGTTTGAGGGTGGTAAGCGGTAGACGTGCGATGAGTAACATTATATTTCTTTAACAAAACCTCTACCACTTTATTACAGAAGTGAGTTCCTCTATCGCTGATCAGTGACTTAGGCACACCAAACCTGGAAAAAATATTAGATTTTAGAAAATCAACAACAGTTTTGGCATCATTATTTCGTGTGGCTTTAGCCTCCACCCATTTTGATACATAGTCCACTGCTAACAAAATATACACATTACCGAAGGATGATGGAAACGGGCCCATGAAATCTATACCCCATACGTCAAATATTTCACATACTAACACAGATTGTAAGGGCATTTGATCTCGTTTATTGATGTTCCCTGTTTTCTGACAATTAGCACATGTTTTACAGAATGTATATGAATCCCGGAAAAGGGTGGGCCAGTAAAAACCACATTCAAGTACCTTACGAGCTGTTCTTTTAGGACCAAAATGTCCACCACAGGCATGAGAATGACAAAAAGACAATATAGATGGAATTTCAGAGTCGTTTACGCACCTCCTTATTATCTGGTCAGAGCAATATTTCCACAAGTACGGTTCATCCCAAATATAGTATTTAGAATCGCTTTTTACCTTGTCTCTCTGGGCACGAGTCAAATCCTTGGGTAAGGTTTTGGTGACAAGGAAATTTACAATATCGGCATACCATGGAGTGTTCTCTTGGATAGCGAAGAGGTGTTCGTCGGGGAATGAGTCTTGTAATGGTAATGGCTCTTCAGATCGAACCAAGCGGCTTAAATGATCTGCCACCAAGTTTTCAGTTCCTTTCTTATCTCGTATCTCTAGATCGAATTCCTGTAGTAGGAGGATCCATCGAATTAACCTGGGTTTTGCTTCTTTCTTGGTGAGAAGGTACTTCAACGCTGCATGATCAGAATAAACAATCACTTTAGTGCCAATCAAATAAGAACGGAATTTCTCTAAAGCAAATACAATAGCTAAAAGTTCTTTTTCCGTTATTGAATAATTGCACTGAGCGCTATCCAACGTCCTTGAAGCGTAGTAGATCACATGTGAGGCTCTGCCAACTTTTTGTCCTAAAACTGCACCGATAGCATGATTGCTAGCATCGCACATGATCTCGAACGGTAAGTCCCAATTTGGGGGTTGCACAATAGGTGCAGAAGTAAGTGCTTTCTTCAGCTGGTCGAAAGCGGTTTTGCATGCACTGTCGAATTCAAAATCAACATCCTTCTGCATGAGTCGACACAAAGGCTGAGCTATCTTCGAAAAATCACGGATGAATCTCCGATAAAATCCTGCATGACCAAGAAAAGAACGAACTTCCCGCACATTTGTGGGGTAGGGTAAGGATTTTATAAGATCAACCTTAGCTTTATCAACTTCTATCCCCCTAGCAGAAATAACATGTCCTAGCACAATACCTTGGTCAACCATGAAATAACATTTCTCAAAGTTAAGTACAAGGTTTTTCTCAATACAACGTTGAAGCACTTTGGTGAGGTTAGATAAACACAAATCAAAAGAGTCACCATATACTGTAAAATCATCCATGAAGACCTCTATGATGCTCTCTACATAGTCGGAGAATATACTAACCATACATCTTTGGAATGTAGCAGGTGCATTGCAAAGGCCAAACGGCATTCTTCGATAAGCGAATGTTCCAAATGGGCATGTGAATGTCGTCTTCTCTTGATCTTCGGGTGCTACGGGAATTTGATTAAAACCTGAATAACCATCAAGAAAACAGAAATAAGATTTTCCAGCTAACCTTTCTAACATTTGATCAATAAAAGGCAAAGGAAAGTGGTCTTTTCTAGTCGTAGCATTCAGCTTACGATAGTCTATACAAACCCTCCACCCATTCTGAATTCGGGTGGGCACCAACTCATTATTGTCATTCTTCACTACCGTGATTCCAGTTTTCTTTGGGACAACTTGCACTGGACTTACCCATTTGCTATCTGAGATCGGATAAATCATACCAGCGTCTAAAAGTTTCAGCACTTCTTTCTTCACCACCTCCATCATAGGTGGATTCAAACGGCGTTGACCATCTCTTGAGGGTTTGGCGCCGTCTTCCAGCAGAATCCTATGCATGCACGTAGATGGACTAATGCCTTTTATATCAGCTATTGTCCAACCAATAGCTTCTTTATGAACCCTCAACACTCGAAGCAACTTTTGCTCTTCCAGCTCTGTAAGTTTGTTGGAAATTATTACAGGAAGAGTCTCTCCATCACCCAAGTAGGCATACTTAAGGTGATTGGGTAACGTCTTCAATTCAAACTTCGGTGCCTGCACAGTAGAAGGAAGAAGTTTAACAGTTGATCTTGGTAGATCGATGTAAGACACATTTGGACTTAATGATGTTAGAATTTGAAGTTCAAAAACAGTGTCTTCTATTGCTTGGTTAACCACAAATTCTTTGGCAACATCCTCCATCTCTCGTTTGTTGAAGTTGTGGCAAAGTACAAAGTTTAATCCATCTTCCTCTTCCATATCAAAAACTTTCTGCACCAATGAATTAGAAACATCCAAAGCAAAAACAGAGTGCATTTCACTAGGGTATTTCATGGCATCATAGATATTAAATTTTATAGTGTCACCATCAAACTCCATAGTTAAAGTACCTTCATGCACATCAATTTTAGTCCTAGATGTTTTCAGAAAAGGTCTTCCTAACAAAATAGGCAAGGAACTAGAGGATTTTTCTTCCTCCATATCTAACACATAAAAATCAGCAGGAAAGACCAATTCATTAACTTTGACTAGAACATCTTCCAACACACCATCAGGATACACATTAGATCTATCAGCTAATTGTATTATCACGCCCGTTTCTTTTAATGGTTCAGCATTCAAAGAATCATAGATAGCACGTGGCATGACATTAATTGAAGCACCTAGATCTAGCATAGCTCGTTCGATTTTTTTACTCCCTATAGTACAAGGGATAGTGAACATACCTGGATCCTTGCATTTTGGAGGAAGTTTCTTTTGAAAGACAGCAGATACATTTTCTCCTACACTTATCTTTTCATTACCCCTTAGTTTCCTCTTGTTAGTACATAATTCTTTGAGAAATTTAGCGTATCGAGGAACTTGCTTAATTGCATCAAGAAGAGGAATATTTACCTGGACTTTTCTGAACAAGTCAAGTACCTCTTTCTCTTGGTCTTCCTTTAAAGATTTGGAGAATCGGCTCGGAAATGGGGGTGGGATGACAACGGATGGTGGCGACTTTGGCTTACTTGGTATAGGAGTTACCTCTTCTTTTTCCAGCTCTTTCTCCATCTCATGCTTCGGAACTCCAGCAGATGGTATCTCTTTGCCACTCCTCAAAGTGATGGCACTAACATTCTGCCTTGGGTTTACCTCAGGCTGTGATGGCAGGCGTCCAGAAGTTTGTGACTCTAGCTTACTCATTGAAGTGGCTAATTGGCTCATTTGGGTTTCAAGGTTCTGGATGCTTGTCTTAGTGTCTTGTTGGAATTGTTGCACATTGGTAGCCAAGGCAGATACGATTTGTTCTAGGGACATGGTTGGCTTAGGTGGGGGTGGTTGTGGTGTATGTACTGGTGGCCTAGGATGGTAATTATTTGAATGCTGCCCTTGCTGGAAATTATTTGGCTTATGTGCATAGCTGAAATTCGGGTGGTCCTTCCATCCAGGATTGTAAGTGTGGGAATACGGATCATATCTCCTCTGATGTTGTTGGTTCTGAAAATTACCAACAGCATGCACTTGTTCTTCCTCTTGGAGAGTATGACAAGAATCCGTAGGATGATCAAAACTCGAACAGATCCCACAAACATTTACTTGTTGTTGTTTTCCCAAAAACGCTTTCTGCATGAGTGAAGTAAGGGTGTCAAGTCTTTTTTCAATAGCAGAAGTGCTTACCTCATTCACTTTCTGCGCAGGATGTTCTTGTCGAGTGCCAAACTGTTGTGTATTAGCAGCCACTCTTGAAATCAGCTCTCTTGCATTGGTAATCGTCTTATCGGCCAAGGATCCACCACTGGATGCATCAATTAGATTCCTGTCAGATAAGGTTAGTCCTTCATAAAAATATTGAAGTAAAAGTTGGTCCTTTATCTGATGATTTGGGCAGCTGGTGCAAAGTTGATTAAATCTCTCCCAGTATTCATAGAGATTCTCCCCAGTATATTGACGAATGCCCGATATATCTTTACGGATTGAAGAAACTCGTGAAGCAGGAAAGAATTTCTCCAAAAATTGCTTCTTCATCTCGCCCCAGGTTGTGATTGATCCAGATGGGAGATAATACAGCCAATCCTTAGCTTTATCAGTCAATGAAAATGGAAAGGCTCGCATTTTCACTTGCTCCACGGAAACTGCATTTCCTGGCGGTTTCATACTCGAACATACCACATGGAGCTCCTTCAAATGTTTATGTGGATCTTCACCTGAAAGTCCACGGAAAGTAGGCAATAAGTGAATTAAACCAGATTTTAATTCAAAATTTACCTCATTTTCCGGGTATAGTATGCATAGGGGTTGTTGATCCATATCCGGTTCAGCCATGGCTCTCAATGTTTGTTCTGGATGAGCCTTCTCTTCTTCCTCCTCAATTTCACTCTCACTTGATTCTATCGAATCAGCTACCACGTCCGGTGGAAGTGATTCCTGATATCCTCTTTCCTTTGTCTGCTTTCTCAATCGACGAGCAGTTTTTTCTATTTCAGAATCAAACACGAGTTCACCTGTACGAGAAGAACGTGGCATACACTAGAAAACACAGATTAGAAGAAATAAACGATTAAGACACCAATCCCCGGCAACGGCGCCAAAATTTGATGCGTGCCGAACACACCAAAAATAAATTCCTACTCTTAGACACAAAATTTTGTAGTACAGATGGAGCAGGGTCGAATCCACAGGGATTGGCTGATTATTTCTTCTAAAATTAAACAATAAAAGTAAAAAGGGGTTTTGAAGAATTGCAATGAAATTAACCAAATTAACAGAAATAAATCAATTGGGTAAAAAAAAAATCTATCTGAGGTGAACTCCAGCTAGAAGGCGAATTCGAGTCTTAAATCAATCCAACTGATCATCGATCAAACACAAAAGATAACTCCCATACATTCAAATAAATTAGCTATAGCAATCATAAAGCATGAATCGCCTAATCTCTTCTTATGGAATAGATAACCAAGAGAAGCTCTTTGATTATCTCTAATTAATCAAACAGTCCCGAACAAGCTTCGGAATTTAATTCAATTAAAAGCTTTAACAAATGAAAGAGACACTAATTCTACTCAATAATCACCCAAGCGGGATTATTTAAAGCATATCGATTTCATCTATAACACGAATTAAAACTTGTCCGTAATTAATCGTATTATTTGCTACCTAGGTTAAGTGAATTAAACAATTACGTATTCAATTACTTAAATAGCAGAGCAATCACATGTAAATAATTAAATCAAGAACTTAATTAAATCATGCAAAAGTAGTAAAAACAGAAGGAAATCGATTACTTGAATTAAAGAATAAAGAAAGAACAAATGATCTCACAGTTAGACGTTACAAGACTGAATTGCCCACTAGCTAGAGATTAAGGTTTTAGTTCTCCATGAAGAAAGAACACAATCCAGGAAGAGAAGAAAGTCTGCTGCCCCCCCCCCCCCTATGAATCACGTTCCAGCCAAAAAGAAGAAGAAGAGAGAGTCCCAAAAACAAAAGACCTAATCCTATTTAAACCTAAGCTATTAAGGAAAGACTTCTAAATAGGAAATAACTCTAATTAAGATTTTTGTAGGAAAATCTAATTAGAGCTATAATGGAAATAAATAAAATAAAATAATCCCCAAAAGTATTTCATAAGGGCTGAATTAAATAAACTTAAATTAAAATAAAAAGTCTTCTAATCCCACAAAAGTTCTTCAAATTCGCAGCTCCCTATAAGCCATGATCATGGCTTATGCAAAACAGTCTCCTAGGCCCATTTTCAGCATAAACGGCACCCCATAAGCCATGCCCATGGGTTAAGCCTTCAAGGTCCAACTTCATGACACTCCAAGCTCCCAAATAAGGCTCTTTAAGCTCATTTACAACTCCAGAGTACCTAGCACGGGTAATTGCACCAAATGAAATAAATCCGCCTAAGTTAACCAAAAATATATCAATTAGAGCCCATAAACAAAGACAGATTTCGTGCATAAAAAGCACTCATCACTAACTCTTCCCGTTCTACGAGCCTAATCCTCTCAAGATAAGCATCTACAGCAACCTGCCAGGTCCACATATTAGGAGCCAAAGTCCTAAACTCCTCGAGGAAAATTTTTTCACCCGGCTGTAGGTGCTGGCGAGCTTTCCCTATCCCTCTAAAAGACCAGCTGGTAGGGAATACATCCAAGCCCTCCTTGACCTCTATGTAAAAGACGAAGTGTTTGAAGCGTTTCAAGGAAGCAATCCATCCCTTGAGGGCATAGAAATCTCTCTTCTTGGACAACTGATAGTGGTCCTCCCCATAGTTCAGCTTGGGAGTAGCCAGCTTTCGGAAGATGGAGGCATTTAAATCAAACCCCAGGTTCTCACACAACCAGTAGGTGGTACATATATCCTCCAAGGAGTTAGGATGGATTTGGGCTGGGCAGAAGCCCCAGTTGAGAAGGATGTCGCAGATGCCGAATGGGAGAGGGTAGGTAAAGCCGGGTCGAATTTGGTCCATGTATATAGAAAAATAACCTGGTGGAGGTCTATGGACACGCTAATGCTTAGAAGGCAGCATGACCCGGCAATCACGCAACCAGGGATAAATCTCTCTATAAAGGTTTATGTGGCCCACATGAGTCTCAAAAACCATATCCTCTATCCGAGGAGTCATTCTCTTGGCCCTAGTTCTGCTGGGACTGGGTTGAGGAATTTCAGATGGAGAAGAATATACCTGACTGGGACCTTTAGTATGCGGCTCGACAGAAATAGAAGGTGGGACTGAGGTGCCCACCTCCTCAGCACGAACAGGAGATGCTAAATTGAGAGAATCAGACTCTGAAGAAGTGGTTAAGTGGTATTCATTCCCTGAAGAAGGAGGTGGACTCGGCAAGTTGGGAGTAGTGAGTACCCGGTAGTCCTCAGGGTCCATTGGGTCTAGAAGACGGTGAGCCGGTTTATTACCGGTGCTTTTGAAGTTAAAACCCCGGGTGCTTTTACTAACCCTAGGGCAGTTCCTAGAGTTCACTCATTCCCTAGATCCCCCGCTACTAGAAGAACCTAGGTCACTAAGCGTTACAGAAGAACTCATCGTTTCAGAGCAAAAGAAGGTAAATACAGGCAACAAACCCAGAAAAGCAAAGAAGATGAACAGTCAACAAACCCAGAAAAGCAAAGAGGAACAGGCGAGAAATCGAACCAACACAGAAAACAAATCCTAGCAAAAAGGGCAATTTTTTGCAGAAATCAAAATTGCAAAACCACTAAGTTGAAGTATGAAGAAGAACTTACTGGAAATAAGGATAATAAGAAGCAAATTGCAAATGCAGAGATAGGAACTCAGAAATCGCATAAGGGAGGGGCCTTGAAGGTTCTTGAAGCAAAAGACAAAAAGGTGGCCTAGTTTCCCTTTTAAAGAAAATAAGGGAGGGGCAGGTGAAAAGACGCCTTCTGACACCGCTTAAATAGGGGGACACGTGTTGCCCAGGCATTAGGTCCACAAGGCCCAAGGGACTCCTCGGTTCCCACAAACCTACCGCCAAAAAACCCTTAAAAGAGTTTAAATTCTTCACCAGGGGGGGGGGGGAACTCCTGATAGCATGGAGTCCTAAAACATACCGCGTGATTCACACGGCCAATAACCGCGTCCTCGCCCATTTCTTTACACAACAAGCAATTACCTCATGACACTTCTTCTGGCTTTCACTCGGTCACCAAAGACAAAGGCGAGTCAATACCATTAATAATGACCGACTGGATTAGGGAAATGAGCCTGTTGAGCACCTGTTCAGACAATTTGTGCCCTAATTAGGTTTTTTTTTTTAAGCACAAGTAAGCTAGTTTCTACTGTATACGTGTAAGGACGTGATTTTGTACCAGTAACAGGTGCAGCGGGGACAAACACAGGGTGAGTCTGCAGTATGAACATGCTAGAAGGGGACCAAGAGCAGCCCATACCCAGCCAATAAGAAAGGACCGTACATAATGGCCTGACAAAGCCACGCGGACTGATCAAGAATAAAAAGGGTAGTGGGGAACCTCACAGGTATCTCATTCTGGATCCCCAAGATCTTATTACTATTCTTATTCTCCTTTTTCAAATCTCTGACTTAGGCATCGGAGTGGACCCAGAGGTCACCCGGTCCTCACACTTTCTTTTATATAGGTACTCGGTTTTTTCCCAAACTAGGTGGTCTTTTGGCCATCTTGGACCGCGTAGAGTCATATCTTTTTCCCGCAGCTATCATAATTTAAATTATTTTTATACACTTATGAAGTTGCTATTTAATCAAAATAATAATTTGTGAAGTGTATAATAGATTAAATTATTTTTTAATTATCTAAATATTTTTATTAATATTTATTTAATATTATTATTTTTGTATAATTATTGTATAATGGTATAAAATATATATTTATATTAAAAGAACTGTTGGAATTACAGGAAAAAAATTGCTGGAAACAGTCTCAGTCAACGACGAAATAATCCATTGGACAAAAACCAAAATTGGAAAAAGTGACGAAAATATCGAACCATTGCATAAAAAACAAGAATAAGATAATGTATACAAAAGTATAACAATAATTAAAGTTGAGTTTGGTAGCGACAGATACAAAGAAAAATTATATGTACAGGAACAAGATAATATAGAATTTAGACCTGACGAATTCAACAATGGAAAGTCATCGAGTAGCAATAATCGGAGCAGGAGTTAGCGGCCTTGTTGCCTGCAAGTACTGCCTCAAAAAGGGATTCAATCCAATTGTATTTGAAGCTGATTCAAGAATTGGTGGTGTCTAGGCTCATACTATTCACTCAACTCGCCTTCAAAATACCAAACAAGTGTACCAGTTTTCGGATTTTCCGTGGGATCCGTCCGTAAATGATGTGCATCCAACTCACTATCAAGTCATTGAATATCTGGAATCTTATGCTCGACATTTTGGAATCTTGTCCTGCATTAGTTTCGATTCCACGGTAATTGGTATAGAGTATGTTGGAGAATCTTTTGAAGAAATGGAATCTTGGGATCTCTGGGGTGGAACTGGGAAACCTTTTGCCTCCAAAGGGAAATGGCATATCAAAGTGCAGGATAGTAAAAATTCTGAACTTAAGGTAAGAGGAAATCAACAATTTACTTTATTTATTTATTTATTTTTTTTTTATATTACTTTACGTATTTGTTAGATTTGACAGAAAAATAAAATTGGAGCAAAACAAATTTTGATGACTAGCATCAATTTGTGTTACATGGAAACTTTTACTTTGAAGCGTTTCCATATTTCCGAAACGTTTTGGAAACTATAAACTTGTACAAAACGTTCCGGGTCACATTTGCGTAATTTTGAAAAATTAAAAACTCATTTTTTGTGTGGTGGAAAATTGAAAATTCGTTTTATCTTATTTTATATGAGTTGTATCTATTTTTTTTTCTTTATTATATACATAAAAATACTAAAAAAATGATTATAGTTTTCAAATTTTTAAACTTACCCACATATTTTTATTATTTACACATTTCCCCACATTTCCGTTTCCTTTAATGTTTACAAATATGATTTTTCCCTGTGTCCGTTTCGGTTTCCTTATCGGATCTGATTTCGTGCAACATAGGCAACAATATTTAAAAGCCCTTTCCATATGTATATTAGTTAATGGCGCTAAAATTTATCAAATTTGGTTGACAAATACATATATTTACAATTTTATAACATCAACATGCATCATTTTTTAGCTACTGTCTAAAGTTATGACAACATTGGCAAATCTTATATTTTCTTTTTTGGTGGTTTATGAAAAAGAACTAACGAACAAAATTGGGCAGGATTACGAAGTTGAATTTGTAATTGTTTGTATTGGACAATTTAGTGGCTTCCCAAATATTCCAAAGTTTCCAAAAGACGAGGGGCCAGAAGTGTTCAAGGGAAAAGTGATGCATTCAATGGAATTCTCAGCTTCAAACAATTTGGGTACTCGTAAATTCGTCCAAGGAAAAAGGGTTGCAGTCATTGGTTCTCACAAGTCTGCCATTGACATTGCAGCAGAATGTTCCAATCTAAATGGTAACAAATAAATATTATTTCATCAACTTAATGAGGAAATTATATAATGGACCCGGTCCATGTGGACTTTATCAATGAAAAATTGACACAGAAGCATTTTTTATTTTCAAAAGAGTTATATTGTTTACTTGTCAGTTTTTCAATGGAACGGTCCACATATACCCGGTTCACTATAAAATTTCTCTTCTTAATGTATTATTTAAAATCTAAGTAGTTGCTATAAATCTGATTTTTAAAATCATGGGGAGTTAAATGCACTTAATGTCATTGAATTAAAAAATTACGAAATTTAAATTGACATACACGAATTCGATACTGACATATTTTAGGATCTTAATGTGCTACATTAAAAGAATTATTAACATGTTTGATTCAAAGAATACAAAGAAAATACAATAACTATTCCAAGTGGAATAGCTATTTCATTGTTTGATTTAAAAATTTGCCATACTTGAACTTTTATTTTAAGTTTTTTATATTATTTTGTATGTCATTCATTTTTCTCTGAATTTTAATATTTATATTCTTTTATTTTTCATTTTTTTTCCCTTTTTTTGTTTTTTCCGCATGTTTTCGATTCTTTCATTTTTTTTTTTTCCATATGATAGCTTTTTAAAATATCAAATGATATTGTTATTCCAATCTTAAATAAACATTGAAATAGGATGAAAAAATAAATAACTATTCCATTCTTTCCTTGTTTCATTCGATGAAAAAGTTATTTTATTCTCATTATATTCTACCCCACGAATCAAGTGTGATCAATGAGTTTTTTTTATTGTTCTTTGGTACCACTAGTGAAACATTCCAATAAGTTGAAACTAATATGCCGTAAAATCTAATCTCATAGTTGATCAGATTTTCTCTGATATAGTTATGTGAATCTATTCATGTTTGATGATCTCTTGCATGATTAATTATGTTTAATCATATAAAAAATCCAAAAAAAAAAAAAAAAAGCTGAAAACAGTGCTTGAAATCGATATGAATGTTCATATGGATTGCCTTATGTTGCTTGGATCATGAAATCTTTGATTAAATTCTGCGACTGAAAAATTCAGGAACAAAAAATCCATGCACAATAATTCAAAGGAATGCACATTGGTTTATCCCAAGTGGTAATTTCTCTGGAATTCTGCTCGGTTTCTTGTACATGAATCGATTCGCAGAATTTCTGGTTCATAAGCCTGGTGAAACGATTATGCAAAGTATTTTTGCCACTTTGCTATCTCCCCTGGTAATTACTTCTACCGCTCTGCATTAGTTACTTATTCTAAATTTTTTTACATATATACAATCAAATTTAAAATATGAAATATTCAGAGATGGGGAATTTCAAAATTCATGGAAAGCTGCATAAGGTGGAAGTTTCCATTAAAGAAACATGGTATGCTTCCCAAATTCAGCTTTCATGACGATATATCTTCATGTCAAATAGCAATGCTACCAGATAATTTTTTTGACAAAGTGGAAAATGGTAGTATCATCATCAAGAATTCGCAAAGTTTCAGATTCTACAAAGAAGGTGTGATTATTGATGGAGAAAATCAACAATTAGAGACAGATATTGTAATATTTGCCACAGGATTCAAGGGTCATGAAAAGCTTACAAACATTTTTTTCTCTTCGGTATTCCAGGATTGGATAAAGGCAACTTCTCCAGTTCTCCTTTACAGGTTCGTCGCTATTTTCTTTTTCTTTTTCTCTTTCAAAAAAAAAGGGATAATTATAGACATACTTACTGTTAAGTTTAGAGCAAACCACAAATCTCCATAAGAATTTACAGTGAAATTCACAGGATATTTATCAATAAAGACTAAATTTTTACTAAGTGGGAAGTGAACCCTAATTCTGACAATGAGGAGGTATCAACCCCCCCCCCCCCTTACTACTTGGGTCAACCTTTATTGGATGTTTGTCACTATCATCTAATGGAATATTGATTTTGAAGCATTTTCATATTTTGGTTTGGGAAACTCTCAAAAACTACTACTTTACGTGTTAGGTCACGTTTCCGCAGTGTAATGAAGAAAATAAGAAACTTGTTACTCTAGAATTGGAAACTCATTTTTTAAAATACGATAAGTGGTTTAGAACAAAACTGCCTGTTGATTTTATATGATCAATATTCAATCGATCATGCTCCAAGATCAATAAACATACATTATTTCACATAATCACATCAATCAAAATTGACAAACTATAAAATTAAAGACACAATATAAATACCTCTTGTAGATTTCTAATTAATCTTCAATCCACATTAACAAAAAAGATTAATTTAAAAAGACAAATTGAGAGAATTGAATTTTTGGTTTCTCAATATTTTCTCTTGCAGAGAATGTATGTTTTATTGGAAGATATTAAAGCATAAACTGGTTAGTTGTTATAGTATTCTTTCTTTTATATCTCATTTGAATCACTACCGCCATAGATATCCATTATTCAAATGATCAGTTGGGTCAGATTGCATTAAAGGTGACCCATCCGGAATTTCCAACAATTATCAAATCTCTTCATAATCAGTTTACGTGATTGGTATTTTGTGCAGACAAATTATACATCCAAGAATACCTCAAATGGCGATTGTAGGATATAATGAGAGCCTCTCTTCCTTGTGGAGCTCTGAAATGAAAAGTATATGGTTAGCAAATTTTTTGGATGATAACATTAAATTGCCATGTATAAGAGACATGGAAAAAGAGGCTAAATTGTGGGCAGATCACATCAAGAAAAATACTGGACACTACTACAATAGAGGTTGTATAGGCAATACTAATATATGGTATAATGACCAATTATGCAAGGATATGGGCTACAATTCTAAAAGGAAAAATGGCTTCTTCGCTAACTTGTTTGAACCCTATGCACCAACTGATTATGCAAATCTCATGACTGATTCTGATTAATAAGTCATTATTGCTAAAACTGAAAGCTCTATGATAGCTATATTACCGTTTCTTCTTCTTTTTCATTTGTTTTCATTTATTTCGGATCATTAATAGAAAAATATATTAAATAAAATAAGCTTATTAAGCTTTGTATCAATTAGGGCAAATTACAAAAAAAAAAAAAAAAAATATATATGGTTTTATTTTTTTTGCAAATAAAGGACTGTGGTTTTTTTTTTTTTTTTTTTTTTTGTTTAGAAAAGATGATTGTGTTTTAAAATGTTAACAAAAAAAAAAGATAACTAAAATTAAATCATGACATTACATAGGGTATTCTTGTTCATTTTGAACTCAAAATTTTCAAGTTGGTTAATAAAAATACAATACACATGAATGATAAATTTTGAAAATTTTTGAAAAGCGCAAATATTTTTATAAATTAAATAATGATAATAGATTTTAAAAAAATCATAACAAATTGAAAAATCTTTGAAAAATATTCAAATTTTGATGTAAAATTCTTAGATAATATACATAAATTATTGGTATGTTAAATAACTAAAAATACCCTCTGCTATACCATCATTTTTAACGGAAAAATATTAGTTATCCTTTTTTTGTTAACATTTTAAAACACAATCCTCTTTTTTTTAAAAAAAAAAAACCACAGTCCTTTATTCATAAAAAAGTGAAACCACGGGGTTTTTTTTGTAATTTGCCCTATCAATTAAGAGAAAATAATTATCATTACAAAAAATAATATTGCGATAACAGTTTATTGCCACAATTATTGTAACTAAGGAACGAAATCTACCTTTTTAAATTGGCCTAATATACTTGTTGCCTTTTTAACTTGGTTTCAAAAGCCTTTTGTCCTGGTATGTCCTAAATACACACTAGCTAGTAAATATACGAAGTCGCAAGTAATAAATTAGTAGGTAGAGTATCGAATCCACAGGGGTTGTGATAGTCATGCACAACTTTGTAAAAACTATGCCGTTCTAAATAACAGATATGAGAGTAACAATTTATAAATGATTGTTTGGTTGACTTAAACTAAGATCTAATAACATAAGAGCAAATAAAATAAAAGATAGAACAAATATTTTGTAACTTGGATAAACACAACATAGAGTGGGCATGCTTGTAACATTATATCTAACATTCAAGGATAGATCCATTGCTTAAGTGTGACTAAAGTATTGTAATAGAATCATCTAACCTAAAAGTTTAAGCTGATAGGTAAAATGCAATTATAGCTTTCATTATTTCTGACACTATCTCGCATGTGAATGCCCCTTAGGGTTGAAGCATGTATAACATAGGCCCACTCTACCATGTATCGAATTAATTAACAAATGGAGTTACCAGGATTCGAATACTCGACCTCTAGGTCTAAGTAGCTCTGATACCATGTCATGAAACCATTTAACCAAAAAGCTTAAGATGATAGGTAAGGCCCAATTATAGCTTTTATTACGTCTAACAAGTATCCCTTATGAAATTTGCAATAATCGATTGGACCTTGCGCTATTGATCTTATGCATACGCACGGGATATCGGTCAACCTCAATCAAGCAATACTCCAGCATTATGAACAAGAAAGCATTCAACATAGGCATTATGTCTCATTGCTAATTTACATGTTTGAAAAGTAGTTTCACTCATGGATTTAAACTCTATGGTCAGGCAATCCACAAATCATTCATAGATTAGCCATTTCTATAAGGATTAGGCACACACTTTCAACAACAGAAATAAAGAAGAAATACTAGAATTTCATTACTTACAAACCCAGCCCTAAGTTTGGTCCATCCAAAAGAGTCTACTCCTCTCTTTCCATTTGTTGACATAGCTTGGGTCAAGTGGAGAATCTCCATTACAAAATAACTACTAACTACTATAGATGAAAAGATGGGTGATAGAGGATGAGAAATGTATGAAAAGGTGTGATAAAACATCCTAAAATAGGAGAACATACACTCCTAAAAAAGACTAACCTACAATGCGTAGGATTATGAGAGTGTTCAAATTCATTACATAGTGATAAAAATATCTGAAAAGGAATAAAGAATATTCAATAAAAATCTCTAGTTCATCACGTCACGGGATCAAAAAGCGCTCTCCAAGACACGTGTGAACTCCACAGCAACCTCCCTCTACATGCCAAGACTTGTCTCCTCCACACTAGTACGCTCCAAATTCTATTATAGAGAGGAAATTTTGTGGAGAGTGGGTAAGAAAGGATATAAATGTCATTTTACTCATTTTAAACATATTTATACCCACACACAACATGAAATCATGCGTACAATGAAAACTGGTTAAACTACACAATTTATTCAAATATAAATTGGAATTATAATGTCTCTCCAACTTTGGCAACGTCCATTTATCCCCCTAAAGTTGACAAAAGCAACACATTTAACCCCCTGAATCTAACTTGGCATGGATGTTGGGATTCATCAAAGAAAATCAAACCGAAGGGCAGTAGAAGTCGTTTCAATTTTCTAGAATCCATGAACCAAGAACTCAAGTGGATGAAATCAAAATCAAAACATAGAAAAAAAAACAAGAGATTCAGATCTCACCTTTTTTGTCTCTTCTAAACACTACTGTAGAAACCAAAAGAGATTTTCTCCATGCTCACGTACACTGAGTGCCTAACGAAGCAACACCTGTGCTAGCATCGGATCAAGAAAAGAGAGAGTGAAGGAGGGGGCCTAATTTTCTATGTAGAAAATTTGGGTTAGGGTTTTCTTCTCTTAAGTGGGTATTTATACTGCCTTTACCGTAGGTATAATTAATTACTTTAGGTTAAATTCTAATTTCAAATTAATTTAATTTACATGTATGAATTAAATTATACCATGTAATTCATATCATTTTAACTAAATATAATTTGCCTAATTAAATTAACATAATAATTATTTAGACATTGCTTAAATGATATATATATATATATATATATATATATATATATATATATATTAATTGTATTTCCTTCCAGGAAACAAATACAAAAAAATAATTTATCAAATTAATTCTATAAAACCCAATTCCTATTGATTATATTATTTGATCAACCCGATTGATCTATAATTTAATCAATAAAGTTCTCCTCTCTTGTTAATATACTCTAAGTATATAACTGACTCGTTAAGAACCGGTTCAAATGTTCAATGTGTACGATCCCATGGCCTGTTCTTATGTTAGCAGTGGGCCCATGGCCCAAAGACTGTAGTTGGGCTCTAGCAAGCCACTACAACCTGCAATTAAGATGGAGATTGCAGTCTAACGAAAGTCGTAACCCTGTAGTGTAACTTAAATATCCTATGTCATTGATCTCGGAGTCCAACACGGAAGCATGGTATGATACAAATCAAGGATCAATGCCTTGGGACTAGGGTATTTCCCAACAATGGATAATGTATTTAATGTAACCTTGAGCGTAAGAGAACTTAACTAAAACTAAAAAAATTAAAAAAAATTAAAAAAAAATTAAAAACTAAAAAAATAATAATTGAAACCTGTGAGCGAACGACCCTTTAGATGAGCATGGGCCTCACGACCAGGCTGGGAAGATTTAATAAAAATGAAAATTGCTTGTGTAAAATAGTGAGAAAATATTCTAAACTAAATAATCTCACCAAAAGGGACAGAAGTCGCTACTCGGTTCAGCTTAATAGGGAAATTGCGGTACATCCAAACCAAGCAGATTCACTGTACCTTTTGTTCAGAGATTCAGATCCGGATAAAGTACCTATTTCTGTCTTGTTTGAAATGGTTATTAACTATTCTGAAGAGTACCTTTTATAGCCTAAATTGATTTTAATTTTATTTACACTAAAATGCTCACACAGGAATATAAATTCTAGAAAATAAATAAATTCAAGAAAGATAAAATATTACAACCCAATCGAATAAACTATCCTAGAGGATACATATTTGATAAAAGAGGATTCGGGATACAAAATGCCTATATACAATAATCAAATTTTACATACACTTATTTTACACGAGAATCTAAAAAAAAAAAAGCTAGCATTCATCTAACCTAATTCTACCTGCAAAACAAAGGTTAGTATAGAATAAATATGCACATAGGACTCAAATACATAGAATGGGAAATTTTGATAGCTCGAGGCGTGAATGGGGGAACCAAATGAATCCAGCTGATTCACCCGATTAGACCTGGAAAATCTTTTAAAAAACTAAATTTGGATAAAAACAATTTTGAAAAACGTTCTAATATGATTTTAATATATCACAAATGTGAAGGTCGGTCTATGTTCAAGAAACTGGAGTTTCTATGGTTGCACTGGTCTATTATAAACAATAAAAATATAAAACTAGATCAAAATGCATGGAAAATGATTTAAATTGCAAAAAGAAATTCTGGATTTGGGACAACAATCGTGCGGCTCTTGTTGAACATCCTTGCAGTTATTACTATATCTTTACGATTGTTGTTCCAAATCGCTAAATTACAACGAAGATGATGAATTCTGTAACTATATCCATACGGATGATAAACTATATTTGTATGGCAATATCGATACCTATATGGATCTGGTTTCTAGAATTACAGAAATTTGGAAAAAATGATGCAAACACACAGGATCCAAATCTAGAAAGCTGCAAACGGATTAAGACCTCTCAGAAATTACCTTTGGAGCGTGTTTCCAGTGTAAAGATCAAAGAAAACCAAGTCTTTAAGCTTGAAATCCAAAATTAACCAAACTTGAACTTTATGAATTCAAAAGAGAAATTCCCAAATTCAGCTGCAAAATCTGTGATTCCAGCTACAAATAGGTCTTTGCTAGCTTAGGTAAGGATTAGAAAATGATTTTGGTGAGTGAATTACTAGGTTTGGATTGAGTTTTGATGAATTGAGTTTGTGAAGTTTTTGTTCTTCTTCTCTTTTTTTCCATGTTTTCCTTTTTTCTTTTTTTTTTTTGTTTTCCCTTGATCCCTCTGTAATTGCTTGTCAATCCAAAGAATGCCCAAAATGTCGGTGAAACCTTAATTTACACTGTCAATGCCACAATCTTCCACCTGTCTCTGCTTCTAAATAGGCTGGTTATTCAACAACACCCATATGGTTGTTACAACTACATCCGTATGGCTGTTCCTATACCCCTATGGGTATAGTCCCTTTTTCAGCCCAAATTCAACTTTTCCACGGATTTAGTTCAAATTCAATTAAATTGGTGTCAATGCTTGAAGACACGGTTTTCTTAGAGATTCATACACTAAGGTTAATCATCTTGGCTTTCATCAAAAAGGCCGGAAAAATCCGGTAATCATAGTTGTCCCTCACGTGATTAAATTCGAGATTAACAATGGGTTACTAATACCCAATATGAATTTAAAAACATGAAGATGAACATAATGAATAAAGAAAGAAAGACAAACCTGGTGTGAGCATAAATTTTTGTCCGGCCTCTATGATGATGATTTCCGATTATCCTTTATCTGAATATTTTTGAAATACCAGCCCAAGAAGCAAAGAACGGAATTTAACTCATGTCGAAACGAACCGAAAACCATTAGAATCAGAAAAGGAATTGTCATCATTGCAGGATGGGCCGTACGACCCAATTCAAGAGGAGGCATAGCTCGATTTTTAAGGGTTAGGCCGTGGAAGATAGCTACTTAAAGTAGGTACAGTTGTGATTCAAGGATGAGCTGTACAGCCTAAAACATAGTTTGTACAAGCCAATTTAGTAGGTAAATGGGCCCTACGACCCATCTCTTAAGGCAGCAAATTGCCAATTGGCCCACTTTTATAGAATAAAGAAATAATTTCTTGAAGGGTGATTTCACTTACGGAGAAAAGAGATGTATTATAGGAGAGTAAGGCAGAAGAAAATTGATCACACTTACTAATTATTCACAGATACCACAGCCTAAGTCTCCCTCTTCTGCTTCATCATTTTTCTTCTCCTGCAAACCATTTTCCTTCCTTAGCCTTCAACACCTTTATTAACACATACTCTTTAAGCTTCCAAACACCAATCCTTATCCAAATCCAACCATTTCAAACACCAAACCATATTTTCATATGTAAAGTTCCTCGGTTTGAAGCTATTCACAGATGCACTTCTATTTCAAGTTGAATTTCGATTCGTTTTCATGACTTACACTAAATTTAAAGTTTCAAGGGATAGATTCAGACCATTTTCCGAAAATCTGGATAAACAAGCGAAAGGTAATCTCTAAAAGGCCATAAAATCCTGTCTCATTATTCCTGCATTGTTTGATTTGTCTGTGCTATACCAAATTAAAGAAGATGAAAAACTGTGTTTGCTGTAATTTTAAGAACAGGACCGTACGGCCCATCTTTTAGGTCGTACGACCCATCTTTTGGGCCACACGGCCCATCTTATGGAATAATTGAGCCACATGGCTCATCATCGCCAATGAGCCGTGCACCAAAATCTTCTCTGTTTTCTGGGATTTTTAGTTTTATGTATTTAGGGTGAAAATCTCTAATTTCTTATTCTAATCAATTGATGGATCCCCAAAGGATCATAAAATTCAAAAGGAGAAAAGCATAAAAATGAATTTCTATGTGTTAAAATCATAAAAAGAAAATTTTTTTATCGTTAAATCTAGATCTCGAGATCCATATTTAACCCGTTTTCGAACCCCGCGGTTCTAGAAATTCATTTCATAACATAACATTATGTATTTGATTATTCATTATGCATACATTTTTTTATAAAATAAATTTTGGGTGTTTATGTGCTTTATTGGCCTAGATTTAATCTCAAAGAATATTTTTTTGGACCTACACAAAAGAGATTTCCAATAAATCTCTGGATAACCGACCCACATTGCCTTGAAGAACAACAAAAAATATAAATTGGCAAAATAGTTTTCCAAAAACCGTTTTCTCCATATCCAAAAATACATGGTGTTTATAAAATTTTTTTCTAGGTCTAATCGGTTAAACTTGTCGGATTTTCCTGATTATCCCCTAAATACATGCCCTCGAGCTATTTGGATATCCTATTCTGTTAGATCTGAGTCCAATGTGTTTACGTTTATCTATATCACTAACCTCTGTTTTGCAGGTTGATGTATGTTAGGTTAGATGAATGTTAGCTTTCTATTTTTAGATTACTTTATGTAAATTAAGCGATTGTACCCCTATCCCATTTCTATCAAATGTATCCCCTAAGGCAGTTTATTTGATTTGGTTATAATAATTTTACTTTCTGAATTTATTTCTCGCTTTCTGAATTTATTTACTGCTTTCCGTATGAGCCTATAGTAAATATCTGGGGTTAAATATTGAATAAGGAATAAAATAACAAAAAGTACAAATTTGGTATAGTTAAAGCTATTTCATAATAAAACAGAAACAAATGATTTGTCTGGACCAGAATATCTGTCTTAAAGGTATAGGAATCCCTGTTGGGCTTGGCCATACCACAATTTCTTGGAAAGAGCTGAGCCGAGTGGCAACTCCTGTCAACCTTTAAGGCACGAGAAATTAGTTTTGTACATTCCTTTGTTTTATCTTAATATTTCAAAAACCTGAAAACTATGTTTCCTAAAACCAAGTTTTCTGCACAAGCCAAATTTTCTAGAACATCCAAAACCCCAGGCTAGGTCTCGCGGCCACTGATTACATTTGTTCGAGGATCGCCCGTTCACAGTGGCTGTTTTGTAGGGGAGGATTTTTTATAAAATCAATAGACAAACACTGAAAATGTTTTATGTGAAACAGCTTAACCTTAGCAGTTTGCACTTTTTTGTTCGCATCACACCACGAGCACTAATGCACACACGTTCTCGAAAAATCCCTTATTCACCATGATGTACTATTGAAGTGTAGCCGATGAACCAAAAGCTCCTCGTGACCTGAATATGGTACATCACTTGTAGCCTCCCTTCATTTGGACCCTTGAGTGGGGAGAAGTGAAGAGTATATATTGCTACGGGAACCTTGATGTTAACCCTTGGCATGACCATGACTCATATAAAAAGCCTTAGTAATTTCCCCATATGATATCCATAACTTCAAAATTGCATTTTTGAGAGACGCCTTTGTTATCCCCCGATGATGACAAAGAGACCCAAATCCTAGGGTAGTTTTTGAATATGAAGAAATAAGGTCGAAAGGGTGAGCATTCTTTTGGTTGCCCTAAAATGTTTGCTCGATGTGCAGGATTTGTGTTTATTTCATTCATACAAAAACATGTAAATGTGTGTTGTGCATACATGACTAACTCTTTTATGCAACCATGATAAATTGTGTGGCACACATTCTTTACCATAAAATACACATAACCATCACTTGTATGCGTTCACCTTAACCTCCTTTTTTGTGCAGCCATACACATCGTGTGACATTCACGTCCTTAGATTTTTTAGGCATATCATCATACCAATGTCTAATCTAGATGTCATGCACATATACCCATCCATAATGTTTATCATATGATGCCAATAAACCTTAGGCATACAAATGCACCGAAATGTTGTCCGTACACACTCGTGTGCGAGTCACCTTTGCAAGCAGTGTCTTGCATCAACCTTAGGCGTACCAATACGCCGAAATGCTATCCATACACACTTGTGTGCAAGTCACTTTTACAAGAAGTTTGTTGGATCAAACCTTAGGCGTACCAATATGCCGAAATGCTACCCATACACACTTATGCACGAGTCCTTGTTTGCAAGCAGTGTCTTTCTCCTAAACCTTAGGTGTACTGATACGCCGAACCTCTGTCCATGCACACTCATACACAAGTCCTTATTTATAAGCAACATCTTGTATGAAAGCTTGGGTGTACCAATACATCGAACCTATGTCCGTACACACTCGTGTATGAATCCTTCTTTACAAGCAGTGCCTTGCTAACCTTAGGCGTACCAATACGCCGAAACTATGTCTATGCACACTCATGTATGATTTTGTTCTGCAAGTAGCGTCTTGTTTTAAACCTTAAGGCATACCAATACACCAAACCTCTATCTATGCACACTCATGCAGGAGTCCTTATTTACAAGCAGTGTCTTGTACCAAACCTTAGGCGTACAATACACTGAAATACTATCCGTACACACTCGTGTATGATTCCTTCTTTGCAAGCAGTGCCTTGCTCCTAAACCTTAGGAATACCAATACGCTGAAATACTATCCATACATACTTATGTACAAGTCCTTCTTTACAAGTAGTGCCGTGCTTCTAAGCCTAAGGCGTACCAATACACCGAAACTCTGTCCATACACATCCATGTACAAGTTCATCTTTATAAGTAGTGTCTTGTATCCTCAACATAGGCCTGCCAATACGCCAAAACACTGTCTGTACATATTCATGTGCAAGTTCATCATCAGCAAGTAGTGTCTTGTATCCTAAATCTAGGTGTACAAATACACCAAAATGCTGTTCGTACACATTCATATCTTTTACAAGCGGTGTCTTGTATCAAACCTTAGGCGTACCAATGCTCCGAAATACTATCCATATGCATTGATGAATGAATATATCTTTTACAAGTAGTGTCTTGTATCTTAAATCTTAGGCCTACCAATACGCCAAAACACCATCTGTACACCCTTATATGCAAATTCCCTTTTGCAAGCAGTGTCTGGCTTCTAATCTTTAGGTGTACCAATACACCGAACCATTTCCTATTATCCATAAGCATGCCTACACGTACGGATTGTCATATCGCATTATCCATAAACGTGTCTACATGTACGGATTATAATATCGCATTATCCATAAGCTTGCCTACATGAACGGATTATCATATCACATTATCCATAAGCGTGCCTACACGTACGGATTATCATATAGCATTATCCATAAGCGTGCCTACACACACGAATTATCATATCACATTATCCATAAATGTGCCTACACATATAGATTATCATATCACATTATCCATAAGAGTGCCTACACATATAGATTATCATGTCGCGTTATCCATAAGCATGCCTACTCGTACGGATTACCATATTGCATTGTCCATAAGCATGCCTACACGTGCGAACTATCCTTTTTATCGTGAAATTGCATCATACTAAAGCATATAGACATAATGACGTGTTAGGATTCATCACGGGAAAAATCACTACGTGCAGCAGAATTTGGCCGGTTAAAATTTCCTAGAATCCATCTATCGTGTTCGATTACCATTGATTGGAATAAAATCAATTTGAATCAAGAGAGATTAACTCATCAGATTCATCTCTTCTAGAGACTGTTGCAAAATCAATTCTTTAAGCAATCTCCAAAGTCCAGTGCATGACCAATTATCGAGCGGGAACAGTTGCTAGCCGAAGAAGCGAAGGGATGGAAGAATTTCACAAAAGAAATTCAGCTAGGACCTGCTATAGGGGCCGAAAATTTCAGCTTGTGATTCTAGGGTTAGAGCTGATTTTTTTTCTCTTAAGTGTGCCTTATATAATTTCCTCCTATAATTGGGTTTTAATTAGGTTAATTAAACCCAAGCCTATTAGGATTTCAATGATATAAATAAACTTTATATTCAAAGTTCATACTGTATAATTTAATTCCATTTGGCTAAATTTAACTACCCCTAAATAAAATTTAATCACATTTAAGTAAATACAACACATGTATTTAATTTTCCTTCTTAGGAAAATTATTTAATAAATTGTTTACTTTATGTAATTCAATTAATTGATTAATTAATTAATTACATTATGTAAGCTTATTAATTAAATTAAATCAACCCAATGTTAATTAATTACCTTGACATCGAATGTGAACTAATTAATTAATGCATTCCTTCCAATGTACATTACATGTACAAGTTTTATAATTTCTGGGTCAGTTGATCTATGTGCATGATCCTATAGGTCTATCTTTATGTTGGCAGTGGGTCCAAGTCCCACAGACTGTAAGTGGGTTTTAGCGAGCTGTTACAGCCCCCAATTAAGACAAAGATATAGCAGTCTATTAAAGACATTTACCTAGTAGTAACTCATAGTGTCCTATGCCAAATGATATCGATATGAATAAACAAGAGGCATAGTGTTTTAATAAGGTCGGTTTTTGACCTTATCTTTTAGGCAATTTCGTGTTTTAAACGGCAATTTTTTAGAGTCCTTTGTGTGAATGATTGTTTGGTCTTGCGTATTTTGTGATTTTTATGTTTTGGTTAGATTTTCATAACTTTTAGTATTTTTTCATGTTTTTAGGGGTGTTTTTGTAATTTTGGACGATGCGTCATTTTTTGTGGTCCCTGGCTGTGGTGTGGTTATGTTTCTTTATGTTTTTTTTGGACAGGCATTATGACCCGGACCGAAAGTTGGAGCAACAGCGGCAAAGAAAAGATTGAAGTGCTGAAAAGCAAGGTGGCACGGTGTGCCGAGCAGAGGGCACGGCGTGCCATTCCAGCGTGCCAAAAGACGGAGTCCAGTGGATCGGCACGAATGCGTGTCACCACTAGCATGGCGTACCAACCCCAAATCTACCCAGCACGGCGTGCCACCTCCACCAGTACGGCGTGCCGAGCTCCGGAATTCTGCTGTTGCCCTACTTTCCTCCTTCCTGTTTAGTGGTTTTAGCCTAGCCCTATAAATAGGTCATTTTCTAAGTTGTATGGATCTTTTTTCCAGAATTTTAAAGTAGAAAGCACAAACTTGTAGCTAGGTTTATTGCTTGAACTCTTTGTTACTTTGAGTTTGAACCCTCAATTGGTAGAAGTTTTGCATTGAATCTTCCCTTTTTGCGACGTTCTTGGTTTCGGATTGAGTTCGTCTATAAAGGTACACCCCAAGCATCTTCACACCGCTGGAATCCGGCTAATCGGACCAAAAGGGCGTAAGTTCCTCTTCTTCTCTTTTGTAATTCAATTAGGTAGTTTTTGATTCCTCAATTGATTATGTTTGGTTGTAAACATTGAATTCTTATCATCTTTCTTGATTAATACAATTGACTGCAATTTAATTTCAATATTTACACCTTTTCTTTATGCAATTCCTTTAATGATAATCTAGTCTCATAAGATCTTAACTTATTAAGTTCATATTTGTGGCATTACCTAGATTGACGCCTAGGAAACCATTAGTATTGACAACACTGTGGAATTTACGTGCCCCTATTTTCTGAGCTTTAGAATTAGACCGCCTCTAAACAAGGGAAACCGGCTAAGGACCTAAAAGATCTAGACACGCTAGGTTGAATTGTTGAAAGAACATAATTAAGTTTTAATTATTGAGTTAAATTCATCTATGTTAATTAATTGATAAAGCCATCACCATTAGCATTCATAGGTCGGTTAAACCACCAATTGATAACCCGAATTCAAGTGCAAAGTAAGCTGGGATAGATCAACTAGGAGTAGGATAATTTAGTTGTTAGTATAACCACACCCCAAAATTAAGTTCCGCCTAGGTACTGTTTATGTGCATATAGGGAATTTATTTTCCTGCATCATTGAACCAAAGGTCTATCTGCTGATCTAGGTACTGTTTATGTGCATATAGTTATGTAATTTTTCTTTTTGTGGATATTAGTTGTAAATTTTTTGTGTTATTTTTTTTTCTCTTTGTGTGTGTGCTTTCTAGCTTATGCCAACTTGTTCTCAGCACCCTGAGCTTTTACCCTATAACCTTAAAATTGAGCATTTTTGTAGCAGGAACCGTAGAGCACAACAAGAGCGAATTGCCCGAATGGATCTTCAGTAATGTGAGGAAGAGGAGAGACAGCTACGGGAAAAAGCTGAGTAAGAGCGACTCCGGCGAGAGCGGGAGGAGTTTGAAAGAAGAAGGGGTGGTGATAGAGAGAACATGGTCATGACTGACCTAATGGCTCCACATCGACCCTGGAATAGATCCGGAGTGGTTCTCCTAGCCATCACTGCTAATCACTTTGAGTTGAAGTCCAGTATGATCAATTTGATCGAAGGGAACGGGCTGTTCAGTGGCGGAATAAGTGATAACCCCAATGATCACTTAGACCAGTTTCTCATGGTGGCCAATATAGTCCGAATTGGTGGGGTGCCCCAAGATGTGGTGCGGTTGAAGTTGTTACCCTTCTCATTATGCGGAGGAGCAATGGAATGGTATAAGTCCTTGAGGCCCGGGTCCGTGACTTCATGGGACCAATTGGAAGAACAATTCTTAGCATATTACTTTCCACCATCAAAGACGGTTCAATTAAGGAACGAGATTATGGGATTCCGGAAATTTGGGACTGAGACTCTCAACGAGGCGTGGCAAAGGTTTCAACGGTTGTTGCGGAACTGTCCTTACCATGACATGCTGCAATTCACTCAAGTAAGCACGTTCTATCATGGTTTGACACCAACTAACCATGCCACTCTTGAATTACAGGTGGAGAAATTTTTAAGAAGATTGCTACGCAAGCCGAGGAGTTGATCGTGGAGCTGGCTAGGAAGAGTACCTTGTGGCAGTTGGACATGTGAATAAGGAGTGAGGTTCGGGCTGCAGACTCGGGACGCCAAGATACAGCCATGGACCATGTGAACAAGAGGCTGGACCTATTGATGTCCCGCTTGAATTTAAATATGCCACAATATCAGCCGGTGTTGTGTGTATCATATGGAGCGGAGCATCCCAGTCAAGAATGTGCATTGGGTGATCCATTCGCCCAACCGTCCGAGAATGTAAGTTTTGTGGGGGGAAACCAAAGGTACAATAATTCTAACTCTTACCCATAAAATTTCAATAATAATAACAACTACGAAAGAAGGTATCAACACCCAAACATGTCTTATGGTAATAACCAAAATGTGTTGAGACCTCCTTACGGGTTCCATTATGAGCACCATAAGCAAGGGTTAGGTAAGGCCCCATTTGTTCCTAATGATCAATCCTCATAGCAAACTCAACAATCTAAGCAATATGAGATGGTTTTTTCTTTGTTAAAAGACATTTCATCTCGGCTTGCCGATAATGAGGCATACTGTAGTGATTTGGTCAAGCAGGTGGCTCAAATGAGTAGGGAGAGGCAGGAAAGACCTCAAGGAGCACTCCCGAGTAAAACTGAGCAAAACCCTAAGGGACATCAATGGGAGACAGCTCAAGCTATAACCCTACGAAGTGGTAGGCAAGTAGAGAGCCGAGTGCAAAACGCTGATATTCCACCCCCAACCTACTAAGGTAAGTGAAGAGTCGGGAGAGGTAAGCAACCCCGACTCGATTTCTGAACCCGAACCTAGCACAATTGAAAAAGGGAAAATTCCTGACCCAGTGAGAGCCTATGTGCCTAAACTCCCTTATCCTCAAAGGGAGAAGAAAGATAAACTGGAGCAGAAATATTCCAAGTTTCTGGAAATTTTCAAGAAGTTAGAATTTAATATGCCATTGATTGAGGCTCTCCAAGAGATGCCTTCTTATGCTAAATTCTTTAAAGAACTTCTTGCAGGGAAAAGAAAGCTAGGCGAGGACGAAGTGGTGGCTTTAATAAAGGAATGTTCGGCAATTATCACTAACAAACTTCCACCCAAGCTCAAAGATAGGGGCATTTTTACTATCCCGTACCGGATAGGAAGCTTGGAGATTGCCAATGCCCTATGTGACTTGGGTGCAAGTATCAATTTGATGCCTCTGTCATTTTTCAGGAGACTTGGACTAGGAAACCCAAAGCCGACCAACATGACCCTCTAATTGGCGGATAGATCTCTCACGAGGCCAAAGGGGGTGGTCGAGGACGTGTTAGTAAAGGTGGACAAGTTTATCTTCCCCACGGACTTCGTAGTAATGGATATGGAGGAAGATAGCTTGGTGCCCCTTTTGCTTGGAAGACCATTTCTTGCAACCGATAGGACTTTGATAGATGTCCAGGAAGGTAAGATTATTCTTAGGTTGCACAACGAGGAGGTAAGTTTCAACATCTATAACTCAATGAAATATCCATTAGATATTGAAAACTGTAATTTTGTGGGCTCCTTTTGTTCTATTGATGCTTGTGTGGTTGAGAATGTGTGCAGTGAACTAGAGTGCATCATAGGACAAGGCCTAATTGAAAGTGAGGCGAACGAAGTGTTAGTTGAAGAATGCTCATGGGTGAAGGGATGGTTTGACAAGCTGGATCGTGAAGTCAAGCCTGCACTTAAATCCTCACTGGAGGAACCTCCATCATTGGAGCTCAAAACCCTTTCCCCTAACCTTAAGTATGTTTTTCTGCATCCTCCAAAGGACTTACTAGTTGTAATTTCTTCTTTGTTGGTAGGAGAGGAGGAGGACAAGCTCCTAGAGGTGCTGAGAAAGCATAAGGGAGCATTCAGGTGGACAATCCACGACATCAAAGGAATAAGTCCGATGTTTTGCACGTATAGAATCTTTCTGGAAGACGAGGTAAAACCATGTGCATAGCCTTAGCGTCAGTTGAACCCAAATATGAAGGAGCTGGTAAGAGCCGAGGTGATAAAAATCCTCGACGCAGGTATCATCTTTCCTATTTCTGATAGTCAGTGGGTGAGTCCGGTTCAGTTTGTGCCTAAAAAGGGAGGCACAACGGTAGAGGAAAATGATAAAGAGGAACTAATCCCTAATAGAGCTGTCACGGGTTGGCGCATGTGTATTGATTATAGGAAGTTAAATGATGCCACCCGAAAAGATCATTTTCCATTACCGTTTATTGATAAAACGTTAGAGAGAATGGCTGGGCACAAATATTTTTGTACGTTAGATGGGCTATCCGGGTATATGCAAATTCCAGTGGACCCTCTCAATCAAGAGAAAACCACGTTTACGTGTCCATACGGGACATTTGCATATAGGCGGATCCCTTTTGGTTTGTGTAATGCCCCAGCCACCTTTCAAAGGTGCATGCTGGCCATTTTTGCTGATATGATTAAGGATTTCATGGAAGTCTTTATGGATGATTTTTCCATTGTTGGTCATACTTTTGAGTCATGTCTTGGGAATTTGGACCAGGTGCTTCAAAGATGTGAAGACACCAATTTGGCACTTAGTTAAGAGAAGTGTCAATTCATGGTCCGGGATTGCATTGTCTTAGGGCACAAGGTGTCGGGAAAGGGGATAGAGGTCGATCCGGCCAAGATTGAGGTGATTGAGAAACTACCTCCCCCAAGTTCGGTTAAGTTAGTTAGGAGCTTCTTAGGACATGCGGGCTTTTATAGGCGTTTTGTGAAAGACTTTTCTAAGATTGCTAAGCTGTTGACTGAGCTACTCCTAAAGGATGCCCCATTTAATTTCAATGATGAGTGTATGTATGCTTTTAATTTGCTTAAGCAAAAATTGATTGAGGCACCAGTCATGGTGAGCCTGAATTGGGAAATCCCCTTTGAACTTATGTGCGATGCGAGTGACATAGCTGTTGGAGCATGTTTAGGTCAGAGGGTGGACAAAATTTTCCGCCCAATTTACTATGCTAGTAAGACATTGAACGGTGCTTAAATGAATTACACTGTGACTGAGAAAGAATTACTAGCTGTGTGTTTGCTTTCGATGAGTTCAGGTCTTACTTGGTCTTATCAAAAGTAATTGTGTACACTGACCATGCTGCTCTTAAGTATTTGTTGGCTAAACAGGATGCAAAGCCCAGGTTGATTCGATGGATTCTACTCCTCTAGGAGTTTGACGTGGAAATTAAGGACAAGAATGTTGGGAATTAATCGCACAAAACAAAATGCGCAGCGGAAATAAAAGATTAATCCCCACCAAGGACCCATGTACATTGCATTGAATTGGAAGGAGGGTTAAAGAATTACCTTAATTCTTTGTAGGTTTTGAATCAATTAGGAACCAAAGTAGCTTCCCTCTACAGTTGATCCACACGGAGCAATTGATCCACCGCGTGCTAGCGCCGGGATTGAAGAACAATTCTTCGATTGAGAGAGAGGCAGAAAATCAAACTTTTCTTTTGGCTTGGAGAAGAGAATTTCGGCTAGCTCCTTTGCTTGGTGTGGCTGCCGAATTCCTTAGTGTGTTAGGGTTAGGTTATGTTTTATTTTATATAACCTTTAGTCTTAATTATAATTATAACTTAATACTCCTATTAATTATAATTATAAATTGACCCACACAGCTTAATATTAATTCTCAATTAATATTAAATTAACTCCATTCTCCATCATACATATATGTATATATAATATTATAATTAATTATATCTCCATATAATTTAATTATAATATGTAGCATACTTTATGCAATATTAATCACATTAATATTTATATATACATACATAAATATATATCACTATATATATTTATTCTCTTTCTCATTCATAAATTATTATCCAATAATAATTTATACCCGATAAGATGAACTTCATTTTGCTCTTGTGTGTGACCCCATAGGATCATATTAATTGGCAATAAGGAAATTACCATAATGTCCTTATAGGTCACAAGCGGACTCTAGCAAGCCATTACGACTACCCAATTAATATGATTGGAATGATCCAATACCTATTTATAGAATGTCATATTCCCTTTTGTCTCTTTGATATCATGATTAATCATAAGACATGGTACACTTGTCAATCTTATATAATTAATCATATGCTTTCTCGATCTCAAAGTAAACTGTTCAGACAAATCAATTGATACTCTTATCAATTATTTGAGCACGGCCATGCATTTAACAGTCTTACTTATCGAGGGGCCCAGTGATATCGCTCTCTTGTTAGAGAGGGACAAAATCCCATATCTGTCACTCACATCCCTAAGCATGAGTCATATTGTACCCAACCACAGCCTTTATAACTACTCTGTTACAAGCAGCGTTTGACTGCGTCAAAGCACAACATGAATTCATCCCGGAATCCATGGTGACCTCAGGTCAAAGGAATCAGCTGATGACACTACTATAATCAAGATCAGTTGTGACACGTGACCATGAACTTGATCTTATAGTGGGTCTCCAGCAACATGTTCTCTAACATATTACCCGTGAGTATAATCTGTATCTGTATACACTATATTCATCTTATGAATATCCATTATCACTCACACTAGTCTTAGTTTGTTATTATTCCCATAATAACAATCGACTAGGGATATTTAGAATAACACGATTTATTCATGGATACTTGTCATAAATGCTAACATACAAACATAAATGACAATATTAATCTACATTAGATTAATCTTAGAAGTCAAATTACATAATCCAATATTGGCCTTAGGACACAATCTCCAACAATCTCCCACTTGCACTATGGCCAATCATACAAGTATCTTATACCCATTGACCTACATGACCTTCATGTATTCACTCGTGCAGGAGTCTTTGTCAGTGAATTATTAATTTTCGCTTCCGTTGCTACTTTACACATTTTCACTCTTTCTTTAGAGACAGCCTCTCTAAATTAGTGAAAGACGCCTAAGTATATGCTTGTGTCATACAGGGTTCTTACGCATTGAACTATTGTCCCTACAATAGTCTCACAGGATAAGCAATGCTTAGAACAAAACACAAAATTTTGATGAACTTCTTCATCCAAAATTTACATCATATGTAGCTATATACTTTGACTATTATTATAGATATTTAGCTATAACGTTTTATTTTGAACCTTTCAAAATCATAACATCTCTTTTAAGAGAATACGATATCTCGATTGATATATTGCAACTAATTGCAATCAGTTGTATATGTGCAACTATTTACACAGTTAACATAAGCAAGCTTCTTTTAAGTCTTTCTCATTGAACGCTTTCAATGCTTTGACTTAAACCTAAACATTCTTTTAGATCTATCTCTATAGATTCTAATTTCAAGAATATAGGCAGCCTTGCTTAAACATTAATTGAAATTACTTTCTTAGCCAAGATTTTACTTCTTGCATGGTAAGAATGTTATTTCAAACAAGCAATATGTCATCCACATATAGCATTAGGAATACCGATATGCTCCCACTGATCCTTTTGAAACACAAGATTCATCATCCTTTTGATAAAATCAAACCATTTGATTTCTTTATCAAAACTATGACTCCAACTATTTGATGCATGTTTTGATTCTTATAAGAATCTTTGAAACTTGCATACGCTACTTAAATTCTTTGGATGCTCAAAACTTTGGGTTGTGTCACGTACACATCCTCAATCATGTTTTCACGTAGAAAACAGATTTTGATATCCATTTGCCATATTTTTATAATCATATTATGCGGATATGGCAACAAGAACTCAGTATGACTTGATCATGATTAATGATGAAGGAGGATTTCATCATAGTCCTACTATGAATTTGTTCGTATCCTCATAGTCACTACTATGAATTTGTTTATAACCCCTTTTGTCACTAGTCGTGCTTTATAAGTTTGAAGATCACCATCCATGTCGGTTTTCAATTTGAAGACTCATTTGCAACCATTGCATATACATCTTCTAAAAGATTTATCAAAGTCTATACTTTGATTGTCAGACACGGACTTATCTTCAACCTTTGTAGCATCAAGTCACTTATTAGATTCAAAATCTAACATTGCTTCTTCATAAAAGAAGACTTACTTCATCTAGTAAAGTTACATCATGATTTTGAGAAATCCATATCTCTCCTAATCATGTCGTATTCCACTAGACTTTCATTGGGCTTGTGTAATTTCAACAATGATCATGAAACCATTTCCACGTTCCTCTTCAACGTTAAATGTCACTTTTGTGAATTACGAGTTTTGTGGGTGTACCTTACTCCCACTAACTCTACTAGAAATTAACTCCCTCTTCAAGGGGAAACCATTTCTAGCTACAACTACTTTGTATCCCAAAGAAACACAGGAGTAACAACTCCTACTTTCCTTTTGAGTAATCCACAATACGATATTTAAATTTAGGTGCCAACTTATTCGAAATAAGCTTTACAGCCCTAAACTTATTCAATGAAACAATTTGGGTCTCTTACCCAACCATATCTCATATGTTGATTCATGAATTGTTTTAGACGGAACAATATACACAGCTGCTTTAATGGCATATTCTCGAGAAAACGATGATCAACTTGACTTCATCATAGATTGAACTATATCTGTATAGAGTTCGACTACTCCCTTTTCGACACAACTTCCTTTGTGGCGTAATTGGAGGAGTTAATTGTGAGACAGTCCCACAATCTCTAAGATGATTGTCAAAATCTTGACTCAAATGTTCACCACTTGGATCATATCTAAGTGACTTTACTATCATGTCAAGATACTTCATACTCCTTTTACAAGCTTTTGAACACTTCAAAAGTTCCAAACTCGTGTTTCATTTGATACTCTTATCTAGTGAAAAGTTCCATAAAGGTAATGAAGTATTAAAACCTTCTTTAGCAGTTGATTTATAATTCATATACATCCACATGTATAATGCTTAATAAATCGATTATTCTTTAACTACTTTTAGCAAAGAACCACTTTTGTCATCTTTTATAATAAACAACATTCGCATGATTCAAGATGATTCATAATCTCATGAATCCAAAAGTCCATTCTTATGGAGTTTCAAAATGCGACTTTGCTTATGTCTCCAAGACGACACTGCCAAAATAGGTTGAATCAAACCGTTTGATTCGATCCTTACAGTATTTATGTTACGGATGGGCTCCACATATAAAGACAATTATGTAAATCTGTATTTCATAATCATGTCTTTATTAAGTTTATAATTCACAATTATAAAATAAACAACATTTGTTCACTCAAAACAACGAGCCCAATAGGCAACAAGAGTTCATAACTTACATGTAAAAGTTCATAACCTTTAACCAAAGTTCATAACTTTTATGTAAAAGTTCACAACTTTTACCTAGAAGTTCATAACTTTCATGTAAAAGTTCATAACTTTTAACCAGAAGTTCATAACTTCCAAGTAACAACCTTTGCTACTCTTGCCTATTCGTATTCTACCTTTCACCTTCATAAGGTTTCTACTTAAGTTGAGATTCTTCATATTCTACTAATATGAAATCCACCACGGTATCTAATACCTTTGATATAGAAACAAAAGTAGAATAATTAATAAATACTTAAGGTAGCAGTCTTACTGCCTTTCATCGTCTCATAGTTCTCCAAACAAAGTTTGCTATTTTCATTCTAATGAACGATTCATTCTAGAAATGGCAATATCCTTCTTTTGGAGATCTCTCTATGCCAACAGCTTTGGTCTTTAAAACATGTTTCACCCGAACCTTTCGGTCTTTATGCTTTTCGACCTTCCTTTTATCCTTTTCCTTTTGAACCTTAAGCACACAATTCGAGGCGGGCTTATCCTTTATGGATAACTTAACATTCTTTTGCATCCTATGCAACTAATTCACAATTTTCTCCATGTCATTCAAATGATAGTTCATCACCAATGACTATCAATTAATGAATTCAAGATCACATCTTAATGCCCTTTTGGAGGCCAATGAGAAAATGTTGCCTCAAACACTTATCTTTTCTTGCTCACTAACTGATGGAACATTTCCATTTGTGATGTATCATATATCTCAAGTAAAACTTCCACGTACGGAAGAATTGGTGGCAAGTGTAAGATAACAAAATTTAACAGAGTCCCTTCGATGCTTCAAGTAAGCATCTTTTATACTCATGTTACAATTGCTAGTGGTTCATTGGGCAAAAGGATTATTGAGAACATATGATTCCTTTTGATTTGAGAACAATTCTCAAAGTTCAATAACAATCGAGATCATGGTAATAGCAATCATAACTATAATAAAGCGTGTAAAGATTTTTTTATTTAAATGCTCCCACTTAAATTATAAAACCCTTTAAAATATTTAAGTGGGTGAAGATCCAAAATCCATACTTAACCATAGCACTGCTTTGGCATGTCCCTATGATTAAATATAATTTCGGTAGGCAAAGACTCAAAATCATGCTTTAAACCATTTAAACATATTTTGGATGTGCACTTCTTTGCCAATTGCATCATTATGCAACTCTTCTAATTTATGAGATGCATGATATCATATATCATATTTAATTGCATGTTACTCATCTCATCTTTGCCTCGGGCTCAAACACCGTTTTGATTAACCCTTTGTTAAACCAATTACAACACAATGAGAATCACCATTTCTCATATTATCGCTTCGCTAAGGTCACAACATGCGTACCCGCTTTGGCGTGGCTACCATGATGCGAACATAGTACTTGACTAGTGTTATACGTAATTGGGTGGCAAATATAAACTTCATAAGTTTATTTAGGGTTTGTTAAATCCTGTGATTTTAATTGTATCATATACAATTCATGGCATTAATATTAAACATACTCTTGTTAATACTAATTAGCATGGCATCCTATGTCATACATATGTTAAGCATGCAATCTAGCATGGCATCACATGGCATCTAAAAGAAACAAAGCATGCATTTACATATATATATTAACATTTTGCATCACATGCAAAATAATTTCTAACATGCATCAATATTTATTAACATGGCATCTTATGGCATAAAATAAATACAACATGCATAAGACTCAAAACCGTGTTATGGTATGGTTTAAATCTACATTGATTTTCATAGGCCAATATGAAAATCAACAAGGTCATATCCTAGGTGGTAGCATCCATCACATGGTCATTGCACCGCCTCTTGGATCCGCCTCCACGTCTTTGCTTCTAAGCACCATCTCATGGATTTATATTTTACAAAAAAAAATTGCAACCTATACAATTTTTCTAGTAAAATAAATTTTACATATCATAAATTGCATCCTATACAATTTATCTAGTAAAATTAAAAATTACATAAATACAAACGACTCGCAGGTCGTATTTATATAAAACCATAATAAATAAAATAAAGCATCCACGGGGTCCAAAACCATACCATAACACCATGCATAAAATTATCAACAATAATTTTATATCTAAAATATTTAGGGTTCAAAGTGGTAAAATACAATCACATTGTATTTAGAATTAATTAATTTGGAAAAATTCGTAAATATGCAGAAACAATTTTCCACACTTAAAACGAAAAAGGGGTAAAACTGTCGGACAGCATGCTCGTCGGGCCTCGCACTGCAGTATCCAATACTGCGCGCAGCCCGACGGGCTGCGCAACACATAGCTGCGCAGCCCATGCTGCGCAGCCCATGCTGCGTAAGCAGCATGCTGCTTACGCAGCATGTGCAATTGCAATTGCAATTGCAATTGCAGTTGGGCGCAATTGCAATTGCAATTGCATTGCACCCAAAAAATATTCTGGGCATTATGCCCAGAATAACGAAACAATTTTTTTTTTTTTTTTTTATTTCATTTAATTAATTGAAACAATTTCAATTAAAATCCCATGAATCAAATTCATGATACCAACCCCTTAAACATTTCAAATTATTAAAACAAATCATTCACAATGATTCACATTAAAATCAAATTTTAATTTGTTATTCATAATAACATAGAACCCTAAATAAAAACATACAAACCCCTAACAACAATTTTGATCCAATCAAAATCATACAAACCCTAACATGCAATTTTGATCCAATCAAAACATAAATCCAATTCAATCAAAATACAAGTGGCTCTGATACCACTGTTGGTAATTAATCGCACAAAACAAAATGCGCAGCGGAAATAAAAGATTAATCCCCACCAAGGACCCATGTACATTGCATTGAATTGGAAGGAGGGTTAAAGAATTACCTTAATTCTTTGTAGGTTTTGAATCAATTAGGAACCAAAGTAGCTTCCCTCTACAGTTGATCCACACGGAGCAATTGATCCACCGCGTGCTAGCGCCGGGATTGAAGAACAATTCTTCGATTGAGAGAGAGGCAGAAAATCAAACTTTTCTTTTGGCTTGGAGAAGAGAATTTCGGCTAGCTCCTTTGCTTGGTGTGGCTGCCGAATTCCTTAGTGTGTTAGGGTTAGGTTATGTTTTATTTTATATAACCTTTAGTCTTAATTATAATTATAACTTAATACTCCTATTAATTATAATTATAAATTGACCCACACAGCTTAATATTAATTCTCAATTAATATTAAATTAACTCCATTCTCCATCATACATATATGTATATATAATATTATAATTAATTATATCTCCATATAATTTAATTATAATATGTAGCATACTTTATGCAATATTAATCACATTAATATTTATATATACATACATAAATATATATCACTATATATATTTATTCTCTTTCTCATTCATAAATTATTATCCAATAATAATTTATACCCGATAAGATGAACTTCATTTTGCTCTTGTGTGTGACCCCATAGGATCATATTAATTGGCAATAAGGAAATTACCATAATGTCCTTATAGGTCACAAGCGGACTCTAGCAAGCCATTACGACTACCCAATTAATATGATTGGAATGATCCAATACCTATTTATAGAATGTCATATTCCCTTTTGTCTCTTTGATATCATGATTAATCATAAGACATGGTACACTTGTCAATCTTATATAATTAATCATATGCTTTCTCGATCTCAAAGTAAACTGTTCAGACAAATCAATTGATACTCTTATCAATTATTTGAGCACGGCCATGCATTTAACAGTCTTACTTATCGAGGGGCCCAGTGATATCGCTCTCTTGTTAGAGAGGGACAAAATCCCATATCTGTCACTCACATCCCTAAGCATGAGTCATATTGTACCCAACCACAGCCTTTATAACTACTCTGTTACAAGCAGCGTTTGACTGCGTCAAAGCACAACATGAATTCATCCCGGAATCCATGGTGACCTCAGGTCAAAGGAATCAGCTGATGACACTACTATAATCAAGATCAGTTGTGACACGTGACCATGAACTTGATCTTATAGTGGGTCTCCAGCAACATGTTCTCTAACATATTACCCGTGAGTATAATCTGTATCTGTATACACTATATTCATCTTATGAATATCCATTATCACTCACACTAGTCTTAGTTTGTTATTATTCCCATAATAACAATCGACTAGGGATATTTAGAATAACACGATTTATTCATGGATACTTGTCATAAATGCTAACATACAAACATAAATGACAATATTAATCTACATTAGATTAATCTTAGAAGTCAAATTACATAATCCAATATTGGCCTTAGGACACAATCTCCAACAAAGAAGGGAGTAGAGAACGTAGTGGCCGACCATTTATCGAGACTGCCAAGTGAAGGATCCGTATCCTCTCCAGAAGCGGACATTCATGACACATTCCCCGATGAACAGTTGTGTGGGGTAACCTCTATGCCATGGTTTACGGACATCGCAAACTTCAAAGTCGGTAACATCCTTCCCCATAAGCTCTCACATACACAGAGACGTAAATTCTTTCATGATGTTAAGGATTATTTTTGGGATGATCCTTACCTTTTTAGATTGTGTGCGGACAATGTGATTAGGCGTTGTGTTGCTTATGAGGAGGTTCCCTCCATTATTAGGATGTGTCATGATAGGGAAGCGGGTGGCAATTTTGGACCCGATAGAACCATAGGAAAGATTTTATCTAGTGGGTTTTATTGGCCGACCATGAAACAGGATGTCATTAGCTATATTCGGGCCTGTGATACGTGTCAAAGTACAGGAAATATCTCCCAAAAGAATGAAATGCTTTAACAAGGTATCTTGGTGTGTGAACTTTTTGATGTCTGGGGCATAGATTTCATGGGACCCTTCCCAATATCCCACAACAACCAATACATTCTTGTGGCAGTTGAATATGTGTCTAAGTGGGTAGAAGCTGTCGCCTTACCAACCAATGATGCAAGGGTAGTTGTCAAGTTTCTAAAGAAAAACATTCTTACTAGGTTTGGAACCCCAAGGGCTATCATCAGTGATGGGGGATCTGTTGGTGTGCCCTAGTTCTTAGGGCATTGGATTCTTGTATTTTGTATTATACATTAAGAGTCATATATGAATACATTATTTGTGTCACATTAATAAAGGCAATTAATCTATTTCATTTATATCTTGTGCTATAATATGAGTAGAGTATCCATTGGCTGATAATCATAAAACCTATCCCAAGTCTGTTCTAATCGTGGGAACGAATAGAACCACAGACTTGCATATTCGATGACTGTATGGTAGTTCTTAACTAGCCATAGGACTTGTATAGTCAGTCATGAATATAGGTACATGTCATTGACATGGGACTGGATCGATCCGCACAAGAAAGCCATATGGTTGTCATGTCATAGGTCTTTCTTGAGTAGGTCTCTTTTGTCCTCAGACCAGATTTCATTATAATATCGATATGGAATCCGGTTCACTTTGACATACGCCTCACAGGTCTATAAAAGGATGCTAAATACGGGTATGATTGGGTGGACCGGTGAACATGTTGATATTGATGATGAAGTGATGGAATTGCCACTCGGGTAACACTGAGATGATATCATTGGCCACTTGATGAGTGGGACTGATAAGTGTATGGCCATACCCAAATAAGTTGGTTGCTTATTTAATTAATCAGTCAACTCAAGATCAAGAAATATAATAAACAACAGAAGAGGATGACAGACACCATGCCTCTTGTTTATTCATATCGATATCGTTAGGCAAAGGACACTATGAGATTACTACCGGGTGAGTGTCTTCTAAAGACTGCTGCATCTCTGTCTTAATTGGGGGCTGTAATGGTTTGCTAGAACCCACTTACAGTCTGTGGGCTTGGGCCTACTGCCAACATAAAGACAGACCCATAGGATCGTGCACATAGATCAACTGAGCTGGAACTTATAGAAATTGTACATGTAATGTACATTGGAAGGAATGCGTTAATTAATTAGTTGACATTCGGTGTCAAGGTAATTAATTGACATTGGGTTGAATTTAATTTAATTAATAAGTTTACATAATGTAATTAATTAATTTATTAATTAATTGAATTACATAAAGTAAACAATTAATTAAATAGTTTTCCTAAGTAGGAAAATTAAATACATGTATTGTATTAACTTAAGTGTGATTTAATTTTATTTAGGGGTAATTAAATTTAGCCAAATGGAATTAAATTACATAGTATATACTTTTTAATTAAAGTTTATTTATGTAATTATAATCCTAGTGGGCTTGGGTTTAATTAACCTAATTAGAACCCAATTAGACAAGGTGTCTATATAAGGGCACACTTAAGCAATAAAACCCTAATTCAACTCTAATTAATTGCTGGAAATTTCAGCCACCAATAGCAGCCCCAAAACAGCGGAAAATCCCAGCATTAAACCTCCATTCCTTCGCGTCTTCGGCTAGCACCGGCTCCCGCTCAATAGTTGGTCGTGCACCGGACTTTGGAGATCACAGTTTCAAGAAACGATTCTGCAGCAGTCTCTAGAGGAGACGAATCCGGTGAGTTAATCTCGCTTGATTCTTATTTGATTTTATTCTAATCAATGGTAATTGGACACGATAGGTGGATTCTAGGAAATTTTAAACGGTGTATTTTCCGCTGCGCCACGTTATTTTTCCAATGACGAATATCAACAGTGGTATCAGAGCCTAGGTTTTGTCCATTAAATTGATTGGAATTGGTTCTTGAAAGCGGTTCTTTGAGAAAGAATGGGTTTCAAGTTTGTGATTTTAGGGTTTTTGCTTAATTGGTTTTGTTTTGGATAAACCCTAGAATTGTTGGATTGGGGTTTTTGATTTTTTTTTCCCCAATTATTTTCCATCTAAAATTGTTTTGTATATTAATCATATATATTTTGTTGGAAACATTTTTTTTTGTTTATGTTTAAAAAAAAAATATAATTGATTTTGGGTGAAGGGAATCGCAAATTTGCGATTTCCTCACCTGCAGCAGGCTGTTGCTGCGTAGCATGCAGCAGCATGCCATGCAGCAGCCCACTGGGCTACTGCTGCCGCGGCAGGCTGCCGCACAGCGGCACTGCTATCCCGCCGGGACAGCAGCACCGCGCGCGGGTTTCGGGTCCGGTTTTGGATTTTGCGGGTATTTTTTTATCCCGGACCCTAATGCAAATTAAATTAAATTTTTTTTTAAAATTAATTTGCGTTTAAATTATTTATTTTGTTGGCATGCATATTTAATTTAATTGTTTGCATATTAAATTGAATATGGACTTTGTGAAATTGGCCCAATAAACAGTGACACCGGTTAAAATTGGGAGAGCTAAATTTTAAATTTGTGACAACCCAAATTCAAGTGGGAGCAAAATTGTTAATTTTGCATTTATGGATGTTATCCATTGGACCTTTATGGGCCTTAGTCACATTTGTTAAAATTGGCGATTTCACCCTAAGTAACTCGGCTTAACATTTATATTTATAATTTGGAATGCCATGATCATGCATCATATTGGTATGTATGTGCACGACAGGTACTTTGTTTGAAATGTTATGTTGAGTTCTATGGGCCCTAAATTATTATCAGTTGTAATTTAATTTTGGGAAATATGGCCTGCGTGCCATTTTTTATTTTGATGTAATTTTAGAATAGATTTTATGTTCAAAATTATTGTAATTGCATCAAGTATGGTGGAAGGCCCAAACGGAGCAAGCCCATTGTGGGAGCCCAAGAAGGATTGCAGTCCGGCCCATGAAGAATTAGATAGGGTATCTAGTTTTTCATTAGGTTGTAATTAAAGGCCCATAGGATCTCATTTATTTTAAATTAACTATGCTATTGCATTTGTCATATAATATGGATGTATGGATCACCAAATTATTACCCGCGTTTATGCATGCTAAGCCGTATCACTTAATTATAATCCGGAAATTAAAATATTGAGTCGCTTAAAAGTGCTTCCCACATTCACACCTCTTCCTCCCATTGATGCTGCAATGTGCGCCATGCCCTAGCTGGGTATATTATAGTATTCGGTGGGCCATCGAGGGTTAAGATACTTGGTATGGTTAACATGTGAATGGTGGTTTGACTCAACATGGGTAGCATTAGCTCAGAGCGGGCCCTAAGCACAGATGGGTAAAGTGTCAATAAGCCCATCAAACCAAGAGTCCTTCGTGGAAGGATTGGATAGGTTGTCCTACCAAAGGAATCAATGGTTGGTTAGCGAGCCCTAGTTCGGCCAGTCATTGATAAGTTGTGGATCTTGGTCAAGTCAGCGAATTAACAACACCAACAAACAAATTAAAATCAGATTATTAATTTGAATTGGCTTAAAAGTCCTTTATTTCTAACTCAAGCAATGATTTCTTCCATGTAGATAATCCCATTTCAGTTAAGCAATTTAAATGGCTGCAACAAACAACAACTCACGCTCACTTAGGTCACTCTTGGAGAAGGAGAAGCTTTCGGGGACTAACTTCCTGGACTGGGCTAGGAACTTACAAATAGTTCTTAGACAAGAGTCTAAGGAGTATGTACTGAATGCTCCTTTACCAGCCGGCCCTCCCGCAGGTCGAGGCATCACCACGGCGATGGTGGAGCAGTACGATCGACATGTGAGGGATGACCGAGATGTCTCGTGCCTCATGCTGGGTACCATGGCTTCTGATCTTCTGAAACAATTCATGGACGAGCATGCTTATGAGATGATGGATCAGCTTAAAAAGATGTTCCAAGATCAGGCTTGTCAGGAATGTTACCTGACAACTAAGGCACTTTGAACGACTGTGATGGCAGCTGGGACTTCTGTTAGCACTCATGTGCTAAAGTTGAAGGGGTATATTGATACACTTGCCCGCCTCAGCTCGCCAGTTCCGCAGGACTTGGCAACAGACATTATTCTCGAGTCACTTCCTGAGTCTTACAACCAGTTTATCATGAATTACCATATGCAAGGGTTGGATAAATCGGTTGTTGAGCTGCATGGCATGCTCAAGCTTGTGAGCAGTCTTTTAAGAAGACTCCTGAAGTATTGCTGGTGAACAAGGGCAGTACGCCCATTACTAAGGGAAAGGCCAAATCTAAGGCCAAGGCTAAGGCCCAAAAGGCCAAGGCTAAGGGCAAAAAGGTGGTGGCCCAACCTAAAGTAGGGGTTGCCTCTCCTGACGATGTTTGCCATGAGTGTCATGAGAAGGGGCACTGGAAGAGCTCATATCCAAAGCTAAGGGAGCAACTGAAGGGCAAAACTGCTGCTTCAGGTATTTATGTTGTTGAGATTAATCTGGCTATTTCTACATCTTGGGTCTTGGACACTGGATGTAGATTTCACATTTGTTCAAATGTGCAGGGTCTAAGAAATACGAGATTATTAGGATCTGGAGAAGTAGATCTTCGAGTCAGAAATGGTGCTCAGGTTCAGGCCATGGAGATCGGAGATTATTTCTTGGAGATGCCTAGTGGACTTGTTTTGGAACTAAGAAACTGTTATTTTGTACCTGCGATGCGCAGGAATATTATTTCCGTTTCTTTGTTGGATATTTCTGGTTTTGTATTTAATATTGGACATGGTAGAATTTCTATGCAATGTGGCAATATTATTTATGGAACAGCATTTCTTGAAAATGGCTTATATATCCTTGATCTAAAACGTGAAAGTTCAATCTATAACATAAATACTAAAAGGATTAAACAAAATGAAATTAATCCTACTTACATCTGGCATTGTCGACTTGGCCATATAAATGAGAAGCGCATAGCTAGGCTTCACTTTAGTGGAGTGCTAGGGTCATTTGACATCCAGCCTTATGACACATGCGAATCTTGTTTGAGAGGTAAGATGACAAAGGCGCCTTTTAGCAAGACTGCTGAAAGGGCCTCAGAGCTATTGGAGCTAATACATTCCGATGTATGTGGCCCAATAAGCACTAGTGCTAGATCTGGTTTTCTGTACTTCGTCACCTTCACGGATGACTTCAGCAGATACGGTTACGTGTATCTGATGAAGCATAAGTCTAAGACTCTCCAAAGGTTCAAGGACTTTAAGAATGAAGTAGAAAACCAACTTGGCAAGAAAATAAAAGCACTTCGGTCTGACCGAGGGGGTGAATATTTGAGCCAAGATTTTGACTTGTTTTTGAGAGAGTGTGGGATCATATCCCAACTCACTCCTCCTGGTACACCCCAGTTGAATGGAGTGTCAGAAAAGAGGAATAGGACCTTACTTGACATGGTCCGCTCGATGATGAGTCATGCTACACTCCCTGTCTCCTTTTGGGGATATGCTTTAGAGACAGCTGCTTACATTCTTAATAATACACCAAGCAAGGCAGTTGAGGAAACGCCATATGAACTATGGAAAGGCCGAAAGCCCAATGTTTCCTTCTTGAAGATTTAGGGCTGTGATGCACATGTTAAGAAATTAACAAGTGGCAAACTCGAGTCCAAATCTGTCAAGTGCCAGTTTGTGGGTTACCCTAAGGAAACTAAGGGTTATTACTTCTACAATCCGGCCGAAAACAAAGTTTTCATAGCCAGAAATGCAGTCTTCTTGGAGAAGGAATTCCTTTCCAAGAGAGACAGTGGGAGTAATGTTGAACTTTCAGAAGTCCAAGACTCACAAACTCCTGCAGCTACTGCTAAGGATGCTTTGGGAACCAATCTGACTACTCAAGAAATTGAGAAACCAGAAATGGTTGCACAGGACCTTAGAAGGTCTGGTAGGACATGTCATCAGCCAGAGAGTTACGGCTTTCTCGTGACTGATGATGGGGACCTTATGGTCGTTGACCAAGAAGAGCCCAAGACCTATCAGGAGGCTGTTGAAAGCCCACACTCAGATCAATGGTGCAAAGCCATGGAGGCTAAGATGCAATCTACGCATGATAACCAAGTATGGAACTTGGTGGATCCACCTCCGGGTGCTAAGGTGATAGGTTGCAAGTGGTGTTTCAAGTTAAAGGCCCTGTGTGTATAAGATGGTTAATGGGAGCGTTTCCACCATCCTAGTGCTGTATGTTGACGACATCCTTATCATTGGAAGTGACATACCAACACTGCAAGGGGTTAAGCAGTGGTTGAGTAGGTGCTTCGCAATGAAGGACTTAGGCGAAGCTGAGACGATCTTAGGGATCAAGATCTACAGAGATAGATCCAATCGGCTTCTAGGCCTAAGTCAAGCTACGTACATTGACAAGGTTCTAAAAGGATTCAACATGGACAAGGCAAAGAAAGGATTCTTGCCTATGCGCCATGGGTTGAAGCTGAGTAAGAAAGATGGTCCTAAAACAAAGAAGGACTGGGAGAACATGGAAAAGATCCCTTACGCATCTGCTATTTGATTTATCATGTACTCCATGTTATGTATGAGGCCTGATGTCGTTTTTGCACTAAGTATGGCTAGCCGGTACCAGTCGGACCGCGGTGAGGAACACTGGAAGGCAGTCAAGGCAATCTTGAAGTACCTTAACCATACTAAGGATGCTTTCTTAGTGTATAGAGGTCAAGATGAGCTGGTAGTGTCAGGTTACACTGATGCAAGCTTTGAGACCGATGAGGATGAGAACCAGTCACAGTCTGGTTATGTTTCTCTCCTGAATGGCGGTGCCATTAGTTGGAGGTCCTCAAAGCAGGCCACCATTGCTAACTCTACAATGGAAGCTGAGTACATAGCTGCGTGCGAAGCTCAAAGAAAGCCATTTGGATCAAGAAAGTCATAACTGAGTTGGGAGTAGTGCCCACTATCCTAGACCCAGTTGATATTTTTGTGACAACAACGGGACCATCGCACAAGCTAAGGTGCCCCGGTCACACAAGAGATCCAAACATGCACTCAGAAAGTTTCACCTCATTCGGGAGATCGTGAACATAGGTGACATATCATTGCAGAGGGTTGACACCAAGAATAATGTCGCTGATCCATTGACCAAAGCGCTGTTGCAGACACAGTACGACGGTCATACCAGATCTATAGGAATTAGGGCAATGCCCACTTGGAACTAGTGCAAGTGGGAGATTGTTGGTGTGCCCTAGTTCTTAGGGCATTGGATTCTTGTATTTTGTATTATACATTAAGAGTCATGTATGAATACATTATTTGTGTCACATTAATAAAGTCAATTAATCTATTTCATTTATATCTTGTGCTATAATATGAGTAGAGTATCCATTGATTGATAATCATAAAACCTATCCCAAGTCTGTTCTAATCGTGGGAACGAATAGAACCACAGACTTGCATATTCGATGACTGTATGGTAGTTCTTAACTAGCCATAGGACTTGTATAGTCAGTCATGAATATAGGTACATGTCATTGACATGGGACTGGATCGATCCGCACAAGAAAGCCACATGGTTGTCATGTCATAGGTCTTTCTTGAGTAGGTCTCTTTTGTCCTCAGACCAGATTTCATTATAATATTGATATGGAATCCGGTTCACTTTGACATACGCCTAACAGGTCTGTAAAAGGATGCTAAATACGGGTATGATTGGGTGGACCGGTGAACATGTTGATATTGATGATGAAGTGATGGAATTGCCACTCGGGTAACACTGAGATGATATCATTGGCCACTTGATGAGTGGGACTGATAAGTGTATGGCCATACCCAAATAAGTTGGTTGCTTATTTGATTAATCAGTCAACTCAAGATCGAGAAATATAATAAACAACAGAAGAGGATGACAGACACCATGCCTCTTGTTTATTCATATCGATATCGTTAGGCAAAGGACACTATGAGATTACTACCGGGTGAGTGTCTTCTAAAGACTGCTGCATCTCTATCTTAATTGGGGGCTGTAATGGTTTGCTAGAACCCACTTACAGTCTGTGGGCTTGGGCCTACTGCCAACATGAAGACAGACCCATAGGATCGTGCACATAGATCAACTGAGCTGGAACTTATAGAAATTGTACATGTAATGTACATTGGAAGGAATGCGTTAATTAATTAGTTGACATTCGGTGTCAAGGTAATTAATTGACATTGGGTTGAATTTAATTTAATTAATAAGTTTACATAATGTAATTATTTAATTTATTAATTAATTGAATTACATAAAGTAAACAATTAATTAAATAGTTTTCCTAAGTAGGAAAATTAAATACATGTATTGTATTAACTTAAGTGTGATTTAATTTTATTTAGGGGTAATTAAATTTAGCCAAATGGAATTAAATTACATAGTATATACTTTTTAATTAAAGTTTATTTATGTAATTATAATCCTAGTGGGCTTGGGTTTAATTAACCTAATTAGAACCCAATTAGACAAGGTGTCTATATAAGGGCACACTTAAGCAATAAAACCCTAATTCAACTCTAATTAATTGCTGGAAATTTCAGCCACCAATAGCAGCCCCAAAACAGCCGAAAATCCCAGCATTAAACCTCCATCCTTCACGTCTTCGGCTAGCACCGGTTCCCACTCAATAGTTGGTCGTGCACCGGACTTTGGAGATCGCAGTTTCAAGAAACGATTCTGCAGCAGTCTCTAGAGGAGACGAATCCGGTGAGTTGATCTCTCTTGATTCTTATTTGATTTTATTCTAATCAATGGTAATTGGACACGATAGGTGGATTCTAGGAAATTTTAAACGGTGTATTTTCCGCTGCGCCACGTTATTTTTCCAATGACGAATCTCAACAGGATCCCATTTTTGTAATAGACAATTTGATAATCTTTTTGCACAAGTATGGGGTTAAGCATAAGGTAGCAACTCCTTACCATCCTCAGACGAGTGGGCAGGTTGAGGTATCGAATAGGGAACTGAAACGAATCTTAGAAAAGACGGTAGGTGCATCTAGGAAAGATTGGAGTCTAAGGTTAGATGATGCACAATAGGCATATAGGACTGCCTTTAAGATGCCTATATGAATGTCCCCCTACCACTTAGTCTTTGGTAAATCCTATCATCTACCTGTGGAACTCGAGCACAAGGCATATTGGGCTTTAAAATTTCTTAACTTTGGTATGCAAGCTGCAGATGAGCTTCGATTAAGGCAACTCATGGAGTTAGATGAGCTTCGGTTGAGTTCATATGAGAATGCCAAAATCTACAAGGAGAGGACCAAGAAGTGGCACGACCGGCATGTGATAGAGAAAGGTTTCAATCAAGGGGAGTTGGTGCTCTTGTATAACTCCCGGTTGAAACTATTTCCGGGCAAATTGAGAAGTCAATGGACGGGACCGTTTTTCGTGCATAAGGTCTATCCCTCCAGGATGGTGGAAATTGAAACCCCAGAGGGAATTCAACAAGTAAATGGGCATCGGTTGAAGCCCTATGTCAGTGGAGGGGTGAAGGAGGAGAAGCAAGTCTTACTCCTTCGTGATGTGTAATGTATACTTGTGGACGTGGAAGTCGAGCTATTCCGACTATAAACATAGCAATGAGGTACGTGTACCTCCCTTGTACATTAATTTTTGTGTTAATATGTTTTTGTGTGTTTATGTGTGTAGGAGTAGGCCACTAAGCAAGTCAATCACAGTCTCGATCAAAAGTGTGAAAAAAGCAAAGGTTGGTAGAATTCCAGGGTGGCACGCCATGCCATCATGGGCACGTCGTGCTAGGGTAAGCGTGGGGTTAGCACGTGACGTGCTGGCGTGGCACATAATTATGCTAGCCCGTTGGAACCAAACGCGTGCAGTTGAGCAATTTGGCATGCCGAGCTGTAATTTAGCATGCCGTGCCAAAGAAATGATTTTCAAGAGAGCACGACGTGCCAAGCCAGCACGCCATCGTGCCGTCGTGCTATTTCGAAAGTGGATTGGTGCACGAGCAAGCCGCACGCCGTGCTATAATTTAGCACACCGTGCCAAAGAAAGGATTTTTAAGAGAGCTCGATGTGCCAAGTCAGCAAGCCATCGGCCGTCGTGCTATTTCGAAAGTGGATTGGTGCAAGAGCAAGCCGCACACTGTGCTGTAATTTAGCACGCCGTGCCAATTAAAGGGTTTTCATGAGAGCACGACGTGCCAAGCCAGCATGCCATCGTGCCGTCGTGCTGTTTCCAGGTAAGTTTCTATGCTCTGCTCAGCACGCCGTGCGGATTGCTTGGCATGGCGTGCCGAGCGTTTAAAATTCGAATTTTTAGGTCAAAATTGCTGCCCTATATAAACCCTTCTCTTATTGTTTTTCTTTGTATCCGCCCCCCTTTTCTTCTTATTCTTCTTCTTCTTCTTTCCCTTTCTCTCTCTAGAACCAACCCCCTCCTTCACCATTTTCTCACCTTCTCACTCTCTATCCTTATTCTTCCTTCCCCTCTCACTATCTTCCTTTCAACTTCTCTTCAACCGTTATTTTGACCTAGGATTTTGTTTTGCATCACTCTCCTTGAAACCCAGGTATGAACTCATGCTTTGATTTACCTTTCTTCTTTTTATTGCTTTCTTCTCTCACTTTGATTTTGATTGATTTACTTGCTTAATAGGGTGATTTTATTTCGGTATTTTTCTTTATATGTTCATATTTAGTGGGTTTGTGTTTATGTGAGCAGGGTTTAATTGGATTTGTCTTCTTTTGTTTTTGGTTTTGGTTGTGTTTTGATGGTTGTGCAGTAGTAAGATGAAAAAGAAGACGGTAGCTGATCGGAAGCACGGTTCTTCACGGCGGCCCATAGACCCGTCACCGGAACTGGTGCCAAACGAAGAATTGCCTCCTGAGCAGCAGATGGGTCCTTTAACTAGCCTCTCCAAGAAGTATACATGCCCTTTCCCCCTTCTCTCTGATGATGAAGGTAAACGCTATAAAACTCTTTTTCCTTTAGAGAGTACCCCTTTTCGAACCTTTGATTGGGAATTTTTATTCGTGCAAGATAGGTCCGAAGCTGTGCGTGCTAAATTAACCAGTCTAGGGTGGTATGATTTTGTGAGGTCTGCTCTGCCTGTTTTTAGAGAGTTGAATTTAGAATTCTACTCAACTTTGGGCTTCAAAACAAACCCAGATACCGGCCTTAGGACCATGACCTTTCGCCTATTTGGTGATGAGCACTCTTTAGACATTGAGGGCCTTAAAGCTTGCATAGGAATTGAGGGGGATAGTTACAAGTGGTCGGAGGACATGGATGCCAAGAAATTTTCGCGTCTTGTGGGTCAAGGGGTATACCAACCTAGGTTCGCCAAAACCTCCCAACTACATAACCCAATCCTGCAATTAATCCACAAATTTATGTGTTTTAATTTCTCGGGCAAAACTGAAAGTAACCAGGTAATGCATTTGAGCTTTTAATATTGTGGCATGTGCATAATGATGTTAAGGTGCACATGGGCTTCTTCGTCCTGGAAGCCCTATACACCCACCATAACCAATCTAAGTCAGAACTTGGGTTAGGACATATTGTAACTTGTATTGCATGCTTCTTTCGTGGTAATACTTGTTATAAGAACCTCGATAGCATCCTTCCCAAGAAGCTTTCGAGGGGAATTTTATCTTATTCCTATGTTATGGCAGCTACAGGTACAAAAAGTGCGGGAAGTTCAGGCAAGGGTAAGGCCCCTATGGACGTGGATGCTGAGGACGAGGGTGAGGAGGCCGAGGATAATGAGGAGGATGAGGAGCATGTTCGGTGGGCTTGGATTTTATGGAGCAGATTGAAGGGCGGTTGGATGGTATAATCGAGCAGCTGGAAGGTTTGACCATCCATCAGTTTGTGCTCGAGGAGCGGAAGAACGCACGCCTTGACCGGCAGGCGACTCAGCTCGCCAATGTCGAGGCATTTGCCTCTTGTTTTTGTGCAGCCCAAGGGTGGTCGTACCCGCCTCCGCCACCACCAGCCCCTGACATATGAGGTAACCCTTTTCCTTTCCCGCTTTATTTTGTTCCTTCTTCCATTGCACTTTGGAAGTAAGTGTAATATAAGTGTGGGGTGGGTAAAGGGATCTCTCCCTTTCTTTTGTTTCTTTCCACATTGCACATTTTGATTGTTTTCTTTCGTATGTTTATGTGTTTTTGCATGTTTGGATGTTTTGTGATGGTTTTACTGTTCACATGCATGGTTGGTTTTAGGTGTGCTTTGGTTAGGTTTAGGCTTTAGCTTTTGATGCATGTAGAGTTGGTTTGGTTTATTTTTGGTATGTAGTGTTTTAGGTTGTTTAAGTGTCAATTGTTGTTTGAGTGACATTGCCTAATCTACCCTCGAAACTAAGTCTCTATGCTTGGATTGGTAGCAATTGGCTAGAGATATTGGGAGTCGATTGCGAGTCATTAGCTTGTTTGTGCATGATTTGTGATTCTTGATGGTAATCATTGGCTAGATTTGTCATTCAGGTTGCATTAGGGAATTAACCCTCTACCTCTACTTGCATGATCGAGCTAGGATTATGCCTTGGAACATTGGTTAAGTAACACGACCTAGCATACAACCCCTAGTACACTTGTGAGAATTTGAGCCTTTGGAACCATTTCACATCGGTTCTATTTCTTTGTAACGATAAAAAAATCGTGGCACACTAGATTGTAGAACCCGGTGTCGTTTTGCACTTGGCATCGAGAGCTTAGTATGTGGAGACCCTTAGGATTAACCCCTTGACTTAAATGAGCCTAACCCTAACTACTAATTTATCCCTTAGACCACCCAAAGCCACTAAATTAACCTTTTTGACTTAAAAAACCTTCACCAAGCCAAATCTATCATCCTAACTTTTTACCATTAACATTGATTTCCCTTTCTTACCCTCCTCTCCTAAATCAAGTAATTGGCTAAGTTGTTCATTCATTTTGGGGTCAATCACCATTTGCATTTCAACTCTTTCACATCTAGTCCTATGGAAAAATTGTGCTGTATAAATTGAATTTCAAAAAAAAAAAAATCCAAATAGAGTCAATGTGTGTGTCCGGTTTCTTTTCTTAAAAATCAGAGTTTGTAGAAGCATGTCTTGTTTGTCCGGCTCTCGTCTTTAAGCCGGTGTGTGTTCCATTTTCAGTTTATTTGTTTGAATAAGGGATTAGGGCGATCATCTAATTGCCTTGACCTATGTCTTGTCATCTTTTTCCCCGTTGGGTTGTGCTTTGGCCATTGGTTGTGTATAAGGCCTTCTCATTGTTAGTAGAATTTCTTGTTATATAAAAAAAAAAGAAAAGAAAAAAAATATAGCAAAGCAAGCACTCTTAGGACTAGTTTTGAGTTGAAATTGCATGACCCGTCTTTAGTACATAGTCAATTTGCATATATCACTTGATTTGTAGGAGTTATACACCTAAAAACTTTCCTTTTATCAAACCTACCCTAAGCCGTAACATTACAAGCCCCAGGTTCTCTGATTTTGCTCCTTGACCAATGACTTCACCGGGATTGCCATTATTTCGCTATGTGATGTGTGCCATTGTTTGTTTTTGTGCTCGTCCGCCTCACCTTGAACTTGAGCGTTAGAGTGACATCTTGTGAGGTGCTTTGTGGTCGTATAAACTCTGCTTGTTCCTCGCCCTTTGACTAGCTAAATTTTGTTGGGTTCGGGTATTGAGTGGTTTTGAACCTGGCGCGCCTAGTGTCATTTCAAAAGCAATGTTTTACCCCCTTGAGTTTATGAATTTTGTACTGTTAAACCCTTAGTTGGATTTGCAAGTAAAAGCGAGCAATTTTACTCCTTTGTCTTTAGTTTATTTGCTTTTGGACAAGCAAGACTTTAAGTGTGGGGTGGTTGATAAGGTCAGTTTTTGACCTTATCTTTTAGGCAATTTCGTGGTTTAAACGGCAATTTTTTAGAGTCCTTTGTGTGAATGCTTGTTTGGTCTTGCGTATTTTGTGATTTTTATGTTTTGGTTAGATTTTCATAACTTTTAGTATTTTTTCGTGTTTTTAGGGGTGTTTTTGTAATTTTGGACAATGCGTCATTTTTTGTGGTCCGTGACTGTGGTGCGGTTATGTTTCTTTATGTTTGTTTTGGACATGCATTATGGCCTGGACCGAAAGTTGGAGCAACGGCGGCGAAGAAGAGATTGAAGTGCTGAAAAGCAAGGTGGCACGGAGTGCCGAGCAGAGGGCACGGCGTGCCATTCCAGCATGCCAAAAGACTGAGTCCAGTGGATCCGCACCAATGCGTGCCACCACCAGCACGACGTGCCAACCCCAAATCTACCCAGCACGGCGTGCCACCTCCACCAGCATGGCGTGCCGAGCTCCAGAATTCTCCTGTTGCCCTACTTTCCTCCTTCCTGTTTAGTGGTTTTAGCCTAGCCCTATAAATAGGTTATTTTCTAAGTTGTATGGATCTTTTTTCTAGACTTTTAAAGTAGAAAGCACAAACTTGTAGCTAGGTTTATTGCTTGAACTCTTTGTTACTTTGAGTTTGAACCCTCAATTGGTAGCAGTATTGCACTGAATCTTCCCCCTTTGCGACGTTCTTGGTTCCGGATTGAGTTCGTCTATAGAGGTACACCCCAAGCATCTTCACACCGCTGGAATCCGGCTAATCGGACCAAAAGGGCATAAGTTCCTCTTCTTCTCTTTTGTAATTCGATTAGTTAGTTTTTGATTCCTCAATTGATTATGTTTGGTTGTAAACATTGAATTCTTATCATCTTTCTTGATTAATACAATTGACTGCAATTTAATTTCAATATTTACACCTTTTCTTTATGTAATTCCTTTAATGATAATCTAGTCTCATAAGATCTTAACTTATTAAGTTCATATTTGTGGCATTACCTAGATTGAGTCCTAGGAAACCATTAGTATTGACAACACTGTGGAGTTTACGTGCCCCTATTTTCTGGGCTTTAGAATTAGACCGCCTCTAAACAAGGGAAACCGGCTAAGGACCTAAAAGATCTAGACACGCTAGGTTGAATTATTGAAAGAACATAATTAAGGTTTAATTGTTGAGTTAAATTCATCTATGTTAATTAATTGACAAAGCCATCACCATTAGCATTCATAGGTCGGTTAAACCGCCAATTGATAACCCGAATTCAAGTGCAAAGTAAGCTAGGATAGATCAACTAGGAGTAGGATAATTTAGTTGTTAGTATAACGACACCCCAAAATTAAGTTCCGCCTAGGACACGTAAGGAACCCCGAGTAGTTTAGTGTTTGCAGAGTATTTTCTCTGTGGGATCGATAACTGGACCAACCAGAATTATTACTTGTCAACGATAGGTACACTGCCTCAGTTGTGTGACTCTAGGTTTAGTTTCACTACTTCACCTAGGAGCCATCATGTTCGTCATCCTATTCTACTGTTTCTTATATTTATTGATCTTGAGTTGACTGATTAAAGAAATAAGCAACCAACATATTTGGGTATGGCCATACACTTATCAGTCTCACTCATCAAGTGGCCAGTGATATCATCTCGGTGTTACCCGAGTGGCAATTCCGTCACTTCATCATCAATATCAATATGTTCACCTGTCCACCCAATCATACCCATATTTAGCATCCTTTTATAGACATGTTAAGTGTCTATCAAAGTGAACTAGATTCCATATCTATACTATAATGAAATCTGGTCTAAGGACAAAAGACATGTACTTAAGAAAGACCTATGACGTGACAACCATATGGCTTTCTTGTGAGGATCGATCCAGTCCCATGTCAACGACATGTACCTATATTCATGACTAACTTTACAAGTGCTATGGCTAGTTCAGAACTATCATACAATCATCGAATATACAAGTCTGTGGTTCTATTCATTCCCATGATTAGAACAGACTTGGGATAAGTTTTACAATTATCAATCAATGGATACTCTACTCATAGTGTAGCATAAGATATAAATGAAATAGATTAGATGCCTTTATTAATGTACACAAATAATGTATACATACAAAGAGTCTTAATGTATAATACAAAAATACAAGAATCCAATGCCCTCAGAAATAGGGCACACCAACATGACGATCTTTTCATATCAAGCCTTTATTAAAACGTATCCCCTTGGGACGTAATGAAATTTTATTGTGAAAGTGCATTGTACTAACGCGTACAGATGCAATGACAATCCTTTTAGGTTAAGCTTATTCTAAAATGCATCCCCTTGGGACGTAATGACATTTCATTGTGAAATTGCATCATACTAAAGCGTGCCCATTACAAGGATGATCGTTTCACATCCTTTTGGTAAGGCATTCATAATTCATGAGTCATCATTTATGAGGCCTGTACCGTAGTAGCATTACAAAATCTTTGCATAACATAGCAATATATCAGTCGGCATTCACTACATCTCACGCATGCATCCTGCATTGTGGGCAGTCAGCCATCATGTCATAAGTCCTATCGTTTGCTGTTTTGGTAGTTAAATCCTGGAAAAGGCCAGAAGGAACATTAGAACGTAAAATTTTGAAAGAGATAATAGCAACAGCAATAGTCACATGTTTGGTAGTGCAGTATCCAGTAGATGAAGGGTCAGTGTCAGTGGTCGAAATAATGATTCACACAGAGTTTGAATCAGATCAGTATACAAAAGAAAAAGATAGTGTATCTGTTATGGCAGAGGTTTGAGTCTGATAAAGAAGATAGTGGTTAGTCAAATTTAGAGTTAGCTAGTGACAGCAATAAAACAATATACAAAGGGATTGACATAGGAGAAATGGCCGCACCAAGCAACAGTGCAAAACTCATTAAGGAGATGCTCCAATCTCTTGAATTCATAAGGACTTTGGAAGCCATGGTCAGATACATGGCATAGAAAGATAAAAAAACCATCCTCGTCCATATAGGAAGAGGGTCAATCTAGACAAGAAGGTGCATCAAAGGAAGGGTCCTCTACAGAAAGACAATTGAAAGCCAAATTAGCATAATTGGAAGAAGAGGTATATGAATTGAAGAAAGGAGGCAGCTCGGTCTCAAATGTGGATACCTTGATGAATAGGGGCATTGAGACCTTCCCCGTGGAATTTTGAATAGCTAAGTTACCTGTCTATAAGGGGCTAGGATCACCAATAGCCCATATTAACCAATACATCAAGATTATGTTCACTGCTGGAGCTACTAAGAAACAGTTGGTAAACCTGTTCTCCACTACATTGGAAGGTGGAGCATTAACCTGGTAAAATGCTTAGCCGGAAGAGGTACAGATGGATTAGGAGGCGTTATCAGCTGCCCTCACCCAATATTATAGCTTCAGCACATAGATCCAAGTAAAGCTTTATGACTTGGAATGTGTCAAACAGATGTACAATGAATCATATGCTGTTATTATGGTAGATGGATAGAGAAAATGGTTTAGTTGAAGAACAAACCAGACGAGGATGAGTTAATCCAAAAATTGATTAAAGGAAGCTTGGACGTGTATAAAAATGAAATGAAATATCAAGGCTTCGCGGCCTTGCACGACGTATACAAGATGGCATCTCGGATTGAGCGAGACCTAGGTTACAATAGCATCTGATACAGGTCTAGAGGCAGTGTTGGTGCAAGCTCGGGATACCGGTCTGGTGGTTAGAGCCAAGTTAGTGGGGGCACTGGTACTTCAACCTAGAAACACCATTCAGTTCAATCAACTGTCAAAGCAACAGAAGTAGCAATAGTTTCACAAGGATCAGACATGGGAAAATAGAGAGTTGGAGGAACATCACCATGGGCCTTATCATTGTCCAAAATATTTGCTAAATATAGAAATGGGGGGTTGCTACAGCCACTATGTCTATATGTCCTACCGACCCAGGCAGAAAGGGATAATTTATGCTCGTATCATGTAGTGGTTGGTCACAAAACTAACAACTATCAAAGGTTGAGAGATGATATCCAGAAAATGGTGGACGAGGGGAAGTTACAAGAACCCTTAAAGCCCAATACACAGAACAACCCATTACCACAATTTAAAAGGTGTGTAAACATGGTGCATTCTGGATTGCTGGACAATTTCGTATTTGCATACGTTTTGCAGGCAAACCCCATGGCCCTTTCGATTAGGACAAAGGGAGAAAGTCAAGTAAGAGAAATTTAAGCCCCTGTGTTGATGAATTTGGATGATTTAGATTCAGAGGATGAATATTAAAACTGGGATAGTCAGAGAACATAAGAGGCAGACGAAGTCAAGAATGTGACCCAGAGCAAACAGGTTTATGAACCGGCAGCCCAACAGGGGCCCGAGGAAACCAAGGCCTAACAAGGGAAAAAGATAGTGGAAGTCAGGGGGAGCAATTTTGAACCCCCAAAAGCGATAGAAAAGGATGACTTTGTGGTAGTGTAGATGAAAAAGACTTTAGTATAAACGAGTCTTTGGGATTTAATTTTGGCCTCTGAAAAACATCGGGAGGCATTGGCCAGAAAACTTAGGGAGATTGAAGTTCCCCCTATGTACCCACCAGAAGCCTTTCGAGAACGTATTCACTGTGAATGACCTATCGGTAGAAGGGTGCAGCCACAACAAGGCCATATATGTAAAGGCCAATATCTTGGACCGCGTCATGCCATGTGTGATGGTAGATGATAGTTCCTCCTTGAATATATGCCCTAAAAACATGCTACCATATTTGGGTCTAAGCGAAGAAGCCTAAAAAGGTCCTCCATAGTGATTAAGCCCTATAATGATTCCAAAAGAATGGTTGTGGGTACTTTTGAAGTTGAGATCGAAATAGGGCCGGTCAAGTCCATAATATCTTACACGGTGATTAATATTCCAATCACCTTTTCATAGCTCCTAGGAAGACCCTAGTTTTATCCTCTAAGTGGGGTACCCTCTACTCTCCACCAGAAGATTAAATTCCCCTTAGATAGTGGGGTTATAACTGTGGAAGCAGATACACCTTTCATGGGGGCGGCATTAAGCACTAAATTGTCGTCCTTTGGAGGATTTCAGGCAGTAATGATTCAGTAAGGCACTAGAGAGAACACCCACTCATGAAAATGAATTGGAACGGATATTGGTTGAAATAACATAAGAGTCTAGCTAAACTCTTAGATGTGTTGATGTTGATAAGATGATCAACCAGGGTATATAGATGCCACCATTTACACTCCAAGTCCCCAGAATGACAACTTATATAGGTTTGGGCTTACTCGAGGCTCACCTGAACAACTATGCCAGAATTATGTTGATGATGGGCTTTACTAAAAAGTAGTTAACCAACCTATTTCCCACCACCCTGGAGGTGAATGCACTAATATGGTATAATAATTTTCCCGAAGATGTGCAGTCGAGTTAGGAGAGTCTTTTTGCGGTATTTATAAAGCACTTCAGTTTCAATGATGTGATGCGAGTCAGGCTCTATGATCTGGAGAAAGTAAAGCAATAACTTAGAAAGTCCTTTGTGGATTTCTATCATAGATGGATAGGGAAGCTGGTTCAGATGAGGAAGCGTCCTAGCAAGGAAGAATTAGTTTGGAAGCTCTTAGAAGGAAGTTTAAGTGTCTATAGGGAACACCTAAAATGCCAGTATTATAGTACTTTGAATGAGGTATACAGAGCAGTTGCCCAGCTTGAAGGGGATTGGAACAGGCATCCCAGTAGCTCAACCACAGTTGGTAGTGTGGGGATTGCCAGTATGATTCAGGGGGCGGTTGAGATGATGCGCCAAGAACAGTATGCAAGAAAAGTGTGATATGTTTGGGGCAAGCAGTTCAAGGGACCCTGTTGTGGAAAGGTTAGAGGCTGGATGTGCAACATTAGAAAAGACAATGGCTAGCCTTAGAAGGGAAATGTATCTCCACTCTAGAAAGAATGTTAACCTAGAAGGGGAAGCGATAGTCACAGAAGTTTCGATTGTTGGGATTCGTCATTGGAAAAATAACTTGGCGCAACAGAAAATGTACAGTTTAAAATTTCCTAGAATCCACCTATTGTGTCCAATTATCATTGATTAGAATAAAACCAAATTGAATCAAGAGAGATTAACTCATCGGATTAGTCTCCTCTAGAAACTACTGCAGAATCGTTTCTTGAAACTGCACTCTCCGAAGTCCGGTGCACAACCAACTATTGAGCGGGAACCAGTGCTAGTCGAAGACACAAAGGAATGGATGATTAATGCTGGGATTTTCGGTTGTTTTGGGGCTGCTCTTGGTGGCTAAATTTTCCAGCAATTAATTAGGATTGAATTAGGGTTTTATTGCTTAAGTGTGCCCTTATATAGACACCTTGTCTAATTGGGCTTTAATTAGGTTGATTAAACCCAAGCCCACTAGGATTATAATTACATAAATAAACTTTAATTAAAAAGTATATACTATGTAATTTAATTCCATTTGGCTAAATTTAATTGCCCCTAAATAAAATTAAATCACACTTAAGTAAATACAATACATTTATTTAATTTTCCTACTTACGAAAATTATTTAATTAATTGTTTACTTTATGTAATTCAATTAATTGATAAATTAATTAATTACATTATGTAAACTTGTTAATTAAATTAAATTCAACCCAATGTTAATTAATTATCTTGACATCGAATGTCAATTAATTAATGAACACATTCCTTCCAATGTACATTGCATGTACAATTTCTATAAGTTCCGGCTCAGTTGATCTATGTGCATGATCCTATGGGTCTGTCTTTATGTTGGTAGTAGGCCCAAGGCCCACAGACAGTAAGTGGGTTCTAGCAAACCATTACAGCCCCTAATTAAGATAGAGATGCAGCAGTCTTTCGAAGACACTCACCCAGTAGGAATCTCATAGTGTCCTTTACCTAACGATATCGATATGAATAATCAAGAGGCATGGTGTTTGTCATCCTCTTCTGTTGTTTATTGTATTTCTTGATCTTGAGTTGACTGATTAATCAAATAGGCAACCAACTTATTTGGGTATGGCCATACACTTATCAGTCCCACTCATCAAGTGGCCAGTGATATCATCTAGGTGTTACCCGAGTGGCAATTCCATCACTTCATCATCAATATCAACATGTTCACCGGTCCACCTAATCATACCCGTATTTAGCATCCTTTTACAGACCTGTTAGGCATATGTCAAAGTGAACTGGATTCCATATTGATATTATAATGAAATCTGGTTTGACAAAAGAGACCTACTCAAGAAAGACCTATGATGCGACAACCATGTGACTTTCTTGTGCGGATCGATCCAGTCCCATGTCAACAACATGTACCTATATTCATGACTGACTATACAAGTACTATGGCTAGTTAAGAACTGCCATACAGTCATCAAATATACAAGTCTGTGGTTCTATTCATTCCCACAATTAGAACAGACCTGGGATAGGTTTTATGATTATCAATCAATGGATACTCTACTCATATTGTAGCATAAGATATAAATGAAATAGATTAATTGTCTTTATTAATGTAACACAAATAATGTATTAATACAATGAGTCTTAATATATAATACAAAATCCAAGAATCCAATACCCTAAGAACTAGGGCACACCAACAATCTCCCACTTACACTAGTTCCAAGTGGGCATTGCTCTTATTCCTATAGATCTGGTATGACCGTCGTGCTGTGTCTGCGGCAGCGCTTTGGTTAATGAATCAGCCACATTATTCTTGGTGTCAACCCTCTGCAATGATATGTCACCTCTGTTCACGATCTCCTGAATAAGGTGAAACTTTCTGAGCACATGTTTGGATCTCTTGTGTGATAGGGGCTCCTTAGCTTGTGCGATGGCCCCGTTGTTGTCACAAAAAACATCAACTGGGTCTAGGATAGTGGGTACTACTCCTAACTCTGTTATGAATTTCTTGATCCAAACGGCTTCCTTTGCAGTTATGTACTCAGCTTCCGTTGTAGAGTCAGCAACGGTGGCCTGCTTTGAGGACCTCTAACTAATGGCACTGCCATTCAGGAGAAAAACATAACCAGACTGTGACTGGTACTCATCCTCATCGGTCTCAAAGCTTGCATCAGTGTAACCAGACACTACCATCTCATCTTGACCTCCATACACTAAGAAAGCATCCTTAGTCCGATTAAGGTACTTCAGAATTGCCTTGACAACCTTCCAGTGTTCCTCCCCGGGGTCCGACTGGTACCGACTAGTCATACTTAGTGCAAAGCAACATCAGGCCTCATACCTAACATGGAGTACATGATAGATCCAGTAGCAGATGCATAAGGGATCTTTTCCATGTTCTCCCGATCCTTCTTTGTTTTAGGACCATCTTTCTTACTCAGCTTCAACCCATGGCACATAGGCAAGAATCCTTTCTTTGCCTTGTCCATGCTGAATCTTTTCAGAACCTTGTCAATGTACGTGGCCTGACTTAGGCCTAGAAGCCGATTGGCTCTATCTCTGTAGATCCTGATCCCTAAGATCGTCTCAGCTTTGCCTAAGTCCTTCATTGCGAAGCACTTACTCAACCACTGCTTAACCCCTTGCAGTGTTGGTATGTCGCCTCCAATGATAAGAATGTCATCAACATACAGCACTAGGAAGGTGGAAAAGCTCCCACTAACCATCTTATACACACAGGGCTCATCAGAATTCTGTGTGAAGCCATATTTCATAATGGATGGATCTTTGAAGCTTGCATACTCGGTTTGGATACTTTGGATCGATAAAACCCTCAAGTTATGTTATGTACACATCCTCGAGTAGCTTTCCATTAAAGAAAGCGGTCTTAACATCCATCTGCCATATCTCATAATCGTACCATGCAGCTATGGCTAGTAGTATCCTAATGGATTTGAGCATAGCAACTGGTGAAAAGGTTTCATCATAGTCAATTCCCTAAACTTGCCTGAATCCTTTTGCCACCAATCGCCCCTTGAAGGTGTTATCAGGCTTTAACTTGAAACACCACTTGCAACCTATCACCTTAGCACCCAGAGGTGGATCCACCAAGTTCCATGCTTGGTTATCGTGCATAAATTGCATCTCAGCCTCCATGGCTTTGCGCCATTAATCTGAGTGTGGGCTTTCAATCCTAATAGGTCTTGGGCTCCCCTTGGTCGAAGATCATAAGGTCCCTATCATCAGTCATGAGAAAGCCGTACCTCTCTGGCTGATGACGTGTCCTACCAGACCTTCTAAGGTCCTGTGCAACCAGTTCTAGTTCCTCAATTTCTTGAGTAGTCAGATTGGTTCCCCGAAGCATCCTCAGCAGTAGCTACAGGAGTTTGTGAGTCTTGAACTTCTAAAAGTTCAACATTACTCCCACTGTCTCTCTTAGAAATGAATTCCTTCTCCAAGAAGACTACATTTCTGGCTATGAAAACTTTGTTTTCTGCCGGATCATAGAAGTAATAACCCTTAGTTTCCTTAGGGTAACCCACAAACTGGCACTTGACAGATTTGGACTCGAGTTTGCCACTTGTCAATTTCTTAACATGTGCATCACAGCCCCAAATGTTTAAGAAGGAAACATTGGGCTTTCGGCCCTTCCATAGTTCATATGGTGTTCCCTCAACTGCCTTGCTTGGTTTATTATTAAAAATGTAAGCAGTTGTCTCTAAAGCATATCCCTAAAAGGAGACAGGAAATGTAACATGACTCATAATCAAGCCAACCATGTCTAGCAAGGTCCTATTCCTCCTTTCTGACACTCCATTCCACTAGGGTGTACCAGGAGGAGTGAGTTGGGATACTATCCCACAGTCTCTCAAAAATGAGTCAAACTCTTGGCTCAAATATTCACCCCCTCTGTCAGACCAAAGTGCTTTTATTTTCTTGCCAAGTTAGTTTTCTACTTTATTCTTAAAGTCCTTGAACCTTTGGAGAGTCTCAGACTTATGCTTCATCAGATACATGTAACCGTATCTACTGAAGTCATCCGTGAAGGTGACGAAGTACAAAAAACCAGATCTAGCACTAGTGCTCATTGGGCCGCATACATCAGAATGTATTAGCTCCAATAGCTCTGAGGCCCTTTCAGCAGTCTTGCTAAAAGGCACCTTTGTCATCTTGCCTCTCAAACAAGATTCGCATGTGTCATAAGATTGGATGTCAAATGACCCTGGCACTCCACTAGAGTGAAGACTAGCTATGCGCTTCTCGCTTATGTGGCCAAGTCGACAGTGCCAGATGTATGTAGGATTAATTTCATTCTGTTTAATCCTTTTAGTATTTATGTTATAGATTGAACTTTCACGTTTTAGATCAAGGATATATAAGCCATTTTCAAGAAATGTTGTTCCATAAATAATATTTCCACATTGCATAGAAATTCCACCATGTCCAATATTAAATACAAAACCAGAAATATCCAACAAAGAAACAGAAATAATATTCCTGCGCATTGCAGGTACAAAATAACAGTTTCTTAGTTCCAAAACAAGTCCACTAGGCATCTCTAAGAAATAATCTCTGATCTCTATGGCCTGAACTCGAGTACCATTTCCGACTCGAAGATCTTCTTCTCCAAATCCTAGTAATCTCCTATTTCTTAGCCCCTGCCCATTTGAACAAATGTGAGATCCATATCCAGTGTCCAAGACCCAAGATGTAGAAATAGCTAGATTAATCTCCACAACATAAATACCTGAAGCAGCAGTTTTGCCCTTTAGTTGCTCCCTTAGCTTTGGACATGAGCTCTTCCAGTGCCCCTTCTCATGACACTCATGGCTGACATCGTCAGGAGAAGCAACCCCTGCTTTAGGTTGGGCCACCACCTTTTTGCCCTTAGCCTTGGCTTTAGATCTGGCCTTTCCCTTAGCAATGGGCGTATTGCCCTTGTTCACCAGCAAAACTTCATGAGTCATCTTAAGAGACTGCTCAGCAAGCTTAAGCATATCATGCAGCTCAACAACCGATTTATCCAACCCTTGCATATGATAGTTCATGATAAACTGGTTGTAAGACTCAGGAAGTGACCTGAGAATAATGTCTGCTGCCAAGTCCTATGGAACTGGCGAGCCGAGGCGGGCAAGTGTATCAATATGCCCCTTCAACTTTAGCACATGAGTGTTAACAGAAGTCCCAGCTGCCATCACAGTCATGTAAAGTGCCTTAGTTGTCAGGTAACATTCCTGATGAGCCTAATCTTGGAACATCTTTTTAAGTTGATCCATCATCTCATAAGCATGCTAGTCCATGAACTGCTTCTGAAGATCAGAAGCCATGGTACCTAGCATAAGGCTCGAAACATCTCGGTCATCCCTCATGTGCTAGTCATACTGTTCCACCATCACCGTGGTGACGCCTCGACCTGCGGGAGGGCCAGTTGGTAAAGGAGTATTTAGTACATACTCCTTGGGCTCTTGTCTAAGAACTATTTGTAAGTTCCTAGCCCAGTCCAGGAAGTTAGTCCCAAAAAGCTTCTCCTTCTCCAAGAGTGACCTAAGTGAGAGTGAGTTGTTGTTTGTTGCAGTCATTTAAATTGCTTAAGTGAAATGGGATTATCTACATGGAAGAAATCATTGCTCCAGTTAGAAATAAAGGACTTTTAAACAATTCAAATTAATAATCCGAAATTTGTTTGTTGGTGATGTTAATTGTATGACTTGACCAAGATCCACAACTTATCAATGACTGGCCAAACTAGGGGCTCGCTAACCAACCATTGATTCGTTTTGTAGGACAACTTATCCAATCCTTCCATGAAAGACTCTTGGTTTGATGGACTTATTGACACTTTACCCATCTGTGCTTAGGGCCCGCTCTGAGCTAATGCTACCCATGTTGAGTCAAACCACCATTCACATGTTAACCATATCAAGTATCCTAACCCTCGACGGCCCACCGAATACTACAATGTACCTAGCTAGGGCATGGTGCACATTGTAGTATCAATAGGAGGAGGAGGTGTGAATGTGGGAAGCACTTTTAAACGACTCAATATTTTAATTACCGGATTAAAATTAAGTGATACGGCTTAGCATGCATAAACGCGGGTAATGATTTGATGATCCATACATCCATATTATATGATAAATGCAATAGCATGCTTAATTTAAAATAAATGAGATCCTATGGGCCTTTAATTACAACCTAATGAAAAACTAGATATCCCATCTAATTCTTCATGGGCCGGACTGCAATCCTTCTTGGGCTCCCACCATGAGCTTGCTCCATCTGGGCCTTCCTTCATACCTGATGCAATTATAATAATTTTGTAAAATAAAATCTATTCTAAAATTATATCAAAATAATAAAAAAAATGGTACGCAGGCCATATTTCCCAAAATCAAATTACAACCGATAATAATTTAGGGCCCATAGAACTCAACATCACATTTCAAACAAAGTACCTGTCGCGCACATACATACCAATATAATGCATGATCATGACATTCCAAATTATAAATATAAATGTTAAGCCGAGTTACTTAGGGTGAAATCGCCAATTTTAACAAATGTGACTAGGGCCTATAAAGGCCCAATGGATAACATCCATAAATGCAAAATTAACAATTTTGCTCCCACTTGAATTTGGGTTGTCACAAATTTAAAATTTAGCTCTCCCAATTTTAACCAGTATCACAGTTTATTGGGCCAATTTCACAAAGTCCATATTCAATTTAATAAGCAAACAATTAAATTAAATATGCATACCAATAAAATAAACAAATTAAATACAAACTAATTTAAAAAATCTAATTTAATTTGCATTAGGGCCTAAGAAAAAAAAACCCACAAAATCCAAAACCGAACCCAAATCCCGCGCGAGCAGCAGCCAAGCTACTGCCTGGCAACAACAGCTACTGCGTGCCGCAGCAATGGCCAAGAATTGGAATCGCAAAAGCGATTCCAATTTTGGCCAACTTCATTATTATTTTTTTTATTAAATCATAAATAAAAACACGTTTCCAGCCAAAATATAAAATTAATATAGAAAAACAATTTTAGATGGAAAACAATTGGGGAAAAATAATTAAAAATCCCAATCCAAAATTCTAGGGTTTATCAAAAACTAAAATAAATTGAATAAAAACCCTAAAATCACAAACTTGAAACCCATTCTTTCTTTAAGAATGCTTTCAAGAACCAATTCCAATCAATCTAATGGACAAAACCTAGGCTCTGATACCACTGTTGGGATTCGTCATTAGAAAAATAACGTGGCGCAGCGGAAAATACACCATTGAAAATTTCCTAGAATCTACCTATCTTGTCCAATTACCATTGATTAGAATAAAACCAAATTGAATCAAGAGAGATTAACTCACTGGATTCATCTCCTCTAGAGACTGCTGCAGAATCGTTTCTTGAAACTGCGATCTCCAAAGTCCGATGCACGACCAACTATTGAGCAGGAACCGGTGCTAGCCGAAGACGCGAAAGAATGGATGATTAATGCTGGGATTTTCGGCTGTTTTGGGGCTGCTCTTGGTGGCTGAAATTTACAACAATTAATTATGGTTGAATTAGGGTTTTATTTCTTAAGTGTACCCTTATATAGACACCTTGGCTAATTGGGCTTTAATTAGGTTAATTAAACTCAAGCCTACTAGGATTATAATTACATAAATAAATTTTAATTAAAAAGTATATACTATGTAATTTAATTCCATTTGGCTAAATTTAATTATCCTAAATAAAATGAAATCACACTTAAGTAAATACAATACATGTATTTAATTTTCCTACTTACGAAAATTATTTAATTAATTGTTTACTTTATGTAATTCAATTAATTGATAAATTAATTAATTACATTATGTAAACTTATTAATTAAATTAAATTCAACCCAATGTTAATTAATTACCTTGACACCGAATGTCAATTAATTAATGAACACATTCCTTCCATCCAATGTACATTACATGTACAATTTCTATAAGTTCTGGCTCAGTTGATCTATGTGCACGATCCTATGGGTCTGTCTTTATGTTGGCAGTAGGCCCAAGGCCCACAGACAGTAAGTGGGTTCTAGCAAACCATTACAGCCCCCAATTAAGACAGAGATGTAGCAGTCTTTCGAAGACACTCACTCGGTAGGAATCTCATAGTGTCCTTTGCCTAACGATATCGATATGAATAAACAAGAGGCATGGCGTCCGTCATCCTTTTCTATTGTTTATTATATTTCTTGATCTTGAGTTGACTGATTAATCAAATAAGCAACCAACTTATTTGGGTATGGCCATACACTTATCAGTCCTACTCATCAAGTGGCTAGTGATATGATCTCAATGTTACTCGAGTGGCAATTCCATCACTTCATCATCAATATCAACATGTTCACCGGTCCACCCAATCATACCCATATTTAGCATCCTTTTACAGACCTGTTAGGCATATGTCAAAGTGAACCGGATTCCATATTGATATTATAATGAAATCTGGTCTGAGGACAAAAGAGACCTACTCAAGAAAGACCTATGACGCGACAACCATGTGGCTTTCTAGTGCGGAGCGATCCAGTCCCATGTCAACGACATTTACCTATATTCATAGCTGATTATACAAGTACTATGGCTAGTTAAAAACTACCATATAGTCATCGAATAAACAAGTCTGTGGTTCTATTCGTTCCCACGATTAGAACAAACCTGGGATAGGTTTTATGATTATCAATCAATGGATACTCTACTCATATTATAGCACAAGATATAAATGAAATAGATTAATTGCCTTTATTAATGTGACATAAATAATGTATTCATACAATGAGACTTAATGTATAATACAAAATCCAAGAATCCAATGCCCTAAGAACTAGGGCACACCAACATCGACAGCCCAGCTGGAGGATCTACTCAGGGATGTGTATGTCCCCATAGATGATTTGGCGATGGATGGAGAGACAAGTGTGGCATTCGATGCCCTGGGATTGCCCTTCCAGAATATCAATGTACCACCAGTTGAGTTTACTCCATAGCCCATGTTCTTACCCAAAGCGTTTATGGAATTTCTGAGAGAAGGTCTTTTATGTCCGTTGAAACCTTTTGATAACCCTGTGGTACCAGAAGAAGATAATTTCTATGCATACCATGTGGTTGCAAGGCACCAAATAGAGGAGTGTGATCGTCTAAGGGAAGACATACAAAAATTAATTGATGAAGGAAGATTGGAGTGACAGGCCTATCCAATGATAGTGAACCACCTATGAATTTTCGAATGAAGTCCAAGGCAATGTAAGAAGAACGATAGGAAACAGGAAATTGTTTGGCCCGCTATAGAAGAAGCAAGGCAGCGATGGAGCAATTTTTTGAAGGCTCTTGTAAACAGAACAATTTTTGCCTGTAAGATTTGCAGCAAACTATAATCGCTCTAACATGTTCTGTTTTGAATGCTATCAAAGCTTAACAATTTATTTCAATTTACTTATGTGTTATTCATTTTGGAATGGCATTTTGCATATGTATGGTCACCTAAGAAACATATCCAAACATACATCACATTAAAATGCATATGATTAACATGAGCATAACAGGGAATCCAAAACTAAATCTGGCTTTAATCATATTCTCTCTTGAAATGAAAGGGTGAGTACAAAATAAAACTCAACATCAACATCGCATCTCATTCAGTGATAAAATTGACATCATTCTCATGAAGAGTCAATTCACGGAACCAAAAGTCAATAAAGCATGGGGAAGACTCACCACAATGAAATTTCAATAAAATGTCCAGCTCCCGAACAATTGGCATAGGAGCGTCTTCTTCATATTTGAGCCCTCATCCTTAGATTACACTACAAGCAAGAAAGACCCAAGCCATCTGAAATCAAGAATCAAAACCAATCTTCACAAACATTTCATACCGCAAATTTAAAACCCCACTTTAAACCTTACGTTTGACCTAATCTTTTATCAAAAACCTTATCCTATTAGAAGAAACTTGACTTCACTCCATGCAAAGATGCTACCTTTGAAAACCCTATCTTGTTATAAACAACCTTAGCACTGTCTACATTCCTTAAGGGCAAGCGATGGGTTTACTTCAAGTGTACGATTTCTGATATCGCTAAATTTCAAACCAGCAAAGTGATTAAGCCAAGCCTTACCACATGTAAAAAGGAAACAAAAACATAAACCAGAGAAGTTAGAACTTTGTCCGTAATAAAATCCCAGAAAAGCCGTAATCAATACAATATAGAAAATCCAAGAGTCACTTGCATTGTATCTCGCTAAAAATGCCTAGATACCAACCACATCAATAGCAGAAAAAGTACACTCGAAATAAAACTTCATCTCGCCTTATAGGAATGCAGAAAGTCCAAAAGTCTAAACCTATGTTTTCTCACTTTGGACAAAATCCTTCCTAGCCGAGAGATATCCTAAATGCTTTGAAATCAAGACGCTATCATCCGAAAAAGAAAACATTCACCACATGTACAACAGTCCAAGCACGATTTCTACACATGTTCTAACTCGCATCAGATACCAAGCAGGATCAACATTTAAAAAAACAGCCCGCTGTGGTGAAAATTCGAAAAGGGGGCCTGAGGCAAAATTCAGGGCGGCTTGGTAGACTAAAAATTCAAAAAGGGGTCTAGGTAAGGCATTTTGAGAGAAAATTTCTTGTGTGAAAAATCGAAAAAGGACGCACAGAGAGAATGTCGATTAAAGTCAAAGTTACATTTGGATTCCTTGTCGTGCTCATTTTGATTGTGTTGTGATAATATTACGAATATTTGATATTTGGCTCAAGTTTTTACCATGTGCAATGTGTCATCCATTTAAATACCCATCAGTAAGTCATTGCATTCAAATCTATACAAGTTACGCTTATGGAAGTCCTAAATTCACCAAAGATGAATCTGTCTGCAGGGCTCAACATAAAGTTGAGCAGATCAATATGTCATATGCGAATTCCGAAGAAATTGCTAAATGGGGTGTAATAAAGCATGGTTTCTAGACTGACAAAAATCACTTAAAACCCCAAAGCTATCTTAGCAAGTAAAGTGTACTGACCAGTTATATACAGAATGAAGAAAAAATGTTCAAATATCAATTTCCCAATCTACCAACCAACAGAGGAGACAAAGAGTCTCCACCATTATCTTTGGCATCATCATCGGCCTTTTCAGTTCTGCTACTACTCTCTTGCTCAAACATCTGGTTCGTCCGTGTCAGATCCGCATTCTCAAAGAATCCTCCTAGGCCTCCAGCTGAGTGGAATGGGGTCCTCACTTGCTCTAGTTGAGTCTGCATACATGTGCAGATCATTCACATCATTTGCATCACATCTCATATCATATCACACTATACAGGTGTAAAATTAGCAAGAAAAGAAACCTACATGCATCATCATATTGTCACAGATTAGTAAGTCACAAGTGGTAGGAAAGAGATAGGCATAGGCCTCATAGGAGCTCCGAGGAGACTACAAGGGCAAAAGACACGAAACAATAAGCCAAAAAGGTAATAAAAAAAGAGCTAAGAATCAAGGAGATACTACTTCTTATGTGAGTGGCATGCTCTGGCTTAAACGGCATAGGCATGGCAGGGTCTGGCACAATCTGCAGATAATAGTAGCTGCCAGTAGGATTGTAGAGCTGTGGCTGACTGTCAAAGATATACTGGAGTAGATCACAATCTGCCTTGTAGGAGGAGTAGCCTTTGTCATAGGAACAAAACCACCAACAATAGGTTGTGGCTGAACCTGTGGCTCTAAAACTGGAGGCGTCTATGAACTGGACTCATTAGAACGCAAGCTATTGTCTGCCCTATCCATCTATCTCTTTCCCATACCAGTCCAGGGAGGCTCCTAAAATATGAAACACTAGTGGTTATAGGATGAATACAAACCATTGAAAGAAAGGCTACAGGAAATTGAAGAGAGAAATGCATGCCTATGGTGGTGGAATCAGAGCACCAGTCGAGGGTATCAGGTGCTAGGTAATGTAGGCCCGATAATCACCCTCTGAGCCCATGGCAGTGTATCCCTACCCGAACACTCATCGGTTCTCATCCTCAGGGATATCAGCCTACCAGAATAAGCACGTAGGCAGTGAAGCGGGGATTAGTCTCTCCTCGGGTTGCATGTAGAATCGGTCAACCCTATCCCCTAAGTACCACTCCAGAGACAAAGGTCACTCCATGACCAACCACTTCGCAATCAACCATGAGGTCCTAATCATCGCCACAGTCCAGTGGGCAGCATCGCCATAAGGGCACCTAAATCCCTGAACAATCTAAAGCAAATGCATACAAATCAAGCTCAAATTCAAGTATGACACTAAACCAGTGAATTGTTGGGATTCGTCATTGGAAAAATAACGTGGCGCAGCCGAAAATACACCGTTTAAAATTTCCTAGAATCCACCTATCGTGTCCAATTACCATTGATTAGAATAAAATCAAATAAGAATCAAGAGAGATTAACTCACCAGATTCGTCTCCTCTAGAGACTGCTGCAGAATCGTTTCTTGAAACTGCGATCTCCAAAGTCCGGTACACGACCAACTATTGAGCGGGAACCGGTGCTAGCCGAAGACGCGAAGGAATGGAGGTTTAATGCTGGGATTTTCGGCTGTTTTGGGGCTGCTGTTGGTGGCTAAAATTTCCAGCAATTAATTAGAGTTGAATTAGGTTTTTATTCCTTAAGTGTGCCCTTTTATAGACACCTTGTCTAATTGGGTTCTAATTAGGTTAATTAAACCCAAGCCCACTAGGATTATAATTACATAAATAAACTTTAATTAAAAGTATATACTATGTAATTTAATTCCATTTGGCTAAATTTAATTACCCCTAAACAAAATTAAATCACACTTAAGTTAATACAATACATGTATTTAATTTTCCTACTTAGGAAAATTATTTAATTAATTGTTTACTTGATGTAATTCAATTAATTGATAAATTAATTAATTACATTATGTAAACTTATTAATTAAATTAAATTCAACCCAATGTCAATTAATTACCTTGACACCGAATGTCAACTAATTAATTAACGCATTCCTTCCAATGTACATTACATGTACAATTTCTATAAGTTCCAGCTCAGTTGATCTATGTGCACGATCCTATGGGTCTGTCTTTATGTTGGCAGTAGGCCCAAGGCCCACAGACAGTAAGTGGGTTCTAGCAAACCATTACAGCCCCCAATTAAGACAGAGATGCAGCAGTCTTTAGAAGACACTCACCCGGTAGTAATCTCATAGTGTCCTTAGCCTAACGATATCGATATGAATAAATAAGAGGCATGGTGTCTGTCATCCTCTTCTGTTGTTTATTATATTTCTTGATCTTGAGTTGACTGATTAATCAAATAAGCAACCAACTTATTTGGGTATGGCCATACACTTATCAGTCCCACTCATCAAGTGGCCAATGATATCATCTCGGTGTCACCCGAGTGGCAATTCCATCACTTCATCATCAATATCAACATGTTCACCGGTCCACCCAATCATACCCGTATTTAGCATCCTTTTACTGACCTGTTAGGCGTATGTCAAAGTGAACCGGATTCCACATTGATATTATAATGAAATCTGGTCTGAGGACAAAAGAGACCTACTCAAGAAAGACCTATGACATGACAACCATGTGGCTTTCTTGTGCGGATCGATCCAGTCCCATGTCAATGACATGTACCTATATTCATGACTGACTATACAAGTACTATGGCTAGTTAAGAACTACCATACAATCATCGAATATACAAGTCTGTGGTTCTATTCGTTCCCACGATTAGAACAGACCTGGGATAGGTTTTATGATTATCAATCAATGGATACTCTACTCATATTATAGTATAAGATATAAATGAAATAGATTAATTGCCTTTATTAATGTGACACAAATAATGTATTCATACATGACTCTTAATGTATAATACAAAATACAAGAATCCAATGCCCTAAGAACTAGGGCACACCAACAATCTCCCACTTGCACTAGTTCCAAGTGGGCATTGCCCTAATTCCTATAGATCTGGTATGACCGTCGTGCTGTGTCTGTGGCAGCACTTTAGTCAATGGATCAGCGACATTATTCTTGGTGTCAACCCTCTGCAATGATATGTCACCTCTGTTCACGATCTCCCGAATAAGGTGAAACTTTCTGAGTACATGTTTGGATCTCTTGTGTGACCGGGGCACCTTAGCTTGTGCGATGGTCCCGTTGTTGTCACAAAAAATCAACTTGGTCTAGGATAGTGGGCACTACTCCCAACTCCGTTATGACTTTCTTGATCCAAACGGCTTTCTTTGAGCTTCGCACGCAGCTATGTACTCAGCTTCCATTGTAGAGTCAGCAATGGTGGCGTGCTTTGAGGACCTCCAACTAATGGCACCGCCATTCAGGAGAGAAACATAACCAGACTGTGACTGGTTCTCATCCTCATCGGTCTCAAAGCTTGCATCAGTGTAACCTGACATTACCAGCTCATCTTGACCTCTATACACTAAGAAAGCATCCTTAGTCCAGTTAAGGTACTTCAAGATTGCCTTGACTGCCTTCCAGTGTTCCTCATCGGAGTCCGACTGGTACCGGCTAGTCATACTTAGTGCAAACATGACATCAGGCCTCGTACATAACATGGAGTACATGATAGATCCAATAGCACATGCATAAGGGATCTTTTCCATGTTCTCCCGGTCCTTCTTTGTTTTAGGACCATCTTTCTTACTCAGCTTCAACCCATGGCACATAGGCAAGAATCCTTTCTTTGCCTTATCCATGCTGAATCCTTTTAGAACCTTGTCAATGTACGTGGCCTGACTTAGGCCTAGAAGCCAATTGGATCTATGTCTGTAGATCCTGATCCTTAAGATCGTCTTAGCTTCGCCTAAGTCCTTCATTGCGAAGCACCTACTCAACCACTGCTTAACCCCTTATAGTGTTGGTATGTCACTTCCAATGATAAGGATGTCGTCAACATATAGCACTAGGACGGTGGAAACGCTCCCACTAACCATCTTATACACATAGGGCCTTTAACTTGAAACACCACTTGCAACCTATCACCTTAGCACCCAGAAGTGGATCCACCAAGTTCCATACTTGGTTATCGTGCATAAATTGCATCTCAGCCTCCATGGCTTTGCACCATTGATCTGAGTGTGGGCTTTCAACAGCCTCCTGATAGGTCTTGGGCTCCTCTTGGTCAACAACCATAAGGTCCCCATCATTAGTCACAAGAAAGCCGTACCTCTCTAGCTGATGACATGTCCTACCAGACCTTCTAAGGTCCTGTGCAACCATTTCTGGTTCCTCAATTTCTTGAGTAGTCAGATTGGTTCTCGAAGCATCCTCAGCAGTAGCTGCAGGAGTTTGTGAGTCTTGAACTTCTGAAAGTTCAGCATTACTCCCACTGTCTCTCTTGGAAAGGAATTCCTTCTCCAAGAAGACTGCATTTCTGGCTATGAAAACTTTGTTTTCGGCCGGATCGTAGAAGTAATAACCCTTAGTTTCCTTAGGGTAACCCACAAACTGGCACTTGACAGATTTGGATCGAGTTTGCCACTTGTCAATTTCTTAACATGTGCATCATAGCCCCAAATCTTCAAGAAGGAAACATTGGGCTTTCGGCCTTTCCATAGTTCAAATGGTGTTCCCTCAATTGCCTTGCTAGGTGTATTATTAAGAATGTAAGCAGCTGTCTCTAAAGCATATCCCTAAAAGGAGACAGGGAGTGTAGCATGACTCATCATCGAGCGAACCATGTCAAGTAAGGTCCTATTCCTCATTTCTGACACTCCATTCCACTGGGGTCTACCAGGAGGAGTGAGTTGGGATATGATCCCACACAGTCTCAAAAACGAGTCAAACTCTTGGCTCAAATATTCACCCCCTCGGTCAGACCGAAGTGCTTTTATTTTCTTGCCAAGTTGGTTTTCTACTTCATTCTTAAAGTCCTTGAACCTTTGGAGAGTCTCAGACTTATGCTTCATCAGATACACGTAACCGTATCTGCTGAAGTCATCCGTGAAGGTGACGAAGTACAGAAAACCAGATCTAGCACTAGTGCTCATTGGGCCACATACATCGGAATGTACCAGCTCCAATAGCTCTGAGGCCCTTTCAGCAGTCTTGCTAAAAGGCGCCTTTGTCATCTTGCCTCTCAAACAAGATTCGCATGTGTCATAAGACTGGATGTCAAATGACCCTAGCACTCCACTAGAGTGAAGCCTAGCTATGCGCTTCTCATTTATATGGCCAAGTCGACAATGCCAGATGTAAGTAGGATTAATTTCATTTTGTTTAATCCTTTTAGTATTTATGTTATAGATTGAACTTTCACATTTTAGATCAAGGATATATAAGCCATTTTCAAGAAATGCTGTTCCATAAATAATATTGCCACATTGCATAGAAATTCTACCATGTCCAATATTAAATACAAAACCAGAAATATCCAACAAAGAAACGGAAATAATATTCCTGCGCATCGCAGGTACAAAATAACAGTTTCTTAGTTCCAAAACAAGTCCACTAGGCATCTCCAAGAAATAATCTCCGATCTCCATGGCCTGAACCCGAGCACCATTTCCGACTCGAAGATCTACTTCTCCAGATCCTAATAATCTCCTATTTCTTAGACCTTGCACATTTGAACAAATGTGAGATCCACATCCAGTGTCCAAGACCCAAGATGTAGAAATAGCCAGATTAATCTCAACAACATAAATACCTGAAGCAGCAGTTTTGCCCTTCAGTTGCTCCCTTAGCTTTGGACATGAGCTCTTCCAGTGCCCCTTCTTATGACACTCATGGAAAACATCGTCAGGAGAGGCAACCCTTGCTTTAGGTTGGGCCACCACCTTTTTGCCCTTAGCCTTGGCCTTAGATTTGGCCTTTCCCTTAGCAATGGGCGACTTGCCCTTATTCACCAGCAATACTTCAGGAGTCTTCTTAAGAGACTGCTCAGCAAGCTTGAGCATGCCATGCAGCTCAACAACCGATTTATCCAACCCTTGCATATGGTAATTCATGAAAAACTGGTTGTAAGACTCAGGAAGTGACCCGAGAATAATGTCTGTTGCCAAGTCCTGCGGAACTGGCAAGCCGAGGTGGGCAAGTGTATCAATATACCCCTTCAACTTTAGCACATGAGTGCTAACAAAAGTCCCAGCTGCCATCACAGTCGTGCAAAGTGCCTTAGTTGTCAGGTAGCGTTCCTGACGAGCCTGATCTTGGAACATCATTTTAAGCTGATCCATCATCTCATAAGCATACTCGTCCATGAACTGCTTCTGAAGATCAGAAGCCATGGTACCCATCATGAGGCACGAGACGTCTCGGTCATCCCTCACATGCCGATCGTACTGCTCCACCATCGCCGTGGTGATGTCTCGACCTGCGGGAGGGCCGACTGGTAAAGGAGCATTCAGTACATACTGCTTAGACTCTTGTCTAAGAACTATTTGTAAGTTCCTAGCCCAGTCTAGGAAGGTAGTCCCCGAAAGCTTCTCCTTCTCCAAGAGTGACCTAAGTGAGAGTGAGTTGTTGTTTGTTGCAGCCATTTAAATTGCTTAACTGAAATGGGATTATCTACATGGAAGAAATCATTGCTTGAGTTAGAAATAAAGGACTTTTAAGCCAATTCAAATTAATAATCCGATTTTAATTTGTTTGTTGGTGTTGTTAATTGGCTGACTTGACCAAGATCCACAACTTATCAATGACTGGCCGAACTAGGGCTCGCTAACCAACCATTGATTCGTTTGGTGGGACAACCTATCCAATCCTTCCACGAAGGACTCTTGATTTGATGGGTTTATTGACACTTTACCCATCTGTGCTTAGGGCCCGCTCTGAGCTAATGCTACCCATGTTGAGTCAAACCACCATTCACATGTTAACCATACCAAGTATCTTAACCCTCGACGGTCCACCGAATACTACAACATACCCAGCTAGGGCATGGCGCACATTGCAGCATCAATGGGAGGAAGAGGTGTGAATGTGGGAAGCACTTTTAAGCTACTCAATATTTTAATTTCCGGATTATAATTAAGTGATACGGCTTAGCATGCATAAACGCGGGTAATAATTTGGTGATCCATACATCCATATGATATGACAAATGCAATAGCATACTTAATTTAAAATAAATGAGATCCTATGGGCCTTTAATTACAACCTAATGAAAAACTAGATATCCTATCTAATTCTTCATGGGCGGGACTGCAATCCTTCTTGGGCTCCCACCATGGGCTTGCTCCATTTGGGCCTTCCTCCATACTTGATGCAATTACAACAATTTTGTAAAATAAAATCTATTCTAAAATTACATCAAAATAAAAAAATGGCACGCAGGCCATATTTCCCAAAATTAAATTACAACCGATAATAATTTAGGACCCATAGAACTCAACATAACATTTCAAACAAAGTACCTGTCGTGCACATACATACCAATATGATGCATGATCATGGCATTCCAAATTATAAATATAAATGTTAAGCCGAGTTACTTAGGGTGAAATCGCCAATTTTAACAAATGTGACTAAGGCCCATAAAGGCCCAATGGATAACATCCATAAATGCAAAATTAACAATTTTGCTCCCACTTGAATTTGGGTTGTCACAAATTTAAAATTTAGCTCTCCCAATTTTAACCGGTGTCACGGTTTATTGGGCCAATTTCACAAAGTCCATATTCAATTTAATATGCAAACAATTAAATTAAATATGCATGCCAACAAAATAAATAATTTAAACACAAATTAATTTTAAAAAAAATTAATTTAATTTGCATTAGGGTCCGGGATAAAAAAAATACCCGCAAAATCCAAAACCGGACCCAAAACCCGCGTGCGGCGCTGCTGTACGGAGACAGCATCGCTGCCCCGCAGCAGCCAAGCTGCTGCCTGGGGGCAGCAGCTGCTGCATGCCGCAGCAGGCAGCAACGCCTGCTGCGGCAAGCAGCAGCAGCTGCAATTTGGAATCTTGCGATTCCAAATTGCAGCAAAATATATGTATACTGTTTTTCTTCTTTTTTTTTTTTTTTCAAAATCATTAAAAAAAAATATCCATCAAAATTAAATAATCAATAAAACAATAATTTTAGATGGAAACCAATTGGGGAAAATAATCAAAAACCCCAATCTAAAATTTTAGGGTTTATCAAAACCAAAACCAAAACCAATTGAATAAAACCCTAAAATAACAAACTTGAAACCCATTCTTTCTTAAAGAACGCTTTCAAGAACCAATTCCAATCAATCTAATGGACAAAATTTAGGCTCTGATACTACTGTTGGGATTCGTCATTGAAAAAATAACGTGGCGCAGCCGAAAATACACCGTTTAAAATTTCCTAGAATCCACCTATCGTGTCCAATTACCATTGATTAGAATAAAATCAAATAAGAATCAAGAGAGATTAACTCACTGGATTCGTCTCCTCTAGAGACTGCTGCAGAATCGTTTCTTGAAACTGCGATCTCCAAAGTCCGGTGCACGACCAACTATTGAGCGGGAACCGGTGCTAGCCGAAGACGGGAAGGAATGGAGGTTTAATGCTGGGATTTTCGGCTGTTTTGGGGCTGCTGTTCGTGGCTGAAATTTCCAGCAATTAATTAGAGTTGAATTAGGTTTTTATTCCTTAAGTGTGCCCTTTTATAGACACCTTGTCTAATTGGGTTCTAATTAGGTTAATTAAATCCAAGCCCACTAGGATTATAATTACATAAATAAACTTTAATTAAAAGTATATACTATGCAATTTAATTCCATTTGGCTAAATTTAATTACCCCTAAATAAAATTAAATCACACTTAAGTTAATACAATACATGTATTTAATTTTCCTACTTATGAAAATTATTTAATTAATTGTTTACTTGATGTAATTCAATTAATTGATAAATTAATTAATTACATTATGTAAACTTATTAATTAAATTAAATTCAACCCAATGTCAATTAATTACCTTGACACCGAATGTCAACTAATTAATTAATGCATTCCTTACAATGTACATTACATGTACAATTTCTATAAGTTCCAGCTCAGTTGATCTATGTGCACGATCCTATGGGTCTGTCTTTATGTTGGCAGTAGGCCCAAGGCCCACAGACTGTAAGTGGGTTCTAGCAAACCATTACAGCCCCCAATTAAGACAGAGATGCAGCAGTCTTTAGAAGACACTCACCCGGTAGTAATCTCATAGTGTCCTTTGCCTAACGATATCGATATGAATAAACAAGAGGCATGGTGTCTGTCATCCTCTTCTGTTGTTTATTATATTTCTTGATCTTGAGTTGACTGATTAATCAAATAAGCAACCAACTTATTTGGGTATGGCCATACACTTATCAGTCCCACTCGTCAAGTGGCCAATGATATCATATCGGTGTCACCTGAGTGGCAATTCCATCACTTCATCATCAATATCAACATGTTCACCGGTCCACACAATCATACTCGTATTTAGCATCCTTTTACAGACCTGTTAGGCGTATGTCAAAGTGAACCGGATTCCACATTGATATTATAATGAAATCTGGTTTGAGGACAAAAGAGACCTACTCAAGAAAGACCTATGACATGACAACCATGTGGCTTTCTTGTGCGGATCGATCCAGTCCCATGTCAATGACATGTACCTATATTCATGACTGACTATACAAGTACTATGGCTAGTTAAGAACTACCATACAATCATCGAATATACAAGTCTGTGGTTCTATTCATTCCCACGATTTGAACAGACCTGGGATAGGTTTTATGATTATCAATCAATGGATACTCTACTCATATTATAGTACAAGATATAAATGAAATAGATTAATTGCCTTTATTAATGTGACACAAATAATGTATTCATACATGACTCTTAATGTATAATACAAAATACAAGAATCCAATGCCCTAAGAACTAGGGCACACCAACAATCTCCCACTTGCACTAGTTCCAAGTGGGCATTGCCCTAATTCCTATAGATCTGGTATGACCGTCGTGCTGTGTCTGTGGCAGCGCTTTAGTCAATGGATCAGCGACATTATTCTTGGTTGAATAAAGTTTAAAGACAATAAGATTTTTATGTACCTCACTCCAGGTCACAGAGCCTAGCTGAGCACGGCACTTAGCCGTGTCCATCACCACCTTGGTCCAACTTACCATCCATCGAGTGAGCCGCGAGAAGAGGGGGACACCATTAACCTTGCCTAAGGTAAGAAGGCTCAGGAACTCATGCTTATAGGCCCATATCTGTAAAGGAATCAAAGTCGCAATGTACACAAACAGAATTCCACTATGAAATGGACAAGGAAGAGAATAGAATTCTTACCAAAAGCATAATCGAGCAACACTTTAGCTCTTTGTACTGACCACGGACACACACATCCTGCCTGTAGTACATTTGGGCGAGTCCAGCTCTCCCCCAGTCCAGCCCATTTAGGCTTTCCAATCTAATCAATATGGGCAGCAAGTTCTAATTGACATCGCTACATGGGTCGGGAATAGAACCTCAAATAGGAGGAACAGCAGGAAGGAGCGGGCACACTGGTTCTGCTCGACCTCAATAGTGGCGCTGCACCCCTTCTAGTAACCCGTTAGAGTGCCACACTGTAGCTTGGGCTGGGAAGGCCTGTATCCTAGTAAGATAGCCATAACATCAGCACTAAAGTGGCTCACGCTCAAGGAGTAGTTCAACTGGATCTAGGTGCCTCCAAAGCGCAACCCAGTGATAGCAGCAAAATCCAAAGGGGTAATGGTGAAACCCCTAATTGGTAGATGGAAGGTGTGAGTAGTATCCATCTACCACTCAATTAGCGCTATGATTGCTCCCTTTCTCTTCTGTATAGCATGGCGGAGGTCCAGTAAACTAGAATCTGCAGGCCCATAGCATCTACCTTCGCCCTTATTTGAGCCAGAAGGCAGTCATAGAAGTCCTTGAGGCTGTCCTAGCGTCTAGTTCCTTTGTTCTTCTTCCTGGTCGGCAAAATCAACAATAAAGGGAAGTTTATTAAACTTAATTAATTGCATACATGCATATTTTTCAAGGGAAAACCGAAAGAGAATTAGATTTTGGGTGAAAAATGAGGAGCTGTCTCCTAGAAGAGATGAACCTTACGGCCCTATCCCATGCCATTTTGGGCCAAAAGACCCAACTTACTAAGCCGCACAACTCATCACTTCTTCGTGGAGAAACCCAGAAATTCAACAAAAGATGAGCCACACGGCTTAACTTGCACATGAATAAAGCCGTACGGCCTATCTTTTTTGGAAAAATAGATTTCATTCTTCGATCTAAAAATTCAATTGTCTCAAAATTAAGCCTAAATCTAAGCAAAAAGTAGTCCTACATCATCCTTAAACATCAAACAAACCCTAGGCATGCATTCTAATCCATCAATTTCATTAAATTGCAATAAAATCGATAATAAGGAGAATTGAAAATCAAAGGAAAAACAGGTGAAACATATTAAATAGGCAATTTCATGTCCATCAATGTTGATGACAGGGCTCACTTCCACCCTGAGAGATACTCCCTTATACTTCTCATTCGGCCTAAGGCAGTATAAGCTCTCTACCGAGAAGAATTGTAGAGAAAAAGAACACTCTGGTAGGGTGTGTATGAAATTAAACAATGGAGTTTATGCCTCATAGTCGCAAAAGTGGGGTTAGGAATAAGAGGGGCCGGTTAGTACAGAGAAAAAGAGAGAAAAATGGAAAAAGGGGGAAAGAAAGAATGAAAGGGTCCGTTGCCAAAAGTGTTTAAAACCAAGTAACATGGGCCGTATGGCCCAATTAGCTCTCAAGATGGGCTGTACAGCCCAACGATAGTTTAGGAGATTTTTCTCCCCAGCTATGAGTTGCACGACTCTATTTCCCCAGCAAGATAGGCCGTACGGCTCAACCTTCTTTAAATCACTAAAATTCAATTCTTCATTTTAAATCGCCAAATCACTCTAAGAATGGTTTTCTTTTTCTTATTTTACAGGAATCTAGGGGCGAGACTTGGAAAAAGCAAAGCCACAAACTTCATGATTCACGTCTTTATTCTTGATCGAAGGGGCGAAAATTTTTGTTTCCAAAATTATTAATCAAGAAACAAAGATGCTAATGTGAAATACCTTAGTATTCATACCCTGCAAGTCAAACCTAGGACATAACAACATTCAGTGAAGCACTCCTACTCTCCTAAAGGAAATTACAGGTCTATCATGGCCACTAAACGTCAAAACAGTCATCACTCAGTGCAACAATCCTAGTCCCCAGTAAGTTAACAAAAGATCAACCTGATAAATCCAAATCATCGGAAGTAGGGACGTTCAACGAAGCAATCCCGCTTTCCTAAGATGAATGGCGAACCCAAATAGATCTCCAAAAAGAGTAAAGCACCACTCAACCCACTAAATCCAAATCATCGGAAATAGGGATGTTTATCGAAGCGATCCCACTTTCCTAAGATGAATGGCGAACCCAACTCAATCTCCAAAGATAGGTAAAGCACCACTCAACTTGCTAAATCCAAATCATCGAAAATAGGGATGTTTAGCAAAGCGATCCCACTTTCCTAAGATGAATGGCGAACCCAACTCAATCTAAAGATAAGTAAAGCACTACTCAACCCGCTAAATCCAAATCATCAAAAGTAGGGATGTTCAGTGAAGCGATCTCGCTTTCTTAAGATGAATAGCGAATCTAGCTTGATCTCCAAAGATAGGTAAAGCACCATTCAACTGATGAATCCGAACCCGGAAGACAATGACGTTCAGCGTAGTGCACTCGATCTACATATCAACTTGGACTCGACCAAGCAATTGTAAGGTCAGTCCTCTACCCTTTTGTTCATTGTGCTTTCTATCGTGTACGTAAATTCATCCTAAAAAAGATCCAACGAAGATTTGATAAGGGCCGAATTTAATTATACGAGGGGTAGCCTGTGAGCATGGATTTTTTTCTGACCTCTATAATGATTTCCGATTATCTTTTATCTGAAATTATTCGAAATATCGGCTTGAGAAGCAAAGAACGTACTTTAACTCATGTCAAAACAAACCAAAAATTATCAGAATAAAAAAAGGGATTGTCATCATTACAAGATGGGTCGTACAACCCAATTCAAGAGGAGGCACGGTTCAATTTTTAAGGGTTAGACCGTGGAAGAGAGCTGCTTAAAGTGGGTATATCTGTAAGTCAAGGATTGGAAGGTAGATGGGCCTTACGACCCATCTCTTAAGGCAGCAAATGGATAATTTGGCCCACTTGCACAGAATAAAGAAATAATTTCTTAAAGGGTGATGTCACTTACGGAGAAGGGAGATGTATTATAGAAGATTAAGGCTGAAGAAAATTGATCACACTTACCAATTATTCACAGATACCATGACCCAAGGCTCCCTCTCCTGCTTCAGCATTTTTCTTCTCTTGCAAACCATTTTCCTTCCTTAGCCTTAAACACCTCCATTAACACAAACTCTTCAAGCTTCCAAACACCAATCCTTAGCCAAATCCAACCATTTCAAACACCAAACCCCATTTTCATATGTAAAGTTCCTCGGTTCGAAGCTATTCACAACTGCACTTCGATTTCCCATCGAGTTTTGGTTCATTTTCACAAGTTACACTGGATTTAAAGTTTCAAGGGACGGATTCGGATCATTCCTCGAAAATCTAGATAATCAAGCTAAAGGTAATCTCTGAGAGGCCATAAAATCTTATCTCATTATTCTTGCATTGTTTGACTTGTCTGTGCTTTGCCAAATTGAAGAAAACGAAAAACTGTGTTTGCTGTAATTTTAAAAATAGGGCCATACGGCCCATCTTAGGGAAGAATTGAGCCGCACGGCTCATCATGGCCTATGAGCCGCGCATTAAAATCTTCTTTGTTTTCTCGGATTTTTAGTCTTATGTATCTGGGGTGAAAATCTCTAATTTCTTAGTCTAATCAATTGATAGACACTTACAGGATTGTAAAATTCAAAAGGAGAAAACCCTAAAAATGAATTTCTACGTATTAAAATCACAAAAAAGAAAATTTCTTTTATCATTAAATCTCGATCCCAAGATCCATATTTAACCTGTTTTAAACCCCGCGGTTCCAGAAATTCATTTCATAGCATAACATTATTTATTTGATTATTCGTTATGCATACATTTCTTTATAAAATAAATTTTGAGTGTTTAAGCGCATTATTGGCCTAGATTTAATTTCAAAGAATATTTTTTAGGACCCGCACGAAAGAGATTTCCCATAAATCTCTGGATAATTGACCTATGCCTTGTAGAACAACAAAAAATATAAATTGGCAAAATTGTTTTCCAAAAACCATTCTCCCCAGATCCAAAAATACAGGGTGTTTATAAAATCATTTTCTAGATCTAATCAAGTAAACCTACCAGGTTTTCCCGATTATCCCCTAAATGCATGCCCCTGAGCTATCTGGATATCTCATTCTATCATATATGAGTCTAATGTGTTTACATTTATCTGTATCATTAACCTCTATTTTGCAAGTTGATATATGTTAGGTTAGATGAATGTTAGCATTCTATTTTTATATTAGTTCATGTAAATTAGGTAATCGTACCCCTATCCCGTTTTTATCAAATGTATCCCTTAAGACAGTTTATTCGATTTGGTTGTAATAATTTTACTTTCCGAATTTATTCACTTTCTGAATTTATTTATGGCTTTTCGTATGAGCATCTAGTAAATATCTAGGGTTGAATATTGAATAGGGAATAAAATAACAAAAAGTGCAAATTTTGTATAGTTAAAGTTATTTCAAAATGAAGCAGAAATAGGTAGTTTGTCCGAACCAGAATCTCTGTCTTAAAGGTATAGGAATCCCTGGCGGGCTTGGCTATACCACAACTAACCGGTAAGAACTGAGCTAGGTGGCAACTCCTGTCAACCTTTAATGCACTAGGAATTGGTTTCGTACGTTCCTTTGTTTTGTCTTAATATTTCCAAAACCCAAAAACCAAGATTCCTAAAACCAAGTTTTCTATACAAACCAAATCTTTTAGAACATCCAAAACCCCCGACCCGGTCTTACAATTGCCTATTACTTTCATTCGAGGATCCCCCGCTCTCACCTAGCTTCAGGTGTTTTCCAGTGGTGCTCAAAACTTTAGATGCTGGTCCCATTGAAGATTTGATTTTTGTGAGTTTCAGTGGTGTTGTTTTTTATTCTACTAAGGAATCGTATAAACTTCATTAGCAACTAGTCCAAAGGGAGGTGCACTCTGCTACCTTATGTGTTGCTTTATCTTAAAGAATTTAGAATCCTTTGTGTAAAGAGAAAATCTTCCTACTGGAGAGAAACAAATTTTGATTTGAAGCAACGAATCTTCAGCTCTTGATCGAGAGATTTTGGAAACAAAAATTTGTACCCCTACGATCAAAGATGAAGATTTGTTGAAACATCTTTGGTTCCTATGTATGTATGTAAAAATATGCAACAATTCCTTTGTTTGTTGATTTGAGATTCAAATTTTGTTGATATACGCCCCTGATTAATTGTGTTGGGGAAAACTGTCCTCTACTTGACTAATACTAGAAAATGTTCCACCTTTAACTATCGATTGCTGGGGAAATGAATTTTAATTCTACTTTGACAATTCCAAATAGGCTACCTACAGTACTAGAGGGGGGTGAATAGTACTATAAACCGAATAAAAATTTTTGCAAATAGTTTAGAAAATTCTTTTTGAATAAAAATAATTTTCTTTCTACTAACACAAGTTTTACAACAATGTGGAATTAATTAAAATAGTAAAACTATGAATATAAGTTTGTTTGACTAAAAATAAAAATAACTTCAAAAATAATGCTATTAATTTAAATTGCAAGAATTTAAATAATAGTTAATATAAAGAGAGTAGGGATAGAGAAATGATGACACCGAATTTTATCATGGTTCGACCCAACCGGTCTACATCTAGTCCCTAAGCCAAACGCTTGAAATTTTTACTAACGTTTCCTTTATGGGCAGGAAACAAGCCTATATTACTTTTTGTGAGTTCAAGTAACAAAATCAATACTTTTGCAGGTTAAGTATCAAACCTCTACCGTTACTTTTTCAGAGTTCAAATAACAAAACTCTACTGATGCTTTTTCTAAGCTCAAGCACCAAACCTTTACAGACTTTATTAATCACACTACCAACAATGTAAATCCCCCTTTCACACAACCTTATGTGAATATACAATTCTCGAATTTATGAATATTTGAAGGAAAGAATGAAGCTCTTTTCTCTTGACTTTGCTTTTATAGGAATTTATGGAAGACTTCAAAGAATTATAGCTTAAGAGTGTGAATGTTTTATGTAAGTCTTCTTACTCCAAGCTTTAGTCTTCATTTCCTTTTATAGGTGAAAGAAAGCTTCATGGCCATTTGTCTCAATTCATAAAGTGAAATGTGGTGGTTGATTTCAAGTCATGAATAAAGGAGCATTGACTTCATCATATGGCCGTTTGTTTCAAGTAATAAAGACGAGTTGATCTCCTCTGATTCAAGTCATAAGCTTATGAAATAAGTTATCAAATGGATACAGCAGTTGTAGTCAAGTCATAAGCCAAGGTCTTCCAAGTTATAAACTAAATATAGCAGTTGAAATCAAGTCATAAAGCAAGGTCTTCCAAGTGATAAGGTGAATATAGCAGTTGAAGTCAAGTCACAAGCCAAAGTGTTGAATTCATCTACTAAGCTATATATGGCCGTTTTTCTCAAGTAGTAAGATGGAATGATTTTTTATTCTTATGTAATGTCATATGTATGTAGCTTATAGGGAAACCATTTCATAAGCTAGATTCAACCAATCCATAATGTGAAAAGATTAGCTTCATCTTATAAGTAAATTGTAGCTCTTGAAAGGTATATGAAACCTTAAAAGTATGTTACAACTTATAAGCATAAGTTGTTTATCTAATAAACATAATTATATCAAGTAGTATTTTTATCTCATAAAACTTTTATACTTTGTGTCAATTTAAGGGATACTTTTTCCTTAATGTGAACTTGTGATCATCAAAACTAAAGTCAACATGCTTGTTTCTGCTGGGGAGTGATGAAATTTTCACTGATCATTTTGAAGTTGTTATCTGTGATTTCTCTGCTGAAGTTCAATGATATCTTGCAATAGACTACCACTAAAGATAATATCAAAGAAGAATGTTCCAGATATGTCTCTGAATTGTAGATGCTCTAATTTTTGCCTAAACTACCCAATGTGGGTTTTCAGCTTAGCGAGCTGCTCTAATTTTTCCCGAGATGCCTTTTAGGTTTTCACCTTAGCAAAACCTTTTTTTTCTTTTTTCTTTTCTCCTTTTGAAAAAAATTAAGTTCAAAGCTAGTAATTTTTAGCGATGTCAAGTAAAGATACATCATATTAGAGGATAAAATGACTTTATGTTATATCTGTTTAATTTATTTCTAGTATTAGATAATGTAGATATATAACAGAGTAAAATGCAAACTGCTTTCCTCGGCTTGATGTTTATTTAAGACAAATCATGATTATGCATCTGAAATATCCATTGAAAAAGACATTTGAACAAAGCACCACACTTTATTAATGAATTCACAATTGATACAATGAAATGATTAGTTCCCAAAATGGTTTACATTCCACACAGAAGCTCGATCCGTCATCCATCGTCCCTTTTAGATTTTCCAACTAATCATTTTCTCTCATGTCTTAATTTTTGCCTAGACTTCTCTTTTCAAGTTTTCAACCTAGCAGACTTTATTATTATTATTATTATTATTATTATTATTATTATTATTATTATTATTATTTACACATGATAGAGCTTCAAGCGATCTTGGTTAATTGGGTTGAAAAATTTATTCTCGTCCATATCTAAAATTCTGGCTTCACCTTTAGGCAACACTTTCTTTACAACATATGGGCCTTCCTAGTTCAATTTGAACTTTCCTCTGACATCTATATTGGTTAGCCTCAACTGTTTTAGAAGTCTCTGACTTGCAGCTGCCTCCTTGGGTGTTTGACTTTTTGATTATAAGCTCTGGCCATTCTATTTTGATATATCTACAGATGATCTAGCACTTTCAATCTCTTTTCATCAACACTTGCAAGCTGATCATATCTTGCCTGAATCCATTCTGTTTCTGGCAATTGAGCTTCTAGGGCTATTCTAAGAGATTTAAACTCAACCTCCCCTGGAAGAACTGCTTGCATCCCATATACAATAGAATATGGTATTTCTTCCATTGGCATTCTGACACTGGTTTGATAACCCTAAAGAGCCAATGGTAACTTATCAGCCCAATCACGACAAGTAGCTACCGTCTTTGTGAGAATCTTCTTTATCAACTTGTTAGTAGCTTCTACAGCTCCATTAGCTTAAGGTATGTAAGGAGAAGAATTGTGATGTTCAACATTATGCTTTATTAATAGCTCAACTATTGCCCCCTTGAAAGTGGACACCATTATCAATAACTACATGGTGGGGAATACCATATTTGGCAAAAATGTTCTTTTGGATAAATTTAGCCATTTTCTTGGTTGTAACATTAGTAAAAGATTCTTCTTCAACCCATTTCTAGAAATAATCAACTACCACCACTATGAATCTATACCCATTGGATGCTTCAGGTTGTATCTCGCTAGTTATGTCAATCCCCCAAGCTGAAAACAACCAAGGAGTAGTTAAGTTCTATAATTTTAGAAGAGGTAAATGACTAATATCATCATAAATCTAGCATTTGTGACATTTTCTCACTCCTTTCACATAATCAATTTGCATTGTTAGCTAGAAACAACCCTATCTCATGATTTTTCAAGCCAGGGCCAAACCATTCATATACGGTCCATACGATCCAAAATGTATCTTTCGTATCACTACTTCTACTTCTTCTCTATTGAGCACACCTCATTCATAGTTCTTTTGTGTAGCTTATCTTCGAAAATTCTAAATTGACTAGCCAACTTTCTCAAGGAAGCTTTGTCAATTGCGCTAGCTCCATCTAGATACTTCCCTTCATTTACATACAGGAAAAATATCATAAAACCATGGCTTTTCATTTGTTGTTAGCTGCAGCACTTCTTGTATGTCAAAACAGGGCTTTTTTGAAACTGTAACAATCAAAGGTTGAATCTGTGTTCCTTCAGGATTTTCCCACATCAAAGATAATATGGCCAATGCATCTACCATTTTATTATTTTCTCTTATGACATGTCTGAATTTGCATCGCCAACTAATTCTTTTCTGTACTGCAGCATTTCCAAATAAGGTCTTAGAGCTTATTCTTTCATTTCACACTCACCTAGTGCTTGTTTAATAACTAGTATTGAATCTCCAACCACCAAAACACCATTTGCCCATAGCAAAAGAAGCGCTTCTAAACCAAACAAACATGCTTCATATTCTGCTCCATTATTTGTTATCGAAAAATCTAGCCTTCTCGACAATGGGATTATTTCTCCATCTAGAGTGGCTATGATTACCCTGACTCTTGCACCTTTTCTGTTAACTACCCCGTCAAAGAACATGACCCATCTCTTCACTTCAACCATGGCTAGCTGTTCATCAGAAAAATCAAAATCCTTTTCATAATCAGAATCCAGAGATTGCTTTGCAAAAAATCCTACTACCACTCGGCCTTTGATAACCTTTTTGGTAACATACTTAATATCGAATTTCGATAAAAGTAACAACCATTTGGATAATTTTCCAGCAAGACTTGGTAATTTATACAAGTACTTCTTAGGATCCACCTTGGTTATTACTTACACCTTGTATGACTGAAAATAATGCCGGAAGCTTCTTTGTAAGCCAAACCATTGCAACACAAGTCATTTCAACTAATGCATATTTGGTCTCATTATCTAGCAACTTTTTACTGAGATAATAAATTGGATACTCCTTCTTGTCTTCTTGTTCTTGAGCTGGCATTACCCCTATTGATGATTCTTCAACTGCCAAATACAGGATCAGAGGCTTTTCGGGAACTGGAGGACTCAAAATTGATGGATTAGCCAGATAAGTCTTTATCTTTTCCAATGCAAACTGACATTTGTCATCCCACACAATAGGCTGATCTTTTTTTATAAGCTTGAAAATTGGCTCAAGAACTGAAGTCAACCGTGTGATGAGACGAATGACATATTGCAGGGAACCCAGAAAAGATTTGACTTCTTTCTCTGTTTTAGGAGTAGGAATTTCTATGATCGCTTTGATTTTTCCAGGATCCGTTTTTATCCCTCTTTGGCTAACAACATGGCCTAACAACTTTCTCGATGATACTTCGAATACACACTTCTTAGAGTTAAGCCAGATATTATATTTCTCAATGCGTGTTAAGAATCTATCCAGGATAGCAGGATATTCCTCTTAGGTCATCGATTTAGCAAGCATATCATTGACATAAACCTCAATGGATCATGTCATGTAACAAAGTTGTAACAACCCTTTGATAAGTTGCACCGTCATTCTTCAACCCAAACGCATTACCCTATAATAGAAAGTGCCCTATTTTGTGATGAAAGATGTTTTAACTTTATTAATGACATCCATCAGAATCTAATTATATCCTGAAAACCCATTCATGAAGGAATACATTACAGCTTTTGCAGCACTATCAATTAACATGTCAATGTGAGGTAATGCAAAATTATCCTTCAGGGTAGCTTTATTCAGGTCTCTGTAATCCACGCAAACCCTAACTCTTCTATCTTTCTTAGTAATAAGCATGATATTGGCTAGCCATTCTGTGAACTCCACTACTTCAAGGAACTTGGCTTCAATCTGTTTTCCAATCTCTTCTTTCATAAGAGTAGCCCACTTTGGTCTTAACCTTCTCAACTTCTGTTTGAGTGGTTTGAAATTTGGATATGTAGGAATTTTATGTACGGCTATTTCTGTATCAACCCCAGGCATGTCTTCATACAAACAAGCAAAAACTCCAACATATTTCTTTAAAACATGTGTCAATTCTCTCTCTTCATAGGGATTGAGATCGCATGAAATATATACCATTTTAGGCTTTTCATTTGTACCAATGCTGATTGCATGCAATGAAGTGTCATGTATGTTAAATATGCTTAATGGAGATTCACATGCATGCACACATTTATTAAGATAAACATCAAGCAAGTAAACAAATTGTGACTTCATTGCACTAAACTTGTTATACAGTACATTATCAACATTAAAGATAGAAGATACAAATATAGCAAAATCACATTCATCATCCACAGGCGTAGGGCCTTTAACTCCTTCATCTTCATTGACAACCACCTTCAAAATAGAATCCACATCTTCAACTAGCTCTAACTCTTGTTCTTCAGAAAGAATAGCTTTTTCAACCTCAACTAGCTAAACTTTAGCTTTCTTCATGATTTCAGCAATCTCTATGACTATAGAATTCAGACTTTCCTTATTCATCATCTTAGCACTTTTTCCAGCTTTGGCAAAAGCATTATTCAAGGCAAGAGTCAATGCCTTACCAATGACATTAGTAGCTTGATTACAAATGTCCTACTCAACTTTCTTTCTTGACTCATTCTTTTCAACATAAAATTCTTCTTTCTTTATTTCTTCCATAGGCATTGACTTCTCAAATACTTTTCTTTGACAAACAATGGGCTTTGGAACCACTTCCTCTTCATTCAGCATTAGTGTAATTGGTTCCTCCTGACTATTCTGAAAATCAAAAACATCTAAGAATATTTCAAAACCCAGCCACACTACACCATCGACCTTCATAGGCTCTGTCTGTCCTTATATGGTTCTTCACCAACTTTGATAAATGGTTTCACTAAGAACTTGCCATTTTTCCCCTTTTTCTGCTTCTTTTTAGATGCCCCAACCTTGTAGCCTAGACCATTTTGATGAGACCTCCTAGAATCAATATTGAACTCTGAAACCCCTTGGAGATTTGCTCACAAACCCATGCCTGAAATAAAATTTTATTTATGCAGATATCGAGACAACCATTGAGGCATATAATTCTCATAGATCACCATAGGAGCGTCAAGCACTTCTTCTGTCATAATAATAACTTGAAAACCTCCAAACAGTGGAACTTCAGAATTCAGTGTAATAACAATTGACGGAGAATGAACCTAAACTGTAACTACTTGATCTCTAACTGGGAATTTAATTTTCTGATGTAATGTGGATGGAACACCACCTAGCGGATGGAACCACGATCTTCCAAACAACAAGGAGAAAGTGACCAGAATGTCGATTACAATAAAAGTCACTATAGACTTTATAGAGCCAACCTCGACTTCAACTTCGAATGTGCTAATTACAGTATGTTTGAAGTCATCATAACCCTAAATCACTATAGAGGAATTCTTTAAAACTTCCTCATTTAAACCCAGATGAGGCAATATGTTCCAAGGACAAATGTTTAAAGCTGATTTTTCATCAACCATAACACATAGCATGACTTTGTCTAGGATGTTGCCCCTCACATAAATGGCCTTGTTATGACTTTTCCCTTCTTCTGGCAGATCTTGCTCGGTAAACACAATGTCTGGATTAGCATTATCAACCTTATCCATTATGCAACATATTGCTTCTGGCGAGGTAATTGGCGATACCTTAATTTTTGACAACTTCTTCACAAGAGCAGCTCTATGCTCCTTTGATACTAGAAGTAAATGCTATAGACTCGCCTATGTCGGAGTCTTTTTCACCTAAGAGATAACCAAATCCCCTTTCTAAACCTCCTCCAGCAATGCAGATCTGCTTGAACCTTTCAACAGTGCTTTATCACTCTGTGGAACAACTGATTACAATGGTTGATAAACTCTCCCACTTCTGGTTACATTTCTAACTTCCTCTAAAACTGGCTTTGATGCTGACTTAGTTGATACAGAATTTCCACTATACTCCGCATACTCATCACTAGAATCAAGATCATTCAAATTCACCGGCCCTGATTCTTTCTGCTTTTGACTCCTTGATCCACTATCTTCTATCTGAACTTCAGTTACTCCCACTAATCGAACACTGGGATTCACTTGCAGAATCTGGTCAAACACAAAATTGCATGGAAGACCAGATTGAAGCATGTTCACCTGCTTTTGAAATCATGGCAATGGATTGGTTCTAGTACTTGGCTTAGTAGGCTCCTCCATTCTCCTTTCATCAATCAACTTCTATATCACATCCCTCAACTTATAACAGTTATTTGTTCTATGACCAACTACCACATGATAGGTACAAAAAGTGTCTTTATCTTTAGGGGTGAGCAAAACATGGTTTGGTTCAAAAACCGAACCGAACCAAACCGAACTGAAAACTAAAGTAGAAGAAAAATAAAAACCAAAGCCAAACCAAAGTTGATATGGTTCAGGCCAAATCGAACCAAACCAGTTTGGTTCAATTATGGTTTGGTTTGGTTAAAACCGAATCAACAATTTTTTAATTTTATTATCATTATTTTTTATAAATTACATGTAAAGTATTGCTTAAAAAGGATTTATATTACATGTATATTACTAAAGTCTCATAAATACAAACTATATAATAATATAAATATATAATATGCCAAATAAAATTTATTTATATACATATACATATTTTTTAAAAATATTTTCTGCTATTACAGTTCGGGTCGGTTCAGTTTCGATTTTTTCAACAAAAACTGAAAACCGAACCAAAAACAAAATTATTATATTTTATAAAACCAAAACCAAACCAAATAGAGTTTGGTTCGGTTTGGTTCGGTTTTTTAGTCTAGGTTCAGTTTGGTTTTTAGCTTGTGGTTTGGTTTTGCTCACCCTTATTTATCTTCTTCAGCTGGCTTTTCAAAAGGCTTTATCGAGACAACAGACCTCAGTTTCTACATTTGGCAAAAATCTGGGACAAAGACATAATCTAGGGAGAATTCTTTAAGTTTCCAAACCTCTTTTCCTGCTCAAGCTGTTTAGACATTGCAGCCACTTCAACACGATGTGCCTCAGCTGCTGGCTATGAACTTATGCTCATAGAACCAGAACTGACTACTGCTCGCACCAGATGTTCCCGCAGCTTTATACCCTGAGCTATAACTTCTACCTTTGTAGTTTGCTGACTGTTTATTATCAACTTCATCCATCTCGATACGACTTGCCATCTTGTAAACATCTTCAAGAGTACTAAACTCTTAAAACGTCATCACTTATTTATAGACATCCTTGCTAACTGTGAGCGGACGACCTCTTTAAGAAACGAAATTCGGGACGTTGCGAAGCGAACCGGGGAAAACGTTTTTGTTACATTTGGGTTTTGATAAAACAGGTTTTGTTTATCTTGAGTTAGAAAAAAAAACCATTGATTTGATTTGAAAATCCTTTATAGAAAACATTTTCCCGTTTTAACTTAAAAACCTCGAAACTTAAATCCTGAGATCAGTGACAGAGTCGCCACCCGGATCAGCTCATCCAGCAATTCCGGTATAGCTCCCAACCGAGGGTAGACTACCGTACCTAATCCAGATTTAGAGTTCGGGCAAGTGACTTACTTTAACCTTTAGCTTGCTTTCACTTTATAGTTTATATTACCATATTCAATTTGCTTTATTATCTTTCTCTATCCCATTTTGTTTTATTTTAAATCAGCTGATACTAAAGCAAAATGCAGAAAATAAATTGCAGAAAAATAAAGCATTCATCCAAAATATACAAAAAATAATAAAGGTCGATTATACAACCCAATCGAATAAAAATTGAAAAATCTCGTCCTCACTTTACAATCGCCTAAGTACACGAGGATCTAAAAAATACAACCGCCTAATTTACACGATAATAATCTATTAATTACAATAAAAATGATAAAAATAAAAATAAAATACAAAAATGCTGCAAGATAAATTGGTTAGCACAATTTATATTGCACACACAGGTGGGACTCAAATAGGACAGAATTGGAAATTTACGAAACGGGGGCATGCATTTAGGGGATAACCGGGTCGACCTGACCGGTTGGACTGGTTAGACCTGAAAAATGGTTTTTGAAATGCCCTGTAATTTTTGTGCTGGAAAATCAATTTTTGGAAAACATTTGGCTCGGTTACATGCAAATTTACATTTTTGTGGGTCTGTTATCCCGGAATCCAGGGTTCTGTTCATGTGGGTTCCTAAATACACAATCCATCTATGGTCCAAAATGCAATAAACACACCAAAAAAATTTATGAAAAATATCATTTTATTTGTTTTCAATATTTTCCGGAGAAATTATAGGATTCAGGGGTCCGCTAATGCTGGACTATGGATTTGATTCGGACAGAACAACCCCGAAACTCAGAAAACAAACCTGGGAAACACAAAAAATCCTAATATCCATATGTATAGAAATTTAAAACCAAAATTTTATGACATACAAATGGATTTGGGCCGAAAATGATCACGACAGAATGCGCAGAATGGAAAACGGACTGTTTTAGCCGATCGGGATGATTCGAAAATCTGTCCCTGAAGAGTAGAATCGGGCGGCTCTAGGAACCAGAGATGCCCGGCTCTATTTGGGCAATCCGGTTTCCGAAAGTTGCAAAAACGAAGAAAACACACAGAAAAGACAATGCAAACAGGTTTAAGGCCTCTCAAAGTTTACCTTAATGTTGTTTTGATGCTTTGAACGTCAAGAAATGAATTGAAAACTTGGAATTTGTCTAGAAGTTCAATCGGCTGAAAACCGCAACAATCTGAAATGATCCGAAAGGAATCCGGAACAACCCCCGATCGATGAGGAAAGGTTAAGCAACTTGTGTTTAATTTTTTTAGGTTGATTTTAAGTCTTAGTCTTTTGTATTTTGGATCACCTCTCTTGCCTTATGTCTCAGCCTCTCTTCCCTTTCTTTCTCTGTTTCTTTTTTTCCACTATCTCTTTGGAAAGTCTTTTTCTATGCTCAAGACTACCTCTCCCTTTTTTGATTTGATTTTTCTTTTTCTTTTATACCCTCCCCCTTCTCATCATTTCAAACATTAAATGGCCGCCTGACTTCCTCTGATTTTGCCCCATTTCCCATTCTGCCGAGCTAAGTTACTCTGCTTTGCAAAGAAACTTGGCTCACCCACTAGAGCCATACGGCTCTAGTTTGTACTAGAGCCGTATGGATCTAGTCTAGAGTCGTGTGGCTTTAGCAAGATCCGGGGTAAAATTTCAAAAATCGGATGCGCACCCAAAACCCTAGAAACCACTCTGGAGAACTCTTCGGGGATTTCGGATTGGGGATAGCTTGGTTTTCAAGATGTTTGAGAAACTCCAGGCAACATGTCGTCGTTTTCAAGTCTGATTCGTGTCTGTCCATTCGACAGGTAACACTGGAATTCTCATCATAGAGGTCGGGAAAACCCGGTGCTTACAGCTGCCCCTCGTGTGATCAAATTCAATGCTCGATACCCGGTCTGGGTTACTTGAGGGGAATTTAAGAATGCAAATCGAAGCACCGTAAGCGGAAGGAAAGAAAGACATACCTGAGTTGCAGTTGATCTGGGCCTGACATCGGGTTCAGGTTACCCACGACGGATCCGCTGAAGTTTGAGGTGGAAGCAAATCTGATGGATCTGTTGAAGTTGAGTTGGAAACTGAATTGAGCCTGACATTGGGTTTAGGTTACCTGCGGTAGATATGCTTGATTTGAGATAAAAGCAAATCTGAGCCTGACACCGGGCTTAGGTTACCCGCGGCAGACTTGCTGAAGTTGAGTTCGAAGCTGATCTAAGCCTGACAACGGGTTTAGGTTACCCACGGCTGATCTGCTGGATTTGAGATAGAAGCAAATCTGAGCCTGACACCGGGTTTAGGTTACCCATGACGGACTTGCTGAAGTTGAGTTGAAAGCTGATCTGAGCCTGACACCGGGTTTAGGTTACCCGCGATGGATCTGCTGAAGTTGAGATAGAAGCAAATCTAAGCCTGACACCAGGTTTATGCTACCCGCGACGGATCTATTGAAGTTTGAGGTGGAAGCAAATCTGAGCCTGACACCGGGTTTAGATTACCCGCGGTGGACTTACTAGGGAAATAAGCCGATACCGGGTCTAGGTTACCCGGGGCAAAGTTCATGAAGCCAATCTGGACCGATACCGGGTCTAGGTTACCCGAGGTGGATCTGCCAGATTCCTGAGGATTTCTGAAGTTGCATAGGTGATGCGTATTTATTCCTTGATCAATAATTTTATAACAAAAATTTTTGCCCCTTCGATCAAGAATAAATACGGTTTGATTGACTTGGCCCTGGACGCTTGAGATGCTGAGGCTGTTGGATATGCCCTAGTCCCGAGACATTGGACCTTGTATTTGTATTGTACATTTATTGGATTTATGTATTATACACATTTTGTGTCATTAATAAAGGCATTAATTCATTTATTATATATATCTTGTGCAATATCTTAAATGAAGTATCCAATGGACATATCCATATCTATGATGACAAGTGTCATGCACTTGGAAGTAAGACCATGGATAGGGTAAACGATATGACCCTAAAGAGATCCATATTCTGTTCCAGTCATGGGAATGAATGAAACTAAAGACTATCATTAACCTGGTTGTATGGCGGTGTCTTACCGGTCATTGGACATAGGATGTCAACCAAATTAATGGGTACATGCAAAAGGTGCATGGTACTGGATAGATCCACTAAATGAGAAATCCACATGGTATAGTATCACAAGTGATTCTCGTGTAATACTTGTATGGATCCTTTGACCTGACCATATGATGTATTGAATGTAAGGTCACATACTTAGGGGTACGCCTAAAGGGCCTGTAATAGGGTGCCAAGTATGGGTACTTTCGGGTATGTCACTAAGTATGGCAATGCTATGGATATGCAGAAAGGATTTGTCACTCAGTAGTCCACTGAGAAGATATCACTGGCCTCTTGATGAATGTGACTGATAAGAGTGTGGCCACACCCAAACAAGTTGGAACTTGTTTATGAGCATCAGTACATTCGGGATCAAGTAAATGTCCGGACACAAAAGAAGGTGATCAATCCATGCCTCTGTGTTGGACACCGATATCAATGACATGGGATATAAAAGTTCAAACTATAGGGTTATGATTACAGTTGGACTGCCATCTCCATCTTAATTGGGAGCTGCAGTGGCTTGCTAGAGCCCGCCTGTAGTCTGTGGGCCATAGGCCCACTGCTAATATAAAGATGGGCCCACGGGATCGTACACATTGAGCGTCTGAATACGGACTTAAGGAATCACCTGTATGCTTGGAGTATACGCACCGGAGAGAGAAAATTATATTAATTTTATTATAAAGATCAATTGGATTGATCATAATAATAAAATTAATATTTGATTGGCCTTCGCATAATTAATTAGATTAATTTATGAGATTATTTCTTAGGTGAAAATATTTCACATATATAGGTTTACATGTGTCTTTATCTTATGAATGTCAAAATTAATTCCATGGTATAATTAATTTATCAAAATGATTTTAATTTTAATTGTATCAAATATATTATTTGGAATAATATGTTAAAGATACCAGTTAAATGAAATTGGGTTTGATAATTAATTGGACCTGGCAAATTAATATTGGACTGGGTTTTAAAAGGAAAAAAGCCCACATGAGACAAGGAAGCAAAATTGGGCCGAAATCTCAAGGAGAATTTCAGCCCACCCTAGGTAAAATACCTAGGGATTTTGGCCAAGAGGGAGAGGTCTCCTCTTAGCCAAAATTTCCAAGCCTTCCTCTCTCCAAAGTTTTCTATTTCTAATGCTAGCACGGGTCGTGTTCCAAAGGCATTTGTGTACGTGAATGAGGAGGGAATCTAAGTTGATTTCTGCAGCCATCTCTAGAAGAGATACTCCTGGTAAGAGTTTAATCTCTTCTTGATAAAATTTTGTTTTTGCAATTTTCATCTCAATTGCTTTTGGGCATGGATTTGAGGAAATCGTCGCGATCTTTTGCATTTATTCGGATGATTTCCGGTGAAAATCCCAACAGGTCCGCCCGACTTTGACTTATCCCTTGAGACCTCATGGGTGCCCCTATATTGGACTATTTCTTCTTCGGGAACAATCTTGATCTGGGACGGTCTGAAGATGGTGGTGAGTACCTGTACTTGGATTGGTCGTGATGCATGTATGTTTGTTTATGTACGTGCTTTGACTGCTTATGTGTGTATGTTGCAATGTATGCATATGTGAATGGACTCTGGGAGATGCATCCCCCACTATCCGTCTAGCCTTGGAATGCTACACTCTTACTGGGGCTATCGAGTCATGCCTTTGGCTAGGGAAAGCATATCACACTTAGGACTGATCTAGCTGGGGAGTATATTCTTTATGTGATGTGACTCTTGCACCTCTGCCGGGAATATATGGGGACATACAATGGCTGTTAGGGAAGTCCGATGACTGCTGGGGAGAAAGTGGTCATGTTCTTTGTGATGGTTCTACTGGGGATAATGTAGAGGACCACGTTGGAGAATAGTGAAAGAGTGTGTGCTGGGGAATGGTGGAAGGGATCTCCGTTGGAGGATGAAAGTGTCTCCACTAGGGAATGACGCAGAGGATTCCGCTGGAGAATAATAGAAGAGCATTTGCCAAGGAATGGTGGAAGGGTTCCACTTTACTGCCCCCTCAGAATGGTAAAATCTAGAGGTGCTCTAAATTTTGCCTGAAATGCCCGACGTGGGTTTTCAGCTCAGCGAGATGCTCTAACTTTTGCCTAAGGTGCCTTTTTGGTTTTCACCTTAGCGAGCTCCTTTTTTTTTGGTCCTGTGACATTCAGATTTGGGTTTGTTTTGAAATTTTCGATCGCTCTAAGGAATGATGAATTGAATTCGAAGGAAAAAGCATTTTACCACATTTCATCATTGAATAATACGATTCTTTCAACCAATTTAATGCAAAGTGCTTTCTCTAAATGGACGTTTAGGCAAGATAATATTGTTTATGCATTTGATGTAACCATGCGAACATATTTAAGCAAAACATCACACTTTATTGATGAAATTAACATGAATACCTTTGAAAAGGTTGGTTCCCAAAATGGTATACATTCCACACAGAACCGGAATCCATCACCAGCCGTCCCTTGCGGATTTTTCGACTGATTATTTTCTCTTGTGTCCTAATTTTTACCTAGGCTGCCCTTTTCAAGTTTTCAACCTAGCAGACTTCTTTCTTTCTTTTTTTTTAAACATAGTAAGGGTTCAGGCGGTCTTGTTTGATAGGATTAGCAAATTCATTCTCGTTCATGTCCGCGATGCTTACACCACCCTTCGATAGCACTTTCTTCACAACATATGGGCCTTCCCAATTCGGTCTGAATTTCCCGTGGGCGTCTACATTTGTAGGCCTTAACTATTTCAGAACCAGATCCCCAACCTTTAGCTGCTGTCTAGGATACTTCACATGTTGATTATAAGCTCTGGCCATTCTGCACTGATACATCTGTAGGTGATCCAGTGCTTTCAAATGTTTTTCATCTAATGCAGCCAACTACTCATATCTAGCTTGAACCTATTTTGTTTCTGGTAGCTGAGCTTCCAAGGTTATTCTGAGTGACTTGAATTCCATTTCCACTAGCAACACTGCTTCCATCCCATATACCAAGGCGTAAGGAGTCTCGCTGGTTGGTGCTCTGATGCTAGTTCTGTAACCCCAAAGAGCATATGGCAATTTGTCAGCCCAGTCCCTGTAGGTGGTTACCATTTGCGACAAGATCTTCTTAATCGACTTGTTAGCCGCTTCTACTACACCATTAGCCTGTGGACTGTATAGGGAAGGCCTGTGATGTTCAATGCTATGTTATGCGAATAGCTTGGCTATCACCCCTTGGAATTGCACTCCGTTGTCAGTCACTACATGGTGAGGGATTCTGTATCGAGAAAGGATGTTCTTTTGAATGAACTTAACCATCTGCTTAGCTGTCACACTATAAAAGGATTCTGCTTGTACCCATTTTGAGAAATAATCTACTGTAACCACTATGAATTTGTGCCCATTAGATGCTGCGGGATGAATTTCTCCAATCATGTCTATCCCCCAAGCTGAGAATGGCCAAGGAGATGCTAGGTTTTGTAGTTCAAGTGGTGGTAGATGACTGATATCCACATAGATTTGGCACTCGTGACATCTCTTTACCTCCTTCACACAATCAGATTGCATTGTCATCTAGAAGTATCCCTATCTCATTATCTTTCTGGCCATAGCGATCCCATTCATATGCAGCCCACAGGATCCGACATGTACTTGCTGCATTATAGTTTGTGCTTCTTGTTCTGTCAAACATCTCAGAAGAACCCCATTTGTAGTTCTCTTGTATAGTTTATCTTCGAAGATTCTAAACTGGCTAGCTAATCTTCTTAATGACATCTTATCAGCAATGCTAGCTCTTTTTGGATACTTTCCCTCTTTCACATACTGATAAATGTCAAAGAACCAGGGCTTTTCCTCTGTTGTTAACTCCATCACTTCATGCATATCAAAGCAGGGTTGCTTGGAAACTGCTATAACCATAGGCTATATCTGTGTCATCTCTGGATCTTCCCACATGAAGGATAGTGTTGCTAGTGCATCCACCATTTTATTTTCCTCTTTAGGAACATGTCTAAACTCGTATTGGTCAAATAACCCTCTCCTGTACTACAGTAGTTCTAAGTAGGGCTGTAAAGCTTCTTCTCTCAAGTCCCAGTCACCTTGTGCCTGCCTAATCACCAAGTGTGAATCCCCAATGATCAAGATATTGTCTGCCCCCTAGTGTCAGGAGGGCTTCCATTCCGAAAAAGCACGCTTCACACTCTGCCTCATTGTTGGTTATGGAGAAGTCCAATCTCTTTGATAGTGGAATAATCTCGCCATTTAACATTGCTATGATCACCCCAATTCTAGCACCTTTTCTGTTTACGACACCGTCGAAGCACATAACCCATCTTCTCACTTCTACTACAGCCAACTGTTCGTCGAGGAATTCCAGATTCTCTATGCGGTCTGATTCTAGTGGCTGGGTTGCTAGGAATTCCACCACAGCTCACCCTTTGATGGTTTTCCTAGTGATGTACTCAATGTCAAATTCTGATAGGAGTAGTAGCCACCCGGATAATTTCCCAACCAGCACCGGTGCTTTGTACAAGTATTTCATTGGATCCACATTAGCCACGACTTGCACTTTGTATGACTGAAAGTAATGGCGCAACTTCTTAGTCAGCCAAATCATTGCTACACACATCTTTTCCATCAGTGTGTACTTGGTTTCATATTCCAGCAGCTTCTTGCTGAGGTAGTAGATGGGATACTCCTTCCTCCCATCCTGTTCCTGTTCTAGCATTGCCCCTATGGAGGAGTCTTCAACGGCCAAGTACAAAATCAAAGGCTTTCCTGAAGTTGGCAGGTTAAGAACTGGTGGATTTACCAGGTAAGCTTTGATCTTTTCAAATGCTAGCTGACACCTATCATCCTATATAATCGGCTGATCTTTCCTTAATAGCTTGAAAATTGGCTCAAACACTGAAGTTAACCGCCCTATGAAGCGGCTGACATACTGTAAGGAACCTAAGAACGATCGAACCTCCTTCTGTCATAGGAGCTGGCATATCTTGGATAGCTCTTATTTTGTCTGTGTTCATCTCTATTCCCCTTTGGCTGACCACATGACCAAGCAGCTTTCTAGTTGTGACCCCAAATATGTACTTCTTAGGGTTGAGACATAGGTTGTATTCCCCGATGCGTGTAAGAAATCTATCTAGGATAGCACGGTGCTCCTCCTGGGTCATTGATTTAACAAGCATGTCATCGACATACACCTCCACTTCTTTATAAATCATGTCATGCAGCAATGTTGTGACAGCCCTCTGGTAAGTGGCTCCATCATTTTTCAACCCAAAGGGCATTACCCTATAGCAAAAGGTTCCCCACTTTGTAATGAAGGATGTTTTCACCTTGTCGATCACATCTATCAAGATCTGGTTATATCCCAAAAATCCATCCATAATAGAGTACATTGTCGCTTTGGCTACGCTATCGATTAAAACATCAATGTGAGGCAAGGGGAAATTATCTTTCTGGCAGGCTTTGTTCAAGTCCCTATAGTCGACACATACTCGGACACTTCCATCTTTCTTAGGCATTGGCACAATGTTGGCTAACCATTCTGTGTATTCTACCACTTTAAGGAACTTTGCTTCAATCTGCTTAGCCACCTCTTCCTTGACCAATGCAGCCCATTCTGGTCTTAGCCATCTCAACTTTTGTTTTATTGGTCTGAATCTGGGATTTGTTGGAATCTTGTGAATTGGTATTTCTGTGTCAACCCTTGACATGTCTTTGTATGACCAAGCAAAAGCCTTAACATGTTTTTGTAGTATTCTTGTCAATTCTCTCTCTTCTTTGGATTTTAGTTCATGTGAAATGAATACCATTTTGGGGTTTTCATCTGTACTTATGTTAATTTCATGCAATGCAGTGTCATGAATGCTAAATATGCTCGATGGTGGTTCAAATGCATGCACAGAATTATCAGGATAAACATCACACAAGTAAGCAAATTGGGATTTCATTGCAATAAACTTGTTAAAAAGTACATCGTTCACATCAAAAAGAGAATAAATAGATACAACAAAAGCATTTTTATCCTCCACAGGTGGAAGGCCTTGAACTTCCTCAGCATCCTTGCTCAGCTCCAAGATGTTGTCCAGGTCAGCAGCAACTTCAAACTCCTGTTCAGTAGGAAGAACAGTCTTCTTGATCTCAGCTACCTGTGCCTTGGCTTTCATGATAATACTTGTTATCTCAGCAACCATAGAATCCTAGCTTGCCTTGGCCATCAGCTCCTTAGTGGATCCTTCCCCAGATCTTTCAAATGCTTTACCTAAGGCAGTAGGCAGTGCCTCTGACATTGCTTCCACAGACTCGTTACAGACTTTCTCTTCGGCTTTCTCCTTGGCCACTTCTATTGCTTCTACAATTGCTTTAGATGATTTATCTTAAGGGATGACAGGCTCAACAACTTCCTTCTCCACTATCACTGGTGCAACTGGTTCCTCTTAGCTCTTTCCAAAGTCCACAACATCAGAAAATATCTCGAAGCCTGGGAGTTCAATGCTCCCAACCTTCACTGGTTCAGCTTGCCCCTTGTATAGTTGTTCACCAGCCTTAATGAATGGCTTCATCATGGGTTTGACAATCTTTCCTCTTTTCAAGTCTTGCTTCTCAGATGCCTTTGCTGTGTAGCCTAAGCCAAACTGCCTTGGTTCTCCAGAATCAATGTTAAATTCGGGCACCCCCTGTAGATTGGCCCCGAGTCCTATGCCCGGAACAAAATCATGCCTGCAAAGGTATTTAGATAACCATTCTGGCATATAGTTCTCATAGATAACCGTTGGAGCCTCCGTGGTCTCCTCCTCACTGATCATGGCGACTTGGAAACTGCCGAATGGTATGGTCTCCTCACTAAAAGCAGCAATCATAGACTGAGAATCTGCCTCGACTGTCACAACCTCACTGCCTACTGAAAACTTGATCTTCTAGTGCAAGGTCCAAGGGACGCCCCCCAACGGGTGGAACCATGGCCTCCCCAACAACAAGGAGAAGGTGACTGGAATGTCAATCACAGTAAAGGTGACTGTCGACTTGACCGGTCCCACTTCCACTTCAGCTTCAAAAGTCCCAATTACAGTCCTTTTGGAATCATCATAGGCCCTGATCACAGTGGAAGACTTTTTCAGACTGTTTTCACTCAGACCCAGGAATGGCAGCATCTTCAGCGGACATATATTCAGGGCAGAACCATCTTCTACCATCACGCTGGACATAACCTAGTCCAAGAGGTTAACCTTGACATACAGAGCTTTGTTGTGAGCTCTCCCCTCATATGGCAAATCTTTTTCAGAAAAGACAATCTTAGAGGACCCTATATGAATCTTGTGCAGCAGGCAACACATGGCCTCTGGAGATGCCAGTGGAGAAACCTCTATTTCAGACAGCTTTTTAACTAGGATTGCCATATGTTCCTTTGGAAGTCAGCAACAAATGCCATAGACTGGCCTGAGCTGGGGTCTTTTTCAATTGCAAGATAACCAAGTCTTCTTTTTGCACTTCCTTAGGTGCTGACATAGTACCTGACCCAGTCACTAGAGTCTTGTCGCTCTATTGAACCACTGGCTGATAGACTCGGCTACTCCTGGTTACATTCTGGACTTCAGAAACTTTTATCTCCATGATTGGTGGCTTGACTATCTCAATACAACCATATTCTTCATATTCATCTTCTAAGTCCATATCATCCAGACTCACGGGCTTCACTTCCTTCTGCTCTGACAACTTCTCACAATCAGACTTTACCTGAGCTCCACTAGCCACTATAGACTGTACAATGGGATTTGCCTAAAGGATTTGTGTAAAAATGAAGTTGTCTGGTAGGCCCAACTGCACCATATTAACCTACGTTTCAAATGCTGGCAAAGGGTTAGTCTTGGTACTGGGCTTGGCAGGCTCCTGTAGTTTCCCTTTGTCAATCAACCTCTTAGCTTGTAGCAATTGTTGGTCCAATGTCCCACCATAACATGGTACGTGCAGAAATTATCCTTATCTTCTTCTGCTGGCTTCTCAAATGGCCTGAGGGAGTCCAATAGACCGCCATTTCTGCACTTGGCAAAGATCTTAGCCTGGGAGAAGGCCTAGGGTGATATGCCTTGACAATCTGGATTTCTGCCTTGTTTGCCTCATTGCTGAGACACGACAGCAACCCTTGCTTGTTTTACCCTATGAAAACTGTCCACTTTTACTTGCAGAACCAGACCTAGACCCACTGCTTGACCCAGCCATAGTAGTTGACCGGTACCCTGAACTGTACCCAAAGCTTCTACCACCCCTTTGGTTCATTGCCTTTTCTTCTTCATCTCTCTTAATTTTCATAGCTATGCTATATACTTCACTGAGTTCACTGAAAGAGTGGAACTTCATATTGTTTCGGAAGATGTCCCTACTACCATCAATCAACTTTTGAATCAGTTCATCCTCATCGGGGCGGTTCTTCAGCAAGATCATTTTGTTCATCCACCTCTGATAGTATGCATCAAAGGATTCATTAGGCTTTTACTTAACCCTCTCCAGCTTATACAGCTTCACCTAGATCTTTGTATTGAAGCTGTAGTATTTGATGAAGGACACTAACAAGGCCTCCTAGCCTGACTGCACATCTTCTGTCAGAGAGTTGTACCAATTCAGAGCTCCCCCTTCTAGTGTGGTTAGGAAGAAATTAACCAGCTGCTGTTTAGTGGCGTCTGCAGTCAGCATTATCCGGGCATACAAATTCATATGAGCTTCTAGGGAGCCAATCCCCTCATAGGAAGGAATTTTAGGCACTTGAAACCCAATTGGGAAGGTCTCAATGCCCTTATTAATCATTGCATCTACATTCACCCCTCTCTTGGAGCCCAAGCTGATGTTGGCCCCTTTCTTCAATTCAGCCACTACTTCATCAAGTTCAGAGTACTTGGCCTTCATTTTCTTTTCCATGGCTGCTTCTATCTCTTGTAGCTTCTCCACATTGGCTGAGACATCAACCCCAAATTGAGAGGACTCGTCTACCTTTTCTTTTTCGGGCCTACTGGTTTCGATATCCCCGGTTTCCCTTACAACAGCCCGCATCTCTTCTTTCAGCATGTCACAGAAGTCCTGGGATATCAAGAAATTCTTCAGGGCATCAGCAAGACTTGGTGTTTGGTTGGCCATTTCCACTTCCTCCCCGGAATCAGAATCACTATCAGTTTCTATTGCTCTCTGTTCCCTAACAGCCCCCAAAGCCTGAGACCTTGTCCTTGGACGATCCAGCTTACTCTGTGAACTGTCTTTATGGAGCTTTAGCCTTTTCTAGTCTCACGTGTGTATGGTCCTACATCATAAGTGAAGAGTTAAGGATGGTAGATGAATGACGTGATGTCATGGAGAATGATGCTTGGATAATGCTTCATGAATGGAAATGAAAATGAGGATTATCTTTGCATGTTTGAATTTCTTTTGTTTGGGATGTCCCAAGAGTGTCCAATGCTATGTAAAATGATGCAAAAAAGTCTCATGGGAGCCGCTGCACGGACAGAGGTACGGCGCCTTCGGGACACCTGTGAGCGGACGACCTTTTTGACGAAAAGAAATAAGCGTGGCAAAGCAGACCGAAGGAAAAGATTTTTGATTTAGCGAAATTTGTGGAAAACGGGTTTTGGTTATCATGCTTTAGGGAAAACCATTCGTTTAATTATTATGAAATTTGTTTTGTAAAAAATATTTTCCCATTTTATAGCTTAAAGACCTCGAAATCTCAATCTCGAGATCAGTGACGGAGTCGCCACCAGGATCAGCTCATCTGAAAAATTCCAGTACAGCTCCTTACCGAGCGTAGACTACTGTACCTAATCCAGAGATTCAGGGTTCGGGCAACTTACCTACTCAACCTCAAGCTTGTATTCGTTTATTATTTATAAAGTCATATTTATTCAATTTATTATCTTTCTCTAACCCAATTTGTTTACTTTATTAACCGATGCTAAGGCAAAAATGCATAAAATAAATTGCAAGAAATTAAACCATTCACACAAATATACAAAAGAAAAATAGAGGCCAATTATACAACCAATTTGAATAAAAATATAAAAAATCTCATCCACACTTTTACAAACGCCTAGGTACACGAGGATCTAAAAATAATACAACCACGTAATTACATGAATTAATCTATTAAATACAGTAAAAATAAAAATAAATACTGAAGAACAGATTAGTTAGTACAGTTTAAATCATAAACACAAGTAGGACTCAAATCAGGATAGAATTGGAATTTTAGGACTAAGAGCATGCATTTAGGGGGTAACCGGGTCGACCCGACCAGTTGGACCGGTTAGACCCGGAAAACGATTTTGAAACGCCCTGTGAATTTTTGTGCTGAAAATCAATTTTTTGAAAACCATTTGGCTCGGTTACATGCATACTTCCATTTTTGTGGGTCGGTTATCCCGGAACTCGGGGTCCCGTTTATGTGGGTTCCTAAATACACAACCCATCTAGGGTCCAAAATGCAACAAACACACCAAAAACATTTGTATAAATATTATTTTCCTCGTTTTCAATGTTTTTCGGGGATTTTATGGGATCCAGGGGTCCGTAAATGCTGGACTATGGATCCGATTCGAATAAAACTACCCCGAAACTCAGAAAATAAACCCCGGGAAATACTGAAAACCCCGATATTCGAGTATGCAATAGTCAGAAAATCAAAAATACAAATACATACAGGTGATTCTAAGAAAAAAATGATCCCAACAGAAAAATAAAAATGGAAAACGGGTTGTTTCGCCCGATTGGGACAGATAGGGGATCTGTCCCCGAGGAACAGAGTCGGCTGACTCTGGGTTAGATCTGGCCGGCTCTGTTCTTCAGCAGCATAGCCGGCCGGCTGTGATGGGTAGCACCAGTTCCGGATGTTGGCAAAAATGACAGAAACGCATAGAAAATCGATACAAACAAGTTTTAGGGCCTCTCAGAGTTTACATGGATTATGGTTTGGATGCTTGGAGCCTAAAGAAACTGATCGGAAGCTCAGGAATGTGCACTAGAACCAATTGACCAAATCCTTCAACTGCCCAAAACGATCCGAAACCAAGCTGAAATGATCCTGAATCAAAGAGAAGAGACTGTTGGCTATGTTGTTAATGCTTGAGGGTTGATTTAGGGTTAGATGAGAGTGTTTATGGGATTTGTTTTGGGTATTTCTCTCAGTCTCTCTTCTTCTTCTTTTCTTTCTTTCTTCTGCTTTTTTTTCTTCTTTTTCTCTGTTTCTTGCTTGAGAACCTAAAAAGTCCTCCCCTCTCTCTTATTTTCTTTCCTTTTATCTGCCTCTCCCTGTCTTCTCTCGTTACATCAATCAGCAGACTGAAAATCTACCAAAACTTTCACCTGTCAAGACAAGTTGCTCAACTTTACAGAGCAATTGTTCTTGACCACCAGAGTCGGCCGGCTCTAGTTAAAGCCGCCCGGTTCTTCCAAGAGTTAAGGGGGAATTTTGAAAAGTCAGATGTGCGGAACAAACCCTATAAATGATTTGAGAGACCTTTTAGGGGTTCAGATCGTGGATAGCCTAGTTTTCAGGTCGTTCGAGATTCCCCAGGCAGTGTTTCGGTCGCTTTAAAATCCCGTTCGAGCCCATCCGGTCCACAGGGAATTAAGGAATTCTCATTACCGAGACCACAAAAAACCTATGCTCACAGGCTACCCCTCGCGGGATCAAAGTCGGTTCATCGTGGGCTGTAAAGCCTAGATCGAGTTTGGTCTCGCGACTGGGAGTGCGATGAGAAAGGAAAAGGAAACGTTCCTGGCGTGCCTTGCTGGAGGTGTCGGCCGTGGTTCCAAGTTGACTCACTGCGGGGGATTACTCCCATGATGTCGGCTCACTACAGCGGAGCATGCCCGTGATGTTGGCTCATTTTGGTGAAGCGTGCCGGTAAAGTTGGCTCACTGTGGCGGAGCATGCCCGTAAAGTTGGCTCTCTATGGCAGAGCGTGCCCATAAGGAAATTTGATTCTTTTCCGTGTGGTGGAGTGGTGAATATACATCTCTTCTTTCCTTTTCCAATAGACATATGTCCCCTTTTCTTTGTGGCGAGAAAGATGAAGGAAACTTACTGTCCCTCCTGTGTGATGAAGAGGCAGCACAAACTTGGAGTTCTTCTCCATGTGGTGGAGTTCCCGTGAGATTATATCAAGCTGTATATTTATTTCTTGATCGACAATTTTGGAAACAAAAATTTTTGCCCCTTCGATCAAGAATAAAGTTGAATCGTTTTGCCCCCAGGTACCTATTAAAGGTAAAAGACTTCTTTAATAGACATTTCTTCCCTGTCCATGCAATGACAAGGTTGAAATAAGAGATGTACTTTCCCTTCCACGTGGCGAAGAAGCAGCACAAGGTTGGTTGAATTGACTTGCCCCCAGATTCCTGTTAAAGGCAAGAGATTCTTCAATAGGCATTTCTTTCCTGCCCATGTGATGACAGGATTGAAATGAATGTTCTTCCTCTCCCATGTGACGAAAAAGGTCAAACGAATTGGTCTGTTGTTCTGCCCCCAGATAGCTGTTAAAGGCGAGAAGTTCTTCAAAAGACATTCTTCCCTGTCTATGTGACGACAAGGTCAAAATAAGAGATGCACTGTCTCTTCTATGTGGCGAAGAAGCAGCATGAGCATGGTTGTTGTCTTGCCCTAGATCCCTATTAAAGGCTAGAAATTCTTTAATAGGCATTTCTTTCCTACCAATGTGACGACAGGATTGAAATGAATGTTCTTCCTCTCCCATGTGATGAAAAAACATCGAACGAATTGGTTTGTTGTTCTACCCCTAGATACCTGTTAAAGGCGAGAAGTTCTTCAATAGACATTTCTTCCCTGTCCATGTGATGACAAGGTCGAAATAAGAGATGCACTATCCCTTCTATGTGGCGAAGAAGCAGCACAAGATTGATTGTCTTCTTGCCCCCAGATCCCTGTTAAAGGCAAGAAACCTCTTCAATAGGCATTTCTTTCCTGCCCATGTGATGACAGGATTGAAATGAATGTTCTTCCTCTCCTATGTGACGAAAAGGTTGAACGATTTGTTCTATTGTTCTACCCCTAGATACCTGTTAAAGGAGAGAAGTTCTTCAACAGACATTCTTCCTTGTCTATGTGACAACAAGGTCAAAATAGGAGATGCACTGTCCCTTCTGTGTGGCAAAGAAGCAGCATGAGCTTGGTTGAATTGACTTGCCCCAGATCCCTGTTAAAGGCAAGAGATTCTTCAATAGGCATTTCTTTCCTTCCCATGTGACAACAGGATTGAAATGAATGTTCTTCCTCTCCCATGTGATGAAAAGGTTGAATGATCTGTTCTGTTGTTCTGCCCCTAGATACTTGTTAAAGGTGAGAAGTTCTTCAACAGACATTCTTCCCTGTCTATGTGACGACAAGGTTAAAATAGGAGATGCACTGTCCCTTCTATATGGCGAAGAAGCAGCACGAGCTTGGTTGAATTGACTTGCCCCCAAATCCCTGTTAAAGGCAAGAGATTCTACAATAGGCATTTCTTTCCTGCCCATGTGACGATAGGATTGAAATGAATGTTCTTCCTCTCCCATGTGATGAAAAAAGGTTGAATGAATTGGTCTGTTGTTCTGCCCCTCAGATACCTATCAAAGGCGAGAAGTTCTTCAACAGACATTTGTTCCCTGTCCATGTGATGACAAGGTTGAAACAAGAGATGCACTATCCTTTCTGTGTGGCGAAGAGATAGCACGAGGTTGGTTGTTGTCTTGCCCCCAGATCCCTGTTAAAGGCAAGAAAGATACCGTTCTCGGTGTGATATTGGCGTGAACAAAAAATTCTGATGATTATAGGAATTTTTCATACCTGAGGTTTTGGAGTCGTTAGGCTCTGATTTGAGTATTGTGACTCTAGGTTAGGCCTTTTCTGAATTGGGAAGGATATCTTCTCGAGATGACCCCTTCAATCAAAGACAAACATGGTTGAGGTGGTTTGATGCGTCTATACGTGAATGTGTGCTTGATTCGTATGCACATGCATGCGTTATGATGCTTCTGATAATATGTTTGGTATTAGCACTATGCTAGGGAGATGAATTTGTGACTCCTGATGGCCTCGTATAGGGACTGTGTTCGTCGGATGACTTTGCCGAGCATTTTGATTCAGTGGAGATCGTTTCGGCTGAGAACTCAGCTGAGGAGTATCTTGATCCATTTGATCTCGCTGGGGGATCTGTTGGAGCTTCTGATTCAGTGGGAATTGTTTTAGCTGGGAACCCTATTGGGGATTCTGTTGGAGAATCTGTGGGAGACCTCGGCGGGGATCACTCTACTGAGGATAATTATAATGGGGATGGTACGACTGGGCCGGTAGCTGCCATTTGTAGTGAAAATTTCATTGATGCCATCGTGGTTTGAATGCAATGACCTACTGATGGATGTTTATATGCAATGGCATGATGCATGCAATATGAACATCTAAGTAGAAAATCAAACATGTCTAGTATCATTATGATGACATCAGAATGAATACAATAGGAAACTCCAAAAGTGACACTGCCTCTGTATGTCACTCTCTTCTTGTTACCAACACGTCCTTTTGGTTTTCCTTGTCGAAGATTCTCTCACTCAAGATTGTTGTCATTTATATATATATATATATATATATATATATATATATATATATATATATATATATATATATATATATATATATATATATGAACAATGGCCAAGTGTGCACCAGCTAAGTGGATCTCATAACACTGGCTTGTCTTAGGATTGGAGAGTGCGCCTTGACGATTCCGCCGGGGACCATGACAGTATTGTCCTTGATGATGTTTTGTGATTTAACTTTTACTTGCCCCAAGTGTTGGAGGTTTGGGTTTGGATGTGAAACGCTTCATCGAATCTGGTTCGCTGCGTGCGGTAATTTGAACGTGGACATTTATATGCAATGGCATAACACATGCATATTGAACATCAAAATAGAATATAAAACATCTATAACATGATGAATGTAAATGCATTAGGAAATTCCAACCACGACTTCAGTTTGATCGGATCATGTAATTGAAGTAAAGTCGCCACTGTGGGTGGATAATCTGAGATGGGGTCAATTAACCACTGGATTCTCCTAAGGTAGGAGGTTGTATTCATGCCTTCAATTCACCCCAGATTCCAATTCACACACGGTTGCCAAAGATGGACACAGCTGTTAGTCCTTTAAGGTATGGCCTGATTCAGAATGACTTAAGTTAATTGTAATTTTCCTTTGTCTATGAACCATAATAACCCTAGAGCAACGCATACCATGGCTAGGAAATGAAAGAACCACTGGTAAGTAGTCACTGCTGTTGCAGCTGAAGACTAAGTTCTTGAAATGGTTGGTAAATGCAACTTTCCCCTGAATGTTAACACAGTAGGCTTTGTAAGTCTTTCTGTTGATGGGAACATCCCATTCATGATTGTTGAAAGCTTGGTAAAACCTGGTTGCTCCAACACTGTTGGTGAAGTTCACAGGGGTGAGCGTCGGTCTTTTCCTTTCCGTAGCACATTTTGCTCAACAGAACCATTCCTTACCAGGTTGTGTGATACTGGTGGATGACCATTCCTTTCACAAAATGTCCCACCCACTACTCTTTTCCCTGAAGTTCAGCACAGGGTATAGTGCGGACTTTGCTGGACAAGAACAGTGGTCACCTAGGAGTTCCATCAATAGTTTCTTGAGCAATGGCAAACTCCAGCTTAATTGAAGCAGGCTTATATTCAAAATCCTCTCTCTTTCATGAAATCAAGGCCTTTCCCATCAGTCTGAGGTTACAAAATATTTGGTCTGGGGGTTTAGGTTGAAGAGAAGTGGCATGGGATAGAAAGAGAATTCCCAATTTGGTACAGGTTAATGATAAACAAAGACTGATTGAGTCTGTACTTTGTCATAGGCCCCGCCACCTTTTTGATAATGAGATGATGTGAATATGGAACAACATTGAGGTTCAATTTCTTATTAGAAGCCATTGATGGTGGAAAATAAGGCTTCACAGGGTCAGTTCAGGGAATAAGGTTAAAAGGGGTTTTGTCAAATAGGTGTTGGTGGTTTGGGTGGTAAATGGAAGACAAAGGGTGTTAAAGGTATGGAAGAAATTGGAAAAGGGAAGGGGAAGAGCTTTGGTTTTGAAGACAGGAAAGTCCAAATCTTTCATATATAGGAGGGAAGGATCTGACAATGCCAAGAGCTGAAGATTACTCTTTAATGCTATGAGATATTCCAATGTTAGCTATGGTGGCCATGCATGAGAGAGAGAAAGACTCCTGTCTGCATCGATCCCCCTTTTGTATGTTCTCCTTTTTTTTGAAGGACTATGCCGAAACTGTTGCCACCTGTCGGTTTCCCTGCTGCATTCAAATCCATGCAAGTCATGCGTGTTTAATATGCTTTTTGGATGAACAATGCATTTGAAATGTCATGTACATATGAATGTCACAGGAATAGGATAATATATGCACTACGACCAAGACTGCTTCAGCATTTTACCATATGATGGGTGATGAAAGTGATGAAAACCATTTGAATTCCCCAACGGTTGGAGATTTTTGGCGAATGAGGAGTTTTAGTTTTAGGATTTTGGCATGGAATGCCCTCTTGGATATGAGACCAAGTTTTGCCTCTGAGAGGACTTCTTGGGTTTAATTGCCTCTATGAGGGCTTTTTAGTTTTGATTTTGCCTCATGGAGTGCTTTCTTCAGTTTGGGTGCCTCAAGGAGGGCTTTTCCCTTTTTGGGGTAGGATTTAGAGTTTAAAGGATGGTTTTCGGCTTGGAATGGTTTGGGCATCGTGTGTGCCATTTAAATTGAAATTCTAGGGTAGGACTGGTAGCATCTTGCAAGGATCATAGAGTTGGATCAACAGATGCCTCGGCAGAGGTGGTGTCATCGTATCATTTATTTATCTCACAAGCTCACCTTTCAAGAGCGAGTTCGGTCAGGGCTAGGTTCACTTTTAAGTTTCCTATAGTATTCAGATTGATGTTGTGCATTTTGATACTATGCATGTTTGATATGTCATTTTAGATGCTCAAATGCATGCATAATGCCATGTACACGTAATCGCCACATAAGTAAGAAAATGACAAAATGCATTTCATTCAAAATGATATTAATACACTGTAGAAACAAAAATGATTCCCCTATAAAAGGGAAAGCTCCGAGGGTAGGTTTTTTTTTTTTAGCCCCTGACTAGTCACTACCTCAACTTCAGTACCATTGCCCCGTTCTCATCAGATCAGACCTTGTAACTCTTCATCATATTCCTCTCTCTGGGGAGATTGGGGAATCCCTTTGGTGGTTCCTTTGCTGGCCACAGATCACGCATTGAAGGCAGACGACACCCTGAATTTCCCTTCGTCGACCAGCTTCTGGATCCTCCTTCACAGACCGACACATTCATTAGTCTGATGGCCTGATATCACATGATAGTTGCAATAGTTATCCTTTTGCTCTGGTGTTGGTGCCACATATGGTCGGACACTCTGCAGTAGGCCCATCTTTCTACAAATGGCAAATAGTCTGGTCACTGAACGAAGCCCAGAAGATGTGACTGCCCTTATGTCTTCGGGAGGCGAACGCTGGATTTGTCGCGACACAGAGTCAATGTTGGCACTGGTGTCAAGAGGTCTTTTCAGTTCTCCTTCATTGGACGACCCCGATAAGCCTAATTTTTGGTGAGAGGGCCTTCCGAGGTGTCGAGAAGGAGTGTCAGCAATTTTGGTGTTCTGCTCCTTCTCAATGCCAACATTGGAGTTCGTGTTCATCATGTCCCTTATTTTCCCTTCAAGTTCTACCACCCGGGTTTCCAACTCAACGCATCTCGCCGTTAACTTCTCTATTCTGTCAATATCATCCCCCAACATTTCTCTCAACATTGCTGCCACTTCTTCCCTAACTGCCTTCTGAAATTATGGTGAAGCGACATAGTCTTCCACCATATCTGCTATGGCGTTGACGATCTGTGGGCTGGCCATTCTCAAGATCCTTTCCCCATGATGAGAGCATTTATTAGTGTTGATAGGCAGATACCAAACAGGGAACTATGTATGCATGAATATGCGTGACGTGATATGCACATGCATGGATGGTGAGTTGCACACGTGATGTCATGTGATGTCATGTCATGTTATACTACTCAAAACCAACCAAATTTATGCAATGTCGTGAACAGAAACACACAAATGTCATGGATGTTGTTAGGGATAATGCATGCTAAAGTAAAGTGTGGTGTATAAATATACACCACAGGGATAAAATGACACCCAGGGGTGTCCACGGATCGAAGCAAGTGGTACTTGCAATAGGGTGCATAATTATTTCCCTGGGGAGAATGACACACTGGGGTGTCCACGAGTCGAAGCAAGACATTGCTTGCGAGGAAAGTTGAGATAGGGTGCACAGTTATGCCTCTGGGAAGAATGACACACTGGGGTGTCCAAGGGTCAAAGCAAGACATTGCTTGCGAGGGAAGATGAGATAGGGTGCATAGTTATTGCGTGGGAAGTTGAGATAGGGTGCATAGTTATGCCGTTGGGAAGAACGACACACTAGGGTGTCCACGGGTCGAAGCAAGACATTGCTTACGAGGGAGGTTAAGATAGGGTGCATAGTTATGCCCCTGGGAAGAAGGACACACTAGGGTGTCCACGGGTCGAAGCAAGACATTGATTGTAAGGGAGGTTAAATGCTATGGTGGTGTGTATGCGCATGATGATCTAACATAATTTTCAGCACTCAGGTAGCACCTTGGATGATGAAACATGATATGAGGTGAGACAGAACAGAGTGCTTGGCATGCGAATGGTTTTTTCAGCACTCGAGGAGCACCTTAGGCCTTTATATGATGAAATGATACGAGACAATGTGCTCGGCATGCGGGCTGAGTTTCGGTGCTCGGGAAGCACCTTATGCTTATATATGAATGAGATGCACGATCACGGGGTTAATGCGGACGAATGATATTAGACGAATGGGAACATGAATGAGTATGATTTTTTTTATTTTGGACGTTCTGTAGATGCCCCAATGCTATGCTAAAAGCACTGCAGACAGATCGCGTGTGTATCAGCACACAGGTGCATGCACGGTGCCTTAAGAGCACCTGATGGATATCATGAAATGGTCTTGAGTGGCCGGCACACAGATAGAGTTCTGATGCTTTTGAGGCATCTAATAGATGTTATGGAATGGTTATGTATTCCGACACACAGACGGAGTTCTGATGCTTTTGATGCATCTGACATGAAATGATGTTACAGATGAGTCACGTGTAACTCGAGGTACAGACAAAAGTTTGGCATTCATGAAATGCTTTACATGATTTATTAATTTCATGACACATCCCTGTATATGTGATAATTGGGTACTCATGGAATACCCTGGATGATTTAATAATGTCATGAGCAACCTGATGTGGATCGCAACACATAAGCGAGATCTCGGTATCCCAATGACACCGGGAACAGACAGATAGATGAGATGTAGTGTAATGCTCATCTTGTGACTCTCCACATGATCATAGATTTAGGACTATTATGGTCTCCTAATGAATGGAATGTAGAAATGACCCAGTGCAAACCAAGGCACAGGCAAAAACAGAGCTGACTTTAGGGCACCTGTTATGAAATGAAATGATTATGATGAGCATCTTTGGGACATCCCTTCGTTAGGAGTAATGACATGAAATGGTGTGAATGCACATGTCACATAGAATGTAGGTGGCTACAGAAGATATGGTAAGGATGCATGCCATAGAAGATGATGTTATGCGTGCAAGGAATGAATGCATATGTCACCCAAATGAAGCATCGTAGAGACACAAAGACGTGATTAGTACACATAACACACACACAAAGTAATGCCTTGCATGTTTCATGGAAATATTAACACAATATGTGTATGGCACATGTGAATAAAGTATCATGGCTGCAGAAGAATGTGGTTAGTATCTATGCTACACAAATGTTGATGCCTTGGGAATGATTATACAAAACATGATATGAATGACATACAGATGATTATGTGAATTTGATGCTTCATGAATGAAGACAAGAATAGGCATGAATTCCTTATTTCAGACGTTCCAAGAATGCCCTATGCTGTGCAAAAATAACACAGAGAAAACCGTATGTGGACCGTCACATGAGTAAAAAGTCGGTGCTTTTGGGGCACCTAAAGAATTATCATGAAATGGCCACGTGTGAGCCGGCACACAGGCAGAATTTCGACATTTTATAGGTTGATAGCATAAAAATGAAATGGTCGCATGGGAACTGCCCCACGAACAGAGTTTTGATACTTTTTAGGCATATGATATGAGAAGATTTTATAGAAAAATCACGTGCCACCAAGGCTACCGACAAAGGTTCAGTGTTCATGGAACACCTTGCATAGTTTTGATAATGTTAAGAAATGAAATGATTATGAGTACTAAACCGATGCTTGTGGAGTACCTCAAATGATTTCACTATGTTATGAAGCGGTCCGGCGTGAACCGATATGTGCAAACAGAATTTCGACGCCTCAGGACACCTGTGGATAAATATGATGTCATATGATGCATCGTGTGAAACATCACACGGAGACAGGTCTAAGACCATTGTGGTCTTATATTGAATGACATTGTATATGTGAAATGGCCGGGTGCAAACCATGCACGGGCAAAACACGGGGACTCTTGGGTACCTGATATGAAATGAAATTAAATGATCATGATAGGCATTCTCGGAACATCGGTTATTAGGTGTAATGAAATGATATGGCATGGATGTATATGTTACACACAATGTAAGTGGCTGCATAAAAATGTAATTAATATGCATGACACACAAACTGATATCGTGTATATGCTATGAAGATGTTGGCATACGATATGTATATATATGTTATGCAAATAAAATGTCATGGCTGAGCGAAGACGTGGTTAGTGCAAATGCCATACACATGCATGCATGTTAAAGATGGTCCTAAAAACATGTGGTTAAAAATGACACATGGATAATTATGCATGTTGGATGCTTCATGAAAAGATAAAAGGGAAATCACCATGGAACGAATGTTAGCACATACAGAGCTATGCTCTCCCTTCCAACCTTATTTCTCCTTTCGCTTGGTCTCGCATTCTTCCTAGGTGTTGGGTCTCTTTGGTATCAACGAGGGATACCAAAATCGCATACTCAAATATTCAATTTAATTTTATGTTTTGGTAACCCTAGGGGAAGTTACTAAACCATTACATGTGGGCAAAAGTCAAACCAAGGTCGTACAGGCTCCTATAGCGGATAAACACTTCTCCACCATAGAACACGATGTAAGGTCATGCGGGCTATGAGTGGTTTACCCGGTCGGGTGTCTCCAATCCTGGCAGTAGAGGTAGGCCACCTTCTTGGGTAAATTAGGGTAAAACAGTACATATGAGGGGTTGAGAAGACGAAAATGCCATGATATGCAAGGTTTGAATAAATATGGCTTTTATAAATTGATAAACGAATACAAGCGAGGTTATATTTCAATAGTTGCCTAAGTTCCTTAAGTTTTAATAAAAACATTTAAGGAAACTTGATAACCCCAGCAAAGTCGCCACTGTAAGCGGACGACCTTTTCGACGAAAAGAAATAAGCACAGCGAAGCGGACCGGGGGAAAAGATTTTTGATTTAGCGATATTTGTGGAAAAAGGGTTTTGGTTATCATGCTTTAGGGAAAACCATTCGTTTATTTATTTTGATATTTGTTTTGTAAAAAATATTTTCCCGTTTTATAGCTTAAAGACCTCGAAATCTCAATCTCGAGATCAGTGACAGAGTCGCCACCCGGATCAGCTCATCCGGGAAATTCAGGTACAGCTCCCTACCGAGCTCAGACTACTGTACCTAATCCAGAGATTCAGGGTTAGGGCAACTTACCTACTTAACCTCAAGCTTGTATTCATTTATTATTTATAAAGTCATATTTATTCAATTTATTAACTTTCTCTAACCCAATTTTTTTACTTTATTGACCCGATACTAAGGCAAAAATGCATAAAATAAATTCCAGGAAATTAAACCATTCACACAAATATACAAAAGAACAATAGAGGTCGATTATACAACCAAATTGAATAGCAATATAAAAACTCTCGTCCTCACTTTTACAAACGCCTAGATACACGAGGATCTAAAAATAATACAACCGCCTAATTACACGAATTAATCTATTAAATATAGTAAAAATAAAAATAAATGTTGTAGAACAGATTAGTTAACACAGTTTAAATCATAAACACAAGTAGGACTCAAATCAGGATAGAATTGGGATTTTAGGATTGGGAGCATGCATTTAGGGGGTAACCGGGTCTACCCGACCTGTTGGACCGGTTAGACCTGGAAAATGATTTTGAAACGCCCTGTGGATTTTTGTGCTGAAAATCAATTTTAGAAAACCATTTGGCTAGGTTACATGCATACTTCCATTTTTGTTGGTCGATTATCCTGGAACTCGGGGTCCCGTTCATGTGGGTTCCTAAATACACAACCCATCTAGGGTCCAAAATGCAATAAACACACCAAAAATATTTGTATATCCTCGTTTTCAATGTTTTCCGGGGATTTTATGGGATTTGGGGGTCCGCAAATGCTGGACTATGGATCCGGTTCGAATAAAACTACCTCGAAAATCAGAAATAAACCCCGGGAAATATTGAAAACCCCGATATTCAAGTATGCAATAGTCAAAAAATAAAAAATACGAATACATACAGATGATTCTGGGCCAAAAATGATCCCAACAGAAAAATCAAAATGGAAAACGGGCTGTTTCGGCCGATTGGGACAGATCGGGGATCTATCCCCGAGGAACAGAGTCGGCCGACTCTGGGTTAGAGCCGGCCAGCTCTGTTTTTCAGAAGCACAGTTGGCCGACTGTGTTCTTGAGGAACACAGCTGTACAGCTGTGATGGGCAGCACCAGTTCCGGATTTTGGCAAAAATGACAGAAACGCATAGAAAATCGATACGGACAAGTTTTAGGGCCTCTCAGAGTTTACCTGGATTATGGTTTGGATGCTTGGAGTGTCAAGAAACAGATTGGAAGCTCTGGAATGTGCACTGGAACCAATCGGCCAAATCCTTCAACAGCCCAAAACGATCCGAAACCAAGCTAAAATGATCCCGAATCAAAGAGAAGAGATTGTTGGCTATGTTTTTAATGCTTGAGGGTTGATTTAGGGTTAGATGAGAGTGTTTATGGGATTTGTTTTGGGTATTTCTCTCAGTCTCTCTTCTTCTTCTTCTTTTCTTTCTCTCTTTTGCTTTTTTTTCGGGGGTTCAGATCACGGATAGCCTGGTTTTCAGGTCATTCGAGATTCTCCAGGCAGTGTTCCAGTCGCTTTCAAGTCCCGTTCGAGCCAGTCCAGTCCACAGGCAATTAAGGAATTCTCATCACCGAGACCGAGAAAAACCCGTGCTCACAACTCCTAATGAATTGTAGTGGGATGGCCACATGTGTACCGACACACGAGTAGAGTTTCAATGCTTTGTAGGTCGATGTCATGAAGTGAAATGGTTGCATGGGGACCGTCCCACGAACAGAGTTCTGATGCTTTTGAAGCAATGTGATATGAAGTGATGTTACAGGAAAGTCATGTGTGACTCGAGACACGGATAGAAGTTTGGCATTCGTGGAATGCCTTACATGATTTTTGATAATTTTATGGAATGCCCCTATATGTGTACTAATCTGGCACCCGAGGAGTATCTCAAATGATTTCACGATGTTATGAAATGGCCTAATGTGAACCATAATGCACAAATGGGATTCGGCATCACCGGGACACCTATGATGAATGCGTATGATGCCATGTGATGATATCATGTGGACCGCCACACAGAAATAAATCTAGGACCATTGTGGTCTTCTATTGAAATGGCCGAGTGCAATCTGATGCACGGGCGGAACATGGGTAGTTTTGTGGTACCCGATATGTTATGGCATGAATTGATTATGAAGGGCACACTTCGAATCATCTTTTTGTTAGGCGAGATGAAATGACATGGATGTGCATGTCATACAAAAATGTAAGTGGCTGCATAAAAATGTGGTTAAAATGCATAACACATGAAATGATGTCGTGTATGTTTCGTGGAGATGTCGCACGCGAGGTGTAAATGGCACACGAATAAAATGTCGTGGCTGTACGAAAATGTCATTAGTGTCACACATATGTCGATGTTTGAAAATGGATGCATAAAGATGTCATTAAAATGGCATGTGAAAGCTATGCATGTTTGATGCTTCGTGAAAAGTCAAACAGAAAACACCACAGAACAAACGTTAGCACATGTAAAAATATACGCTCCCTTCTGACCTTATTTCTCCTTTCAATTGGTCTTGCATTCTTCCTAGGTGTTGGGTCTCTTTGGCATCAACGAGGACTACCAAAGGCATACACTCAATGTTCATTTTGAATTTTAAGTTTTGGTAATCCTAGGGGAAGTTACTAAGCCATTACATGTGGGCCAAAGTCAAAACCAAGGGTCGTATAGGTTCCCATAGTGAATATACACTTCCCCATCGTAGAACACGATGTAACGTCATGCGGTGCTATGAGTGGTTTACCCCGTCAGGTGTCTCCAATCCTGGCAGAAGAGGTAGTCCACCTTCTTGGGTAAACCGGGGCTGATCAGTGTGTTAGAGGGATTGAGAAGAAGAAAATGTCATGATATGCAAAGTGCACATAAAGAAGGTAGTATGAACTAGTGAAGTGACTGCAAGCGAGATCTTATTTCTGTAGTTGCCTAAGTTCCTTAAGTTTTTTGTGAAAACTTTTTAAGAAACCACTCATCCCCAGCAGAGTCGCCACTGTGAGGAGATGACCTCTTTACGAAACGAAATTCGAGATGTGGCGAAGCGAACCGGGGAAAACGTTTTCATTACATTTGGGTTTTGGTAAAACGGGTTTTGTTTATCTTGTGTTAGAAAAAAAACCATTGATTTGATTTGAAAATTACTTTATAGAAAACATTTTCCCGTCTTAACTTAAAGATCTCGAAACTTAAATCCCAAGATTAGTGACAGAGTCGCCACCCGGATCAGCTCATCCAGGAATTCCGGTACAACTCCCTACCGAGGGTAGACTACAGTACCTAATCTAGAGATTTAAGGTTCGGGCAAGTGACTTACTTTAACCTCTAGCTTGCTTTCACTTTACAGTTTATATTACCATATTCGATTTACTTTATTATCTTTCTCTATCCCATTTTGCTTTATTTTAAATCAACCGATGCTAAAGCAAAATGTAGAAAATAAATTGCAGGAAAATAAAGCATTCATCCAAAATATACAAAAAATAATAGAGGCCGATTATACAACCCAATCGAATAAAAATTGAAAACTCTCATCCTCACTTTACAATCGTCTAAGTACACGAGGATCTAAAAAATACAACTGCCTAATTTACGTGATAATAATCTATTAATTACAATAAAAATGATAACAATAAAAATAATAATAAAAAATGCTGCAAGACAAATTGGTTAGCACAATTTATATTGCACACACAGGTAGGACTCAAATAGGATAGAATTGGGAATTTAGGAAACGGGGGCATGCATTTAAGCGATAATCGGGTTGACCCGACTGGTCGGATCGGTTAGACCTGGAAAATGGTTTTTGAAATGCCATATAATTTTTGTGCTGGAAAATCAATTTTTGGAAAACATTTGGCTCGGTTACATGCAAATTTACATTTTTGTGGGTCTATTATCCCGGAATCCAGGGTTCCGTTCGTGCGGGTTCCTAAATACACAATCCATCTAGGGTCCAAAATGCAATAAACACACCAAAAACATTTATGAAAAAAATCATTTTATTCGTTTCCAATATTTTTCGGAGATTTTATAGGATTCGGGGGTCCACTAATGCTGGACAATGGATCCGATTCTGATAAAACAACCCCGAAACTCAGAAAAAAAACCCGAGAAACACCGAAAACCCTAATATCCATAGGTACAGAAATTTGAAAACCAAAATTTTATGACATATGGATGGATTTGGGCTGAAAATGATCACAATAGAATGCGCAGAATGGAAAACGGACTGTTTTCGGGCGATCAGGATGATTCAAAAATCTGTCCCTGAAGAGCCCGAGCCCGGCTTTATTCGGGAAATCTGGTTTCCGAAAGTTGCAAAAACGAAGAAAACGTATAGAAAAAACAATGCAACCAGGTTTAAGGCCTCTCAGAGTTTACCTTGATGTTGTTTTAATGCTTTGAACATTGAGAAATGGATTGAAAACTTGCAATTTGTCTGGAAGTTCAACTAGCTGAAAACGCAACAGTCCAAAATGATCCGAAATGAATCTGGAACAACCCCCGATCGATGAGTAAAGGTTAAGCAACTTGTGTTTAATGTTTTTAGGTTGATTTTAAGTCTTAGTCTTTTGTGTTTTGGATCACCTCTCCTGGCTTATGTCTCGACCTCTCTTCCCTTTCTTTCTCTGTTTCTTTTTTTCCTCTGTCTCTTTGGAAAGTGTTTTTCTCTACTCAAGACTACCTCGCCCTTTTTTGATTTGATTTTTCTTTTTCTTTTATACCCTCCCCCTTCTCATCATTTCAAACACTAAATGGCCGCCTGACGTCCTCTGATTTTACCCTATTTCCCATTCTGCCGAGCCAAGTTGCTCTGCTTTGTAGAGAAACTTGGCTCACCCACTAGAGCCGCTTGGCTCTAGCTTAAAAGCTAGAGCTGTGTGGCTTTAGCAAGAGCCGGGGCAAAATTTCGAAAATCGGACGCCCACCCAAAACCCTAGAAACCACTCGAGAGACCTCTTTGGGGATTTCGGATTGTGGATAGCGTGGTTTTCAGGATGTTTGAGAAACTCCAGGCAACATTCCGTCATTTTCAAGTCTGATTTGTGTCCGTTTGTTTGACAAGTAACACTGGAATTCTCACCATAGAGGTCGGAAAAACCCACCGCTTACACTACCAGCAATCAACTTCAAGATTAGTTCATCTTCATTAAGATGATTCTTTAACTAAATCATCTTGGCTATCCACATATTGTAGTACTCATCAAAGGATTTTCTTGGCTTTTTCTTTATCCTTTCTAGATCTTGTAACTTCACATGAATCGCTGTATTAAAACTATAATACTTTATGAAGGCAGTAGACATAATTTTCCAATCCAACTAGGTCTCTTCTGGCAATGAGTTATACCAAGATAAGGCTCTTTCTTCCAAAGAGGTTGAAAAGAGGTTAATCAATTGCTGCTTTGTTGCACCAGCTGTCAACATTACACAAACATACTGGTTGATGTGAGCTGTTGGCGAACCAACCCCTTTGTATATAGATATCTTGGGCATTTGGAAACCCACAGGAAACCTCTCAATCCCCTAACTTATCACAATATCAACGTCTACACAGTTCTTGGAAGTGATATTAGCCTTCTTTTTCATTTCAGAAATCACTGCATCCATTTCAACATATTTTGCCTTCATTTTCTTATCCATTTCAGCTTCCACTCGGCGTACTCTTTTAGAACTAAGATCATCCTTAGACCTGGATGATTTAGGAGCCTTACCACTTTTGATAACATTATGTTCAACATCCTCCCTCACAACAACTTTCAGTTCCTCCTTCAGGATATTACGGAAATCCTGAGATGATGGATATTCCTTGAGAACATTAGCAATACTAGGTGAACCAGGAGCTGCCATTTCAACATTTTCAATTGTCTCTGTGTCACTGCTAGCTTGAAACAAAACAGAATCTGCCAAAAACCCTTCCGTCTCCTCTACTGGTTTAGATACATTGCCCTTCTCAACTGTGGATGTTCTTGATCTTACTTTATTTCCACTGATACCCACTGAACTCTTCACCTGACAATAGGCAACCCCTTTGATGCTTTTCCTAAAAAGTCATTTGTTGGGTGGTTTCTCCACAAAAAAAATTATTACATTTAAACATGGAATGTTAATGACCTATCAAATGTATATGAACAACACTGTAAAAGTCAACATGTATGGCCTATAACATGCATGACATGTGATGATGGTTGTTGTATGATGCATGACATAACAAATGTGATGCAATACTAATGAAGGCATATATGGTTGTATATGTACACAGCCTTTATGTATATGAAAATGGATAGAAATTTATGTAATTGATATATGAAATAAGGACAAGGAACTTTGTCTATATAATGCATAGAAATTTATTCAATTGGTTTTGTGAAATAAGTACAAAACTTTGTGTATAGAAAAACGCATAGAAATTTATGCAATTGGCTTAGTACTGAGAACGTACAGAAATTTATGCAGGCACTAGGTGAAATGTGTATAGAAATTTATACACAAGTTTTATATGAGAAATGCATAGATATATGGTTTTATGAAATGTGTATAGGAATTTATACATAGGCTTTTTATCAGAAATGCATAGAAATTTATGCACTATGGTTTTGTGAAATGTGTATAGGAATTTATACACAAGTTTTTTTTATGAGAAATGCATAGAAATTTATGCAATATGGTTTTGTGAAATATGTATAGAAATTTATACATGGGTTTTATATGAGATATGTTGGTGTGCCCTAGTTCTTAGGGCATTGGATTCTTGTATTTTGTATTGTATATTAAGACTCTATGTATGTATACATCATTTGTGTCACATTAATAAAGGCTATAATCTATTTCATTTATATCTTGTGCTATAACATGAATAGAGTATCCATTGATTGATAATCATAAAACATATCCCAAGTCTATTCCAATTGTAGGAACGAATAGAATCATAAACTTACATATTCGATGACTGTATGGTAGTTCTCAACTAGCCATAGTACTTGTATAGTCAGTCATGAATATAGGTACATGTCATTGACATGGGACTGGATTGATCCACACAAGAAAGCCACTTGGTTGTCGTCTCATAGGTCTTTCTTAAATTGGTCTCTTTTGTCCTCAGACCAGATTTCATTATAGTATTAATATGGAATCCGATTCACTTTGATATACGCCTAACAGGTCTGTAAAAGGATACAACAGATTTCCTAATTAAGGCCAAATCAGTCTTTAATTCAGATTTTTAACCTAATTTGGAACATATAAAAGGCAGAAAATGAATTAGGTCAACACAACATAAGACAGAATTATTTTTCTCTGCAATCAAACATAAAAAAAAATTAGGGTTTTGGAGAAAAAGGAAGAAAAGACAAAAAAATAATCATAAAAACCTTGACTTAATCCATAGAAATGATTAGGATTCTCTGAAAATTAGCATTTTGGGGTGGTTCTGATCAGTTTAGCATTCATTCTATTTGATTCGGGGTTCTATTCGGGCTTCAGAGATCATAGATAAATTTGGGTTGTTCGTGATTTCAAGAGATTTTCCGACGTCCGAATCCATTTCTGGTGATCCAAAACACTGAACACAAACAAGGTATACTCTGAGAGTCCTTAAAAACTCTTTTTGATTTGTTCTGGGTGTTATGTGTTTTTGATATGTTTTTCTCAAATTGGGAAGTGAACCCAGCTATAGCCACCTCGTCTGATGATTACAACTGCTCGGCAATAATATAGGGGCGCGGCTGTAACCTACAGTGGCGCGGCTATAGTCTTTTGATTACAGCCACTCGGCTGTAATCTCCAAGGCAGATGCTCCAAATGTCCTAAATCAACCGATAATGCTTTCGTTTTCAAACCAAATGTGTTTTTCATGAATATTATCGGTCAAATTACATCCATACATGTTTAGATTCACGGTTTTCGGGTTTTTATTGATGGATGTGAGATTGAAATTTGAAAATTTCGGGTTTTTAAGGATTTCCGAACTCGTTTGATCCGATCTGGATCTGTTTTTATGGAATTTCATGAGTTTCCAGAAGTCCCAGATTGCCCAAAATCATCAAAGTTCTAAAACTATTTTCAAAACGAGAGAGAAAACCGAATAGTTGATTCTAGAGCAACAGCCGCTCAGCAGTAGGTGTCACAGCCGTGCGACTGTGACCTCTAGTGGCGCGGCTGTGATACCCTACAGCCGCTCGGCTGTAGTTCGAAAAGCAAAATCACAGTTTTGCCCTTTTGGGCCTCTAACTTGTAATTTTGTGTCTCCTTTCTATTCAAAATAGATTTTTGGCGTGTTTGCATTTTTGGACCTTAGATGGATGTTCAATTTAGGCCCACTCACGAACGGAACCCCTGGGTTCCAGGATATTTGGCCCACTAAAAGTTGGAAAGTGCATGTAAAATGAGCCAAATTATTTTCAAAACTGGTTTTCATTCACAAAATCTACAGGGCGTTTCTATAAAATGTTTTCCAAGTCTAATCGAGTAGTCCTCCGAACTTCTTGATTATCCCCTTTTTTTATGATCTTGTTTCCCAAAATACCCCTATTCTGTCTTATGTGAGTCCTTGGTGTGCTTTATTTATTTGTACTAACCGTATTTAGATGTAGCTTTTTTTCTCATTTCTGATGTATTTAAAAGATTATCTCATGTATCTAGGTGATTGTAGTTTTTAGATTATCGTGTATTATAGGTGATTGTATATGGTGAGGATAAGAGTTTTTTTCTTTTTTTCGGGTTGTCTAATTTGGCCATTGCTTTACTTTTCCCGCACTTTTACTTTTCTGCACTTTATTTTGGATTTATATTTATGTCATTTGTATAAGCATTAACCAAAAATAAAAGAAGATAAAATGGGTAGAACTAAGTGGATGTCATATCATATTATGAAATAATAATTGAAAACAAGTGAGAATTAGTAGATGTGTTGCTTGAACCCTGAATCTCTGGATTAGGTACTGGCGACTCTATATCTAATCTCGAAATTTAGGTTTCAAGACCTTTAAGTTTAAATTGGGATTTTCTAAAAAACCTATTTTTCAAAATTCATACTTAAAATTAAGTTTTCTACAGAAAGGGTTTTCCCAATAAAATGAAAGGTTTTCTTAAAGAAGATTTCCAAACTACATCATCACACAAAAAGAAAATCCCCGGTTCCCACTTCACTGTGCATTCTGAAAAATGTTGTCTGCTCATAGTGGCGACTCCGCTGGGGATTAACCATTTCTTTAAAAAAGTTTTCATAAAAACTTAAGGAACTTAGGCAACAACTGAAGTATATCGTCGCTTATAGTCAATTATTAATCCATAATCCGATATTTCATTCACAACCACATAGTGTGACATTTTCTCTTCTTTAATCCCTCCAACACATGATTAAGCCCGGTTTATTTCAAAAGGTGACCTACCTCTTTCGCTAGGATTGGAGGCACCTGAGGGGGTAAACCACTCATAGCACCACATGAACCTTACATCGTGTTCTACGATGAGGAGTGTATTTTCGCTATGGGAGCCTGTACGACCCTTGGTTTGAATCATACCCTCATGTAATGGCCTAGCAACTTCCCCTTAGGGTTACCAAAACATATATTTGTATATTAGACATTGAGAGTATGCCTTTGGTATCCCCAGTTGATGCCAAAGAGACCCAAGACCTAGGAAGAATGTGTGACCAATCGAAAGAAGGAATAAAGTTGGAAGGGTGAGCATGTTATTGCTTGTGCTAACGTTTGCTCAATGGTTGTTTTACTTTCGGCTCTTTCATTCGACATTAAAACACGCATCATCCGTATGCCATTCTAATCACATTTTTATGCAGCCATTTTGAAGCATCATCATACATGTGCTATTATACTAACCATGTTTTCGTACATCCATAACATCTTGTCCGTGTGTCATATGCCTTCTATGTGTTCGCATTTCATAAAGCATACATGATATCATCTCGTGTGTCATGCATCCTAACCACATTTTTGTGCAGCCACTTGCATCCTGTATGACATTGGTATTCATCTCATCTCACCCCATTTAAAATGAAACGATGTTCTAAGTATGCCCTTCATGATTATTTCATGACATATCGAGAGTACCCAAGACTACCCGTGTTTCGCTAATGCACCGGATTGCACTTGGCCATTTCATTATGTCATTTCACATGTTATAAGACCACAATGGTCTTAGGCTTATATTCATATGGCAGATCACATAATACCAATACATAACATCATGCCCATTCATCTTTGGCGTCATGGCGACACCAAAGTTTTGCTTGTGTGTCATGATCCACATCGGGTTGTTCCATAACATTGATGATTCATGCAAGGTACTCCATGAGTGCTGAACTAGTACTTATAATAAGACATTTTATAACATTCTTAAATACAAGGTGTTCCACGAACGCCGAAATTATGTCCGTGTTTCGAGTTACACGTGACTCATTTGTGACATCACTTCATCCAAGATTCCATAAGAGCATTAAAGCTCTGTCTGTGGAACGACTCCCATATGACCATCACATGTCATTGCATTGACCTACAAAGTGTCAAACCTTCATCCGTGTGTCGGTGCATGTGACCATTTCATGACATCCATTAGGTACCCCAAAGGTGCCGAACCTCTATCCGTGTGACGGCTCACACGCAACATTTTTGCATTGTCTTTCGTATGGCATGGGGTATGCTTGGAACATCCAAAATAAAAAGAAGGAAAATACAAAAGTCATTTTCATCATCATCTCCATCCATGAAGCATCATCCAAACATGAACACGAACATAGCATACACGCCATTTAGTATGTCGAGTCTAGGTCTATGACATCCATCCAAGATTTTAACCTTGTGTTGAATGTGCAGTTTGGAGTTGAACCTCTAAGAGATTAGTTCGTGCTGAGTCAAAGCCAAACCAATCAATTTAGCAAGTTCAATCAGAGCTAGTCACCATGGAGGGGATCAATTCAGGGTCAGATTCAGATCAGGAGGTTGAAATTCAGTTGCCTACTTTACCGGTTGGCAGTTAAATTTTGTTGGAAGAAACAGATGGATCAGAGATGGCCAACGAAAATAGTGGGAACGTGCCCTTTGACATGGTAGCTTTTATGAGAACTTTTCTGAGCTCGGATGAGTTTAAGGCTAGCCTTAGGGAGCAAATACAGGTGGTGATGAACACTACCCCTGTTCAGACTATTCCACCGACTCAAACTTTGGTTAGAAGTGAAGGACAATAGTTTGTCCAAGCAATAAATGGAGCTAGAGGGAGTCTTCCCAGAGGAAGCGATGGAGTTGTCAACCGTAGGGAACCCGACCGTCATTCTGAAGAGGATGAGGCCTTTGAGAAGGCAAGAGAAGCCTCGATTGAGACTATAGTGGAGAAGCGTCTCAATCAAAAATTGTCTGATATTGAAGCTATGCTACCTAAGCTGAAGGAGATGGTGCACTATAACCCTGGTAAGTATGTCGACCTGACTACTTTGATGGCTTATGGAGGAGAGCTGCTCCCGGCTGGTTTTCAGATGCCTTACCTGCCTTCGTACGTCAGAGAGGGTCCACCAAAAACTCACCTGGACAGTTATGTGAGACTGATGACAAGCATGGGAATCAGGAAAGGTCACCTCTTGAACCTGTTCCCAACTACTTTGAGGGGTGTTATGGCAAAGTGGTACATGAAGATGCCTTTGTACAACCGTTCTACTTCGGAGGACCTGTTTGAATCTTTTGTGAAGTAATACACTTACAATACGCAGATGGAGACCACTCTAGAAGATCTAGAAAGGATTTGCCAAAAGATGAATGAATCCTTTCCATCTTACTATAAGAGATGGATGGATGTGCAAGTTCTGGTGGATGGAGCCCCGAAGTTGGAGTCGCTCATTGTAAAGCTGGTTGATGATAGTCTGCCCCAATACAAAGACAAAATGAAGCTGAAAAGGTTCCACTCTTTCAATGAAATGGTTGAATTTACCAAGCATATCGAGCGATACGAAGAAAAGGAACAAAGGTAGACAGAGTTCGGGCTCCTACAAAAGTAATCAAGGGTACTCTCAAGGGTACAAAGGCAGTAGTTCTAAGGCTACCTCAGCCAAGTTTGGTGCTAGGACGATTTCGGAAGCAACCTCGATTGGAGTGTAAGAGGAGGATGTGGCTACTGTGAATCAGGGAATGCAGACTCCTCAAAGGATCACCAACCCATAGGCAGAATCTTTGTCTCGTATCTATGCCAAATGTAAGAAGGCTGGGTTGCTACATTATCTAAATCCATTGTCTCCTCCAGCTGAGGCAGACAGTAGGCCACCATACAAATGATTGCACTCAGTTAGAAAGGGCCATCCGACAATTGGTTGCTGATGGTAAGTTTATTGAGCCACCCTTGAAGCAGGGTGTCTAGAACAACCCCTTGCCCAATTTTGGCTAGCTTGGGTGCACAAGTTGTTGAGATCCAGGATGCTGCAATAAAAGAAGACCCTCCACATGTGGAGGGTGATAGTCATTTTGATGTTTCAGTTTTCTATTTTGATCACTTATCATGTGAACAATTCAGCACCTAAAGTGTTTAATTTAACAGAATTTAATTTCAATTATTGGTGTGATATTTTTCTAAATGGAACTTCGCATGCAAACATTCTTTTAATGCCTTTAACACACATGATGCATCAATGCATGATATGAATCTACAGAAATATGATGACCCAAAAATGGTATCCGTCTCGAAAGACCTCACACCTGATGAGAGAAAAGAAGATTGCAAAGGTACCACAAAAGCACATGGAAATCTTTGCCTGACTGTACGGTGTCGTGCTGGGGTGACAAAGGAATTATCGAATACCAAGTTCCAAAGGATTCAAAGACAAAACCAGCCAAGCAGGAACTCCATAGACTCAAACCAGAAAAAGGAGGGTTGTCACAGCATGGGGAATTGATAGTATCAGTAAAGTAAGGCCACTAGCAACAAACGGACATCACTCAATGGTCATATTCGTCAACTACTTCTCAAGGTGGGCAGAAGTAGAGTCATATATGAATGTCACCGATAAAAAAAAAACAAAACAAAAAAAAAAAGAGTTATCATGACACAACCAAAGATGGAGTACAATTCCAAGGGGTAATAACACAGTGTTACAGAATAAAGGGTTGAGCATCATAGATCATCTCTGCCTCTCCCACAAGCCAACGGGACGACAGAAGCGACCAATAAGTCTATCAAAGAAGATTCCATCCAAATGGCAGTTGCCTACAAAGATTGGGTCGATATGCCACCATTTGCCTTTCAAGGACATAGAACTAGCATCGGAGTACCCATTGGAGAAAAACTATACTCATTGGTTTGCCGGATGGAAGCGGTTCTACCAGAGGAGACAGAGACCAAGTCGTCAACCCCATCAGCCAAGACAAACTCAGGCGATACTCTGTCAAAAAAAAAAAAGAAGAGTCCGATGGGTTAAAAACCGAAAAGGCGATCCATGCAAAAATTAGGACAAAGAGGTGAGCACCATCAGTGGGAAAATCTGCAAAGACCAGTTGGTGGCAGTCATGGGTTCAGTCGAGACGTATACCATTACTGATTCTGTTCTTAACTTCATTTCATCTTTTGATGTGCATTGTGCTAAAAAATTATTAATGAATGAATGAATGAACTCTTTGCTTTATTTGCTTAAATGTCCCAAGTCTACTTGGAATTGAATTCACATCATGCATCTATGGCTGTTGTGAGTGGACGACCTTTTTCACAGAAAGGGAAAAATCGGGACGCTATGAAGCGAACCGGGCAAAACGTTTTCGTTTGAATTTGGTTTTGGAAGACAGGTTTTGTTTATCTTGGAAAAATCATGGATTTGATCTGGAAATTCTTTTGTAGACAAAATTTTCCCGATTTATTACTTAAAGACCTCAAAACCTCAATTTTGATATCAGTGACAGAGTCGCCACCCAAATCAACTCATCCAGAAAATTCTGGTACAGCTCCCTACCGAGCGTAGACTACTGTACCTAATCCAGAGATTCAAGGTTCGGGCAACTTACCTACTTAACCTTAAGCTTGTATTCGATTTATTATTTATAAAACCATATTTATTCAATTTATTATCTTTCTCTACCCAATTTGTTTAGTTATTAGCCCGTGCTAAAGCAGAATGCAGAAAATAAATTGCAAAAAAATAAATTATCCATACAAATATACAAAGGAATAATAGAGGCCGCTTATATAACCAAATTGAATAAAAAGGAGAAAAGGCTCTTGTCCTCACATTTACAATCGCCTAAGTACACGAAGATCTAAAAATACAACTGCCTAAATACACAAATTAATCTATTAAATACAACAAAAGTAAAAATAAATGCTGCAAAACAGATTGATTAGTGTAATTTATATTATTAACACAAGTAGGACTCAAATCAGGACAGAAATGGGATTTCTAGGATCGGGGGCATGCATTTAGGGGGTAACCGGGTCGACCCGACCGGTCAGACCGGTTAGACCTAGAAAACGGTTTTGAAACGCCCTGTAAATTTTTATGCTGGAAAACAATTTTTGAAAACCATTTGGCTCGATTACATATAAATTTCCATTTTTGTGGATCGGTTATCCCAAAACTTAGGGTTCCATTCGCATGGGTTCCCAAACACAACATCCATCTAGGGTCCAGAACTCAATAAACACACCAAAAACATTTGTGAAAATACCGTTTTACTCGCTTTCAATATTCCACGGGGATTTGATAAGATTCGGGGGTCCGCTAATACTGAACTGTGGATCCGATTTGGATACAATAACCCTGAAACTCAGGAAATAAACCTGGGAAACATCAAAAACCCTAATATCCGTACGTATAGAAATCTAAAAACCAAAATTTTATGACATACGGATGGATTTGGGCTGAAAATGATCGCAACAGAAAGCTTAAAATGGAAAACAGACTATTTTCGGCAGATCAGGACAAACCGGGAGGCTGTCCCTAGAGAACAGAGCCGTATGGCTCTAGTACTAGAGCCGGCCACTCTGTTCATCATGAACATAGCTGGCCGGCTCTATTCGGGCAATCCGATTCTGAAAGTCGCAAAAACGAAGAAAACGCATAAAAAAGACAATGCAAACAGGTTTAAGGCCTCTCAGAGTTTACCTTGATGTTGTTTGGATGCTTCGAACGTCATAGAATGAATCAGAAGCTTGAAATACATCCTGGGAACTCAACCGGCCAAAGAACCGCAACAATCCAAATGAGCCGAAATGAATCCGAAATGGTTTCCAAACGATGAGCAAAGGTTAAGTAACTTGTGTTTAATGTTTAAAGATTGATTTTAAGCTTTACTCTTTGTGTTTCTAGGTTCTCAAGTTCACGGTCACCTTTCTCTCTTTCTCTGCTTCTTTTCTTTCTCTGTATCTTTTTTTCTTTTTGATTGTAAAGCCCCTCTTTTTTTCTATATTACTTTTTTTTCTTTTATATCACTCTCTCACATATCATTTCAACATTAAATGGCTGCTTTACTTTCTGTGATTTTTCCCATACCTTGCTTCTGGCGAGACAAGTTGCTTTGTTTTGCAAGGCAACTTGCCTTACCCACTAGAACCATATGGCTCTAGTTTGAACTAGAGCCGTACGGCTCTAGTTTAGAGCCGAGGAAAAATTTCAAAAAACCGACGTGCACCTTAAACCCTAGAAATCACTCGAGAGACCTTTTCGAAATTTCGGATCATGGATAGCTTGGTCTTCAGGACATTTGAGATTCTCCGAGCGATATTCCGGTTGCTTTCAAGTCCTGTTCGAGTCTGTCCGGTCCACAGGTAACTAAGTAATTCTCATCACCAAGGTCAAGAAAAACCCGTGCTCACAGGCTGCCCCTCCCGAGATCAAAGTTGACTAGATTGGTAGCTTATGTCCGATTCGTGTTTGGTCTCTCGATTGGGAGTGTGGTGAGTAAAGGAACATAAAATGTACCTGAGGGTTTTGCATGTGTCGGCCTCTGCGGCATTGGGGACTTGTTCATGTCGAAGTGTGGAATAGCGGTCTTGCCTGAGCTATCTAGATTGCCTCGAGAGGACTTCTTAGGTTTAATTGCCTCAAGGAGGGCTTTTTCAGTTTGGTTGCCTCAAGAAGGGCTTTTTCAGTTTGGTTGCCTCAATGAGGGCTTTTTCAGTTTTGTTGCCTCAATGAGGGCTTTTTCAGTTTGGTTGCCTCAAGGAGGGCTTTTTAGATTTGATTTTGCCTATAGGAGGGCTTTTTCTGTTTGGTTGCCTAGAGGAGGGCTTTTTCAGTTTGGTTGCCTCAAGGAGGGCTTTTTCAGTTTCGGTTGCCTCAAGGAGGGCTTTTTCAGTTTGGTTGCCTCAAGGAGGGCTTCTTAGATTTGATAGAGACTACTCTCGAGGATGTCTCGAAGTTGTTTCGGGTACATATTCATTGCTTGATCGATAATTTTGGAAACAAACATTTTTGCCCCTAGATACCTGTTAAAGGCAAGAAGTTCTCAACAGACATTTCTTCCCTACCCATGTGACGAAAAAGTTGAAACAGATGTTCTCCTTTTCCCATGTGACGAAAAGGTACAATGAGATGTACTATCCCTTCTATGTGGCGAAGAGGCAGCACGAGCTTGAGATAGTTGTTCCTTCCCCTTTCATGTGGCAAAGAGGTCGGAAGAGATGTACTGTCTCTCCCATGTGATGAAGAGTAGCATGAGCTTGGTTGAGTCATCTTGCCCCCAGATACCTGTTAAAGGCAAGAAATACCCTTCTTGGGGTGATATTGGTGTGAACGAAAATTCTAGTAATTGCAGAAATTTTTCATACCTGAGATTTTGAATCGCAGAGTTCTGATTTGCACATTATGACTCTGAGGGTGCCCCTGGATTAAATCATTCTGGCCTTGGGAAGGATCCCGACTCGAGATGACCTAATGATTGTGATGAGCGCCTGGATGAATTTCGATGCAAGAGCGCATATTTATTCCTTGATCGATAATTTTGGAGACAAAAATTTTTGCCCCCTCGATCAAGCATAAATACAGCTGAGTGGTTCATGATGCATGTATGTGTGAATGCATGCATGACTCGAGGATATGTATGTATGTGACATGATACTATGCTTGGTATCTGTGCTATGCTGGGGACTGAACTTTTGACTTCCGATGATCTCCTGTAGGGACTGTTTCAATCAGATGACTTTGTCGAGGATTTAAACTTAGTGGGGATCGTTTCAGCCGAGAACTCTGCTGGAGAGAACCCTGATCCATTTAATCCTATTGGGGTATCTGTCAGAAATTCTGATTCAGCGGGAATGTCTTAGCTGGTGACTCCACTGGGGAAACTCATACCTTTTCAATCCTACTGGGAATCTTGCTGGGGACTCTGTTAGAGATTTTGATGGAGACTCTGTGGGGATAATCCTGCTAGGGACCACTCTGCCGAGGATAATTCTGCTGAGGACCCTGACTCAGTGGGGATTGTCTTACCTGGTGACGCTACTAGGGATCTGCTGGGGATCCTGACTCATCTAGGTTCCGTGTGTTCTATCCACCCTATTGAGACCGACGGATGCTTCTTTTCGGCTTGAGGCATGTTTTCCTATTGCGCCTGTTCAATCTGGTATTCACTAGACCTTTCTAATCGACTGGCTATTACCCTAAAGTGTTAGCGGTCTCGGCATACCGGAATCACAGACTCATGGCCTGTTTTGCCAAGGGATGGCCTATTTGTCTAAGTGGGAGGATGAGAATTAGATCTTGTATCCTGTATTGCATTCTATTGGGGATGACACATCCGAACCAAAAGTTGCCATTTATAGTAGAAATTCCAGTTACGGTGCCGCTGGCTTGGACGTAACGACCTATTGATGGGTGTTTACACGTAATGGCACGATGCATGCAACATGAACATCTAAGTGGAAAATCAAACATGCCTAATATCATTATGATGACATCAGAATGGATGCAAACAGGGAAATCAAGAGTGACTGACTCTAAATATCACTCTCTTCTTGTTACCAACACATCCTTTCGGTTTTCTGTGTCAGGAAAATTCTCTCCTAGGGATCATTGATTTTTTATTTTTTTTTATGGACTGAAAATTTTGCACGAGTATTCCAATCGAGTAGATTTCTTTGCACTGGTTTGTCTTAGGATTGAGAAATGCGCCTCAATATATTCATTGAAAGCTGAGAGAGCATCGTTTTTAATGATGCCCAGTGGCTTAGCTTTTACCTGCCCCCAGTATTAAGGTTTTACGTTTGGGTGTAAAACTCTTCACCAGATCTGGTTCGCTACTTGCGGCAACCTATATATGGACATTTATATGCAATGACACGACGTATGTATATTGAACATTGAAATAGCATATGAAACATCTATGACATGATAAATGAGAATGCATTAGGCAAATCCAACCCGTGGCTCTGGTTTGATCATTTTCCCTTCATACTACCAATATGTCCTTTCGATTTTCCATATTGGGATTTTTTTTTAGGACTCCACTGGGGACATGTTAAAGGCAGGTCACCAAGGTATACAACCGATCACTAGTGAGTAGTCACTTTTATTGCAGCTGAAGACTGAGTTCTTGAAATGGTTGGTAAATGCAACTTTCCCCTGAATATTGGCACATCAGGTTCTGCAAGTCTTCTTGTTGATGGTAGCATCTCATTTATGATTGTTGAAAGCTTTGTAAAACCTGGCTGCTCCAACACTGTTGGTGGAGGATTTCCTCGAGTCTGAAAAGGAATTGGTGTCAATCTCCACCTTCTCCCTATCACCTTTTGCTCGACTGAATCCTTGGTACCGCCCCTTGTTGGGTTGAATGCTACTGATGGATAATCATCCTTTTCACACTCAAATGTTGACCTCTCAAAGTGCCTCACCAACTCCTCTTTTTCCTGAAGCCTAGCATAGGCTAGAGTGCAGACTTTCTTGGATAAGAAAAGTGGTCACCTCTTATTGTGAACTGCTTGCTGAAGTCAGCATATGGTTTTTGGGCTTGTGAAATTTATAAATGCATATCTTTTTTCACTTTGTTTTTCAAATCAAAATGGAGGTACAAGAGATCAAAGGTTGACACTGATTTCTCATTATTACTCTCATTCTCTTTCATGCAGTGCTCATCCAGGAGTTCCACCATTAATTGCTTGTGCATGGGCAATCTTTAGCTAAGTTAAAGCAAACTTGTATTCAAATCCACTCTCTGTCATGAAATCAAGGCCTTTCCTATCGTCTGAGGAGGCTAAGCAATTAGTTTGGGAGTTTAGGTTGAAGAGAAGTGGTATGGGATAGAAAGAGAATCCCCAATTTGGTACGGGTTGATGATAAACAAAGACTGATTGAGGCCGTGCTGTAACCACCTGCCCCTATCACCTTTCTAGTGATGAGATGATGAGATATGTAACAGCATTGAGGTTCAATTTCTTGTTAGAAGACATTGATGGCAGAAAATGGGGTTTCATGGAATCGGTTCAAGAAAGGAAATGAAAAGGGTGATCCTTCCAGCAGGTATTTGTGCTTTGCATATAAACGAAAGGAAAAAGGGGTGTTGAAGGTGTGGAGAAAGGTAGGGAAGAAAAGGGAAATGGCTTTGGGTTTGAAGACAGGAAAGTTCAAATCTTTCATAGGAAGATCGCAAGAATCTGATAATGATGGTAACTGGGATGGTGAGACACTCCAGTGCTAGGTATGGTTATGCATGAGAGAGAAAGATTCTTCCACCTGCACTGATCCCCCCCCCCCCTTTTTTTATTTTTTTTATTTTTTATTTTTTTTATTTTTTATTTTTTTGTGAAGGACCAAACCCAAGCCATAGCCACCTGTTGGTTTTCCTGTTGTATTTAGATTCATGCATGTCATGCGTTTTTAATATGCTTTTTGGATGAACAATGCATGCGAAATGTCATGCACACATGAATGTCACATGAACAGGATAATATATGCACTACAACCAAAAACTGCTTCAGCATTTTACCATAGGATGGGTGATGAAAGCCATATTTGGATCCCCCACAGGTTGGAGATTTTGGTGAGTTCGAAATTTTAGTTTTTAGGATTTTGGCATAGGGTACTTCCTCAGGTAATGAATTAGGCTTGAGGCTTCATTTCAGAGTCTGATTTTGAGTTTCAATAATAGCTTTAGAGTTTTGGCTTAAAATGTTTTGGACACCATATGTGCTATTCAAATTGAAACTTTGGGGCAGGGTCAATAGCATCTTACAAGGATTGGTGACTTAGACCAGCAGATGAATTGGCGAAGGTGGTGCCATCACGTCACTTATTTATCTCACAAGCTCATCTTTCAAGAGAGAGTTCGGTCAGAGCCAGATTCACTTTTAGGTTCCCCGCAGTATTCAGACTGATGTCATGCATTTTGATAATATGTGCATTGGACATGTCGTTTCAAATGATCAAATGCATACATAATACCATGTACATGCAATCACCAAGCAAGTGAGAAGATAACAAAATGCATTGCATTCAAAATGATTTCAATACACCTTACAAACAAAAATGAGTCCCCTGCAAGAAGGAAGCCTCTAAGGATATTGATTTCATGCCATCTGATTATTCCCTGACTAGTCACTGTTTCGGCTTCAGTGCCATTGCCCCACTCTCTTTAAACTAGACCTTACAGTTCTTGATCATATTCCTCTCCCTGGGAAGTTTGAGGAATTTCCTCGGTGGTCTTCCTGATTGCCCCTAGTCGTTTATTAGAGGTGGGTGGGACCCTCAACTTTCCTTCGTCGATTAGCTTCTGGATCCTCCTTCATAGAGCGACACATTCATTGGTCCAGTGGCCTGCTATCAAATGATAGCTGTAGAAGTTACCTTTTGTTCTGGTATTGGCACCACATATGGTCGGACACTCTGTAGTAGACCCATCCTTCTGCATATGGCGAATAGTCTATTCACCAAGCAAGGCCCAAAGGAAGTAATTATCCCACTATCTTGGGAGGTGAAATCTGGATATGTCGTAGAGCAGGGTTAGCGTACGCACTGGTGTCAGGAGGTCCTTGTAGCTCCCCTTCACTGATCGACCCCGGTGAGCCCAAGTCCTGGTGAGAGGGCCCTCTGAGGTGTCGAGAGGGAGTGTCAGCAATCTGGGCAGTCTGTTCCCTGTCGGCATTAGTATTGGAGTCTGTGCTTGCCATGCCCCTTATTTTTCTTTCAAGCTCTACCACCCGTGCCTCCAGCTCAGTGCATCTTGCCATCAGTATCTCCACTTTGTCAAGGTCACTCCCCAGTATTTCCCTTAGCATCGCTGCCACTTCTTCCCTGATTGCCTTTCGGAATCGTGACGAAGCGACATAGTCTTCCACAACATCTGTTATGGCGTTGAAGCTCCTTGGGTTGGCCATCCTTAAGATTCTTTCCCCCTGATGAGAGTACTCATTAGCGTCGATAGGCGCATGCGTGGCAGATACCAAACAGGGAACTATGTATGCATGAATATGCGATGCAACATGTACGTGTGTGGATGGTGAGTTGAACATGTACGTGTGTGCATGTGATGTCATGTCATGTTATGCTATTCCAAACCAATGAATATGCATGCAAAGTCAAAAAGGAAAACATGCAGATGCAATGAATGCTGTTGGGGTTGATGCATGCATGCTAAAGAGAAGTATGGCGTATAAATATACACCACATGGATAAAATGACACACAATGGTGTCCATGGGTCGAAGCAAGACATTGTTTGAAAAGGAATTGTATGCTATGGATGCTTACATGTGTGCAGTGTATGGGCATAACTGCGGTACTTGGGAAGTACCCATGAATGCATGGATGACATGGAATGAGGAGACGTGCTTGGCATGCAGACAACACCCCGGTGCTCGGGGAGCACCCTGGGCTTTTCTGACATGAAATGAATTTGCACTTAGAGCGCGAGCAGATTTTCAGTGCTCAGGGAGCACCTTGGGTTTTTATGGGATGATATGAAATGAATTCACGCCTGGCGCTAGAGTAGAGTTCGGTGCTCGGGGAGCACCTAAACGGCTTGATGCATGAATGAGATATGACTTAGTCATGGTTGAATGATGCCAGACAGATGGAAATTAGAGTGAAAAATGACTTTGTTCTTTTATTTATTTTGGATGTTCTGCGGATGCCCCAATGCTATGTAAAAAGGTAATGCAAATAGACCACGTGTGATCCAGCACACGGCAGGGGTTCGGTGCCTTTAAGGCACCTAAATGATGTCATGAAATGATCACGTGTGGCCGATACATAGACAGAGTTCTACTGTCCTCGAGGCGTTTGCTAGATGTCATGGAATGGTCAAATGTGTTCTGGCACACAGACAAAGTTCTGATGCTTTTGATGCATCCAATATGGAATGATATTTTTGGTGAGTCACGTGTAACTTGAGGCACAGAAAAAGGTTCAGCGTTCCTGGAACACCTTGTATGATTTAGTAATGTCATGGAATGCCCTTATATGTGTAGTAACTGGGTACTCATGGAGTACCCTGGATGATCCGATAATGTTATGAGCAATCCGATGTGGATCACGACATACAAGCAAGATCTTGGTATCCCCGTGACACCAACGATGGATGGATTAGATATTATGCAATGTTTTTCATGTGACTACCCATACGAAAATGGATTTAGGACGATTGTGGTCTCCTAGTGAATGTAATGATATGAAGGAATGGCCGAGTGCAAACTAGAGCACAGGCAAAACACGGGTGGATTTAGGACACCCGTTATGAAATGAAATGATCATGATGGAGCATCCTTAGAACATCCTTTATTAGATGTGATGGAGTGAAAAGGTGTGAATACACATGTCACACAAAATGCAGGTGGCTGCAGAAAAATGTGGTCAGGATGCATGACATACGGAATGATGTTGTGTGTGTAAGGAATGAATGCATATTCATCCAAAATGCAGGTGGCTGTGGGAAAATGTGGTTAGGATGCGTGACATACAGAATGATGTCGTGCGTACAAGGAATGAATGCATATGTCATCCAAAGTGTAAGTGGCTGTGGGAAAATGTGGTTAGGATGCGTGACATATAGAATATGTCATGCGTGCAAGGAATGAATGCATATGTCATCCAAAGTGTAAGTGGCTGCAGAAAAATGTGGTTAGGATGCATGACATACAAAACGATGTTTTGTAGGCTATGTGGAAATGTTAACACATAATGCGCATTTGGCATGCGAACAAAATATCATGGTTGCATAAAGACATGGTTAGCGTCGATGTCATACAAATGTCGACGTTTTGAAAATGATTGTATAAAGGCATGATTAGAACGACATAAAAATGAAAGTGTATGTTTGATGCTTTATGAATGAAAGCAATAATGGGTATGAGTTCTTTATTCCGAATGTTCCAAGAGTGCCCAATGTTATGCAAAAGAAGATGCAAAGGGGTCGCGTGTGAGCCGATAAGCGAATGGAGGTTCAGTGCTTTCGGGGCACCTAATGGAGGTTATGAAATAGTCGCATGTGGCCGACACACAGACAGAGTTTTGACACTCTCTAAGGAAAAATGAGATGGTATGAAATGATCTCGTGGAATTCATTCCTCGAACAGAGTTCTGATGCTTTTGGGGCATCTGATATGAAGTGATGTTGCAAACAGGTCACGTGTATGACGAGATGTGTACAAAGGTTCGGCGTTCATGGAACACCTTGCATGAGTTAATAATGTTATGATATGCTCCTACATGTGTACTAATCTAGTGCCCGAGGAGCCCCTCGAATGATTTCATGATGTAATGAAATGGTTCGATGTGAACCATAATGCACAAACAGGACATGGCGTCACTGGGACACCTATGATGAATGAATGTGATGCCATATGATCGCAATGGGTGTATTGTCACATAAACGCAAATCTAGGACCATTGTGGTCTACTATTGAATGATATGATATTTTGTGAAATGGCCGAGTCCAATCCAGTGCACGGGGCAGAAATCGGATAGTTTTGGGGTATCCGACATGTCATGGAATGAACTGATCATGAGGGGAATGCTTGAAACATCCTTTTATTAGGTGGGGTAATATGACATGGATGAATATGTCATACGAAAATGTAAATGGCTGCATGAAAATGTGGTTAAGATGCATGACACGCAGATCGATGTCGTGTATGCTTTGTGGAGATATCACACGTGAGATGTAAATGGCACATGAATAAAATGTCATGGCTGCACGAAAATGTGATTAGTGATGGTACATAAGATGATTATGCTTTTTTAAATGCTTATTGAAAAAGTAAAGAGAAAATCACCACGGAGTAAACGTTAGCACATGAAAAAATATGCTCCCCCTTCCGACCTTATTTCTCCTTTCGATTGGTCACACATTCTTCCTAGGTGTTGGGTCTCTTTGGCATCAACAAGGGATACCAAAGGTGTGCACTCAATCATTCAATTTTAGATTAATGTTTTGGTAAACCTAGGGGAAGTTACTAAGCCATTATATGTGGACCAAAGTCAAACCAAGGGTCGTACAGGCTCCCATAGCAAATAAATACTTCCCCACCGTAGAACACGATGTAAGGTCATGCGGGGCTATGAGTGTTTTACCCTGTCGAGTGTCTCCAATCCTGGCAGTAGAGGTAGTCCACCTTCTTGGATAAACCGGGGCTAAATAGTGTATTTGAGGGTTGAGAAGAAGAAAATATCATGATATGCAAAGCTTGAATAAATATAGCTTTTACAAATCGATAAATGAATACAAGCAAGATATATTTCAATAGTTGCCTAAGTTCCTTAAAAAACTTTTAAAGATTCAAGATCCCCAGCAGAGTCGCCCTCTGTGAGTGGACGACCTTTTTCATGAAAAGTGAAATATCGGGATGCTATGAAGCGAACCGAGGAAAACGTTTTCGTTTGAATTTGGTTTTGGAAAATAGGTTTTGTTTATCTTGGAAAAATCATGGATTTGATCTGGAAATTCTTTTGTAGAAAACATTTTCCCGATTTATTACTTAAAGACCTCGAAACCTCAATTTTGAGATCAGTGACAGAGTCGCCACTCGGATCAGCTCATCCGGGAAATTCCGGTACAGCTCCCTACCAAGCGTAGACTACTGTACCTAATTCAGAGATTCAGGGTTTGGGCAACTTACATACTTAACCTCAAGCTTGTATTCGATTTATTATTTATAAAACCATATTTATTCAATTTATTATCTTTCTCTACCCAAAGTGTTTAATTATTAGCCCATGCTAAAGCAGAATGCAGAAAACAAATTGCAGAAAAATAAATTATCCATACAAATATACAAAAGAATAATAGAGGATGCTTATACAACCAAATTGAATAAAAAGGAGAAAAAGCTCTCGTCCTCACATTTACAATAGCCTAAGTACACGAAGATCTAAAAATACAACCGCCTAAATACACAGATTAATCTATTAAATACAGCAAAAATAAAAATAAATGCTGCAAAACAGATTGATTACTGCAATTTATATTATAAACACAAGTAGGACTCAAATCAGGACAGAATTGGGATTTCTAGGATCGAAGGCATGCATTTAGGGGGTAACCGGGTCGACCCGACCGGTCGGACCGGTTAGACTTGGAAAACGGTTTTGAAACACCTTGTAAATTTTTGTGCTGGAAAATAATTTTTGAAAACCATTTGGCTCGATTACATGCAAATTTCCATTTTTGTGGGTCGGTTATCCCGGAACTTAGGGTTTTGTTCGTGTGGGTTCCCAAACACAGCATCCATCTAGGGTCCAGAACGCAATAAACACACCAAAAACATTTGTGAAAATACCGTTTTACTCGCTTTCAATATTCCACGGGGATTTGGTAAGATTCGGGGGTCCGCTAAAACTGAACTATGGATCCGATTTGGATAAAATAACCCCGAAACTCAGTAAATAAACCTAGGAAACATCAAAAACCCTAATATCCGTACGTATAGAAATCTAAAAACCAGAATTTTATGACATACGGATGGATTTGGGCCGAAAATGATCGCAATAGAAAGCTTAAAATGGAAAAATAACTATTTTCTGCCGATCGGGGCAAACCGGGGGGCTGTCCCTAGATAACAGAGCCGTACTGCTCTTTTCATCATGTCGTACGGCTCTATTCATCATGCCGTACGGCTCTTTTCATCATGCCATATAGCAATCATGAACATAGCCGGCCGGCTCTTTCATCATGCCGTACCACTCTATTCGACCAATCCGATTCCAAAAATTGTAAAAACGAAGAAAACGCACAGAAAAGATAATGCAAACAGGTTTAAGGCCTCTCAGAGTTTACCTTGATGTTGTTTGGATGCTTCGAACATCAAAGAATGGATCGGAAGCTTGAAATATATCCTGGGAACTCAACTGGCGAAAGAACCGCAACAATCCAAACGGGCCGAAACGAATCCAAAATGGTTTCCAACCGATGAGCAAAGGTTAAGTAATTTGTGTTTAATGTTTAAAGATTGATTTTAAGCTTTACTCTTTATGTTTCTGGGTTCTCAAGTTCACGGTCACCTTTCTCTCTTTCTGTGCTTCTTTTCTTTGTCCGTATCTTTTTTTCTTTTTGATTGAAAAGCCCCTCTTTTTTTTATTTGATTTTTTTCCTTTATATCACTCTCTCACATATATCATTTCAACATTAAATGGCTGCCTTACTTTCTGTGATTTTTCCCATACCTTGCTTCTGGCGAGACAAGTTGCTTTGTTTTGCAAGGCAACTTGTCTTAGCCACTAGAGCCGAGGCAAAATTTTAAAAAGCCGACGCGCACCCTAAACCCTAGAAATCACGCGGGAGACCCTTTCGAGAATTTCAAGTCGCGGATAGCTTGGTCTTCAGGACATTTGAGATTCTCTGAGCAACATTCCGGTCGCTTTCAAGTCCCATTCGAGTCCGTCCGGTCCATAGGTAACTAAGTAATTCTCATCACCGAGGTCAAGAAAAACCCATGCTCATAGCTGTACACACTTTCGGTTTAAATGCATCTCACTTCCAAAAAAAAACCGTCCGATGGATAAAAAATCGAAAGGCGATCCATGAAAAAATTAGGATGGTCCGATAGATCGAAAACCCGAAAGGGCGGTCTGTGCAAAAGTTAGGACACAAAGATAAAGTTTGTTGAATTGAAAACCCAAAAAGGCAGTTCAAGCAAAAGTAAAGACATTCCGATAGGCCGAAAACCCGAAAGGGCGACCTATGCAAAAGTTAGGACATGAAATAAAATAGAATAAAAGTTACACAGTAGCATTAAGCTCAAATAACTTAATCCTCCAAAGACTGAGGTACCTCAAAGTCAGCACCTCATGTCCACGTCTCGTGGGGCAATCAATCAGGTCAGTCAGCCAAACTCTATAGCGAGCCTCCATCTCCACAGGTGTAGTACCATCATATTTCAGAATCTCGATGCGAATAGGATGCATCCACTAATGCTGCACGTGTCGAGACTTACTGTGGTGTAAACACTCTACACTCGGTGGTGCACAAAGATTGAAGGACCCCCTATAGTTGACCATACTATCTGCACAACCGACCGGGAGCGTAGAAAGTCACGTGGGTCAATCCAAGTAGTTGGACAACTCCGGCCCAGGTCTCAATTGTCACATCAGAAATATCCCACCAGAGGCAGACCCATCTGGGCCTTCAAATCATCCACTCGATCTCTGAAGGTCTGACTCATGATCTCTAACTTGGTGACCCGTTGACACAACTAGTCAACCTCTGCCCTCAAGTGAGCAGACTCACGACACTCAACCCCAATCATCGTCTGCACCAAGCAAAGCATCATAATCACATACATATGGATCCAAAACATACATACATGCACACATGCATCAAAACCAATCTAAGTACAGGTACTCATCATTATCGGGGGCACTCTGGAAGCAGAATAGTCCGACGCTGGGGCATTCCCTTGGCTATATTAAGCCATTTAGAGCCGTATGGCTCCAACTCCAAGGTAAGAAAGTTTTCTCAACTTCTCATAATTTCCATTTATACCAATATAATCCCGAGAAAGGTACTTTTTGCTTTTTGCAAGTATCCAGGGGTAAAATAATCAAGCCATATTTATTCTTGATGAAAGGGGCAAAAATTTTTGTTTCCAAAATTATCGATCAAGGAATAAATATGCATTCTCAACTTCAGAATTACTACTCCTAAAGCCAACTTTGAATCAAATCAAGCTAGATTGTCGTTTCCCCTCGGAACCAGTCCTTGAATCAAACCAAGCTAGATTGTTGTTTCACGTCGGAACCAGTCCTTGACCCAACTCAAGATAGATGTTGTTCTGCACATACATCGGAGCAAATCCTTGAATCCAATTCAACTCAAGCAAGATTTTCCTCCGCACAGATATCAGAATAAATCCTTGAATCCAATTCAACTCAAGAAAGATTTTCCTCCGCACAGACATCGGAGCAAATCCTTGAATCCAATTCAACTCAAGCAAGATTTTCCTCCGTACAGACATCAGTGTAACTCCTTGAAATGAACTCAACTCAAGCAAGATTTTCCTCCACACAGACATCAGAGCAAATCCTTAAATTCAATTCAACTCAAGCAAGATTTTCCTCCTCACAGACATCGAAGCAACTCTTTGAAATCAACTTAACTCAAGCAAGATTTTCCTCCACATAAACATCAGAGCAAATCCTTGAAATCTGCTCAACTTAAGCAAGATTTTCTTTCGCACAGACATCGAAACAAATACTTGAATTCAGATCAACTCAAGCTAGATTTTGTTTTGCACAAATAGTGGAACAAGTCCTTGAATCAACCCAACTCAAGCATCCCCAACCCGAGACGCATTCCGCAGCTGGACGTCAGGTATGTTCTCTTTTCCTTATCACCGTGCTCTCTATCACGAGACCAAACTCAAATTGGGCACAAGCACCCGTTTAAGTCGACTTTGGTCACGCGAGGGGCAACCTATAAGCACGGGTTTTTTCCTGACCTCGATGATGAAAGCTCTTATTACCTTTTTCATGGATAAACATGAAGTAGATTTGGAACGACCGGAATGACTTTGAAGACGTCTCGGATGACCCGGATATGTGTGACAAGTCTTGATATGGAACCCCGAAGAAGGTCCAGTGAGTGTTTAAGAAAACCAAAGAGAAAAGAGAAAAATAAGTGAAATTAAGCAGGTCTGGTCACTATAGCCGCTCGGCTATAATGCCCTACAGCAGCTCGGCTGTAATTATCAGATTTCCTAATTAGGGCCAAATCAGTCTTTAATTTGGATTTTCAACCTAATTTGGAACATATAAAAGGCAGAAAATAAATTAGGTCAACACAACAGAAGACAGTATTATTTTTCTTTACAATCAAACACAAAAAAAAAAGATTAGGGTTTTAGAGAAAAAGAAACAAAAAACCAAAAATAATCATAAAAACCTTGACTTAATCCATAAAACGACTAGGATTCTCTGAAAATTAGCATTCTAGGGTGGTTCTGATCAGTTTAGCATTCATTCGATTTGATTCGGCCATTTGGGCTTCAGAGATCATAGATAAATTCAGGTTGTTTATGATTTCAGGAGATTTTTCGACTTCCGAATCCATTTCTGGTGATCCAAAACACTAGATTACAGATAAGGTATACTCTGAGAGGCCTTAAAAACTCCTTTTGACTCATTCTGGGTGCTATGTGTTTATGATTTTGTGTTTTTCTCAAATCTGGAAGTGAAACCAGCTATAGCCACCTCGTCTGATGATTACAGCCGCTCGGCTATAATACAGCCATGCGGTTGTAACCTACAGTGGTGCGACTATAATCTACAGTGGCGCGGCTGTAGTCTTTTGATTACAGCCGCTCGACTGTAATCTCCAAGGCAGAAACTCTGAATGCCGTAAATCGACCAATAACACTTCTATTTTCAAATCAAATGTGTTTTTCATGAATATTATCGGTCAAATTACATCTATACATGTTTAGATTCACAGTTTTTGGGTTTTTATTGATGGATGTGAGATTGAAATTTAGCGATTTTGGGTTTTGAAGGATTTCTGGACTCGTTTGATCCGATCCTGATATGTTTTTATGGAATTTCATGAGTTTCCAGAAGTCCGAGATTGCCCGAAATCATCAAAATTCTAAAATGATTTTCAAAACGAGAAAGAAAACCGAATAGTTGATTCTGGAGCACTACATCCGTTCGGCTGTAGGTTTTACAGCCGTGCGGCTATGACCTATAGTGGCACGGCTGTGATACCCTACAGCTGCTCGGCTGTAGTTCAAGAAGTAGAATTACAGTTTTGCCCTTTTGGGCTTCTAACTTGTAATTTTGTGTCTCCTTTCTATTCAAAATAGATTTTTGGCGTGTTTTCATTTTTGGACCTTAGATGGATGTTCAATTTAGGCCCACTCATGAACGGAACCCTCTGGTTCCGGGATATCCGGCCCACTAAAAGTTGGAAAGTGCATGTAAAATGAGCCAAATTATTTTCAAAACTGGTTTTCATTCACAAAATCTACAGGGCGTTTCTATAAAATGTTTTCCAGGTCTAATCAAGTAGTCATTCGGACTTCTTGATTATCCCCCCTTTTTATGATCCCGTTTCCCAAAATACCCCTATTCTGTCTTATGTGAGTCCTTGGTATGCTTTATTTATTTGTACTAACCGTATTTAGATGCAGCTTTCTTTTTTTTTTTTCTTTTTTTCATTTCTGATGTATTTAATAGATTATCTCATGTATCTAGGCGATTGTACTTTTTAGATTATCGTGTATTATAGGTAATTGTAAATGGTGAGGATGAGAGTTTTTTTCTTTTTTTTTTTCGGGTTGTATAATTTGTCCATTGCTTTACTTTTCCCGCACTTTTACTTTTCTGCACTTTATTTTGGATTTATATTTATGTCATTTGTATGAGCATTAACTAAAAATAAAAGAAGATAACATGGGTAGAACTAAGGGGATGTCATATAATATTATGAAATAATAATTGAAAACAAGTGAGGATTAGTAGATGTGTTGCCCAAACCCTAAAGCTTTAGAGTAGGTACTACGTCTACACTTGTTAGGGAGCTGTATCGAAATTTCCCGGATGAGCTGATCCGGGTGGCGACTCTGTATCTAATCTCGAAATTTAGGTTTCGAGACCTTTAAGTTTCAATTGGGATTTTCTAAAAAACCATTTTTCAAAATTCATACTTAAAATTAAGTTTTCTACAAAAAGGGTTTTCCCAATAATATGAAAGGTTTTCTTAAAGAAGATTAGAACCCATTTTCCAAACCACATCATCACACAAAAAGAAAATCCCCGGTTCCCGCTTCACCGCATGTTCCAAAAAACGTCGTCCGCTCACAATAACCCAATCAAATAAACTATTCTAGGGAATACATATTCAATAAAAGAGGATCGGGGATACAAAATGCCTATCTACAATAATCTAATTTTACATGCGCCTATTTTACACGAGAAGCTAAAAAAAAATAAAAGCTAGCATGCATCTAACCTAATTCTACCTGTAAAACAAAGGTTAGTACAAAATAAATATGCACATAGGATTCAAATACACAAAATGGGAGATTTTGATAGCTCGGTGCCTGAATGAAGGAACTAAATGAATCTGGAAAATTCACCCGATTAGATCTAGAAAATCTTTTAAACCTCTAAATTTGGATAAAAAAAATTTTGGAAAAACATTCTAATCCAATTTTAATATAGTATAAATGCAAAAGTCAATCTGTGTTAAAGAAACTGGAGTTTTTATCATTGCGCTGGTCTATTAGTCATTGCATAAAAGCATGACAATCATGACTTTTTCATTCCGTACAACCTACATTTTGTTATATCAATACATCTACTGAGATTTGAAAAATATCCATCAGGGAATTTGATAGTTTTCAACTATTCACATAAGACTGGCTTTTCCGACTTGTCTTATGAGTAGCATGCCCTTGGATATTTACTCGTAGTAGGATTCTTTCTAACTCCTTCCTATTGCAAACTAAATTCATATCCTCCCTTGCCTTAGTATTATCCTTTGTTTTCCCCTATATGTTCATTATTGTGTTGAATATATTCTCAAACACATTCTTCTCAATGTGCATCACATCAAGATTATGTCTTATCAGATTTGTCTTCCAATGTGACAAATCCCAAAAGATGCTGCGCTTTCTCCAACCACATATTTTTGCAAGTTTCTTTATTAACTTGTTCAGATTCAATATCATAACTTTCATCAAGACTAACTGATCAATATGATGCAAAATTTCTGTTCCAATCTTAATAGGCGGTGGAGGTCTTGACTCTGAATGGTTTTTCTTGAACTTGTTACAATTGCGTCGATATTCATGATTGGGTGGTAGAAATTTCCTATGATTGTCAAACCAAGAAACTTTTCTGCCATTAGAAAGGCTAAAATCCTATGAATTTTCCATACAATACGGGCACGGTGTCTTTCCACTTGTACTCCAATCGGATAACATGGCATACACTGGAAAATCACAAACTGTCCACATCAGAGCAGCCTTTAATTGATAATTCTGCTTCAATGATACATCGTAAGTCTCCACACCTTCTTCCCATAACAATTTTAACTCTTCAATAACAGGTTGCAGAAAAACATCCAGTTTATGCTTAGGATTCTTTGGGCCAGGAACTATAGCAATCAAGATAATATAAGGCTGCTTCATGTACATATCTGGAGGCAAGTTGTATGGAGTAATTATTTTTTGCCAACATGAATGATTTTGACCAAACTGTCCAAAAGGCTAGAAACAGTCAATACACAAACCCAATCGAACATTTCGACTTTCTACTGCAAATGACGGATGAGTTTCATCAAAATGCTTCCAAGCCTTTGAATTGGATGGGCGGCACATAACCCCATCATCGTGTGCATGCTCTGAAATGTGCCACCTCATAGCAGCTGCTGTTTTTTGAGAAGCATGAAGTCTTTTTAGATGAGGAGTTAAAGGAAAGTAGTACATCTGCTTGTAAGGAATAAGCTTCTTTTTGGTAGAACTCAAGAGGTTTTTTGCACCTTGGCAAGGAACAGAATTTGTACTGGAGCGATTCACGGTCCTGTTTCCAGTATAACATACATCCTAATCTACAACAGTCAATTTTCTACCCCTGACCAATTTTTGCGATTCGTAGAAATTCTTAACCATGTTGTTCTCTTCTGGTATAATATCATCAATCAACTTACAATAACCATCATATAGCTGTTCAGATACGTGGTTCTCGGACTTTAAGCTCAACATCCGGGCAACTATAAATAATTGTGTCACCTTCATCTGGGAGATCTATTAGAATTGTTCATTTCCTCTAACCTACTAAACCAATTATGCATAATAAAAGCTAAAATTATAGACAAAACGGCACGTATTTATAAAACAACACAAAATAGTGATCTCTATCTACTACAAGTATCTATTACTAATAAATCCAAAGAATATTTTAGTAGCCAAGTTAATTAGTATGGGTAAAGAAAATTAGAGAGGCTAATTATTCTTTTACATGCATGTTGAGATCATCACTAATATGAAACAAGCACCAAGTTTATGAATTATTATTTATGATCTTAATTGTAATTAAACCAGCACCAAGTTTATGAAATATTATTTATGATAATCTTAATTGTAAATTAAACCTACATGTTATACCTAAACAAGAAAACAACAAAAGGAAAAATTGACAAGCCAAGGATAATGAAAATAGATACATGTTTATGCTTGACAAGATGGAAATAGTTTAAAAAAAAGATGGTTCCAATGTTGATAATCAGAAATGAGGAAACGGAAAGAAAAAAAAAAGAAATGAATTGTAATAATAGGGTTGTCAAACGGGGTGACGGAGACCCGTCCCCGTTGGGGGTCCGTCCGGACGGGGACGGAGAATCCCCGATTAAAATCCCCACGAGATGGGGACGGGGACGAATTTTTCCCCATTTATTAACCGGGGACGGGGATGGTAATACCCCTACCCGCCTGCGGGCTCCCATCTCCATCCCTGTTTAAAGCCTACGGGGATCCCCGATAAAATACCCGAATCCCCGTCTTAATTTATTTAATTAATATTAGATTATATGCTAAAGTAATTAATAAAATGTTTAATTGTTGTGGATTTTAATTTGGAGAGCAAAGAGAACACAGCCCACATAACAATCCGCGGCCCAATTGATAATTTAATAAAAGTTATTTGCCCCCCCCAAACCCACTCCTTCTTCCACTGCTTCTCTCATTTGTCAATTGGAAATTTAACAAAATTTGAAACTTATGAATTTTATATTGCTAATTTGCTAGGTTTCAATTGGAAATTTGGCATGAAAATGAAGATTGGAATTGGAGAAAATGTCCAAGTTGATGATGTTATTTTATGTATAATTATTAATTATATATTAATGTATTTGAGAATTGAGTTTTAAGAATTTTATGTTTGTATTTTAATGCATATTTGGATAAATTTGAAGGAAAAAATTGAAATTTTACAGGTTTTTTTTATAAAATATTAAATTAGCTAAACGGGGACGGGGATCCCCGCGGGGACCCGATTCCCCGCTGGGGACGGGAATGCGATAGATTTTTATCCCCGATTAATAAACGGGACGGGGAGGGGGATCCCCGATTAATTTGGGGACGGGGATGGGGAATGCAATCCCGGCCCTGCCCCGCCCCATTTACAACCCTATGTAATAACAATTAATATATAGACAAAGGGAAGAGTTTATTATGCTGCAGCATAACTTGGACTTCGCATATCTTATGTTTAGGGCTGTCAAAATGGACACGATAATACAATTCGTTTAACACGGAATTTAACGAATTAGGGTTGGATTTATGAGGATTAGTGTCGGAAAAAGGTAAGACACTTTTATGACACGAGATAAACCGGTTGGGTCACGAGTCAACCCATGAACTCGTATAACCTGTTTAACAAATTAGTAATTTTGACTAATACGAATGTTAAAACTATCATTTGCACTTGAGAGCTGATAGTACAAATTTATTTTTTCTTCAATACTTCCAATCCTTTATTCATTGTGATTTAATGGATATTTTTTGGACTATACTAGGCTAATAGCTATTATGACTTTTGATGTAGAAATTGCAACTTCAGAGGACTGTATAAATGAGATGTAAAAGCTTCACCAGATATTGTTTAATTAGTAAAAATGCAAAAATTTAAACTAATTTTTACTTTCTATTGCCTATTTGCGAAGTTACATGTTTAATTGAGTTGATGAATTTATGTTGATATATTTTTAGAAGTGTAATTGTTATTTTTATAGATAATGTGGTTCAATATTGAATTGATTTATAAATAATCTTTTTTTTTTACTATAAATAATCTATTTTTAAATAAATAGGTTGAACATGTTAATAATGTCAACCCGTTATAATATAGTGTCATGTCCTACCAACCCATTTAATATATGGGTAGTGTCAGTGTTGACCTTATAAGTGTCACCAAACTGTATCATTACAACACGAACACGACACGCAAACCCATTTTGACAGCCCTGCTTATGTTATATAATATATTTTATTCATTCATTTGCTAAAATATAACACTATTGTCATAATTAAAAAAATTACTTTTGATAAAGTAAACCGCCCTTCACTGCCCATTTTGATTGAAACAAGGAGAAGATATCATTTCAAAAATTTATGCATTAAGTAGCAGCTCAACAGGGATTTCAGTGCCCTTTCTGAAAACTGACAATATATATATATATATATATGTTAAGTTTTTTTTTTATCAATGTTGAAGAATAAATTTGAAAGACCGACTCCAAATTCCAGGTAGTATACCACCACAAATCCCAGTTGCATAGTGGACAAATGAGAGAAATAACAGCAAAAGCTTAAGACTCTGCTTAACTTGAAATTTTTTTAATGACGATTATGACAAATTTATCAATATTTTCGCCTAAGAAAGACACAAGTAACTCATTTGGTATATAGGATCTCGGTTATAATATCGTACATAAAAGAGTAAAATTGATACTTCTTACAAATTAGAGTTTTTTCTTTAATAATCTTATCCTGGGAAATGATCACAATAATTTTACAATTTTGATTGTTCGCAAAATTCAATGAAGTTAACAAATTAACATACTGTACAATTCGTATTGACATAAATCAAAGTAAAAAAAAAAAAAAAAAGTAATAAGAATCACTCTGCAGCGGTAGAGGGGGTAAAAAGAATCCCTATAATCATCTAACCCGAATATGGCAAACGATTATTATTTCACCGTGCAGTATTATCTATATCACCGCTGGACAATTACAAGTGACAACCACATGCAGAATCAAGCACCAAATAAAGATTTTCAAGTTCCTACAGAAAGCACTTGAAGCATCTAATATCCTAAAACACACACAAATAGAGCAGAATCAGCAAAGTTTCATAGGGGGTTTTCTCAAGAAAGACTGAAACATGGGTTTAAGTCGTAGTCGATTTCTATTAAGTTAATAATCCAAATATTCATATCATTACCCCAATCAAGTAGAATATCCATTCAAATGGAAATATCAGTAACAAGAAATTGGAAAAAATAACAGAGCATGAAATCAATAAAAATGGAATCAACAGTTCCTGAAGAAGAACAGGGAGCTTTGTTTACAATCTAGGGTTTAATTTTTCCTTCTAAGAAAACGAGAAGCAGTGACCGGTAAGATTTCTTAGACGGCGACCGGTGGTGGACGACAAGCGGTGGTCGACGGCGAGCAGAGGTCAGCCCAGCAATTCGATGGAGAACGAAGGATAATTGTTAGATCTAATGAACATTGTGGAAGAAAATTTAGATCTATGGACTTTATGTTTCTCGACACATCTCTTAAACTATCTAAATATATTTTTTCTTTTTAATTTTTTTAATTATTATAATAACAATTGCACCGAAAAATAGTTGCAAATTACCCTTAAGATTTCCTTGCGGATACTTTGCAGTGGAATCTTAGAATGTTTTGTAAATTCCCCTGCGAATATTTCCTCCAAAAATTTTCCCTTACAAAAACATTACAAATTTCCTTGCAATTATATTGAGTATTTTAATTTCAATAAATCTTCATTTGCAAAATCCGTTATAGATAATAAAATTACAAGGGAATTTTTTCCCTTGCAAGCATTCTGTTGTAGAATGTTGAATTTCTTGTAGTGTAAGTTCATCCCTAGTAGTTCGATTACTTTTTGCTAATGGCCTATCCTACTTAGGATTTCTCTTAGAGACTGTTTGGGTGGGCTTTTCCAACAAAAAAAAGGAGCTTTGGAGCGAAAGAAAAAAAAAAAGAAAAAAAAAAAGCCAGGAAAGCTCAATAACAGTGTTTGGTAAAAAGAAAAATAGGAAAGTTAAAAAAAAACGGAAAGGAGGTTTTGTGACTTTCCTCAAAAGCTAGAAATTGTAACTTTCGTTAAAATTCAAAAATAGGGAAAAGCGTCTCCTTTCACGATCGGTCTCTTCACAATCGTCTCCAGTGCTCTGTCCTTTCACGATCTACTCTCCTTCTTCTCTCCTTCTTGTCGGCTGCTGCTGCCCACCGCCGCTCCATATAACCGATGAGATTTTTTGTCTTTTTCCCCTTTGAGCTATTGTTGTGGCTGGATTTTTGGTTCTTATCTTTGGATTTTGAAGACTGTGAAAAATGAAATTTCGGCATCTTTTTGCTTTCCAATTTGTATCGCATGCTTATCTTCTTTTGCTTCAAATCTTCTCCATGATCAGACGGAAATTAGGTGTCTGAACAATTTGTGATTTATGGTATTTGGTCTGTGTGATGCTTAAGAAAAAAAATTGAAGTTTGAGTAATTTAACATCATTACTTCTCATGTTGGTCAAGATTAATTGCTCGACTTATAGCTGTGGCAATCTAGCTTGTAACTAATTTGAATGCTTGTACTTTGATTATTTGAATATTGGATTGGAAATCCAAGTAGCTGAAATTTGGGATAGAATTGATAGTTAAGATTGGTTGGGATGGCATCTATAAAGAGAGCATTGTAATTTATTAGTCTGTTTTTGTTGATGGGTTAATGATCCTACATTTCATTAGTACCTTCTGTCTAATCAGTAGTGTTGTAGTGCAAAAAGAATGATTTTCCCAAGTCCATTGCTACAAATTTATTTGTCAAGTGGTCTATGTTGGGTAGTAGCATAAGGATTTTATTGTTATGAATTAGATGAGATGTATGACATAGGAAATAGAGTAGAGTTGTGATTGGTTAAAACTGACTAGTACCTCTGCAAAAATTGAGTACTGTCCTTTTAATCAGTACTGTCCTACTCCTTCTCAGATTCTCATTGGTGCTACTCAAGTTTCTTGTTCAGTTTACCTTAAGACCTTTAATAGGTACAACAATTTGCAGGTATGAACCCAATTTTTTCATTTTTCTTGTTTTTCACTTTTTGTACTCTCTTGGCATTGTTTTCTTTGAGTTGAATTTTGCAACCTCTTCATTTCCTTTTCCATTTCCACTTGTATAGTTCTACTGCATCAAGGAGCACTGCATTAATTAATTAATTAATTATCTTTCCTTTTGATTAAAATTGTGGTTACTTGGTTCTGATCTTCTTGCTGCCTTGGAGGAGGGCTTAAGTACTCCACTAAATGAAGAGCTTCTTTATTCAAATTAGGTTCATGAAAGGATAGGGCAGTACTCATTTTAAATGTCTATCTCTTTATAGTACTCATTTTCTAATTACACTTTGTTGTTTTAGTTCTTGTTGACTTCCTATATCTTAGAGGATAAAAATTGTGAAATCTAGTCTGCAACCTGAAATTGCATTTTAAAAGTTGGTTGAAGTTACCAACAATTTGTTGCCAATCAAATATGTTCTGTTCTCAATCATTTATTTTTGTTATACGCAAATTAAAAAAAAAAAAGGAATAATGCAAGTAATTCTCAAAATCCAATAATAATATTTTAATCATATCATATGCTTAATGAAAATTCATCTTAAGACTATAATGAGAGGAAATGTTAGAAATGGAAAATATGAAATCTATCATTTATAAACATCAGTCTTTGCTTGTCCATTATTCTTCATCTGATTGCAATGGAGAATGTGCCTTCCCAATTCCCATGTTAGTAATTTGGCTGCTGTTTTTTAAATCAAGTCTTTTTCAAGCTCAATGTTTACTAATAGACATAATAATTATTATTATTATGTCGAAATATGCAATAGCAAAACAACACAAGAAAACATTCCCAAGTTAACGAGATGTAAAGAAAATTCAATTCTTTTGAACCGCCTTGGTGGAAATCCACCATCAAAATTACAGAGCTCACTTCTACATTAGGAAATGATCAAGTTCAGTTTCAGTATACCCCCCACCTATTACAGAGAACCCTCTTCCCCCCTTGATTTTTGGCTCTAAAAAAGCAAAAACCTATAATGCCAAAAGAAGTCTAATTCTATGGAAAATTATCTAAGAGAAACATTAGTCTAACGGGTAAAAAAGAAGATCAACAAACATATTAAAAAATAAATGACGACCCTTCCTTTGTACTTAAAATTTTCCAAGGCAAGAACCTATCCCCTTTGTATATTGTTTGGCCTCTGGGACATCTACTCAACTCAACTATTCACGGCTACCTGGCTACCTAGCATTAGTCTCGGCTGATGGTATTTTATGATAAGGAAGTAGCATCATTGTTGGAAATGAAATCTAACTCATTCTAGATTTCATAAGCTTTATGTGGAAATTTTGTTCTTGCAACCCAGCCTTAAGTAGACCATTTAGCCTCAATGTTGTTTTCTACAACTTGTTTATTTAAAAGCAATTTATGGTATGGATTGATTGCTATAAGCAATGGATTATTTGATGTTGTCCAGTGTGAACTCAAACCCACGAGTGCTCTAACCATGATCCATTCAGTTCACTGTACAGTGTTGTTATTTTTTCTTTTGTATCTTACCTTTAGCCGTTTTCCATTTGTTTTCACATACAATAACTCTTCTTTCATGCCCAGTTGTCAGAATGTATTCATTTGAAGCATAACTTGAGGACGCATTTGGTCACATGACTCTCTGAAATCATATTTTCTTTCAGTAAAAATGTTGATGTTCATCTTAGGCAATTAGTCTGTGAGTTTTTTGCAATTTTGGCATGCCTGCTTGTGTTAAAAAAAACTCAGATGAGTGTCTGAAAGATAAAAACTTTGGAAAAGAACTCAACAATAGTGTAATAAGAAACTTTCTCAGGGAGGATTTGGGATGCCATTAGTATGAAGCAACTGCTGCAATTTTTTGTTTCCTTTTCCTTTCTTTTTTTTTTTTTTTTTTTGTTTCTGTTATGGAGGAATGGCATATCTTATACGATGTTGTCCATTTCAGCTAGAGTTTACTTTGCTTGAGGGGAGGAGCTGCAAGAACTGTCTTCATATCAGGGCACAAAATTTGATAAAACAAGGTATGCCACACAAATATTTGCCATATTTTTCTTTATCATATTAGATATTAATGCTAGTCCAAAAATTGATAATGTAGTTTGAATATGTGATTATGAAGTACTACATTAGCCAATCAACATCAATCTCCATCTTGTGGTTGTTTTCAAAGATGGTAACAGGGACTCCCATGCTCTTCCAAATGTCATGGGCAGGACCGTTATTGACTGCAAAAACCTACCAGATAAATTAAAACAAGTTTGATGTTAACATATATTAAAGATTATGACCATATAGAATATGTCTATGGTATCACCAAACACTGTACCCATCATGAATTGGTATTTGAATAGTTCAACAAATTAGATATTTAAAGCAACTTAAGAATGTAAGTTTATTGGAGAGCTTAGTAAAATTTTTTTGTGCATATATTTTGCATAAAACTCTTTAAGAACAAGAAAAAATGTTGAACCTGCTTATCATCCTCTAGTTCTCTAAGTGTACTATCATAGAAATTCAACTCCCAATAAAAAGATACTAAGTTAGATTTCTACTCTGTGTTGATTCTATGTTGACTATGAATTCAGTGTAGATTAAGAAGTCCTAAGAGCACTAGAAAGACATTTGAGAAGGGACTGGTCTATGGAGTTAGCAAGAAAGGAATACATAATTAAATTTAGTTAACATTTGTTTTTTCTTTTCATTCACCTCTTAATCATTACGGTTCGAAATAGAAATACATATCATTAACACAACCTGAATTGAATAACCAATCTTCTGTGGCTTCCTGTAACCGAAACGCTGCAATGTTTATTGAAACTCAATGATAAATTGACCTCTCTAGCTTCCTTTTGAAATTTCTGCAAAATCCTTGAAGACTCGAATTTAATGTCAAGTTATATATGATTGAAATTTTAACAAGTGAATATTACTTGTTGGTCTTGTCTTGGCTAAATTTTTGTGAATAGTTGTTTACTGTATAGCACCAAAAAACTGAATGTTGAAGTTCAACAGTTAAATAATAGGTTAAATTGCTGATATTCAAGAAATTCCTTTGATACTTGCCCAAGTAAGCCAAACTACAAGCAAACGGATAGTGAAAGCTACTTGGAATAAGAAGAATATATTAACATTTTGTGACCTTTGTATCCAAGCAATTGAGAAGGGTATGCGACCTGGAACTCACTTCTTTGTAGAAGGTTAGATTTATGTTATTACAATTCAATGCACGAACTGGATGCACTTATGATAGAAAGTTGTTTAAAAATAAATGGGACCAACTTAAAAAAGAGTGGAACATTTGGAAAGAGCTAATAGACAGGGTTAGGCTAGGATCCCGTAAGGCACACAATTGCTGCACCACAAGGATGAAAAAAATAAAGGTTAGTCACTACTTTTGAGTTGACATTTTTATTAATTACTTGAATTGAGTTAACCTGCTGCAACTTATACAATTATATATATTATATGTATATATATGATAGGTGTATCAATCTGTATACTAATTAGTGTTGTCCTTTTAATTTGTGATTTTAGGTTGTACCAACTGTTGTAAAATTTCAAAAAAGAAGGTCTTGAGCTAGACCTTATCGAACGACTGGATTACATGTTTTCTGATACCGTGGCTATAGGAGCACATGCTTAGGCACCTTCTAGTATTGTACCAATTGCTAATGACCGTGTTCATGATAATGTCCATGTTGTAAGTGGGAAGGTGACCTTGATGGAGAGCGTGGTGATTCAATTGATAAGGGTTTTGAGGATAGTTTAGATGAGTTAATGGAAGAAAATACCACTGAAAAAATAGACGACTTATCAATAGGAAGTAGAAACAAAAGAAAAATGGGACAAGGAACAACTAGTGCTAAAGGAAAAACTATTAGGAAGAAATTGGGTGGTGCAGCAAAACTAAGAGAAGATATATCTAGGTTGGTTGCTAGTGTGGAAAGTAGGAGCAGTTTAATATCAAAGAAAAATGATACACCTAGTATTGCTGAACTTATGGAAGATGTGAAATCTTTGCCTGGTTTGGAAAGTGGAAGTAAATTGTATTTTTTTGCTTCAATGTTATTCGAGCAAAAGCCAAAAAAAGAAGGTTATTTAAGTATGTCAAATCTTGAAGAAAAATTAGGATGGTTGAGAAAACAATCTAATTGAATATTATTGTATTATTTCTTGTCGGTATTTATTTTATGTAGGATGTTTGTAATTTGAATATTTGATTTACATTGGATCTTTGTAATTTCTGTACATTTATATTAATTTTATGTAGTTGATGATGTTTAATTTTATTTTTTAGGACAATCATACTAAAATGGATGGTGATGGTAATAATGATCTAGTAGACAATTCGTCACGTGATGACAAAGAAGAATTTTGGCAAATTTCAGCTGTTGCTACTGCTGCCATTGGATTATATTATGATTTATACATACATAAAAATCCTTGTATGGTTGCATATCATATTGGATTGAAATGGTTAAGAGAACTCATGAAGGGTCATGAAACGCGGTGTTTAAATATGTTCCGAGTGAAGAAAGATGCTCTTTCGTTACTTTGTATGACTCTAGAAGTAAATCATGGGTTGAAGTCTTCAAAGAACATGTCAATTCTTGAGAAATTATGCATTTGCTTATACATATTAGCTCAAGGTGCATCAAATAGAAACACTCAAGAACGATTTCAACATTATGGAGAAACTGTTAGTCGAATTTTTAGAGAAGTGTTACATGCATTATGTTCACTTGCAAGGATTTGATAAAATCGGTAGACCCTGAGTTTTCTAATATCCCAAGAGAAATTCTCCATGATCAAAGATAGATGCCCTATTTCAAGGTAAAATACAATTCCATATGTTTTTCTTTTATAGAATTGTTTGTTTAAGTCACATTCTTTTATTTATATTATTAGTAATATATTTATATTTATTTCAGAACTGCATTGGAGCAATTGATGGTACTCACGTACATGCACATATGAGTTTAGCTGAGCAAGTGCCTTTAAAAAGGAATACCAACACAAAATAACATTGCTGCATGTAGTTTCGACATGCAATTCACTTTTGTGTTAGCAGGTTGGGAGGGCACAACACATGATACACGCATTTTCCTTCGAGCTATTAATGATGTAAATCTAAATTTTCCAAACCCAGCACCAGGTGATTATTTAGTTAGAGTATATATTATTGTTTATTGTTATTTAGTTAGAGTATATATTATTGTTTATTGATATTTGTATTGTTCTAAATATTGACATTAAATTTTTAATTTTTTTTATTAAATTACAGGAAAATATTACTTTGTTGATGCTGGATCTCCACACATGAAGGGATTTCTTAAACCTTATAAAGGGGTAAGATATCATCTTCCAGATTTTAGACATGGTCAACCACCGAGAGGGTATCAAGAAACTTGTAATAAAGCACATTTATCACTTAGATGTTGTATCGAGAGGACTTTTGGCGTATGGAAGCAAAGATGGAATATATTAAGAAATATGTCCACGTATCCATTTGTAATTCAACGGGATATTATTGTTGCATCAATGGCATTGCATAATTTTATTCGAAAAAATTCGTTAAATGATCCGGTTTTTACAAGATTTGATGAGACTCCTGATTTTGTGCCACAAGAAATTTTTAAAGATGTTAGCGGTGATGCTTTATGTGAAGAGAATTCTAGTAATAGTAGGGTTATAGAAATAGATTCTATTCGTGATGAGATTGCTTTTTCTTTAATGGCACAGACAAATTAGCAACAATCGTGTGTTGACAAATTTTTTGATTAACTTATTATATATGTATAGATGATTAGTATAAAAATTGTTACTTTTTATTAGTATCTTTTAATTAAAATAAATGTCGTTTTTTTTATATATAATATGTATGTGATATGGAGATTAATAAAAAAATTATTAATACCTAATAATATACAAATAAATAAATAAACTAATTTTTTTATTTAATGTGTGTGAAAGAAATTATTAATTTCTAATATTATTTAATTAATTAAATTAAGTAAAAATTAATTTATATCATATATGTTCTTTTATATCATTTTATATATTAAAATCACTTTTATAAATAGTTTTACCAAACACCACATAAACTGCTTTTAAGAATAAACCTATTTCTATAAAAATATTATCAAACATTTATCAGCTTTTCCAAACAGCACTTTTCCTAACAGCTTTTTCCTTGATAGCTCTTTCCTTGACAGCCATTTCACTGACAGCCCTACCAAACTGGCCTTTAGGCTTTAGATGTTGACTGCCTTTCTAGGGGGACTTCATTGCTTGAATCACTTGAGGTTTATAATGTTATTACTTTAATTGCAGATGGTAGATTATGCCATAGTAGGATTGGGTGTGCCTTATTGAATGCGAAAGAGGGACAAAGGGGGAAAGAGGAAGATTGTATTATTGAAAGAAGAAAAAGTAAAGAGGGATTATAAGGAAATTATTTAAAGATTTTTATGAAATTTTTGCAAATCGACACCACATTTCAAGTTATTATTGATTGTTTCATGAGTTGACTTTTCAAATTTGACATATAACAGCACATGTATTAAAGTCCCCTTAACTTGTTTGGTTTAGTCGGATTCATAGGATTATGCGGGTCGAGCTTACCAACTTAAGGGGGCTAAATAGACCTATCCAAAGTTGGTTGAAACCAAGTTAATGGGGCAACAGATGTATTAGACCTTTTAAAAGTCATTAGCTCCTCACCTCAAACTTGTTTGTAATTGAAATTTTTACGGGGTAAATTGAACCGATGGTCATTGAAATTTGGAGTTTGTATATCTACTACCATTAAAATTTAATTTGCGTCGATAAAGCGACTTAACTTTCATTATAGTGTCAATAAAGTCATTTCACTTTAATTCGTTGAATATTGGCTCCGAAATGATGATGTGACAAGTCAATAGCACGTCTAACCTACCAACACGATATCATGTTAATTCCAACTAAAAAAACTATCATGTCACTTGATGTAGGATTCACGAGTACAACACTATATGAAAAAAGTAAATATAATTCGAAATTTAAAACTTGTTAGAGTTGATGTGATATCAAACTGGCAAGTCACATATCATTTCGCCGATAGATTTCGATAGATTAATTTTAGTGACAACAAACACACAAATTCCAAATTTTAGTATCTATCGGTGCAACAATTTTTATGACAGCGCATTGAAATTGTTTAGCTAGTTAAGTACCTGACAATTGATATTCTCCTCAATTTAGGCGAGAACACATGCTAAATATAACGTATTATCCGGAAAATTACACTGAAAAACTTGCATTATTTACCAAAGATATTATATATAATATGTCATATCAAAAGAATGGCCAAGTAGTTAACTTATAGAATTCGACAACAAATTAAATTTTAGAAATATAATACGTAATATTAATATTTTTTCCAATAGTGATATATATTCTTTAGTATTTTTTTTTTTTTTTTTTTGGAAAGAATAAAGAAAAACCTACTAGTCATGCGTGCAAAACCCAGGTGTGAAGTCATGTGTTCATAAAGTTCACATGGTGCTGAATGTACACTTTCCGCCGTATACGTATTTTCATAACAACAAGAAAACTCTTCTTCAATATTTTAATAGATCTTGTTAAAAAAATTGTTATGATATTATTTTTGGGAAAGGTGTAAAAAAAATGTGCTTTTTTTTTTTCTTATAATTCTGAAACGGAGGAATGTTAAATTTTTCTTTTATTACAAAATTAGGGTTAGCAATATTGTTGTAAAAATAGGTTACCGTGTCGTGTTTGAGCCGTGTTGACACATCCTGGTAATACACATAAGATCAACACTGATACGGTCTATATATTAAGTGGGTTGACACGATATCGATACGATATTACAACAGATTGACACAATTGTAACCCGTTCCGTTTACTAAACAACTCGCAATTTTATGCATCAATTCAAATTGACTCAATCTTATCTATAACATTAATCCTCTTAAAAATAAACCAACATATACTTAAAATTCATAAATTATCAATTCAATTGAAAATTTCAACCATTCTTAATTAAATAATCAAAAGATAAAGTGATAGACAATAGATATCAATGGAGAACATGCAACCAGGTAATATAAATTAATTTAAGTTTTGCATTTTACACTAAGCAATGATAGACACAAGATAAGAGTTTGAAAACATGTAAATAAATATATACTACTAGTGGAGATAAATTTCAAAAATACATAAACTTATTTGCTAATTAATCATGTTTAAATTTCAAAGCCATAATTAGTAGTAATTATTGAACTCTCCATTAACTTGTTATGAATTTTATTGCCATATGTTGGTAGAACCCCATATATATATATATATGTTTTAAAGGGAAACTACCGCTCATTAAACTCATGGTGGAGAAAAGAATGAATTTATTTTAACTCAATGTAAATGACAGTTTTAACCTTTCATATTCATCAAATTACTAATTTGTTAAATGGATTATATTGTTAAATGGATTTTATGACACTAACCCTTATAAGCATAACCCTAATTCGTTAAATTCCGTGTTCAATGAACTAGGTTAACATGTCATCACCCATTTTGACAATCTTAGTTACCAATATTAAAAAATAAAGTTGTTACATTTTATTAATGTGGCATGTTAATTATGTCAACATGGCATATTAAGTATCAAACACACACGTTGATTGTTGATTTTTATTAAGGGTAAACAATAAGTTTACTAAAATACATGAATATCTCTTGATATCTCATCAATTCAATGACGACCTCCATGTATTTTGACTCAGTTATATTAATACATTCCTATGTTCATTTTGGGCTTAATCCACCCAAAATAATGTTGTGGCATGTCATTGTTGACTCAAATATCGTTCGATACCCATTTATCTCACTTGTCTTTTGTAAATCCTTTTTTTCTGTTAAAAACATATTTTCATGTTGCATAATCTCACCAAAACTATTGCTATTTTCTAATGATTTATTTACTGTAACTTTGCCAGATATTAGGAACTACACAAACTAATATAGGCTGGGATTGAATGTGTACAGGGAGCTAAAGAAAAAGAATGGATAATGCAGGGAGCTTTTCTTAAAATTTACAAAATATAGTTCACTATATGCAAAAATGAAAAAATAACATAATGCATTGTGCTATGTAAGAAACCATAAACATAAAAATTCAAATGAAAAGCTATGAACCCGTGTCATATCTAAATCCAATTTAAATAAGTAAGCCTACAATCTAATTCATTTGGTAAGAAACTAAGAAATCAAATTTATTTATTTATTTAAGAAATCAAATCTCAATAAAAAAATTTAGAAATCTCAATAAAAGAAAATCTTATAAATATGCTTATAAAAACTAGAAATTTAGCAAAAACAAAATTGAAAAAAGATTTATTATGGAATGTCTAATTAGGATAATGTCAAAATGTTTAATTACAATATCAATGGATAGTCCATCGTTCAACTGTAATAATTTAAAAATATTACTAAATAATTGCCATACAAACATGAGATACATCCTGTCAAAATATTAGCTTATAGGTGATTTTTGAGATATAAGGGTATTCAAAGGTATTTTAGTTAATAATATGCCAAGCCATTAGATTAGAAGGTAAAAGGGCCAGAGACGGTAAATTGTATCCCCGTCCCATGGAAATCTCTACCCTATTACCATATCCATGAGGATATCTATTAATATTAAAAAAAATTATAATCTTAATAAATAATATGAGTTTGCATTGCAGATTTCATCTATTGACTGCTTATTGTTTTGATATTGCATGTTCATCTAAAGATAGTCCTCATTTTCAGCTATTTTATGAGGAAATAACAGATCAAGGGGTATTCTCTTTGTTATTAAGTACTTGTTTAGTTTTTATTAATGTCAAATATTTTGTTTAATTAAGTTTTAATATTTAGATCTATAATTTTATGGGAAGAATCTACTATGAATGCAAGTGGGTTTGATGACTCTACGTATTAGGAGAATTGATGGTCAATGAAGCATGAATCGATGGATCAAACTTATATTTATAATTTTATTGCAATTTTTTTTTTATTATTATTATTAGATATTTTTGTTATTTTGTTGTGCATTATATGGATGAGTTTATTCAAGTTATTTTATTATTTAGCTTTTTCTAAAAAAAATTTATATCTCGTAAATTGAACATATAATTATGTAATATTAATTTTTTTAAAAAATATAATTAGTTGAGGATTTTCTATGGGGACATATGTTTCCGTTGGGGTGGAGATGCATACAAAATTTTCCTCAATAGGACGTGTAGAGGTAATTCCTATTGAGAATGGGCATGAGAATGGTGTAGCTCGCTCTGCATCAAACCCGTCCTACCGGTAAGCCTATTTAGAATTATTTTAATGATGATAACCGTAGAAGAGAGAGGAAAAAAAAAAAAAAAAAAGGCAAAGTTTTTAATCGAAAAAAAAGAAAAAATGCAACGTTTGTCCCACCATTTCCACAAACGTCGAAGAAGAAAGCAAAACATATATAAATTACAAGGAATAAACCGAAATTCAACTAAAAAAGAAAGAGCAAGTGATTTTGTGTTTCATGGCTATGGCTTCTTCCTCTCTTCACCCACTACAGCAACTATCTTTCTGCCCCAAACTCCCTTTCCTTTCTCGCAATTCCCCAATTTCCCATTCTGGCCTCCGGTTCTCCTCTCTCCGCTTCCCACCCACGATTCGCGCCTCTTCTGCAGTTGCTTTCGAATCAGTACAATTTCTATCACAGTTTTCATCTTTTCTGCGTCCCTTCTTGTTTACACTCTGTGTGTGTTTTGTTTTTTTCTTTTCTTTTTTTCAACATGTAGATTCTGTTTGGTTGCTAGAAAAAGCAATTTTTACTTTCTGAATTTTTCTGTTTGTCACTATTACCCAAGGTGATACAAACTGTTTTAGTTGTTTAGATAGATTGAATTAACCTTCTCTTTTTCTGTGGATTCTGTCCATGAAGATGACAGTTTAGCTATCATAATTGGAATTTATTAGTGGTACTGTTTTGAGACTTTGAGGTATGCAAATTGGAAACAGCATATATGTTATGAATTCGGCCTATTGGTAACTGGTAAGCTGAAATTGGTTTTTATTCGAACTTGCTTTATCGGATGGAATTCATTTACATCCTATTCTGGGCAATAATATGCTGATGAGTTTTAATACACATTGGTAGATTAAATTTTTGGGTTGAGGCAAAAACAAATTTACTTGAATTATCAAATGCACTGCTCCTGCGATGGAGAAATTTGTTGGTGAAATGCTAAGTACAATAAGGAGAAATTATTTCTCACCTTATATTTCTCTTTCCTTATTCAAATACGTAGTTTGATAAAGATATCTGTTTCCAGGATTTAAAGACACAGCAGAGTCAACCTTTGGAGGCTGACCCTTTTGCTTGCCCGGTATGTTATGAGCCTCTGATAAGAAAAGGCCCTCCAGGTTTTAATTTGTAAGTTGGGGTTCTTATTGATATACATATGAACTTATTGTTTGTTTTTTCTTATAATTTTGCTCTAGTGGCTTAAATAACGGCTAAGGAATCTTCAGGTCGGCAATATACCGCTCTGGGTTCAAGTGTGAGAATTGCAATAAAACATACTCCAGCAAAGACAACTATCTGGATCTTACAGTTACTGCTGGAATGAAGGATTATAATGAAGCCAGACCTGTTAGGACTGAGCTATTCCGGTATATATGGATTGATCTACATAATCTATAACATAAAACTCCTTGCTTTTCCAATGAATTTGAAATTCTGGCATTTACATGTGAATAAAACTTAACATTCTATAACCTGGAACAGCATCTTTTTCATACCTCATGAAGTATCTTTCAGATCGTAGTTAATCAGAGAAGAAGCTGTCTGTTTTGTGTAATCTTAGCTAGCCATGATAATTATGAATAGCTATGCGTTTTGACATTTTACAACAAAATATTACTTTATTCTATTTTTGAACTTGTAGGAGCCCCATTGTTTCATTCTTGTATGAACGAGGATGGCGTCAAAATTTTGCGCAAAGTGGCTTTCCTGGTCCTGATGAAGAGGTAATTCTTCCTTTATCTAAATAATTTAGCATACAAGGAAGAATAATCAGACTCAATTTCATAATCATACAACCAAAAATAAAGAAAATTTTAGGCTCAACTTGGTTAGATGGTTATGTGAAATGATGAGATATTTCATATTGTATTGAAGTTTTTACTTGAATAGTGTGGGTAGGAACTCTGTTGTGTAGAATGCCATTTGCATCTGAGGAACTTAAGACAATATAAAGTGTATACTGTTTTTTCCTTATGTTGAAAGTCTGTATATATTGTCATGAATGCAGTTCAAAATGGCTCAGGAGTATTTTAAACCAGCACAAGGTGGTCTGCTTATAGATGTTAGCTGTGGCAGTGGACTTTTTTCCAGAAAATTTGTGAAATCTGGGACCTACTCTAAAGTCATTGCCCTTGACTTTTCTGAAAACATGCTTCGCCAATGTTACGACTTCATTAAGCAAGACAATACTATCCTTAATTTGTAAGCTTCATTTTCTTTTCATCTTTAAAAAAAATTAAAGTAGAAATTATAGATCATTGAAGGTGAGAACTAATCTATTATTCTTTTCATTATCCAGGAATCTTGCTCTCGTTCGAGCTGATGTGTCAAGACTTCCCTTCCAATCAGGTTCAGTTGATGCTGTTCATGCTGGTGCTGCCTTGCATTGCTGGCCATCTCCTTCAAATGCTGTAAGTGAATTTTATCCCTCTATTTTTGCATCACAGACTTTTAGATATCCCTCAAAGATCCCAGTCAGATATAGTTTGAATTTAGAAAAGTTGATGCCATCTTTTCTCACTTAATCCATGTCTAGCAAAATGTGGTCATTTTGATGTTCTTGTCTTGATGATAGTTTGTCTTTTCCTTTTTGATAACCACTTAAGGGAATCCCTTCCGTTGTGGATATGATTACAGTAGTAGGTGCTGTTTGTTGAGAAAACTTAAAAGAGATTAATGGTTTTCGCTGTAACTTTTAAATGACCACTCATTTGAAAATGATTTAAATGTTCCCTTCATGAGGAGCAAGTTTGGATATCATCCATTTCCTGTAACATTTATCTGGCAATGTTGCTTCTGTAACGAGTATAGTTTCTTTCTATTTAGTTATTCAAATGAAACTTTATAGGGAATTCAAGCTTTGAGTAGCAGAGGATATCCGTCGCACCAAAACTGGAACCTGGTTAAGAAGTGCTTCTTCTATGAAATTTGATGTGAACACAAAATCATGGTCTATAGGGCAGCAATGGAGACCCCAGAACATAATAAGCTGAAGCGAATTAGAATGCACACATGACCACCGGCAGAAAAGACTGCAAAGGATGTTTGAGGTCCTAATGAATGGTATCTTCATCACAACTGAAACAGGCACTAAAAGGAAATTTTTCTACAATGTGATAAACTGTTGTAGATAACACAGATTAGTTGGTCATTACCTTTCATGATTTCCTCTGAATTTTTTGAGTCAAGCGGGCATTGTTTAGATGAGAGCAACCAACTACCCAAATATTTTAGTAGAAAGCACCTGCAAGTATACATTTTCAGTCATGTTATGACACTTGCATGGAGTTGAATTCAAGAATTTTTTGTTGAACATAGTGTTTCTCTGCATATTGTTTTCATTGAAAAAATAGTGATTTACTAGTCAGCAGAAACAGTTTATGTAGCAGTTGGCATTGAGAAGATTAGATGTCAGGTTTTGCAGAAAATACAAGGATGCAATGGTATGTGATTGGGGAATAGAAGGACACGTCGCTATCTTAGCTATAATCAGTTATATCATGGGTTTTCTGTGAGTGGGGTGTGAGGAGTGTATATACGTGCGGCATGAAAGGAGAAAGGTAGCTTAGATTTATGCATTTGGGCATTTTGGGTCTCTTCAGCAAGGAGGGATAAATCCATGGGCTGTGCATTGGCATAGAGTTTATGTTTAGCATTGTTTTCCTTTTTTAGTTCATCTGTATTCTAATCACTCTTCAAGTTAGATTGAGAATCATCAATCTAAGTCTATTATTCCATATCTCTGTTACTTGTTTGTGCATGTGTGTTTATTTGTATCCGTTTATTGTGATTCTCGTCAGTATGATCCAGAACTTATTTTTCTTTACTAGATAGATTTTGGCATTGGCCTAGAGATATTTGCTGTTTTATAAGCGTTTAGCATCTGAATTTCATGAGCTTTTTATGAAATTGATTATTTAGATAGTTTAATCGATGTCCGTTGACATTGTCTACACATTAGATCGCTGAAATCAGCCGGGTGCTGCGAAGTGGTGGAGTCTTCGTCGGAACCACTTTTCTTCGATACAGTGAAACCACTCCCTGGGTAATGCGGCTCATCCGAGAGGTAATACTCCTTCTCTGGCCTTTTTCCAGCTAATCAATTCTAAATTTGATTTTATCCAGATGGATTAAGTGGTAAATTAATTGCATAACATGATAATATGGCGTTAAATTGCATCTAAAGGTGCTAATTTTATGGCAGAGTGTGGTGAGGACATATAGCTATTACACCAAGGAGGAGATAGAAGACTTGTGCACGTCATGTGGTCTTACAAACTACCAATGCAAAGTTCAACAATCCTTCATCATGTTTTCTGCGGAGAAGCCCTGACTCTTGGGTTTGCTCATTTGCACCATGGTTTTGTCTATCATTGGCTTAATCATCAGTAAAATGTCCTTTTCGATCCCGGTTCTATCAACCAATTGCTGTTTTAGTCCTCTGTTGTTTCAAAGTTTCCCTTTTGGCCTTCGTTCTATATAAAATCACACCCAATTGGACTACAATTAACCCTTTTGTCATTTATATTTGACTCATCAAATAGCGAAAACTAGTTGGATATGGTTTCGCATATGATAAGAAGTCCAAAAACACAGCTTTGAAACAACAAAGGCTAAAAACAGCAATTAGGTGATAGGACGGTGACCGAAAAATACGCCCCACCCTTAATCATATCCATTGTCGGTACATCACCTGAATAGAAATAGGCATTTAAAATAAGCAACAACTGAAAAGGTGATAACTTTGGGAGATGGAAAGTAGTATTATTCTTAATCAATTAATTAAATAAAGTATGATATTTATTGTCTGATGTGGCATAAAAGTGATTGTTTAAACATTAAGAACAATATCTTGTCATTGGTCGCTAAATAGATCCGACAAGGCTATTTAATTGAAGATTAAATTGAGAATGATGTGAAGTAATAATTCTGAGGTAGTCAGATTCAACCATGATTTTAATGATTTCAAAAAAGAAACAAGAAAAAGAAAAAGAAAAATCTGAATCAAAACAGTGTGCCATTCTGCAAGTTGCTAGAGAAGAGATGCGAAACACCAACTGGTTTCATTTTTTTGTCATTGCATTCGACTATTTTGGACATCTGGCTCTCCGATGCTCAAGGGTGTGTTGAGACAAAGTGTGTGAGAATGGTCATTAAAGAAAAGAAATGATATGATATTTAAGGGAATGATTTATATTCTTCTAAACCCTTCAATTTGAACCAAATTGGAAAAAGCCGAGGATTTAGACAACGAAGTGCAGAATTTCTAATGAATTGCGATAGGAATGCATATTTTTATTATCTTTATACAAATAATAGAGGAATTCTCTTTTGAAAAAGACTAAAAATTCTTTTGACAAATGAGACGGACTTTGCCATGGGCAAGACCTAGAATTTCATTTAAAAATTATGACTTTAGCCCTTCATTTGATTTGATACTACCAGGAATTTTATGTGTGTTTGATTATGATAATTATATGTGTGCTTGATTATGATAATTATATGTGTCTTTGATTATGATCATTTGATACGTGGAACAAGAAATTAGACATGCAATCATGATAACAAGATCTTTACGTGGTTCTCTAATTTTGTATAAATCCACAGGCAAAAAAGAGCACATAATTCATTAGTAATATGCAAGTTGGTACAACAGTAAGGAAATTACAACCTTTATATAATTACCTAACTCTCAAATCTCATAAGGCCTATTACACATAGCTCACACATATGTATATTCCCATAACACAAACTCAAAACTATCAACGTAAACAAATGAGTAAAAAACCCTTGCTTATATAGGCCTCAAGGGAACTATTCTCATAATAGGATTCACCATAATGAGAAAGTTTTGAATTCTGATTCTAATCAGAAAAATCTGCCAGGATTCTCCCAATGTAAAACAAAATTTTCTCACAATGGAATATATTAGTTTTACACTCCAATTCATGACAAGAACAAATTATTCAGATTAAGAAATAAAACAACCAGACAGACTCAACCAGAAAGCTCATAAAACCATACCTATGCTGTCTATTAATTTTCATTCTTGCTGGTGTGTAAAGAATCTCCACTATCTCACACATGCGTGTTGTCAGAGTGGTTCGGTGTGCTAGCACAGGACGAACGAAGCTCCTCAATTTCTCAATGTAGGCCAAAATATACCCTAGGGTTTTTTCATTGTGGTGGTCGATTTTTAGGTTAAGTAGAGGGAAAAATATTTTCTATTTATACCCTAACCTAGAAATTAGGTTAAATTAAAATAGATTTAGTCTTTTAACTTAATCTATCTTATTTCATTATTCTATTAGGATTTTATTATAACCATATAATAAATCCTAATTAGAAAATAAAACTTAATAAATAATATTAAACTAACCATAATTTAATTTAACCATGACATTTATATAAATATGCCATGTATTTTATATCAAGATAATATTTCACCTATTTAAATTACCCTAGGTAATTAATAGACTCAGATAAAATTTCTCCTGATGGTTAATTTATTTTATGAGACTTTACCATAAAGCCTACGAAATATTATTAACCTAAATGCTCCAAGCTTAATATATAACCAGTATATATTATTCACTTCGTGACAAAACCACTCAAACATCTTTTCTATGTGATCCTGTAGGTTTATCTTATGTTGACAGTAGGCCCAATACCTTAAGGTCCACAAGCTGTAACTGGTGTCTAGCAAACCATTACAGCTATCCAAATAAGATGAAAACATCAATCCAGTTTAGGATGTAAACTTTGTAGTAACTTACACATCCTTTGGACAGTGATATCAGTATCCTGCAAGAGGCATGGAAAAGACACCATCTTTAACTGCAAGGACGTTTCTTGATTCCGAGTTGATTGAAAAATACAAGCAACTAATCACTTAATAATTACCTTACTTGGGCGTGGCCACACTCTTTTTAGTCTCACTCATCAAGTGGTCGGTGATATCCGCTCCCAATTAAGAGAGTGACAAGTCCCTTCACATCACTCACATTCCTAGTATGATCACTAGCATATCAACCGTACTCGTACTTGGCACCTTGTTACGGTCTTGTTAGGTGCACGTTAAAATATGTGAGTTAGGACCTAGGTCTATATCAATATCATGTCAATAACCTGATATAAGTACTACTAGAGAACCACATATGACATAGGAACCATGCGATATTCTCATAGCGAACCGATCTATTACCATGCAACATAACATGTGCTCATGTCCTTGATTGACAGTCTATATCCAATAGTCAGTGAGACACCACCATACAATCAAGGCACATATAGGTCTTTAGTTATAATCATTCTCATGATTCTATCAGAACAAAGATAACTTTGTAACTGTGTTATACCCTACGCATGGTCTCACTGTTAGGAGAACATTCCGGACATACATGAGTATAAACAACAGTTAATATATTCTCTATCACTATTAATTACACAAGAAATTAACAAAATAGATTATGCCTTTCATATATATCAAAACATCCAATTACATTATATAGGGACTAGAACATACATTAATAAAATCAATTTAAATAGGATTCTTGATAGAGGTGGCAGCAAGGGATGTACTGGGGGGAAGGGGCAACTGCCACCCCAGCCACCAGAATCCAGCAAAAATATACCCTGCCACTGCCCCTCGGTTTGGTTTTGGGGTGGGGGGGGGGGGGGGGTAAATCTCCTTCCAAAACTTTAGACACATTCCATTGTGATTTTTTTAATTAAATCGGGGCAAAACAATTTAATTAAAAAAATAGAATAAAACTCTCCCTTACTCTGTTCTCCCCTGTGGTTAGTTTCTTCCCTTAATCCCAAATCAGTTTTCACCTGCTCCACCACTGCTTCTCCCTAAACCACTGCTGCTTGCTCCATTCTTCTTTGGTCACTCCGCTGATCTCCTCTACTGTCGCTTCTCCACTGACCTTAGTCCTATGGTTATGCTTCTCTTCCACTTAGGATTTAATTTTGGGATAGGTTAGTTTTCTCACCCAATTTTCTTAATTGAATTGAATAATATAGTGTTATATTTGATTGTGTTATAAATTAATAAATTCATAGATTAGGATTTGATTGTTACAAATTGATTGGGTTAAAAATTGATAAATTAGGGTTTAATTGTGTTATTATATACAAATTGTTGTAGGAGTTTTGTTTTATAAATTGACAACTGATGATTAAGAGTTTGATTGTGTTATAAATTTATGAACTAGGGTTTATAGTTTAGGTTTAAGTGTAAGTTTAATAATTTGAATGTGTTGTTATTTTAAGAACAAGAATTATAGGCAAATTTAGTCCTAGAACTAAGAGAAATCAACCATAATAGAGCTATTTGTTGGTCGGAAAACACTTCTCTATGGTTTACTGCCGGCGTCGCTGATTTTGGGATCCTTGAATTTTTGCACCCTCCCCCCCCCCCCCCCCCCCCTCCCCCAAAATCCCAAGAGTCGGGTGATGGTTTCACCATTGAATCTTGACATACCTTAATAGATAGTAAGAAAATTTTTCCTAGTTCACTGTACGAGAAATTTTATAATACTCTTGGAGTATATACTCTATTAGTTAATAAAAAGAGATCTCACGACCTATATTTTAAGTTTCCAATTAATAAAATTTTGAATCCACTGAGATTCTACGTTCTGTTATATGATCCAAAGATTGAGCAAAATTCATGAACTAGCTGTTCTGCTTAAGGTTCCATGCTGCAAAAAATTTGAGGTTTCTTACATCATACCAAAATTATTTAATTCTCCATTAACACGATGAAGAATCAATAGACATCCATGTCCTTGATTCAAATACAATAATACTTAACTTTGATTTTCTAAAAAGAAGACCCTCATTAAGCTATAGTCTTATATCTATTTTGGATCCTATTGTTTCAAAACTCTTTCATTGCCTTTCCTACTAAAATTTTTTTAACATTTCTACCCTTACTAATGATTTGTAAGAATTTGAATTTCATGATTTACAATTATTCGTTAATCTCTGACATTATGAAATTTGATTCTGTTTTTTAACCTCAGATATTTTCTATGTAACTGAATTAGATTAATAGATATTTGGAGGAGAATTAATTGAGGATGAAGGGAAGGAAAAATCAAGGAAACTGGAGTAATTGTAATAGAAATGAAAATCAAACTAATGATAATATAATTTTCAATTTGGCATCTGTGGAAATAGCTGCAATTAAATAGCAACGCATACCACTACATTGGAAATCATTAGCAATTGACATTAACTCATCAGTTAAGTATATTCTCAAGTTTGTGATACATGTATGAGTTGAAGGGGGAATGGGGTTTAATGACTAGAAATTGAAATGGGTAGTTATAAAAAAATACCATCTTTTAAAAATTGTTTCCGGCACATAACTTTTATTTTTTTTAACACTTTTTTTCATTAAATTCAGTTTTTAAATATCACAACTACCTATTATGTTTCTTTTATACCCTTTTGTCATTCCATATTCTCATTCTTTGTTTTGCACGATTATTCTTTTCTTCTCTTTTTTGTATGATCGATATTTTCTTCTTCTTCTCTTTTAATTTTCTATTCTCTATTGCTTCTTGATTTTTTTGTTTTGTGATTGTATTTTCTTCGTCTTCTTCTCTTGTTTTGTTTATAGATCTTCGTGGCTCTTACCTTGTTGTCATCGTTAGGAAACCACAAATTTCTTAATTTTCTTCATTGATTACTAATTGATCCATTGGAATGGAATAAGAATTCGGTTAGTTGCCATCGAAATCTGTTTAGTTGTCTTCTTCTCTTTTGGTTCTCAATTCTTTGCTATTTGATTTTTTTGTTCGTTTTTCTTCGATTCTCATTGATTGTTTTTTTCTCATTCATTTAGATCTATAGTTGTATCTATGTACTCAACACACTGTTTTCTTGTTTTTGTTCTACTTTGTTCAATTTCAATCAATTTTTTTATGTTTCCATTCTTTTTAATTCATTTTTGTTATTATTTGTTTTGTTCGTTTACTTTTGTTTATACATTGTTTTTGTATTTTTTTTAGTGTATTTGTGTAATCTCTTCACTTTCCTTGTATGTGTTTTTTGTTTTTGTGATACGTATATGATACGATCGAGATACAATCGAGATTCATGATCACATTGATACACATTTGCTACAGTTTTGATACACATGTAGTTTTGATACACTTATAAACAATACAAAATAACAAGATACATGTAAACAAAATTCCATAGACATATCGTACATGTATCATAAATGTATTAAAGATGTATAAAATGTGTATCATATATGTATTAAACACATATCATTGAGCTTTCACAAAAAGAAAGAAAAAACATCAAATGTATTTAAATCAAGAAAAAAAAGGATTCAAATAGTCAAAAGATAATGTAAAAAAAAAAAAAATTCACAAATGTATAATACATGTATCGAAGTAGTATCAAATATGTATCAGAGACATATCATTTGTATATAAAAAAACGTATCATATAGTTTCATTAAAAAACATGGGTTATCATGAACCACATCGTGTAAGGGGGACAATTTTTGTATTAGTAACATGCAATAAGAGGGGTGTGTTGAATGAGACATTGTAATAGTTGTTCCTTTTATACTTGAAGTTCGTATAAGGACTACCATAAAGGTGTGACACTAGTCACACACATATGTGCCTATGTTTGCCCCACTAGGTCCCCCCACTACTATGGATGGGACCTTATCGGATGTAATATGCTTGATATATGAATGAAAGACTTCACTCATTATTCACCATAATTGTCCCGTGTATACGCTTAAATACGCAGTGTGGATGTTTATCGTTGCTACATATGTCTTGTGATGATTATGCCCCTATGCTTGTTGATTGTATGGTCAATTACCCAATCGTACGGATGTTGAATAAGTAGCTAACCTTATTTGTGCTATATAATGTAGGTTTAGTGTGTAATATGACATGGCTGGCTAACATCTAGTAGAAGACATGAGTGCCATACGGTGTCAACGAGTTGGCCCCATGACATTTGGTATCAAAGCCAAAAATTGAAATATGGTAAAAGAGATGAACATGATGGGTAATCCTTTTAAATGGATGGAGGAGCATGAGAAGCATCTTGAGCTTATTGAAAAGCATCTTAAAGATCTAGAACCGGAAAGGGTGACTAAAGCCATAATTAAGGATGGTAAACATATTAATGAGTTACAAAACGAGACATCAATTCTATACAATGATCTAAAAGACCTTAAGGCTGCAGTGGTTGACTTTAGGGAGTCTAAAGTGTTTTCAACCATGAGGGCCAATATGTAGCCAAATCTAAATTGTTTCGTAGATAAGGCTGACTTCCTCAAGGCTATGTCAGCCAAATTCAGATTTTCAAGTTTGCCATGAACAACTTTAGTGCAATTCAAGATTGAATAGATATATGATCATGACACCATAACCGGTCTTTAAAAGCGAAGACAACCATGTCTTTAAAAGCGAAGACAACCAAAGAAAATAAGAAATCTATTGCTCATGAGGAAGGTGACTAAGTAACAATCCAAGACACCATAATCCTCCCAATGCTCTAAAAGATTTAGTAGAATCTCATAAAAATTTATGCGTGTTTGTCGGCCGCATCCATGGAGAAATGACAAAGGAAATGCTAGTGCTCAATAATGAGATGAAAGAGATGAATCTCAATATCCACTTGTCATTCCAGCTTTCAGAGACAATAGGGAGAAAGCCCCATAAGAGTAATGCTCATGAGCTTAACAAGTTAAAAGCACGAGAGCCAAAGCCTTATTAGGGAACCCAAAATTCTACAAAAGTTGATAATATCCTCTATGATTTATAGGGATACTTTATGGCCATAAAGACTAGTCAAAATCGGGAGCACCTCCAATTGGCGGCAATGTATACAAAACTTCGATGTAAAAACAAGGTTGATCGAGCAATGCTTAATACTTAGAACGACTTCAAAAAGGAACTGAAAGCCCATTTTTACCCAGAGAATGTTAGTATTGCAGCAAGGTGGAAGTTGAATGACCTACAACATATGGGCACTATAAAGGAATATGTTCGAGCCTTCCAAGTTATTATTCTTGACCTTCCCTATATGGATGAAAAGGGGACATTCTATTCTTTCATAAAAGGCTTGAAGCCTTGCGTAAGAAATGAGTTGAGCAAAAGGCGGATCAAAGATGACTGTATGGAAGCGACTGTTGAAGAGTTAGAAGACTTTTCAGGAAATAACTACAAAAGGAAGAATCCTTCCAACCCTGGAACATAGAATAGACCAAAAAAATGGAGTAAGCCATTTAATAAGGGAGGCAAGAAGGCAAGAGGGATAATTCTTTCATGAATGAACGATTAACCAGAAAAAATGGGGTAATAAGAGACACTAAAGTGAGAGGAGGAACGTGGGGATTACAGGCAGATCCATTACTTAGCCCAATAGAACTCTTTGACCGAAGCCAGCATCAACAAGCACAAACCCCATGTCTTGTTTTATGTGTAAAGGACCTCATCAAATGGCAGAATGTCTTCACAAGAGTCCATTAAATTTTATAATAGCAACATTTAGGGAAGATCACCCTTTATAAGATATAAGCATTGATGATCTAAAGCTAGCAGTTATGGGATCCCTAAGGGTCCTTGCAACTCTTGAGAAACAGATGAAGTTTATGGGTAAGACGAAAGAAAAAGGCTAATGTATGTCGAAATGGTCATCAATGGGAAAGCCACCAGGGCCATGATCAACACTAGAGCCACTGATAACTTCATGTTGAAAGATGAGTCTTCCAAGTTGGGATTATATGTTTGCAAAGAAGTAGGCAAGGTCAAAGCCGCTAACTCACCAACAAGGGAGTACTGGGGACAATGCAAAATGTACCTTATCGGTTTGGGGCCTTGGACACGTACTGTGGGTTTTATAGTGGATCCAATGGATGATTTTATTATTGTCTTGGGATTGGATTTCCTAAGCAGCGTTTTGCTATCCCCATAGAAACAGCTAGTTGCCTTCTTTTCATGAACCAAGAACCTTGTGTGTGCTAGTGACGATGAGCTCCGTTTATGAGAAACATGTTGGGATTCATCAGGGGAAAAATAACTGGGGACAGTGGAATTTGGCTGGTTAAAAATTTTCTTGAATCCACCTATCGTCTCCGATTACCATTGATTAGAATCAAAACAAATTTGAATCATGAGAGATTAAACTCACCGGATTCGTCTCTTCTAGAGACTTCTATAGAATCGTTTCTTGAAACTGTAATCTCCAAAGTCCGGTGCATGATCAACTATCGAACAGGAACCAGTGCTAGCCAAAGAAGTGAAGGAATAGAGGATTAATGCTGGAATTTTTAGCTGTTTGGGGCTGCTATAGGATGGCCGAATTCTCCTTGTTGGAATTAGGGTTTTGAGCTGATTTTTTTCACTTAAGTGTGCCTTATATAGTCCTTCTATAATTAGGGTTCTATTTAGGTTAATTAAACCCAAGCCTATTAGGATTTGGATTAAATAAATAAACCTTATACCAAAAAGTTTATACTATGTAATTTAATTCCATTTG